>CM057816.1:28723025-30148025 GCA_030067965.1 Latrodectus elegans
AAATCAATTTGAAAGATTTAGCCATTATCAATCACTAGATCGACACCTGAGAAATCCTGCACCAGAAGAAGGATATTATATCCAATGTGTAAAATTTTAATATATGTTTATATTTCCCTTCGGTAGTTTTCAACCAAGTCAGGATTAATATTAGGTTAGGAAATAAGCTTGTAGAGTTTTTACCAAACTTTTATTTATAAACAAAAAAAGATAATTATATCTATATGTTAATCAATTATATGTTTGCCGTTGCTGTTTACAACCTCTTCCCACCTCTCGACCAATTTGTTGATGCCGTTCCTCTAAAAATCGCCTGATTTGATGTCAAAGAAGTTGTTGAGCCAGTTTCTAAGGACCTCTTTGTGCACTGGAAAATGCTCGGAAAGAATGCCACAGTCAAAAAGGAGCTCTACATTGCTCAGCTACACAGCGTGATTGAGGCTATTCGACTAAAAAGACCTGATCGACATAGTTAAACCATACTCCTTTTAGACAACGCCAGGCACAATATTGCACAAGTCGTCAAAGCCGTACTCCAAGAGCTCAAATGGAAGGTTCCTCAGCATCCACCGTATTTAACCAACCTTGCACCGACCGATTACCATCCTTGTCAAACCATATGAAGGGTGTTCCCTTCGATAACAAAGAGGTCCTTAAAAACTGGCTCAACAAATTCTTTGACACAAGATCAGGTGATTTTTGGGGAAATGGCATCAACAAATTAGTCGAGAGTGGGAAGAGGTTGTAAACAGCAACGGTGAATATATAATTGATTAACTTATTGATATAATTATATTGTTTTTTGTTTAAACAAATATATTTGGTAAAAACGTTAATTCCCCAACATAATAGATTACCGTGGTGCTTTTAGTTTTAATTTTTGATGTTATAAAAGTCTTAGTAAATTCTATATTTTTTGTAGTCTTTGTTACCCTCTCTACATTCTTATTAATTATTTATGCAGTAAAAATGTATTATCGTCCTTTGCTTCTATTACTTTAGAAATTGTGAAAATTGTTTAAGCACGATACATTTTCAATAAACTAATGTTGTTATAAGTAATAATAGAAACATTTTGCAGCACGTGAATTATAAAGAAAAATTTTGATGATGTTTTTATGATTCCCGACTAAAGAACCGAAAATGGCAACTGAGTGACTAAACCTTGTACTCATATTTATAGCGGTTAAGAATAAATTTTAAAGCTTGAATAGAAATCTGATTATAGCAATGTTGGTTAAGTTATCGAGAAAATCAAATTAAAACCTATTTAAAGATGCTTCAGTAGGTAGAATGCTTACAATAAGGGTTTGAAACTCGAGACTTTTGTGATTACAGCAAGGAGTATAACTTCAATAATCGGGACTAATAGGAAATCCTTTTCGTCCGAGGTAATGAAAGTGTGGATTAAACAAAGTAAGATATAAATTGAACCACAAGGTGTATAAGCAAACTATTATTGTATTTTCGAATTCAAGAGAATTAAATATAAAGAATCACAAGGGAAAATTAAGTATAATATGCACGTACATTATTTTACTTATACAGTAAACATTAGGTGAAAAAACTGCTTTGAACATGGTGGTCCAGGTTCATATTCACTAGCCACACTAGATACTGGTTGAGAGAAGCCATAGATAATTTGTTGTTTTACTTCAATACGTGATTATTTCTTGGAAAATTAACTGATGGAATTATCTCAAATATTCGTAATATCCTGCTATGGCTTTATTTCTGTTGTCTTCAATGTATTTTATTAATAAATTTAAGTAGTCTTTTATCTAATTATATTTAGCATTTGGGTTATCCCCTGTTACATCGTTTATGTAAACAACATCTTAAGAGTTCTCTGCTGCGGTCACACACTAAACAATTGCCTCCTTTGTGAAATTATGATAGTCCTGATTCTCCTTCATCTGTATCTTACCAAAACTATTTGTCTTAAAGTGTCATATACATCAGTTTCTAAACTTTCGTGAAGGGTGATGTGAAACTCTTCAGTTTCAAAACCAGTTGTGTTTAGTACATTATGGCACTAACTCTCCTTTTATATTTATACAGTACAAATAAAAAAATAAATGTACACATACATATGGAAATGTATCAAAAAGGCTAGGGCCACGACGGTCTTTTGGCTAGGGCATCGTTTTCACTATCGGAAGGTAGTAAGTTCAAATCCCGGCCTACCGAAGATCCGTCGTGTTCGCTAATGGCGGCCGGGGCACGTTTAAACTGGGCGTGGTCGCAATGTCCTCCAAGTGAAATGATACATCTGCGTGTGACAGGCCAAGTAATCTTCTGTTTGGTCCTTCTTCAAAATCATGAAGAGTCCACCCGGCTATCTAACTGGTAGATCCCAACTCAGGGCTAAGTATAGGGAAGCAAGCTGGTACAGTAACAACATATAAATGGCTATCCGGATAAAACGAAGTCTTATTTAATAGAATCCGTATAAATGAGGATTTACTGCATAAGCAACTTATTAAATTTGTGGAATTTCTAAAAAAGCTTCATTTAAATTTATCTAAATAATGATTATGACGTCAATTCTTTATTAAATTTTACTAATCTACTAAGTACGTATTAATATACTGTATATGTTGCAGATTTATCTGACAATTTAATAGATTTAAAATTTGCCAGCTTGAACGTTTTTAATTTTTCTGGGTGACTGAATTGCCAGTACACACGTAAATTGTTTTCCAGAACACACTTTTCAAATTTTGGTAATATATGTCAATATAAAATATATATATATATATATATATATATATATATATATATATATAAATATATATAAATAAATAATATATATATTTTATATATATATATATATATATATATATATATATATATATATATATATATATATATATATATATATATAATATATATATATATATATATTATATATAATATATATAATATATATATATATATATTATATATATATATATAATATATATACATATATATATATATATATATTATATATATATATATATATAAAACAATGGTAGTGTAGCATATAATTAGTAAGGTTTCATATATGAAATGTAAATTTAAATATAAATAGGAATGAGATGATGTGAAAGAAGTAAAAAAAAAAAAAAAAATTAAACTAATATTCGAGACTTTAATTAAAACTCTTATATATATGTAATGTAAATTATTTTCATTAAGAGTAATATTCGAATATGCTTGTGTAAGAAATTATTATCATTATATTGAGTAAGATATTATTAATAGTAGCCTTGAGCAATATTGATATAATTTTTATTAATAAGAATGATAATAATTAATTATTAATTAGAATAATATAATGCATCCATAATCCACACAATTAAATTCCCAATGAATTTTGCTTATCAAAATATATATCAATTGTATTGCATTTGTTCTATTTCTACAAAATGCTTACAATTTTAGAAATACATTTTGATTGAATTGAATTCTAGCTGCAATTTTCGAAATCAATAATTTCACTTGCTTACAAAATTATTTTTCTTGATAATGCTTTTGTGCTTCAAATATTATAGCAAGAAATAATTAGTTTTGTTATGTACACGGTATTATGAAGTTTTCATTGCTACTGATAAATATCAGTAAGATGGAAATTTTCATTCTGAATATTATTTAAGTGCTTACTTTTTTGATGATTGTGACTGACTGAAATTAGAGAATATCAACATTCTCTGGTGAAGGTTGATGCATACCAAATACATTGATGAAAGACCGAACTATTAGATTCTCGTACGTTGGGACTACCTCCAATGTTTATCGCTGAGCTGGCAGCCGAATGGTTAGCGCTCTTGCCTTCGCTTCAACAGTTCGTGAGTTCGAATCCCTCCTTGGGCACGGGTGTTTGTAGTGGTTCGGAATCCACTTTAAACCGTAGGTTCCGGTCTAATTAGCCTTCGTGTGCAAAAAATGAACGTTGAGCGACAAACAAACAAACCAATGTTTATCAGTAGTCACAAAAATACTTCAATTAAGATCGAACAGACGAGTGAGTACGTTGTTATATCTTTTTTTCTTGTGTACGTGAAGTTATTTATCATGTATTTGTTTTACTCTGTAAATCTCTTTGTAAATCTTATGTAATGTATGATGGCGTGTATTACGTTTTTCTAAAAAAATATTATTATTATTATTATTATTCAATTCTTAATAAATGTATAACAGCCCGAAATTGTGATATTTTTGAGGAGTTAAATGCATTAATTGTGAGTAAATAAGGCGAAAATTGTTTTCATTTTTGTTAAGAAAAGTATTTTAAATTATTATTCGAAGTAGTTTCTGCAAAAAATTAGAGCAAAATGTCGAAACTAAGTGCTGCATAATTTTGATTATTAACGATTAAAAGTTTTTGACATTTTAAAAATTAATGATTAAGAGTATCATTAAAACTAGGAGAAATAAATATACCATATTACATTTAACGTAAATCTACTTCTTCGTGATACACCCTAGGTAACACTAAGTGATCTACAATTTAGACATTATGTAGGGCTCTGAAATAATATTTTCCCTGAGGATTCTTCAATGGAATGCAGATGTAATCCCTCAAACAAGAGAATTGAATTAATGCAGACCTTCAAATACCATGGCATTGGCGTTTTCACATTTATGGAAGCAATAGTTACTCCGGAAAAACTGCAATTTGATGATTACAACAATTTGATGATTCCTTTTAATGATTACAACATTTTTTTATCTTGCTAAAATCAAGAAAAATGTCTTTCAGAGAAAATAGTTCGGAAATTATAGACAAGAAATGGATCGATGGAATCACAAATATTCCATTTTGGTCAAAGCACAAATCTGTTATCATTTTTCACCACGCTGCTGGCAATGATTGGCTCACCATCTATATCTCGCTTAAAAATATTGTCAATCTTCTTTGCCAACTGTGCAATAAATGAGAGAAAATGGACATGAATCATTTGAATTGTTGCCTTGCACTGTACTCAGAATACTCGCGGGAGTGATACTGGAGCATTCGGCACACGGTGAACGATTTATAGATTTACTGTGATTTCAGTTTTGTTATCTGAGTTCATTTTACTTTTGTTCTTTAATCTAATTTTAATGTTTGTTATTCTGACTATAATGGTCTTTTAATCTGGCATTAGAAATATAAAAAAATGTTATCAATGATAAATTGTTTTTAATATTATTTAAAATTCACACATTCAAACGGAAGAAAAACACATAGGTTTAAAGATTGGCTTTTTAAAAACAAAAATATTACATATGAAATAAAATTGAAGTTTATTTTCATTATTCCGATTATTTTTGTACTTCGTTCCTACGTTCAAATATACTACATAGAAGCAAAATTTTGTCTTTATAAGGCATTACAGATTCTATATCTTTGTAAATAATATTGTGAGAATCTATCAGTGTGTGACGAAGTTTATCTGGTTGATTAATGATACCTAGATATCATCTAAAAACGTCAGTACTGTCTTCCTTGTGAATCTTTCCTTTTGAGTTTATAGAGAGAAATCTATTTTTGTTATTCTAATCTCTTTAGTCCTAAAATTGCATACAGGAAATATTATGATTAATTCACAGTTATTAAGAGAACATTATACTTATTTATTTTACTTTAAAAGAGTCAACCTTTACATTAACTATTTACACTGTATTAATTTCTAAAACGGTCTTCCCAATCCAAAAGAATTTCTGTACGAGTAATTTTTCATGCATAACTTTCCAACAAAATGAATCAATCAATCTTTAATGGATTATTTTCAATATATAAATATAAGATCTACCTGCATTAATATTTTATTATTGTTGTTACTTATGACACCTGAACAAGTCAAACTTGCTAACCCAAGGCTATGCGAAATCAAGTCTTTTACTTTTTTATCTTTTATGTCTTTATTATTATATATTTTATTTTTTTTAAACAGAGCACCATGAAGGTGAAAGTACATCTTTTCTCTGAGACTCCTCCGATAGATGGCACCACAAGATCCACTCTCTCAATTCTGACTTTGATCTAGAGGGGGAGGAAACTTTCTCCAGACCATAAAGCATGGTAACTGCACAACGTCCGACCACAGGACTTTCAATTTTCACAGGACATTCACAGACCCACCCTGAGTACACGTAAGTAATCGCATGTACTCAGGACGGGTCTTCGGTGGCATTGGGAATCAAACCCAACTCTTCCGGACAGAAGGCTGATTCCCAAGCCGCTAGGCTACCAAGGCTCTATTGCATTTTAAAAAATATCACTAAACGTAACTAATATCATATATATATATATATATATATATATAAACGAAATTTTTCACTTTATATCTTTAGCACACACATTTTTCACTTTATATCATAGCACTATATATCTTTAGAGATAATATTATCTTAGATTATTTATATGAAAAATTAGTTTTCCAATTTAGATCATTATTATAGCAAAAACATTATTACAAACAATCATCATCTCATCTTTAAGTAATTAGATATAGAAACTTTTAATTAAGTTTATCATGTTGTAACTTAAAGTCCCTGATTCATATATTTAATTTTATTATATTGATATATAAGTCTGCTTTATATATATCTTTCATATATTTAATTTTTAAAAATCCCCGCAATATTTAAAATAATTTTTAAATATCTCAGAATAAAAAAAAAAAAAAATAAAAAAAAAAAAAAAAACGGCATGAAAGCTTAGACTGTGACTTACAAGAACATCCACATAAAAATTAATAAGAACGCTAAATATAAATGTAGTACAGATATCTTGGTAAGCATATAATATTTAAACTAAAATGCTATCCATGTGTAGTTCCCAAGAAGTTTTTTGTTCTGTTGATTACGATTATTTTGAAAGCTAATAGAATATACTTCTGATTTAAATTTGATATATCGACGCTCGTAAGTCATTAAGGAGTTTCGTCAGACATAAACTTATAAATGATGAAACTAAATACACGTAGGTTTTTTGTCCACGGAATTCCTTTAAATACAGTAGCTTGATCCTGTAGCCACAATCAAGATTTCTAGACACCAAGATAATGCTAATTTATTTTAACTGTCACAACTCAATGCCTTGAATACGTAATTCCAAGATAGAATTTTATTAGCCTCAAAAATAATTATCAGAAAGTTATTGCCGAAAATATGAACTTGATATTCTACTAAAAAGAAATTGCTATTACGGAAAAACTATTTGGGATAAGGTTTGAACGATTATGGTACTTATTTTTTTTAACTGTTAAATGATAATCTAAAATTAAAATAATTATCAGCAAGTTATTGCGAAAAATACGGACTTGATATTCTTCTCAGAAGAAATTGCTATTACAGAAAAACTGCTTGGGATAAAGTTTGAATGATAATCGCATCAAAATTTTCTTTTGCTGTTAAATGATATCATAAAAATAAAGCTGTAATAAAAATAAAGCTATATGAATTTAGCATTTTCAGCCGAATTGCTTTTATAAAATAAATTTGTGTTTGAAATATTTGAGTTTTTAAAATTAATCTCTAAAAATTTAAGAAATTTTTACCAGTTGAAAAGTCTTAGTTTTCACTGTGAACTTTTTCCAAATTTAGTTAAATTTTTCCAATTTTTGTAATTTGACAGCAATATTTATTGTCCATTAGTGTTTTACATAAATCATATTTTTTCATCGAATTAAGAAAGCCAATGAATGTTCCAGTAGCTGTGATTTTTATTTACAAGTAGACTTAGTCATGTTAAGTAAATGCTAAAATTATTGAAACATATTAAGAGCTCCTTTCATGGAATCATATATTTTTCACATATGAGTTTTATCAAAAAAAATTTATATAAAATTTTAATAAAGAAGTTTTGAGAAAAATACTTAATGTCATTAGAATAAAGAGTTTTGGAGAGTTATAAGAAGTATAAGTTGAATTAATATGAAAATTACATAGAAAGATTTTCAGTTAAAAACAAGACATTTAAAATAATTTTAATTTTAACTTAGGTATTAAAATGTAAATAAGTTAAATTTAATTTTAACCAGTATAGTTTTTCAGGACAATCATTAAACACATTTTATCATATTCTTGACCTTTCATTTAGTTCTGAATTATTTTTTGAGTTTCATGGTATTCCTGTTTTTTTTTAATTTAGATAAATTAGTTATTTTAGAGACCCACGCTCTCTTATGAAAAAATTATAAATATATTTACGGACAAAATTAACCATAAAGCGCATGTGATTTTAAAATTCAAGCAATTTGAAAATGTTACAATTTAACCATGAGATCTGTCTAAAAATCTTAAGGGGAAAAAAAAAATTAATTTACTAATGCCTTGAAAACTTTTCGTTCACTTATTCTTGTTGCGCCATCCTTTGTGCTTCACAGATTGCAAAATATTTACTTTAGAAACATGAAACAAGCTAACTTATTCTGTAGAAATTAATTTAATATAATATAAACGTATCCTAAGTAAATGCAAAATAAAATAAATTATTTTAAATGTAAGATACGACTTGGCTTTTAACTCATTTTTATAAATTGCTTCATAATTAATACTTAAACTGGTTTTTGCAGTTTATAATCGAATTGCGAAATATTAAATATTATTTATTTCAAAATAACATTCTTATCTACAATTAATATTTATAATTAATTGTCTTTAATCTTAATTAAGTAATTGATCTGAGTAATAAGCAATTCTGTGTAATTGTGGTTTTATTATTATTAAGAAAAAAACATAATTATCTTGTAGAATACTAAAGTGATATACATGTGTGAATTTTTCAGTTTTTATCGAAATGTCTGTAAGAATTTTCTTGAGGTAATTGAAATCTACATAATTTTCTAAAATGAAATTTACAGACTTGAGCAAACCTAAATTTAATTAATTTTTAAATTTAAATTCCTTGCCTTTATTCAAGGATAACGTAATTTATAGGAAAAAAAAAACCATGTTTATTCTTGTATAATAAAAACAATTTACAATATTATAAAATATCAAGATGGTATAAACATATATTTTAATTATTAAAAAATTGTTTAAGCAATTTTCTAAAATGGATTATGCATTTACAAAATTAAATGTAGTATATTTTTAGCTTTGGAGTGTTTTTATTAATCTGAGCATGATAAACTCTCATGATAATTAAGATAATTATTCCTAATTATTAAGGAACTGTACCAGGTTTCCAAATATCAGAATCTTAGAAATGAATTTTATAAAGAAAAATGGTTGCAAAGTGAAGAGAAAAATATAAATATTGATTTTTTCTTAAATATAATAAACTCTCTCTGCTTAATTTCTTTTTAAATGAATGATATATTTCCAAATAATTTAATATATTTTCAGCTTCAAAGTTTTTTTAGTAGCGCCTATTTAATTTTTTCATTTTTACTTTTCTCCTTCAAAACATTAAATGCACAATAAATATCTATTAAAAAATTTCTATGTAGATTATGAGTAGTTATTTATAGTACCATTTTAGTATGAAATTTATTAAGAGCTACTGTGGAAATAGTGAAATTCATAATTTATTTAACAAATCATGATTTTATTCATCAAATCTCTATTATATTCCAATAATTTCTGTTTTTGATTTTGAAATGGTCAAAACATAGATATTAGTTTCCATTTAAATGTTTAAAGTTATGTTCTTGGAAAAATTTGTGATTAAAATTGAAATTAATTTTTATACTTAGTGAAGAAGTATAAAATATATGAAATTTGATGATTTAAAAATTTATTTTAAATTTTACATATGAAAGTTATTTTATAATCTATCAATTTATTTCTCATGAATAAATTTCTCATAATCTGTTAAGGTAAATAAGAGAAATTTTCAAGATAAAAAGATTTTTTAAAAAAAAATTGCAAATAATTCCATTTTGTGTTTAGAAACAGAACAATTATTCAATTAGAAAAGTCCTCCAAGTTAACGTTGAAACGTGTTTGCAATCAAAACAACCAGGAAGAAAGAAAGGTATTTTACTTGGCAAAAATAAAGATAAAAATTTCGCTAAAGATTTTTTTTAAAGACACAACATATTAGACACGTGTTTGCCATAGTATTACACTCCATTTCAGAACCAAGAGTATGATGAAACCTCCTTAACGATCTTTGAATCTGAATGAAAAGCCTTGAAATAAACTTAATGGCAATGAACCAAAGCGAGACAAAAAAAGTGTTTTCGAAGAAAAAGTGACAGCAGGGGGAGAGGGGCAGAAAAATCCACGCAAAAGGTTTCTTACAATTCTTAGGAGGGGGAGTGGATAGGATCAGGGTGGAAAGATAACATGCCAATTGATTTCTGAGGGAGGGGAGATATTTATAAGTCACGTGACTCTACAGCTTGGCACGTGTTTGGCCTGAAAATCGAGGAGGATATTCCCCTCCGTAGTACCTGAGCACGTGTACTTTCCACAGATGGGGCCCCTTCTCTTGCAACATTCTACAGCTTTTCCTGAGGCGACAGCTGAAAGAAGTTGGTCAGTTGGAGGCTAAAAAGTATTCTCAGGAAATTTTATCGGTCAATTAGAAAAGTGAAAGCTACTACTCTTTATTTCGATAGCATTCGATAAACATTAGCAATTTTAAGATTTTCCTTAAGATATAAAAACCGGTAATATATTTTATTTGTGTGTGCTACAGGAAATAATTCTTTTATAGCAGCTGATTTTAATGATATTTCAAACTGAATAATCATAGTATTTTCGAATTATTTATGCACGCGTTGCTTGCCACGACACGTGCTGTTTACTATTATACACGTGCTATTTACTATTATACACGTGCTATTTACTATTATACACGTGCTATTTACTATTATACACGTGCCTTGTTAAACATCAGCGTGCAAATTTCGTATTGATAGAGCTGGGAAAGAAAGTTTGCTGTTGAAGAATATCATTAATTCTCAAAAAACAAACGAAGTTCAATTCAAGGATGTGCAGATAAATTGATGTTTATTTTTCAAAAAGTAAATTTTTTATTCAATATTGTTTGAATGAATTTTGTATTTTATATTCGTCAAATTTATAAGATATCAGTCAAAATTTTAAAATTGAAAAAGGATTTAAATACGTATAGAGGCATCTGACCAAAAAACAGTATGGATGTAGATATTTATGCATAATATTTAAATATAATCGTTTATGTATTTACACATGCATTCAAGTGTTAAAATTTATTTTTTAATTTGTGTTCAATAATTATTGCAAAAATAATTTGATAACTTTTATTCATAATTAAGATTTGCATTCAGATAACATACACCCAACCCATTAAACACACACACACACACATATGTATGTATGTGTGTGTGCGTGTGTGTGTACGTATGTGCATGAGAAAATTTAGATATTTTTGCTGAAAATTGTTAAAAAAATGAATTAAAAAAAATAATTGATTAAAACTGTTTCTTCTTTTACTTTCTATTTTTATGAGTTCTTTTTATAAAAATATCAATAAAAACCGAAATTTAAAAGATATGATGAAAATTCTATGTAAGGTTTACTTCCTTGCATGGTCCTGTAGGTTAAGATTTTTAATTTTTGTTTTTTTTAAAGTTTAATAAAATAATAAGGAAACCAGCAATTTATGGAATAAAATTGTCACTATAATTGAAAATAATGTACTGAAAAGGTAAAATTTTGGTTTAAATGTTTGTAATTTATTGATATTGCGAATTCAAGCTATTCGCATTGTAACTGTAATAGCTTGGTTCAATGAAGAATCTAATTTTCAGAAAATTGCTTCATAAATAGTTACAGATCAATAATAATAAAATTTATGCTACTATTGTAAATAAAATATTTGTTTGGAAATTCATTTCTTAACAAAATGAGCAAAAGGAAGAATATATTCATATTAAAGCTCAAGTTAACCCATTCAAAAATATTCCTTTTTTAGATATAAAAAAAATTCTATTGATTAAATCAAATGAAATTGTTTCATTCAATCCTAATCTATCCATAATATAAACCAATGATTCAATCAATGGATTTAGATTCAATCAATTGATCCAAATCAATTGATTGAATCAAAGTATCGAATATATATATATATATATATATATATATATATATATATATATATATATATATATATATAATTTTTATATGTATATACTTTATAAATTTCTTTAAAAAGTTCCTCTGGATTTTTAGGATTTAAAATATATAAATTTCTTTTGTATCGAAATCGTTTCAATGTTTTTTATAATCCCAACAAAATGGTTAAACTAAATCTCCTGAAATGACCCTGAATCTTTTCAAGAAGATTAATCAGATATTTGAACTGTTTAAACTTTAGATCCTCTTTCATTTATCTAAAATGATGTTTCCAAGGACTTAATGTCAATTAAAAGTGCATGGAATCCTTTGGCAGACATTGAATTTCAGAGGTTCAAGACTTCAATACAACGATTACCAACCAGTGGAAGAAAGGGTTTCAGCAACTCCATTTCTCATGAGAAGAGATGGGTTATTGCCAGGGCCATTTCAGGGACAGAAAGCCCACATTTATCCTTGTAAGCTAGACAGTTTTTTATAACTGTAACCGAGTGTCCTTGATATCTGGTAATTATTCTGCCCTTAAGGAGAAGAGGATTATGTAAATTTTCTTAGTTGCATTCGTAGATTTTTTAACTTTGTAACAAAACCAAAGGCAATTATTAACAAAATATAGTGTAAGAACTAATGTCAATTAAATTTATTATGTGGGTTTAAATTCAGCCTGGCTTTGTAAAAATTGTTTTTCTTAGATTTTTAGAACATTGTTTGCTTGTTAAAAGATTTATTTTTTTCATCCTGAAGGATTCGTATCACAAAGGAATCTATCCACATTCATCGGTAGTACATGATTTCTGATAGTGATCCCCAATCAATTTGAGACACAATTTTCAACGATATTCTATTTGATTGCGTATAATTTATTCTCCAGCTTTAGAAAGATAATTATTATTTAGGCAAAAGTAATATATACCTTCTTTTTTTTTATCAAAATAAACTTTCAAAAATATTCAATTTGAAATAAGTATAAGACATTTTAAACTAAACAGACATGTGTGTGTGTGTGTGTGTGGTATTTTTTTTACGAATTCGAAGTGATTATTCATTAAATCCTATCTTTAACTATGAATTTCCTTAGAGATATTCCTCGTTCTTTAAGGTTATGCTTTTCAGTTTGTATGCAGTTATTGTTTAATTAAGGTACTATGTATACGGTAATTAGTAGCTGCTAAAATATATTATGTCTCACAAGATAAATTAAAATACAATTATCCAAAAGAATGTTTTATCGCACAAAAAAAAAGAAATTTGTTTTATTTAATAATAATTTCTTTATGATGGAAATCAAGCAGACAAAAAAAGAATTTGTGAAAAAACCAATAACGTTATTAATTTTCGAGGAAATTATTAAATTAATATTCTCATTCTGAAAGAAAAGTGAAATTATCTCATTGGTTTTGCCAGCAATATATGTTGTTCTATATCTCATGTATCTCATGAGAAAAAAAACACTCAGAATTCAAATACATTATTTATCACAAAATTTGTAAATTTGATTAGGGATAAATAAAATTAATCAAAATATTATGACCATTTATTGTGGTATGTTGGAAATACATAATTGATTTATGAAACATTTCATACGAATCTTGATTTTTATATAAAAATTGACACCTCAAAATATCACAAAAAATAGCAATAAACTTTAAATTTCATTGTTTATGTGACTTAACTGGGAAAGAAAAACTACAATTTCAATTAAATCAACTTACCTGAAAATGGTGATGAGATCAAAAATTTTATCCCATTTTAGCAAGAGAAAATCAGAATGCTCTTTAAAAAATCATGAAAATAAAAATTAAATATTATATTGTAATTTACATAAATGTTGTTTTAAATCAATTAACAGAGTGACACACTCACCAGTAGTATCATATCACTAATTCTATATTTTAACATTTAATATATTTTAATTAAATTTTCAGATGAGAGAAAAAATTAATAAGGCAATAATATACACATTGTATTAATGTTTATTTTCCGATAATTCATTGCTAAATCGGTAACTGAATAGATTTCATTTTAGTTTTGTAAGCATCAAATTGTAGATTCAATTCTGATCTTGTGTGACAATGTTTATGGTGTTTCGAAATACTCTGTGTGTCACAAATCGTAGACACGTCATGCCTTGAGAATTATGATCACAGACAATTAATTGTTTGTAAGATATACATTGAAAAAAAAAGACACACACACACATTGTTTGTAAGGTATAAATTTAAAATCCCTATGACAAACAAGCGCGCACATAATTTCATTTGTAAATATCTTGAATAGAAATATTAACTTCTTTGATTACATTTTAAAATCTTTTGTAAGGAATTAAAATAAAATGGATTTAAAAGTTCACAGTTCCCTCTATAAAATTTTTATGTTTGAACGAAAAAAAATACTAATATTCAATAGTTCCTGAAAATAATATTAATTTTATATTTTTCGAAAACTCTTCAGCTCTTTATTCATAAAGAAATTAATTTAAAACAATTGATGTAAATAAAGTTAACAATACAAAAATAATAAGTTTCATTAAAAATTAATAACTCAGTTTCATCAAATTTTTAGAGAAACATTTAATAAGTGTGGAAAACACGTAAAAGAAGTAAAATATCGTAACCAAAAAACACAAAAGTTGCTTTTGGCAGTGTAATAGTGATTGATAATCATATTCATGACACATAGTTAGTAATTTAGTCTAAAAAAATGATAAAACTTGATTCCTGGAAGCCTATGGATAAATTTTTTCCAAACTACAAAATGATGTAAACAGATGGAAAGAAATCCACAAAATAAACTGCTTTGAGTACATTTATTTTTATTATAAAATGTTACATTTGGAGATTTGAGTTTTAAAAAAGTTTAAATTAGCATTTGTACTCAAAATTAAAGATGATACTTGATCGATAATTGGTACATGTAAAAACTGTAAGTGTTTCTATTCATCAAAGCAAATGCTCTCTATTATGCTAATGACACGGAAATTTATAATTTTACTGCACAATTTAAATAGAAAAAGCTATCAAAGTTCAATATTTGAAATTCTAAAGATGCTTTAGAGAAAGTGTAAACAATGTGATGAAATTTACTGCGACATCTATCAGTATCAGCGTAGGTCTTTTAAAGCTGCTACGTATAGTTAAGCAGAATATTTTAAAATTCAAACAAAAATAAAAATCGAAACTTTATAAGTGCCTACGAAATGAAACTAACCTTTTAATGTTCATTTATTCATTTATAATTTTTTTTATTATAATCAATATATGCTGATTTTTGTTGTCGTTTGAAATTCAATGGTAAATAGAATGGCTTATGGTATAGATTTATATTAAGTCCAATTCAGTTTTTCGATAATAATACATTACAAACTTCTGAATTGTTTCATCATTTAATGAGATGATCAATTGAAATACAATGCTGTTTATATGTTGTAAAGTAAACACCAGCAGAGGTCCCTGTACCTAACACTGAAAGTGAAGTGTGTACGTTGTATAATTTTTTTATAATTATACTATTTTTATTCACTCTATTTATAGAAAAATTATTCTTTCTTATGTATAGTATCCTTTCTTATGCATAGTTTCTTATTTTGGCAAAATTTTCAAGTGACAGTCCAAACCAGGCTAATATACGAATGTTAAGATTTTGAGAACTTAAAGAATAATTTGATGAATTTTTTAGTTTTCAGACTTTTATTTATAATTGAGGCAGGAAATAGTTTCTCTAACTGAGGCAGGAAATACTGTTATTCTAATCTGGAATTAAAATGTATGGTATAAAAGTAAAACTCAAAGTCTGAACATCAAAGAGCAGCTCTTACTTTTACCCATCGGAAGTTAATTTGCGGTTTAGTAAAAATAATGTCTTGACCGACTCCATTAGAAATTTTCCTGTTACAGTCATCAATATTGGATCGCTCACAACCGCAGATTTCAACATTCATTTATAGGTTTGTCTCATATGAATGCGGATTTCTTTGAATTTTCAAACCTTGATCTCAAGAGATCGCGACTTTTCCCTATTAAAATTAATGTCTTCAAAACAATGGTTGTACCTTTCGACGAATTTCTGTAAGTATAGTTGCTTCAAATGAGAAAAAATGATATAACTGTAGTCTATTATTGAAATTGATTTTGTGATTATGCTGGATATTTTCGTGGATAATATAAACTACTAAATTACAGATATTTCACTTTCACATTTTAGAATAATATATTTTATGAGGATATGAAACCCTACTGTTTATTTCTCTTTTATGTCAATATAATCTTGTTTTGAAGAATGTTATTTTCGTATGCATTACATTTAAAGTCATTTTTCCAAATGCAGACACCATCGTTATAATTTCCTATTTGAAGAATTGTATTTGAAAGGGTTACATCTTTCTTTTACTTAAATAACATAAATTTTTTTTACATTTTCCTGAAACTAAAATCGCGTAGAGGGCAATTTTGTTTTTAAGTTGTATCTATTTCCCTCGTATTTAAATCACTATATTATGTGGGTGTTTTTATTAATTATTAACATTATTCATTTACCCTATTTGATTTCGTTTGACACTCAACTAACATTTTTTTCACTCTACTAACATTTTTGACACTCAACTAACATTCAGTTGGAACTGGTATTCAATTCAGTACTTTCAGTTGTTTCCCTAGAAAATATCCAATTATAGGTAACTTTTATTAAAATAACAAACAAAAACTATCTTTTATTCAAAAATATTTTTCACAATTCTTTCTTTAAACTAATATATATATATATATATATATATATATATATATATATATATGTATATATAACTTATCTCAATCACTGAAAGTACTCAGGCTGAAAATGAAATATTCGAACTGATGGCTGAATCCAGAAATCCAAATATTCAGCTATCCATCAATGGCGAAAGATGCATGTATTTGTATATTGGAAAAATGTTATCAAACATTTTACCGCTTTTAAAATTTCATACAGTCAAACTTCATTAACTAGTAAATTAGGACATCATATAAAAACAAGACAAACTACTCTATCCAGTATTCGACGTGGTCATCTCAGAGCATTAAAATTTTCTGAAGGCTCCAAAAGTTTCGAGACATATTCCAATTGTTTTCGTTGCACAAGCTACCCCATTACACATCCTTGAGTGCCTGAGGATATCCAAGCAAGATTTATACGACGATCCTTTTATGGTGCTAGATTTTTTGGGGTTTTATAGAGTTATGGACTTGGTATAGTAGTGCTAGCCAAAGAGGACGTGCAACAACAACAACAGATATCTTATAAAAATGCACAGAAAAATTGAAGGAATTATGTTAAGAAATATTTCTGAATATTCATTTGACCAATGGCTTAACCGTTCCTGACCTCAATAATTTAAGAGTTCCCCTCCTTTCTTTAACTTTTTTTTTAAAAATTACAATTATTGTATATATATATATATATATATATATTTATCAAACCACAAGCAGTGGTTTGATTATTAGAGTTGCAGGTTGTTTTTTTAATGCTTTGTGATATTGTTTCGCTCATGCTTAAAAATGGAGGGCCGTGCACACAGTCTACATAATATTCCATTTTTTAGACTACCAAATTATGATAAAAATGAAAGAGATAACAATTTTATGGAATACAATTTAATATGTGTGTGTGTGTGTGTGAAGAGATATATATATAGAGAGAGTTCCAAACTTTTATATGTAAGAAAGCACTATATTTACTTTATTTCTTTACCACTCTGTGGCTTCTTTATACAAATTGAACTTAATTCAATTGCAGCCTACAATTTAAAGTGGGCTCCAAAATATTACCTGCATCTTAAATAAAAGTCGACCCAGAATGCTATTAGGTTAAAAAACAGAGAACTGCCAATTCAAAAATTCATCTTTCGGGTCTGTAAGCATTTAATTTCAGACATTAAAATGTAAGGAATATAAACTTCACATTAAAACATAATTTCATTCATTAAAATGTAAAGTATAATGTTTTTGTGAGACCGAAGTATCAATATTTCCAATATTCCACACTTTAGTATTAAAAAATTCCAGTTTTTAAATGGGCAATTTTCAAAACTCCAAGATTGGGAAGAATGAGAAAAAAAAATGGTTAACGTGAAATCATGTTAAATGAACTACATATTAATGCTATAAAACACTGAGCACATTTTATAAGTAAATGCTAGAAATTCCGCTTCTTATTCTAATATTTTCAAATATAATTTATTTTTCTTTGACCAGTGTACAGATATTATTTGTCATTTAAGCGAAAAAATAACATTTCTACTAAATAAAAAATGGTTTTTTCCAACCGACAGTTTCAAATATCATTTTCAAATTGGTGAAAAGTTAAAAGGTAGAATATTAATGGAAATTATAATAATCAATTTATAATTATAAATAAAGAAAACAGCTATGTTGTTTACAATTCGCAAATTTTGATTAGTGTATATAAAAAATACTTAAATGGGTTTTCCGGTATTTTAAAATTATAATGAATATTTAGAAATAAAATTTGAAAGGAAGCAAATATTTCATAATTTTTCAATTATAGCCTTTATTTTTTTATTTAATTTGATTAATTAGAAAATACCCATCTGTGTAAGGTAAATTTAACTGTATATTAAATTTATAAATTTTTAATGCGTGATATGCATTTATCTATATTTTAGAAATGAATCCCGGTGGCTTAGTGGTAGCGTTTCACGCTCCCAAGGCACAGTTCTAAGGTTTGGTTTTTGGGCTGGGCAAGGTCGACTGTCTTTCGGTGAGTCGAGAAACTGTGTACCAAGAATGCTTGGGCTTGGAAACTAAATAATGGGGATTTGGCGTTAAGCTGACTACCTAATTGGGATATATGTTTCACACCCGAGAGTCTCTCAGTCAAGAAAATAGAAATAGACATTGTATGTCTTGACCCACATGGCCAGTCATGTTACAGAGTTTAGGTTACTCTTTATATTTCAGCAATAATTTTAACAAAATGTATCTTAGAAAGCTAATAATTCTAAAATTATATGATTTATAAAGCTTAATTTCTTTCTTAAGTGCATTATAGAGCAAAAACTTCTAAATTCTTTTTTATTTCCCTCTCTTGTGTTTAATTGCCATACTTATTTTATTTTTAAATATTTCATAATATTCAGTCTTATGTTAAGATCTGAATTAATTTATTGGAAAAATTTAATAAATTAATATTCATTAAGACTAATAGATTTTGAATATACATGGTTTTAAGTACTTCATTTTATATTATTTATGTAATTCATGCTTATAATACTCTTTTCCTAGCTTTTGATACAAAACTAAATACTAGGATAAACACAAAAATAAATACTTCTAATATTAGCATAAATTTATATCTTTATTTTCATGAATTATATATATTGATTTATGTGAATTCGCTTTTAAATCAACGAACATTTGTGAATATCGAACAAAAAGGAGTTTAACTTCAAATGAATTTAGTAGAATGTGTAAGTTTTGGCTAAATATGATAAGAAACGCTTAAAAAACATAAGTAAATCGCAATGACAACGTAATTTTATTTTTCACAGTTTTAAAATAATCAGCTCCAAATTTAATTAGCAATAATAAATCAGATTACTGTAAATAATTTCTTCCGTGAAAAACATTAAATTACAATAATATTATGTGTTCCATTTATCGAATGAATGAAATAGCAAATAAGTTGCGACAGCAAATGCTTTTAAAAATATTTTAATCATGAATAAAATATTTTAATCACGAATTATAATCAGTATTTTTATTCAAAGACGAGTTCTAATATATATATATATATGTGTATGTGTGTGTGTGTATTTGTTTTACAAAAAACTAAATTTCAGTCTCTTACTTGGGCTGATCTGTATAACATTTAATAATATAACATTAAAAATTCTTTTAAATGGATCGTGTTCGCGCATGCGTGCACGTCACATGATACTATTTAGAACAAAGCAAATGAAGTTTGTAAATTTAGGTTGGTTGGTTGGGTTTTATGGGGTAAGGTTTTTGTAAATTGATGAGAACGGTTATGTTTCTCGATCCGGAATTAATCCCTCGTCCTTTGTTCTGTAATAAATAATTTAAAGACACTGGTCCGTCTCATGAGTTGATAATTAATATACGAACTAAACGTCTCTAAACCATAACAACAGATCGGATCTTTACTTTTTATAAAACCAAAGGTGTTCTTTACTAATGATGTAATTACATTAGCATAACTTTACTTCCTAAAATTTATTTTTGGGTGGCTTGCATATTTTTTCCTTTTGTAGTTAGGTATAATTTGAAAAATTTGAAATCTTAATTTTTTAAGTTTAAACTTTTTTATATATTTCATTAGAAATACATTATGAAATTTATATCACAATCCGCTTTGTGTATATTTTTCATTGTTCACTCTTGGGGGTAAAGTACACGGTTGGAAAATACATTCTCATGGCAAGGAGGGGATGAGTTCTATACCTGACTTAGCCAAATATTTGCCACGCACACTAATGAAGACTGGACGCATGAAATTGATAATGGTTGCAATTTTTGTTAACGAGGGTGAGATCCTCTTGACCTTGTCACTAGACCATGCATAAAATTAGAAGTAGATGGCTATGTTTGGTGACTTTTCTGTCGACAGAAATAGGTAGTCAACAGCACACTCTTATTATTTTTATTTTATAGAAACAGACATTTCAGAGGAATCTAAGTGTTTTATGTAATACCGGAACACAGCAAGTACCCATAACAATGGGGAGAACTTAATCCTTGAATTGTTGAATTGAAGACCAGGACACTGAATTAATCGATTGCCAAGTAGATTAAATTTATCATGGCATGTTATCGTAAAAGCAACTGCAACCACGTTCTTCTAACATTGCCAGAAGATGAAAAGCACTAATGACTTTATTTGGAGGGCAGAAACTTAAAGCAAACACAATAACAATAGCCATTAAACTGGATCTTTTGAAATCACAGAAAATACAGAAATTCCAAGTTTCTAATCTATTTGCCTTTTTAAATTTTTATTCGAATAAATTATATAAGGCCACTTTAAGCCTTTTAGGGTACTCAATAAGCAAGGTATTCTAGAAGGTTTGCGATTATATACATAGTGGATTGTATTTCCTTGTCACATAAGGAAGAAACACGATGATCTTCAGAGTATAGAGCTTTATAGATCTACATAAATCACATAGGGAAATATTTGTTTTTTGTTGTTTCTATGCAGGATCAAACTTTATATTTACATTTAAAAATCACAATTTTACTTATAGGTTATTTTGAATGTTCGAACTCAAACTGAAATTAATGTTATCCCATGATACAAAATACCATGGTAAGGGAAGGCAGATGTAGAAATAATGCATGAATAAATTTATGCAATTGAATATTAGTGTGACAATTTGTATACATTAAAATAACTAAACAATCACCAATATAAACCAATAATCACCAATAAATCAGGAGATAATGTTTTATAATTTGGCTCAAAGAAGAAGTGACAAAAATTCAACATATGAGCTAACATTAAACTCAAACTTCCGAACCAAATCAAAAGAAAAGCATCAGATGCAATATCCTCTGATCACTTAAAGAATGAACCCTCATCTTTTCAATTGTAAGAAAAACATATTTTTGCCTAAAATAAAATTAAACCAGGGGAATTAATAATTTTATATAATACAATTTTTTAAGTGAGAGGAGAGAGAAAAAGGAAAGAATAAACAAAACCGTTTTCTTTTTATCATTAAAAATCATATTTAAATTATATAAAAATTTATATGTATTAAAATTTGTTGTTTGAAATTTTAATACATAAATTAATAATTCATGATTAAAAGTAGTTAAATTTTGCTTTTCACATAGCCAATTTTTATGAACTATATATCATTACATATTCTTTACTTTCTAATGATTGGGAAAAAATGAATTGAATGATTCTAATTAATAGGTTATACTGAAATTATTCTAATGATAATTAAGAGTTTATCTTTGTTTAAATAACTTTTACTTGAGGAAGATAAAAAAATAATAAGGATTTGTCTCATTGATGTCTAGTTTCCCTAATGATTTAATTAACTGCACTTTATTAATAAGCAAAAAGAAGAGATTAGTTAATATACGTATGGTTTGAGTTAATTTTTAATGTCTGAAGGAACTGATTACGACACAGATTCCGTATAACCCAGCAGGCCAAATTCTTAAATTTTTTAGCGACGAAGAAATGCTACCAAGATGACGTATTGTGACATCTACCGATGACATAAATATTAGGGTTACCAAAATATAACTTTCATAATTCTTATAGGTCTTCATCTCTATGATGTAATAATAACCAGGTTGCCAGATAAATAAAAACATCCGAAAAAAAAAAAAAAAAAACAAACCAAACTCAGAATTTAGCAGTCTGGATTTTACGGCATCTGTGCAATAATTAATTTCTAAAACTTGATTTAAATGTATATTTAGAACAGTTATATCCAACAACCTCATAATTTTAACCACAAGAGTGACGCGAACTTGACTCTTAAGCCGGCATCTTTTTTATCTACTCTCATCATACCAGTGAAGAAACACTAACCCTTACGAAGGTTTTATAGAATATAGTTTTCTCAGGAACACGTTATTCGACTGAGCAAGGTATCGAACATGTAAGTCAGAATATTGAATAAGATATTAATATACGTGTCAGGGACATATTTACTTAGAATAAATTTTCCTCAACTTAAATTCGATTTTTTATTAGTTTCTCAATTCATTAGTTTTATTGATTCCTATTTTCAATGTTCAATCTGAAAATATATAATATTTTTATTATTAACATTATTTATATTGGTGGCAGTTGTTGGTTAGATATCTGGCTCTCACAGAAAAGATTATCATTCGCGGTTTTTTTTTTTATTTTTGTTCTCTTGTTGGCTACTAGTGACGGTCGCAAATTTCATACCAATAACTTGGCAAATAGTGATTGATATAATTATTTTATAGAGACGATTGCTTGTTCACGATTAGTAAAGTGCAGTGAAAGTAAAAGAAAATTAGAAATGTAAGTCGAATTAACGTGTTATTATAATTTATATCAAATTCCTTGTAATTTAAATGACAAACTGAAACTTGCTTTTATATAAAAATCTGTAATCTGTAAGACACATAAAAATATTTATTTTTCTATGTCTTACAGATTTTTATGTATCTTACAGATGAGATGTAAAATTAATAGAATTTGCTATATGTATTGACTGAAATTCTATTGAAATAACAATCGAGTAAAAGTACTTATTTACTTTCACATAACTTGTACATAAAAATAAAATTTCGAATTACATTTGATTTTACTTAAAGATGAATTTTTTTCAGACTAAAGTTTACTAAAAGTTGTTTTTTTGAAATATGTCAAGTCTATCTTTTAAATACTATAAGTATCACATATTAATATATGAACTACTAATTCTATTTTTTAAAATTTATTTCTAATCATCTTGTTATTTTATCATGCAAATTGAAAAGGATATTTTTTAAAATGTGTATTTTTCCACTGCTTCATTGTTAGCATAAGAATGTAAACTACAATCTCAAGTTTTATATTATAATTTAGATACACGTCTCGATTTTAGTATTTTGCTATTTTTTCCATGCTTTAGTTTATTACATAGTAAAGGCAGACAGTTTCTTTTTTTTAAAGTTGTCATTTCCAAAGGAAAATTCATTTAAGTGTCCCTAAAGCTCTTTTTAAATGAATTTTATTTATCTGTGAAAGATTTCTTATACCAAAATCGTAAATCCCATCATTCCTGACCATCCTAGCGAAGAGTTTGAAATTACAAATCTACTATTCGGATATTCGTTAACCGCGTTTGACGTCATTAAGACGCAAACTCTGGGAATTATCTCCATTGGCTTAGATAATTTCATTCTTGACGGGTGGAACGCCCACAGCACGCGCTAATATTTATCTTTTTCCTTTTTATTTTATCCAAGATTTTCTCCTATATAAGAGAATATCCGAACCGTTCTTACTTCTTTCGCAAATATTAGAGCAGCCTAGCACTACTAAGATGGCCTACCACCCTCAACACCAACTTTTAAGAACTGTTTACAAGATCTGTAAGTTAAATTTTTTTCCAGTTAATGTTTATTCCTTAAATAAGAATATATATATTCTTGGATTTAAATAAAAGCGCGGAAACATACTTTGTTAATTATTATATAATTTGGCAATTAAAGTACAACTTTGAGAATGTTAAATTTTAATAGCTTATGTGCACACATTACAACTATTTATTTATAGTAAATTCGTTGAAATGTTTTGTTTCTTTTATTTTTGAATTTTAAATCTGTTCCTTTTATTTTGATTAAAGAGATAAGATAAAATTTCGAATCAAATTTTGAAAGAATATGTTTAAACACCCTTTAATATTTATATAACATAAAAATGTCACTAACATTGAATTTAAATTCCTAGCGGTATTATAAACATAAAATTCCAGGATTTTACTTTCATACTTTAAGAAAAGTATGTTGAAATTCATAATAGTAAATAGAATTCAACTCTTGATTTTGGACTAATTCTATTTTTAATATGTTGAAAATTTTACTGTTAAGTTTTAAGTTTTGAATTTAGCTATATATATATATATATATATATATATATATATATATATATATATATATATATAAGTAAGGATATTGAGTAAGCGGGATTATAGATCAATACTGCTGTGCTTTAAATCGATCTGCCATTCGATCAATTAATGTCTTCTGTTTCATCTTGAAGTTCTTTTCTTCAAAAGCATACAGAACTTCATGCCCACCGGATAAATTTAAAAATAAATCTTAAATATATATATACAAGATAAACCGGATAAATTTGAAAATCTATATATACAAGATTTATTTTCAAATTTATCCGGTTGGCATGAAGTTCTGTATGATTTTGAAGAAAGGAATTTCAAGATGAAACAGAAGACATTAATTGATCGAATGGCAGATCGATTTAAAGATTTGAAGCACAGCAGTATTGATCTGTAATCCCGCTACAAACTCAAAATCCTTACTTTATATATATTATATATATAATCCTTACTTTTTAGACTCAAAATCCTTTAATTTTTTTAGAATTGGTTCCAAATACCTTTTTAAAACAAGAATATTGATAAACTTTATTTGTAATCGAATTTTGAAAATTATTTTTCTGGGCTTTAATTGAAATATTACACCAAACTTTTCAATAGCTGAATGTGCAATCGTAATTTAATAGGGATGTACACATTAAGACTATATTGCATACTTTATGAATATATACTTCGTAATATTCAACCTTCGTATAGAATAAAATCTCTGACTGAGCTAATGAACTTATTTCTAAATTTCTTCATCCCATTAAGCCGGTGTAATTAGATTGAACGAAAACTAGTTTTGTTAAGTTCTGTATTTATGGTGTGGTCTTTTGCGACAAGTATCAAACCCATTACTTTTTGGACACAAGAACGAAGTATTTTTGTCATTGATGCATAGCAATATAAATATACAAACTACTAATTTTTTCCATGATTTTGTAAAGGTTACACAGAATAAAGAATTGTAAAATATTGGATGTTCTTTCAGGTTAATTATAAAAATCCACAAATTGGAACGTAAGGGAATTTATATTTAAATGTCAGTTTATATTAAATAAACTCCAGCAATCACAGTAGACTTAAATGAATTTATATAAAAATGGTTTTGTGGGAACATAATGGCATATGAGAAATTCTTTTTCTTAAGCAAAATCTATGCATAATTATGCGGAAATTTTAGAATCATTTAGAAATCTAGAATTAGTGGTGCAATATTAAAATGTAAGATTGATCTAACTCATATTTCTGAAATCGAATAATTTATCTCACAACTTTACCTGCAACAAAAATTTTTTTTCCCACAGCAGTACGACAGATATTTTCCATGAAAAATGTGCATTTTCTTAGATTTTCTTTTAAGGAAGCAGTTAAGTGCGATTAAGAGTTTCTGTGAAAATTAGGACTTTTAAGTGTTTGCGGATGAACATTTAATGTTTATTCCTAATAACTCTAGGAAATTGGAGCATTTAAGACTATCGTCTAGATCAGTGACAAATGTGCAGCTCATAAATCGAATTCTATCTAGGAATTAAATAAAGTCGTTTTGGATTTAAAATATTATCAAAAAATTGAGTCAAATAGAATATTCTTAAAAATTTATGAATGTTTATTAATTTTTAGGCGATTAATAAAGTTAAAAAATCAATAAAACATTTCAAAATTTTATTCTAATTTTAATGCAGTTTATAATGTTTTTTATTCAAATATGGAAAAATCCAGTTTTCCAAGAAAAAACCAATTATATTCAGTAGCCAATGATTTTCTTAAAAAAAATCCTATTAAGTAATTTTAATGATTTTCTTGTAAAATTTTTTTGTGTAATCAATTATTTCTTTAAAAATATACAGATTTGCTTTTAATACGGATTGTAATGTATATATAACTGTGGGAGAATTGATGATTTTAATCAGTTGTAGGTATATTTTAATCTACACATAATTTTAAATTACTATCTGACGATACAGACAACATCTAATTTGTTTTTTTAAATACTATATCACAGGTCAGTTTGAATAAGTTTTTTTAGTATAGTGGACTATGAACAGAGAAAAACTAAATCAGGCTTCGCTCAGTAAGTCAAGATCAGTATGATATCAATCAAAACTTTTAAGTACCGCCTTAAATAAGTTAACAAAACTTTTATTAACACAAAATCGCGAAATCAGTCATACTGTAAGGTGCTTTTACAATATGACTTTCTTGTCACACTGTAGTCTAAAGTACCTATGGTGGCTTTCTTGTCTGAAGGGTTTTCAACGTTATATGAACCTAATAAATCTCTTTTCTTATGATTCTTTTCTTGTGATAATATAATTATCTTCCCTAGAAGCTAAAACTACCTATAATTCTTGGGTGCGAATCATCAAAAATGACAAACTCGGTGACTGGTTTTTTACTACTGGAAGACTGTATTATGGGTACATATTCAATTAAAAACTGTTCGAAACTTATATCTATTGTAAATCAAAGTGATTTAAGCTTTTCATTTTTAGCATGAAGTTTCTAGACAAAGGTAATTTTTAATTTTTTATGATGTCACCGCACATAAAATTATGAAACAATTAGCTGTATTCCACGACTTCATAATGGTGATAATGTAATAAAAATGAGTTCAATATCAAGTAATTGACTTATTTTTGATTAAAAACTTTCTCAGCATTTATATTTATATTTTCTAAGAGGATTAAGTAAATTCTTTAAGGTCTCGTCATATGTGATCAGGAAAAAGAATATAACTAGAAGTATGTTGAGAAATACTAAAAAATAGAGAAATTATATTCCATGAAAAGAAACTTATACCGAAATAGAAAATCCCCAAAACTATTATGCTTTTATTGGTAATAGTGATTCTAATTTTTCCAATTTTATGAAGTTGTAGAGTAAACTTCACAGCAAAATTTTTTAATATTTCAAAAAGTGCAAATACACAGCATTTAAAATACTGAAAAGAAAAAAATTTTATTCTTTTATATAGGAAAAATAATTCGTCAAAAAATTTAATTTCATTTCATTGATATTTTAGTTTATAAATAAAACATTAGATGAAAAATATTGAGAAATTTGGAAAGTAATCCTGTTTTTTAATGCATAACTGAAAGACTATTTTTTATAGTGAGTATTGAATTATATATATATTTTCTGGTTCAATGTCTTTGGTATCTATATGACAATAGCATGATTCCACACGTTTAAAAATTCTTATTCTTTGCAATTAAACTGATGCAGGTATTTTTTATTATTTAAAGTGAGGTTTTATACTGTTTAAAAATACTTTTGTAGAAAAATTAACGAAATATAATCAGAAAGTGCCATATCTGAAGAAAATGGTATATGTGTACATAACAAACCACAGTTTTTCGATAGTAAGAAAGTGATATATATATATGTTAAAAATGTTCACTGTTTATATTTAATAAGGAATCAATCGAAATCTACGCAAAATCAATCGAAATTTACCAGAAGCAAGCTTTTCTATATTAGCTGCTGAAAATATAATAGGCTTTAAATTTGACTGTAATAAAATTGAGCCCTGTAGGGAGAAGAAGAAAAAAGTTATTTTTTAAAAAATATATATATATATAAATTATCAACTAAAGTTAGTTTTATTTTGAAGCAGATATTTATGAGAAACAAAAAACACAGATAAATGTGATTAGTTATAAGAGAAAGGAGATAAATTTCCTCAATTTTCATTCAAATTTTTTTGTACTAATATCTTGTCATTTTCAATTGCTATTCGAGAACTTTCAGATCCTCTAATAACTCATGGAAATTTAATGTCCAATTAATTCTTCCAATTAGACATAATGTATGAGTTCCAATTTATAAAACGTAAAATACTTACCTTTTCAAAAATCACGTCTTAAAAGTTCGGAAAATTACTAGACTTTACACTGTTAAATCATTATCTGCTAATGGTATTGTTTCATTTTTGTATAAATTTAAATGTGACGAGAGGGCAATAAGAGGAAAAAGGAAAAAAGCACTTTATTATTGAATACAGTTTGGCAATAATCCAAGATTAAAGTGCAATAATAAATTTTCATGCTTTCATATCGAGTATCAGAATATTTTTGAGCATTACTAAGCGCTTTTAAAACTTATAGGATTTAATTTTTTATTAAAATTCTAAAGTGTTTTGTACTTTTATTCTAGTTTATCCCAATAATTCAAATTTACTGACAAATTTATATTGTAAATAAATATTTGCTTTTACAATAAATCATCTAAATTTGCATATTTTTAAAGTTTTCATTAACAAAATATTTAAACTTCCTTACATTAATTGCATTTAATAGAAATAAATGAGATTTCTGATTGTTAAATTCAGGGTCAAAAAAATAAGGAAGCCTATTGTGTAATTCTTCGAGGTTATGTGCTTAGAAAATTCTATTAATATAATGACTAGAATTTTCCTAATTCATTCAGTTAATTGGATTTTATATTCATAGTTATTGTACTTTTACCACTTTTATTATAATGTTTCGATTCTACTTTTATAATAGTAAAAGATGCCTAATTTCTTAATATTTTTATTTTTGAATTAAAAAAAGCATACAGATAATATATAATAATGTATATATATAATCTGATGCCTTTATATGTAATATTAATATATATATATATATATATATATATATATATATATATATATATATATATATATATATATATATATATATATATATATATGTAATATTAATATGTGGGTAATGTTCTGGTAATAAGCTTTTTATCCTTTCAGTAGATCGATAAAATAAGTACCAAGCATACTTAAGAACTAATCACTGGGGGGTCCGCGTTCGGCTGACCACCTAACTGGGACATAAGCTTCGCACCCCAGGACCCTCGGTCATAGAAACGTAAATGGGCAGTGTAGGTTTTGGCTCCATGGGGACGCGTTGTACCACTGAGTTGAGAGAGAGAGACAAAGTGTTTTTTTAATGACAAATATGGATACAAAATTTGGAGTTCCTATTTTATATTCTTTAAATCTGCATTTGTCCACGTTTTTGATTTCAGATATTTTATTTTTATGGCAAATATTGTTGTAATTTTCATCTAATTTATAAAGATGATTATAATTTGAAATTTAATGCGCCAGTATATACTTGTATAATGTATTATCTATTTTAAGTAAAATATACATCATAAGCATTTAAATTTTGCAGTCGCTGTTTTTAAATAATTAATTTTTTTATATTGATTCAAAGATTTGTCCTTTTTTATTTTTAAATAAATTTTTTTAAGAGGCAAATCTCTTCAAATGAAAATCTTCAAATTAAATAATTCAAATCAAATAAAAATGAAATTCATTTCATGATAAGATTATTTTATTTAAGTTTTTGGTTAGAAACATTTAATGATTATATAAAACAGGCAAAATTTTAAATTTGTTTAACTTTAAAATATGCTGTTATTTTTAGGTTTAGTTAAATCTTTCCACGAAAATTTACCCATACCTCTCTTATTATTTTACCTTAAAAGTTCATCATAATCCTTTTCTCTTAAAAAATATAACTTAAAACTCACAAAATAAAATTAGAACTTCTTCCGCAATCAGAGAGTGTACTTCAGTATGATATACGGTAAATCATTATTTCTAAACTTTTTAGTCAATTAGTGCATTAATGGCGATTGAGCCTATGTAAAATGATGTACATGATACAACAAATGTTAATTATAACTCGCAAAATCTGAGTAATTTTGTAAAAATATGAAAAATGCCTTTTTCCAATTCATTTTTATATTTTATATACCTTACTGTATAAAATCAATGAGTTTGTTAATTATTTAAAAATGCATTTCATCAAGATATTTTTAAAGTATTTCAGGGTCATTTCCATTGAATTTACAGCTGAAAAAAAATCAACATAAATATTTTTGATACCTTCACTTTTTAAAATAAATTTTTTTCCTCGATCTTTCAGAGTAAACAAAATGAACTAAGCAAGAAATCCTTAAAAATGACCAAAAAATTAACGTTTTAGTAATTCCCGATGTTTTAAATAACTATAATCATAATAGATTAAGATTTATTTAACTCTATTACCAACCACTGGATATATCATTTAAATCGGCATTGAATTTTAAGCAGAGAACAATATACGATGCAATTAAATTTTTAAAATTAGTTTTTTTGGAAGCCGACCGATGGAGGAGGGGTTAGCTTTCTAATTTCGAAGTAGTATGTCCTGTGTTCGAATCCTGGTTCGGGCAGGAATGATTTTTTCTCTTTTTGGGTTTGCCATTATCACTTCATTTTCGAGGAAGAAATGCCACATCCACTTGGTGCATAACTATATGAGATACCATCACTTCGCCAGTTATTGAGCTGAGTAGGGCAAAGGTATAAGGATAGCTGGGTATAAGAAAAAATGTTTGTTTGAAATGAAAGTTTATATATAAATACAAGGAATATTTATTTCACTATTCTTACGTATAATACTTAGTGATTTTTGAGACACATGTTATCACACTGATTGATATTTACTAGTTTTTGTATAATTTTATAGAATTTTAGATTACAATCATTAAATGAAACAATTTAAATCCTGCTTATTACATTTATGATGTAACTAATTTCCGTAATCTTTTTACAGATATTTTTTATTTATTGGCCTGCAACTTCGCTTGTAGCACTTCGGACTGCAAGCGGAATGCCTACATCAAGGACGCAGGACCTCTAGTGCAAACGAGTAGCGGTGCAGTAATTGGAAAATACATCAAATTGTTAAACACAGAAGTCGCTGCTTTCTTTGGAATACCATTTGCAAAGCCACCTCTTGGAGAAAGAAGATTTTTAAAGGCTGAACCTGTCGATCCATGGAAAGACACGTTATTTGCAACAGAGAAACCGCCAGCATGCATCCAGCATACCACTCGAAATTTTGATTGGGAATCACCAAAACTAAACAAGAGTGAAGATTGTTTATACCTGAATATATGGTCACCAGTTAAAAAGTGTGGTTCTGGTGACCAACTACCAGTTTTAGTATGGATACATGGTGGAGGTTTCTATTCAGGCTCTTCAAGCATGGATTCGTACGATGGTGGAGTACTTGCCTCTTATGGAGAAGTTGTTGTCGTTAGTTTAAATTACAGATTAGGTGTATTTGGATTCCTCAATGTTGGCACTAATGAAGCCCTTGGTAATGCTGGTCTTTATGATCAGGTTTTAGCATTACAATGGATTAAATCAAATATTAAGTACTTTGGTGGTGACTCTGAAAGCATTACTCTATTTGGTGAGAGTAGTGGTGCCATGTCAATCAGCTTGCATATAATATCTCCTAAGTCTCAGAATCTATTTCACAGGGCTATACTTCAGAGTGGTACTGGGTATCAGCCGCAGTTAGTAGAACACGTCTCAGTATCGCAATTCAAAGCAACTACTTTTGCTAAGATTTTGGGCTGTGCAACCGAAAGCACAGATTCCCAGTTCTGCCCTCATGATATTGTACAATGCCTGAAAAAGAAGAGCGCTGAAGAACTTGCTGTGACGGAAAATTTGTTCACATCGAAATTCCCAATGTTTTTTGTGCCTTCTTATGGTAACAAATGTGACGAGTGTTCAGAGTTCTTTGTGGAACCCCCAATCAAATCAATGCTGTCTGGAAAATTCAACAATATACCAATAATGATTGGAAGCGATCAGAATGAATCGTCCATCTTCTTAAATTTCATTATGCCAGAGATATTTAAACTTAATGAGAAGCCTATTTTAACCATACCAATGGCGAAAGAAATTATTAAAGGCTTATTTTCTACTGCACCAGCGATTCCAACCGATACAGTATTTGACTTTTATTTTCAAAACATTTCAGAAGATGGTTCTGATGGAATAATTAAAGCGATTACAGATGCTTTTGGGGATTATGCTTTTACGTGTCCAAGTATGTTCTTTGCCGAGAAATTCAAAGAGTCTTACTTTTACTGGATCACCTACCGCTCCACTAATTATCCTAATCACGAATGGCTTGGAGTAACTCATTTTGGGGAAATTCCTTCAGTTTTTGGTAAACCAATTGCCGATTCACCTGCTTATTCTTCTGAAGACAAGAAATTCAGTGAAGATATAATTCAAAAGTACATCGCCTTTGCCAGAACTGGGTACGTAAGATGAAAACATAAATTCATGAATTATCAGTCTGTTTAATTTATGCGAGACATTTGTCTTATAAGCAAAATTATAAATGGATAATTTTGTGATCATATAATTAATTTTAAGGTAAACTCTCTCTTATATTGTCGATCTAGCAGTCGAATTGTCAGCACTTTTTGCCAGAAAAGTTCTTGTGTTTGATTAATACTTCAAACTTTGATATAGGTAATGTAATTCAGAATCCACTTTAAACTGCTGGTCTCGTCATGTAAACTATTTTGTGAAAAAAAAAATTCCGTTACATGGTTAATAGATTAGTTTGTTATTAGTTAAAATAGAATCACTGCTCTATGTAATTTTTTTCTTTGCAAATACAATATTTTTTTCAAATTTAACTAAATATAAGAAAATTTTAATTTCACTTAAAATGTTTTCAGTAATATTTTCGCGTTCAGCTATATTTTACTAGGTTCACATAAATTGGCAAAAGATTATACATCCATTTTCTAGTTTAATTTGCATAAATTATTATATCACCTTTTCGAGAACTAGATTCATAATGTTTAATTTTTTGAATTTGGTGTGTATAAAATATAAATCTGAATTTATTTATTTGTCTCAAAAATGTTATATCTAAAGTTTTAAAAACCGATAAGGACTTAATACTGAAAACTGAGATTAATTTAATAGCGATTGTAAGATTTTAAGCGCAATCATACACTCATACCGAAATGAATTTTTGTGATGTTAAATAATGCATTGATCATACATTTAAACATTTAGAAATATCAGAGCTAGGGCTTGAAAATTCAATTTAAACTGTTTTAGTTATTTCAAATGAATTGCATTAGAAACAATAAAATCTAAAATATAAGAAATCTTAATACTTTGTAACAAGACGTTAAAAATTTCAATTTAAATAAATTAAATGAGGATAAATATATTTTATCAATATTTTTTAATTGAGAAAGATTTATTAGGATATACTTATTAGGATATTAAAAATATTTTTTTCAAATTTAACTAAATATAAGAAAATTTTAATTTCACTTAAAATGTTTTCAGTAATATTTTCGCGTTCAGCTATATTTTACTAGGTTCACATAAATTGGCAAAAGATATTTATTGAGCAAACATATTGTCACAAACAATAAATTGTGACAAGTAGCATAAACAGACTAGATTGTATTTTCAGTAAAATCATTAAGAATGTGATGAAACTAAATAAAAAATATACATTAAGTTAATTTAGTTTTTTTGAGTAATTTTATTCTTAATTGCACTAAAAATTTTTCTGCAAAAATTTATAAAACAAATCACGAATAGGAAATAAATTCTGCTTTCGAAAATAATATGAAATATTGCAAACAATAATTTAAGATGGTTCTTAGTAAATCAATTTACCATGGATTAAAGAAATTGCATAATTTCAAATGAGTGGAAAATTTTCATTAGAATACACATATTTGATGATATACACACACTCAACTAATGGTATTAAATGAGACAAAATAAAATGCAAACCTGTTTTTTATTTTTGTTATCTTTAAAACCAGTTTTAATAATAAGCTTGAAAAAAATGTTTTCAGATGTACTGATTTTTCATGGTTTTTAACAATGTATATTCTATGTTATGCGATGTAAAATAAATCCAATATGAAATCTTTTACTAAAAAGAAATTCTTAGGACATTTATAACTTACACTTAAAATATTTTTTTTTTTAAATTTCATAATAAATGGACAATTTTTTTTCGTTGATACAGCATGGTTTACTGTAGGTAAAAAATGTTTTCTATTCAAATATAAGAAAAGCCCTATAATAATATTTAAAAAATCTTATTCGAGAAATTTAGATATTGAGGAATTAATTCTTCACTATCCAAATTTCATTAATAAGGATAAAAAAGAATTATGATCAATAATTCTGGAAAGATAATGTTGAACTTGTTGATTTAATGTAATATAAATTTTCATAACTGAAATATATACCTATTTGATATATCCAGATTAAGAATCAGTCTTTTTTATCACATTATTAAAATTAAACAACTGAAACATTTCTTTTATATATGATTTAGAAACTCTTTCCAAATGTGTCCTAAAATTTTACGAATATTAATAGGGATTTTTTTTTTCAGATATCCTTTAACAAAAGATTCCAAGCAAGTGTGGCCGAAATTCTCTTCTGAAAACATAGTTTATGAGCTGAATCCAAACCGAGATACTCAGATCCAATTTCCCAGACAAACTGCTTGTGAATTTTGGAGGCCTTTCTTTGAACAACAGTTTAGTTGAAATCTTCCTGAAGAAGAATTAAACGAACGAACTTAGGTTTCGGTAGATGTGTCTAGCTAAGATAGGAATCTTTTGTATGATTGTAACTAGATTTCTCAACACTTGTGTTCCAGAGAAAAAAATATCTGCAACGTGGAAAATAGCAAACGAAGAAGCAATTAAGAGTTTCAGCGAACCATACGAGTTATTTTAGTTCTGAGAACTCTTAAATTTGAAGTCATTGTACATAAATTTATTCTACCTGAATATTCTACGAAAAAGCCATATGGCGTTTAAGAGTACAAGCTCATATTTTTCATGTGTAACACTCATTCATGCAACTAATCATCCCATAATATATTTTTGTCAACAAGAAAATGTATAAGAAACTGAATTTTATTTATTCGCAAAGATTCTTAATTTCTTTTTAACTTTTCCATTTATTTATTTTAATTTTGATTTATTTTTCTGTGAAATGAAATTTTTATGAAACTGTATTTAGTAGTAAGTGTCAAAACTGCTTAAAAAAAAACTAGTGGATTGTTACTATAACGGAATTAAGAAATAATTTTGGCTGAAAGTTGTAACTGCAGTTGTAATCGATTAGATTTAACTTGAAGTATATTAGAATTTGATTCCGGTTTTAAAATGTTTTACATACAACTTGTAATTTTTATTGCATCATATTAACCTTTATACATTTGTTTTATTTTAACATATTTTGTAAATTCATAAACGAAGAAAAAAAAACATATGTGTTTATTTTGCAAATGATTTGAAGGCGCAGACACACACACAGAAATTTAAAATTTATAAATAATAAAATTTTGTATACTTCTTACTTTCTAAAAAATTTTAAAAAAATAGAAAGTCGATGCGGTTAAATAGATAGCTAATTTTTTTCCGATTGATGATTACTCAAATTACTCATGAAAGATTTTATTTTCAATAAATTTTTTAAAAAATTTCATCACTACTAGATACACTTATTCGGAAATAAAGATGCTTAAAAAAAACATAAATGCAGATTACGCACTTTAATAGAATTTTGGGAAATTTATAAAATTTTTTCTTAAAATGTAGGAAAGCAAATTTATTCCCATTATATACCTAATGATGACATTATGACATTACAATATTAAAAATTTTATTAGTTCATAAAATTTAAAATATGTGAATAGATGGAAATATATTTAAAATTTCTAATCGCAATAAACAATTTTAATAAAACTTCAAATCATACTGTTATATTCAGAAAGCAGTATAAATTGGCACCAATGTAAATGATCTCTCGTTACGAAACGTTTAAAATTGGAAATAAGTGTTATGAAACTGGATTCAGAAAATTGAGAATAATTTACATTGAAGGCAAATGCAAAATGATAAGAATAATAAAATATTTTTCCGAGTGAATATCTCGTCAGAGTTTCCGAGATAAGTTGGAAACAAAAATGAGCTAACTGTAAACAGTTCATTTACATTAATGTCCATAAATTAAGGATAATTCACAAGGATAATTCAGAATCACACAAATTGAACTCCGAAATAAAAATTTCACATGTAAAATTATCACACATATCTTGTATACAGTGTACACCGTGTACAGACGCTTAGAGCACATTGGTCTATATGGTCGAAGGTCTATCAGATGTGTTCCATTTAACGCAACTCACTGTTGCCTGCGGTTCGCCTGGAGAGCATGCACATGTGGACACCACAACAGTGGTCTTGTGCAATGTTTACCTTTGAGTCCAGATTTAGCTTTGAGGCTGATTCTCACCGGGCTTTCATATGGAGAGGGCCAGGTAACCGTTACCACCAAGAAAACATCATTGAACGAGATCATTACGGTGGTGGCGGATTGCTCGTTTGGGGAAGAATTAATCTTGGTTCCAGAACTAGATTGCATGTTTAGAATGTAACCATGACAGGCCATATGTATCGGAATGTCATTATGGAGCAATAGGATTGTTTCGGGGTGCCATGGGTGTAGAATTTCTGTTTATGGAGGATAACGCCATTCCTTACCGTGCAAACATTGTAGACGAATGCCTTCAATCGGAGTGTATCATCCGTATCGACTGGCCAGTATACTCACCGGAATTGAATCCAATTGAGCTTGTGTGGGACATGCTTGGCCGACGAAATGCAGCCCATCAACCCCCTCCCACATGTCCAGTGAAACTGCGGAGAGTATTGCTTGATGAGGGGTGTAATATTCCCCAAGATTAGATCGATAATTTGATACTCAGCATGCCTAGGCGTCGCACGGTCTGTTTCATCTGGGGGGCATACTATGTATTAACCATCATACCAACCATGTTATATTGTTGGTGTTTGTAAATAGGTTCTTTTTTGAAATTTACTCCAGGGAGTAAAATTCGCAATTTTTATTTATTATATCAAACATATAGCATATTTTTTGCTCTTTACATTTTGTTTAGTAAATACTTTACTAATAAGTCACATTTGTTTTACTTCTGTCTTTCATTGTCTGAACTTGCATTATCTTTAATTTATGGACACGAGTGTATAATAAGTATCTATATATTTACTGATGAGACTATTAGAGTTTCACATTTAGGATAAAATAAATGTGTCTGCGAGTAAAACTGAGAAATTTACTTTATAAATGAATGACATATAATGCTGGATATCAACATGGATTTATATCATCTGATTTTTTAAAAATACGTATTTTTTATAGAGAGTTCATAAATTATAGTGTAATATTAGATGTGTTAGCAACTGTTTTGATAGAGTTGTCAGAAAAATTCTGCCTCCCGAAGTTCATTCTCATTTTATTAATTAGTGCTATTTCTGGGAGAAAATCTGCATCAATGATAAAATCACGCAAAGTTGAATGGGATGGCATGGCTGTGAATATCAGTCGAAAAATCTGGACTTATTTTCTAATGTATAGCATATTAATCTAGAAATATGCATAAAATAAAAATATGAGAAAAATATTGAAAATATTTTTAATCATAAAAATAATTTACATATTTACTAGGTCGGTAAGACTAATTCTGTATAAGAGTGGGTGTTGCGCTTTAGACAAGAGGAAGAGGGAAACATTCCATTTATTTTTCAAAGGAACATTTTACGGAATATTTTTAGACCAATAAAACAAGGTAGCACCTATGCCCCGAAGTAAACAAAAAGTATATGGACTTAAACATTGCATTAGGATCTCACGTGTTAGGTGGTTGGGCCACATATTTCGATAAGAAGACTCCTTTTCCCTCAAAAAATTCATTACCAATGCTGAAGAAAAACGATGAAAAGGAAGATCCCTAACCAGACGGTTATATGGTGGTGGAAAATGATTTAAAAGCGATAGGAGTAAATCTCGATGGTAGGCTATTGCAATAGAGGGCTATGTGGAGAAAACTTAAAGAAACGATGTTGACCAGGAACAGGCTGTAATATTAATGAAAGAGAAAAGAAACTAATATTATTCATGTTATGATATAACTAATATCGTAATATCTTCAGAATATAACGCTTCTCTCTTCAAATTAAAAGAATTAAACATTAGATTCTAAACGCAGTTTATATATATATATATATATATATATATATATATATATATATATATATATATATATATATATATATATATATATATATATATATTCTGTTTACAATTCTAAATTTATGAATATTCCCTTATTTTACTCCAACACTGAAGTTCAGAAACAAAGGCGCGAATGAGTTCCTAAAATCTTTCTTATACCCTTAATAACCCCGTAGCATCTTAATATAAGCCCCTTCAGTAATAAATAATACACAGATGTCTGCAAACCACGGTAAGGGCCCCACCTATGTTACAAATGGGCACTTTAATCTTTACTTAAAATAAATGCTATTTAGAATGTATCTGTGTCTTGTATTCACTGCTTTAACACTCTGTTGCTGACTGCATCTAAATTATATATTATTATATTTAAACATTAATATATATCTCTACTAGTATGCTTCCCAGTAGTAAACCTTTTGTTCGGTTCTACTAATTAGAAGCAGCCGGGTGGTGTCTGATTTCAAAACAAGGATCAATCAGAAGACCCCAACACTTGGACTGCCACACCCAGAGATATCATTACATTAGGAGGACATTACGACCATGCCCATTTTTAACGTGCCCCAGCCGCGCCGAGTTTCATTTTGTACAATCTCTATCTGGAAGGGGAGAATAATCTTTATGAGCTTATATTAATGATATTTTTAATGACTATATATCATAAAATTTCTATCCATTTTTCAAAAACTGTAGAATATGATTAGTTTCTGAAACACTTGCAAGCAACACAGTGATGAAAACGCTAAATAAGGAACTTTAAATTTCAGTTTCTTCTGAAAATTATCGCAATATCGCACGCAACATCAAAACTGGCTATTTGTATTGCGGGAATAAGGTTTTAAAAACAATCATTTTTAAGCAACTCAACTCGAGTTTAATGTAGGTGCAAGAATTATAGGAGTAATTTATTCAAAACAATGAACTTTTCTTTTAGAAAAAATCGATTAAAAAGATCACATTCAAAATTAATCCCATGCTAAGAAAAGTAAGGAAAACATTAATTACACTTAAAGTATATTTAATCGAAACTTAACATAATTTTAAATTAAATGCCTTAAGCAACATATATAGTACCTGTTACAATCTTCTCAAAAATAGGTTTTGTGTGAAAAGAAATTAAAAAAAAATATTTTTATCTTTAAATGTTATTCTTATTTCTGTTTAGATAATATAGTTAATAAAGATTCATCAATAACATCGATTTAAACTGCTACTCCATTATCTTTAAATCTGAACTATTTTGATTGACGCAGCATGTCCAATTTTGGACCTTGCGCCATAAAATTCAATAAACCAACTGAACTATTTTGAAATAGAAATTGAAATATTCATATATCATTACTCTCTGTATCACAAATGACCCAAAAATTACGATTTAGGGGAAATAAAGATGGCTTTTTGCATGTATTTTTGTAGTGTTAATAAAATCTTAAATAATTATATGTTTGGGTATTTATTAGGATTTACTTATTAAATACCGAAACATTATTATTATTAAAGAATTGGAAACTAAAATTTTCTTAATTTTCGTTTCGTAAAGATTGACGTAATTGCACAGCCTTGTCATAAAAAAAGTTTTTTCCTTGTTTTAAAGTTATTAACGATGAAACACATTAATTATACCTAATGATATTAATTTTAACCATATTATCAATTAATTTAAGCCAACTAAATAATATTTGACAATAACATTTTGAGCAATGTATGAATAGTTAAAAAAATTAATCTGCTATATGCATCTCAATTGGAATGCAAATGCACTTTACATTAACTCATGAAAAATATTCAACCAATCAGAAATGCTGGATGAAATGTTGGAATTCGTATACAATTTTCCTCATCAAAGAAAATCTGCTGGCCTAGTAACGAATTATTTAGAAATTAGACTTCACTTCAATTGTTTGCTGGATTGATTCCTACTCTATTAATTGTACTTTAAATTAGTATTTGATATAATTATTCCCTTGTAAAAAAATCATTGAATGACCAATATAGAATATCTGAAATTTATTAAAGAACTATGAAAATATTAAATATGGATAAAGAGTTGAATTGCCAAGTAACATCAAGTAAAGTATAAATTATTTAAGATTATTTTATTTGTAGTTCAGGGGGGGGGATTTTTTTTTGTATATAAGAGCTAATATGACTTGTATCTGTCGCTTGAAGAAGACTCCAAATAACTACAAACATTTACGTTCGAAATTTGGAATCGAACCAACAATCGGTTGAACTGAAGATGATGCTCATATCAAAAATCTATATTCACAGATTTATTATTTTTTAGTCAATATGTATGTAAAATTTTAAGCTTAATTCATATTCATTCATACATTTCATTACATTCATACCAATGATATATGGATTATTGGAATTGTAATAATATATTACATTGATACCAATGAGAGAGACGCACATACATTATTGGTCCTGTAATGTATTACAATGTAGTGAAACTGAGAACTTCAAAGAAAATAGTGTTGAAAAGATCTTTTATAATGATACTTTAATCAATGCTTGATGGAAACAAATTCTATTCTCCGCAATAGCAGATAGACTACATATCCTCAAAATTCATTTTCTTTCCAGCGGGAATACCAATCTCCATCTATTAAGTGTTGAAATGTTGGAATAAAAAATGTAAAATATTGTTTTTTTTATGTATTTTAAATAAAATATATAAAGTGAAATTAAATATTTGTGAGTCTTGATGAAAGTAATTAAAATAGGAAATTCTGAGTTCTGTAATAATTTTTGAACAAGAATTCGACTTCGTTTTTCTTTCTCAAATACTTAATGAAATAAATTAATTTGAATTTTCTGGTATATGATTGCATGAAAAAAGTGACTTTAAGATCAACCGTAATTATAATTACATATATTGTAGCTATTATTATTTATGACACTTGGACAAACCCCGATCGTTAACTAATGGCTATGCGAAATTAAATCAGAAGGGCGCGTATTTCGTTTAACAAAGCACCATGAAGGTGAAAGTATGCCTTTTCTCTGAGACTCCTCCCATAGATGGTACCACCAGAGGATCCACTCCCTCAATACTGACTTTGATCTGGAGGAAGAGAAAATTGGCTCCAGACCATAATATCCATGGAAATTGCTCAATGACCGATCACGGGACTTTACGAGCATGTATATCACATATATGTTGTGGTCTTTGGCGGAATTGGGAATCGAAGTCTGACCTTCCATATGCAAGGCCGATGCCATAACCACTAGCCTACCATGGCCTTCATAATCAGCAGAAAAAAGCCTGCTTTTTTCTAACTAGTAGAGCCTAACTTGAGCTAGCTACAGGGAAGCATGCTGGTACAACGCGTGCGCGCGGACTCCATAACCATACATAATTAGATTCCTAGAATATTTAGCCTGGGTGTAATAGATGTTTATTAACTTTACTAACAGACAAGTGCTTAGTAGAGTGAACTTTTAAAATGTACAATATACGATAAGACAATGGAGAGATGGCAGAGAAGAAGCGAGGAAAGGAAGTAAAACCATCCGTTTCATAAATTACTTTGTTTATTATTAGTACCGCGCGTACTAGTAACATAAGCTTATTTATTCTTATTATATATTTTATACATTTTCTTTTGGGACTATTTCAATCATGTAATAAATATTTGTAAATGTAATGTTATAATAAATTTTTTGTTTTGTAATATTCTAACTTCCTCTTTCTTACGTCTTACATTGGTCGATTAGCTCACAATTCGACCATCTGAAAGTGATTGATAAGTTCGAAAAGTGAGCGGTGAGACAAAAGACAAAGTAGGGCATCTTTTAAATTATGATCCATCAATTGTATGTATTTGACTTAACTTTCAGAAATTTCTTTTTGAATTAACTATTGGCATTGACTATTATGAATACACACAAAGCAGGAAATAATTCAACAACAATCTCTCATAATTTGCATTTGCCAGGATATTAGTTGTAATGAATTATCATAGGAAAATTTTTTAAAATTCATTAGACTTAAATCTGTTAAGCAGTTTTAGATTAAAAATTATGGGGAAATTCATAATTCTTTAAACTTTTTAATTAGTTTCCATGTTATTTCTTTTGTTGTTCAAAAGCTACTTTTTGCACCCTGACTTGACCAGATCATACTTTTTAAATGTAAGTTTACGAACTAACGGAAGCTTAATAATTCCCAAAAATATTAAGCAATTCATAATATTGTATAGAGTAATTCATTATATAAACAAAATATAAATACGTTTTGAAAAAAAAATTAGCATTCCTTAAATCAGTTTCGAGTGTTAGGCAGTGAAAATGCTGTTTTCAGCCTGGTATTTAAATTAAATCAGATTTAATTTTATATTGATTTAAAAGAAAAATGCAGTTGAAAATGGAATATCAGAGTGTCATCAATGTGATTTTACTTTTGTCATCAGAAATATTGTGATTCATTAATCAAAAATATTTATGTAAAAGTGGCTTTCTAAATGGACGTTTTTCTTTAAATATATGAATTCTTTTTTTATATAAGCAGATGCATTGCAGTAAATATTGATACATAAGAAACTCCGTTAATCCGAATATTAAAAATGACATTTTATAATTGAAAAATAGCAAAGAATTTAATTTTATTATACTATAGAAATAAGAAACACCAAAAATTACATTTTTTTGAATAGCAATATAGATTTCATTTGATGCACTTAATACTATTAAATTCATTTATAAGAACTCATAATTACAATTAAATCTTCTTTTATAGGGTTTATTAGAACACTGTGTAATAATTTTATGTCAAACTTCATATTTTAAATTTCCCGTAGGAAGTTTCTAAAAATAACTTTTACACGCCAAATTTCCAGTGACGAAATATGATTTTTACTAAAAAAATTTAAATATATTTATGAAGAAATAATTCACTTAATTAATAATAAAAAAAGTTATATACATATATATATATATATATAGATATATATATATATATATATATATATATATATATATATATATATATATATATATATATATATATATATATACATATATATACATTAATTCATTAAAATAAAGCTCATTTTATTAAGGAGCATGATTTGACTTATCCTTGAGGAATGATTGCTTTTCTCTGTCTTACTTCGGATAAGTGGATTTTTTTAAATATAAAATGATATCTCTGTATCTATAAAAGTTCTAATAAAACGTGGCTTCATGTTAAGGCAATGTTAATTTTAGAATTACTAACAAAAAATTTAATTTAAATGGGAAAGAGATATTTCTGAGTTGACCTAGTCTGAAATTAAATCTTGTTTCTTTAAATATTTCTCATATTTTCATCTTGATTAATGGTGGAAAACCAGTCCTGAACTATGTCAAAGGTCTGATAAAAGGGAAAGGTCACCAAGTGTGATAAGTGCTTGTCACCTTCTCTTTCCAAATATAATAATTATATTTTGCTTAGATTGTGGACTTTGAATAAACGAAATCCAGTACTCGCAATAAAACAATTATTGTATTTTAAATTGTTTGAAGAATCTCAACTTGTGCTATTATGGAACTTTTCATGAAGGCCAAATCAAAACCAGCAAAAGCATTTTAAGAATGACGCACCAAGAAAAATACGTTATTTAGTTATTGAAATTGTTTTCCAAATACTAGTTCAAGATGTTATTTATTTACTGGTTTTACTCTATCTCTCTCAATAAAATAATGTTAACTGTACACATAAATAGTTAATATGCTTATTTATAGGCTAGTATAGAGTTTCAGTTGATATTAAAAGTTTGCTTTTGTCAGCCAACAGAGATAAACTAAATATTCTACTATTTTGATTCAATGTTAGGGAAACTATTAAATATCCTATAAGTACCAAAAAAATACAACTGCTACACTCTTTGAAAAAGAATGACTCTCTCTTTTTCGAAAAGTGTATCTATATTTCGAGTAACTGTTGATTTTATCAATCATAATTTTCTCTTTTTTTATAATTTATGTATCGTTTCTTAAAATATTTTTGCTACGTATTTACTATATTTTTAAATTACTCATGCGGTTTTTTTTATATTAAATATAATATTTCTTTTTCTTTATGTAGGTATATTGAATATTTATTAGATGTGTAATTATATAAAAATTTAATGTTAAAATTTTAATAGTAATTTTCTTTGATAATTTAAATCAATGAATGGAATAATAAAAATGAAATGAATTTTCGCAAAAACAGTTTTCCTGTAGAAAAAAAGAAATTCATATTGAATGAAAACAATTGGAAATATCTTCAAGAAATGTATCTCATATTATTGAAATATCAGCATATCATCCCTTCAATTAGTCGATCAAATTTTGAGTACTAAGCATACTTTGAAACTAAACACTAGGGGTTTCGCGTTAGGCTAACCACCTAACCGGGACATATGCTTCACGCCCTAGGACTTAGGGTAAGGAAACAGATAATGGCACTGTAGGCCTTGGCCTCCATATGGATTATCATGCGACTGAGTTTAGTTTATTATAATAACTAAACACATGAAGAATATTTAATATATTTCAAGTAATCGTAACTAAACAATCTCCTCCTTAGGGGTTGTTTGTAAGAGGCCTTAAAATTAAATTTTGAAACAAAAATATTTTCACGAGTACATAAGCTACTTATCTTTAAAGTAGCAATTTTTTATTACATGAACAAATTATTTTTAAAATTAAAAATTAAATGATAAAAAATTAGAATTTAAGAGAATTTAAATACATAATTTAATTAGAAGAAACATTGGGTTGATTCTCTGGAATGACTTTAATTTGCTTCAGTTTGTTAGTCGCTGACAAGAGCGATAACTCAATTTGGACATAAGAATTGCAACAGCAGAATTTTAGGAACGAACCTACGCTATTATTTACAAAGAAGTGAGAATCGAACTCACGAATAATTGATTTGAAAACCATCTCACTTGTGGGATCTCAGAAGTTGTGTTTCACAGATTTTTCTGGATTATAAAAGAAGAGATATCTTAAGTATATCCACAATATTATTCTCAGTACTTTTAATGCAATATAATTTTTTCACGCATTCAAGTTAAATATTATGTTTATGAAACATTGAAATAGAAATTAATAACAAACTCTCACATTCTTTTGTATTCTTGCAGAATATGATGTGTTGAGATGAATTACAAGCAAAATTATTTCCAATGAAATAGTTTTGCATTTACATATTACATTAATCATGCTATTTAAGCTGGTACCTGATTTTTAATTCCTTAGATACACATTCAGGCTATTGTTAGGATGAGCTGAAAGTCCATGGGTTACATCTCTGATCTTCGGATTAACAGTTTTGGGTTCAAATCCCACTTCAGGCTTGGACATTGGTGGTGGTTTGGAACTCATTTTAAAGTGTATCTGCGGGTATAATTAGCCCTTTTGTGAAAAGATAAATTTTAAGTGACAAACCAAGCTGATATTTGAGCTGCTTTTCTTCAATTAGTTGTCATTCATATTTTAAAAAAATTTAAAATCTCCTTTTTTTTTGACAGTGATATACAGTAGATACTCGTATTTACGAATACGTAAACACCGTTGAAATAGTTCCTAAAATAGAAAAACTTTTAGATCTCAAAACCAATTTCTTTGTAACGAACTGATTTTTCATTATAAAAAATTATAATTTTAAAAAAACATTTAATGCTCTAAATAAGAAACACGGGAGATATTTTTACTTAAAAGAAGATTCTAACTTTTTTTTGAAGGACGACCAGGTAAAATCCTTTATTTTCTTCTTGAAATTAAATTTGTAAAAACACATTTTTCGGTGAGGGGAAATAAGCATTTTACCATTTTTCTCAAAAACGTACTTTAATATTGTTAGCCATTTATCTGATTTGCAAACAAAAACAACAATAACACTCCAGTTTCTCATTTGTTTGACGTCTAAAATTTTTTTCTCAATTACTTTCCTGCTCGATTATTTATTCATCGATAGTTCTTACATCTGAGTTTATACTCAAAAAAATATTGAAATGAAATTTCTGATAACTGTGGGTCAAGTTTCACTCAAGTCGTCAAGTAAATATTCTTGACTTCCTTCTCTTACGGATTTGATAGAACCTACATATCAAAATGACCTAGATAATCGTGTTATCAGAAACACTACTCCCAAAAGAGTTTGACAACTATGTACTGCGCTTGGAAAGTCATTTTCAAGAAATGGTTTCAATCCAGTAGATGATTTCTTGCAAAAGTACATTACGATAATTTCACTTGAATTGAGTAATTGCACTTTGAATGCATGGATTCATAGTCGGGAGTTAAATTAGACATGGGAAATTCAACCTGATTGGTTAAAAAATAAATCTGGTATTACAACGTCACCAGGATTGTTAATTATGCCCAGCTCGATGAGTTTATAATTCTATGAAAACGTTGACTCAGGTTTCTCAATTCAGTATGAAATGAAAATTAAGTTTTTTTTTTTTAAAAAAAAAGGGAGAGTAAAAGAAAAAAAAAACGAAAGAGCTATGAAAATGAGTTCTTAAAAACAGATTTTACAAAATTTAGTTTGTAAATGAAAATTATAATTTGGGAATTTCAATTCAATTATCATGAGTCTTCGTATATTAGAATTTCGTAAAAACGAGCGTTTAGAGTATTTTGTTGTTAAATGTAACATTAAAAGTTTGCTTTTTTTTTAATGCGTATATCAGAAAATATATTTTTTATAGCTAGTACGATTTAATGTCTTTCAAGAATATTGATACCCTTGAAGAAAATGAAACTCTATACTCCATTTTTTGCATTTTGAAACAATTAATGATGAGAAAGGTCTCTGTTTCTCCCTCTCTGTATATATATATATATATATATATATATATATATATATATATATATATATATATATATATATATATATATATATATGTACAGAGCTCATAATGAAATACACACACACATATAAATATTTGATAATGAGTTGCACTAGAAAATAAGCTACATCCAAAGACCGCTGCCTCATAGGGAGGTTTAAAATATTTTTGAATGAAACTTATAATTAACATAAACTATCATATAACGTAAATTCAACATCAATACGAAAGTTTGTCAAGTGACTTGTAAAATGCGTCTTCCTGATTTTTCAGCAATTTCATTCATTCATTCATTAAAAAAAAAAAAAAAAAAAAAAGGTTCAACATTATTATAAAATTATCATGTTGAGCAATAAACCTTACGCAAGTAATAAAAAAAAATATTTTAAAATCTTCAACATTTTTTTAAAAATTTTTTACAATAATTTGAATGAATTTTGTAATGAATGACAAATTTATTATTTTAAATAGGGTTCTAACACCGAATGCAATATAAAAGCGCATTCGCAAACTCTTTCATGCTTTCCACATTTTTTTAGTGTACCTCAACGTAATATTTTCATATGGTCTACACTGTGTTACAACGGAGATTTTAAATTGAATTACTAATCAATAGTAATACAATGTAGACAATATCATTATATGGTCTACACTGTGTTACGACGGAGATTTTAGATTGAATTACTAATCCGTAGTAATACAATATAGACAATATTTTCATATGTTACAATGTTATACACTATGTTACGATGGAGATAGTATATTGAGAGCCGTTAAAACATTTTAGTTTTCACTCCGGTAAGTTTAATAATGCTACGCGTTAGCATAGTTTTTTCTCATAAATAAATCATGAAGTCAAAAATAATGTTTAAAGACTGATTAGAGAATTAAAATAATTTTATATATTATTACGATAGATATTCAGCATTCAAATAATCAGCATTACTCAAGGCAGACAGGGGCACATTATTTGGTGTATGGCACGGCAATTTATAAAAGGCGATAAGGTACATAGTTGCCAGTCAGTTATATTTTTCATTATCAATCATATTATTTTCTAAACTAGTAAACTATTGTTATTGCTATGAAGGTACTGTTTTAATATTTGTTGTCGGCCAATGACACTTAGAATTTTGGATAGGAGGCTGGATGTTTCGTGGACCGGAAAATATTTCTTACGAACCAGTGGTTGAGAAACACTTGTCTACATTAAGTTACAACGGTGATTTTACATTGTATTATTAAAAATACCTTCTCGTTGAGAATGAACAACCATCTTTATCTGCACTCCATATTCATCAATGGTAATTTTTAAAAATAAACACAACCCTCCAAATTTTAAGCTTCTGGAATTCATAATTGTGAAGTCAAATAGCAGGTCATATCAGCGCCTTCAACAGTAAATTTTTATATTTTAAATTGGAACTAGTTCAGTATCCCCATATATTGGCGAACGCGGCGAATTTTTTTCGTCGCCAAGTCACCAAAGTAAGCATGCCAAGCTAACACGGGAAATTTCCCGAAGTTCGATCGAAAAATAAGCATTTTAGAAAATTAGAAAAAGGGAAATAAATATAAATGATGGACTTACTTGATATGAAGTTTAGCTGATATGCCGATTGGTATGTTTATTTCGACATTTTTCTCGTTGTCACCAGTGTCACATTTCAGTTTTTTTTTTTTTTTTGAAAAAAGGCATGCAAAAAATATTTTTCTAAATATTTACACTTTATAAAATTTACAAAAAGCAAAAAAAAGGCATGCAAAAATATTATTTTAAATATAAATTACTTTATAAAATTGAAAAAAAAAGCATTCAAAAAATATTTTTCTAAATATATACACTTTATAAATTTTAAGATAAGCATGCAAAAAATATTTTTTTAAATATATACACTTTTAAAGTAAATAAAGATAAAACACTAATACAATGAAGAATATACATTCAGAATTTGAATAAAATAATTACACCTTATGCGAAATTTGGTACTCATCCCAATTATTTCCGGAAACGATTTCAACAAATTTATTAAAACAATTTTTATTTGCAGCTATGCAAGCTTTATGAAGCATATACACTGCAAGGTAAAATTTAAAATCTGTAATTATTTATTGTATTTAACAAAAATGTAAAAGATAATAAATTAAATTAATAAGATATAATAAATATGTATAATAAATAAACCCAAATAAAATGAAATAATGTAAAAGAAATTGTAAAAAAGAAGAATTTACGATGATTAGACGCTGGTGACATTGAAGCCCAACTGAGGAAAAATCCCTTCCAATTCCAATAGAAACGTGGAACAAAGAATGTTCTAGAACAATGAAAGTTGAAGTAAAATTTAAATAGCTGTAAAATTTATGTAAAACACAAGAAAAATGAATAGTGGCAAAAAAAAAGAAAAGAAATAGTAACTAAAACTAAATTTGGCAACACTACAATAAAAACAAAAGCTGAAATCGGCAACACTACGAAGTAAATAAAGGGCGCCAGATTTGGCAAGAAATCATATATGGGGATACTGAACTTGTACCTTTAAACTCCATAAAATGCATAGATTTTTTTCTAAATTACAAAAATTTCAGTGCTTCTTTTCATATGAGAACAGCATAAATAGAGAAAAGTGAAAGTGATGAATTCAAAAAATATACTTATTCTTCTGAAGCATTTCATTTTATGTCACTTTATTAATAATAGATGGCAGCACTACCCGATTAATACCAAATTTTTTCACATAAAATATAAAAACTTTTTTTAAGTGGAAAAAAAAAAAAAAATCTAGAGCTTTTCCAATTTAAATTCTTTCTTTTTCATATTCTTAAATTTAAAAATGTAACAAATAGCCTATTATTGTCATTTGATAAAATTCAAGCGTTAGTTAACTGTAGTTTAGTGTTACCATTATTATTAGAATATCTATGATTGATATTTAGAAATTTTAAATAAATAAAGATTTTTTCAGAAGTATAATCGAAACTTCACATTTTATACTACTTGAAGTTTTTTTTAAATACATTTTAAACTATTTAAAATGTTAAGTAAGTTTAACTCTTCAGAAAAATTAATACTATGAATTGTCACGTGAAAATGTGTAAACACTAATCACTAAAAAACGTATTTTAAATAAAAATTTGCTGCTCAATTAAAATATATGATTTTATTTAATTCTTAGAAAAATATTATCCAAGAAAAAGACTTCTCCAGAAATATAAATGCATGTTAAAAACCTAGTCTTGATTAAATTCATATATATTTCATTTATGTAAAAATAATTATAAAAACGGATGAAATATATTTCAGAAAATAAGAACAGTAATTTATCCCCTTTTGTAGTGAATCGGAAGTATATAATCCTTATCGAACTAGCTTTCGTGTAAAAAAAGAGAAACGTGATACTGCAAACTAAATTCTTCCGCTTTCTAGTTTGAGGAATACACTTAAAACCACATAAAAAGTTACAAATCTGACAAAATTTTTTAATTTGGTTAATTTTTTTCAAACTTCTGTCTTGAAGAAATTTCACTAAAATATTTTCAGAGTACAGTAGTAGTAGCGTTAAAAATGATTTTATTGTTGAAATAAAATCAACTGATAGTCATAAAAATAATTTTTTCAATATTATTTATGAATTTAATGCCTTAATTTTAATAAAGGCGATGAACAAGAAGTTTTGAAATAAGACTTCTTTTCAGGAGTTTTCCTATTTTTTAATTTTACTTTAAGCACTTATTTAAGATTATTTGAAATGATAACTGAGAGATGATTTATTTCAATATCGAAAAGCTTAATATATTTTAATAAATAGTTTATTTCTTTTCTCAAAATTAGATTGAATGTTTATCGAAGAAAGTAAGTTATGTTTGTTTTAAGTTCAAAATTTGGGAAAATATTTAGAAAATAAAATTATTTATTTTTTCATTTTTTGGTTGAGAATTTGGCGGGGAGAATTTAGACTTTATCAAATATTTTCAACATTCTCAGTAATTTGAAATTATTTTTGAGAGTTGAAAATAGCGTAATATAAATAGTTAGTTTAAATTTTAAAATTATAGTAAAAATAATTTTTACATTTAAATTTTAAATTCTATATAATTTAAAATTTAACATAAGGTAAAATGCAGTTTCTTTAGGTTCATTCTTGTATTTGTTTATCACTTTCTGCGGTTTTTTTTTTTCTTTCAATATGCAAATATATTATTCGACTTTTGGAATTACTAGACCATTAATAAACAATTTCGGAAAAAAAAAAAAAAAAATCGGACAGCAAACACTTTTATTGAAAATTTTTGTTTTCGAACCAAGAACACATATTCGGAGAGCGAACTAAAATGAATTCCAACGAACATTTCTCGGTTCTTGAAGCATAATGTTTAGAGTTGCCAAACCCTAAGGACCAAAAATCTTTCTTCATCTCTCTTGCATTATTTTGCTTGGCCATTGAGCTTCTAAATTTAATACTGGAAAAAAATTTCCTAATAAAATATTTATAGCCAAGGTACCATCAATTTTTGTTTTGATTTCATTTTGAGTATCTCCCCCCCCTCCTTCTTCATTTACTGTCTTATATAATAGTTTTGAATAACAAATTTTAGACGGCAACAATAATGTTATTTTTTCCCTTTACAACGACAATGCTATTAATTACTTCTCGAAAAAAGAGAGAAAAGCAATCGACACGGGGTACATTCTTTTATATCCTATATACAAAAAAATGAAAGACTGATTAATATGCAAGACTATATGTACGAATCATTTTTTTTATAAATTTAATAAGAAATTATACATGTATGTTTTAATTTCATTTTTAGGGTAATCTAAAATCTGTGGTCAATGGATGATCGGTTACCGAACAATTCGGATAGCGAACACAGTCTTGTAATCGATTATATTCGATCACACCCAATGTATAAAATAATAAATATTGGTGTATTTCTCGTATACCATGCAAGTAACATGCAATATTTAGCATTTCAATATTTTTTAACATTTACACGACATAAGTAAACATTTTATTCATGCTGCCCAGTGGTAGATGATGCACATGAATACTCTCTCCCTGTGTAGAATGTTTTGAGATAACTTCTGTCCTTATTCTCACCCATGGTTAAAGGACCTACTTTAGCTTTCTGGGAATTTCCATAAGTGTCAATTTTCTCATGCAGTTAAATGTCCAACAAACAGGAATGACTTATCAACTTTATGTACATCTTCTGATGCCGTAGTCCTCTACAGTATCTAATACACTCGTCCATTTGAAGAAGAAATCGATAAGCTTATTTTAAAGTGAAGTAGTGGCATGCGGAAATTGTTTTTAAATCATCATAATATCCAAACATTTGCTTTGTTGTAGTTAACATGCATAAAATGTCATAGGTGCAAAATATAATACTTTATTTTGCACCTATGACATTTTATGCAAGTTTGTTATGACATTTTATGTCACTTTGTTCATACAAAAAAATAAAATAATATTACCAAAAGTAATACGTAATTCTTTTTCCAGATATATTAACTATTCACATTATGTTTATAAATATCTTTTTAATATGAAATATTTTTTGAAAAAATAATAGAGAAAACTCATATTTTACTTCAAAACATACTCTTCATTATTTGTTAAGGCCAAATTGAATCGTATTCATTGCGATAAGATATGATAATACTGCAGATTTAATGTGATTCACAAGAAGTCTAAACTTATTTAACAATGATTGTAAATAAGCCAATTGATATGTATATCGATAAATATTTGATTATTTAAATATTGCTTATGTCTCATTTTTTTTTTACTCCTTTCTATTGCGTTTCTTTTATTTGCATGTAAAATGATAACTGTACTGTTTATATTTTAACAATATATTTATTCTATTCATTCATGCGAATTTTTTAATTAAAGTAATTTTTTAAGATTTATATAATTTTCATTATTTGATTTTAACTGTTTTTATTTTATTTTCACAAGTACCATTTACTAAACATCAGTCTTATCATAACACATATTTTTTTCATTATTTTAAACCAAAAAAGATAGCTAAATGAAAATTACAGAAAAAAATAAAAGAAATAAGAATTCAATTATAATCTTTACAACTTATTGTTTGTATAGTTTTACTTGATTAAATTTAAGAATTTTTTTATTTAACATGTTACAGTTTTTTTAAAATGTTTATATTGTAATGTTTTTGTTTATATTGTAAAAATGTTTTCTTTTCTTTATTTTACATTCTAAGTTAACATGACATCTATTTACTTGACTTGTTAATTTAAAAGTTTTATATTGTTAAATTTAGTAACAATATAACTGTTTGAATGCAAAGAATTATAAAATTTTTTTTATGTTTCATTGCATTCACATTTTATTTTTCTAAATCCATTAAGAGCAGGAGAGCTGTGTAATGTTTTACTGCAGAAATGTGTTGAAAATTATTTGATAATTTAGAAACACGCGAAAAAAATTTGCAATTGAAAATAAACGTTGTTTCAGTCACCTTAACTTATAAAACAATTTCTTTTTAATTTGCACAAAAATATTCTTCGTAAACAGTAGAGATAATTCAAGAAATTTTAAAATGATAGTAGAAGTGAATTTTTGTCTTTTTGATTTTAAGCACTCAACGCATACTGTTATTCTTTATACAGTCAGAGATCTCACAATAAATTAAATAAACGTTAGAGTTAAACTTTTCTTAAGTATATTTGGTGAAAGACAAAGTCACAAAAATATTTTTTGCGATCATTGTAGGACAACCTCTTGTAAATTAATAATAGGGATAATTAGGCACAAATGTCATATGATTTAGGATGTCGAATTCTAAACATTTTGGCGATGAATAAATGTTACTATGATGGCATATTGTAAGCAACTTTGAAGATGGCGTATTGACGTACAATAAGGGTTTTGTAAAAGGGAGCTGACTCATGGACTTCCCGATCTGTCGTAAACACTATGGTTGCCATAAAACTTCGTATGAAGCAACATTCTTACATACGATAGCTTACATTCTATACGTTTGTTTTCTTTGTTTGATACGTTTCTAAAGTAATAAGTTTTAAAATGGATTGTAATGTGCAAAAATCATTCTTAAAAAAACCTATGTTAGAACTTATATAGATAATATATACTTGCATATAGTGTTATAAAAAAAGGACAGTAGAGAAATTATTTTTTATTTAATTATATTATTCTATGAGTAATATATAACAATAGTTTTCCCATACATAATAACTGACAAAAATGAAAAAATAACATTTCTTACGTATTGTAAGTATATATTATAACTAACTAATAATATATTCTTATAACATGTAATTTGAGAGTAATACATACTTAACCAATAATATAATCTAAAATAAATTTTAAAGTTCTGCATTTTAGGGCTGTAACAATAAAAATAACATAAAAACATTTTTTACATTGTTTTTCAGTTTGTTAAGAAAAATAAAATTATGGATAACTTTCTTAATAATATTTCTTAATTAAAGTAATGTTTTCTCTTGTTATAATTTTAAAAAAAGATTGTAATGTACAGAAACTATTGTTTATAATTTCTTAAGAATTGAATAAAATCGTGTGTTATACAAATACAAAAAAATATGTTTTTTTGTACATTGTAAGTAATTTATTATATTAGTATAATATTACTGACAAACAATAATACATACTTACAATATATAAGCGTATTATAAAACAAACATATAGTGTTATAAAAAAGGTCTAGTGGAGAAATTATTTTTTTATTAAATTATATTAAACTGTAAGTAATATATAACAAGTTTTCATACACATAACTAACAAAAGAAAAACTTTTTTACATATTACAACTAATTAGTAAGTAATTTATATTTATGCAATGTATAATTTGAGAGTTTTGCATACTTAGCACATAATACAATCTAAAAAACAAATGCCAAATTTCTGCATTTTAGAGAGCCATTTTTTTCATTTTATTTTTATTAAATGTGTTTGATGGCGGAAAAATACAAAATTAGTGTACAAACTCTGTAATTTAGGTATAAATAAAATGATAAACACTTTGAACAAGATACCATCCAATAAGATGTTAATTTTAAATTTAATTTACACATTTTAAATAAGCTCTCTTTTCCAGTTTTATTAAAATATATTACATTTTTCTTAAGAATAATGATATTACTTTTTAACACCCAAGTTTCATTACCAAAATAAACAAACCAAGATTGTGCCAAAAGGGCGATTTTAAAGAAAAAGTAGCAAACCGTAAGCATCATAAAATAGTTTCGTCTATTAATCGCTTAAACGTTGCCATTTTCATTATTTAATGACTCACAAAATAATCTTATAGCCTATGTCCAACTTTTGGTAGCAAAAAATTCCGAAAATTTTGCTCTAAATTCTTTTATTTCTCAAGTCAATTATCAAAACACTCCATAGACATTCGTTACAGTCGCCAAGATTTGGACAGCGGAAATCTGATGCGTCGACCTTGGTAATTAAGGGACTCAAGTTTACAAGATGAGGTAATGGCACGCAATGACGTAAATACTAGGACTGCCAATTTTTTTTTGCATAATTCTTATAGATCTCTATGGCTATGATGTAATAAAAGCCAGGTTGCAGACAAAGAAAATTCGCCAATTTGACATCCTGAATTTTACGGCATGTGTGCCGATAATTAGCAAGCATATCACTTTTTAAGAAAATGTTAAGCATTGCTTGTTCTACTTTTTAATGCAACATATGTTTTGCTTCTCAGGATACGTATTTTTCCACATTCTTGTGATAAATCTGCAGTTATTAAGATATTCTGGGAAATAAAATAGCAATTTAATTTTTTAGCAAAATTCATTGAAAACATATAAATTCACAAATACAATAAATTATAAATATTTAATGCTTTTGCTTAGAAGTATTTATAACTTTTTCCATAGTTAAGTTCCAAAAAACATTTCTACACATAATGTTATTTAGCTTGTCATAAATATAACAATGAATTAGAAAGTATTACTCATTTTCTTAACGGAAAGAAAAACAGTTTTTCCAATAAAGAAAGTAAGCGTTAGAAAAAAAAAATGGGAATATATTTTGTTTGTTCAATTTGTTTTTAAATATACTTCATTTGAAATAAAAGGAAAAATTCTTATTTAAATAATAAAAACGTAAAGAATTTTTTTTAAATGTGTTATTAGAATTTAGTTAAAAAAATATGATTTGCAAAGTATGAATAATATTGGAAATATTATTTATATATTATTATAAAAATAGCACATCTAATTTTAAGTTTAGTACTTTTTGAAATTGTAGAAATTGTAAAAAAAAAAATTATAATATGTTATATTTTATTGTATATGATAATTTTAAAAAAAGGGCAAAATAGCATATCAAATGTTAAAATTAAAAACTTTTAATATCTAGAATTATTGTAACCAAATAATATTATATTTTATTCTATGTGCTGATAATTTCAAAAAAATGGAATTCATTAATATAATATTTATGGGATTTTTATTTTTAAAATTATTTAATGTTTATAATTTTGAAATTTTAATATTTATTACTATACCAAAGCCTAAGCAACATATTTTACAAAAATACCTATGGAACCTTTATTTGAAATGTTTATATATTCTTAATAAGATATGCTTATATAAAACATTTTTTTTTTGTGTTTTAACTAAATTTATATAAATGTAAATTAGGCTTTAAATATATTTTTCTAAAGTGATTGAAAGCTCTTTTAAGCATTTAAATTTCAAATATATTTTTTAAAGTGAAAAATATTCGTGTTTTGAAGGCAATTGTATATAGAGTGAAACAATGTAATATTAATTTCCAAGAGTTTTCTCTAATTCCCAAAAAAACTATTAACTGACAGTTAATTGTTTTTACTTTAAATTAGTTTATTTATTCCTATTTGCTTCTAATTATATTTTATTACTTGATTTTTCTTATTTTGAGAATAACTGGGAAGAAAGTAATAACACACTTTTGTTTAATGTTTTCAAAATTTCTCGACAAAATGGCAAAGCATTTATTCTCATGTTTTGCATATTAATAGGTAGGATTTAAAGTCAATTTTTTATTTTGTGTTATATTTATTTTTTATCATGAAAATAAATCAATACTAAGTAAAATACTAAGATTAGAATAAATTCAAAAGAGATATTTATTTTTTTAAAAAAAAGGTTCCCCTTAATAAGAAAAAAAGTAAATTTTAAATAAAATTTACTTTTAATTTTAAATAGAAAGTAAACATAAAATTGAATCTAGAGTAGAACATTCCAAAGATTTTCATATTTTGAAGTACAATGAAAACCAATTAAGTGAAGTATAACTATTTTTATTCAAATTTCAATTCATAAATGCTAATTTTATAGCTGGATATTTTATTTGATATCCTTTAACAAATAAATACTGTAAGTAAATTATTATACTTAAATTTGATATCCTTTAAATACTGTAAGTAAATTATTATACTTAAATTTGATATTATTTAACAAGTAAATACTGTAAGTAAATTATTATACTTAAATTTACAATTTCTAGAAATAATCTTCAAGAACTGGCTGAAAAAAACTGATAATTGAACAATAATTTTATGAAAGTTATTATTCTGCTTCTTTTAAAATTTTAAATATGTGTTTCACTTTTTGGTAAGTATTTTGGTCAAATATTAATTTATTTATCCGAATATTTACATTGAGCTGATAAGATTTTCGAATGAAAGATTCAGATGTAACTTTTATTGTCTTATTTCTTTTGGAAATAAATATTTAAAAATTATTTCAAGTGATTTGCAGGAGATAAAATATTTTTGTTTGTTTACACTTTTTCTCAAAATTATGCTTTTATTGAATAATCTTTAAAATTTTAATATATTTTTTGCTATCTTAGTACAAAACGAGATTGTAAGGTAAGGCTCTTTTTTATCTTGTTTAAATAACTGCTTGTTTAACTTTAAATTATTTATAATATTATTTATGAACGCCAAACTAATTTCTTCTAATTTTAGATTTAATGAGGTTCATTTATAATAACTATGAACAGATTTTTTTTATTTAATGGTTAGAAATATCTTGTCAAATACTACTAGTCTAGAAAAAAGTTAGGATTTTTACTAGAAATATCACTTTGAAGTAATTTAAATTTATATTATTTGGTATAAAAAAAACGTATAAGTTTTTGGAAGATGCTTCTTAATTTAGAAGTAATTATTTTCCAAGAGCTAAAATTAGAAATTTTTCAAAAAATTCAAAAAATTTGCTGCTGATTATAATTACCAGTATTGGCACAAAGTATGCCTTTTCTGCAATGGCCTGAGAATAAAATCTGAATGAAGCCATTAATTTCACCCCGAAACCATACCAAAAAATTTCGTTTTTGGTATTAAAGATAATAGCACGAGAATAAACATAATAAATAAGTTCAAATTTCCAAAATAAAATATCAATTCCAAACCTGTAAAACTGCAAATACAAATGTAGAAAAAGTAAAACAAATACATAAATTCAAAGACAAAGTGTAAACACAGTTCAAGCTTCTTATAGACTTTCAAAACTTGGGTGACCCTTCTGAAGCCTTATTTCATTCTTATAAGCAATGATCTAATAGCAAATGTTTAATAAAACAAATTGGAATATTATAATTAATTAGAATGTTTTACAATCTTTTTTATTTGTCTACTGACATTAGTAAAATTATTACAAATAATACAAAATCTATTTAATTGATGTAAAATAATATTTTTATACAAATTTTAATAGAAATATTGGAATTTACAAAGATTAGTTTGTTTACTTAAAATTAAAATCATTATTTTTTATCTTAAATGTCAGAATATGTATAGCTTTATTTTATAACGTAATCAAAATATCTAAGAAGTCAGTTTTTAAATTGTCTTTATTTGCCTTAATTAATTTTAATTTCACAGAATATGTGTTTTCTAAACTTCTTCAAATTAAAAAAAAATGTCAAAGATTATAAAGTAATTAATATATTTGTAGGTAAAAAGCATAATAAAACAAACATAATATTAACAAAGAACTCAAATAAATAAATTAATAAAACAAATAAAATTAGTTTCTGATTATTTTAAATGATGACATTAATAATTGCCAAAAATAAACCGTGGGAAAATAATACAAATGTTTAAAATAGAAAGTCTGACGAGAAAAACAACAATCGTATCTGCGTGCTGATATTAGCAATCAATGAATATTGTTAAAGTTTGATCGAATTGATTATAAAGCGCTTTTTGTTTATTTATAATCAGTCGATAAGAAAATTCAATACAATCAATTTGAATGAGAAATAGGTCACAATTTCGTATTTATTTTTTTTTATCTAAACGATTTAAATGTATAAATCGCGTATATAAATAAACCTTGACAGAATGCATAAGGCATAGACAGCAAACGAGAACTTGCTTTTAGAAATTTCCATGATGGTCATCAGGAATTTTGAACTTCGTAAGACATTCATTAATATTTCCGATAGTTTTAATCATTTTATTTATGAATAAAATTTTTAAATTATTCATTATAAATACTTTTTGCATTTATTTTTCACATAAAAACTGAATATGTTACTTGTTGATAACATCTTTACATGTTAGCAACTAATTTGAAAAAAAAATATTGTTTTGGTCTCCTGTATTATATGTCTAGTTTAGAGATTATAGTACACGATTTAAATTCATTTAATTTTTATTTTATTTTTATAATTTGTGATATGTATGTGTATGTATGTATAAAGTAATCAATTTATATTTAATAGAAAGTTCACATAACATTTATGGTAAGTATATACACTTCCCGACATTGAAAATGCAACACCAAGCAGGAGTTGCCAGAAAATTAGGAAACTCGGCACCCAGAGAGAAATAGCAACAAATACTGAGTGATTGGTATTTTGAAATGATATGCATAATACAGAACCAGAACAGGGTCTGGTCAGTACGTTGGAGAACCACCGTGGTCGGCGATACAAAGAAACGCGTCCAGGCACAGAGCCAATGAGAATACGGATGGATCTCCATTTTTGCCAACAATTTGCCAAAGTGCGTCTTCTGAAGGAGGCAATGGCAGGGTCTACAAATGGTATCCAATCATATCCCAAACATGTTCAATTCGTGAGAGATCTGGCGAGCACGGTGGCCAGGGAAGCAACAGTACACCTAGCAGGGCATGTTGGTTGATGCAAGTAATGTGGAAGTTGGGTGTTATACTGCTAATAATGGCCATTGTGCATACTTTAAAGTAAGGTAGTGTCACCGGCCTTTGAACACTATCCACGTGATCTTATGCTGTCATAGTGCCGTGAATACAAACTAGAGGTAACTTGGAATCGTACATAATGGTGACCCAAACCATGTTGCTGCGTCGTCCCAGGTTTGGGAGTTCCACAGTTGCTGCAGCATTGGACCGGTCTCCATATCAATGACGCATTTACATGCGGTGACTATCACTGAAGAAACTTTATCGTGACTCACCTGAGAAGACGATCCTGTGCCACTCCATCACTCACATCGTTCTAATATGGCACAGTTCCTAAAGTTTGCTTTTATGTTGTGGGGTTAATGGCAATCTTTTTAAACGATGCCATTTGATCAAAGGCCACTAGCAACTAATTGACGGCAAATGGTTTTGCTCGACATGGGGGATTCTAAGTAGTCTTTGCACATAGAGCAGAAATTCGGTAAAATTTTCATTAATCGATAAGGTTAGCCTATTATGAAATTTTCATAAAAATTATGAAATTTTTGGTAAGGTTAGCCTATTATTTGCATAATTTTCTAGCCACTCCTTCTTGGTGTTGCATTTTCAATGTCGGGCTTTATATATATTATAAATAATACAAATGTATAAAGAAAAAATGCGATTTAAAAAAATAAAAATTTAAAATAATAAAAGTTTTATTTACAATTTGTGAGTAGAATTCATTTGCAAACTTTAATTTGAAAATAAATTACCATTGTATCAGCAAATGTAAAATCTTAAAATTATATACAGCAATATTGAAAATATAGGGTAATTTCTAAAAATAAAAATTATTTCAATAATATTTCAAAAATATTTTCAAATAATATTTCAATAATATTTTCAAAAATTTTGCATAATTTCATTATGAAAATTAACTATAATAATTATAATATATAATAAATTAATTATAATAATTATTCGTTTGACACAATTGTCTTTATTATAATTAGAAACTAATACAAATAATTGTCATACTTTTTCACATGATATATAGGATGACGTTAATCTATTGAAATTTCTGCAAATACATAATATAAGCAGCAAAGCATTATATTTTTTTAAATTTACGTTATTTCTATACTTCGTAAAAGAAAGTGTTTTTTTTTATCATATTGAAATTATATTATTATTTATAAAGATAAAAGTACTCGAATATTTATGTACAATGCTGAATGTCAAAAAGCGAATTCATTTATCACTGTCTATTAAAAAAATCCTTAATATCTCTTACATTTTGTAGCGAAATTTCCCAGGGTTAACAGTTTCGGATTTAATTCGAAATATCATTCTAGCTTAGTAAATCGTTCTCAACTGAAATATTTTACAATATAATCATTCATACTTATACTTTATAGTTACTTTTCTATTTGTTATTGTAAAGAAATGGTCAGGCAAATGACTACAAAACTACATGAAGGTTGTGATCAGGTTTTAAATACCAAATTAGACATCGCATATAGAACAATTCAATGGCTTGATGCTGTTGTATGGCATTTTAATATTTATCGTGTAATCTGCCTCCCATGGGGGGCACGAGTTTTCATAGGCAGTGGCCCATATATACATGTCGTCGATGAGAAAAACCAGGAAAACTCTTAAGCACACACCTGGGCAGATGTGCATGCAATTTAATGTTATCCAACAGTAGCTACGATCAAATCCGGTACTATTCGTTCCGAAGAACACTGTTCTTTCACAAAGCTTAGGTGATGCCTTTAGATGGAAAGTATTTGTCCTTAAAATGAAAGAACCAGAGGTGTCTGCAGGTGCTTAATGTTGTAGACAAAGTATTTGGAGTCAGCGCTATTTCTGAACTGCAATATACAGGTGGTCAGTCACTGAGCAGTTACCGTGGGTGTGATGGTCTGGAGAAAATTTCCTCCCTCCAGATCAAAGTCAAAACTGAGGAAGTGGATTCTCTGGTGGTGCCATCTATCAGAGGAGTCTTAGAACAAAGACATACTTTCGCCTTCGTTGTGCTCTGATTAAACGAAAGACTTCTGACTTAATTTTGCATGACCTTCTTCTAGCGAGTTTGGTTTGTCCAAGTGTCGTAAATAACAACAACAACAATATAAAGGGACAATCAAAGACTTTCGAAAATTTCAAGTTATTCATTTGATGTAATTGGTTGGGAAATATCGTTATTGGAGACATCAATATCATTTCGAATTGGTATTAAAGATTATAGAATTGGTATCAGTTTTAACTTACATTGATACCTGTATGTATTATTGGCATCGATATTATTTAAAACATATCATAAAATAAAATAATCTGTAAACACAATATAGTTAAGATGCAAATTAAGTAGTTGCTGCAGTTTATAACTCGGGGATCACGTACGGCAAATTTAGTGATACACAAGCTGAAAATAATTTTTTATTTCCATTTTTTGAGAAAATTCAGCTTTCTTCAAGAAATTTCCTTGTTTGTAAAAACTGACTTTTACAAAAAATTGTCTGATAGTGTGATGCTAAATCCACGAGTTTTTAATAATGTTATACATAAACTGAAAATCCATTCAAGAAACAATAGGTCACATCTATTAAATATTCAAGATTCAACAAAACGGCTTATGATAAACGATTTCAATATATCTCCGATAATACTTTTTGTTTCTGCTTTGTGTACTGATTCTAATTAACAGATCATTTGGAAAATATAAAGAACTGTCATCATTTTCATAACTATTCTTCAGAAATGTGAACGTGTCTACTTTAAGTAACATAAACTTTTATACGAAATTAATTTCAAATCATTAGGTACATTTTCTTGAAATATAAAATTTTTAGCATTTTATAATGGTGACTGGTTCACATAATTGTACTAAGAGTAATCTTTGTGTTAATCTGCTTGTAAGTTTTATAAAACAAGTACAATAAACGCTTAGACAAAATAGAGAGAACTCGCATATTTAATTATTTATTCTCGTTTCTCCTCAAAGTTAATATGTTACACTTAAAATGGTTCGTGATATAATATTTACTTAACTATTTTACTAATCGATTGTTTTTCATAACAATAGTAGATACGAAAAATTATTCTGACAATATGATTAACTTGTTTCTTTTATCTTTTAAAATTTTTTGGTTAACTTTCATATTTGACATATAATCTGTGATTGTATGTTTATATAACAATACCTTTTGTTAATATATTTCTCTTTTATTCAATAATGGATTCGCAATGTTAAATATTAAAGGTTATTATTATTTTCAAATATAGCTTAAATTGTGAGTTATCTAGTTTGATTAAGTAAAAAATACTTAAATGAACTGTCATGAAAATAATCTATATAATATTATGTTCTTAATAAAAATTAATAATGCTTTGCAATATTTGTTTGAGAATAATTTCTATATCTTTACGTTATAGGTTATATCTGCCTTTTGGTAATTTGTGGAGTTTGTTCCGGATTGAAATGTTATAAGAATGAATATATTCACGAACCTAGCCCCGTAGTGGTAACGAAGACAGGCGTTGTCGTTGGGAAGTACATCAAAGGAATTTCGGGCAAGGAAAGTGCCGCCTTTTTGGGAATACCATTCGCTAATCCTCCATTAGGTGATAAGAGATTTCAGATTTCAGATCCTGTTAGATCGTGGAATGGGACCTATTTTGCTAAAGAACTCTCACCCGCATGCATGCAGCATTCAACTCGAGAATTTGATTGGATTCCTTCAGGAATAAATGTCAGCGAGGATTGCTTGTATTTAAACATATGGTTACCACCCAACTGTTGCTGCAACAGAGAAGATAAGCTTCCTGTGATGGTTTGGATACATGGAGGAGGGTATGCTACTGGATCTGCAAGTATGGATTTATATGATGGCAGTGTTTTGTCCACTTATGGAGAAGTTATTGTGGTTTCAGTGAATTACAGGTTAGGCATATTTGGTTTCCTTAATGTCGGCACAAAAGATGCTCCTGGAAATATGGGTCTTCATGACCAATATTTAGCCTTAAATTGGATTCGGGAAAACATAGAATATTTTGGAGGCAATCCAAATAGTATCACGTTATTCGGTGAAAGTGCTGGCTCTTTTTCGGTATCACTGCAAATGGTTTCATCCTTTTCACGAAATTTGTTTCACAAAGCTATTCTTCAAAGTGGTACTTCGAATCAACCGATAGTGATTGATAATTCGACAGTGTCTCTTATGAAAGCAACTGAGTTTGCAAATAAAGTAAACTGTTCATTGATTGGTTCTAATTCAAGAAACTTACCTCATGATATTGTAGAGTGTTTAAAGAATAAAAGTGCTGAAGAACTTTCTAAAACAGAGAGCACGCTCAATTCAGATATTGGAATTTTTTTCTTGCCTTCTTATGGAAACGATTGTGATGATTGTTTCAAATGTTTCGCTGAATCCCCAATTCGAACCATACAGACAGGGAAATTTACTCAGATTCCTACACTTATTGGAATCAATCAGAATGAAGGCTCTATTTTCCTGATATACCGCCAACCAGATATTTTTAAACTTGATCAAAAATCATTTATTTCTATTTCCCAAGCAAAGCAAATTCTTAAAATTATGCTTGGGAATATATCAATCTCATCTGATGAGGTGTTTGATTATTACATTCAAAATCCATCGGAAGCTGTATCTGAAGATGTAATTGGTGTGATTGACAATATATTCGGGGATTACCTTTTTAAGTGCCCGAGCATGTTCTTCGCAGATAAAGTTGAGAAAGCTTATTTTTATTATTTCAATCATCGATCTGTCATCGATACTAAACATAAATGGTTAGGAGTGCCTCATTTCGCTGAAATTCCATATGTATTTGGGAAACCTTTAAGTGATACAAGAAAATATACAAATGAAGACAGGAGGTTTAGCTCAGACTTGATGAAGAAATTCACATCCTTTGCTCGAGATGGGTACGTAAATAATTTTAATATAGTCACACTCATTTTATCTGTAATTATCAGAAGAAAAACCTTACATTAATATTTAAAAATATTATTGCAGGCACTGACTTAAGCATATATTTGACCCTAATCGGATTTATTGCAAAATGGTTATCGTGTGAAAATAAAACTATACAGAAAATCTTTTTACGTTATAATATTATCTTAAACATATTTATTCAGTTTTAAATCCAATTTTAAATTCATACTATTTTTTTAGGTAAAACGATTTAGAACATGTTAATTTGAACAATTTGATGAACAATTTGATTTGCGTCAATGTCTAGGAAACTGTTCTAAATTCAGGAAATTTTTAGAATAAATTGCTTACTAATTTAATGTTAAATTAAAATTACTTAATGGTTAAGTGATTAATAATAAAGTATTAGAAGATTTCTTCGTAAATAGATATTTCATTAACGATAAATTAATGCTTGGCTTATACATTAATATTTTAATTGATTGAGAAGGTCACAGTACATTTTGCGGATAAAAGTTTTATTAACTAAATACCATGAAACATTTCTAGATGTTAATCTTTTAATGGCATATTAGTTTACCAAGTTTCATAATTATGAATTTTTTTTATAAATGTTAGAAGAAAAATCAGAAATTACCATTGCTGACATTTGCCATAAGGAGATTCATCTCACATTACCAACTCTTTCTCAGTCCATCCAAAACAAATTTATTTCAACCTTCGAGATACTTTTTATAAATTATTTTCAAGAAGGAAGCATTAAGAAGATTTTATCAATTTCTTTTCTCTGTGGTTATTTTCTGAATAGAAATTAAATTTTTTGAAAAATGGGGACAATAGCTTTTAATACCGCTAATGATTTAAATTTACATCAATTTAATCAATTAAACGCAATACATTATTTTTAAAATCTAACCACTCGGGTATAGATATTTTTTAAATGAAATAATTTCGTAAGAGAACACTTTTATATTACTTTTATAATTTTCTTTTTTAGGTTTCCTACGGATTCCGTGCACTCATGGCCAAGGTACTCCTCGTCTAACCGCGTTGTCTTTAAATTGAACTCAAGAAGTAGTGGAAGCATTCAATTGCCAGGACAAAATGCATGTGATTTTTTGAAGCCTTATATCGAACAATAATCCTATTTTTGGTGTATTTTAAACTAATAATAATATTTCTATTTTTTGAATTAAAAAATAAAAACAAAAAAATATTTAGTGAAGTAGCTTATTGAGCACAAATTTTACTTCATATAAACAGAAAAAAAAAATTAGATAAAATCAAACAAAAAATTTGTTTGGAACGTTAAGTAATATTATTAGATTTTTAAATTAGGATTTTAAGGAATGAGATTTTTTCCTTAACTTTAATTAAATTAATATTCAGTAAAATGAATGAAAAAATTACAACATAAAAAATTGTTATCGAAAAATAATTTATAATAATTCAAAAATAATTTTATTTAAAATTAAGTTCTCGTATATAATGTGAGAAATATAAATTTGAAAAAAAATATTATTTCAACATAGGAATCTATAGTTTTTAAGTGGTAATTTCTGAAAATTTTAACATTATGTTGTGGACAACCTAAAGGTCAAAAGCTGTTTGTATGTCATTTTGATGTATCTCGCGCAGTTGCCTTCTGTTTATAACTGGTAGACAGCCTTTACGTATAGCATGGAGGGGAGCCGAGAAAATATACCTCGACAGAAGTGTATACTGAAGGCAAATGCACAAAATTAATCTCCAATTGTTCATTATAGTCTAGGAGCAATGCCGGGAGCTATTGCTATGCAAAGCTGTGTCCATGGTAACAAGATGATAGTGATATACTATTTCTATAGAAAATTATATGAGTTCTTGCAGCAGGTCCATTCTACAGAATAAAGTTGCAACTCACATTCCGGATTAATCTGCAGATTCTTGATTCTTGCCCCAATCTAGCTTGTGAAGAAAATTTCTTAGCGACTTATAAATTTTTTATTGACTGTTGATTGCTATTGTCCATTATACTTCAACTCTTTGCATAAAAACAAATTTGAGTACTCTTTAAAATAGATTTCAAAAACCATTATTATTATGCCGATGATAAAAATTATTGAATTCAGAAGCAATTTAACAGAAATTTAAAAGTCAATAATTCAACTAGGCCTATCCTGTGTTTAAGAAAAAAATTCCTTTTATCACTTGATCAGATGAATATATTCTAAAATGAATGTCATTTCTTTTATTTGAGAAATACATGAAAAGTAGTTATGGAACTACATTTTAAAAACGGCTTCACACCAACTACAAGCAAATAATCCTTCGAAATAGGATTCCAACTCACGAATTCTTGCGCCGTCGACCAGAACGCTAACCATCTCCTGGCGCTCTCGGGGACAATTATTGGAAAATTAAATTTAAAATTTTATTTAAAACAAGATTCAAATATTCGGACCTCAGTTTACAAGAGTAACCATAAAAGATAACAGTTTTCTGTTGAAACTTTTGATTTTTTGATGAAATTGATGTCCCATTAAATTAACGATCAATTAAGAGGATATTTTGGTTTTTAGCAATATAGCTAGCAACTACACGATTCATTAAATAAAAGAATTGATACATTAAGCTTAAAATCAGAATAAAAAATATTTAATAACTTGTTATTTTATGCACTTTTATTTATTCTATAAATACAGTATAACGTCATTTGATCTGTATGTAAATTCCATATAATTTATATATATAGCATGGAGGGCAGCCGAGAAAATATACCTCGACAGAAGTGTATACTGAAGGCAAATGCACAAAAATTAATCTCCAATTGTTCATTATAGTCTAGAGCAATGCCGGGAGCTATTGCTATGCAAAGCTGTGTCCATGGTAACAAGATGATAGTGATATACTATTTCTATAGAAAATTATATGAGTTCTTGCAGCAGGTCCATTCTACAGAATAAAGTTGCAACTCACATTCCGGATTAATCTGCAGATTCTTGATTCTTGCTCCATTCTAGCTTGTGAAGAAAATTTCTTAGCGAATTATACATTTTTTATTGACTGTTGATTGCTATTGTTCATTATGCTTCAACTCTTTGCATAAAAGCAAATTTGAGTACTCTTTAAAATAGATTTCAAAAACCATTACTATTATGCTGAATTCAATAATTTACTATTACTAAAAAATTATTGAATTCAGAAGCAATTTAACAGAAATTTAAAAGTCAATAATTCAACAAGACCTATCCTGGGTTTAAGAAAAAAAATTCCTTTTATCACCTGATAAGATAAATATATTTTAAAATGAATGTCATTTCTTTTCTTTGAGAAATACATAAAAAGTAGATAGGGAACTACATTTTAAAAACGGCTTCACACCCACTACAAGCAAATAATCCTTCAAAATGGGATTCCAACTCACGAATTCTTGAGCCGTAGACCAGAACGCTAACCATCTACTTGCTCTCTCGGTGACAATTATTGGAAAAATTAAATTTAAAATTTTATTTAAAACAAGATTCAAATATTCGGACCTCAGTTTACAAGAGTAACCATAAAAGATAACAGTTTTCTGTTGAAACTTTTGATTTTTTGATGAAATTGATGTCCCATTAAATTAACGATCAATTAAGAGGATATTTTGGTTTTTAGCAATATAGCTAGCAACTACACGATTCATTAAATAAAAGAATTGATACATTAAGCTTAAAATCAGAATAAAAAATATTTAATAACTTGTTATTTTATGCACTTTTATTTATTCTATAAATACAGTATAACGTCATTTGATCTGTATGTAAATTCCATATAATTTATATATATAGCATGGAGGGCAGCCGAGAAAATATACCTCGACAGAAGTGTATACTGAAGGCAAATGCACAAAATTAATCTCCAATTGTTCATTATAGTCTAGGAGCAATGCCGGGAGCTATTGCTATGCAAAGCTGTGTCCATGGTAACAAGATGATAGTGATATACTATTTCTATAGAAAATTATATGAGTTCTTGCAGCAGGTCCATTCTACAGAATAAAGTTGCAACTCACATTCCGGATTAATCTGCAGATTCTTGATTCTTGCTCCATTCTAGCTTGTGAAGAAAATTTCTTAGCGAATTATACATTTTTTTTGACTGTTGATTGCTATTGTTCATTATGCTTCAACTCTTTGCATAAAAGCAAATTTGAGTACTCTTTAAAATAGATTTCAAAAACCATTACTATTATGCTGAATTCAATAATTTACTATTACTAAAAAATTATTGAATTCAGAAGCAATTTAACAGAAATTTAAAAGTCAATAATTCAACAAGACCTATCCTGTGTTTAAGAAAAAAAATTCCTTTTATCACCTGATAAGATAAATATATTTTAAAATGAATGTCATTTCTTTTATTTGAGAAATACATAAAAAGTAGATAGGGAACTACATTTTAAAAACGGCTTCACACCCACTACAAGCAAATAATCCTTCGAAATGGGATTCCAACTCACGAATTCTTGAGCCGTAGACCAGAACGCTAACCATCTACTTGCTCTCTCGGTGACAATTATTGGAAAAATTAAATTTAAAATTTTATTTAAAACAAGATTCAAATATTCGGACCTCAGTTTACAAGAGTAACCATAAAAGATAACAGTTTTCTGTTGAAACTTTTGATTTTTTGATGAAATTGATGTCCCATTAAATTAACGATCAATTAAGAGGATATTTTGGTTTTTAGCAATATAGCTAGCAACTACACGATTCATTAAATAAAAGAATTGATACATTAAGCTTAAAATCAGAATAAAAAATATTTAATAACTTGTTATTTTATGCACTTTTATTTATTCTATAAATACAGTATAACGTCATTTGATCTGTATGTAAATTCCATATAATTTATATATATAGCATGGAGGGCAGCCGAGAAAATATACCTCGACAGAAGTGTATACTGAAGGCAAATGCACAAAATTAATCTCCAATTGTTCATTATAGTCTAGGAGCAATGCCGGGAGCTATTGCTATGCAAAGCTGTGTCCATGGTAACAAGATGATAGTGATATACTATTTCTATAGAAAATTATATGAGTTCTTGCAGCAGGTCCATTCTACAGAATAAAGTTGCAACTCACATTCCGGATTAATCTGCAGATTCTTGATTCTTGCTCCATTCTAGCTTGTGAAGAAAATTTCTTAGCGAATTATACATTTTTTATTGACTGTTGATTGCTATTGTTCATTATGCTTCAACTCTTTGCATAAAAGCAAATTTGAGTACTCTTTAAAATAGATTTCAAAAACCATTACTATTATGCTGAATTCAATAATTTACTATTACTAAAAAATTATTGAATTCAGAAGCAATTTAACAGAAATTTAAAAGTCAATAATTCAACAAGACCTATCCTGTGTTTAAGAAAAAAAATTCCTTTTATCACCTGATAAGATAAATATATTTTAAAATGAATGTCATTTCTTTTATTTGAGAAATACATAAAAAGTAGATAGGGAACTACATTTTAAAAACGGCTTCACACCCACTACAAGCAAATAATCCTTCGAAATGGGATTCAACTCACGAATTCTTGAGCCGTAGACCAGAACGCTAACCATCTACTTGCTCTCTCGGTGACAATTATTGGAAAAATTAAATTTAAAATTTTATTTAAAACAAGATTCAAATATTCGGACCTCAGTTTACAAGAGTAACCATAAAAGATAACAGTTTTCTGTTGAAACTTTTGATTTTGATGAAATTGATGTCCCATTAAATTAACGATCAATTAAGAGGATATTTTGGTTTTTAGCAATATAGCTAGCAACTACACGATTCATTAAATAAAAGAATTGATACATTAAGCTTAAAATCAGAATAAAAAATATTTAATAACTTGTTATTTTATGCACTTTTATTTATTCTATAAATACAGTATAACGTCATTTGATCTGTATGTAAATTCCATATAATTTATATATATAGCATGGAGGGCAGCCGAGAAAATATACCTCGACAGAAGTGTATACTGAAGGCAAATGCACAAAATTAATCTCCAATTGTTCATTATAGTCTAGAGCAATGCCGGGAGCTATTGCTATGCAAAGCTGTGTCCATGGTAACAAGATGATAGTGATATACTATTTCTATAGAAAATTATATGAGTTCTTGCAGCAGGTCCATTCTACAGAATAAAGTTGCAACTCACATTCCGGATTAATCTGCAGATTCTTGATTCTTGCTCCATTCTAGCTTGTGAAGAAAATTTCTTAGCGAATTATACATTTTTTATTGACTGTTGATTGCTATTGTTCATTATGCTTCAACTCTTTGCATAAAAGCAAATTTCAGTACTCTTTAAAATAGATTTCAAAAACCATTACTATTATGCTGAATTCAATAATTTACTATTACTAAAAAATTATTGAATTCAGAAGCAATTTAACAGAAATTTAAAAGTCAATAATTCAACAAGACCTATCCTGTGTTTAAGAAAAAAAATTCCTTTTATCACCTGATAAGATAAATATATTTTAAAATGAATGTCATTTCTTTTATTTGAGAAATACATAAAAAGTAGATAGGGAACTACATTTTAAAAACGGCTTCACACCCACTACAAGCAAATAATCCTTCGAAATGGGATTCCAACTCACGAATTCTTGAGCCGTAGACCAGAACGCTAACCATCTACTTGCTCTCTCGGTGACAATTATTGGAAAAATTAAATTTAAAATTTTATTTAAAACAAGATTCAAATTTTCGGACCTCAGTTTACAAGAGTAACCATAAAAGATAACAGTTTTCTGTTGAAACTTTTGATTTTTTGATGAAATTGATGTCCCATTAAATTAACGATCAATTAAGAGGATATTTTGGTTTTTAGCAATATAGCTAGCAACTACACGATTCATTAAATAAAAGAATTGATACATTAAGCTTAAAATCAGAATAAAAAATATTTAATAACTTATTATTTTATGCACTTTTATTTATTCTATAAATACAGTATAACGTCATTTGATCTGTATGTAAATTCCATATAATTTATATATATAGCATGGAGGGCAGCCGAGAAAATATACCTCGACAGAAGTGTATACTGAAGGCAAATGCACAAAATTAATCTCCAATTGTTCATTATAGTCTAGGAGCAATGCCGAGCTATTGCTATGCAAAGCTGTGTCCATGGTGACAAGATTATAGTGATATACTATTTCTATAGAAAATTATATGAGTTCTTGCAGCAGGTCCATTCTACAGAATAAAGTTGCAACTCACATTCCGGATTAATCTGCAGATTCTTGATTCTTGCTCCATTCTAGCTTGTGAAGAAAATTTCTTAGCGAATTATACATTTTTTGACTGTTGATTGCTATTGTTCATTATGCTTCAACTCTTTGCATAAAAGCAAATTTGAGTACTCTTTAAAATAGATTTCAAAACCATTACTATTATGCTGAATTCAATAATTTACTATTACTAAAAAATTATTGAATTCAGAAGCAATTTAACAGAAATTTAAAAGTCAATAATTCAACAAGACCTATCCTGTGTTTAAGAAAAAAAATTCCTTTTATCACCTGATAAGATAAATATATTTTAAAATGAATGTCATTTCTTTTATTTGAGAAATACATAAAAAGTAGATAGGGAACTACATTTTAAAAACGGCTTCACACCCACTACAAGCAAATAATCCTTCGAAATGGGATTCCAACTCACGAATTCTTGAGCCGTAGACCAGAACGCTAACCATCTACTTGCTCTCTCGGTGACAATTATTGGAAAAATTAAATTTAAAATTTTATTTAAAACAAGATTCAAATATTCGGACCTCAGTTTACAAGAGTAACCATAAAAGATAACAGTTTTCTGTTGAAACTTTTGATTTTTTGATGAAATTGATGTCCCATTAAATTAACGATCAATTAAGAGGATATTTTGGTTTTTAGCAATATAGCTAGCAACTACACGATTCATTAAATAAAAGAATTGATACATTAAGCTTAAAATCAGAATAAAAAATATTTAATAACTTGTTATTTTATGCACTTTTATTTATTCTATAAATACAGTATAACGTCATTTGATCTGTATGTAAATTCCATATAATTTATATATATAGCATGGAGGGCAGCCGAGAAAATATACTCTTGACAGAAGTGTATACTGAAGGCAAATGCACAAAATTAATCTCCAATTGTTCATTATAGTCTAGGAGCAATGCCGGGAGCTATTGCTATGCAAAGCTGTGTCCATGGTAACAAGATGATAGTGATATACTATTTCTATAGAAAATTATATGAGTTCTTGCAGCAGGTCCATTCTACAGAATAAAGTTGCAACTCACATTCCGGATTAATCTGCAGATTCTTGATTCTTGCTCCATTCTAGCTTGTGAAGAAAATTTCTTAGCGAATTATACATTTTTATTGACTGTTGATTGCTATTGTTCATTATGCTTCAACTCTTTGCATAAAAGCAAATTTGAGTACTCTTTAAAATAGATTTCAAAAACCATTACTATTATGCTGAATTCAATAATTTACTATTACTAAAAAATTATTGAATTCAGAAGCAATTTAACAGAAATTTAAAAGTCAATAATTCAACAAGACCTATCCTGGGTTTAAGAAAAAAAATTCCTTTTATCACCTGATAAGATAAATATATTTTAAAATGAATGTCATTTCTTTTATTTGAGAAATACATAAAAAGTAGATAGGGAACTACATTTTAAAAACGGCTTCACACCCACTACAAGCAAATAATCCTTCGAAATGGGATTCCAACTCACGAATTCTTGAGCCGTAGACCAGAACGCTAACCATCTACTTGCTCTCTCGGTGACAATTATTGGAAAAATTAAATTTAAAATTTTATTTAAAACAAGATTCAAATATTCGGACCTCAGTTTACAAGAGTAACCATAAAAGATAACAGTTTTCTGTTGAAACTTTTGATTTTTTGATGAAATTGATGTCCCATTAAATTAACGATCAATTAAGAGGATATTTTGGTTTTTAGCAATATAGCTAGCAACTACACGATTCATTAAATAAAAGAATTGATACATTAAGCTTAAAATCAGAATAAAAAATATTTAATAACTTGTTATTTTATGCACTTTTATTTATTCTATAAATACAGTATAACGTCATTTGATCTGTATGTAAATTCCATATAATTTATATATATAGCATGGAGGGCAGCCGAGAAAATATACCTCGACAGAAGTGTATACTGAAGGCAAATGCACAAAATTAATCTCCAATTGTTCATTATAGTCTAGAGCAATGCCGGGAGCTATTGCTATGCAAAGCTGTGTCCATGGTAACAAGATGATAGTGATATACTATTTCTATAGAAAATTATATGAGTTCTTGCAGCAGGTCCATTCTACAGAATAAAGTTGCAACTCACATTCCGGATTAATCTGCAGATTCTTGATTCTTGCTCCATTCTAGCTTGTGAAGAAAATTTCTTAGCGAATTATACATTTTTTTTGACTGTTGATTGCTATTGTTCATTATGCTTCAACTCTTTGCATAAAAGCAAATTTGAGTACTCTTTAAAATAGATTTCAAAAACCATTACTATTATGCTGAATTCAATAATTTACTATTACTAAAAAATTATTGAATTCAGAAGCAATTTAACAGAAATTTAAAAGTCAATAATTCAACAAGACCTATCCTGTGTTTAAGAAAAAAAATTCCTTTTATCACCTGATAAGATAAATATATTTTAAAATGAATGTCATTTCTTTTATTTGAGAAATACATAAAAAGTAGATAGGGAACTACATTTTAAAAACGGCTTCACACCCACTACAAGCAAATAATCCTTCGAAATGGGATTCCAACTCACGAATTCTTGAGCCGTAGACCAGAACGCTAACCATCTACTTGCTCTCTCGGTGACAATTATTGGAAAAATTAAATTTAAAATTTTATTTAAAACAAGATTCAAATATTCGGACCTCAGTTTACAAGAGTAACCATAAAAGATAACAGTTTTCTGTTGAAACTTTTGATTTTTTGATGAAATTGATGTCCCATTAAATTAACGATCAATTAAGAGGATATTTTGGTTTTTAGCAATATAGCTAGCAACTACACGATTCATTAAATAAAAGAATTGATACATTAAGCTTAAAATCAGAATAAAAAATATTTAATAACTTGTTATTTTATGCACTTTTATTTATTCTATAAATACAGTATAACCTCATTTGATCTGTATGTAAATTCCATATAATTTATATATATAGCATGGAGGGCAGCCGAGAAAATATACCTCGACAGAAGTGTATACTGAAGGCAAATGCACAAAATTAATCTCCAATTGTTCATTATAGTCTAGGAGCAATGCCGGGAGCTATTGCTATGCAAAGCTGTGTCCGTGGTAACAAGATGATAGTGATATACTATTTCTATAGAAAATTATATGAGTTCTTGCAGCAGGTCCATTCTACAGAATAAAGTTGCAACTCACATTCCGGATTAATCTGCAGATTCTTGATTCTTGCTCCATTCTAGCTTGTGAAGAAAATTTCTTAGCGAATTATACATTTTTTATTGACTGTTGATTGCTATTGTTCATTATGCTTCAACTCTTTGCATAAAAGCAAATTTGAGTACTCTTTAAAATAGATTTCAAAAACCATTATTATTATGCCGATGATAAAAATTATTGAATTCAGAAGCAATTTAACAGAAATTTAAAAGTCAATAATTCAACTAGGCCTATCCTGTGTTTAAGAAAAAAATTCCTTTTATCACTTGATCAGATGAATATATTCTAAAATGAATGTCATTTCTTTTATTTGAGAAATACATGAAAAGTAGTTATGGAACTACATTTTAAAAGTGGCTTCACACCAACTACAAGCAAATAATCCTTCGAAATAGGATTCCAACTCACGAATTCTGGAGCCGTTCTGGAACGCTAACCATCTACTTGCTATCTCGGTGACAATTATTGGAAAATTTAAATTTTAAATTTTATTTAAAACAAGATTCAAATATTCGGACCTGTGTTTACAAGAGTAACCATAAAAGATAACTCATAACAGTTTTCTGTTGATACTTTTGATTTTTTGATGAAATTGATGTCGCATTAAATTAACGATCAATTAAGGATACTTTGGTTTTAGCAATATAGCTAGCAACTACACGATTCATTAAACAAAGGAATTGATACATTAAGCTTAAAATCAGAACAAACAAATATTTACTAACTTGTTATTTTATGCACTTTTATTTGTTCTATAAATACAATATAACGTCATTTGATCTCTATGTAAATTCCATATAATTTATAGCTTTAATTCAATTCGATGTATTTATCCCTTGATGCATCTACCACACAATTGAAATTGTGTGGTCTGCGAAATTTTGTGCCCAAAAATTATATTAAAAGACGTAATTTCTTATTTTATCAACAAATAATAAGCAATTTTTATAATTACAAGTGAATTTTTTGTAAAAGAAATAGTTTATTCATCAGAACTTTTTACACCTGTTTACTCTTGTAGATATCTTATCTTTATATTAATTATAAAGAAGTTAAATGTTGTTGTCAAACAGCCTGAATAATCTTCTAGTAGGTTTGCTTTTTCACAAGATTGAATAATATGAAAGGAACTGTTTTAGGGACAAATGTTTTACAGCAAAAGCGAAACAATAGTTTATAGGATTTGAAGATTGAATAAATGTATACAATATTTGTGATCTAGTATAAACAGCTGGATGGAACTCCTTCAATGCATATTTCAGGAATTTCGTAAAACCACGTAGAATGTAAATACAGTTCTGAATGTGTTTTCCTGTTTCTCTATAATAATATGATTGACTTAAACTGTACAGATAAGCTGTACTTATTGCAGCAACTTGAAGGATAATATGTGCTTCATTTATAATGCGAGTAAAGTTGTTTTAGGTATTTTCTGCAAATTTTTTAATAATTGTCAAAGAGAAAGAGTTTTTATTCAAAGGGAGTGTTATTTTTAATCAGTGAATCTGACTGAATAGCAAAAAGATTAATTATTGAGGAAAATAGTAAGAAATTTTTTGATGTTTAACGTGCAACATTTTTAGAATAAAATATAATATAGTAAGTATAATATTTTTAGCAATAGGTTTATTCGAATGAAGAGAATGTAGTGAATATTAATGTTGATTGTTAGACCAAAGTGATTAAATTCATTTTGTCTTCATATTATTAATCGACTACATGAAATTTCTTATGCTAAGGTGAACCGCTAGATCAAAATTTTTAAGCTTCAAATATGTTACATTATTATTTAATTCTGGTATCTAAAATAATTATGATTAGATATGTAATAATTCATGATTTTTCTGAAATTAGCTTTTGTTAACATAGCATTTTTTTCTAGAAATTTATGTCTTGAAATTAATCCATCTAAGCCATTATAAATATTTGTTATACTAATTTCATAAATTATATTGGGAATAAGAAACACACTTAAACTTATTTAAAATTGTATGCTAATAAGTAAAAAGACTATATATATATATATATATATATATATATATATATATATATATATATATATATATATATATATATATATATATATATATATATATATATATATATATATATATATATATATATATATATATATATATATATATATATATAGTTACTAAATATCTACGTCAATCAAGATGAGTTTTTTCATAGAATACTTCTTTTAAACTTATTATACAGAAAAAAAAAACATAAAATACTAGTACGAAACAGACCTAAAATGTATCAAAAGCAAAATATTTTATAATAAACTATTACTGAATCATTATGTATAAATACCTTAAAAGGTTTAAAATAGTGATTAAATTTTTTAGCCTTATTTAAATGATTTAAATCGTTAGCTTTTTTTCCAAGTTTAAAATGAACACTTTTTTTTAACTCATTTTGTTGTTTTGCTTCAAATTCTCAACTAATGACAAACATATATTTCTTTAAAGGTAAAAATTGCAGGTGTTTTCTTAAAATTGGTTTCTATCAGCAATACATTAATAACTTTATGTAGATTCAAAATATTTTGCATATTATTTTATTATGTTTATATGAACATTCATATATTTTCCAAAAGCTATAAATTATCTAAAGTTATCTACTTACAGTATGTTAAATAGACTTAGAAATTCCCAGTGGAATTCCAATAGATTTCACTGGATTCCCTTGAAGTTTAGGAAGTCTAGTATTTCATAATTTAATTAAAGGTTAATGATAAATTTCGAATGAAACCACCACGAAATTAATAGAATCAGTTTATCACCTGAAGGTCCTGCTATTCTTGATAGTATTTGTCATGTGACAAATTCCAAACTTAGATTGTATACATTATTATTTGAGTATATTCGTATATGACTTTAGCAAATGTGTCCAATTTTGTGTTATCTATCTCTCGCGAATTATTTTCTTCAAAATAACCCCATAACTCAAAGTTAGTTTCTGTTTTACTCTAACAGAATAATGCTTGAAGAAATTACTTTCACTGAAATGATTATAATGGACAACATTGGAGAGAAATTCAAGAACAAATCGAAGATAAATTTGCAAAATGGTGAAACTAATATCAGTGCAGAACCACTTGTGATCTATTGGATTGAAATTTAATTGAGTTTATGTGGCTGATGAATCAAACGAGCATTTAGAACTACAGGTAATTTTCATGGTTTTGAAAACAACTCTTGCAAAACAAAGAAATTATAATTAAAAAAATACTTCTGTATTACAGGTAAAAATCGTGAATGGATTTTTTCTCATACCCGACGACACTTAGACGTTCGATGGTGCATTTTGCCTTGTTTCTTGCCGTTCGGAGAATGAGATTTGAAGGCGGGCAGCAAATTCGACGACAAGTCGGATTTACAACGTCGTCTCAATACGATGTCATAATTAATTGTGTGTGCCATAGATGAAGCATTACCTGACGCCATTGATATTTAAAACCAATGAAAATTGTAATAAAATGGCACAATCATGATCTCAACTGGAACGAGAGAAACAATCACTTTATGATTAATAACAAATTTTTATAGCGCCCTATGTACTAACTTACTAACACAGAACAAAGAATATCTTTATTTAATTAAGCATGAAAAAAATACGAAGTCGTTATATGGATATTCGATATAATTCGTTGCAAGGAACATGCCTTTCTTCGTAATTTTTACCATTATAGAGGAAGTGCACAGGTTTTTTCAGTACTAAACCCGCAATTAGTATTTCATGTCTATCGCAAATAGACATGAAAGCGATACAAATATCTTTTAAAATTACCCCTTCAAGGGAAAAATTGAGGTTGTTTAAAATCGGTGTAAAACAGTTAAGTTAGTGATATACTATTGAAAAGGATACTTTTATCTCATTCAGCATTTGAAAAAGCGATAAATTCTGTGTTCCAGTATTGTTAATATAATTTCTTTGTCGACGTTTGAAATATGATACAAGTTTTGAAACCTTAATGGTGACGTTTAAATAGGTAGCATCTTTAGCTACCGTTTTATCCACAATGTCCCCTAACATGCGTAAAAGTTACTGTAAAATTATTTTCTGTACATTTATGCAGAACAATTCGTTTACAATACGTTTTTTTGGAGCTGTTAACTTTCAACAAAGACTCACTGCAGATAAAAGCATTTTTTATGTTTTTTTTTTATCGTACCTTCAACTGCTCAATAGAGAGATGAAAAACAGTGCATTCATTAATAATTTTAAGCTGATGAAATTTAGTATCTATATTTTATTTAAATTTAGTAAATCAAGGCCATCTATTCCACTATGTTTGCTTCCATAATTCTTATTTAAGAACAGTTGCATGGGATTCTTCGTAATTCAGAAGCAGGTTTTTTTGTAGGAGACCGCAGAATACTTGATTTAATAATACTTGAATTGAAGTCAAAATACTTCAGCCGGATGGGATTATTCATAATTCAGAAGAAAGTACTAAACAGAAGATCTCAAAATGCTTGACATGAAACTCCCAGAAGAATCATTTCACATGGTGGATATTCCGATCACGACATATTGCCACAACATGCCCCAAATGCTTTTATGGAATACAACAGATTTTTGGTTAAGTCGAGATACATACAGTATATAATAACAACAAACACCAATACAAACTTTCTGGTGGGCTGCAGTGGCCTGGTTGGTTAGGGTGTTGTTCTCATTATTGGAAGGTAATGAATTCGAATCTAGGCCAACCGAATATCCGTCGTGTTCGCTAATGGTGACTGAAACACATTAAAACTGGGTTTGGTTGCATTGTCTTCCAAGTGAAAAGATATTTAAGAGGGCGGCAGGGTATGTATTGGGAATCTTCTGCTTGGTTCCTGCTTCAAAATTACGAACTCCACCCGATGCTTCGATATAATTGGTAGAACCCAATTCAAGGCTAGGTATAGAGAAGCATGCTGGTGCAACAACAACAAATTTTTTGTTAATGTACACGACATCCTAAACAATAGGTTAAGGTGGCTTCAATTCCATTAATATAGTAAACTAAACTTTATTGGTTTTTATATATTTCATAATTAGGAATTAAGGAGGCCAGAATTCTTCTGGAGAGTATGAAAGCATTTCAATAGGGAGTTTGTCATTCAAAAAGTTATTTTTAATTGAGTCAATAAATCTTTAAAATCATTCCATTTAAATTTTCAGGATCAATATTAAATCCTTCTGAAAGAATATGAAGATCATCATAGCTTCAAGTATTCGGAAAATAATTACTTGTGTTTTCCGAAATCGTTTACATTTTTTCAAGTTTTCACTCTAACTCGTTGAAGTACATTAGATTATAGTCAAAAGTCCTTGTTTGTAAATCAGTTTTATGTCATCATCAATGCTATATATATTTTTGTAGATTTTGTACAGTGTGAGAAATTTTTTTAACTTATTTGAAATGTATGAGAGATTTCTTCCCTTGAAGTTTTCGTTCAATAATAACACCGAAGTATTTCATCTCCTCCACATTAAAAGGAAAATATTGTTCCAATTTCAAGTTCATGTTGGACTTCTTGCTGAATTTTTTTATTAACAAATAATCATTGCTTTGCATTTTCTTTTACATAGAACTGAAGTTTGTTGATTTACCTCCAATGGAAAGTAAAATCCAAAATATATTGAGCCAAAGAGCCAGTATGGAATATTTTAATTTCCATGATAATAAATAAATCATCTGCAAATTCAGTATTAAGACAGTTTCAAAAATGACTTTAGTTTTAACTGACTTCAAAAACTCTTGAAAATGTAAAAATGTTGATTGAGAGAAACCAGATTTCTTTATATTATGAAACCTAGTTATCAAGCATACTCGAAAGCTCTTTTAATGTCTAAAGAAATTAAAATGTTGAAGGAAATTTTCCGTATACTTTCTTTGATAATATTACATAGACGTCACCTTCTATGCATTTCTGAGGACTGTTAAAATCTTTTCTTTGCATACTACGGGAATTCGGACTTTTTCTAAAATATTTATACTTTATTTAGTGCTGAATCTCAAATTATTGCAATGAGGTAACATTATTACAAATTAACCCACGTTTTGTTGACAGAAATCAGGTGCGTCTAGTGGTCAGAATGCCTGACTGCAGATAGAGAGGTCCTGGGCTTAAATCTCATTTCGGGCATAGATTTGCTTTCTTTCTATCTGTGTATCTTGTCTTTGTCCTTTCTTTGTATGAATGGATTGTGAATGATTGCCTACCCTATAAACAGGTACTTATGGCATGTATGTACTGAGGAAGTCGGACTCCACTACAAAATATGGTTCAGTTGGAAAAGTGGAGCAGCGCACCCCATAATGCTAGTCTAGCTGGCACAAGAAAACAACAACAAATGTTTACTTGTCAAAAAATAAGTAAAAATGTCATTGTATTTACTCTTTATGAGACATACTTATATAAAAAAAATTGTATCATGCATTTCGTAAGAAATAAACAGTTTTAATTGTTTAATTTGATAAATTTCAGAGTTTATAGCAGTAGTGAAATCATATATTTTTCAGAAAAATATTCAACTAACACAATATAAGGGAAACAGATATTAAAAACATATTTTACAATAAATATTTCTATAAATCCTTGCTTCTTTATTCTTTGGAAAATATATACTCAGGTTAAATAATAATCATAAAAGGTTTGAGAAAAATATTTTTTATGTATTTTGTGTAAGCACTGAGTTATAAACATAGTTACATATCTGAAAAAAAATTTTATATGCGAAAGTAATAAATGTTATAATCAAGTTAAAACTAAATATTTCCCTGTAACTAGAACCCAATTTACCCAAACGTATTTACTCATTGGTGATTATAAATTTGAAACAGTTGATGAATTTATCTATCTTGGCTCAATGTTTAACAAAAATAATGACATTCTCCCAGAGGTAAGAAGACGTTTAACTGCAGCTAACAAAGCCTTTTTTGGCCTAAGACATTTATTAAAAACTAATTTTTTATCACGAAAAACTAAGTTACAAATCTATAGAACGCTTTTCCGTCCCGTTTTTACTTATGCCTCTAAATCTTGGACTTTGACTGTAAGAGAGGAGAGGCTGTAGGGCCTATTTGAACGCAGGATTTTAAGAAGTATCTTTGGAGGTACGAAGGAAAACGGTGTCTGGCGCAGAAGATACAATATAGAAATCTACCGAATGTACAAGGAGCCAGACGTTGTACATCACATTAAAGTTAGCCGTAATTGGGTTGGACATGTTAACAGAATGAAGACAATAAAACATTTAAGGGAATTTTCTTTTTTTGCAAAACCCATCAGCGTAAGAAGAGGAAGAGCAAAATTAAGATAGGTGGATGCAGTCAAAGAAGACTGTAGGGTCCTTGGAACAAAAATTTGGAGGAGTTTGTCTACAAGTAGAAATGGCTGGATGAAACTTGTTCAGAAGGCTTGGCCCATCCTGGGCTGGCGCGCCATGAAGGATGATGATGATGATGAATGTAATAAATGCTATATAATAAAAAATAATAATAACAATTATGTTAAAACTTTTTGTGGAGGTTTAATAACATAAAATACTTTTATGATCTTAAGAAAGGCGCAAATTTTAGTGACAGTCAATAAATACATTATTTTTAATAGGATAAATTAGATTCAAATATTTGGTTAGAATAACAGTGTCAACTCATGACATTTCTTCTTAAAGATACATCTTAATATGATCAGATAATAGATTTGTATCACTTGGAAATTATCAGTATTTTTAAATTATAAAAATGGGTTTTTCAGACAATAATGTGTGATAAGTAAAATAAATCCATAATTGGGGAAATTTTTAATTTTAACAATAATGAGTGTTTTAATAATACCGTTCTTTGAAACTCATTTTTTTATTCACAATTAATTGAAATAGTGAATATATATAAAAGGTAATGTAATAAAATTTTCACGAATACTATTTTGACCTTTTTAAATATTCAAAAGAATATATCTGCGAAGTTTTAATTGGTTAGAAAAATTTTGCCAAATTGATTTGATGATGTATTTTAAAACAATGTGTGTGGGTGTAGGTTGTATAATATGTCACCTAAAGATAACATGTGTTTCGAAATACATGTTATAATATGTTCTGAAAATTTTTTTTTTATTTTTTTTTAAAGGCTAAAAAGTTTGTATTGAGGTGAATCTAAATATAAATAAAAAGAAAAGAAAAATATGGTTAACTTCTTTTTTTTACTCACATTTTTTTTCATTTATGTTACATTTAATATGATAATATTAAATGTAACATAAATGAAATATATGTTTCAATGGATTAACTTCCGACATTCAAATAAAATATTAAAAGTAACACAATCAAAAACTTTTATTTAAAATCAAAATTAAATTTTGAGATTTTTAAATATAACAGAATATATTATTAACAGTAGCAAAGGAAGACTCATTTTTTAAATAATAGAAATATAAATAATATTTAATGTTTATTTATATTTCTAAACATTTTATAATATTTACTGAAGATATTAACTAACTAATGTTTGACGCTTGGGTTGCAAATTAACTACATTAAGCACCAGTTTCCCACGATATTCAGAAGTGTGGTAATCACAGGTAGGCAACTTCAAATAATCCATAAAATTATGGAAAAGGTTACAAATTAACATAAATGTGCATTAGTGAATACTTTATTCAGCTAATACAACTAATCTACAAACACACAACTATTTACACATTTTTTACCAAGTAATGTGTTGAGAAATTTAATTCTTACTTTCCATTTTGTTTTGTGCAGTGAATCATTTCTTCTATAATAGCGTCTTAAATTGTTTTGTAATTTATTATTAATTGTAGCTGACATACATCTCTAATAATCTGCCTATAAGTAATCGGCAGTTAAATATAAATTAAACTTTTTGTGAAAGAGTTAATAAATTTTACTATCGAAATATTATTTCAAATTTTGATTCATGTTGTTGTTGATGTTACTTATGACACTTGGACAAGCCAAGCTCGCTATGATAATATTTATTTGTAAGATATTGTATTTTTTTTTAGATATTTGAAAAACTAAATAGATATAGGGTCTTAAATCAGTAAAGTATTATAACTATAATTCAAGTATTCAAAAATATTGACATTTTTTGAAATTCTCAGTAATTCTCTAATTAGATGTAAAAAATTAAATAATTTTTCGAACGAATAATTATTTCCTTGATTTAAAATATTATAACGGTATAGGTATGATACTCCCAAGAGAACACTGTAATCGACTCGCCAAATTTAGCGTCCTTTGTTTTGATTATAGTGTTTCTAGTTTGAGTTTTTGTTGCTTTTCGAAAATTTTTGTTGCCTGATTTGGTTTTTCTCGAGTGTTACATTATTTTTATACATTATATATATATATATATATATATATATATATATATATATATATATATATATATAATGTATAAAAATATATATATGTATATATATATATATATATATATATATATATATATATATATATATATATATATATATATATATATATATATATATATATATATATATATATAATATATATATATATATATATATAATGTATAAAAATAATGTAACACTCGAGAAAAACCAAATCAGGCAACAAAAATTTTCGAAAAGCAACAAAAACTCAAACTAGAAACACTATAATCAAAACAAAGGACGCTAAATTAAATTTTGCGTCCTTTGTTTTGATTATAGTGTTATATATATAGTGTATATTACACTATACACTATATATATATTGTGTATAGTGTAATATATATATATATATATATATATATATATATATACTTCTTAATTAAATTGTACTTTTTTAAAATCAGTCCACTATCACGTATATTCTCTTTTTAAATCCATGGAGTAAAAATTAGTAAATCCTTGTAGCAGGCGGAGATTAGAAAAACCTTTTTTTTTTTTTGCAGTTTCTTATTTGACAATAAGGAAACCGCTGCAAATTCTTCTACATTTGACTAAACTGAGTATATTCTGCAAATAAATGAAAAATAGTAATTTGACGAAGAAAAAAATGCTTTATAGTGGGCAGACTAATTTGTGGTCGGATTTGTTTCATAGGGAAGTATATACATGACAATAAATCAGTTTATATTGTAGCATTGATAACTGCTGTATACATATATTTCACAAAATAACTCTGTAGTTTAAATTTATTCACCATTTTACTTTACCATAATAACGTTTTACAAAATTAGTTTCATTGTACTGTGAAACAACATAAATGAATTGGGGACAAATGAATAAAATAACGAAATAAACATCACACCAGAACTACATGATTCAAATTTAACACAGTTTATACAACGGATGCATCAAGCAGAAAGTATCAAGGAACATATTCGACATGTGAACTTGATGTCCTGTGAATTAAAGCCTTTATTGTTATTTACTTATCTCTTTAATCGGTTGTTTTGGAGCGAAGAAAATCCCAGCGTAACGGATTCTTATTCATTTTCCAGTAATACTTTTTAGATTTCTTATGCTAGTATGTGATTTGAAAGCTTCTAAAATCCATACTTTTGGAACTTATTTCCCGTTCTAAAAATAAGCGTTAAACTTGGCAACGAAAAAAGTCACAATAGCAGCCAAACTGTCATTAAGTGTATAGTATAGCAGCAACATTTTAGGCTATAATTATTCGCAATAAAAACTTTCCATACTAATAATTTTATAATATGAAACTGCTTGATATTCATTTGCATATCGGCCTTCCTGTTTCTGGCTAATGATAAGTCGCTTAACACAGCTTAAGCCTAATAGTTTTGCATAACAATTAACAAATGATATCGTCCGAAAAATCGAAAAAGTGTAAATCGAAACTATAATGCCTTCTAAAATTAATAAAAGAACTCATTGAATCCAATCTCATGAATTTAGTTCCCAAAATTCGATACTAGTGCCATCTATTGATTGAAGATATAACAACTAAACACAACTTACGAATACAGAGTAATTTTACATAAATAAAATATAATAACACAAAACATTTATAAAACAAATTATGTTCATTTATATGCAAAATTAGTTTTTGAAATTTACTAAGTTAGTTAAAATATATAAAAGAAATAATTACTAATTTGGAAACACAAAGCGAAGTTATTGATTCATACCAAAATAAAATTCTCAAAAATTTTCTTATATCAGTAATACATTTCTGATTTAACTGAAATTTTGGAATTGATTTTTAATCGAACTTTGTGATTTTTATATATATGCCTGCATTTGTTTGTGAAATAGGCTTTTAAACTAATATCCTTTTCAATCGTCTATAATATTTTATTCAAATTTATTCATTTATCAATTTAAAACCCAAATAGCAAAGTAGCTTGGACCAATATTGGCAATCTTGGCCAAGAGAATAAGTGTCAAGTTTTACACAATATACAACATGCCAAGATGAGCTCAATAATAGAATTATAATGGGCGATATCCTCAATATTGGGCGTGCTAAGATAAGTCAAGATTTTCCCAATGTAGGAAATACTAAGACAAGCTAATATTGGACCAATAGTAGGCGCCAAGAATTTCACAATATGCCATTATTAGCCTTATAGTGACAACAAAGTTACTCTTAGTTTTAGGCATGCGTGGATTGATGTGTCTGACGGCAGGAGGGGGTGAATCCGCAAATCACTTCTACCGAAATTCTTTAGTATGTGTAAGACACCCTAGATGCTCCCATGTCGAGCAAAACCTTTTAATTGGTTGCTAGTGGCCTGTGCTCATGGCATCTGTAAACCTCACAGCATAGAAGCAAACTTTCGGAACTGTGCCATATTAGAGCGATGCAGGTGATGGAGTGGCACAGGATCGTCTTCTCAGGTGAGACACGATAAAGTCTTTTCTGTGATAGTCGCCGCATATGAATGTGTCATTGATGTGGAGACAGGTCCAATGCTGCAGCAACAGTGGAACTCCCAAACCTGGGACGACACAGCAACATGGTTTGGGGCACCATTATGTACGATTCCAAGTCACCTCTAGTTTGTATTCACGGCACTATGACAGCCTAAGATCATGCGGATAATGTTCAAAGGCCGGTAACACTACCTTACTTCAAAGTATGCGCAATGCTCTTTATTAGCAGGATAAAATCAAATTTCACATTTTCCCCATTAGCCAACATGAGCTGCAAGGTGTACAGCTGCTTCCCTGGGCACCACGCTTGCCAGATCTCTCACCAATCGAACACGTTTAGGATATGATATGACGCCATTTGCAGACACTGCCACTGTTTGCCTCGTTCAGAAAACGCAGTTTGGCAAATGGTGGACAGGGAATGGAGAGCCATTCTTCAGTAAGCCATCCGTATTTTCATTGTCTCTGTTTCTAGCAGTGTTGCTTCGCGTATCATCCTGCACGGTCGTCCTACACACTTTATGACCCTACCCTGTTCTCATTCTGAGTTACATATATCATTTTGAAATGTATATAACTTATTGTTCGTTGCTGTCTCTCTCTGTTTGCCGAGTTTCGTCACTTTTTGGCAACTATTTCTTGGTGTGGCATTTTCAATGTAAAATGATTTTTGGCAGTGTATATAGTGCTAATAACTTAAATTGTAATACCCATGCGAGTTATATACGTTTTATAGTTCATTATTTTCGTCTTGTACTGGCTGATCTAAAATTTCAGAGTCAGTAGATTTTGAATTACGCTTATGAACTTATATTCAGTAAAAATGATAAATTAATAAAACTTATCCAGTATTTAAATTGTTTCGATTTTTTATAGAAGTTTCATTCTGATTTATAAATTACTTTGAAATATTCAAAATAACTAACAGATTCTATTTTAATCTAAAGCTATTTGAATTTGTTAAAAACTGAGACTAAAGTTTTAATTGTAAGCTCTATTGAAAATGATAAACAAATATTGAAATAGCTTGTTGTAAATTTTCAAGAGAAGTTCGATGCCGTTGGAACTGCATATCTTTCTAAACTGTATAAAATCTTTCTGATATGGCATGAGTCTCAGTATTCTGTACCTAAAAATACATCGGTACATCGATACATCAGTCATATAACTCTTATTATAATTAATTATATTATGATTAATTATTTTTTTATTTAACTACATGAATAATAGTACTTTTGCATATTTCTACAATAATATATATATATATAGGTAATATTTTATTGAAAATTGTTTACTTGAAAAATGAATGTTTTAATTTTGTGTTTTTTAAATTATGCAATAAATAAATATTGGCTCTACATATTGTGGAGCTCAGAAAACACTAATTTATAGATCCTTGTTCGTAGAACATTTTTACTCAACTTTCAATCTGTCATCTAGTTACAATACCTTACAAAACTGCTAGATATGAACTAAAGTTGAAAATTCAGAAATAACTAGTACTTAGTATATTATTAAGTATTTTTTTTATCTAAATTTAATTCAAAATTTTTTTGATAGTTTTCTATTAGAGACAGAGAAATTCATTATAAAATATTATATTAACAAAATTAAAAATTTTTTTTTGTGATTCGTGAATTGAATTCATGAGAACCATAAGTAGAAAAACGTGAATTTAAATGAATAATTCTGATTACCTATTCAGGGCCACCAAGAGTGGACCAATATCGGCCTACCAAATTGGTCAAACATAATAAATTGTAGACCATTTAAGAATCGGAGAATCTAGACTGCCAATAATGGACCAAGATAACTCCTCAATTGGATAAGATTTTCTACTACTTGGGAAGTGTTGCTGTTATTTGTTGTTTCTGATCCCAGATGGTGTAGCTAAGCTAAGCCATCTCCATAAAACCAAAAATCATTATAAAGTCTAAAAATAAAATTAAATTCTTCAAAACCTCGTTCACAGTAAAACTCAGACAATCAGGACTTGATTTTAAAAATTGGCAAGATTTTAAGACTTGGGAAATTTTTTGGCTTTTTAAGACATGACGTAATATCATTTTTTACATAAAAATCTGGATATAAAGAATTGCCAATAATTTCGCTAATTTTCATAAGACTTCACAATTTAATAATAGTTAAATTACGGTGTTAGCGAATTGTATTTTTTATAGTGTGATACACACACACACGCACGCGCACACACACACTAGTATCTAGTTCTCTTTTCCAGTATTTGTTTCTTACATTAGTATATCAAAAAAATATAATAACCAAAAATAGTAATTATTTGCTAATTTGAATAATAATTATATGCAAAATTTAAATGATAATTATATACTAAATTTCAGAATATAAATTTAGGAGTAAATATTTTTTGAAGGACACAAGAAAAAAAGATTTTATTTAAAACAATAGTGTTTTAAACAGGATTTTGAACTTAGGAAAATAAGCGTGTATTTCATTTTTACAAAAAAAAGTGCATATAATTCAGCGTAGTATGCACACACACATTTCCTTATTGAAGCAAACATTTTAAACTAATTCTATTATTTAACTTCCTATTAATCTGATGAAGTGGCTAAAAAAGGAAGAATTCAGTTTACTGGAAAAAAAAAACAGTTTTATTTGTTGTTTTTTTTGAAATTATGCTCCTGAAAGAAATAAAAAGCAAAAGATTACAAAGCTCACAAAAAATATATTTGCTTGTTGGAAAGGATAAATATTTTTTTACCTGTACATTTTTTGAGTCATATATATATGTATATATTTACATCACCTTCTAATTAAGTGTACCCTATTTTTTCTTTTTCGCATCCAAGTAAATAATATTAATAAAGCTAAGAATAATGATTTGACTTTTGAAGAAAAAATACCTATTTATAAAGTAATGCTACTTCTATAAATAATATAAATAAAAAGAAACATAATCATTTGCCATTAAAAAAATGATATCAGCTCTTCGTAGATATCTGCCTTTCTGATCTTTAACTATTTCAGTATCTCATCTATTATGCTAGTTTTAGAACGTGAAATATCTTTCAATGAAAAGATTCCCAACCATTTGAGATTCCATTTCATACATAGTAATATTACACCATTGTGAGTTATGATAAATAAGTTATTATTTTTAATCTTTCTACCGACCAAGGCAGGAGAGGTTAGCGTCCCTAACTTTGAAGCAATAAATCCCGGGTTTGAATCCTGGTCCGGGCATGGTTGTTACTTCCTCTCTCTGTATTTGCCTTTCTATATCCCTTCACTTTCGGGGTGAAGATGGTACACTCACTGGATACCCACTGTATAAGATGCCATCAACTTCGCCCATTATAGCTTTGAATAGGTATATCCTAATGGCCAACCGGGTATTATAGAAATATTTTTTAGAAAATTTTCTATTACTAATCTTCATAAAACTACCACTCTAATATGTTTATTAAGCTAAATTACATACATAATATTCACATTTACAGCTCATTTTCACCAATTAGTTTTATTTTGATATGAAATTAAACAGAGTTGACAATTTTTCAGAATGCTCAGTGCTTGATAATTAATACTCGTGCTACGTCATTAATTACTGAGGCTACAAATAGTCATGCTCAAAAAAATAAATAAAGAAAGAAAGAAAAAAAGAAAGAAAGAAAAAGAAAAAGGATCATACTTAAAAAAAGAGGCCTGAAGAAAGCAAAATTGGATTTTTAAGTTAACGAATTTTTATTCTGAAGAAGTTGGAAATCTGAGAAAGTGGCTTGAAACTTATACACATTTTTGATATGATTTCAAAGAAATCTGATAAATTTACACAGAATAATGGGCTATTTACAACATGAATGTCTTAAAATTTCATGAAGTTGAAAGCAACTTGTTTTTTCACGTGAAAGAAATGTGATAATAAAGAAAGGGTATTGTTAAAATTGTCAAATAATCTGTTATTTTTAACTGCTTCTCAGACAAAAAATAAAATAAAAGAAATAACCAATGAAAACAGATTTATCTTTCATAAAATTTTTAAAAATGATTATTATTTATGATCGTACAATTCAGTTTATATATAGGCAAAGACTATATAGTACAGAAATATTACTCATATGCACACAATCCGTCTGTACCTCTTTTTTAATTCCTGAAGTTTCATTTTGTTGAAAATATATTACTTTATAATTATACATAATTGTAAATATTATAAATATTAGTTAAAAATTGTTAACTAAAATATTAAATTTAATTTTTCCCATTGATTGTTCAAAAATATATTAAAATTGCTATGTGATTATAATTTTGTGAAAAATTTATTAAAAATTTGTGATAATAAGGCAAAGTTGAAGTTTCTATAACGATTATTTATTTTTTAGAGCATTTAACAGCTTTTGTTTTGGTTTCAAAGTATGACATAGACATAGAAAGTGTGGTCAAATCTAGAGCATAATTGGGTAACTCTCTTAGATGCTAATCTTGTGAAAATATTTTGTTGATAAAATGCATTCTGGAAGGATGTAGATACAAACAAGAAATTCTAAACGATTTTAAGTGTTATTTTTACTGTGGTTATATTTCTTCTGAGGACCATTTGATAATGATTTAAAAAATTGAAAACTAGAAAATATTGAGTTGTTTTCTTAAATATCGAGACGCATTATGAAAAATATTTTGTTATGCAGATAATGTGAGTTATGCTCATCCATGAATAAAAGAAATAATTTTGTTAAACTTACTTTCCTTCATCCACATACCTTTAAATGTTATAGTTTTGCTTATAGCCCTCAATTTTCATGCGTTAATTCTTGTCTTATAAGTTAATTTATTTTATGAAATGAATATCCAAAATATCTTACTGGACATGGAAAAAAGTTTGTGTAAGTTTTCCCCCTTATATTTACTAGAAATAAAAGACTACAGAGCTGTTCCATTCCTATTGAAAAGTGTTATGTGTCACATTTTTAACATGAAAACTCCAGAAAAATTGGAAGGTTTCAATGAAGTAAATGTCAGCTGGTATGTTCATTTGAGAACACAATCAGGTACCCTTCTGTCGCTTCCACTGCTTCATCCAGGCACCATTGCAGATCTTAGTTTCTATGTTACGGAGGTCAATATTAGTCTTCTTGAAGACCCAGAAGTTTTGTGGTAGCGTTTCAAACTCCCAAGGAACAGATTTGAGATTCGATCGTCAGGCTGAAGGGATGAAAGGTTGAGTAGACCTCAACCTTTTATACCTTCAGAGGATTGATAAACTGGGCATAATTGGAACTAAGCATAATTGGAAAATAAACACTGGGGGTTTCGCGTTAGGCTGATCTCCTGATAAGCAGATATGCTTCTCAACCCAGGGCCTCTTGGTCGTGCTACAGCGAGAGAGAAGTCTGCTTAAAGAATGTCATGAATGCAAACTATTAAGAATCAATGAACAGAAATAGTACTGATCAATGAGAAAATATTCATTAGGTATTTTGCATAGTCTGATGAATGGAGGTAAAAGTGGCCTCGGTTTATCAGCAAATGCGTCAATTTAAGCATGCTGACGTCACTCTGGCTACTCCGGCACTCCTGAAACCTGCCACATTTGATTATTCCCAATATATTCATTACAGCCGGTGGATTATGAACGCATCCCGGTATATATCGGCTGAGATTTTTACCGTAGGAAACAACTTACTCTTCTCGGTCTAATCATTAGACCTTTCATAAAATCGTGTGTTCTCTGAAACTGCCTCCGTTGATGGTGGCCTGGCACTTTCGGCTATTAAACTCGTCTTCTAAGAAAGGAACAAAACTGTCAGGATTCTAGGTAAATCTCTAATTAAAACTTTTAATTTTGAGCGATCTAGGCACGAGAGAGGAAGGATGAGAAGAAGGAGATACAAACAATATGTTATGTTACGCTCATGTCTAGGTTTGTTAGTTCTTTGTGATATGTTAGAAAATGTTTGTCCTGTGTAATCCATTGGTGATTTGTTATAAATTTATACACCTCCCTCAATATGAATCTACGGCAAAAATTACCACGAAGACGAATGTTAAAGTGGTGCAAGAAGTAGAATTGTATATTGTATTACGAAGGAAATATTATAAAGGTCACTAATGGTAATTATGCATCACAGGACTACGATTACGCTACACATCAGGATTTACGTACGATAATAATATGTAACCAACACAAGATAAAAATTATTTGATGCAATTTTTAAAGTTTACGAACAATGGCGGAATTTGAAAATTTATAAAACTGGAGAACTTAAAAAAAATTATTTTAACTAAGCTAAAGAGATAACAGAAAAAACCGTTCTAGCCATCATCACCAAAACAATGTCTACAATTGAAGTTCGTATTAATGATAATGCTATTGAAAATGTTGAAGATCAATTAGAAGTGTTAAAAGTTAAATATGATAGTCTTAAAAGTTTAGATAAGAAAATTCGTGATATTATTATCTAAGATGAGATAACAACTGAAATAGAAAATAATTTAGGATATGCAGATAAAAGTATTAGGTGGCAATAGAGAGGTGATAAATTTTTAAAAGGCCAAACTCCTACAATTATTTATGTTGATTATAATTGTTCTTCAACATCAAGTGCAAGTAATAATATGCAAGGTGGTTTTTCACAATATAACGTAAGTCTGCCTAAAACATTTATTTCAAAATATTATGGAAATCCTCGCAAATGGTAAACAATTTTCAATTATTTTAATACACCTATTGCTGAAAACCCAGTTTTGTCAAAAATTAATAAATTTAACTATTTATTAAGCTTACTAGGTGGTAATGCATTAAAAGTAAGAGAAACTTTTTCTTTATCGTCAGAAAATTATGATGAAGAAACAATAAAATTACTAAAAAAAGGTTTGGTCGTAAATATTTACTAATTAACACACAAATGCAGAAATTATTAAATTTGAAAGTTGTTCAAAACTTGAATGATGAATATATTTTAAGATAATGATGAATATATTTAATGAATATATTTTATGATAGTATATTTAAGAAAAAGTTACGTGACTCCTACAGTGTTCAAATAAGATCTCTACTCTTTAGATATAAAATCCGAAACTTTAGGAAATTTGTTATGCCCGTTGTTAATGAAGTGTTTACCTAAAGATATAGTCCTTCAGTGTGATCGTAAGAAAAAGTGATGATGATTTCAATGTTGAGAACTTAATGAATTTTTTGAATATCGAAATTGGAAGTAGAGAACAAAATTGCTACTAATTGCTTTTATTCTGAAACAAATAAACTAAATGAAAAGTATCATTCTACCAGAAATAAGGATTCTACTTATAACCAATTCAAAGCGAAACCGCAAAGAGCTGAGTTGAAACCAAAAGTTATAAATAAAGTTACAAGTGTGCCTGTCTTTCAGAGTTCATGTTTTTGCCTATTCTGTGTTAATACAGAAAACAGTTGTTCGCTGACGCCAATTGAGAAACAACACACGTTAAAAAAATAATAATCGCTGTTTTATTTGTTACGAAGAAAATTGCCGCACGATGAACTGCAAATATAAACGAAAGTACTCGATTTGTAAATCTCGCTATTATGGATCTTTATTGCACGTGCCTAATGAAAAAAAAATGAAAGTAAAGAAATGAAAATTGAAAATATTTTGACCGCACGAATTTCATCTGACAAATTGGTAAATGCAAGGCAGGAAAATAATAAACGAAATTTCATTGTGATTCATTACTAATGATTAAACTAAAGATTGATTCAAACATTATAAATGCAATAACTGACACGAGAAGACAAATTTCTATAGTAAGAAGTAACTTAGTTCCAAAAAAGTAAAAGACACGTCATGGTAATGTAATGTTAACATGTGCCAGGGTTTAAAAGTGTCATTTATTAATTTGTCTGTATCTAAGTGTGAAGATTTTATATGGTTTGAAGAACCCATTATTGTTATATGTGTGCAACGGCTAATAATTTATCAAATGATTTTTATTATTTTAAGTGCACTAATTGAGTTAAATTTTGATATATATATTTCTAATTTAATAGGAAATTTGAAATTACATGATGATAACTTTAAATTAAATTGCGATGGAATAAAAGATAATTTTGATAATTTGCATGATAACGATTTGAATGTGGGTATACTTTATGATAATAATTTGGATATTGCTATATTTCAAAATAATTTGAATAATGATATGTTATGTGTATGGATTTTGATGTGCGTGTTCAGACTGTTTCGATTAAAATATTCATTATGAAAGAATAATATTTATTTTACATATATGAGATACGAGATATAAAACGTTATATTTTTATATTTAAGTATCAAGCACAATAATTCACAGCTAAGTATACATCAAAATCATTATGTATTCAAAACCAGTAATATTTACAAAATACAAGCATGAGTTGTTTATATTTCGATTCATTTTAGGCAAGTTTCTGTTGCCACATGTGTTAATGAAACCGAGTGTTTAAGTAATGTTTTAAATAAAAGTAAGAATGAAGATGTAATTAAAAATTTCGATAACGAAGTTGTTAAATGTTGTACTACGACATCAGAAAATTCTGATAATCAAAACCAAGAGGCTATTACTACTAATAATAAAATGTCAGACTCAACAAAATTTCGAAATGAACCGGAAAATGACTCCAGTTTAGCTTTCTGTTGGCAAGAGAGATACCCATAAAAGATTTAACAAGCTTCGTATTATTGATAACATCTTATATTATGAAGATACTATTTTAGGTGAGAAAGTCAAACAGTTAGTTGTTTCTCTCCGAGTTGTTTCGGTTCTCCGAGGGAAGCAATTGTTAGAACTCGCTCATTCTAGTTTATAGGGAAAACATTTTCGGATAAAGAAAACCTCAGAACGCTTACGATATTCATTTTATTGGCCATTTATGAAGAAAGAAATAGATGCTTTTTGCACGTCTTGTTATCTTATCAATTTTAAATGAAAAAGCAACTATTTGACAAAGTCTTAATTACACCAGTTTCGAGTTCTGAGGAACCGTTCCAGATTGTTAATGTTGAGTCATCGTTTTAAGTATGTTTTATGCCGTATAGATCAATGCACTTGATGACCTGAAGCAGTGCCACTAAAATCTTTGGTTGCTAATTCGACAAATGATGCACTGCTCTTCAGGTTTCAGCTACAGATAAAAGAAGTAACTTCGCGTCAATTTTGACTCACGAATTTCTAAAAAGACTTGGACCCTCTGCATGTTTTTTTACGGCAGGATACACTAGTTCAAATGATTTAGTTGTTGTTGTTCTCGTGTACCAGCTAGGCTGGCAAATCGGGGTGCGCTGTTCCACTTTTCCAACTTAACCGTATTTGGTGTGGAGTCCGACTTCTTCAGTACACACACATGCCATAGGGACCCGTTTATAGGGTAGGCAACCATTCACACATAAGGAAAGGACAAAGACAAGATAGAGAGGAAGTACATCCATGTCTGAACCTGGATTCGAAACCAGAACCTCCCTATCCTAGTCAGGCCGCTGACCACTAGACAAGTTGGCCGGCAAATGGTTTCGTTGAAAGGTTAATAGAGTTTTAAAAAGCATGATTCATCACACAATGAGAAAATATTCTAAATATCGGGATAAACACATTCCATTTCTTCTATGGGCTTACAGAGAGGACCTAAATCCAACTACTGCTGTTAGTCCTTTCAAATGCTTTATGGTAGATATCCCACTGGTCCATTGTCCATTCTAAAAACAACCTGTACTGATGAGACTCTTATTCTACTAGGACAGTCAAAATCTGCCACTAACTGTCTGAAACTTTAAAGATGCAACTTGAAAATGTTACTGAATACTCTGGTCTCACTGCTATTGGGAGACAGCTAGCTTATGCTTACTATAGTAATACAGAGGCTATTAACACATTTTTAGAACGATTTCGATAACGAATTTTAAGTAAAGTAAATATTTTATAGTAAAAATGTTTGGCAACAACTTATTATTTGAAATGAGAAATATCGTCTGCTACTTTTAAATTTATTCTTCTTTTAAAATGTCAATATAAGCATGCTGTGAACTGAAGGATATGTTTTTGCACTTTCCGAAGATAAACGTTCTTATTCCAGCATTCAAAAACGCTGTGAAATGTATGGCATTAAAATTTCTAAGAGCAAAATAAGCAATATTATTAATCTGACAGGTAAAAACTGTCAATCATTATTTCTACATAGAAAGAAGACTTCGAACGAATATCCGTAAAAAGTGCGTACAGTTTCAAATGTTTCTAAAGTGAAATCGTTGGTGACAAGAAAAAATCCGCCATGACAGAAATCAATTACAAAGTCTTTAGATACATCTGTAGCAACAATAAATAAAATAATAAACCAGTATTTACAACTTAAAAATGATAGAAAATATAATGTTCACCAGTTTTTGCCAAGACATATGGCTCAAGCAAAACATTTTGTAGAATCCTGTATGAAAATCACTTAGCAGGAGATAAATGGAAAAACTTTACGACCCTTGATGATGCTTGGGTTTACCATAGATGGACTCTGGAAAGTAGTGGAAAAGGAATGGAAAGCAATACCCCTGGAAATATAGCGAAAAGCTCTTCTATCATGGAAATCACGATGTAGACTTATAGTCCAGAAAAAAGGCTATCAGATAAAATAATCGAACATTAAAAAAATAATCTTTACGTTTTAAACATTAATTAAACTTCCGCGAAACCATTCTAAATATGTGTTAATACCCTCTGTAGAAAGGCAAAATTTCAAGATAGTGACAAAGTTATAGTTTTGATTCCAGTTCGTGAAAATAAAGTGTACGATAGATTTATTGATCTCACAATGATTCTTAAGAGGAAAACTGAATATAATTATCGTGTACAACTTCCAAAAGGTAGTGCAAAACGTGTTGACCCTAATAAAATCTGACAATTCAAGCAACACCTAACCATGTTGGAGTTATCTATGATGCTGACATAGACTTTGTCGAAGTTGAAAATATCCCTAGAATTTTACCTACGAATTATAGTATTGAAGGAGACTTTATGCCTCAAGCTAAGAAGAAAGAATTAGCAAAAGTTTTATAGAAGCATTCCAAACTTATATCTATTACTCCTAGAATCACACATGTTAGGGAGCACCATATAAAACTTAAAGAAGGAAGCATACCACAGAAACAGAAGTCATTTCGCATCCCAGAAGCATTGAAGGGAAGTAGATCGACAAACAGAAGTGCTTTTACAGCTGGGACTCACTGTTCCTTCAGAAAGCGAATATGCACTTCTAGTCGCGTGTGCCTCGAAGAAGGACGGTTCTGTTAGGGTTACCCTACCTACTACCTATACTTTAACTCGCAGACCGAAATAGATTCATTTGCGATGAAAAACGCCACGGATCTAATTTACAAGGCATTTAAAGCCAATTATATACGTTTGATTGATTTGCTTAGAGGATATTGGCAGATAAGGTTCAATCCAGTATATCAAGATTTAAAATATTTTGTAACGAACAGAGGACAGTATGTTTTCATTTTCTTCAGTTTTGGACTACGTAATGCAGCGGCTACTTTTCAAAGAACAATGAACAAGTTACTTTTAAAACATAAAGACTAAGCTAAATCCTGCATTGATGATATAACAGTTTTCTCTGATGGTTGGATTACTCACCTTAAGCATCTTGACTTTAAGAGAAGCCAACATTACAGTTTTAGAGACTTTAATAGAAGCCAACATTACAATGAACTTTAAAAAATGTAAGTTAGCTAAGCAAAATAAAGTTTCCTGGACATATCGTAGGTTCTGAATCACAAGATAGTGATCCTGAAAAATTTAGAGCCATCCGGAATTTCGAAATACCCAAGACTAAAAAAGACGATAGAAGTGTTCTAGGATTGTTGTTTTACTATCGAGCATATATACCCAACTTTTCCAAGATAGCATACCCATTGACATAGTTGACGAAACAATGCGCACGAAACTCTTGGTATAAGTTTAGTATCCCCATTTATATGACTTCTCGCCAAATCTAGCATCTTTGGTTTTTATTATAGTGTTGCCAATTTCAGTTTTTGCTACATCAGATTTTTAAGTTGCCAGATTTTTTTCTCGTGTTTTACATCATTTTTATGTCATATATATGGTTCTTTTCAGTGGCAACAACATATTTAGTTCCACTTCGCATTTTTTACACAATTTGTATTTTTGCCATGTTCGTTTTTTTTATCGAATGTAAAGCGCGGCAATTTTAATCCTGCTTTGTCAAATATATATATATATATATATATATATATATATATATATATATATATATATATATATATATATATATTCATTTTGGATGTAGCGCGGAATATAAATATTGTTTTTTATACTCACAATTTTTATTTCTCTGTGTATATAGTACTGGAATTTCAATACTTGTTTGTTTATATTCGTTTTGCTTTTAACTGTGGATATCTTGCGGGAATTTAAATCCTTTTATATTCGTTTTGTATTTTGCTGTGGATATAGTACTGGAATTTCAATACTGTTCTTTATATTCGTTTTGCTTTTAACTGTGGATATCTTGCGGGAATTTAAATCCTGTCTTTTATATTCGTTTTGTATTTTGCTGTGGATATAGTACTGGAATTTCAATACTGTTCTTTATATTCGTTTTGCTTTTAACTGTGGATATAGTGCCGGAATTTAAATCCTGTCTTTTATATTCGTTTTGTATTTCGTTGTGGATATATGGCCAGAATTTCAATTCTGTTTTTCTATTCATTTTGGATTTTGCTGTAAATGTAGTGCTCCGGAATAAAAATGAAAGTAAGAATTTTATTGTAATTATTTTCTGCAGGCATAGAATTCCTAAAATTGTATTTCTAGTATTTAAATTTCGAATTGTAAGCGAAATTAGAGAATCGTTCTATTTTTTGGAAATTATTCTTGATTTGTTTACTTTTATGTAGTAATGATTAGTAACATTCTATCTTAAATCACTGAAATTCATTTTCTTCATTTTTAACTAGATGTTATTAAATGTAATTATTTTTGTTGCTTTATTTCCTTTAATATTAATTCTGAAATAATTTTAAATAGAATCTTTAATTAATTCTCATTACGATTACTGTTTTCTTATATACTGTTATGCTGAACAATTTGAAATCGGGTGGGGGGGAGACACCCCTCTTTATTTACGTGGTTATTATTGTTTTCGTATGTAGTGTTAGGCCTAGATATTCGAAATCAGGGAAAACCCCGTTTTCTCATGCCGATTGGTACCTATTCTAGGTTGCTACTTTTTTCGTCGCCACTTGGCGACGAAAAAAGTCGCAGTGATCGCTAATAGATGGGGATACTGAACTAGTTCCAAACTCTGTGGTATGGAGTAGTGAACTGTTTTTTCCAAACTTAAGGTCTCAATTTGCAACTTTCCTAACTGTTATTCACCAAATTTTAAAATGAGCACTGGAAGAACAATTGAAAATTTTTATTTATTATTATAATTAATGAATATTCCTTTTCAGCTTTCTGTGTTGTTTTATTTTGGTATTAAAAAGTTAATATAATTTTGTTTTTGAAGTTATGAAAAATATATAAGTTAAATAATATAACTCTATAAGCATAAAAAAGTATAATTGTTATATTGTTTTTCTAAGCTAAATTTCTAAAGATGTTATATTGATTTCCGAAACAGTGTACGTTCATTCTCTAAACTAATGCTACATCAATTTCGAACTTTTAGAGTTTTACCTTGCAATTAATGTCTTCTGATGATTTTGATATGATTAATTTTTACTAAATTTGTTTTGAATTTATTTTTAAAAATAATATTTTTTAAATATTTTGAAATTCTTTTTTCAAAATTCCGATGTATGTGCATGTTTAAAGCAAAATATTGTTTTATGTTATGTGTATATTTATGTTATGTAGAATTTAGGTTACTAATTTAATTTTGTTATGTTTGTGCTCATATAACCGCTTATTTTAATTATATGCCCGGTGTTGCGTCACGGGCAAACTCCATGAGAGGTAAGTTTCTCTGTTCGGGAGTGGCAACAGATGAAAAAGATTAAAACGACGGTAACGGCTGTGTTTTTTGAAAATATGTTTGGAGAAAGAGATAAGTGTTTTAATGTTTGTGCTGTGCTGTTTCATTTAAATAAGTGTTGTTAATGTTTCCTTCAATGTTGTCAACTATAAACAAAACTTGCTCACATTTAGTTTTTACAGTAAATCCTGTTAGGAATTACAACATTTCTGGCGCCCTCGTGTGGGCCGTTTTGTTTTGAAGTTTGATAACGGAAGGTAAGAAAACTGAATTTCCATTTTGAAGTTATTAATGTAATTATATTTTGAACTTAGACATTTATTGTTGATTGTACGAATTTATTTTATAAGATAGTAGAGTGCTTCATTTACGAAAGCATATACTAGGTTAGAGAATGTGTTGATTAATGATAATTCTGACGCAGAAGAAATTGAAATGTATTTATATTTGCTTAAGCAAAAGGTGGACTCATTAGAGTTAACACATAATAATTAAATGCTTTAACTAATGAAACAGAATTCAAAATTGAATTTTATATTGTCGAAGAATACAGAGAAAAGACAAAACAACAAGAGAAGTAATTTTGTCGACAATTCTCACTTGACTGTGTGCGAAAATCAGTATAAAACGATTTACGCACGTCTTCCTGAAGTGGAGCTGTATAAATTTGGCGGTGAATTAAAATACTGGTTAACCTTCTGGAATCAATTTAAAAACATACACAAAAATATAAATTTAACTGATTGTGCTAAATTTCATTATGTAATTCAATCGACAAAAAATCAAGATGGGTGAAAAGAGCTGTTAATTGATTTAAATGTACGAGAAGTGTTATATATATATAAGACTTGTTTTAAATAATGCCACTAAAAATGAAACACGATTCTTTAAGTGCTTTGTATAATAAACTTTCTACTCAACTTCGGGCTCTCAGTAGTTTAGGCGTGAATACTGATTAATGGGGTATAATATAATATCCGTTAGTCGATAGCTCGTTACCTTCCCATATATTGTGATCATTTGAAAGACAAAAAGAAAAAGTATTGAATCCGAGCAAAGTACTATCAGCTCTATCAAAGTACTATCAGTACTATCAAAGTACTATACTCAGTACTATCAAAGTACTATCAGTATATCAGCTCTTGATGCTTTAGTTTCGTTTCTGAATAGCGAAGTGAAATCAGAAGAAATAAAATTAAGTAGATAGGATATTTATTCCTATGAACGCAAACGCAAATACTTGGCAGAAAGCCAACGTTCGCCCACCTTTGTCGCCGAGTTATTTATTCAAGAATTAAACGAAATATGTGCATTTTGCTTGAAAGATCATGCGTCTCGTTTATGTAAAATGATGTTTTTAATCACATTGGAAAAAAATATCGCAATAATAAAAAAGAAAGGATTGTGCCGGTTCTGCTTGGTCATGTTGCTTCTAAATGCTGATCTCAAATAACGGGTCAATTGTGTTTGAAAAGACATTTGAAATTCATGTGATGAGGCTAAGTATGGAATGTAATTAATCTGATTCACCCAAACAAGGAGTAAATGACAAAAATATTAATGAGAAAACAGTTGATTCTTTATATTCTCGTGCAATGAATGAAATTTTATTACAAACTCTTGTTGTAAATGTACATGACATCAAGAAAGAGAGTAAACCTAGAGTTATTATCGAGACAGGATCGCAAAATCATATATTTTGAGATCTACTGCTGAAGACTTGGGTTTTAATTTGTTAAGAGAAGAGGAATTTTGCCATTCCTTATTTTGATGAATGAAAAGAAGGGTGTATAAACATAACTGTTATAAAATTTACTTGAGTAGTCTTGATGGTAATTATACTAGTAAAGTGAATGCTTTAGATCAATTTGTAATGACGTTTCTAGTGGAAAAAATGGCTCTTGGATACAGAAATTTAAAACTAAAGGGATATTCTTAACAAATATTCAAGAAAATGCAGGACCCATTGAAGTACTTTTGGGTGCAGACGTTTCCGATAAAGTCGTTACTGGTCGACGAGAAGAATTAGATACTGGATTAGTTGCATTTAAAACCAAGTTAGGTTGAACTTTGATGAGTAAAGTACTCTGATATACCGACGAAAAAGATGCAAGAATGAATATTGTTACCATCTTATCTCAAGCAGATATTTCTGTTTTTTCAGTGTGGGATCTGGAACTACTTGGTATACGAGATCCTATTGAGCAAAATTCAAGAGAGGAAGCGAAACAGCTGTTAAGCTGCATTTTCAAGAAACAGTTCGACAAAAAAAGATCAAAGATACGAAGTCCATATGCCTTGGAAAGTGGATCATTCAAGCACAGATCGTAACTGTCAGTTTCTAACTGACAATTACTAGTTTTGCTTGAAAAGACCTGAATCTATTACCAGGAAATTGGAAAAAATCGGTTTTAGAGAAAAGTATCATAGTGGTAGTGTAAAAAAAAAGTATCATAGGAGTAGTCTACAGAATGGTTAAAAGAAGGAGTTATTGAGGAAGTTCCTGGCAAAGAATTACCTGCTGATGCCCATTACCTTCCACATAGACCTGTCATCAAAGAAACACTCGCAACATCTTCATTGAAGATAAGATCTGTTTTTGATGCCTCTGCTAGGATCCATCACTGACTGTTTGGAGACTATAAATAATTCAATTAAAACGATTCCTTAAGTTTTGGTGAGATTTAGATTGAAACCAATTGGTGTAATTCCAAACATCAGAAGGGCTTATCTACAAATATCCTTACATGAGAAAGATCGTGATTTCATACGATTTCTTTTGTATGACAATGAGAGTAATATCCTAATTTTCTGTCATACTCGAGTTGTCTTTGGCATCACCAGTAGCCTTTTTCTGTTAATGGCGGTAATTAATTACCATTCATCAAAAGAATCAGTAAAAGAAAGGTATTCTGATGAATTTCTTAAGAAATTGCGAGATCGATTTTATGTCGATAACTGTGTAACTAGTGTACAAAATAAAGCCGAACTAGAAACATTAATCGAATCAGCAACTTGTGTATTGAAAGAAGGAATGTTTGATCTCGAGGATGAGAAAGTTCTATCATTACTGCATCTTCAGAAAGTATAACAACACAAGCATTACGATTGATTTAGAACAAAAATTTAGATACCTTAGAAATAAAATTAGAATCTTTGAAATTTGATGAAAACGAAAAGATAACTAATAGGAAAATACTTTCACTGGTTTATCGAGTATTTGATCCCATAGGTTTCTTTGCACCTGTTATGATTCAACCTAAGATTTTACTGCAAGACATAGAAAACCAAAGAATCATGGGATAAGGAGGTGAACGAGGAAATAAAGAAAAACATTTTTAAAATGGATTAAGGAACTGAAATACTTCAAAAATATAAAAATCCCAAGATGGTTAGGTGTGATGGAGGAATCCAATTTAAGTGCGCTTACTTTTGTTGATGCCATTAAGACAGCTTATGCGGTATCATTTCCTTAAGAAGGGAGTCTAGTGCGGGTTTTGTGATTGCTGAATTACTTCAAGCCAGATCACGAATAAATCTTATGAAAACTATTACTATCCCACGCCATGAATTAAGCGCCACTACAATCGGAGCAAAGCTGTTTAGTTCTGTGAAGCAAGCTCTGAAACTTTCTAATATCGAGATTTACTTTTTGACATATTTTTCTATAGTTCTAACATGGATAAGTCGTTGAGTGGTCGGTATTTGTTGCCAATAGAATAAGCGAGATTAGAAAATTGACATCTTCTGAAGACTGGTTCCATATTTCAACTGATCAGAATCCAGCAGACATTTTATCGCGAGGTTGTGCGGCTAAGCAAATTCAGAAATGCAAGTGGTGGCAAGGGCCAGCTTGGTTACAGAATTCCAAATAACAGTGGACAAAGTCATCTATAAATGTTTAATAGTAAAAAGTAGAGATAGAGAAACGAAAAGCAGTCATCTCTGCTAATAACACAGAACTAGAGTCAATTTCATTACAGTTAGCCAGATGATTTTCTAGATTTTCAAAGCTGATCAGGGTTTTGGCTTGGGTACTGCGTTTTCAAACATAGCCAAAGTCTTAAAAAATTAAGGAACTTAAGACTGAAGAATTGTTAAATGCGCAAACGATTATTTTCCGTTTAGTACAGAAGAAACGTTCCTCTGATGAAGAAACAAGGAAAAATTTGAAAGTTCTTCAAGTATTTGAAGAAGAAGAAGGAATTTTACGATTGAAGTCCAGACTGATAAATGAGAAAGAATAGAAAAATTTTATTTCTTCAGAGATTCTACCATCGAAACACCTGACAGTGAGAAAATTTATAGCTGAAGAACATCTTGCTTACAAACATGCTTTGACATTAACTCTTTTGGCCAGCTATTTTGGGTGAAAGAATTAATTAGACTTTTGACTATTTTGGGTAAAATTAAAAAGGACTTCCGGAGTGTTATCAAAGAATGCCTAACATGTAAACGACAAAAAGTGAAACATGCTTTCCATTTCTTACAAAAGACAGAACAGAATTAGCAGCTGTTTTTCAAGTATCAGGTGTAGACTTAACTGGACCTTTATTGACTAAATCTAAATAAAGGTGTGGATAGTGCTCTTTACTTGTGCTGTAAACAGGGCTGTCCATCTAGAACTAATGCCTTCACTCGGTACAAATGACTTCATCAAAGCGATGCATAGGTTCATTGCCAGAAGAAGACGAATTTCCATAATGTACTCAGACAATAGCACTAAATTTACAGAGTTAAGCAATGCTTTAAAACACTAAGATTAGACCACAATTGAAAGTGAATTTAGAATCAATGAAATTTGTTAGAAGTTTAAATTACCCCCCTATTCATGGTGGGGAGGTTTCTGGGAACGCTTGTGATTGGAACTTTAAAATATCTTTTAAGAAAAAATCTTGGGCACTCCTGCTTGTCTTACAAGGAATTACAGACTCTCATTTGTGAATGCGAATCTGTCATGAATAGTAGACCATTAACTTACATATCCGAGGAACAAAAGCTGAAGACCTTTACCTCCCTCAATGTTTCTCCAGGATATTCCATTAACTGATATTCCCGATTTGGAACAAATTGAAAATACTAATATTATTTTCAGGTGGAGACATGTTCAGAAGGTCCGTGAAAATCTAAAACAAAGATTTAAAGAGAATATCTGGGTTTCCTTCGTTCCTCAGTTACTAAAAGAGAAGATAAAATAAATATAGGTGACATAATGTTAATTTGTTACAGATGATAAAAAAAAGGTTGCATTGGCTGCTAGGGAGAGTACTGGAACTTTTTCCAGGAAAAAATGAAATCACCAGACTTGTAAAATTGCGTATTGAAAAGAGAAACATACTAAGACCAATCTAATGATTGTACCCTTTGGAATTGACAACAAACCACGAACCAGCTATATCGGAAACTCAGAAGGCTTCGGAAGTGGTAAGCAAGCAGCCTGATCTTAATATTCATTCTGATGAAACTGTAAGGAAGAGAAACAAAACCAGTTAAAAACTGCATTTTTATAAACTTTTAAACAAACTTTTGAACTTCTATATTTGAACTCTGAGATATTGCTTTAAATTTGCAATCCAATATTTTGAAATAATAGTATTGTGGTTTGTACTTTATTATTTCAAGTTATGAATGTATTTTGATTTTCTATGCATATATATCCTTATGTTTACTGTTCTTGAGTTTGTATCCCCTTACTCAAAGTAGGGAGAATGTTGCGTCGCTAGCAAACTCCATGAGAGGTAAGTTTCTCTGTTCGGGAGTGGCAACAGATGAAAAAGATGGAACGATGGTAACTGTTGTGTTTTTTGAAAATATGTATGGCGAAAGAGATAAGTTTTTAATGCTTGTGATGTGCTGTGTTATTTGACATAAATAAATGTTGTTAATGTTTCTTTCAATATTGTCATCTATAAACAAAACTTGCTCACATTCAGTTTTACAATAAATCCTAATAGAAGTTACAACATCATGTATACTTTATGTTTTAAATCACTTTAGGATTATATTAATTTGATTAATTTGATTGTAATTGAATTTGTTTATAAAAGACGCATTCAAATCTTTAAGGAGGGTAGTGTCAAGATTATTAACGAATTTCTAACTAAAAATTTTAATTTTGGCCGCACGTGGCCCTGTGAGCTAGATACGAGAGAGGAAGGGATAGTAAACAATTTGTTGCGTTACGCTCATGCCTATATTTGTTCGTGATTTGTGTTATGTTAGTAAATATTTATCCTGTGTAATCCATTGGTGATTTGTTATAAACTTATACACCTCACTCAATAAGAAACTACGATAAAAATTATCATGAAGGCGAAGGTTGCAAAAACTATTGCGAGGAACTCAAATGCAAAAATACAAGACGGAAATTGCAAATTCTTCAGGTTCATTCCCTTATATCGTATTTAACATACTCACGAGAGCTGCTCATTTCACGTCATTTGCATACATTAGGGTATTGCATCTACCAAATTATGCAAATGATGTGAAAAGAAAGAAATTTGCATAATTTTTTCACCATTCAATGGCGCTCCTTTTCCCATGCCGAGTATATATAGTAAGAAAAAAATCATTTTCATAGAATATCTTATTTATTTCCTATATTATATGATTTACTTGCATTCAATTAGGCGTTAGTTTGTACTTTTATCATGATATATGAGTATATGAAAATTAATTCTACAGGGACTTTAAATTAATGTGTATTCTAAATCCTTCAGTTATTCAGATCGAATTTGAAACTTGATTACCAAACTTTAAATTCAAAGCATTGAAAAAAAATTTTTTTTTTATTTGGGAAACAAAAATATCTCCCTGTGCACCAAGGAATACCCCACAAGGCCCGAAGGTACAACAAATGTACTACATAAAACTTAAATATAAATCATGAGGTGAAAAAATAAAATAAAAATTAAAGCAGAGAAAAAAAGTAAGATATAAAAGCAAGAAAGAAGTTAACTACAGAATGGATAAATTTTTTAAAAATACAAAAGTCTCTCTTTTCACTAGGTCTGCCAAAATTGGCGGCCATCTGTTATTCAATTCCTCACGAAGCTCGTTCCTTTCTTGTGAAACAGATGGGCATTCAAAAAGAATGTGAGAAGGGTTGCCAGTCCCGAAGTTGCAGATGTACACGGCACCGTTTTTAATATGGAGACAATGGAAGAAGCTGCTGAATTCCCCATGCACGGTGAAGAATTGAACAACTTTAAAGTCCGTATAGAACCAGTGATTCTCAATTCTGCAGAGAACTGAAGGAAAAAAGATTTACTCCACTTACAGTTGGGAGAGAAAACAAACCTGAGTTCCATTCTGTGATGATGTTCCAGCATTTAGCATTGAATTACATACCTGCCAACTTTTACGCATCTTGCGTAAATTTTCCGCGAAATCGCCAGGTTTTATGCTTTTACTGATAGCATGAATTATTTTACGCGTTTCGATTCTACTGGGCAAAGCTTAAAAAAAGAAAAAAAATTTAGATCTTAGCACATAATGGCGATTTTTTTCTCATTAGCCATGATGATAAACGGAAATTTGCACCCCATTTAACCCATTTGTTGAAAGAGAAAACTGACTTCCCAGACTGTGGTCGCAGAGGTTCCGAGCGGCCCGAAAGTGCACATGTCAAACCTATCGGGGTGGGGGAGAGGAAGGCTCCAGCTTTAAAAACTATAGATGGAGAAAAGAAATTGTAGAGGTATAATCTTGTTCCTTAGTCACACAGATCAAAACTAGGCGCCATTCATTTTTACTACTGTGATTGGTGGACTGTTGCAGATGGGCGGAGTTAACTCTGAGGCTCTCTTGGGTGACAGCAAACATTTGCGCTGTACTGTGATTCGCGTGGTTATTGATAATTTGTGAAAAATGGCTTTGAGTAAACCTAATAAATCTTATTTACAATCTTTTAAAAATAGTTAGTGTCGAATTTCCATGCATTAAAGCATCAGCTAAAGGAGTTAAGTTTGCTCATCGCGTAGTTTGCAACTCTGATTTTAATCTATCTCGCGGCGGTCGTTTTGATATTTCTCGTCATGTCAAAGGCCCAAAACATATGCAGGAAGCAAAAAGTACAGCAAGCACCTATAAAATGGATGCTTATTTTAAAAATGATGCTCAAGAAGTGACTAGGTCCGAATTATATTTCACTGCATTCTTGATTGACCACAACATACCACTCAGCGTATCGGGGGATGCAACAGGAGAAAATATAAGCACATTAATTTTAAACGAATTTGAACGATTAAGTATCCCTTTTAAGCATTGCGTAACCTTTGGTGCTGATAATGCAAGGGAAGAAAAAAGGTGTGATAACCTATTTAAGAACAAAGCAAGAAAATTTAATATCTATTGGTTGCTCTTGTCACTTGATAAATCTTTCCTCTGAGAAAGGTGCAGGAAGCTTGCCAATTAAAGTCGATGAAATTATAATTGACACTTATTATTATTTAAATCGGAGCTCGAAAAAAAAAAAAAAAAAAAAGAAAGCCTGAAAATATTTCAAAAATCGTGTGACAAAGATACACAAAAAATTCTTAAACATGTTTGCACACGTTGGCTTTCATTACAAAAAAGTCTTCAAAGACTCATAGATCAATGGGATCCTCTTTTAAAATATTTTCATGATATTGTTAAAGTGGAAAAATGTACTTATTCTGAAAATCTGGCATCTTACAGCATACCAAAAATTCTGAAGTGGATATACGATGCATCAAACCAAATTTAAAACGAAAAAGATTTGAAATGGAGTCAAAGAATGGTACAAAGAAATCTCTTGGTAAAGATAATAAATTGAAATCTCAAAATATGTCTAGAGAAGAGAAACTTTTTCTTTTCTAATCATCTTCCTTAAATAAAGCTTATAGTCTGTTTTTTTCTTTACACTGTAAAGATATTTGGAAAATATAATATTTTATTACAGTCCAGTCAGCCACAAATTCATGAACATAAAGATATTATGTATAGCATGTTCAAAGAACTATTAACTAAGTTTGTTATTCCATCCATGATTCGAAATGTACCTTTGTTTGAAGTGGATTATCATTCTTTTGATAATCAAAAAGAATCTTGTGATTTAATCATTGGAATCTTGTGATTTATTCATCTGATGTTGTGGCAATATTATCTGATGAAGAAAAAAAGCAATTTTTTCTGATGTTCGGAAGTATTTGACAACTTTTTGTGATTATATTTTAAACAAATTTCCAATGAAACAAGATCTTTTGCATCATTTGCAGTTGCCAGATGTGGATAAACTAGATGAAGCCAAATTTTCAAGTGTAAAGTACCTAGTTCAAAAGTTTCAATTTTTGCTGCCAGTTAATGATGGTGAATCTGAGGATGTAGCTATGGATGAGCAAGAAAATCAGTTTTCTTCATTGCAAACTGAAGACTTATCCAAGTTGAAAAATGAAAAGATTGATTCACTGTCAATAAAGAGTGTAGATAAAAGTGACAAATATGATAGAATATCTAAATTCATGTTATCTTTATTAGTGATACCCCATAGCAATGCAGAGTGTGAAAGAATTTTTAGTTTAGTTAAAAAGAATCGAAATGAATTTAGAAACTCGCTATTAAATTTAGAAAATTTGCTTATTGTGAAATCTTTAAGTGATGGATTTTGTTATGCTCATAACAAAATCCATCACTTAAAGATTTCATGGAGTTTTTTTAACCCAGAATGGATTTTGTTTTGCTCATAACAAAATCCATCACTTAAAGATTTCATGGAGTTTTTTAACCCAGAATTTTTATTTTATTAACTTTAATTGATTTAAAGGTGATAGTGTTTAACAGAATTATGTCCAAATAACTTATTTTTGTTAATAAATAATTGAAATGAATATTTCAACAGAGTTTAGTGTCATGCAAAGTATTTCCTTGTAAGTATTCTTTTAATATTCAGAAAGCACAAAAATTGTAGTGTATTATGAATGCATTCTGGAATCTATAGCTTTTAATTATTAAATTTTTAGATGAATTAAATTCTTAGCATCTGCATTTTCATTAGTTAATAATTTACTTTTAATTATCATAAAATTAATTGCCAAGTAATAAATTAGTTAATTAAAATACGAAAAAATGTATCTAAGATGTAATTTTGAAAAGAAAAAGTTTTACTGAAATACTTTTTCGAAAGTTGATAGGTATGCAATTACTATTTCAACTAGATATTAAAGAAGGTTTTTATATTTGTTATCTAATTGGTTGTGTGCATTAAAAAGAACATCAAATCAATCTGAGTTTATTTAACAATTTTTTTTACATTCTTAGAAATTCGAGTACTTTTCAGCACTTTCAATAAAAGTCATATTTTTCTCATTTACGACCATATAGGATGGTAACCATAAAAAATGATGCAATCCTAAAGGATGGTATTTGAGAGCAAAAGAGATTTGTTTCCAATTCAATCCAATATGATTTTTTAACGAATGAATTTTATAGCTTTAAGATTAGTTGAGTTTTAGGAAATAAAACAGTACTCCATTTGATTTTAATAGGCTTGATATTTTTACGAGTGTTTGCTTTGGCATGTTCAACTTTATTCAGTTAAATTTATAGTGTGAGTAAAAAAAATGGAACAATATAAAAAAAATCTCTTTTACCACATAAATTAACATTAAGCATTTTTTAATTAATATGAGTAATCCTTAATTTATGATATTGGTAATTAAATTCAAAGACTCTTTCTCAAAAAAAATATGTTTCATTTTTTCATCTTCCAATCAGAAAATTATTTTTTTATAAACTTTTCACCATTTCTTTCTAAAGATAATTATTATCATCTATATCTAATTGACCTTTATCTGCAAACCCTCATTTAATGAAAAATTTCATCGTTTCAGATTTAAAATCATGTAAATCTAAAACTGTCATACTTATTCTAAGCAGTTTTTATATTTTCATGGAAGCAAGTTGCAGGTATGAAAGCTCTCATAGGAAATATTTTGCTTGCCTTATGAGATAAAATTTAATAAAAATAAATTATTTTATTCAAAATGAATTATGTAAGCACATAAAGGCAAAATTACATAAATTTATATATTAGAATTTATCACACACAATAGGAGTATTTTACATTTAAAATTTTCATGAAATAAAATAATAAAGTTTTACCACGCAGGAATGTCTGGGCTCAACTATTAGAATGCATGTCAAAAAATGCGTGAACCAAGCTTAGCAACTATATACACGTATCACGTGTATATAGGTGGATAACAACGCAAAGCGAAAATTGAAATAAAGTTCTCTCTTTAAAATTGTCAAAAATAAAATTTTATAACGAATGAAAACAGGTATACGTTTCGGAAAAACTTTTAAAAACAATCGGTGATGGTCTTAAAACTGATGTTTTTTCCCAGATTCAGAATATCTTATTAAAATTTATTATTTCTAATCCGTAAAAGTACAAACCTTCCTTTTTTGTCATTTTCATTTTGGTTTATTACAGTTAATTTGGAGACTTGGTAATAAATATTCTATACAGAAACATGAATCTCAGAACCATTTCCCGTACAAGGGTAGCGGTTAATTGTGTCCGTTCTTTATAATAAGAAAAGAACAAGAATTTCAAATAGCAGCAGAAATTTTTAATGCAGCTTAAAGTTCAATACTGGCTACTTACTAAGCAAGCTTAATTATTTCATTACATTTTTCAAATTTCTGAATAAGCATCTTATATGTAAATCTTTTATCAAGAGCCTAATAGACAGAAATTAGTGCTAATTGTGTCAACTTACATAATTAGTTTTAACTTTACATTGTGCGCACAATAAATGAACATTTATTGAGAAACTGATTTTACGAGCAATTTAAAAGGAAAACGAAAGACAAAGTACCATAGAAATGTATGCCTTACTAATTGTTTTTAAGAAGGAAAATGAACAGATATGAAGAAATAATGCAAGCACAATGTATTTGATATTTCTACAACGAAAGATGAAGAGCAAATTAAAATAAAATTGAAGGGGTGAGAGAGAGATGAGTTAAGTTTCTTTTAACCTTTAGCTTTTTAAAATTTGACCTGAGAACTTTTTAATATTATTATCATCATGGCAATCCTTTTCAAAAATTTTTCTGGCGAAAGACAAACGTCTTTAAGAGTTCCAAAAGCCTTCCAAAAGAATTTTTTCTTGCACATAGACTGAAGAAGTCTGATTAAAAACCTTCTTTCGATTCTTATATAAAAAGAAAGATTTTAATCAGACTTCTTCAGTTACAAAGAAATCAATCTCTTGAAACAGTGTTTTTTATTTTATAAATAATAAGACTCATATTCTCTCATATTTTTTATTATGTTCTTAAGACCTTCAAAAAAAAACTATAATTGAAGTCATTTATATATTTTTTATTCGCTTCAAAACTTGCTGTTAATTTTATTGCCTTTAAAGCACATTGGCTTGTATGACAATATTATTAAAGGAATTTCATTGTCATTTCTATCAGACTTGGCTCAAAATATAGGTGCGTTTGGAGTTCTTCGTCAACTACAATCATAAGTTTAAAATGCTAGGGTACTAGCAGGAATGGCTCGTTAAAATCATCATCTTTAAGAAAATTTTAAATATTACCTACTTGGTAGTATCAATTTGAAAGGTAAAATTTTTTAATCATTTGTGACTTTTTTGAATTTCTTCTTAACAGTTTTATTTTATATTTTAAATTTATGAGATTAATATTTGGATACATATAATTCTTTTAAAAAAAATTAAATGCCAATCCCATAAAAAGAAATAAGGATGGCCAAAATTAAATTAAAAAAGTAATAATGATTCTATTTCTTGAAATTTACCTTGTGAATGAAATTTACGAATGAAATTTTTAATCTCTATGAAATGAAATTTTTAGAAGTTGTATCTGTTTCATTATTTCTATTTGTTAGAGGCAACGGTTCATCTTCAGTGTTTGAATTAGGTTACATTTTCCTCTAATTCTATTACATTAAACTTATATAGAGGAAATATTTTGAAGCTTATATAGTTTCATCGGTTATTAAGAAATACTTTATATCTTCAAGGCATTTTAAATTATAATATTAAATAGAATTGCAATTGAAGAAAGTAAATCATCTAAAATATAGAAATTCAAGAATGTTAGATATGCCTTCATGAGGCTGAACTGTTAATGAATTTACGCTCAATTGACCTTTCCCTTTGCTCAATCATTTAAACATTACCATTTAATTACTCCGTGATTTTGAGTTACTCCTAAATATTTTACTGAGGTAAAGTGTTTTATTAGTGTTTTTCTTTTCCCCTTTTCTACATCGTTTTTCAAGGTTCGGTTTTAACTTTAAAAAAAATATTGACTGAGATGACAGAGAATTCATGAATTTAAAAAAAAAAAAATAAATAAAATAAGCAAACGACTTACATTAAAGGAACTTTTTTTGCGTCGTATAAAAAAAGTATTTCCTCATAAATGTTGTTCCAAGTTGTGAGATTGTAAATTACAAAAGAGGTCTTATATAAATGATGCATTAATGAGTAAAGCTTAAGCATCATCTTACTTTACATTAACGTACGTCTGCGTTTGAAAAATAACTGAAACTTAATTTGAGAATATTATGATTATAAGTATTCGTATTATGTATGCCACCGGAAAATAAGATGAATGATATAGGCAGTACATCAATTTACATTCGGTCTATGTTCTTCTTTTATATGGATAGATTATGTAAATAGATGTAGTGCTTATATCATGACTATATACTAGTCAGAAATTTATAAATCCTTCTTTATTTATATAATTTTATGACCAGTGCACCTTTCCTCTTGTGTTAAAATTGTTACATTTTATCGATAATTGAAAAAAATAATTTTTTCTGAAACAATATGTTAATATCTGAAACAATAGTTAAGGACTCATTGTAAAAAAATTTCTGGAGTTGCGTGTGTGTGTAAAGTATGTAAAAGATATGATACAATAGGAAAGACCGCAACGCAAGTAAGACAAAATTTGAAAAATCAATGACAAGAATATTAAAACTTGGTTTCGAATTCTTGTAAAAATAAACTTGGTAAAAACTATAGTTTTCTGTCAGTATAGAACATAGACTAGCAGAAAAGATTAAACTGAATTTCCTTGCTGTGTCCCGTCTCTGAAATATCACTGACTGTAATTGTAATCATCTGCAATCAAGACATACATTGCTTTTTTCATCATTTTACTCATTCTTTCTTTGATAAAGTTGATTATTGCTTGAATTTTCGTTGACGTCAATGATACGAATTAAGTTTCTATTTATAATTTATATCTTAAAGACTTGGATGTATATTTTTCATCGTTAAAATTAGCTAAGCTATATGTTAGTTTTATGTACAAAATTATTTGTATATTATTGTCCAAGGAATTTTGTTTTGGTCATTTCGTATATGTAAAAATATTTTTGTTAAATTATATTTGCATCTTATGACATGTATTTCTGCTTACATCACCCTTGATTTACCTATTAAATTTTGTAAATATTTTGAATTCTTCACATTTCTTCAGTGTAATTTACATGCATTCTAAATTTTTTAAATTTTTTTACTGTTGCTCACTTTACTAATGCAAGACCTGAGATAAAGAATTGTTTCTTTTCTGCTCAGTTTGCTATATATATATATAACTTGATTTATGCTGCATAAACAAAACATTTCCCTAGTTAATACTATTGAACACAGTAGAACTCCAAATTTCCAAACCAATGAAGACCCTTTGAATGATTTGATTTTTTTAAAAAAGAGTCTATTTTAATTAATTATGCATAGTTTTAAAGAAAAGGGACTTTTAATCAATTAAATGAAATTACAACGTTTTTACATGTTAAGATACATTCAAGTGCTGTACAGTATGTATGTATAGTACTGTTATGATATCATTGTAATTGCAATGAACGTCATTGCTTGCTGAACATCTCGTTGAGTAAGTTGTTTCAATGTCTTCATTAGTTTTTGGGAAGCCAAAACGGACAAAATTTACAGACAAAATTTGCTTGTGGTAAAATAGAGCTGATGTTCTAACTACTTCAAAGCAGTTTCAAAGCGATGAAATACTTTACTAGCTGATGGTCCCGCTTCTGCTTCTACTTAGACATTAAGATCCTCTTCCTAATCAACACTTTCAACAAGTTTACCATCTCTTGCAATTTGAAAACTAGGGTCTCACTCATAATCTCTAACACTAACTTCTGAACATTCAAGAATTTTCAAAAGATATATTCCTTAAGTAACACGTCTCTCTCTAATTTCTATTTTCTCTTTTATATTACTTTTTTCTTTTGATTTTTTTTTCTCATTTTTTTTCTTAAGTCTAATTTATTATTCTAAAATTCTCACAGCGATTGGGATAAGCTGAGTTAGGATAATTGAAGTTCTACTGTATTTATTTTCCCTCCAATCCAATGATTAATCCTCCAATGATTAATCTTGCAACTGAAAACCCATATGATGCATGTTGTTTTTCTTGGAAAATGTTTTATGGATAGTAGGTGGTTTTCAAATGTAAGCCAAGAAGAAAGTTTCGGTAAACTCAAAGCAGTTATCCCAAGATGTGCTTGCAGAAAACAAAAGATAATGTCTATTATCCAGTAGTCAGTGAGGTTGAAATCGGCAGCTCCTACTCAGAAAAATGCTATCAAGTCATTTTACAGAAGGCAATTCCTCATTTGAAACTCCATAGTAAACAGTCAAATAGCCTAAGTCTATTGTAATTTATTTGAGCATCTTCTGCATCTTTGCATTTTGGGAGTATTTGTTGAGATGGCAGCTCATACACAGCAAAATACGACTTTGTCATTATACGTAAGGTAGTTCTTCATTTGAAACTCCATAGTGAACACTCTAACAGTTTAAGGTTATTGCAAGGTATTTGAGTATCTGCTGCACCTTTGCCTTTTGGGAGTATCTTGCTGAGGTGGCAGCTCATACACAGCAAAATGCGACTTTGTCATTATACATAAGGTAGTTCTTGATTTGAAACTCCTTAGTAAATAGTCTAATAGTCTAAGGTAACAGTCTAAACACTTGTAGCCAATGTTTCTTTTTAGCTGTTTTCTTGTCTCACCCTTGTTAATTCAATTTACATAAAATCTCATAATAGTTTTTTTTTTTTTTCAATAGTACTATCTTTTTGTGCTACCAGAAATTATTAACACATTAATACTTATACATTCAAAATCTTTTCTTTTTATATTAAATCTATCTATTATATATAAAATAATTCATGTATATATATATTTTTTCAAAGGTATTTTATTCTCCCTTTTTTTCTCTTTATTAATTGTTCCTATAATGTAAGTTTTATTTTCCATTTTGTAAGAAGCATAATCCTCCTTATTATAAAGAATTAAAATGTTAACCTTTTAAATAGCCTAAAATTTAAGGTAATATTTAATTAATGGTAAATTTCAAGTTATATAGTGGTAAAAATATTTTTCTTTTCTTTTGAAATTTAAACACACATGGTCACATTTTTTTAAGTAATGTCAAATTTTAAATGAGTTGTCAGATATTCTTTTTTGCTTGTTTTCTTTTAACGTCAAATTTCTACTTTTAAAATCGATAAATGAAGTTAACTGTATCTTTCTGTATAATCCAAATAAATAAAATATTTTACTCAAAAATGATAAAATTGTCTGAAGCAATTGTTCCGAAGAAATTATTGAGCCAAATGATCCAAAAATGATTAAAAAAAAATGAGACAAAAATGATTGCAAAAATGATCTTTATAAAAAAGTTGTGGATAAAAATGATTTAAATCAAAGCTCTTATTTCCATTTTAATAATAAAAGGCTAAAATTGAGGACATGTTTTGAAACTTTCATTTTTTTTTTATATTTGTGTGCCTTTGGAATATATTAATTTTTACCTAAATTTAAGTGCTTATGTATCAAACTAAAGGAAATTTAATGTAAAATATAATTAAAAAACAAAATTGAAATATTTAAGTAATAAAAAGTATTATGCTGTATATAATAATAAGCACCTTAGATTTCATGGTATTTTAAAGTAATACATACACAATCATTATTTAGAAGGATAATCGTTATTTTTAACAAATCTTCACAGAGTTTTTACATCAAACAAACCAGACAAGAAGACCTTTCTTAATCACATGAAGCCAAGAGAGTTGAATCTTGAATATTGCTAAAAAATAAATGCTAATTTAATTGGGGAAATATTCCTGATAGAAAGTATCAATTTTGAATCCAGATTAGTATCGACGTATTTTTTTTTTTTTTTTTCGATTTAGAATGCATTCAATCACATAAATGTGACCAACGCCGTACTGTCATCAAAGATTTGATGAGGATATCTGGCTAAAATTTTATGCTATTTATTTATTTATTTTTTTTTGTAAATGTTTTATATTGCGTATGAAATTAAGAATCGAAAGAGGAGTTTAAAAATTGCAGAATGAACATTCTTTGTAGTCCGTTGCCAAAAGCTGAGCATTTACCTTCGATCAAGAATTGCCCCGCTCTGAAGCATTTCTTGAAATCCATAAAATATTTACAGATTTTATTGCAGTGCAATTATAATTATTACATAAATCTTTTACGTAGTTTCAATATAATTTTATGAAAAATATAGTTACATCACAGGCTTATATTTCTTGATTAAATTTCTTTCAGTTTGACAGTAAAATTATAAATTCTTGTTTACATTCAATAACAGCAACAGATTATATATTTCTATTTACAGTTATATACAAGGCATAAGTTCTCCCAAATAATTATGAATTGCATAATACCTAACACATGTTAGGTTTACCTGTATTATCTATTTATGTACACATTTTCAAAATTAATTCATTTAGATTTCTGTTGATTTTGTAACAATTTTAAGTGACGCCATCTATTAGAAGCTGGTTAAAACATTTGTATATACACAAACTTTCTTTTGTTTGTAAGCAGAATTTATATCTCTATGGGTAGTTAGAAACAATAATATAAGAAAAGAATTAGTATTGAAGTTTATATTAAGCCAATATAAAAGTTAATATTGAGGTTCATTGAAGGGGAAATTCTTAATACGGCTTTGACTGTTCTTTGCTTAATAAATTTGGTAGTTAGATATTTTGAATATTTCTGAAACATTTATTTGCATGTAATCTTTTGTAAAAGTTGTGGGATAGATTTTTAATAAAGACAGTTACAGTTAGCGTTCCTACATTTTGTCTGATGTGGTTATTTCTAAAATATAATTCTGCCTTAGAGATCAGTCTTAAAAATTTATTTTGCCTTTTCCAAGATGTTTAAAGAGGATGTGCCGCACTTTCTCCGATTTGTACAGCATTGGTAAAAAATTTGTCTTAAATAAATTTTATAAGCTAAGAGATCATTTTTAAGGCAAATTTTTGAAATCCGGGCAATAATTGAACCTACACTATTTGTATACTTACCTATACCATTAATCAGACCATTTGTTGGGTTCTTTGCAGTTGCTTCAAAGTTATCAGGTTGTAAATTATGAGGATACAAATTATTTGCATCGACTGTTTTTCTGACAATCTAATGTAATTTAACTTACTAAATTCGTCATTTTGCATTGATTAAGATGTAACTATTGTATTTTCCTTAGAATTTTTAATTTACGTCCACCTGACAATCTAATTATTTTTGAATAATTCTTAACTAAAACGTCTAGTTCATTAATATCATACCTAACAGCATTTCAAAAATTGATTTATCTTTGAGGATTTTTAGCATTTAGGCATGGTTTTTTGTTCGATCTTGCTTTATTTTATCACTAATTCCGTGTTTTCATAACGTAAGCTCATATTTCCTGCACAAAGTAAAATCAATATCGTTTCAAACTTGTTTTCCTATTTTAGTTCAAGTGAGGTTCTTTTAAATTAGTATAATATTATTTCTTTTCACAGATGTTTGATCAATTTTTGTCGTATATGGTACTGTTTTAAATTATATGCATTTAAAAAAAGTTATAAAAATAATAAAAATATAATATTTAGGGGAATTTGTTTCTGTTCTTCTGAAAAATTCATTCCTATGAGATATAGAGCTTTTACAAATTAAAACACACTGTAGTTTGGTTACTGATACTATTTGTGATTTCTCCTCAAAATTTTAATTGTAATTTGCTAGTGCGTTCATATAACATTACATTTCAAAATATATATTCTTTTTAATTTTAGTTAATAACGTAAAATGATATTATTTTATTAAAATTAACTCTTACATTAAATGCTTCATTCTTGCAGATTAATTTCGCTTTCATAAAAGAGAAATATTTCTTTCAAAAATATTAATATAAATTACAAGTTAATTTACAAAATTCAAACTTTTTTATTTTTAAGAGATATTTAAGCATCTTATTGAGATTGAATACATTAAATTTAGTTATACATCTGTGTTGTTATTAATTTTCTATATAATCAACAATGTAAAAACATGCAGTCTGAACAATTAAAAATTAATAAAATTATAGTTACTCATAATTTTTTCCATCATAAGCAATGTCTTAAATTTAAACTATTCAATGCATAAAAGGATAATTGGAAAATTATCATCTCGGAATTGAAAATTAAACTTCAAAATTAAAATACTTCATGTAGAATATAACAAAAAGATAATAGGAAATTTTCAAAAAAATGCAATGCGATGAAATTAATTGACAACAAAACTTTCATAATATTTATCGCCATGAATATACTAGAGTAAAAACTATTAGCAATAAATTGTCAACTTATATTAAAAGTGTTGTATGTAATCAAAAGCCTTTAATTTATGTTTAGGTTTAATGAAATGTACATAGAGATTGGCTTAAATTAAATATATGTGGTTCATACACAGTTTATAACATGAAATTCTATTTGAATGCTATCTCACACTGTAAAGTAATTTGTTCATAATTTAACCAAAGACTTTTGCAATTATTATTTGGGGTTTTATATGCAGACAAAGTAAAAGTGTAGGTGTATCGCTCATCAACTTGCTTTAAGTAAAGTTTTTTTTTTATTTTGCTCATATGTTGTCTTCTTAAATGCTGGTAGAAATTTGACTTTTTTCAAATGCAAAGTACTAATAGACTTGTGTAGATTTGAATTATATTACACTCTGCGCAAGATTTAATTTTTTTCTTTTAAGATTTAAGTTTGGTATTGGAGTTGAAAAGTCTAAATTATCAAAGAAGTTATTTATAAAACCGAAGAAGCTAAAAGAATATTCTCAAAAGAGTAAATGGGAATTTTATTTTTTTCATAGATTAAGGTTTGAGTTATATCACACAATGATAGTTTAAAAGAAATCTGAAAAAATATGGTCTTTCAAAAGGAAGTTAACATAAAATTGACAGAATTCTGAGATGTTCAATCAGGATACAGGAATACACCCCGCCCCGGTATGACACTGGGTATATATAACAAATCAAATTCATATAAATTTAAATATTTCATTTTAGACACATTAGTGCTTATTAATTACTTATGTAAGAAGAAATTCTTAGAGGAATAAAAATTTAAGCAATACTTGTATGCATTATAATTGGCCAGGACATTTTTAGAAAATCTTTTAAGCTTATCCGTTAACCATAGAGATCTTCATTAAACATTTATATTATCAGTACATATGTTTTCATTAAAGAAAATACTCTCCACTGATGATAATACTGCATGTATAAGCAGAAGGAATATACAACAATCTTGAGCAGATTAGGAGTTGTTTTGTGATTTTCCTTGAAATTACCAAACGGCATGAGCCATTTTTCTATACTTTTTTTTGTCTTGTGCCAGCTAGGCTGACAATACGGGTGTGTTGCTCCATTTTTTCATACTGAACCATGTTTGGTGTTGAGTCCGACTACTTCAGTACACACATGCCATAGGGATCTGTTTATAAAGTAGGCAACCATTTTCTCATTCATACACAGAAAGGACAAAGACAGGATAGATAGAGAGAGAAAGTACATCCATGCCCGAACCGAGATTCGAACCCAGGACCTCCCTATCCGCAGTAAGGCACTCTGACCACTAGATAAAGTGGTCGGCTTTTCTATACTTAAAATACTCATATACTCGGTAGCCTTTTCTTGTTTCCACTTGTCTCAACATGACTCCAAATATTCCTTAGCAGAAGGAATGCTCAAGAATCTTGAACAGATTGGGAGCTGCTTTGTGATTATCCTTGAAATAACCAAACGGGTTTTGAGCCATTTTTTTATATTTTAAATACTCTTATCTTTGCTGCCTCTTCTTGATTCTACTGGTCTCAACACTGACCTCCAAGTATTTCTGAGCAGAAGGAATACTCAAGAATCAGATAGGGAACTGCTTTGTGATTTTCTTTGAAATGACCAATTAGCCTCAGCCATTTTTCTATACTTAAACTACTTATATCTTCGGTGCTTCTTCTTGTTTCCACTGATCTCAACATGACTCCAAATATTCCTTAGCAGAAGGAATACTCAAGAATCTTGGTAAGATTGGGAGCTGCTTTGTGATTATCCTTGAAATGACCAAACGGGTTTTGAGCCATTTTTCTATATTTTAAATACTCTTATCTTTACTGCCTCTTCTTGATTCTACTGGTCTCAACACTGACCTCCAAGTATTTCTGAGCAGAAGGAATACTCAAGAATCAGATAGGGAACTGCTTTGTGATTTTCTTTGAAATAACCAATTAGCCTCAGCCATTTTTCTATACTTAAACTACTTATATCTTCGGTGCTTCTTCTTGTTTCCACTGATCTCAACATGACTCCAAATATTCCTTAGCAGAAGGAATACTCAAGAATCTTGGTAAGATTGGGAGCTGCTTTGTGATTATCCTTGAAATGACCAAACGGTTTTTGAGCCATTTTTCTATATTTTAAATAGTCTTATCTTCGGTGCCTCTTCTTGTGAATAATAGCTCAAAGTGTAAGAAATTTTAAAATCTTTATAATTTTTTAAATGATAATTAAGGAAAACTTCAATTGAAACAAAAATAGATAATAAAATCGTAACAAAATGTTTTAATCAGTTTAGAAGGGCAGCGTTATTCAAATGTATGGATATGCTAAAATACTTAAGAGAAACAAATATATATTTAATAAATAAAAAATTAAAATTGTTGTTTTATTTTCTTCCAATCGTATTCAATTTTTTCTTATATATTCATTTTAAATTATACTGTTGATATGTAAATTTGGAAAAAAATATAATAAAAAGTCTATAATTATTGTATATTTATTTTATAATCCAAAAATTTGTGCTTTCTTTTCAAAAACCATTAGTTTCAGGGCACAAGACGGCTAAAATCTAAAAAGAGACAAAATGCTAAATTCAGTGTTTTTTGCATTAAATAAAAAAGGCATTTTATAAAAGATGAGAATTTTTTTAATTTTAAAAATATACCACACAGAAATTAAACAATACATTATTTTTAACAGAATCATTTGCAAAAAAGAAATAACGTCGAATAATATAACAATGATACGACTGCAGGTTATTTCGAATAAAGAATTCTAATTTTTTAAATATTCATTAATTGATTTTTATGATTTTCTTGTAAAAGATTTTAAGCCATCTTAAACTTTATAACGAATAGGAACGCAATTAATTTATCTAAAAAGAGCATGCACCTTATATTTCTGTAACATTAACCAATGGAAAAATAAAATGCATTTATATTATGTATTAAAAATGAAACGAAACTGAATAAATTTTTTTTTGTGTATGGATCAAATTTTAATAATTTATTAATATGCCTCAGATGCTTATTGGAAATATTTGTTAATTTTAAATGATCTAAAAATATAATATAGTTTCTTTCTATAGAAATATTTAATAATAAATATTATTTTCATGACTAAAACTAGAATAAATACATTCCGCTACACAAAAATTCACTTAAAATGAAAAAATTCAATTATTTTGTATGAAACAGCTGCTTACAGTGGCAATATAACTTGAAGTAAAAAGTATGATCTCGAAAATAAAATTTTATGACAATGGGTTTTACTTCTTTATTTTCAACATTATATATTTATTTTTTTACTATAGTTATTTTGCTAAATTCTCTATTTTGATTGGCTAAAAGTAACTACTCTACCATGGACAGACTTTTTATGTATAACCATTTATTCCAATGAAGAGATATATATGAAACAAGATCACCTAACGGGAAAATTGATGATTTCTTCAACCGAGGCAGCTAAACGCATCCAGTTGCCTCCTAATTTGGAATCTCCATCAATAGACAAAATTGTTAACGGAATCATCTCCATCCTCTTCAAGCTTCCTTCGATCTCGTACATCCAGCTAGCGTACATCAATCCCAATGCCTATATTCTGCAAAATGGCTGCTGTTGAAGATCTTGCAATTCGTGAGTGAATTAAAAGCTGCTTGGAAAATAGGACTTTTGACATTTAAGTTAAATATCGCCGCTATATTTCTCCTAGTTTTTATGTTAATAATCAACCTATTTATGATAAGTTATTATGGAATTTAACTTTATGAACAATTTTTTTGTAAATCTTGTTAAATCACTATTACCTCAGCAAAATTCCTCCAGAATGAGAAGTTTTGCTCAGATAATAGTGTGCAGTTTTATGTCCTTCTCTAAACATGCATGAAAATGAGGGATTCAGTTTCTTATGTAAGTTATAAAGTTTATAAGAGCAAATGCATATTTTAAATCACTATTTCCTGAGCTAAATTTCTCTAGTATGAGCAGTTTTACTTAGGTAATATTGAAATTTAAGAAATTTTTTAAATATACACATGAGAATGAGAAATTTTGGTTCATTATTTTGGTAAGTTATGAAGTTTACAAGAGTAAATTAATGTTGTAAATCACCATCTCCTGAGCAAAATTTCTCATATGAAGAGCTTTGTGCAGGTAATAGTGATGAAATTTATGCTTATTTCAGAAGATACATGAAAATAAGGAATTTTGATTTGTTATAATGTTTATAAGAGTAAATTCATTTTGCAAAATTTCTAACATGAGGAATTTTTCTCAGGTAATAGTGTTGGAATTTATGTCATTTTCTAAAATTACAGGAGAGTTAGGAGTTTCTGTTCCTTATGTAAGAGTTATGAAGTTTATGAGAAGAAATTTTGGAGGTATTTTGTTTAAATAATTAAGAAATATTTTTTACAACTATGTATAAATACTATAAAGTCGTGTAGCCAAATAAGTGATTATCGTAAATGTTATATAAATTTATAGTAAAATAAAATATTCAGCGCAAAATAAAAAAAAACTATGGTGAAATGAAATTTATTAAATGATGTGTTAGGATAAGGATTAACAAAAAATAAGATCCAAATTAAATCCCATCCATAGTAGAACAACGGGAGATACCTGTTGTATTTTGGTCTTACCCTGTGAGTTTTCTGCGTTTCTTACCCTTTTGGCTTATAAATACGAAGCATTATTTACGTAACATTTTTCTAATAATTAATTTACGCGCTGTGGTTGTTAAGATGCCTTACTACGACATTAAATTAGTAAAAATAAAATGATCTTTTTATGTCTGTAAAGTAACACAATTTAGAATTAGAAAAATAAAAAAATATGTATGTAAAGTGAATCTTTTTTTTCGCAGGTATTTTCTGTATTTCAATGATCTATGGAACTTGCTTTGGATTAAATTGTTTTGAAAACACCAATATTGATACAACAGGTCCTGTTGTGCAAACAAGTGTAGGTACTATTGTTGGAAAATATATTCAAGTATTAAATAAAAAAGCTGCTGTATTTCTTGGAATACCCTATGCTAAACCTCCAGTTAGAGAAAAACGATTTCAAATCTCAGAACCGATTGAGGCGTGGAACAATATACTGCTTGCAACAGAAAAGTCTCCAGCATGCATGCAATACTCTACTCGAGAAGTTGGTTGGATTCCACCTCCTACATTGAATTTTAGTGAAGATTGCTTATATTTAAATGTATGGCTGCCACCAAATTGCTGTTGCACCAACATGGACAAACTTCCAGTCATGGTTTGGATACACGGAGGAGGATTTTACTCAGGTTCGGCAATGATGGATCTGTATGATGGTGATATTTTGGCTGCTCTTGGAAATGTCGTTGTTGTTACACTTAATTATAGATTAAGTGCATTCGGATTTCTTAATCTTAACTCCAAAGAAGCCCCCGGAAATCAAGGGCTGTACGATCAGCATCTAGCTTTGAAATGGACCAAGGAAAATATTGCATATTTTGGGGGCGATTCAAACAGTGTCACATTGTTCGGTAATAGCGCCGGCTCTTTATCAGTTTCATTGCAAAAAGTTTCTCCTCTTTCTCACGGTTTATTCCACAAATCAATTATGGAAAGTGGTTCAGTTGGTCAACCGTTCAAAGTTGTTAACGTCAGTGGAGCAATTAATAAGGCAATCAAGTTTGCTAAAGTTGCTGGTTGCTCAATTGACAACTCAACTTCTGAGACTACGAAGAACGATATTTTAAATTGCTTAAGGGACAAGACCGCCGAGGAACTTGCTGAGACTGACAACTATTTCACATCGAAGACTCCTCATTTTTTCACAGCTTCTTATGGAAATGACTGTGATGACTGTTTAAAATATTTCAATGAAAATCCCGTGATGTCAACACTGTTAGGAAGCATTCTTCAAGTTCCCTCTCTTGTTGGAGTTAATAAAGATGAAGGTACGATATTTATGATATATACCACACCACGTATATTCCGACGGGACCAAACACCACTACTTACAATCCCTGTTGCGAAACAACTTCATCAAGATTTTATTAATGGCTTACAAGAAACTGATATTCCAGCTGACAAAGTTTTCAATTATTATCTGGAAAATATAACTGGAAATAGTTCTGATCCTGCTCTTTTTACACTCAAGAGGTCCTATAGTGATTATGAAATGAAATGTGGAAACATGTTTTTTGCGGATAATTTAAATAAAGCTTATTTTTATTACTTTTCTCATCATTCAAAAAAGGACACCAATGCTGATTGGATTGGGGTACCCCATTTTTATGAAGTACCATATGTTTTCGGAGAACCTATAAGAAATCCTGAAAATTATACCGTTGAAGATGTCCAGTTCAGCGAAGATATTATTCATAAATGGACTTCATTTGCACATCATGGGTATGTAACTTTTTTTTTTTAAATTAAAGTACATCTATAAGTAGTTTCTTAAATCATAAAAATATTATGTCATACTATTACAACAAAGATTATTCATTTTTCTTAAAAATTCATACTGATAATCAATTTAGCAAACAACTAGATTAACATTGTGTTGATCATGAAAAGTGAAACAACAGTTAAGATAATTAATTTAAATTCAGATTATGTGAAAATATTTATTTTGAAATTTTTATACCATTAATTATTCCTCTCAAATGCAATTTAAGTCGCAAAATTAAACTTAAAATCAATTTAATTTTCTTCAATTTAATTTACTAATACATCTTACTAAAAGGAAAATCTTCGAAAAAAAATCTTAAATATAATTTAAAGTATATATCTTTCGAAGAACACACACACACACACACACACACACACACACACACACACACACACACACACACACACACACACACACACACACACACACACACACACACACACACACACACACACACACACACACACACACATATAAATATAAAATATAAATATAAATATATATATATATATATATATATAGTTTTCAAATATAACTCTTCTCCTCCAGATCCTCTTCCAATCTGTCTATTGGACCATTAGATGGTGCCATAGAATGAATTATTTTGGAGTCTTGCTGAATGCTAATTTAATCATATAATGGCGCCACCTGTTAGATACACCAGAAGAGAGCGTTGTAGATTCACATTCTGATATATATGCATTTTCACTATTTTCTTTTTAAAATTTTTAATATATAAGCAAAACAATAATTGTTATATGCACTCAAGATTAGTTAGTTCCTAATTTTTCATTGTGTTTGTGAATACTTTTAAGATTCACAATCATAAATATTTATTAGTATGTAAATATTTTGATGTGATAATTTTAATTTATCTTTTACTATAAAAATCATTAACCGGTGGTTCTAAGTCAGTAATTTGGATTTACTACTTGTTTAGTATTCCAAGAATCTACTTATGAACTCTAGCAACGAGTCCTTAGAAATCTTATTATAAAAGTGGCCAACAGTAAATTGTTGCAGACCACAATCAAATTATTCGATCCATATGCTGATTGATAATTTTTTCAAGAAGAAATTTTTTTAACTTGATGTCTTTTTTGTATACGATAAAAGAATTAAGTAAAAATGTAAAAATATATTACTGAGGATATCTACGTCTTTCTGTTGCGTATTTTTTATTCTTCTCAATAATTTGACAAATGCACCTTTCATCATGTTTATATCAAGAATTAAATTGCATATTTCTTCGAGTTTAAAATTACTTGGTAAAATAATTAAAACATAACTTTGAAATGCTGCGATTTGATGGACTGAATAAATGATCAGATGCAATCCTGTTAAAATTCTCACTAAACACAAACTAATGGGTCCTGAATAACTGTAATACTTTTTACATTGAATGTTTTATTCGTTCTATGTAAACAAAAAATTTCTTTATCAGTTTCATCCTGTGATACTTTCAGAGTCTGCATGCTTTTATTACTGCTTTAAGCTTGCAACTGTTTAGAATAGCTAATTATATTGGGATATTAATCCTAGTTTAGTGGGCTAGAAAATTAATGAAAGGCATATTAAAGTAAACATTCTTGAGTAGAATGTATGCTAATCATACGTGGCTTAGGTTTATGTTGCTGAAATCTCTTTTAACAATGTATATTATGAAATGTCTTATATTGAACAAATTTAAGATGACATAATGTCAAAAAGGGTACCCATACAAGTATTTTAGAGAAATAACCTCTGTAAAATATTGCAAGTTGGTATCTCCAATTAAGCATGATTCTAACAGTGATCGAGATTAATTTATAATATTCAGTGAAGTATTTTAGTAATAAAAAAGAAAATAACTGTTATTCCTATACCAAACAATTTTTCTCATTGGATAGAATTAAAATACACTAGTATATTAAGGGAAGAAAATGTATTTGCATGCTCCTGAGAAACAATAAATCATGTGTATATAGAATTCACCCATGTATTCTACGTATGTAAGCCGATTCCATGTATATAATTCATGCCTATACCACATAATCTTTAATTCTTTACTATTAGTATTTTTATCATTTTCATATGAACAATAGTTATCTGAAATAATAATATCGTTGAAAATTTTAAGGATAAATTATTCATAAAAGTTGTTAAAATGCTGAGTTTTCTTTTGTAAAAGAATGACGTGCATAATGCTTCTAATAATAATGTAATATGTAATAATGTTGATGATGATATGTAATAATGCTTCTGTATTTACAATATGATAATTTAGTTTTGAAAGGGCACAGTTTTAAACTTAAAAAGTCCTTTATGTCTACATTCATATATTTCATCTTAATAATAAATTTTGATATTTTTAACTCATAGAAATGGTTAAATTTTGTTACAGGAATGTTGACAACTACTGCGTTAAAACTCGTTGTAACCTGTGTATTCATACGCAGCTATTTTATCCATCATAACTATCTAAATTAAATTGCACCAGTAAAAAGAAATAGATCAACTGATCTCATAATGGAGAATATACTCTGTCAAAAGTTTTTACACACTTTGATTACACCAGATATTTTTCTTACGAAATATTTCCCCTCTCGGTGTATAATTCCATGTTCTGATGCAATATTTGACAGTACATAGAAATAAAAATGGGGTTATGTAGAGACGTAATAAAATGGAATTTAGAATTAGGCAAAACATTACATTTATTACGATATTACACATGATTAAAAAAATAGTTACAAAGAAAATACTTAACAAAGTTACATAGTACCTGTACAGTGCAAATTATATACAAAGTTATTTATGAGCCGGATGGTTCGAATTCCATTCCTTACACCTCTATTCTAAGCTTCTTTTTAACTCTTATTGGATGTTGAATATTTTGGATTGGGCAGTAACGCCATCTATTGTCAATAGAGTTAATATGGATCTGCTACAGTTATTATAATTCTTATTCATTTTAATATTAGAAAATTTCCTATAAAAATAAAAAATTTTTTTTAATATTTTATAAAATAAATTAAAAAAAATTTATGGCAATATAACAAAGGCATATAATTTCCTTAAAAAGATGTCAATGAAAATCTTATTGAGGAATATAAAAAGATACAGTAAATTTTTTAAGGCTTTCAACTTCTTTAAAATTTGCTTTAATTTGGGTTTTTTAAAATTAAAATTTATTAATTTCACTGAAAATCTTCTTATTATTATTGAATATTCTATATTATTAAGGATAAATCTGAATTAAGGCAAATCTTGAAAAATTGAAATGATAGATGAAAGGTTATCTTTTCACTTCGAAATTTGCTTTAATTTGGAAGATTTAAGATGATTTCTTGATAGAGTTGGAATATTTTTCATTGAAATCAACTGACATTTCATCTTTAGATTGAGGTAAACTGAGCATTCTGGCACCATCTTACTTTTCTTTTTACTAAATAACGGATAACTTCTATTTTCATTTTTCTTTGTCAGATAATGTCTTTGATATCAAGCAGTATCATCCATGTATAGAAGAATTGCGGATAAGCTTCTTTTCTGAACAACTCTTTAATAGTTTCTCAGTATTCACAGGTGTTTTGCACTTGATAAATTACCTTTTCTTATTAATATGCAAGTTAAAGTATTCAAATATGTTTGTTTTTTCCAAAACGTAATTTTGCAGTTGTGTTAATTTTCTTTAAAATAATTTTTCACTTTAAATATATAAAATCAGAATATTACTTTCTTCGCATTTTTACAGTTTGAAAATGGTAATGTTATGTAGATAATGTACGGTTATCATATGTCATGCTGACAAAAGTTACTTTGAATTAAAATAATGTGATATTTTTTTTAACATTACGTTGTGCAATCTCACTGGAGAATGATGTAATGAAAAAGGAATTCCAGCCAGGGTTTTTTCCTGGCTGGAGGAATTAATTTACAAAAAATATCTAGCCCCATTAAATATAATAGTAAACTTATTAGGCTTTAAATGTCAATATTAAAAAAGAATTTTTGATGCTATTGAATATTAGGCAGGTTTTAATATTCTTATATACAATTTCTCATCGTTTAGTTATTCTATGATCCCTTTTTTTCCTAATCGAAGATTTTTTTGCACAAATCTGACTGCTTAAAAAAAGATTCCTTCAAAAAAAGATGTTTTACGATATAAGATAAATCAGGATAAACGTTACAGCCGTTAAAACTGAACTCATAAGTAGATCATGATAATGCATTTAGTTAATATCTTCAAATTACGTTAATATGTTTTTTACAGTACTCCATAAAATCTATTTAGATTCGGGATTTTTTTTTATTAATTTCCCTCTATAAATAGGTAAAAATCTTTTACATGTACTTCTCATATTGCTACATAGGAATAATCTGGACTTGGAGTTTACGAATATTTTTTTTTATCTTCTTGATGTAACATAAAATATGTACTAAAACATCGAAATACATAATTTGATTTAAAAATATTTAACACTTATTTTCTTATTAATATCGAGTAACTTAATGACACTCCATAAAATATTATGTTATGACACTGATTCATTTCTTAAAACCTTTCTGCATATTGTATAACAAAGCGAATTTGTATTATATAAGATATACAACTGTGCAATACTACGCACACACACATACAATTCGAAAGTTTCAATGAAAATACTCTGCTTAATGCCAATTTTTATGAACATTTCGCATATTTCGATCCCACATTTTGTATCTATAAGCGGAATCAACAAACGTTTTAAAAATATTCATTAAAAACATAAATGATATTAAATTAACCTTATATGAGGGAAACCTTCGAAACTGAGCATAATATTTCGGAAACTAGATATATTTTATCACAATACTTAAATTTTCCTTTACATACGAAACCTGCAGATTTCTAATTGATAGATCTTCCACACACACATTAGTCTACACAGGCACATGATTAGTAGTTCCATACACACTGAACAGAACGATTTGTTCAGTATAGTTCGAATTATACAATTTTATAAAAAAAATAGAATAAAAATACATCTTTGAAACTCTATAGAATAAAATGCTTTAATGAAATGGAAAAATAATACTGTTTCTTGGTAAAATCTGATATAGATATTTTAGTTGTGATATATAGATTTGATATATATATATATATATATATATATATATATATATATATATATATATATATATATATATATATATATATATATATATAATATATAATATATATATATATATATATATATATATATATATATATATATATAATATATATATATATATATATATATATATATATATATATATATATATATATATATATAATATATATATATATATATATATATATATATATATATATATGCAGACCAGCTTGTCTAGTGGTCAGTGTGCCTGGCTATAGATAGGGAAGTCCTGGGTTCGAATCCAGGTTCAGGCATAGATGTACTTTCTCTCTCTCTATCCTATCTTTGTCCTTTCCTTGTGTGTGTGAATGCAGTATGAATGATGCCTACCCTATAAACGGGTCCTTATGGCATGTGTGAGGGATCGATGGTGGCCTACACCCTGTGTTGCACTCCGGGCAACGCCTCGGCGGCTAAGAGGTCGCTGTGTCTGGCAGGTTCCTTTGTATCAGGGAACAATTGATCAATAGACTCTGTTGCAATTGTAACTGTCTACAATCTGCCATTGGAAAATATATATATAAACTCATAGTTTCCGAAACACTGAAGAATACAAACATGAAACACAAACGCATATATATATATATATATGTATGTATGTATGTATGTATGTATATATATATATATATATATATATATATATATATATATATATATATATGTTTGTATTCTTCAGTGTTTCGAAAACTATGAGTTTGATATTCAGTCACACTATCATTTTAGGCTGATAAATTATGTCATTTATTTATTTATTTTTTTTTTAATGAGCGAGTCAGGGGAACTATTATGTGATTTTAAATCCCTACCATAGAGGAAGAGAAATTTTAAATTCCGAATTAAAATCTTCTGAAATACAATTTTTCTAGATGGATATTTCAGGATTTGTACATAAGTTTATATTATTTTTTTTAAAGTAATGTCTGACTAAATTAAGATAATTGTGAAAAATAATTATTTACATATTTCCTTTTTTATAAACCTTGATACTTTGATCTGATTTCTTTATCATGCACATAATGCGTACTTATAATATTTGAAATTTCGGCCAACTTGTCTTGCGGTCAGCGTGCCTGACTGCATATAGGAGGTCCTGGGTTTGAATCCAGGTTCAGGCATTAATGTACTTGCTCTCTCTCTCTCTCTCCTTTGTCCTTTCCTTGTGTGTGAATGGTTGCCTATCCTATAAACGGGTCCCTATGGCATATGCGTGTATTGAAGACGTCAGATTCCACGCCAAATACGGTTCAGTTGGAAAAGAGGAGCATCGCGAGAACAACAACAACATAATATTTGCAATGAATTTATTTTTCAGGTATCCCATTACAAAAGATTCGGAACCAAAGTGGCCACCGTATTCTCCTTCAGATCCTAAAGTTTATGAATTGAAAGCAGGGGGAAATAAAGTCATTCTGTATCCATCTGCAAAAGCTTGTAATGAAATTTGGAGTCATTATTTCTTCCATTAAGGAGAGCTCATATCTTTGTTAATTTTAAAATACATTAGTTTGCATTTATTTTATTTTTGTTTTCGAATAACCATATCAATTAATCAATTATTTGTAATCAAATTATATTAAAATTAGTTTAAAAGATCTTGAATTTTTTGAAAGGTAATTTTTAAAAAGAAAAAACATTCAAAAACATTTTAAACATGTAACAACAGTTAAAAATTAATAAAAATTATTTTTAACTTAAAATATGAATTAATTCATTAATATGTGACTTCATTATAGTTACTCACCCCACTTTAGTAATTAAAAAAATTACTTACAGATAAATTTAATAATTGAATATTTGATTCATTTGAATATTTAATTCATTTCCTTCATTTAATTAACTGATGAAAAGTTTGAAGATCTTTAAATGAATATTAAAAGATGTATTCACGAAAGATTTGCGGACTTTAGGGACAATGTTAGAAAACTGAATGCAAGGACAAAGTCATCCATTAAATAAAGTTATAATTAATAATATGAAACAAAGCTAACTTTAGCTTTCATGGATTTATCTTTTATTAGAGAATGAATGACTGAATGCCAATAGAAAGAACAACTAATTATTTAAAATATTAAAATTTATTTTTACAAATGTTTTCTCAAAAATTAATAAAGATATATGAATTACCTTATGCAAAATAATTATATATTAATACAAAAAATGATAAGTGATTTGATTATGTATAAGTGATTGCTATATGAAATTATATAAAACATAACCATACCCAACAAAAATATTATTCAGTTTTTCTTATTACTAATGAAAGTTATTAATAGTAATAATAATAGTCATTAATAATAATAAAATAATCAAACATCTATATCTCAATACTGACATAAGAATTTTAAGAATAAACAAAGTGAATTTTAAGGAACCATTTTCCATTTCCAAGTCTCAACAATTTCACAAAAATGTAATTATGAGGTTAGCGTGTGTATGCAAGGCTTTATGCTTTAGAAATTTCCTTTGAAAGCTGCATGAAAATATTGTTTCTGGATTAAATTTCTTTTCACGATAATTCAATAAAAATAATGATTTCTCTCTTACTTTTCTTTTTATATATCATATTCTGGATTAAATCTTGTATAAAGTATTTATATCACAAGTTTTTAATCACCAATATAAATAATAAGATTGTCTAATAAATATCATGGTAAAAAAATTAAATTTGAAAAGAAAATATTTATGTGAATTTAATTCAGGAAATAAATATTGAATTCCATTTATCATCGTAAACATAATCATGAAAAAATATAATTCAATAAATATTTTTAGATGAATTATAAAATATTAAGAATAAAACAGGATACAACCTTCGAAATATTGAGATTTATAAAATATGTATTATAAATGTTATCATTATAATCATTTATTATAAAGCAATCACAAGAATGCTTGATGACCGAGCTCTAAGTGATAATCAAAAATTTTCTTTCATTCAAAAATTATTGATGGTTGTTAATGCTTAAAACAAAAATTCAAATTATAATGACTGTACTGAAATAATACTGTGTGTGTACTAAGCTTTTTGGAATTCCCATTAATTTTTAAAAAACATTGATTAAAAAAATCCTATCTATATTGTATAGGGTTGTTCGGAAAGTCATTTCGTTTTTCATGAAAATAAAAAACGTGCAGTAAATAAATATTGTATTGCATTGCACATTGTCTATTCTAGCCCAATAGCTTTTACCAACTTTCTGGCAGTAGCACGATTCCACAGCCATAAAGTGGTTGGTTTTTACCAGCAAAAAGCTGAGCCATGTAGGAAAAACAAAATTACTTTCCGAACAACACAATATTTTAGTAATTTAATTTTGTGAACAAATATTTCACTGCATTTTTGTTGCTTAATCTCTATCAAAATCAATAAATATATTGATCAATTACAAAGATTAAAAATTTGTATGAATAGTAAATTTGTATGAATTGTATGAATAGTAAAAATTCAAATGAATTGTAACCAGTCTATGACGAGACTACTAATATTTTAACAAGAGATGAAACACAACCGATCAAATATTTTGTAAAAGGCAGACTAAAATGTAAAATTGTTAAAATGGAATAAACAAGGTAAAAAAAAGATTTCTGGAAAAATCTCATTATTAAAAACATTAATTGCGTCAAAATTTGCATAAATTATCTATAATATGATCAAAGTATGCAAAGAAAACTTAGTAAAAATTGCCCGGAATGAGTAATTTCTTTTAAGTTTTCTTTAAAGCTTTTTAATATATATTATTATCATAATCTTTAGCAAGTTCTTTCTTGCATTACTAGTTCAGTAACTACGATTTCATAACTTTTTGCACTTTGTTAACCAACCTATAAAATTAATCAGGAAAAAAGTAAATGAATTTTATTAAAAAAACTAGCTTTATGAGTAATTATAAAATTTTATACAAATTGTTTAGTTTTTCGTTATATTCAATTTCGTTTTTTTCAAATTTGAAAGCTATTTTCTTTTGCTTTTTTTTACTAAAGAATTTAAAGTTGTTACATTTTTAAAGTGAAAATGCTAATTTAGATGTTTTCTTTGTATTAAATGTGGAAAACATTATGAGTATTTTTATTGATTTATACATTATTACATTATGATTTCTTAGAAAATTTTTCTGCGTGAAAAATGAGTTATCTTTTTTTTTAGTTTTTCCATAGACAAATTGATAGAATTAGAACAGGAATTTAAGATTGTTAACTTGAATATCATACGGAACGTGCATATTTAAGTGTTTATAGTAAAGTGTTACAACAACTGAGTTGTCATTGCATTTGTTTTTAACTTAAAATAAAGTTTCCTTATTGAAATATCTACTTAACAATTTTTATTAATTTATTTACAATTCAATAAGAAATAATTCATAAAACTCGCAGTGGAGTTCAATATAATTTTCTTGTCAGAATTACTTTTTCTTTTAACAATTTAATATATCTATTGAAAATATTTTTTTTCTCTTGCAAATAATTTAATTTTGAAAAATCTAGTCTTAAAATAGTAAATAATCTAAATTTTTTTATTTTCGACAAAAATTCTTTATTTAGAGCATATAACAAATAAATAAAATGCTTGCATATGTAATTTTTAAAAATTTAATATTAATTAGAAAAATAATTCATCCTAGTGTACTTTTTTAGAGTTATTTTGCTATTGTGAGAAGTAAAAGATATGGACATCAGAAACAAGAAATATTAATATATATTTACCATTCTTTATACTAGAATGGACATATGCTAGAACCCACTTTGCCTAACTGAGTACCAGCAGAAATATCAACACCAAAATTTTTGAAAACTTTAAATATTTAATTGTTTCAGAAAAGTATTTACAAAAAAAATAAATAAATAAATAAATAAATAAAAAATAAATATAAAAAAAATTAATCAATAAACATTTTATCCCACCAAATATTTTATTAAATGCGATGCATATAGTAATTTTACGAATACAAACTTAGAGGTTTATGGAAAACAATCTCAAATTTTGTCTCATTTCATAAACTAATTGTACAGTTTTTTTTAATTTGACAGTTTTATGTTTTTTAAGTTGAAATTCGAGAATAAATTTTTCTATAAAGTCTAAATTTTTTTAAGCATTTTTCATTTGTAATTTTTAAAGAAACTTCTTAATTTGTTTCAAACATTGATAGTTTCTCATGTTGCAGGATATAAAGATTCCTGTTATGAGCTTTTGTAAATTTTGTGTTAGTTGCTTTTTACAAATAAAACTGATCTTTTGTGCATTTTACAGAAGTAAATGCTTTAATAATTTTTTTTTCAATATAATGTACAAGAATGGAGTATTTTTGCTATTTATTTATGTTAAAATAAAGTACGTTAAATTATGTAAGTGAGTTGTGTATTATTGACATTAATATAAAAGAGAGAGTTTTATAATACATTTGAAACGTACTCTATCAGTGTAATATTTTTCAATATCTTTCATCATAAGGGACTTTAAATTTTGTTTGCCATTTTATGATCACCTTTTACAAAAATAGCTTTCATGTACGATATACAGTACATCACATTTTTATTGAATGTCTAATTTCAATTATTTACGCGTTTAGTGTTTTTTAAAACTAAAAATTTAATTTTATCAAGCTTAATTGGGCATAAACAACATAGAAATTTGCTTGCATTTTTACGTGCAGTTAGTTTCTTGAATTCTATTTAAATTTTTATGCATTTTAATATTATACATAAACTTTTTTGAATTTTTATAAATTCCATCTTATACAATTGATTAGTTTTTTATCACAGAAAATTTACTTTCAGTTTTAAATATTATACGGTGCAGAATGTCCAATATTGAACCAATAAATATCATAAAAACAAACAAACAAATTTAACGAAAATAACTTATTTTACTGAGACCGGTAATTCAAACTCAATTTTGAGATACTACAAGTATATCCACGTTACAAGAGGAACTCGAACCCAGAATCTGCTTAGTAGAGTACTGACCATTCAGTCACAAGCCCCTGAAAAACTTCAGATTGCTGATTTTGTACTCGTTCTATAAAAAACACTTTTTATTTATTGGGAATATATATATATATATATATGATTAATATATGAAGATATAAATATATATAAAGATTAACATATAAAAATATTTTTTTTTAATATATAAAGATTAATATATATTTATATATAGACACACACACACACACACACACACACATATAGATATATATATATATATATATATATGATTAATATATGAAGATATAAATATATATAAAGATTAATATATATATGTATATATATATATATATGAGCTGTTTATTTTTAAAGTCTATTTATCTGTTTATTGTCAAATTGAGATATTTAAGAGTTTGCGTTTCAATGAATTTAAAAATATACATATATAGGATACTAATGAGTCATATTGCTTAAGTGTATCTAAGGGTGTTAAATGTATAGTTCATATTAAAATAATAAAAATTATTAATTGAATAATATGTGCTTTCTTACCAAGAATGGAGTTAGGCCACTTTCAAAATTAATACCAAGATTCATTATAAAATTTGAAGGTGCCCAATTCCATTCAACATAATTTAAGATGCTTCAAATATTGGAAAAAAAAAAAAAAAAAAAAAACAATTACCTTTATAAAATTATTTTTATAACTGTTTTCCGACACTATCAATAGTAATTATCTTGATTCAAGTATAAATGGAGTTAGGCAACTTTCAAACTACATGGTTCAATTAATTTACTCTGAAAACTTATGTGTCAAGAATTATTGTATTAGCTTGGAATATAAGCAACTTGAAATGCTTTACTGATAAATAACATGACGTTGTTCATGTAACCATGGTAACCAGAAAAAATTGAAATAAACGAAATTAAAATTTTCGAAATAAACAACTCATATATAAATGTTCCATATTTAATTATTTTTATGATCTCAGATGGTTTTAAAAACAATAAGAGAGTTTTTCAAAAGCAGACTGATTTTGAAATAATGCTATATTTTTGTATAAAATGAAGGTACATTCACATATCATCCTTTTAACGATTTCCTCCAAATGGTTTACCAAATGTAGCTATTTAGCGCCAAATATTGCAATTAGAGATCTCGCTCTCAAGTTACATATTTTTTAATTTCATATTTTATATTTTTACTTTTAAGGAGATACACATTCTAAATTTATGATTAAAATTGGAATATCTGAATTTAAAATAAAAGATAAAAATAAAATTTATGTCACCTCCAACAAAAGTAATATATTTTAGGGAAAAAAGATGGTTTGTAAGTTTACAAATGGTTTAAGTCTGGAGAACAATACAGCGCATATATATATTGTTAGTATTATTGTGATTTCTTCATAACCTTCATCATTAATAGTTCTTCTAAAAGAAGTTTAAAATGATCTTATGGCAATAATTGCTGTACTTCCTTTTGATCTTGGATATCTGTCAGCTCTATTAACAATGAAATATTGTATATTAATTTTATTCAATCCATTGACATGTGTTATTAAAAGTGCAATGGCTACATCGTATTTAATTAAAAAATCTTTAAATTCATGAATTTTGTTATATTAGTTGTTAGAATTGCAAGCAATGTTTGTAACGAATAACTTCTAAACTTCTGCATAGCAACTCTTGGATCATATAATTTTGAGGTAGTTGAGTTGTTGATTTTTTGTTGAATTTTAGAGAATTTAGGACATTGTCTGTAGTTAGTGGTATAATCACCTTGACAGTTTGCATATTTTATAGTGCTCTCTTTTTAGGCAGATTACATTTCTTTGTGAGATGTTGACATCCATATAGGACATTTTTAGTTTCAGTGTGACATGAACCTAAATGTGTCAAATATGCAGAGATTGTGCGAGTGAGTGGAAAAACCATTCTGGGTATCATTTTCTAGAAAGATATGTTTTAACTTAGATTAGTAAGTTTGAGAAGTATTCTCTGAATATTTCAGCTTATGTTTTATTATTTAAGGTTATCATGTATAATGGCATTTTAATAACTTTCTGGTTGATTCCACAAGAGAATTATATTGATTTCCAATAAGTTCAGCCCGGAGATTATCAAAACCAGCTTCAATTAATAATTGACGAATAACAAATTTAAGATATTTGTCCTCAGGAAGTACAAAAGAATGAAATTTAATTTTATTATCATTAAATAATTTTACTATTTTCCTATGAGTGTTAGTTTGTAGCTTTAAGGCTGATAATTTCTCTTCCTGCAGTTTTCCAGATTTCATTATTTTTTTTAAAATAGTTTGAATTTGCTTCCAAGTAAATTTAGTATTTTTAATAACAATGGGGGAGCTTTTTATATTTCTTATTTTGAGTTTGTTTCAAGTTGTATTCTTTGTCAGTTGTATCGATATCAACTTGAATATCCTTTTCTGAGTCATTTTGCGTGGAATTTGTATTGTCTAAGCTTCAACAATTTTACTTTGTAATGTGTGTGATTCAGTAATGGATACCTTATTTGACTCACAGGGTACTTCCTCTTCATGCTGGTTACCTTATTTCCTTAGAGCTTTTAGAAGGCTTCTTAGCTCAGTTTTCTTCCTTATTTGCCATTTCTGAGTCTGTATATCTATTTTAGATTGATTTTGAACCTATTCAAATCTATTCTTCATTATTCTAATGGCGCCCTCTATCGGTATCTTTAAAAATGAAAATGATTCAAATAAATTTTTTTTTTTAAAAAAGAAAAAGAAATATATGAAATTATTTCCTTGTCTTGAGTTTCAAATGTAAAAGCGTTAAATAAAATCTTGAGATTTTACATTTTGAAGAGGTTTATAGATTCTTTTTTAAATTATTAAATATTTAAATTCCTATTATTTTATTACAATAATTAAATTCGTTTGATTTTTGAATATTTGACATCATTATGGCTATTTCAAACTTGTAATTATATGTAAAAATCCGAGCCTTATCACTGCTCTTTAGAATAAAAACATCATTAACCAGGAGATTCGAAAAATTTCAGTCAATTAATTCTTTTAATAGAATTTTCAGAAGATTAGTGGATTTTATGTTTGTGTTGAAAGTGTATGTTGCAAGCAATCCTACGAGTTACACGTCTTTGTTGCAGCTAACCCAGAAAACACTGTAGAAGCATTGAAAACTGAACTGTAGAAATTACACTCAATATAAGACTGGGCCTAAATGTTGCAGATTACTATTTAATGTGATAAGTCCTATTGGTTTGTTGATATATTTTTTGTAGTGTACATATATGATTAATCCTATTGGATTAATGATGTATTTTTTTTATTTTATACAGTTCAGAAAATTTCTAAGAAAAGTAGGTTTTTTAAAGTTCAGACAAAACAAAATCTTACATATACTTAATAGGGAACAGTTTTATTTAAAATAAAAATTAATTAATTAATAAAAAAGAAAGGAGAAAAATTAATTCTTAAATTTTCCTCCTTTTTTAAATAGTTAATTTCTTTGAAATAAATATTAAATTTTGAAAGAAATGTAGAAAACATTGATTATTCTAGGTTTTCTTCATTCGTGAATTTAATGTAAATAAAATCTAAACACAAATGCATTAAATTTAGCTTCCATTTTTTTTTTTTTTTTTTTTTTTTACTTTATTTAAAATTGTGAAATCGTTACTATTCTTTTAAATCCCTAAATCCATCATGGAGCTGTTAATTTTTTTTTAAAAATAGTATTGCCTTTTTCACATGATGTATTTTGAAACTAAGAATATAATATCTAAAATATATTGACAACTGGTAATAGTAATTGTGGGTTAGTTAATAAATTCTTTTTGTGTTCCCTCATATAAATGGTACAAAATTTATTTTGGACGGTCTGTCTCATCGCTTAATTATTTCATTTTTTAAAAAAAACTATTATAATTTCTTTCCTAAAATTTAACATACTGTTACAGGAATAATTCACTTAGAACTTTCCTTTAGCATCCGTTTTCATTACGGAGAATTGTAAAGTATTAATTACTTTTGTAATGAATGCTAGATTTAAAATTAATATTTTGCTCAACAGTTTCCTATTTGGATTATTAACTATATTTTTATTAACTTTAATATCACAAATTGTTTTAGTGATTATTTTTATTTTTCTTATAATTATCACAGTATGATTGCGAATCTTATAAATAAATCAAAATTTCATTACTTCTAAAAAAACTCATTAAAATGTTTTGCTACCTAAAACCTCTTCCCGCGTTCATTATTTTAAAAAATTATATAAATTCATGAAAATCATATCCTCACTTTAATTAAAATTTATAGACTCCTATTCAAACAAATTTATTTATTTTAGTTTTCCACAATGATATATTTATCTATTATTTTTGAAATAATTTATTAATTTACATAATCTTGCTTTTAAATTATTACTTCTATACAAATAAAGCAAATTTGAAGTTAAATACATTTATGAAACAAATAAATAGCAGTTTAAAACTAATATGGAATTTTGTATGAAATTGGACAGATTTTAATACTTTAAGATGACATAAAATGACACCCAATTTTTAATATTTGAATTTTGCTGGTTTTCCAGATTGCACCACTTGTTGATCTGGTTTTTATATATTTTTTATCTGGTTTTTTATTTTATTTTATTTTTTTCTTATTCCACAAAGAAAACTGCGTTTCTTCGAAAAATTGCCATCCTTAGCAAAGACAATTCGCAATCGAATAAAATTCAATTAACTAATTTCTTTATACTTAAAAAATATATCGACATATTGGAATATTTTGCATAAATTGGTGTTTATGAAAATCTATTATATTCCTATTATCTTGTTGCACGGAATATGGATTTTATGTTTTCATTTTCTTATTGATGTTTCCAGTTATGCTACTTTAACTTTAATAGTATATTACCTTTTACGAGTGATTTTGCACCTTTTGAGTGAGCTGTTTATGATATCGTTTCTAAAATTCAAGAACAATTATTGACTTTTTATTTAACTGTAAATAAAAGATTCGAAGAAAATACTTTCGACGATGCAGTGAAATTTAGCAAAAGAATAATACGATAATAAATTTAGAGAAAAATAATGAATGAAAGAAATTATATATGATAAAAAGGAATGTTTATGTATTTATCAATCAAATTATCCTAATGCAATTGGACACACATTTTATTTTTAGGAAAAGTTGTTACCAATTGTTATTGGTTTTATTTTATTTTTAGTAAAAGTTAGTATATTGTATGCATGTCAACGTGTTTTTATTTGAATTTGTGAACAATAGTCCGAAATAGCCTTTAACATGCACAATAGTATTTAATAAAACATTTTAGCGATTTTTCACCTTGAATAGATTGCAAATTCATCTTGAATGGACAGCAATTTTTCATCTTTTTTATTTAGATGAAATAATATTTGTTAATAGTGCTACTTATTTGGGATACACTTCATTTAGGTTTGATATTTAAGTTTCTTATATAAATTAAAAACATGAAAAGTGATGACTCATTGGGAATCTAACTGGGGTGGCCGATAAATTGTAGAAGAGAAATATATTAATTAATGCATACAAAATGCATATTCAACTTTTAATTTTATTACTGTAATGAGGTTTTGGTGAATGATTCCGCTACTGACTTTTGCAAGATTGAAAAATTAAGTCCTTCCTCTAATAACCGATGCAGTTATATTTATCTAATTGCGATTATGGGGAATCATTAACTAACATTTCATCAATTTTCCATGATATTTGTAAAAATACTGAAAATATCCTGCCAAAAAAAACCTGGTGAACTCTTAAATAATTTATGTTAGAGAGGAATTATAAGTTTAACAACCATAAAAATTAAACGACGCAAACGGGTTTCAATTAAATTGGCTATCAATCAGCAGAAAACTTACTTTCTACAGTTAGACCCCGCTTAACTCAGGGGATACGTCGCATCAAAGTACAGTGTAATGTGAAACAGCGCTAAGCGGGCTATCCTAATTTATACGTAATGGGGTTAGGAGAAGGTGATAAGGTATTAAACCCTAGAAACCTTACAAAATTGGTTAGGTATTAAATTTAATATTTTTTTTGATAAAAATAAAACCAAACATTTATTTCATACAAATTTAAAACAATATGAAAGAATTGTTATGCAATTTTTTTACAAAATTAAATAATAATAAATTAAATAATTACAAATTACAAAATTAAATAATAATGTAATTAAATAATTGAATTTTTATGCAATTATTTAATTACAAATTTAAAACAATATGAAAAAATAAAATTCTATGTCAGATCATTCAGTTTATTCCGTGTTTCCAATTTTCTACCTCTTTGTCAAGATGGCTTATAATGCAATTTGCGTTTACCTTTTGCTTTCTGTTAGAAGTTGTTGATAAGTGGATAAAGCATCTACAACACCCCGTCTTTCTTTTGAACTCCTGTAAAAATTTGGACCATTTTTCAACAAATTGGTCCATAATTTCAGTTATAGCGGTCAAACTTCTCTTTACAAAACGCCATTGAAAGTTTTTTTTTTTTTTTTTTGCTTTTCTTCGAAATCGTTAGTATCAATATTTTTGTTTTCTTCTTGCTCAGCTAATTCTTTGAGCTCATCATTAGACCTGATTCCACTAGTTTTTCAAATATTTCATCCATATCGACAGAAGATTCAATGTCTTGGCTGTTACTTAAATCTGGCCAAATGTTCTTCTATACTCCTTTTAAAGATTTTTTTGTTATCTCATTCCAAGAAAGGCTTCTGTTTTCTACAGTATTCATGATATTGTAGTTTTTCTAAAATTCTCTTATTGATTGCTTCTCTTCTCCGTCTGTTTTTTTAAACACCTGCTTAAATGTTCACCGCAAGTAATAAGCCTTACAATTGGATATAACGCCTTGGTGCATTGGTTAGATTAAGGCAGTTGTGTTAGGTGGCTAGAAAACCACTCTGATTAGATAAGCCTTACAATTGGATATAACGCCTTGGTGCATTGGTTAGATTAAGGCAGTTGTGTTAGGTGGCTAGAAAACCATTCCGATTAGATAAGCCTTACAATTGGATATAACGCTTTGGTGCATTGGTTAGATTAAGGCAGTTGTGTTAGGTGGCTAGAAAACCACTCCGATTAGAATGCATGTTGTTAAGTCTGATAAATCTGTTGGGAGGCTTAAAGCACATTACCAATTAATAGTAGTGATCTTTATTTTTTTCCTTAGTTCGCAATAACGTTTAACAGACGGGCAGAAATGTTCAATGAACCAATCCTGAAAAATTTTCATAGTTATCCATTATTTGTATTAGACTCTCAAATTACAGGTGAAGTTGGTTTAGATATGCCTTTCATCGCTCTTGGGGTTTTGGAGTGGTAAACTAGTAGAGGTTTTAATTTGAAATCTCCGCTTGTGTTACCACACAGTAAAAGTGTTAAGTGATCTTTTGCAGCTTTAAACCCTGCTGTTTCTCTTCACGGGATAGAAATGTTCGTTTTGGCATTCTTTTACAAAACAGGCCTGTTTCATCAACATCAAAAATCAATTCTGTTGGATAGTTTCTTTGTTCAATTATTGTTTTTAATGTCGCTGGGAATCCCCGGGTTGAAATGAATGAGCGCTAAATCTAAATAGCTCTAAACGAAACATCGTTAACCGGGGTCTTACTGTACTAGAAATGAATGCTTTGTCTGTACTAGTTTCTTCTCTTAATTACTGACTTCCACATACACCTTGACTTTGATAAGAATAATGTGTCTTCTGTCTTGATAAGTATTATTATTAGTGAAACTACTGAGAGACGATATCCCAATAATCTCTGGACCAATTATCTTTTAACTAATTAAATGCTTGAAAGAGTAATTTTCTTCGTGCTATTGGCTTTTTCCATTGCACATTCTCTCTTTGCAAGATGTCTCCAATAATCAAATTTGTTCCTCCATAAGAATTTACAAGTACGGGAAGATTTTAAGTATACTTAATGAGTGAAATGTCTAATTGTGAATTTCTGCTGAATGTGGCATCCAGAGAAATGAATTTCTGGAAGGAGAAGAACCATTATTTAACAAATTACTGTTAATTATATGACTTTTAATTTTAAAACTTCTATTTAAAGAAGAATTTAAGGAGAAATTTGACAGCTAACAGCTGCCAGTTAAAGTAGTGCAAATACCAATAACAAAAGTTTCTAGAATAGTGGGAACATATCCTTTGGATCGAACTATCTCGATTTACCTTAGAAGGCAAGGTCTCGGTATGGTATGTTCTTTGAGGATGCCTTCTTCTGAACTCTAGAATAGTGGGAACATATCTGTGGATTGATCTACCTGAATTCACCTTGAATCAAAAGACAAGGTCTCGGTATAATGTCTGCTTTGAGAACGTCTATTTCTAAACTGTGTCACTGCGTCATACCAACAGTGAGGGAGCAGCGATTTTTTTTTTTTTTTTGAGAATGCAACTGGTGTGGCTTGAACCCTTTGTGGCAGTATTTGATAAACTCATTAGTGAAACATATCACACCATTTTGTATGATTACTTATTTCCGAATTTGTGGTAATTTTAAGGAATAGATATTAGTTACTTTTTGTGTGAGAATGCCAATTCTTGTGTTATGAGGTTGAACATGTCTTAGTAAAACAGGAATGTGATTCAACGTTCTGATTTTTCTGGGCGGAAGTCCAAACCCCATTGAATACTCATGAAATAAATCTGAACTTCGACATGATGGATATTTTCCTCCATCCAAAATCAAAAGAGGAAATTTATCCATCTTCTCCAAGCCAAATGGCAGAGAACGATTGTTTTCTTTAAATGGGTGTTGGTGTGTATGATTAGGAGAGTCACTACTCTTGAAGGCTCCACCCCCACTTTTTGAGGAGAAATAAATATTTATAAATCAAAATATCAAATTTTATTGAAAAATAGTTGTGTTGACATGATGATGATTATCCAAGAGATTTTACGAGTAAAAACCCAGAACAAATGTTTTCTCAAATGAAGTTTTTAATTTCATTCCTATTTTTGTCTCAGATTTGCATAACTTTTTATGTCAATAACAAAAGAAATTGCTTTTGATTCTATTATTTATTCATTTTTTTAAAATTATAACAGAATTTCATTTTGAGAAAAATTCAGTTTTTTTCCCAATCACTTTCGCAAAATATTGATGAAAGACTACTTTGAATAAATGATTTGCCTAGATACATAATTAAGTTTTATTTCATAAATAATGTCTTTATGTATTTATTAAAATAAACAAGGAAAGCAAGTTTTAAGTTTAGAGGGAAAAAACTAAATTAATATTGAATTCTGAGTTATATAAAGTAACATTTATCATTAAAAAATGGAAAAAAATTTAATATCGTGAATATGAACTATAATTTTAGTATTTGTGGTTAGTGAAGTAAGATATATTGTCTTTAAAATTTTTTCTTATGATATAAATAATAATAAAAAAAAAAAAAAAAAAAAAAACATTTTTTCAAAAATTTAATTCTTATTTAAAAGTTAAGAGTTAAATGAAATAATCAGCTAATGTTTAAATAATCTATTTTCAAATTCACATCCTCAAAATAATAGTTTTTCTTTAAGCTTTCCTATATGAAAGAATCTGATTTTTTATTACCTTTTTGAATAATATTGAATCAAGTAACACTATATATTTCATTCAGCTTAAATAATATATTTTATTGAACCATATATTTATCTTTATTATTTATTATATTAATGCAATTTTTTTAAACAATTGAAATAAACTTTTTTATAATTGATAATTAATTTAAATAATAATACATTAATTTAAATAAATTATTTAAAATTCATGTAATACTACTTTAAATTGATGATTATTTAAAACCTTAAAAAAATTAATATAATTTATCTATTTAAAGAAATTTTTGAATACAAACAAAAGATTTTTAAAGAAGAAAAACTTTATTTTTGATTAACGTATAAAAAAAGAGCAGAAAAAGTATACATTTTATACTTTTTTATACTTTAAAATAAGGTATCCAAATTTCCGAGCAAGCTTTTTCTGATGGATTCTGCAAAATTCTACTTTCTCCGGATTTTAATTCAAACACTTTTCTATCAGATGAAGAATATTTTGGCCATTCTGGTTCAGAACCCTCGGTTATAGGATACCTGCAAAATTTTGAGGTAAAATAGGAGTTTTACGCAAACTTTATACAAAGTCAATAAATTTAAATTAAAAAAAAATCTTGTAAAATATCGTATGAAGAATTATTTTTTAAATTATATTTTTGATTTTATACAACTGAATACATACATATAGAGTTAAGGGAAAAAAAATTAAAATAAAAGTACTTTAAGTTTTAATGCCTAATCACCTAATTTAAATCGAAACTAAATTTTGATGATACATATTTGTTATTATGGCCATTCAAAATTATTTCATTATAAACATTTATGGTATTTTGAAATTTTCCGGTTTTGTATTAATTTTTAAGACATCACTTATGTATATTTTAGTATAATTATATCATTTTTAAAATTGCAGGAAGTTATGTTAATCTTACGTAAATAATACCCTAAATCATTTTCTAATGAGATATGACTCCATTTTAGATATTTCAGAAAAAAATCATCCTTATACTATATTGTGCAAAAAAAGATTTTTCTATTTACCTTATAATTTATTCTTAAGTTGCCGCAAAAGCTTTATGTAAAATTTACGGGAAAACGGACTTGTGTGATTCAATCATTTTATTCATATACTTTAATATCATAATATAGGAGATATTTTCCCTACGAAATTTTGTCCAGCACAAATGGCAGTAAATATATTTGCAATAATTTTGCCCTTTATAGAAAATAATTTAGAAAGCCGTATATATTAATATTTATGAGCTTCAGTAATAAAACAGTGTACAGTTTTTTACTCCAGATAAATTTATTATTAATCACAGCTAAGCATTTACTGTACTCTCAAATCAACAATCCTTATGTAGACTTTGTACGATGGACCAGTAGTAACATCATTTATCTTCGCTAAGCAAATTTCAATATAATCTCCTGCTATTAGAGCTAGTTATTGTGAAAGTAAATGTATATAAAATATATTTGTGTATTTTTTATTAGCATGCTTGTGACTTAACATGTGTGTTGTTAACTTAGAGCTATATTTTGTAAGATTCACATTTGATATTTTAATGTTAAAGCTTTTTGTTTTAAACCTCGACTTCGTAGAGAATAGGTTAACACATGGCCATTCACATTTCCGTTGACTTACAGAATAAGAATTTGTATATATTCCCTGTATATAAATACCCGAGGGAAGTCTGTAAGAAACAATAAAAACGGCAAAACATCAACCATGACACTTGTGCATACAGAAAGTAGAAACACAATGTGTATTTCCATCGTTTCATAGTTTGGAATATAGTGAAAATATTAGGTATTATTAAATTCGATGTATAGAAGGAAGGAATAGCGTACAAATTTCGCACAGATCGGCTAATACATTGAAGCTGATTCAGTTTATTCGCTAATCTGTACGAAATTAGTATAAGCATTCCTTTATTGTATACAGCGAATAATGACACAGATAATGATATTGAGTAATGACACTGAAGCTTATACAGTTACAGTGAGTTCAAAAAACTTTCATTAAGTTTCACAGTCGTCAAAAATGTATTCTTTACTATTATAAGTAGCAATTTAACCTAAGGGCATTTTTTTAAAAAATAATGTTCTGAAAAAATAGCATTAGATCTTGATGCATCTATTCAATACCCGATATAGATTTCGCTTTAAGCATATTTATTCGATAGATTGTGTTAAAATGAGTTTGACTAGATGAATTGATATCAGTACTTTCCAGGATAGTTTCTGACTGAAATTAGTTGTTGTTCTAAAATTCTTGGCTGTCTTATTGTCAAGGTGGCTCCTTTCAGTGAAGGTGTACGAGTTTCTTATAAAAAATATTTGTAATTCAAATCCACATTTCCGTTGACTTACAGCGCATTTTGTTATCTCTTACTTGCTTTGATCACATGAAAACTATGAATATGCTTAACATCACTTTTTTTAACTGTTCTCTTCAGCACAGTAAATCCCTGGTTCGATCCCAACAACTGTAAAACAACATTACATGCTTTTGTGTTTATGCTTTAAGCAATCACTTGTTGGGAGGATGATTGTGAGTTTTTCGAATTACTTTCCTTGCAATATGTGAATACGGTTTATTACCTATAAAAGAAGTCCTTCCAAAAGACTACAATATCCGGAAGATGTTTAAAAAACCTTACAAAAGTGTTCGGCGTTTAACGAATACGTTTCATGGTATCATAACATATCAAAATGTTCAATACGTATTAAGGTATGAATTACTGAATACACATCAATAGATATATAAAAATATTTTCGAATAAATTTACCATTCATTACGATCATTTTTATCTTGCCTTTTTCTAAGAAACAACTATAATCAATGGATTACAATATTACTTACCCAAGATAAGCAAATGATGTCCACTTCTGAATTATATTTGAACTAAATATTATGTCTTCAAGAGTGTAATTTTCAGGATGTCGAAATGGTTCGCCAAAAACATAGGGAATTTCAGAAAAATGAGGAACACCAACCCATTCGTTAGTTGGATCATTGCGTGAACGGTGACTGTAAAAATAAAAGTAAGCGTCTTTTAAGTGATCAGCAAAATCCATTATTCCACACTTCATTTCGAAATCGCTGTATATTCTCTGAAGGGTATGAAGAGCAGTATCAGAACTATCCTCAGTTATATGTTTGAGGTAATAATCGAAAATTCTATCTGATAGAACATTTGTCTCTTGAATATTATTAAGAAAATCTTGACTTAACTTCTTTGCAATGGGAACGGTAATAAATGGCTTCCGATCTTTTCTGAATATACGTGGTGTTGTGTATATCATAAAAATGGTACCTTCATCCTTATTATTTCCAATGAGAGTGGGTACTTGAGAGAAGTTACCAGTCTGTGCTGCTTTTATTGGAGAACCCGAAAAATATTTTAAGCAATCCTTGCACTTATTTCCATATGAAGCTGTGAAAAAATGAGGTGCTTTTGAAGTGAAGTAATTATCTGCTGCTACGAGTTCATCAGCAGATTTGTTTTTTAAGCAATTAATGATATCCCTCTTTATGGCGTTTTCATCTGAATCGCTGATTGAACAACCAACAAGTTCAGAAAACTTAATTGCTGTATCAAGAGCTTCTTCAGGATCAAAAACTTTAGTTGGTTGGGCAGCTGAGCCACTCTCCATAATTGCTTGGTGAAACAAATTCTTGGAAAGAGGGGAAATCATTTGTAATGACACTGAAAGAGAACCAGCGCTTTCACCAAAAAGTGTGACACTGTCTGGATCACCTCCGAAGTAAGAGATATATTCATGTATCCATTTCAGGGCTAAAAGTTGGTCATGAAGACCTTGATTTCCAGGTGCATCTGTAGAATCTAAATTAAGGAAACCAAATACACTTAATCTATAGTTAAATGTCACAACAATAACATCACCGAGAGTAGCCATGACACCACCATCATACATGTCCAACATTGCTGAACCTGAATACAATCCGCCTCCATGAATCCATGCCATTACCGGAAGTTTACGCGAACTATTGCAGCAGCAATTTGGTGGCAGCCACACATTCAAATATAAGCAATCTTCACTGACGTTAAATGCAGGAGGTGGTATCCATCCAACTTCTCGTGTAGAATATTGCATACATCCAGGTGTTTTTTCTTTAGCTATTAATGTCCCATTCCATGATTCGATTGCCTCTGATATTTTAAATCGCCGTTCCCCTACTGGAGGCTTAGCAAATGGTATTCCGAGAAACGCGGAAACATTCTTGTCCATTACTTGAACATATTTTCCAAGTATTTTACCAGTTTTTGTAACGACGACAGGACTGGAATCATCATCATCATCGCTACAAGCTTGCCCATAGCAAGCTTCACAAAGTAATGAAATGCATAGTATACCTAAAAAAAAGTATATAAAAATATTTTAATTTGAAATGAAATGTCGATTATATAAATTATAAAAATAAATAAGAAAAAGATAAATTTTTCTAATAATTTTAATATTAGAACACCAACTAAACCAAAAATGAATAAGAAAAAGATAAAGTTTTCTAATAGTTTTAATAGTATTGTAAAAAACAGAAAATAACAAGAAAGAGAAGAAAAGAAGTAGGTTAGTATTAATTATTTTTAATGTACTGCCTTTCTTTAAATATATATATATATATATATATATATATATATATATATATATATATATATATATATATATATATATATATATATATATATATATATATATATAACTAATAAATGTATAGAAAATCTAACAAAATAATATTTTTCACTGTTGTTTGTTGTTCTATGTTCTATTAAATTTTTAACAATTATAGCTTTACTGTGCATTTTATTTAGCATTTATGTTGTACTTAATTCGATATATCACGATATCGGGTTATTTTTTGCACTTCATTATCATGGAATACAAACAATATTTTCTAACAAAATTTTATAACACATCCACATTTTTTTAAACTTTGTACAAGGTCGGAACCCACTCCACATTTTAAGTGGTTAAGTATGCCATATTCATGGTTATTTATAGCTCCACGAATAAAACAGCAAATAATAACGTTTCAAAAAATTCATTATTGCTAATAGTGTTAATATTTACAAAATTATGTTTAAATATATTGATTACTAATATTATCTTTCGTTAATGATTATCTAGTTTTGCATGTGTACTGGGAATCAATAGCGAATTAAAATTTGCCCAGTAGTCAGAAATACGTCGTAACTATGAGTTAAGAAATTAACTCATTTTGTATATAATTCCGAATCACAATTGAAAACAAAGCAAATTTGTAGTAAGAATCTTGAAATTTACCAACATTTACGAACTTATCAAATTCTAACTAGGTCTTTTATCATCCGCGTTCCAATGTATTTCTAGTTGGTGGCATATTGGGAAAATCGTTCACACGCTCGAAGCAGCAGGTAAAAACAGTACTTCTTTGAAACAAAATTTGAAAAATAAGTGACTATCGTTATATTTTCAATGTTTTTTTTAAGTATACAAGATAAAGTTTCAACATGCTCACAAACAGAAGAGAATTGCTAATTTGATGGCGACTAAGATTATAAGTGAATTCTTTCCCCTATAAACATCCAATCATATCGCATACATGTATTTAGCCTTAATATTTTAAATTGAAAAAAAATTATTAAATAAGTCAGTCATTTTTGTCTGAATCTAATTTTAAATCAGAAAAAGTCCTTAAAGAGCTAAGAAATATGCAAATCAAATCAATAAAAAGAAATAGCGTGAAATTATTCTTGATACTTATTTATTTTTTTTTTAAAATTATTATACTTGGATTATAGTTAAACTGATAAAGTTATAAAATTTCATATTTTACTCTTTAATCTTAAGAAATTTATCGAAGAAATAAAAGCTGAATAATGTATGACAACACCAATTCGTTGACACCAAATTATTTAATTATAAACATCAGTGAAAAATTCCGTATATACTTTTACATATGTAAATAGATTAATTTTAAAATTTCACATTTATAATTATATTATTGTAGATAATTATAAATGTGAAATTTTAAAATTAATCTATTTACATATGTAAAAGTATATACGGAATTTTTCACTGATGTTTATAATTAAATAATTTCAATAAAAACTCGAAAATATTGTTATAATGCGAACGAGTTTTTATTGAATTTATTCCTAAAATTAAAATATTAAATTGACAAAAATTCCTTTTGATATAATCCTTTTAAAATATTTACTTTGCAATTATGCAGTAAATTTACGCTGTAAATACGGAGAGAGTGAAACATCAAACGAAAAAAATTATTGGAGTATAATTTTTTAATTATATATCAAGAAACCAGATTTGTAGATTTTAAAACTTGTTACATTTCAGGATAAAATTTAATAAAACCACATATGTTAGGAATGATGCGAAAAAGCAAAAATCTCTATCATTATAAATAAATAGATTTTTCTATTGTTTCGCGTCATTTTATTGAGCGTTTTTGGCATTAAGTAATTAATAAATTAATTAATAGATGGTTGTAAAAATAATATACACATTTATTGCAAGTTATAATAATCATAGTTTTAAATTTTAATATGACTTTTAAAAATTCTCTTAAAGCTTTATAAAATAATAAATTTTAAAATTTAACAGAACAATTAAAATGCTTATAAAATGATAAATATTAAAAATGAATAATAAGGATTAAAATTCTTAATTTAAAAAATACACTTAAAAATTTTATATAATAAATTAATAATTAAAAATAATTTATAAAAAATTAATAATTTTCAAAATTTTAATTATTCCAAAATATTAAATTTTTTTTAATTTTGTGCTACATTATTAAATTTTTATATTAGTGGGTTAAAGGTTATTAGTTATGACTAATTGAGGTTTGCGAAATATTAATATAGAGTATCTTACTAATATTTAAAAAACAAAAAAAAATATATATATATATATTTTTTTGAAAATATTAATATGCAGGATTCTTTTAAGACTTATTTTAATGAAAGATTGTATGTTATTGCTGCACTATTTAAAATATTATTTTTAAATAAAAATTAATTTTTCGGTATAAATAAGAGAATAATTTAAACAAAAAAATTTTTTTGGACTCTGTAAACATTATTATAAGCAACATTACGTATAGGTTTAAAAAATTACTTTTTCACTTAAATAATAACTATATTTAATATTAATCCAAAAAAGGCAAAACTTTTTTTTAAATAATACTAAAAATATCTCAAATACATACATATGAACTTTTCTGTAAATAATTTAATACTAAGCATGTTTTATAATAGTTACAAATTATGGCACAGATGCCGTATAATCCAGGATGTGAGATCCCGAATTTTTTGGCGATGAAGAAATGTTGTCAAAATGACGTATTGTGACGAGCACGATGCGTAAATAAAAGAGTCACCAAAATAGAATTTTCTGTATAATTCTTATAGGTCTCCATATCAATGACATTATAAAAACCAGGTTGCCAGATACATAAAAAATCCGCCAAAAATTAACCAAATTCAGAATTTGGGATCTTGGGTTATATGACATCTGTGCATAAATTACTAAAGCATAATCTTGGATTTACCATAGAAATAAAATATTTTAACTTCATTTCCCTACTCTCAAAATACATCGCATAACTTAAATTTTACTAATAATATAATAGGGTTATAATATTTGAAATATAATAAAAATTTACAAAATTGGTAAATCGTAATTATTAAAAAATTTAAAATATTTACGATAGAGAAGACATAAGCCATTGGAAAATGCCATTTTGCACCTGTCTGTTACTCAAGAAAGGTTTTAAATTTCGATTTACAATCTGATTTACTATCATCTACTATTTTCGATTTACTATCATGAATTTTGGGAACACACATACCGTATCATGTTGCCAATCATATTTATACATTTCACCGATACATACGTTACAATATAGATCTATATCAACCATCTGAGATAACAAATAATTATGTAGTAATTAAACAGGCAGTGACATATATTTGGATAATTTTCAAAGAATGTATGGTACAAAAAAAGTCATCAAAATTCTTGGCTGATACTTCTCCGTATTTCTTGTTTTTTTCAGCACTTGAATTGATTCAGAATGCTATAATGATTTGTAAATGACGTTACATTTTTCATTTTGTATTGAACTAAAGTCCATCTCTATTATTTTGATATTGTTCCTGGAAGATTGATGGACAGATACATAGTAAAAACATTTTTTAACTATAAGCTGAATAAATATTATCAAGCATTTCTTGTTTTTGCAGCGTTATATAGTGTTATACTTTGTATGCGAAAATAATTCTTGAATTCAAAATATTAGGTTCGTTTTTAAAAAAATAAAAGCAGGGTTTCGTTAATTTCTAATGAATGATTTGAATATTATTTTTAGAGAGATATATTAATAAATTATTGTTGGAATTTCTTACAGAGTGATAATATTTAGAGATTGTATTTTCATTCAACTTTTTTATGAGCATTATTTTGACTAACTTTAATGCTTTCCTGATATTTCATTTAACAATAACTGGAAATTTTTGTAAATATTTGTAAAAGTACTCATTCAAAAATTTGATTGCATAACAAAAGCTTAAAATACAAACTAAAATTGTAAGTATTCCTAATTTAAATATTTTATTAAAGAAGATACTCCAAAAAGTGCTTTAGTTTAGAAAAGAATATTTTTCTTTTTATTTAAGCATTATTTGTATAAAAGCTTCCTAATGACTATCATGAAATATGCTTTTTCTTTGAAATATGTTGTTAGAATTGCTATAAAATTACAAGTCCTTAATATAAGCTTATTATTGCTGTTAATTGATTGGTCCATACATATATATATATATATTTCAATATAAAATATTCAAAGGAGTATAGTAGCATTATCGAAAATGTTTTAACATCTGAATCATTTTACGTTAAAAAATATATTTATTTCCTTAAATTAATATGAACAAATTTTATATTATTAATTTTTCGGACATACTTTGTTAATACATGGGTTTAGAATTGTAAATAAAAAAAATTATTCCAAAAAGGGAAAAGATGTTTTATTGTATCATGTCATCGTTCTTTAAAAGGAAATTGTGCTCTTAAAAATTCATTTATATAATTGTAAAATTTTACAGTATGGTCACCCTTAGCGCAATTCTCAAAAAGTCGCAAAGGGTGACCATGTGCAGAATTTTCGACCGAATAAACAGCGGGAGGGAAAATGGCTGAAATAGTTTAATATTTCATACATTGTTGGTATATAACAATATGCTCAACTAATTTTACAAAATTAACAAAAAACGCAGATTTATAAATTTCAAACATCAATCAACAACAACATATTAAAGTTGATTTGTTAAATTCTCCATAAAATTTTTTGATTAAATTTTACATTAATGAATTTAAATCGGTAAATATTCATGAGAAATTAATGACAAATAGGGTTGCCAAAATACTAGTTTGTCGGGTTTCCAGTAAAAATGTTCGCCAAATGTGGCGCCAAAAAACATGCTAAGGTTGACCGTACAGTAAATCTGATACGAAATAATTTATATCATTATTATTATCATTAATGAGCAACATTTTCCTGAACTAGTTATTAATTCCACTTGTTTTCTGACAATTTGAATTCACTGTAATATCTGAAAGATATATTCAAGTCTATAGTTATAAAACCATCGTTTTTTTTAAACACGCGATATAAAACTTTTTAAAGTCAATTCCTACTTAGGTCAACAAAGAAAAATTTTGCTTTCAATATATTTACATTTAATTCCTTCTTAGGTCAGTAAAGAAAAAAAATTCACTTATAAAACTAAAATTTATTAATGAAATTTTTAATGAATTAATACTTGGAAAGACTGTATAATATTCAAGTGTCATCCGTTACAAGCTTAAAATATATATTTGAAATAGAGTGCATGAATAAAAACATTTTATTAATAATTGTATATTTGAATAAAATATATATTGGGAAAGTATAAGCTAATAATATCAATTGAAAAATGATGGCTCATTTATGTGTTATAGCTTATAGTTTAGTAGATTCAAGGTGTGAAAGCACACAGGAAGATTCAAAATTAATTACACGAAAGATGTATAATAATTGGAAACAAATAGAAAGAGTAATTAAATAAATTTAATGTTGACGTATGCAAGGCATTGGTCTAAACATGTTAAAAGAGATTGCTTACAATTATTGCAATTATTGATTTTGAATTCTATAAATTAATGAGAAATTTTTACATTTAATCCTTGCCAATTTAAACCAACCATAAAGTTGACGTTTTGCCTTGGTTGTTTCATTTTGCTTTTTCTTCTTTATATCGTCAACATGTTCATTACTTGAATCAATGAAAAATGGCTTCTCAAACCGATGCCTTGGTCCTTATATAAGAAATCGTTTTATTAACAAAATGAGCTTCAATAATATTCTCATATTCGCAGTTGAACTTTGCCTTGTTTGTTGCCACTCGAAGAATACGATTTGAAGACAAGCAGCAAATTCATTGGCAAGTTAGAGTTACGACACTGTCTCAATGCAATATCGCAATTAATTGTTCGTGAACAGATGAAACGAATTTCAAACTAGTTAGAATTGTAATAAATGTATGTAGTTATGATCTCAACTGATAATTTGAACGGTACTTACGTATTATTGCAACCATATTGGCGGGATTATATGAGGCCAGGCCATTCTAAAAACGGAATACGCTGACGGTATATGGAGCGCGTAGTTGAAAAGTACAATTTGATAAGGAAACAGTATGAAAGAAAATAATAAATAATATATAAAGAAAAATATTAAATAATTTTTATATGCATAATTCTTAACTGACTATATATCAATTACGTTTTGGTGGAATATATTGCAAAATGGTTTTTTTTAAATAGAATCAAAACGATTTTTTTTATCCTTTTTTTGGTTTTTTGTCGCCGTGTGAATTCTGCCAAGATTCACATGATGGTGTCTGGCTGTATCATGTTTTCTCTTGTTCCTCCACTTCGCGGAATCCTACATTCTTTGGGTATTCACACCTATTTCGGGGTCGAAAAAATTATATTTGTGAATGACTTTTAAATGATTAAATTCAGAAATTGCCAATTGATCAGTCTGATACGCTCTGAAACTGTTAGAATAAAGTGTACTCCCTTCCTCAATGTTTTCAACAATTTTTTGGAAAAACGTGGCTTAAAATTGTTTCTTTGGTCTCTCGACAGACGCCACCAAAAATCCGTTGCTCTGGCAATTTTCAACCCGAATTATTTTTCCTTTTTGTGAACAAGCTTTCATCTATTTTCACAATGCGGCCAAGTCCACCTATTTTCATTTTTTCTTTGCATTCCATGTGTGGAGAACACAAATCTCTTTCAAATAATTATTGCAGTCTGTGACTTTTTTGTTTGCTAAATTAAGTTCTCCGTCACAAAATTTGTCTGTTGTTAATTCTTTGCACCAGCAATACATAAATTTTACTGCCATTTATAACGGGGTACGACTTCCCTCGAACCAATTACCAGTTCTTATTCCCACGCATTGATTACAAGTTGCAACTTTGATTACGCATTGATTACAAGTTGCTACCGAAAAATCTGTTTTCCAAAATAAAGCTTTATCGGGTGAGAGTTGGTACATTTTCTAACGTCTGGTAAAACGTTAAATTTTTTGTAAAAGTGTAACGGCGTCTTTTTCGGTAAATCCCAGATTCGCATTTCAATATTTGACCTTGCCATTTTCAAAGAACAGTTAGTCTGAGAAAGGTGGCAAGTGGGGAAATTTGAGAAAGAAGCACATGGTTGCCAATTCAGCGCCTTAGATGCGTGCGATATTGGGGTTGCCAATTTGCCCATTTATGCCGGAAGTTGGCATGTTTGCAATAATACATAAGTACCATTTGAACTGATTAATAACTCAAACAAGTTATTAAGAAATGGAACGAAAGAAACAACTTTAAAGTTAAAATAAAAAAATGTTACAAAAGAATGTGTGTATTATTATTGATTTTCAGTAATGGAGATGATTGTAAAGGAAAAGTTGGAAATAGAAGGATTAATTGATATTTTTGCTTATTAATTAAAAATATGATTTTTCAATAATGATTTTCCCTTTCAAGCATTAAGAGCCCAATTTTAATGATACACGTATTTCAATACTGATTATCAACTTCTTCATCAGAAAGTTTCCCTCTTGTATTTCAAGGTATTTCTGCACATTTAAATATAATAATAAACTTATCTATACTAAATTTCTTTAATTAAACATAATGTTTTTAAAATAATTAATGAAATCATTTCGAGAACAAGGTCATTTTTCTTCACACAAATACACAGGTTCCTTTTACTTCCTTATAATTAACAAACATAATATAGTTCAATCATTATTTTAATTTAAGAATGAGAATTAAATTGAAATATATTTAGCAGAAGTGTTTTGGTAAAATATATGAACTATATAATTACGCGCGCGCGCGAATCACTTCAATGAATGAAGCAGACATACTATTTTTTCTATTTTTAAATAAATCTATTTAATTTATGTAGAATTAGAGATTATATATAAAATACATTTTCCTGACTATATACAGTTCGACAAAATATATATTGTATTTCAAAAGTGAAATGCTATCAAAATGTGTGATTCAAAGAGAAAAAAATAAAATTTCATAAAATTTTTAAACCAGAAGATGATACACATATTACCCGAAGAAATAATTAAAAAAAAAAACTTTAGGAGAAAGTAATATTTTGCAGATATATCTAAAAGTAATGAAGTAAAACCAACTTTTTAAGCGATTTTTAAAAAGAAAAAAAACATTTTCGAAACAGCATATGTTTTATAACATTTCATTAAATGTGGATTTTTTTTACTATGAATAAAATAAACATTGTATCCTCCACAATAAATCATTATTATTTTTGTTCATAATGAACAGCTGAAAAAGTATTTTTCTTTCAATATTTTTGGCCCGATACCAAATTAAGATTACTATTTTGATTTTTTACACTGACATTGAATGTCCTATTTAGTAAAATTGCGTTTGTATAGCTGTTAAAACTTAAATCAGTGATTAACTCAGTTAAAGAATTCTTTTCAACAACAGGATCGAATTTCGCCTTAATTTATACATCATCAATATTTTAGCTTATTAATAAGGTTGTGCTCTTCGAGATGTAAATAGTGTCACATGACTGATTCCATACACACGTTTCTTACTAAATCTATTGATTACTGAAGTTGTAAACTGCGTACAAGTAGATCGTTTCTACTTTGTATAGGCATGCTAATGAATGGTAAGAATTTCTAGTTTTCTATTCTTTCAAATCATGTGTATAACCCATATTTTTAAGAAATCTTCTTTGAGGGTAATACTCGAGATAACAGCTGAATTTTTGGAGCTTAAGTCTTCTGTTTAACAACTGGTGAGTTAAATTTTTACTAAAAGATATAATGTTAGCAGATAAAGAATTTATCTCAAACCACATAAGGCAAATGGACTATTTTGGGTAAAAATTATCAGAAAAGAATATAAATGAAACTGCATGTCAATATAGTAAGGAATTAAAAAATTATATATTAAATTTGTGTAACGCTTTCATTTTTCAGAAAACTCCCCAGTTTTCCTGCCTCATGTTTCAAAATAAAAATATAGGCACCAACTGTAAAGATCTTCGCTTCGCGAAATAAGTTTTATCACTATACTTCAAGTAAGTTCTTTGTTTGGAAGCATCTATTGGAAGTTCAACATAAAATGCTTTGAAATGATATTCACGATATTAAGTATAAGGATTGTTTTAAAAAAGCGTCAGCTTAGTACGACTGCAAATCAAAAGAGTAAAATGCTTTTATAAAAATTTGCTACTAAAACCATCATTCGAAGGCACTACTTAATATTTATATATATATATATATATATATATATATATATATATATATATATATATATATATATATATATATATATATATATATATATATATATATATATATATATATATATATATATATATATATCACATAAGATAAGAACTACAAACAGTAATTAATATTTTATTTATTTTTTATCCTAAATAATATATGTGTACAATAATCCTGATCAAAGTACATAAAATCACACTATAGAGACCTACTTTCACAGTCCATTTATAATACATAAATGCATGCAACGCAAAAATATATACCATGATTTTACACATTTCAAATATTACAATAATTTCAAAAAAAAAAAATAAATAAATAAATAAATAAATAAATAAATCAAAAACTATGTTTTATATACAATTGCATTAACTATTCATTATAATAATATCATTAACAAACACTCACAAGATAAATAACTGATAGTTATGACCACTCAGTGATCTATTACGACCTAATTTAAGCTTGTTAAAAGGATATTCTGCTTAAACCTATTGCACCAGCCTGCTTTTTCATACCTAGCCCTGAGTTCGGGTCTAACCGTTAGATACAAGCAGGAGTCTTTATGATCGTGAAAAAAGGACCAAGCAGAAGACCAACAATACTTGGCCTGTTACCACCAGAGGTATCATTTCACTTGGAGGACATTGCGACCACGCATAGTCTTAGTTACTATATTAAATATATTAACTAAATAAACGCAAAGAAGTTACTATATTAAATATATTATCTCTGATAATTCAATTTTATATTGTAATAATTCAATTTTAATTTAAAAATTAGTCCCTTTATTTAACATTAGTCAGTTTTATCCAGGAAACTCCACTGTAACTATATATTTTCATCATTTGAAATTACTTTTGATAAAAAAAATGCAACGAAGAAATATTATCAAAAATCATTAAGAAACTGAAAAAATATTAAACTAATATTTAAAGATTGTATATTCTTAATAAAAAAATAAATAGTTTTATATAATTTACTTACAAAAAATGAATTCCTTGATTGTGAACATCTTGAACTTTAAATCAAAATATGATTTAGGAATTATACACATCTCTGAAAATTTTTCCTACATTTATATAGATTGGTAAAAGAAAAGAATACATCACACTAGCCAATTGAAAATCTAGTTTTGAAAATACATATAAAATCATAAAAGTTAAAAATGGATAATATTACACTGACGCCAAATATATAAATACTTTTTCCAATATTATCTAACTAATTTATTGTAAAAATGTTTGACTGTTATTTGCATTTATTAGATCGGTATTATTTAAAACAATTTTATTTACTCAAGATTATAATAAATCCATTTGGTCGGAGTAAAAATATAAAATAAGCACACGTGTAAAATTTGTTTTTGAATATTCACTCATATTCTCTGTCTTTTCGATGATTCTCTAATATGTATCTAAATATAAAAGTTTATATTTCTAAACAAATAAGAATTCTTGCTAAGCTTGGTGAAAATTTTATAAATCAATGTTCGAAGTATGTCGATATTAATAATTTATTTAAAGAAGCTTTATATATTTCTTAAAGCTTAGAAATATTTTAAATTGAAATATATATCATTTGGTAGGAAATATCTGTCTCTAATTTTGTATCATAACATTTAATAATTTCACTTTTTAAAATTATTTGAAACTACTTTAATTATTATTCAAATCTAATAAATTATTTCAAACACGACTCTCAAATATTAATAACTGATTTTATGACTTTCAATGGGTTGGATGCCATATTTAAAAGACGTCCGCTTATGAAATTGAATAGAGTTATAGTTATTGTTCTAGAAAGATACTTTTGCCTGCTTGATAATTAATTATCTTATAAGTGAAAGAGTTCTTCAAAACCTTATTGTGCCTTTCTTAGAAATGTACAGTGATATTATATTACTATCTCAGTAATAATTCGTTTTACTGATTAATCAAATTTTGAAAACGAATAATTTATATTTACATTTGCCTATAGATGAGAATGGCAGCAATATAGATTTGACAGAAGAGAGCTATATTTATTCCTATCTAAATTATACTTCGTTTTTTATTTTCTGAATTCAGATTTACCAAGAGCAATACTCCTTTAGCTTGCTTTTACAAATTTTTAGATGTCTGACTATAGGTTTGAATTGAGTTAGTTTAATTCACACAAGCAATGAGGTTGACTCAATAACATCTACTTATAACGTTAGAATAAATGACAAAATTTTAGTTATTTGATCTAGTAGCATTCCAATAAAGAGAAAAGGTGAATATATTCTTTAATAAGGCAATATGTTATCATATGAATTTAAGTTATCGCTAATATGATTAAAATATTAGCGTTAATGGAGTGTTTTCCGATTTTTTTAAGAATATTTGAATGTTTTCTGGGTAAGTTTCCAAAAACTATTTTAGGGTGATACATTTAATTTACTGCAATTAGTTGATTTATTGTCTTCAGCTTTTTTTTACCAAAACAAAATTCAAGACAATATTGTTTTAAAATTTGATACAGCCAAAATAAATATGTTTTAGATTTCCATATGTTTGCATCTTCCTCAAAAAAAGTTTTTTAACATCTATTAACAAAAATTTAAATAAACAAAATATTTTTTTAAAAAAAGCTTAAATTCATTAAAAAAAATTTTTAATTTTTATTTTTTATTGATATTTTTTAAAAGTATTCATATTTTTTGTTCGTATTTTTTAAAAAATAAATTTTTTTGGAGAAAACTATATAAATAAATAAATTAGTACTAAAATTTCAATTGTATATCAACGAAATCTAGAACAATAGCATGTTGTTCTTTATAAGATCCTATTTAAGGAGAATTCTGTTCAACTTATACATTAAAAATTTCATTTATATGTTTAGAGGTAAAAATAATTACATTTCTTAAGTTTATAGTTCACACAATTTTATCTTTGATTTAGAAGTGCGCTAGTTTTGTAGGAAAAAGAAGTGCTCACATAAATAATTAAGTTGCTAAGAGCCAATAAGCTTAAATAAATGTAAGCAATTTACTTTTGCTGATTTCACCAAAGCCCGTGGGCTGAGAAAGAAAGCACTAGCACTTGGTGTGTACTAAGTGTTAGCAAGTGTGCCATTACTCCTCAACTGAACAGTAAAAGAAATAAAGATGTTAGATAGAGTCTGTTCTATCAGATCGTGACTGAAAGTCTGAAGTCGGTATGCACATGTGTTCTAATCCAATTCCTTTAAGGTTTTCATTATGTTGGTTATGAGTCGTTGAGACTGCCCACCTTCTCTAGTGGTCAGCGTGCCTGACTGCTGATAGGGAGGTTCTGGACTCGTATCCCGGTTCGGGAATGAATGTACTTTCTCTCTCTCTTGTCTTTGTCCTTTCCTCCAATGAATGGCTTGTGAATGGTTGCCTACCTTATAAACGAATACTTATCGCAAGTATGTACTGAGGAAGTCGGACTCCCCACCAAATTATGGTTTAGTTGGGAAAGTAGAGGAGCGGAGCCCATACAGCCAGCCTATATGGTACAAAACAGCAACAACTACATGAGACATTGGGAGGGTCTATGATGTAAAACTGAAGATGTTGGATAGGTGGGGATGTCTGATAAAGATCTCATATGGTAATGGCGCAATTGAAGATGTATTGTATTGGTAAAACATCAATATAATTCATGAAAATGCATTAAGGGGAAAGATAGAATGATTGTAAAATCAAAATTAAAAAAATGTTTAGATTAAAAAAACCTACTTTAATATGCAAAATTTTGTAGGATCTAAATAATTCTTTGTTAGTTGTCATAAAAGATGTGTGATTGTATCAATAGACAGGGACCAAACAATATATATATATATATATATATATATATATATATATATATATATATATATATATATATATATATATATATATATATATATATATATATATATATATATATATATTTTTTAACCCATTGTTAAGGAAACATTAATGCATTGAATTCAACTTTTATAAAAATTAATAATTAGTGAACAAATAAATATCTTAAATGAAAAATTCAAAAACAAATATATTGATGAATATAAATAATAAAAATGGAAAAACATGAAAAATACACAATTAATAAATGTATAATAGAAGTACTTATGAATATTGAATGCATTCAGAATAAATATTTTTATATATAATGTATTTTTTGCATAAAGAGTAATCCTGTATAAATATAAATTCAGTATAAATAAAATTCTGTATAAATAATAGAATTCACCTACTTTCGTTCTTGCAAATAAAAAGGAATTTTTATTATTTAATTTTTATTGATGACGCATTAAGCAAAAGCAATAAATAAATAAAATACACGAAGAATGTTCTGGGAATAAATTGATTGATTATAATATTTAAATTTTGTTGTCTTAATTTTCTATCATTGCTATCATCTGCTGTTCATCAAATGTAGAAATAACAACATAAAAATAAAAACATACAAATAGTACCATATTTTTCTTTTACAGTAAAATAATGAAAATCATTTTTTAACTGAACAAATATTTTGCATTAAAATTTAATTCTTATGCAAAGGGATTGATATAATGTTAATTGAGGAAATAATTACGAAAACCACAAAATAGGGGAAAAAATTTCGGTCACTTTGCTATGACACCATTAGGTTTTACTTGTTATCACTAGAGAATGAATTAATAGCATATTGTCACCAGTAATACCCAGTGGGTGTGTCACCGTAAACTGAAAAGGATTGATTCTTTATAGTTTAGAAGCAGGAGCAAAAAACAGAAAATCCCAAAAAATCACCTATATATAACACCCCCAAGAAATATCATTTCACTTAAAAGATATTACAACCACGATCTCCAATGAGCAAACACGGCAAATCTTCGATTGGATCGGTATAGAACACACAACCGGAAAGTTTAGAATTCTGTATGGATATACTTCCCAACTAAAGAATCTCGAAAAGAAGAAAAAAAAGAAAAAAGAAATCCATCTCACTGGGGTATGGATGTTTGTAGTGGTTCGGAATCCACTTTAAACTGTAGGTCCCGGGCTAATTAGCCCTCGTGTGCAAAAATTGACCGTTGAGCGTCAAACAAAGCCAAAAGACAAAAGCCATAGTAGAAATAAAAAAACGGAACTCTGATATTGGTTTGTTTCAGTTTACCAAATATGTTTTTCACCAAAACACCAAAAAAAAAAAAAAAAAAAAAAAAAAAAACGATTATTTAGTAAAATATTGATTTTTAGGCATAAAAGATCTCTTATTTACAATTAGTCCACTGGCTTCATAATGGCTGATTTCCAAATAATGAAATCTATGACAAACATCAAATATCAATACTAAGATTCCATGAAAACTAAATTCGAAAGGTTTTTTTTATCATTTTCAAAATAATATGAAATAATAATAAAAATAAAAAAAATTTGTTAAAGGTACCGATGAATGACATTTTATCATACGTTAATAGTTAAGCGCATTACAAATTTGGCAGTGTTTTAAGATCGATTACAACTATTGGAACGAAAGAGATACTTTACATGTAAATCAGTATGCATATCAACCAAAATCACCAAAAAATTAGAGGGGAATATAGATGTGTAGAAATCCTGATTTTCGGAAACTTCTCTTTCCTAAAATTTGTAATGACTTATTTTTAGTTTTTGAAAAGATGGCTTTAAAATTGTCTTTATATTATGTTTTACTGCAATCCAAGGTTTTAAGTCAAGGTTATAGTCAGGAGATTCGCCCAAAGAGAAACTCGTGAGCAAAGACTAATAAAGTTGTAATCAGTATCCTTTCAAAGCTACGGAATCGATTACAAGAAACGGAGAATGCTAAAAAACAAAGACCGATATAAGATTTTTCAACCGACATCAAGCAGTGTATTGTTGAGAACTTAGTATTACAGAGCATATGATGTTTGATATAACATATTAATGGAAATGTTAAAACTACTCAGATAAAATAATGGTTTTTCCCCCTACTCCAATAAAATAACCGAGTCAAACAATCCAAAATATTCTTTTAAGGTTATTTTTGTGCGTATTAAAATTACTTCAAGTTGACTTCAAGACCAAGTGACGATGAAAGTTGGAGAATTGCTCAACATCAAGAATGATTGAAATTATGATAGGATTACAGTTTTGTTTAGGGTAGATCTCAATACAGTTTAAGCTAAGGCTTATAGGTGTGGAAAGAGTAAGACAATCAAAATTAATTCTAACCATCCTCGGTAGATTGTCTTGTAGAGATGGTGGATTGCGACAATATGAACCAGAATCAGCATAAGTTGGTTCACAGACAAGTATATTATTTGAAGTGGTTGATGTTGTTCTCGTGTGCCAGCTAGGCTGGCAAATCGGGGTGCTCTGCTTCACTTTTCTAACTGAACATTATTTGGTGTGAAGTCCGACTTCTTCAGTACTCACACATGCCATAAGGACCCGTTTATAGGGTAGGAAACCATTCACACACAAGGAAAGGACAAAGACAGGATAGAGAGAGAGAAAGCACATCCATGCCTGAACCGGGATTCGAATCCAGGACCTCCCTATCAGTAGTCCGGCATGCTGACCACTAGACAAGTTGGTCGGCATTTGAAGTGGTAATTTGTGGTATAAAATTATAGACATAAAATCTTTTTCCTGCCGTCGTTTTGGCGATTCCCTTCTTATCCCACGGGTTGTCATGATTCTCAAATTCGAAAGTAGATAATTTAATCTTCAATTTTCAAAGAACATTCATGATTCAATAGCCAGTAAAATAAACTTTTCTTGAATATTGTTAAATTTCATTGTTAACATAACTCAAGCAAATATTTCAAAGTAAGGCCAAATTTTAGAAAGAAATACTAAATAGTTGCATTTTAAGTTTATGTAGCATCCAATTTTAATCGCTCAGCTAAGATTTTGATATTCTTAAAATTTACAGGTGATTCAGGGTTTTGACTTTAACATATTGTAGTTAAAGCAATATAATTTATGAATTCTACAATCATTTAAGATTGCGAATTGCCATAATCTCTACTTAAAATCTACATGTTACCTTCTAAAATATAAAAATTTGGGAAAATTAATCAGGAAATCTAATTTTTCTAAAATACTGAACAGCGTTCATTAAAATCACAAAAAAATTAGCTTGAAATTCTGTGTTATGTTTCTTATACTAAAAATAGTTTTAATTTAAATAATTAATTTTTTATAATTAATGAATAGCTGACCGATGATTAAGCGCTCCTGACTCTTTAGCTATAGGTTCAGGGTCCGAATCCCGGTTCGGCTATGGATGTTACTTTTCTTCTCTCTGTCCTTTCTTCTGTGATGACGTATGAATGTGGAGCACTCTATCAATGGGTTTGTTGTGGTATGGGGCGGGTAACGATACTCTCTTCCATGACTTGGTTCACAGGTGCCCGCTTTGCCACAAAAAGGCCAGAAACTGCTACTCATTTCGACAAATGAGTAGCAGTTTCTGGCCTTGTTGTGGCAATGGTTTCGTCACCCAAGCCCCCACCGTTGGAAAAAAAAAATTAATGAAGAGTAAAATTTATATTAAAATTTCATTTACAAAAGCATACTCTTTAAAAATGGTAAAACTGCAAGATGTGTCTCGCAAGAAAAAAAAAATTGTTTCTCTTGGTTTATATTTCTTTAAAAAAAGCATCTAAAAATAAACGAATTTGGATTCAAAAATAGAAATATTATTATAGCATAAAATTTAAACTAATAGCTCAAAAACTTAAATTAATTTCTTTGTAGATAATTCTTTAAAACATTAGAGTTACGAAAAGAGGAAAAAATAGTCTTAAAATATATAAAAAGAAAAATTTTTTAATTAATTTAATTTTGATATATATTTGAAGTTCGTGAAAGAATTAAAATTTGCACAAAATACCAATTTAAATAATTAAATAGACAAATGCAAAATAATATACTGAAATAATAAAATAGAATCATAATGTTTTCATAAATATAAATTTTCACTTATTATTCCCAAAAAAGATATCCTATTTTAGTTTATGATTTATTGCGGAAATGAATTATATTTTACCATTTATGGCTCAAGGTGCTTTGTCTGATCAATAATGATTAACTGAGTAATATTTCCTGAAATATACAGAATTTTACGCCTTTTATTTCTATTCACCACAAATTCTTTTACACAGCGTAATTATAGTTTCCATCAGAAAATAAAACAAATCCAAGCCGTATTATAAAAAGAATTTAAACACATGCAAAGTTTTAAATTATTAATTTTATTTCTACTATTATAAATATACGTTTGGTTGGAATATCTTAGACATAAAATAATAAAATATGTAAATATAGTAATCAAAATGTTCGTATTTTACGTTATTATAATAACCCAATGAAATAATACATTCGTGTCAATAAATTAAGGTTCATGCAAGTTCAGACAAAGAAAGAGACAGAAGCAAAACAAATGGGATTTACTTGTAAAGTCTATTTATTAAACAAAAGGTAAAGAGCAAAAAAGATGCGATATGTTTGACACCATTAATAAATATTTTACTCCCTGGAGCAAATTTCAAAAAAGAACCTATTTAAACATACCAATATAAAATGGATGGTATGATGGTTAATACATAGTATGCCTCCCAGACGATGTAATACGTCTAGGCATGCTGAGTTTCGAATTATTATTCTAATCTTTGGCCTACTAAAATTTCGAATCTTGAATGAATTAAATCTTATAAGGAGTCTTTTAGACACAATATATTTTTCTAACAGAGAAATAAGGATCATAATATATATGAAGAAATCTTTATGGTAAAATCATCAGCTGAGGAAAAGAGTTTCCAACTTATTTATCTCCTGTAATTTAATGACTTTTCTTAAAAATTGTTTTTCTAGTCAGTAATTTTTTTAATAAGTTGTACCAAACACTTAATTATTTTAATTAATTTGTGAAAACTTTATATACAACCTGGCTACTTAATTATGCGGTCTATAATTTACTCAAAATTGTGGGAATAATATTTGTAAATAATTTGTACGTATTTAATATTGATAATTTATGATTAAATTAAAAAAAAGAATTATTATAAAAAAAATTGAGTTTCTAATTCCATTTTCAGGCTTAAAACTCTGGAAGAGAATAGTTTAATGTTATATCACAATGCACTGTTAAAAATATTTTGGTATTCAAATTCAGTGGGTTATTTGTTAAATACTATCTAACTACATATAACGATATAACAATCATAAAAATCAGGAGAAATTTCGTAAAATAAGTAATAGTGCAACTTGATATCCATCTTTATGGTCTCTAAAAAAGGGGATAAATGTAGAAATTATGAAAACCTGTTTGAGTTAACAGATCAATGAGATTAAAAATAATAATAAAAATATAATTCAGAAGAAATCGCGATGGCCATTGAAGAAAGCCATTCTCGCAACTAGAATATACTGCTCATTATCGACCAGCAGATTATCAGTTGAATTAAAGGGCACATAAAATAGGTTGTAGTCTTTTAATGTACACCAAGAGAAGTGATATCCCTGGAGATAATAGGACAAATCTAGGATCCTCAGCTTAGACCCTGTTTCTAAATTATAAGGGCGAACTCTATTCTCGGAGTTTTGGTGGTATTCATTGTGAACCCCACTATAAGAGATACCATAATTTCTTACCCTTATTCAGAAAGATGAGACATACTGGCTTTATAGTCAATAGCTTTGCATAGGAAATAAACAATTATGATTCGTATTAAAAGTCCATAGATTAACCACTGTATAAATTTACCTTTAAATTATCAAATTGGCATAAGAAATAAATATCCTGAAATTTTTCTTTATTGATTTGTGTGATTCTCACTTTAATAGTTATAATTTCAAGTAATATTTCTTTCATTATTTTCAAATTATACTGTTGACTATTTCCAGAAAAAAAAATGTTTTAAAACGTTGGACTGAGCTTCATATTTTGCAGTTTGGTGATTTTAATCACGGTTGATGTTTCTCATTATATTTAAGGTCATTTAATATATTTTTATATATGTAGTTTTATTCTTATGTTTGAAAAATTGGAATATCGATTGAAAATAAAGTTGTTACCGATTTGCATGTGTTCAATGCAGGTATAACTTAGCACTTCTTTTTCCTCTTTTGTAAAGGAGAAAAAAAAATATTAAAATTTGTATTATTTGATGTCATAATTTTTTGCGAAAATTATCGACGCTATAACTACGCTAAATGTTCTTTTTGGCACTATTCTGAAATTCCACCCTATTTCTTTCAATCAATATTTAATTTTTTCTTCAAAATAAAGTAATTACCTAATCAGAATAAAGTTTAAAATATTTATAAGGAAATATATAGATAAAATTTGCTAAAAGTTTTCCTCTGCTTAATTGTAGATAAGAAAATGGGTGGTATATACGTTATTGTGCATTTCAGTTTCTCACCAATTTGGCGCTATATTGTTAATGATATGATTTATTTCTGGTAACATTAGTATTTTTATCATTCCGGATCTCATTTTTGTTAAAGCTAGCTTGGTAAGTAGATTTTTCATTTCTTACTGTACATTTCTATAAATTCATCGATGCAGTTAATGTTTTTGAAAAAAATATCAGTTTTACCTTTAAGTTTCATATGTAAAATTTGTGTAATTCTTTTAATTGTGATTCATTGCACATGTTTTTGCGTTTTGTTTCAAACAAGCTTGAAAAGTAGTTAGAAAATTTATTTTAAAAAATGTGTAAAACTGAGCTTTATATACATATATATATATATATATATATATATATATATATATATATATATATATATATATATATATATATACATATATATATATATATATATAAAGCTCAATTTCACACATTGTATCATTTGTATAATTATTTTATTTGTGAATACTGCCATTGCATTTTCACCGCCATCTTGTTTCTTTAATCAAGCGCGAAAACAGGCTTGATGAAAAAAATTACCAATTTTCGCCAAAGGGTGCCTTAGAGTATATTTTATATTATTAAAAGTATATTAAAATCATATAATTGTTAAGACTAAAATTTATGCTGATACATTATTATATACAAAGATAACAAGTGTATTAGAAGATGGTTTATGTTCTAAATATTTTTTTCCTTTCTTGTATATGAAACGGCAATAAAAGATTGCTAGCAGATTCTGTAGGTTTCAGTCTCTGAAAAACATTGAACATTGAAACATGTAATAGCGAATTTAGATTCCATGGAATGGAAATTTGAAAAAGAGACCATAATACTTTGACTGAAATGACAGAAAAAAAAATCTTAAAATGTGTACTCTTCATACTACTGTTATGAAATATTTTGTTATCAATGAGTTAATGTTTAAATATACTTGCACCTATCCAAACAATACTCAGTATTTATCACCTTGAGCTCAAAATTCTCTAGTCTTTTTGCTGTTTATATTTGTAAACTTTGTGTATTTCCAAAACTATTTGTATTTTCCAAAAATATTATGCTTCTACTAATATTGCTATCATTCACATTCATAAGTGATTTTTTAATTTACAAAGCTCTGAGAACAATTTTTAAATTATTTACTGTGAAAAATTTAATTTCTTCTTATATCTTAAAGTCTTCATATGATTTCTCGATTAGTTAGGAATAGCCTGTACATCTCTTTAATATTCATTACAAACCTACTTTATTGTTAATAAATTAATGTCTTAAAATTTTTTAATATAAAAATCCATAAGAAATCATTATATTTTCAGCTAATTAACTAGATTTTAGATGTTTGCAATGAAATGAATAGCACAAAACGAAATTGTGTGGTTATATAGCTCTCTTTTAAACGATAATACCTTCATAAATTTTAATGAATATTACTTTGAAAGTATTGAGAATGCTTTTTAAAATTTAGTAAAAAATGTGATTATTAAAATGTGTAATTGACACACAAGTTTGAAGGTCCCATAAGGAACTTGAAAATGCCACACTGTGTGCGTTTTAAGCTACCTACTTTTCAGTATTATTTTATTACATAAATCTCACTTAAAAATGAATTTATTCTTTATCTGTTATTTAATTTAATAAGTGTATCCGTTGCATTTATATTTCAATTACACTCTCTTTTAATTCAATCATCATCTGTTTACTTTTAAATTTTACCTTTGTGATAGCAATGATAATTTTGATCTTTTTTATTTTTATTTTCTAGTTACTGTATTTTTGGTCAAATTATTTCCAGGTTGTTTTAGTTCTTTTTGACTATTTTGTTTGCGTTTTTTATTCACGTCATGTATTAAATATTGTGTTCTGGGGTGTAATAGCATGAAATTTTGGACATTTTCTTCATGTCTGTGTCACCATTCATCATCATTCATGGCGTGCCAGCCCAGAATGGGCCAAGGTCTTCTGAACAAGTTTCTTCCAGCCACCTCTACTGGCAGCCAAACTCCTCCGTTTTTTTGTTCCAAGGCCCCTACAGTCTTCTTTGACTGCATCCACCCATCTCAGCTTTGGTCTTTTCTTCTTCTTACGCTGTTGGGTTTTGCAAAAAAAAATTCCTTTAATGTTTTATTGTCCTTTATTCTAATAACATGTCCAACCCAATTAAGGCGACTCACTTTAATGTGATGTACAACGTCTGACTCCTTGTATATTCCGATAGATTTCTGTACTGTATTTTCTGTGCCAGACACCGTTTTCCTTCGTACCTCCAAAGATACTTCTTAAAATCCTGCTTTCAAATAGGCCCAACAGCCTCTCCTTTCTTGCAGTCAACGTCGTAGTTTCCGAGGAATAGGTAAAAACGGGATGGATAAGCATTCTATAGATCTGAAACTTAGTTTTTCGTCATAAAAAGTTAGTTTTTAATCAATGTCTTAGGACAAAAAAGGCTTTGTTGGCTGCAGTTAAACGTCTTTTTACCTCTGGGAGGATGTCATTATTTTTATTAAACCTTGAGCCAAGATAGATAAATTCATCAACTGTTTCAAATTTATAATCACCAATGAGTAGATGAGTTTGGGTAAATTGGGTTCTTGTTACAGGGAAATATTTAGTTTTAACTTGATTATCGAACCACTCATGCTCATACCCACCCTATGAGACCTCGCATTGTCTTTGTGATAGATATCATTCTGGAGAAAAACGATGAGCACATAGAAGCGGACATGGCCTGTAAGGAGAGATACAAGCTTGTTTTGATCCATAATGTTTTCTACAATAATGAGTGAATCCGGAGAATGTCAGGTAAACATTCTACAGACTTTATTACTTGTATCTCTAGCTTGTACCGTTCCGGCAATAATTGCAATATATTTACTTTCAGAGGTTTAACGTCATATACGCCAACATCTATCGATCCGAGGGATCATTAAAAGTATTACGTTTCAAAGCACTAGCTTTGGCCAATCAGAGGATGTCTAATTCCAGCCATCGTCACCGATGAACAGCAATCAGCATAGGTGCGTGAACCATGTGTCTGCTTCAGAGACCCAGGCACAATAGCTTTCACTCAAGTGTGACACTACTGGGAGCCGATATCGCTTATAAGGGAGGTCAGTTGGTCAACGGTAGTAGGTACATTCTTCTGAATGCATCTCCGATGCTGTCTTTTACATCTGTCTTCTATATCTGCTTCAAAATCACGAAGAATTAACCTGACTGCTTCTATTTAACTTGTAGAACACAACTCAGGGTTAGGTATACGGAAGCATTCTGGTGCAACAATAACCTTTGTTATCTCTGTTATCCAAGGCTCGTAGTGCTCCACATTTAATTGAAATGTTCCTAAAAGTCCTCACGCATCCTTTATATACGCTCAACTCTATTATGCTGCCATCTGCCTTCTGTGATTGGTTATTTAATGTCGACTTTGAAAGTTTGGGGGATATCACATTAATATGATGTGACAGCGAATTCGTATTTATTTATATATTCGTTAATATATTGATTATTAAACATCAAAATATATAATATATGTTAACAAACATTTGTGTACTACTGAAAGTTGACTTTGGATGCTTTATTAAATTATGAGAGCTATCTTTGTTCATGTGTTTCTTCAAAGCTAGAACTCTGTAAAGGAAAATTTTAATCAAATGTAGAGCATTAAATAAATATTGTTTTCTTAGATAATAATCAGAGAGTAAGCAGATTTATTTTTATGACAAGCGGTCCACTGTCTTTTGGAATTTTCGCAAAAATTTGTACATAAAGATTAGTTATACGTAGATGCTATAGATTTAAAAGCTACATCTCATAGGCTGTAGTTAATTAGTTAATTATAAACACATGTAATAATTAAATTAATGGTAAATAATTAAGAATATCCCGCATTTTACACTAATTATTATTTTTTTCAATAAGGAGTTGTTTTTACAATTTGTATCACCCTCTTCTTTTTTTACTACATTATAAAAGGCCCATAGAATCATAGCTCTAAATTTTTTTATCTTCAGAGTATTTGTTACAAAATACTTTTATTGGAAGTCATAACAGCAATAACAGAAAATATTGAAAAAACTAAATGTGCTTGACTTTTTATTGCAATTGAACATAAATTTTCAATCTCAGTATGGGATAATACAGAAACTGCTGTAAAATTTATTACATCAGCATGTTATATAATCTATAATGTCATAAAAAAGGCTGTAAAAACCATTTTAATTTAATTTTTAGAATGATATATTTATGATTTTGTTTTCACTTACTGTCGCAATTTAAGAAGAAACGTGTAAGTTTTTTTTATGAGTAAGTTTTAATAAACACACTGATCAACAAAAGTTAAGAATAACCAATTTTTTGTACTTAATGTGCAAATGAATTAATATAGAAAAACCAAATCTGGATGACATGTACACAAAACAGGTATGTGTTAAATACAATACAGAAATTTTTGCATAAATTGCTTACAACAATAAAAAGTAATTCCTCTGGAAAAGTTAGTTCTTAGAAGAAAGATTTAACACAATTTAATAAGATGGAATGACGTAGAAACATAACAAAAAAGAGTTTTAATAAGGGATATGCCTACATCTAGTTTCAATTCATTGGTGGAATTGATTTTTCGTGCTGTCAACTAAGTTATCGGTTATTGAAATGGGAAGCGAAAACCAGACACGGAGTAAGCTGCTTCCCAGCTCTCCTGAAAATCTTGGAGGAGAACTTAAAGCAGCGACTTGTCTACAAAGATAGTCTAACAGTTGCTCTATAGGATTCAGGTCTTGAGATTGAGCTGGCCATTCCATTATTCCCAAACTAAAACTCTCAATACATTCTTCAACAACTAAAGTTAGAGGTTGCAGTGCGTTATCCTCCATCAGAATTAAATCATTACAAATAGCAATGGCATATGGATTAAGGTTCTCATCCCAGTATTTCCCAACGATCACATTTCTTTTCAGAAACCCGTAAAGTCCAATATAACCACCGATTGAGATCCCTGCTCAAACCATCATTTTACCACTGCGATAACCATGTCTTTCAACGGTATTCAACTGATGATATTTGATGCTTTGTCCCTCTAGATTAGCACACGTCCTGAATAGCTCTCCAGTATTAATCTGGACTCTTCTGTTAAAATAAAAGAAGTAAATCTCTGTCTAATGAGAGGAACGTGCTCCTTTGCCTAAAATAGCCATACCCTTCTCTGCTATTTAATGAAGGGACGCACACAGCTGGTTGCTTTGCATAGAGATCTGCATTGTAAAAGTGCATTTGCACTGTTATAGAAGATATTCTTCACCCTGATGTTACAGACGTTTCTGCAACAAGTTACAGCATGGAAGTGCTTTTTCTCCTTAAGGTTGAAAGATCTATAAAATGGTCTTTAGCAGATGTTTTAGTTCGACATGGGACATGTCTCCTGGATAAAGAAGCTTCGGTTTAATATTGATTTCACATAAATTAACCTCACTGTTGGGCACATTAAGGCTCCTAGCAGCATCAGCCTGTGACATAACCATTTCCATCCATCCTACAGCCAGCCGTCTTAACGAATTCTTCAAAGGTCCTCTCTTAGACATTACGGGACCCACTGGTTTTTGTCAAAGAATGTGCTAACGAAAGTTGAAAATAGAATTAACTACCCAAATAATCAATAAATCTTGATCTCTTCATATTTTTCTCTTATTCATGTATACATGTTCTTTTCTTTATAAAAGTTTTTGGCATAAATTTACAAAAGTTCGTTTTTACGATTTATATAAACTATAACCTTCAGTGTCCTGTTTTTTATGGTAAGCTCAGTCAGCATAGATATGTTGTTTCTCAACTTTCATACATTAAAACTTTTCTAATAATAATGTAGGTAGCATTTAAACATATATAAAATCATTTTGGATATTTTTATTATTGAATGACGAACATGTTTAATACTCGTAAATTTGAATGCATTTTTTTCTTCATAAAATTTCCTATTTTTTTAATTATTTAATTTGGAAAATCATTGTAATTGGTATATTGGAGACTATGATTACATTTTGTGTTTGCATAAGCACAAAATTGTATAAAATATTAAGTAAAAGGGATATTTAAAATACAGCAGAACTCCCCTAGCTGGGTCAGACCTTATTCGGAATATCAAAAACTGTGTTAAGTGGATTTTTTCGAAAAGCGGATCCGTTTTAATGATGTGTGGATAAAAGCGTAAGAATAACTACAGAGTTTAGGAAAAAAGAAAAATTTTTAATCAGTTAAATGAAAAAAAAAAACACTCTTACATTATAAAGAACTCAAAAGTCCTGTACATTGAGACTGAATGTAAGTACATTGCGGTAAATTAAAGTCACACACATTGCTTGCTGAACATGTTAGTAAGCTCTTTCACTGCCTTTGTCGGTTTTTGGGTAACCAAGTCACTCATCTGCTTGACAGTGAAGATTTATATGTGGTTACTCTAGAGCTAATGATCCATCCATGCCAAAACAATTTCGAAGCCAATAAATTCGTCTCTAGTTGATTGTTTTGGGTCTGCTTAAACTTGGATATTAAGGTTATCTTCCTCGACAATTTCATTTAGTTTACCATTATTTGCAATTTGAAATCCTGGGTCTGACTTACAATACGTTTTCTTATATCTTCAGCACTAACTTCTGAATTTCAGAAATAATAATATTAAATAATATTTTTTAAAAATGTTTCTACGTGTAACATAAGAGTGTACAATGTTATATTAAATAATTCATTTACTTTTCCCTCCCTCTTTTTATAGTGTTTTAAACAAAATAGCAAATCAGGATTTTCTTTTCGAAGATTTATTGTTTGAAATTATAATGAATTTTAAAATCAACCTTAATTTTTCAAATGGAAAAGATAAATAAATACATTACAAAAATTTATTTTGCTAAAGATGTTTTTTTTTAAATTTTTATTTCGCTCACTTAAAAAGATATTTAAATTAAAATGTATTTATTTCACTTTAAGATAATTAAACTTAGTTTACCGTGTTATATAAAACATTTTTTTTATGTTTCAAACACAATTTAATTAAACTGTAAGATGTATGTTTTTTGAATTACTTGGAATTTATTTTTTCAAGAGATAATATACTATTTTACTGTAATAATCGAACTTCAAGTTTTAATTATTTTCAGATGAGTAATAAAACTTGATTAATTCCATTATGTAAATAAAAGTGTGTGTGTGTGTTTTGACAGAATTTACCCATTTCCCTTAAAATATTACAGAAATTTTAAGATTAAAAATTATAAAATCTTATTTCATACGGGAATATTTTCCTTCTGTTAAAGCTCAGTTGCCACATCAAAAGCCTTGGACATAAGCGGGTATCACCTTAACTAATGTTTTATTATATTTTGCCCTTAAATAAAACACATCATTTACGGAAAAGAAGTTACCTATGTTTAATATAATGCAAGGATTATTTCGATAATTAAAAGATACAAATATTTATTTACTGATAATTTTTGATTTAAATTATCAAAAGGGAAATATACTTTAAGTAAATAAAATGATATCAAATATGAAATAAAATATCAACAGTATGCTTGTGCTGTTGTAAGAAATTGTTGTAATATTTCCAAAGCATTTAGAGAAACGAACTTAAAACAATGTTAACGGAATCTGCTAATAGTGGCTTCCCGATCTACATTTTAAAATAATAATGATATTTAAACTTAAGAAGGCGAGGTTTTATGCTAATTATTATATGCCTATGTTTATAACAATAATAATTATAGTAAAGCATGTTAAGCAAAGTCATTAAAATTACTTGGAAAATCGCTCCTAAAATTTTGGTGAAAGCTCTCTTAATAAGAGACAGAAATAATATCTTAATAAGAATACACTTGGAAAGTATTAGTACATGTGTCATCATCTGAATAAATTCGGACCGAATATAAGAAATGAGCCTCAGAAAACGAATAATTGAAGAATATATCTCTATCAGAAAATGAAAATGTGAAAAGATGTATTATAGTAATAAATAAAATGTGAAAAGAATTAACTAAAGTAATAAATTCTGCAGGAAAACTTATTTTTAAGCGAATAAGGGGGCAGTTTATGATTCCCCTCAATTATGAGTAAATGTGAAGTATATAATAAAAACATTTCGTATATAGGGAGTAAGAATGAATTTATAACGTTTTGAAGCAATATTGCTTTGGTTTGTTTCTTTCAAAGTCTGTGAAGTACAGTATGTTTGTTAATAAATATGTTCTTCATGATAGTAAAGTTCTACAGATGCCATTCATTATCATTGTATAGGTTTGCTAACATAGACGAGCTCTTCTTTGTGTGGCAGTAATGTGAATGAATTGTGGTCATAAGCATGGAAGAATTCTGAAAAAGAATTTTTGAATATTTTGCGATTAATGGAGGAGAGTTGTCTAGTAGTAGGATCACCCTCTTCGGAGTTCAAAACTCCAGATTCTTCTCCACCACTATTGACTATCCAGAGGTTGCTACGGTAATTCTGTTGCATCCATGCACAAACTAATGCTTATGAAGTGGTAGAAATTTTATGAAGTTTTGCCTTTTATGTCTACTTGATAACCCAATATTAAATTAAAATCTTTCAAGAAGGCCATTGGTGATGGATATTCAAATAACTTATCACAGCTTTCAGATCGTCAATTTGAACTCATCTGACTGTAAGATAGAAGTGGACTTTGAAGTGTCCGGTTTTGATTCATTCCTCTGCATTTAATAGTAGTGTATCCAACTTATGGTTGCGTGACTTGAAGTGCTTTATACACAAATATATTACTTTTGCTGGTGTTAAATAATCATCTATCTCTCGATGCGTCTCTGCCAACAATGCGTACGGTATTCAAAATGTTATTCGGGAAGTCAGTGTAGAAATCCCAAAGACTAAATTAGCCAGAACAATGTGTCATACTGAAGTCCTCATGGATTAGTAGTGAGATCACTTTTGAGAAATAAATGGCTTTTTAATCGAACACAGCTATTGTTTTACAAAAAGTGGCAAATTTTGCACTTTCGTGTTTTTCCTTGCACAATTGCTGAAGTGGATGATCAGAAGCTTTGTCGAGCTCTGTTTCTTGTGACGCATAAATGTGTCATTACTGATAAATTCCGGATAGCAATATTTTAAAAATTTATTCATTGAATTTTTGCAGTTAAGTTATCCACTCCTTGGTTTCGTAGCATATATTACATAACATTTTTCTGTCATTTAAAAACATAAAATTTTAAACTTCTCTTAAATTACGTTATCATACAGTTAAATTATCACTAAAAATGCTTTATGAACGTTACTATTTGAATTGTTGTTAAGATATATTGTAAATAATGTCATATACAGACTGTATGAGTATTTAAAGTAAATAAGAAGAAATTTTTAGAATAAAATAATAAGGAATGAATTGAATTATAATGAAAGTCTTGATTGTCTGATAATTTTACAGCACATTTTCTATATGGCTGATATTATCTCCATTAATTTTGTAAGAAAAAATTAAAAAATTTTAAAATAGTTTATGAATAGTTTCATTAATTTTCTCTGAAATATCATGATGATCATATAAACGAGGAAATTTATAACATTTTCAAGAAAACGGACTCTACTACTTAAATAAAGAACCCTAAAAAAGTAATTTCAAAAGCAATTTCTACAAGAAACTTATATAATTAGAAACAAGATATGAAATTAATTACTAAAATAATACATAACAGTTTTAGACACTAATAATGTTCTAAATACCATATCGTTTATTGCTAATTAAATTTAAAAATGATATACTTGTGCTGCTATTTTGAGCAAATATACTCCAGAAATAGGAATTTTTATGATAGCAGATGAATTTGGTTTGTATAAAAATTTATTCATAATGACGTATAGCTTTATTTTCTAGTATCGAATTCAAGTTTAACAGTTATTTTATGATCCATAAGCGTCGTTCCTATTTGAAGGCAAAAATCAATAAAAGTCATAATACATTTTTCAAATGGAAATTTTACAATGTAAACTTCAAATTAATTGCGATAATTTTGCATAATATGCAATTTTTAAATACAAAAGTATTGCTCTATGAATTTCATTTCACATTCCATATTTATTTATTGATTTCACTAGAAAAGTCTGAAATAAAATTACTTTCCATGTATAAAAATAAATCAATTTGATATTAAACGATAAATTTTCAATTAATTTTTATCAATTAACATTATTATCTATTGTCTAATAATTATTTATATTTTAGATAAACATGTATTGGATTTTAGGAGACATCGAAAGTGCTATCCTATAAATGATAAATATTAATCACAAAGTGTGCATCATGCAAATATGCATAATATAAACATTTCAATTTATCTAATATATATTACAGTGATAAATGTGAGCTGTTAAGATGAAAACTGTATAAAATCTAATATTAATTTCAACTAATATTTCAGTTTTTTGTAATTTGAAATTAAACAATTCAGTCACTTAAAATGCTGAATACATTCATAATTTTTAATTAGTGGGAAGGACATTCTAAATATAAATTTTTTTTAAAAAAATGGTGTAATTTTCATATCTTAATTAATTTTATCCTTTTCAAAAGCAAATATTTCTAAGTTACAAAAATATCAAACCGAATCTTATTTCTGAAAAAGAAAATGTTAATTCTTTACAATATCTAAGGCAATTTCTTGATATAATTATTTTATGATGGGAAAATATTTTTTTATATATTTTATTTGCCAGATTATGATTGCCTTCTCAAAGATTCAATATATTTATCAACCATAAATGCGTTTGTTTTTTGCTTATTTTATTATTATTTTTTTCTGTTCTCTCTCCTATTGGCTTAGAAATTGTCACTCGTAATTGGTTATTTGGAATTGTAATGTTTTCTAAACACATGTAGCATTCACTTCTATTGAGTGTATTTCCTGGTGTATGATTTGACATACATATTTTTTTAAAATGATTACAATTCAAGCGTTCATTTTGCGTAAGTAAATTTAGAAGTATTAATTTAATATATTGGGTTGTTCGGAAAGTAATTTCGTTTTTCATGGAAATTAAAAATGTACAGCGAATAAATATTGTATTGTGCATATTGTCCATTCTAGTCCAATAACTTTTACCATCTGTCTGGTAGTAGAACGATTCCACACTTATAAAGTGGTTGGTATTTGCTAGCACGCAACTGATCCAGATGGGAATAGCGAAATTACTTTCCGAACAACCCAATAAAAGTAAAAACTTTTAGGAATAATTTGATAATCATTAAAATGAGGAAATATTGTAAGTACTTTAAACTCTCTTTATGGAAAAAAAATTATTTTGCTCAAAAAAAAATTAATAAACATACCTTTTCAAATAATAATAGTACATTTTGAAAGAAATGCCTTAATGCTTATATGTTTAACAGATAAATTTTTAATAATGTGTAATTAAGTAATCATATGTAATCCTGTAAATTAAAAAAATCTGTTAATGGAATTACAGAAATTGACAAATTGAATCAAACTGTGTATTTACAAACTACAAAATACAATAATTTTGGTTAACTTTTGTCAATAACTTTAAACATTAAATACCTTAAAAGTATCTACCTAGAGACAAGTTTGTGCGCTAGAAGGATATATGCAAAGATCGGATAAAATTATATTATGGAAAAACTAACTTATTTTAGGATTTGCTAAATAATTTTGACTTATATAATAAGGAAAAAGAATTTGAAGTCAATTCTCTCATGATTTACATCTCAATACTATTTTTATTGTAAGAAAAGGTGAACGTTTTTTTTTTACTTCCCTTCCATAAAATATCGACTTAATAATATTCTTCACGACGCTGTATGATTATCATGTAAACAAGTATAATTTTATAAAATTCATATATAATATGTGAATTTAAAGGTAAATATATGTATCATAAGTAAACTAATTTTTTTCCCCACATTTTATTAGCAAATGAAATTTTCATACACTATTAATTGCAATTTTACTTGATTTATAAAAACTTTTTCTATATTTTAATCATTTTCAATGAGTAAAATTTAAAATATTTTAAAAAATTATTAAGTAAATTCGTATTTTGATAAAATGAATTTATGCTGAATAAAATTTTTTCTATCAATTCATGGTAAAAAAATAAGTAAAATTTTGTAAAAAATCAGTAATTTTTTTTTTCGGATACTTTTTTTCTCGTTATAGATTGTTTCTTAAATTTAACATTAATTTTTATTACCACTAATAAAAATGTCTTCATTTTAATCATATATTTTTACAGTTTTTTTTTCTTTTTTAGACCGAATGTTTTTCTTTTATAAAAATTTTTACAATAGTTTTCATACTATTTTGTTTAATTTACAACAAGCATTTTTATTAAAATATATTTATTCAAGTTGTAAATGCTTAAAATAATTTACTTTTATGCAGTTGAATTGAAGCGTTGCATTTATGAATTACATTCTGAGGAAATGCGCAATCATTTCAGATTGGGTTTTGTAAGTAGGTAAAAATTGAAACAAAGATATTACTGCATACAATTTATGCATATTATCAATGAAGAAGAATTTTATGTAGTATGAGACACACGTTCTCTGAGATTAAATATGGAACTTAAGAATTTTCACAGTAAACACAAAGTTAACATTTTATGATTTTTCCGTACAATATTATTATTTTCTTCTCAATTAATTATTCAGTTCAAAAGAAATTTTCATACATGAATATTTTTATATACTTTTCGGAGTTTACAATAATTTATATTTTAACAACATTTTAATATTATATTTTAACAACTGTTAATATGAACTTCCGCAGTTGATTAATAGATAAGAAAAATAAACATCATTTGTCATATTTACAGATATCCAGATTTATTCCAGTTAATTTTCTAAGCGGGTTTGTAAATTAATTCCTAAGGTATGCTTATTAGTTATAAGGTTTATAATTATAATTATAGGCTTATATAATTATAAGGTTTATAAATTTTCATTTTCTTCTTTCATCAAAATGTCCATTTTTTGAAAAAAAATAAACTCTATTCAAGCACATGTATGAAAATTAAACAAAAATAAATCATTGAATATTTTCAATAAATTGTAATCTTCAAATATTAATGTTTTTGGAAAACTTCTGATCAAATTTTCAGATATAATTTCTTATTTACACAAGTTTTCTTAGAAGAATAATTTATTTTAAACTTCTCTACTTATAAACAATTCATTTTTTTCAGATATGTGCTGCATTTTAATAATCTACAGAGTTAGCTGTGGTCTGGAATGCTATACAAACTCAAATATCGATGATTCGGGACCCGTGGTCACAACCAAGACAGGCATTATTGTCGGAAAATATGTCAAAGTGTTGAATAAGGAGGTAGCAGCATTTTTAGGAATACCTTTTGCTAAACCTCCAATCATGGAGAAACGATTTCAAATCTCGGAACCGATAAATCAGTGGAATGGTACTTTGCTAGCTAAAGAAAAATCTCCAGCATGCATGCAGTATTCCAGTCGAAAAGAAATAAAATGGGTTCCTCCAAGTACATTTAATTTTAGCGAGGATTGCTTATATTTGAATGTGTGGCTACCACCCAATTGCTGCTGTAACAGGATGAACAAATTACCAGTGATGGTTTTCATACATGGAGGAGGATACTATTCAGGATCAGCAACGATGGATGTATATGATGGAGACGTCTTAGCCACCCTTGGAGATGTCATCGTTGTCACTTTCAATTATAGATTAGGTGTATTTGGTTTCCTTAATGCCTATACTAAAGAAGCTCCAGGAAACATGGGCCTTTTTGACCAACTTTTAGCTTTAAAATGGATTCATACAAACATTGAAGATTTTGGTGGTAATGCGAACAGTGTTACGTTATTCGGAGAAAGCGCTGGTGGATTTTCGGTGTCATTTCAAATGATTTCACACCTTTCTCGAAATTTATTTCATAAAGCTATTATAGAAAGTGGCACATCTGCTCAACCACTGACGGTGGATAATTTTAATACTTCTCTTAATAAAGCGATTGAATTTTCAAAACTCGTTGGGTGTTCACTGGACCATTCAGATTTAAAATATCTATCCAAAAGCATTTTATCTTGCTTGCAAAGAAAAAATGGTACTGAACTCGCTATTGCAGAAAATTATCTCAGTTCAAAATTTCCTGCTTTCTTCATGCCAACATATGGCAATGAGTGCGAAGATTGCATGAAATACTTTTCAGAATCACCAACAAAAACTATAGAATCTGGAACATTTGCCCAAATACCTACACTGATTGGCAATAACAGAGACGAAGGTTCACTTTTTATGATATATACCATACCACGTCTGTTTAGATTTGACCAAAAGGCACTTCTTTCTGTACCTGTCGCAAAGCAAGTTCTTCAAGATTTTTTTAGTATTGTTCAGTCACCTGCAATACCTTCAAATGACATATTTAATTATTACTTGAAAAATATAACACAAGATAGTTTTGATGCTCCTCTTATTGCAGTTTCAAATGTATATGCTGATTATCTTATAAGGTGTGCAGGTATGATTTTTGCTGATAATGCAAAAGATGTTTACTATTACTTATTTTCTCATCGCTCAGAGAATGACAAAGATGATAATTGGGTAGGGGTACCGCATTTTGCTGAAATTCCTTATGTTTTTGGAGATCCGTTTAAGCAAATAAAAAAGTACACTTCTGAAGACAGAAAAATTAGTAAAGAAATAATTGAGACCTTCACATCATTTGCATATTATGGGTATGTACTATTTTATAATTAAATAATATATGTACCTTCTTTATTATAATTAATGAAGCATAACGAAGTGATATTATGGTATATGTTAAATATCACTACTAAATATACCTAATATTTGAAAGTGCTTACTTAAGGAATAAAATTGCATTGAAATCATACCAATATGTTTAATATGCAGGTTTGTAATTAATATGAAATTAATTTTATTACGGTATGGTTATTGTGATTGGTTTTTGTCAGAAAGATTTCTCTTATTACAATCCAGAGATTTTCTAAAATTTTAATACTATTTATAAATAGATTTTCAACATTTATTGCTTAAAAACATATTTTGTTTATTCACAATTATGCAAATATTTTTTAAAAATTTATTAGTTTGACTTTTTATTTTTTCTCTGTCTTGCCTACTATACTATATTTTTATGTCACATAAATCACTGTTGGAATAGTTGTGTTCTCATAATCTTATAAACTTTATTATTTATCACCATTTATTGCCGAAAATAGACTTTAAATATTCATTAATTAATGAAGAAGTATTCGTAACTGAGCTGGCTTTTTCTATTTGTAGAATTCATTAAAATTCTTCTGTTAAATATGTGGTGATATTAAAAACGATATTTTGTTCAGAACGCATACATAATTGGTGGTTTAAATATTTCAAATCTTTATTTAACTAGAAAATCAGAAAAATTATTGATGAATTAAAAAAATATCATTTCCATAAATATAATTTAGAAAAAATCTTCGGAGTTCATTTAATTTTCTCTAGCATTCATGGTAACATTAGAAAATCATTTTTTAAGGTTGAACTTTCCAGTTCGTTACTTGACTTTTGTAATGTTTAAACTGTTTTACTAATACAGCAATATTCATTAGTTGATTCGTTTGCAGTGTAATATTTTAACATGAATAATAAGCTAAAAAAGTAATTTCAATAAAGGAATTGGATTAAATGTTTTCCTTAAAATAAATTGTCTACATTTTCCCGAAAATAATCAGGCTAAACAAACAACAAAAAGTTTTCCAATTTTATTCGAAGTCGTATCAAAGGGAATGTTTGCAATAATTTTGGTGAAATAACTATACCTTATTTACTTTATAATACATATATTGTATTGTTTGGACTATATTAGAGTGCTGTATAAGTTGTGGTGACTCATCTCTAAGAAACTGAAGTGATTCATCACATCTTTTCTGAGAAAATCTTAACCTTTTACAAACTACTTAAATTCACAAAGTAAAACTGAGAATTACGAAGTGAAACTAAAAACTTGTCTATCAAATTTCTGAGCCAATGGTATTAAACTTCATAAACTGTATCCAAGCAATCAGCACACTTTCTAGGCGTGGTTTATACATTCTCTCAGGGAGATCTGAACTGAACACAGAACACAATTGCTCTCTAAATCTGATACTAAGAGGACGCACTGTTTTAGTCCTCCTAAATTTCTATGTTTCTATGTAAGTTGTGTTGTTTGCAATGAATGTTATTTATTTTAAATAAATATCTTCCGAAAAAAGTTAAACATCAAATAATTTATACCATAGTGTCATGGAAATTTTAATTTGATTTTTCTTAATATTTATGAATGCAAAGCAGTAATTCTCGATTTCATGGACTATTTAAAAAACATTTACAGAATAATTTTAGGCATGAGACGATTGAAATTTTAATCCACTTAAGCGGAATGCAAAACTTACATGGTCATCCCACGAATTAATGCAATGCTAAAAACAGAAAATTTTATTGAAAATAATTCAAAGTGTATGGATGGTTCCGTAGTTTCAGATTATTACTGGTATGACTTAAATAAAGAATTTGTGGCGATAACCATAACAAATATTTATTTAAGGTCCATTGCTCTACGCCGAGCGGACTATACCGCTTCAATTACAATTTTGAATGAAAATTTTCTGAGTGAAACAAGAGTGTAGGAGGTTGCCACAATTGGCGTAATTTATCACCTGACAAACAATTTTCCACATGCCGGCCTCAGTGGAATAGTTAACCTTCAACAACCAATTAAACAATGGCAAATAATATGATTTAACCAATTATAAAGCACTATTCTAACACAATAACACTTACATAGATTCAGCAAATAATATTAAAAGTTAACACCAGGTTCAAAGTACTATATGGAAAGAACATTTATATTAATGTAATTAATGAAATTAATAATTAATGAAATAATAAATCGTCTATATTAAAATCATCCCGATCAACCCCAGCAGCATCTGGGAACTAAGTTTTTTCATCATATAACTGTTTAAACACTCGGGATTCAAGGCATTGTGCGGCGGGAGTTCCATATGTCAGTGTATTAAGCTTGAGTGTTTTAACTGAAATATCTGAACCTTCCTTTCAATTAATTCTTTGCAAATCTATTTGCGATAGAAAGACTAAGATTTGTCCATACATCTTGCGTATATCTGCCGAATAATGCAAACTTATATTTTCTAAATCAAATCATTATGGCAAAAAAGATCTTGCTGCGGAATTTTATCTAAAATGAACCTGGTGTACCTGTAGATGTAGGAGCTGAGGCCTTAGTTTCGTTGATTTCCTTTCAGGGAACAAGATTCTATGATGAGACATGTAATATACAATATTTGGAGTTTGACCCTTTGATACCTCCTCCTTATTTAAATCCTTGCATTCTCACAAGAAGTCTTCATATAATGATTTCATTTGAGAATCTTGTTCTAAAGATTCTAAGGATTCTAACTGCTTATATGCCAGTAATTTTGATTTCTAAAGACATGGTCAGTTTTAAGGGGAATTTTCACGCTATATCGGCCATCAGGTACTCTAGAATGCGTTTTCATGAAGTGTTTTTCACACTCCATTCTTTTGGACTTAAAATATGACATGTATTTTTAATTGATTCAAGCTAAAAAAACTTGCGAAGAGTTTTATCAATGTTAATTGATTCCTGTATCAGTCAGGAATAATGATTGCTGGTCGTGTTAGAAATGTCATCTGAGCCACTAACTATAAAACCGAAAACACTATTATAAAGAATTAATTCCTTAAGGTAAAATTTTTCTGATTTTAATATAGCAAATAATAATTCTTCCCCTAGTAGACCATCGATTTTGCTGGGCCTGAAAAATGCGGATAAGCCAGTTTTATATCTTTAGGCAAATTCTTAAAATTAAAAATGAATTTTCGTGCAACATTTGTGATTTTCGGAAAAATTACAAATTCCGAAAGTCTACTAAAATCTTTATATGCCAGTTACATGAATTAGAAACTTCCACTACTGCCTTAGATTTTACATTCATTAACCAGCTCCTTAATCTATCATATTTACTTGGCTACTGTGGTTTTATATTTACTTAGCTATATTACTATTGTTGTTCCTAAGGCTTGAATGTTAGTTATAATTTTTAATACATAAATGTTAGATCCCACAGATTCGCATTTGAAACAAAACAATTTGCAGCTATTTTAAATACAGTTGTTACTCGTGTTGACAAATACTTTTAAATACAAAAGTATTATCATTAAAATAGCTTTATTATGTTTATTTAAGGTAATCAGTTTGCCTATATGATAGGTTGTACCAAATAAATATGTGTCATCTCTAAAATTCTGTTTTTGTATTACTAGGAAATACTTCAAGAGGTGGAAGTGATGTCACTTTATATAATTAGGCACCCAATGGGTGTACCTACACAACCCCGAAAGTGGGTCTTTGTAATTTAGAAGCAGGGACCATGCTTGTCAAGGCACCCCTAGAGGCATAATTTTTCATGAAGAATATTGCGACCACGAACATCCTCCAGTTTGCATTAATGAACATATTGGGTCTTCGATTGTGTAGGGATTCGAACTAACTACCTTCCGAGAGCGAATGCTTTAACCAATCAGGCCACTCAGGCTATCTAGAAATTAAATTTGCAGTACTCAAAATTAATAAATTCTATACATTAAAAATATAAATTGAGTTATTATATGACTGTATCACAATATTGTTACATTTTAAATATAATAATTCACAATGGAATTTTTGTATATAAACTATAAGAAGAATTCTTTCTCTTAATTTATATATCAAGTCTTTAATATTTGAACACTTTTATTTTGTACATATAAACACGTTTATTGAAGCAATATCATGACAAGCAATATTGCATGACTGTTTTACATTCTTTAAATTTCAGAATACTTTTTTATTATTTATAAAAATAATTTAATGAAATTCAAATTTAAAACTATTTTTCAGGTATCCCATAATACAAGATTTTGAATTAGTATGGCCGAAATATTCCTCTTCTGATAGGAGAGTATATGAATTTAATTCAAAAAGGAAAAGAATAGTGCAGTTTCAAAATCAAGAGGCTTGTCAAAAGATTTGGAAGCCTATTTTTTTTCAATAATATTGAGAGAGAAATTTATATAATAACTAATTGTGGTTTTACCGTGTATATGTATTATTTTATGTTTTTTTGTTTAACCATTTTACTTACAACAATATTAATTTGTAAAATCTATATTATTTTGATTAATTTATTGTGTCTCAAGTATATTTGAAAAGAAAATATTTTGTGTTAGTTAAATTTTCCTGATTTTACAAAAAATTATATAAATTCAAAATGCAACTTTTTTTGCTGTATATATTTGTTTATTATGTAATGGAAAGTTATTCGCTCTGTGTAGTATATCTAGTCTAATAAAGTAATGTAAAATATATTTTCTTATAAAAATATTTAAATAATTCGTTCATCTATACTTTTTATGGAATATATATATCACATTGAATGGGAAATATTTTTAAACCTCAAATTAACCCTTAGAGTCCAATAAATTTTATAAAGAATAGTATAATATTTGTTAAGAATATATAAATCATAGATTCAAATAAATTAGTATAAAATCTTAGCATTCAATAAACAAGACCAACTCTTTTTAAAGTAGAGTCTTACCGAAATAAAATAAACAATAATTATATATGTTTCAGTAATAAAATTTTTTTGAAGTGCATGTAAAATTTTAAGAAAATTAATATATATATCGAGTGTTTATACGTGTAATATGTGTATCATGTATGATAAAAGAGCACAACAATGAATCATTTTGAAAAACATATCCTTACAATGAAAAGATCAAAACAATTCGTTTTTACTAAAAGATTCATAGTTTTTATTGATTATATTTTCATTTAGTTTTCTTTTTACATATACCCCACTGTTCCATTCAGTGATATAGGGGGGGGGGCAAAGGAGATAGCACCTTATACAATGGGGCAACCGGTGGATGTGCCACCATCACTCCAGAAAAAAAAAGGATAGAGAAGAACACACAGAAAGAGACATCAATGCCCAAATCAGGATTTGAACCCAGTACTTAACGCTTTGAAGTTAAGGTCACTAACCACTCCACCATTGGTCAGTTTAAATCTTAAATTAAAAGTACTTGCTTTCGATATGATTTCTTTTTTTGCTATTTTTTTAAGTTTGAATGTAGAAAAAATATTAAAATTATGATAAATGTCCAAAGGAAATGCAAGATTCTTGAGTTAAAAGCCCTTATTTTTTAGCAGGGTCAAAAATGTATTTAGAAGGACATTGGCGGAAATCAGACATAGCTTTTCCTGCTCTTATGAAATTTTATAATCTTCTAATGAAGTTAAGCTCTCTCTTTATGAACATAAAATAAAATAACTTCCCACTAATATTCTTCCAAGTTTTCTACATTTACATTCGAAAATTATTATTCAAATAAGTAACTGGTAAATCAAGATTTATTTTTTTTTGGAAAAAATATTCATCTTTAATTTTAAAGTCAAATAAAATAATTTTATAAACATTAAAATATTCAAATAAAGTACTGACCATAGTAAACAAATTAAGAGAAATCTAATATCATAGTTTTCTAATCATTTTAATTATAAGAAAAATACCTAAAGTTAGAGAGAAACTTTCTGGAATATTTGAAAAAGTATTAAAATTCTTATTACTTATAGATATAAATCAAAGCTAGAAAGCAATAGAAATGAGATAAGCAAATGTATAAAAATACGTCTTAGAAGAATAAAAGCTGCCAAAAACAAATATGTTCATATAAATTACTGTTTATACTGTTTTTCGTTCTGTTGAAATTAAAATAATAATAAAAAAATGCCATTATTTTTTACAAAAATATAAAACATTATGATTTCATGATCTACAAATATTATATGAGAAAATATTATGATACTCATACACATTACTGTTTCTACCATTTTCTGTTCTGATGAAATGATTATAATAAAAAAGTTATTTTTTACTTTTATTTTCCTCTCATAGATTTACTTTGCAGAACATATGTTTTCAAGATATTTTCTTTAGTAAATATCTTGTATAATTTTTGATGCGTTATATATTATATGCGTTGTTTTTAGTATCAAATATGATTTTATTACTATAGATAAAATTTAATCAATAAAAATTCTTATTTTCTGATAAATGCAATTTTAAGTTATGTGTATTCAAATAGATTAAATTTAGGTATGCTCTATAAAAGAATTATTTTTAATCTGCAAAAAAAAAAAAAAAAAAAAAAAAAATCATGGAAAGATTTATGGCAAGCCATGAAATGTCGAAGTCGCGTACGGAAAGAGTAGTAAATCATAAGTTATAAATTTGCGTATAAAATCTTACAAAAATATAATGAATGTTATGGCTGACAAATGCACAATGTTATATTATTGTAAATAATGTTGTAAAATACAAAATATTGCAATAAAAAGTATGCAAAGAAATATGCACTGTGTTCTGCATTGATTCAAGAAATAAACTTAAAGGAATGCTCTAGGACACATAATTACATTTTTCTTTTATAATACTACACACATTTATTTGAACCATAAGAAATGTTTTTGAAAAGAAGATAAATATCTTCTTTTTTATTGTAGTGAAATTTCCATATGCATAATAAGATATTTTCAAAGATTGTGTGTTCATATTTCGATATAATGTAAAATTTTATATTTTACTTTTTATAGGTTACTTTTTCTATCATACTTTTCAGCATGATAGAAAAAGTAACCTTTTTTATTAAGAAGCTTAAAGAAAGATTTAGAAAGCCCTTATTTTTGCTAAAGCACTGGGCAGATGAATGAAGAACTTACAAAAGTTACTCTAATGAAATGAACTCTATTGAAGTGAACTCTGTTGAAAATCCTGAGAAAACTTTATTAATATATTGTTAGTAAGTTAAAGATTGTATTTGGCAACAGATTATAAAACTACTGCTATTAGTAGAGAATAATATACTTTATTTATAAAATACTTAATTCAGACTCGGATAAGTCTTTATCTGTTGCATTAATGTCACAAATGGTACATCTACTTGAAGAGATGTGTTATTAGACAAAGGAGAATTTTTGAACAAAAATGTCCTAATTGGCTAATTAGTGGCTCTATTGGTGAAACGCTGATAGGATCTACTTGGGCGTTAATATGTTGATGCCATTGTTTTAAATTAACCAAAATCATAGTGGAGTAATGGTTGTTCTACTGGAAATATTTATGCAGAATATGCCAAGCTAAACATTATGATTATTCCCTCAATAGTAGCATTGCATTGACGCATACTCAACCCATGAAAATATAAACAAAAGATTTGATTATTCATTAAAAGAAGAATATCTTCATGCATACAATATCCTTATGTTGCAATGATTGAGTGCTTCACAAAAGCGAGTGTTTACTTCTAAATTCTTCATCCATACACTCACATATATGGTCATCTGCATCGAATAAATAGCAAATTTCCCTATTAAAGTTGAGATATTTTTTTAAATGGACTTATTACATCTTGATCATGTGAAATAAATATTCCTGGCGATAACAGTTATTGTAATAATTAACAGATGATTGGTGGTATTTAAAAGGAACGTTAACTAATTGGTTAAAATGATGTTCATTGATATTTTTATATTCTAGAAATTACCAAAGAGGACAGTATTGTATAAGTTTACAGACTAATGATGTTATTTCTAAATTACAGTACACGCTTGTTTTTACGAACCTGTAATTCACCAACACTCCAGTTTCAAGAATTAGGGACTGGGGCCTAACGTTTGGATTTAAGGAATATTTAACAACTTTTGATGTCGCAATTCAGTAAGTAATGTAAAGGTAATTTATGCATATAATATGTTTGTAGTATTTAATAGACCAGAAAAATAATGAAACGGGAAAATTTTAAAATTATAATTCTAAACTATTGAATTTGGTATTAAAAACATTTTTTAAAGTGCATCTTGGCGAAAATTGGTGATTTATTTTATTCGCCGACCGTGTTTTTGTGCATGATTGAAGAATGAAGAGGGCTAAAAATAAATTCCCAAGAAAAAAAAATTAACATCGTTAATTATAAGGAGCCAAATTGGTGAGAAACTATGGGCACACTAGTGTACGGGCAACCCATTTGGTTTTCATTTAGTGACAGAATACTTTAAACTATTTGACATCGCAAATTAATATAAAAACTACAATTAAGTAGGCATAAAATTCCTTAGCATAAGTTTAGGCAAAGGTAGTAAATATTTCCTCCAATTTTTTATAAAATTAAATTAGTTAGTATGTCGTACAACAATTTGCTTATTTTCCAATGTCTAAAGCATTTTTATCCTAAACTGAGGTAATTTATTTTAAGTGACTTTGCACAAAATCTTTATACTTAATATAAAGCAGTAATTAATGATAAATGACTTGGTAACATATAAAATGATAATCAAATTTTAATGAACTATAAGTTTGTAGTAATCGTTAAAATATATCTACTAAGAATAGAAAGCAAAATTTAAGACTATGTGGTATATATTTTAAAAGCTATCATTTAATACCATTTAAAATTACTGACAAATAATTTGGATTGCGTAATGTTTGTTTTTACTTAATAAGTTTGTTTAACTTACTTCCTTTTATTTGTTGCTCCCTTGTGTTTAGTTCCCTTTTATTTGATGGGCGCCTCATTCGGACAAGAGTTATCAAACGGTGCCGCAAATTTTCGATAGGATTGAGGTAAGCACTGTTTCCTGGCCATGACAACAATTTAATGCTCTTTATAATTAAATTGTTAACTACTCTTTCAATATTTTGGCCGTGTGTCAAGGAGCAGAATCCTGCTGGAAAATAAACGAAGCATTGTTGAGAAAGAGATCTATGATGGAAGGTAGAAGTTTTGGTTCTAGAAGAGTGTCAATGTATTTTCTGTCATTCAGTGTCCCATCGATGACATGAAGGTGACCAATACCATCTGCTGACATTCATGACAAATCATCACTTTAACTGGGTTCTTCACAGTTGCTTGAATGCAGTCAGGATGTAGCTCCTCTCCTATTCTACGTCTAACATATTTTCGCTCATCATTACCGAATAACGATAGCTTAGTTTTATTTGTCCATATAACTTGTGACCACTGATCATCGAACCAATTAATGTGTTCCTTTGCCCACTGTAGCTTTTTTTAGTTTCTGAAAATTAAAATAAGGCTTTTTTCGTGGAAAACTACCTCTCAGTCCATTATCTGTTAATCTTCTCCTGATTGTTCTTAAACTGACAGAAACACCAACATCATTCAGATGACTTCTGATGGCCGCTGAAGGAATTTTTCTATCTTGTAGACAGTCTTTTTCTTTTTCTGTCATCAGTAGATGTGGTGCAATTTTTTCGGCCTTTTCCTTCTTTGTTTTTGATTGAATTTGTCTCCTGATATCGTAAACAAAACTTTCGGACTACAGATGTAGTCACTGAACCATACACCTACCTTGCAATTTCAGCAAAGAAAAGACCACCTTCTTCTAACACAATAGTATTACATCTCTTTCTAGGTGTTCAATCTACTCTTTTATTTGATGTCATGGCTTCTTGACTAAATATTAAAAAATTTTACCAAAATTCCTACTTGTAATTTCAGTGTATTAGAAACAGGTTTGAAAACTCTTATCCCAATTAAGCGCCCATCAAATAATAGGGAACTAATTGGGGCTATAATTGTTTCCTGGAATCACATAATAACGAAAAAAGAGCTCCATATAGACTCTTGTCAGCTCAATGAAACGTCGACGTGAAGCTGTAATAGAAAAAGGGTACTCTACTAAATACTGATAACTCACTGCAATTATCACTATCTAATGCATATCGACAACTATAATCTTTTAACTTTTCTGTATTGCAAATAATTGAATTTTGTGTTTTGTATTAAATTCAGCAATAAATTCTCTTTAAAATGTTATATAAAAGTTTTCATTTTTCCCAATGAAACATTTCCTATAAACATACAAATTTCAAAAACATAAAAATTCCAAAAGTGTCCACAATTTTAGAATATATATATATATATATATATATATATATATATATATATAAATATATATATATATATATATATATATATATATATATATATATAGTGTAATATCAATAAAATATATATATATATATATATATATATATATATATATATATATATTATTATCAATAAAAATTCAGTGACAAAGTTCTTTTTTTGTGAAGGAAATCTTTTGTTATAAGATTTCGAAGTTTTATTTAATTATTAGACAGGATTTGAGAATTGTTGTTAATTTGAAAAATGGTTTTCCATATAGTTGAAAGTTTATTAAATAGTTTTATTAAGAGATACATTGAAAACGCTTTAATTCAGTCTGTTGACTAAGCTTCATCGCGCGCTGGATACTACTTCAAACAAAGGAGACCAAATCTCTAAACAAGCTTTCTGGGATGGAAATTGCATAACTCCTTTTCTCTTTCCATTCAATTCATATACTCTGCGATTATCAGATGAATACTGTGGCCAATCTGGCTCACAATCTTGAGTTACTGGGTACCTGAAAACAAATTAAGGATTTTAGTTCCATATATAATTTTTATACAAAAGTGGTAAGCCATTTGTGAATAATTTATACTTTAATAAACATAATTTGTAATGATTATAATAAACATTAGATTACTTCTTGATATTAATTAACAGATGATAATTTCTTGACATTAATATATGATTTTCGTTGTTAAATTTCATCACAATTCAATATTTTAAATGATAAAATTTATTTAAAACTCTAAAGAACCATCTAATTGTATGTTAAATATATAATATTATATTTATCTATTTTTTTCAACTTGAACTATAAATGTCTATAATAGGTCTTATAATTGGCTAATTATTGATAAAAAAGAAAAAGTTACTATTAAAAAAGAAATTTAAACAATAAAGAAACAGTATATGCAGTTAATTGAAGCAAGTTTTACTTACCCATAATGGGCAAACGAAGTAAATTTTTGTATCACATTCAAACTAAAAATTTTGTCTTCAATAGTGTAATTCTCAGGATCTTTTATTGCCTGTCCAAATACAAATGGAACTTCAGAAAAATGAGGCACACCTAACCACTCATTGTTAGGGTCTTTGCGTGAGCGATGAGTGTATAAATAAAAGTAGACATCTTCTATAAGATCAGCTACAAACATATTTCCACATACAAGCATGTAATCACCGTATATTTCAGAAACTGTTCGGAGTGGAGCGTCAGGTCCCTCTTCAATTATATTGCTGACATAATAATCAAATATTTTGTCTGAGTCAATTGTCGTTTTCCTATGGGATCCCAGAGCAAGATTAAAAAAATCTTGAAGAATTCTTTTCGCCACAGAATTCGTAATCAATGGCTTTATGTCTCTTCTAAATATACGTGGGATAGTATATACCATAAAGAGCGAACCTTCATTTTTGTTGTTGCCAATCAATGTAGGTACTTGATAAAAATCTCCAGATTGTATAGATACGATTGGAGATCCTGAGAAATATTTTAAGCAATCTTCACATTCATTTCCATATGATGGTTCGAAAAACGGGGAAAATTTCGAAGTAAAATAGTTATCTGCTTCAGCAAGTTCTTCACCAGATTTGTTCTTAAAACATGTCAATAGGTCAGTTTTTGTAGCTTCAGTACTTGAGTTGTCTATTGAACAGTTAAGAAGTTTAGCTAATTTCTTGGCTTTAGCAACTGACTCACTAATGTGATCAGCTTTAATTGATTGATAAGAATTTCCACTTTCCATAATGACTTTATGGAAAAAATTTCGTGGAAACGATGAAGTCATTTGCAGAGAGATTGAAATCGAACCAGCACTTTCACCAAATAGAGTTACACTATTAGGATCACCACCAAAATATTCTATATTTTCATTAACCCATTTCAAGGCCAAATATTGATCGTAAAGACCCTGATTCCCTGGAGCATTCGTGGAGTCAAGATTAAGGAAACCAAACACACTTACTCGATAATTGATAGTGACAACTATGACATTGCCAAGAGTGGCCATGACATCTCCATCATATATAGACATCATTCCAGATCCAGCATAGTATCCTCCTGAAAATAACCAAACCATCACTGGTAGCTTATCTCTTCTATTGCAACAACAGTTAGCTGGTAGCCATACATTTAGATATAAACAATCTTCACTAAAATTCAGTCCTCGTGGAACCCAACCGACGTCTCGAGTAGAGTACTGCATGCATGCTGGTGACTTTTCCTTAGCCATGTATGCAGCATTCCAAGGCTCAATCGGCTCTGTTATTTGAAATCGTTTTTCACCTACTGGTGGTGTAGCAAACGGTATTCCTAGAAATACTGCTGCTTTCTCATTCAGTACATTAATGTATTTTCCGACGATAATTCCAGTTTTTGTAGCAACGACAGGGCCTATGTCATCAATATCTACATTTTTATAGCAATTAAGTGTTATGCAAATCCCCCAGAGCATTGAAATGCAAAACATACCTGAAAAATAGATTGCAAATTATTCAACAAATAAGTTTATTTACTTTCAAAGTCATAGTAAAAGTTTCCCATATCATTTAACAGAACATAATAGTGAATTTATGTATTTGTATTTGCTTTAGATTTCTTGGTTCAGATCTTCATTTCTATACCAAATATGAAATAATTCGTAAAAATAATTTTGAATTCTTGATTACAAAATATTTGATAATCAGTAATCATATGTAACCCATGCTATTAAAAGATTTTTTGAATGATATTAAAAGCTCAAATTTTCCATGGTATTAAAAGTCTTATATTCTGAAGTATCTTTAAAAATGAAAATTTAATTTATTTACTTTATTTACAATGATTTAAATTAGATTCCTTTATAACGTTTATATGTTTTAATACGCTATAGAGATTTTTAAATTCTTATTAAGTTATTTTTCTAAATTACAGAATTGTGTAAATGAGATACTCTACGCTATGTTTATAAATAATAAATGAAACATTGCGTTAAGGTATTTCCTACACAGAAAAGTTAATAGAGTAAACCAGGACACATAGATTACCTTAATAAATTTGGTTTTGGTATAATTATTGTTATATTTACGTTAATATTTTAACTGCAATTTAATATTAATAATTCAAATTTTATTGTGTGGAAACTTAAATGATAACAGGCTGTCAATCATTTTTACATTGAATTTATGCATCTCAAAAATTCGTTGTAACAACTAATTATTTTCTTGTTATTAAGACATTTCTATCAAGTAAACTAAACTTTAAGAATAAATTTCTGCAAAATTAGGACTTTTTGAATTTTTCTCGAAAATGGAATTTTGAATATATCTGGTTAACTTACATAATCTCATAATTATAAAAACTTTGCGTTTATCTTCCATTTGTTTCCTAGAAGAGCGGTATTTGAAGCACGTGAAAGTTTATTAATAAAAATTGTACAAAAATACTAAATAATTGATTAAACTGTTATTTAATGATTATCAGGGTTAGGTTCTATATGCTGTGACTAATTTTGAGAAGTGTTTATTATTTCCATTTAAGTGGAATTATAGTTATTAGCACATCACAAACCTTTTTTTCTGAAAATCCAGTAAAGACATGATTTAGGAGGTCATATCGTCAAACCATTTTATAAATCTATTTCAATAAGTCATTTCTGTTTTCAAGTCTATTATCTATTTTTGCATCCACTCTATACTGGCAAATATCCTTCAGCATATGATTCAAGGATCCAGAAAAATTAAAATAATGGATATCAAAATATTAAATCGACAGTATGGATTGTTCAAAGCAAAACTTACGGTATTAGGAAAATACGTTATTTCATTGAAAATTAGAACTTTGAGAATTTATAGGAGTTACATTCTAATTAGATTCCTTAAGATAATCGTTGGTGATTTAAACAAATTCAGGAGTCAATAATATCAAATTACCAAAGATTAAGTACATGCCGAACATTGATCAATCTTGATGGAATTGAAAAAAAAAGATTGATAACTCTCATGTAAGTCTATTTATTATTTGAAGTTGAATCTAATTTAAATATTGTTGGTTTAATTAGTAAAGATTATATCAATGAAGCTTATAGTTCTCAATTATTTTCCCTTCCTTTAACAGTGTTTGAACAGAGATATGAACTATTTAGGTAAGTGAGTTATGGTGAACACCTTTGGAACATATATACTAAGATGCTTGTAAGCACATTATACTAAGATGCTTGTAAGCACATTATACTAAGATGCTTGTAAGCACATTATACTAAGATGCTTGTAAGCACATTATACTAAGATGCTTGTAAGCACATTATACTAAGATGCTTGTAAGCACATTATACTAAGATGCTTGTAAGCACATTATACTAAGATGCTTGTAAGCACATTATACTAAGATGCTTGTAAGCACATTATACTAAGATGCTTGTAAGCACATTATACTAAGATGCTTGTAAGCACATTATACTAAGATGCTTGTAAGCACATTATACTAAGATGCTTGTAAGCACATTATACTAAGATGCTTGTAAGCACATTATACTAAGATGCTTGTAAGCACATTATACTAAGATGCTTGTAAGCACATTATACTAAGATGCTTGTAAGCACATTATACTAAGATGCTTGTAAGCACATTATACTAAGATGCTTGTAAGCACATTATACTAAGATGCTTTTAAGCACATTATACTAAGATGCTTGTAAGCACATTATACTAAGATGCTTGTAAGCACATTATATTAAGATGCTTGTAAGCACATTATATTAAGATGCTTGTAAGCTATTTTATACTTTCTGAAATTAAGCATTTAGTGGCCACCTGAACTAGCTAGGTAAGTAGGTTATGGTGGACACCTTTGGAACATTATACTAAGATGCTTGTAAGCTATTTTATACTTTCTGAAATTAAGCATTTAGTGGCCACCTGAACTAGCTAGGTAAGTAGGTTATGGTGGACACCTTTGGAACATTATACTAAGATGCTTGTAAGCTATTTTATACTTTCTGAAATTAAGCATTTAGTGGCCACCTGAACTAGCTAGGTAAGTAGGTTATGGTGGACACCTTTGGAACATTATACTAAGATGCTTGTAAGCTATTTTATACTTTCTGAAATTAAGCATTTAGTGGCCACCTGAACTAGCTAAGTAAGTAGGTTATGGTGGAGACCTTTGGAACATTATACTAAGATTCTTGTAAGCTATTTTATACTTTCTGAAATTAAGCATTTAGTGGCCACCTGAACTAGCTAGGTAAGTAGGTTATGGTGGAGACCTTTGGAACATTATACTAAGATGCTTGTAAGCTATTTTATACTTTCTGAAATTAAGCATTTAGTGGCCATTTGTATTTATGGAACGCTCAAAACCTTTTATTTATGTTTATATCTAGACAATAGTTTAAAATTTTTTTTAACTTCTGACGAGAGACAACTTAAGGAGGCTCTAACGAATTGCTATGAAAATAAATGTAATCTAGTTGATAATCATGCAAGCAAAATAATGAATTTTATAATTATAACCTATATATCCGCAAATGATTTTTGAGAACTTTTAGAAAATATTAATAGAATATCTTAGGACATTAAAATTTCTTAAAACTTGTTTGTAAAAGTTTATTTCTAATTCTTTACTACTAAATATTTTAATTCCTAAATTGAATGAAATTCTGCAATTCATTTAGAACTAAGATTGAAAATCAAAGTATTTTCAATGTAGGTAAATTATTCAGTTATTTTAGAAAATCTATGTCATAAATTCTAATAGAAACTTTGAAAACAATTAATGCATATGCATAAATTTTACTTGTTTTTCATTCAGAGGTCAAAATATCTTATTAAAGCACATAATTTTTGTCGTTATATTTGCCACATCTCACGCGTTTAATTTATAAGTGTTTTAAATTTAAAGATATGGATGACTCAAAAATATGGGAACTCATTGGATATAATAAACTTAATTTAAATATTTAAGCTTACTCTCTGGATATTACAAATCGAGAATCTAATATTTTATTTGTAAAAAGTTTAAATCATCTATACTTAGGTCAAGAGAACCGGTTGAACCATTATTGTCAATTCCCGAAAAAAATTGATGGCCCTTGCCCCTCTCCTTCCTACATCACAAGAAGATATTGTGGTTTCACTAACATCTGGTCAGTTTACAAATGCTCAATTGATAAATACTTCAATTGTTTAGAATCACGGTTCGTAAAATAAAAAAACTTTTTGAGCTACCTAACAAGAAATTGTACTAGTGTCAAAGTTGCGACCATCTCAAGAATATAAAAGAGAAAAATAAACGTATCAATTAGTGAATTAATTGGTAATAGATATATTATTAAATCTCAAATGACTACTATATTGTCTAATTCAATTGTAAATTTAAATTGCTTCGTAGAAGTATTAACAGAATGGAAAATTACAGAAAAGGCTCCTGCAGAAACTTTAATTCCGCTGAAAGTTCCTCAAAACATATTTTGTGAACCAAAATTTTTGAAACCAAATAATGTATATACTTTGTTAAAGGTAGAATTGTTCTTCCGATATGATGGATTTATTTTTTCAAAACAGTTTATTTGTGTTATTTATTGCCTGGAAGAATAGGAAGAATTAAGGGAAAATAATCATTGGTAATCCAAGTATTACTAAAGATTAAATGAATAGTCAGTATCTTCCATATCTTTGGTATATAATCAAATAATACAAAGTATGTTTCAGTACTGACGTCATCAAATCATTATTATGTCAATGACTAGTTTCCTGATAATTCTCATTTATGACGATGATGATGTGTTGAAGAGCTATTGCACGAAACCATCCGATGCTCCGGGAAGTTCTAATTCAAATTTAAGATCGTCAGCTGCATACTTCTTGTTCCAAAAATAAATTTATATTTGTCTTCATAGCCTTCCATCGTTCTTCATCTAGTGTAATATAAATTCAGTTCTGTATAAGTCATATTCTGCCTCTATGGAAATTGCACAACTATTACATTTTTCAATTAATGGTCAGGAATCATTGCTACTAATAGTTCCACAACCATTTCGGTAACCATCTAAGAAAAATAATGCGGTAATATTTACACAGTCAGGTGAAAAAAACTAAAAATAGTCACTGTCTCAATGAGATGCATAAAATAGAAGAAATTGATTAGCTTTCCATGGAAGAAGTTATATTTCTATAAAATATCAAAAATACATTCAGGAATACCCTTCTACATAACTAAAGCTTTTAATAAATGACTTTGTAGACAATATTCCGATACGGAATATTTATTTTCAGTTATTCATTCATTCAAATGAGTGCGCAAAACGCAATTAAATTAGAAATAGTTTCAGTCTTTTATTTCCTTCATTTGTTATAAGAAGAATCCTTCTTACTTTCAAGTAAAATACATTTATGCATAATATTGTTAATTTTACATTGCAAGTAATAAATGACTATACGTCACAAAAAATCTTGCGTGTTTATGTACCAATGATTATATATATATATATATCTATATATATATATATATATATATATATATATATATATATATATATATATATATATATATATATATCTATATATATACAGTATAGGATAAATTATCCGGTAACCTCGGGACCGAACATATTCCAGTCACTGGATTTTTCAGGTTTTCGAATCGTTGCCGAGAATTTCAATATCCATTTGCAAAAAAATCACGACACCCCTTCTCCCTCCATGAAATAAGTTGTAAGAGGGAAAATAATAACTATATCGTTAATATTTTTAATGAAAAATACACACACACACACACACATATATATATATATACAATATAAAATAATCGAAAATTTGTAAAGTAAGATTATTTTTTGCTTATTGATGCAAACATATCGCTAATTTTTTGGTTTGCTTTAAATGCTTTGGTTTTTCTGAAGTTTCCTGTATTTTATATACAGATATAATATCATGTTTCTTACAAAATGACTTTTGTTCTATTCCGCTGATAAAATCTTTCGTTAGTTCTAGACAACGGTCAATTGAAATGTTCTTTGTATTTTCTCATATATATATATATATATATATATATATATCTAAAGATATATATATATATATATATATATATATATATATATATATATATGTATGTATTATATATATATTTATATATATATATATATATATATATATATATATACATATATATATATTAAAATAAAAAATTAATATAAAAGAATAAAATCACTAATTAGTGGTGCATATATATACCACACAATGTGATACTAAATGGAATATATGGATACGATAGATTGATTTTACGTTATATATCAAATGAGATATACCACTAAATACCCAATAATGCTTGTTACCCATAGTGTTAAGGTAATTTATGATAGATATCCGAAATAAGCTCATTAATTTGAATTATATCTGAACTGTGCAATTTTTATTGTTTTCATTGTTGCATAATAATGATGCAAAATAAATTTTATGAAAAGGTTAAGGTTGAAACTACGGAAAAAGTTTCATGATATAAAATTTATATAATTCACATATGATGTATATATTTAAACTTTAAATTACAGAGTTTGGCGTATATAATTGGGAAACTTATGAATCGTAAAGAAAAAAGCAGCCCTCAAGTTTATATTTCAAAGTATTAGAATGGATAAATTTTGTTAACGAAATAGCAAACTCAAAAGGCAAATAATTTCTAGTGCAAATTATAGATGTAAAAATAAATATTAGATTTCATGATGTATTTCGTCTTCAAAATGGTAAGTTAGTCAAAATTATATTACATTAATTTTTTTTTTACCGATTATGAGAGAAATTTTTGAGACGCTAAGTGGATAAAAAAAAGCAGATTATAAATATTCATAAATTTGCTAGTGATCAGGATAACCAACAATATAGATTTGCCAATCACTTTTCTTAATTTTACAAGAAACAGAAATATTTTGGAATAGATACAAATTATGATTACAGATGCTCTAAAGTTATCTTTACAAATATTTGCCTGTAGTCATACTGACTAAAAATTGTTGCATAATATTTGCATTCCAATTATAAAACTCGATTTACTATATTTTATTTTCTGAATTCCTTTGGTTATCAACATCAGTCATATTAATGTAACCACAGTCTAGATTAATAAATAAGTTTTATCAGAATTTAATATTATCGAAATTAATTTTCAAATTCATTTTAAATAAATTAATTATCACAAGCAAAAAACTTAAATTATGTTATAATAAATGCAGTAGAAAACAACACCTGCTAGTATAGTGCAAAATCACAATATTCTAGAAAAAAAATACAATGTCATGTTATTTAAGTGTTTGTGTGAAGTAATTTTACTTTTGTGTATGTACAAGAAAAATTCTTGTTTGAATTCGTATTACACTAACGATAAGGAAAATAATCTTCATTGAATTCGTATTACACTAACGATAAGGAAAAAATTTTTATAAAAATATATGACTGTTTTTAAAGCCTTCAGAAAATCCGATATTTGTTCAAAAGCAAGTATTATTGTATTTATTGATTCCGTATAATCTTATAACATCAGATGATATTTACTGAAATATTAATGTGATAAAATTAAACAAAAATTTATCATTTTTTTATTTTAAGAAGTTTATAAACTCTTAAAATCAAAAATTAATTAATTATCAAAAATTGATTATAGAAGTTTATTAAATTATTAAAATTAGATCACAGTTTTCTTGCTATGATGGAAAGTGGAAAGTGCGAGTTGGTTACAGTTAAGAGGAAGAATACTTCTTTCTGAAATTTGTCATATCGATATGATTTATGTATCTTAACGTAGTGAGGCAAATCTACAACCACTGTAAATCTGTAAGTATTCAGTAGGGAGGGTCGTGTTTTAGATATTCACTTCAAATGTAGATCTAATTCAAAATTACGAGCTTGTTGTAAATCATTCATATTGGTAACTGCTTATAAGCTTAAAAGTTTGTTGATGTTTACATTTTTCTTTTTTACATGTACGATATCTGTGTTACTAAAATCTGCAATACAAAATAATGATAATTGATGAATCAGTACTTTTTGGAGATGACTGAATAAATCGCCATTTCTTTGGCAACCATCACGAGTGCGAATATTTAAAAAAATAATGTATTTATCATTAATCACACATGACTTTAAAAAGAGCTAACTATATTAATAGGATGAAACTGAAATATGGAAACTCTTTGATTTATATATTTAATGATATAAAATTATTATAAGCAATATTCAAAAAATGAATATCTATATGCAGAATAATTTATATAGCATTTGATAGTTGATAATTCATTTAAAAAATTAAAATTGTATCCACGACCTTTTGCGCCAAAGGCCGCAAAGTTAAACATTCGGCTGACATCAAGACTATGAGTATTGCCTCTATTATGTGTGTGTGTATATATATATATATATATATATATATATATATATATATTATGTGTGTGTGTGTATATATACGAGGGTTACTCTGAAATTTTTGAGATACACGCAGACGGTAATTTACATAATAAAAATAACGGGTTAATTTTAAAATACAAAGCATTTTTTCACAGAAAACGATTTTTTACTGACTTACTTCAACTTGCTTAGCATAGAATAAATTTTAAACAAAGAGAAAATGGATTTGACGCGAGAACATTTTCGAGCTATAACTTTCTACGATTTTAAACCAGGATTAAATCAAGAAGAATGAGTTCAACGGTTACAATTAACATTTGGTGATGAATCTCCAGCTTGTACTATTATATTCAGATGGTTTAAAGAGTTTAGAAGAGGTCGCAATTTTCTTCAGGATGAAGAACACACAGGAAGGCCGCCGTCGGCAGTAATCCCGGATAATATGTCTGCCATACGAAAAATGCCAATAGATGATAATCGCTGTACCTCTCAAATGATACAGAAGGAACTTAACATTGGATCCGCACCCATACACAAAATGACGAATAACATAGGAAAAAAGTAGTTTGCTGTTGGGTTACCCATAATCTAACTGAGCATCAAAAAGATGAGTGTGTCGGAATCAGTAAAGAAACACTTAAATTGCTAAATGATGATGACCACCGCTTCCTTTCAAAAATTGTAACAGGTGATGAAACGTACATACCGTTTTTTGGCGTTCCGACACGTCAAGAAAGCAAAGTATGGGTCTTTGAAGATGATCCCAATCCGACAATGGTGAAAAAAACAACGCTTACTGAAAAATGTGATGTATGCCGTTTTTTTTTCAGGAGTAAGGGATTGGTCAAAGCCAACTGAATGTTAAGGGACTAATGCTTCACAATGAAAATTCATCTTCACATACAGCCGGATTAACAGTTGAGTTTCTTAAGCAAAAACAAATCAAAGTGATCGAACATCCACCGTATTCACCTGATCTAGCTATGTGCGGCTTTTGGTTATTCTTTAATCTAAAAAAAAACTTACGTGGACGTCGTTTTTATTCAGAAGAAGAGACTGATGTGGCTATAAATGCATTTTTTTCATCTATTCCACGAAATGAATGGCTTGAGGCATTTAATCTGTGGAAAATTCGTCTACAAAAGTGCATTGGTGCTGGAGTAGACTACTTTAAACATTCCTAAAATTTCGTAACTATAACTTTAAAAACCTAGTTGTATCTCAAAACGTTTAGAGAGACCCTCTTATATATATATATATATATATATATATATATATATATATATATATATATATATATATATATATATATATATATATATATGTATGTATATATATACATATTATTTAACTTAATAAATTAATTAATTTGTAGTAAAAAAATAGAAAATGTTTATATATAACTGTGTGAAAATTCATCTAGGAAATATATTTTTATATATTTAAAGCTCGAATCCTAATTTAGTTTTTAAATCTCTCTCTCAAAAGTTACATCACTTAATTTAACATTTATAATGATGATAAATTATTAAAGTTCTACTTTAGATGTAAATTTTATACTGTAAAAGCAAAGCATATTTGTTTTGAATAAAATGAAAAACTGCGACATAAACATTTTCTTACTTAGTTACAAAATATCTTAAACGAAATGCTTATTTTAAAAGTTTACTTACGAATTCCAAAATTGTTTAGTAAAATCATGTTAGGAAATATCAAGATTACGTTTGAGTTTTAGATGTAAAAAAGTAAAAGTATGAATATATATTCGAACTTAAAAAAAAGAAGTGGAAGTAAGATGAGGCGTCTAGAAATTTTTAACCAATAGAAAATCAGAGATGAAATCCCAGGTTTACATGTGAATGGCGTCATAAATTAATATTTTTACTGTAAGGTTTGACTAGGGAAAACGAAATTTTTTCCTTATAATTTTAAGATAAGAACTTGCATATATATATAATGATATATTAATAACTGATTAAATATATCATTTTAATTTAACTTAATTTTTTTAAATTTATTTTAAAATTGCTTTAAAATTAATTTGATAAAATTCTAGTATATTTAATTTACATGTATTTCCTGAATTTTAGAATTTGTGGAGAAAATAATCATAAAAGAATACGAAAACAATTTATTAGTTAGGTTAAGCATTCAAAACACGATTACAAAACTCAAAACTTCCATTGATTGCAGGATGGCGTATACAATCTTACAGGAGATGCTAATCAGAATTAATTATTTTTAAAATGAATTACAATTGCTATAATTAAACTTTCGAAACTAAACTTATTTTATAAACTTTTTTATGTTTAATTCAGCCACAGAGGTAAATATTCTTTTTTTATCTTGCGCTGAGGGAAACTTTTCTCACATCAAATTCTAGCAAAAGTCAATAGAGAAATGGAATAAAGGATTATAAACATACAAATTAAATTGGTGCACTTGAAATGTTGTTTTCTGTCACATATGAATGTTTCCCTCCCTTTTTTCTCTATGAATTTGTTTTTGACGTAACTTAGTTTACATTCGTTCTATCTACAGCTAGTATCACATTTTAACAGAAAAAATTTCAAAAAATATATTGCGTTACTATTTTTTAAATTTTGCGAGTTAGTGCTGGAAAGTGATATCATTTATTATTTTATTATTGGTTGAGGGCTAAACTGGTCGAAAAAAGATCTTATGGAGAAATTGAATAAAAGATTATAACCATACAAATTAAATTTCATCTTCTTTTAAAACAATCGAAGACACCACATACTGAAAAAATATTTTTATCTTTAATATTCTTGATTACTAAGCCCTTTATTTTGAAATGATCTAATATTTGTTTAATATATATGTAAATATTTAATATATATATTAATACATATATATGTAATACATATATATTTAAGGGATATCTATGATTATTTATAGTCTTTTTTCATGGATCTTATAGTATTTAATAGTAAAAATATCATGAAAACACTATTAGAAAAGACAGTAAAGTTTTTGTTTAAGATTTTTTTTGTAATGTGTGTGATTTACTGATATTCATATTTGTTTAATGATATGTGAAATGGAAATGTATTTAAAAATAATGATAAATCAAAATATATATTAAATAAATGTAGGTAGTTTCGTAAGTTACAAAATTGTTTTTCAATTAAAAGAGATCTCATTATCTTTAAAAAAATTATTATTGAAAAACAATGATTGTACTAGAACAAACAACTATTTACGTTTTGTTCTACATAAAATTAAAAAATTTTGATTAAAAAAGTAAACAACACTATAGCATTTATTTCATGATACTACATTCGTGCGAACTAAATAAATTTGTATTGATGGTAAAAAAAATTTGTATAAATTATCTGATGATAAGCTTTGAATAAATGAGCTGATTCTTTTTCTTCTGAGGATTTAGAATTTTATCGTTACGCATACACAAGCATTGTATTGAAAAATAAATAATATTCTAATAGTGTTTGATTTTATAAATAAAATATTTTTATCACAGCACTGCTATGTTTTTATGAAAAAAATAAGGATTTGCTTTCAATGTGTGAAGCATCAATTACTTCCTCTCTTTCTGAAAATTATGCAGGTATGTATTCCTAAAAAATTGTAACAGAAGCCTAATGTAATAAAAATAGCTATGCTGGAGTGGACATAAGTATGATTAGAGGTAGAGGACAAAATTGTAGAAGCAACTTAGGTAACATTGTATATTCATTGTCATAAAAATGTCAAAGAAGTGATTACAATTCATATCTAAGACAAAGAACGAAATGATAAAATACGAATATGAGTATAGTTTTACATCTTCACTTGTAGATTTTCGGACATCATCAAACATTCTAGGTGTTTTTTGAATTTTTCTGTTTACACATATCCTTTTTCTAATATGTTACAAAGTGCATTTTTTAATGCAATTTTCCACCCTTTAGAAAACAAATATTAAAAATATTCAAATATAGAAATTTTTTTTACAAAAACATTTTATATATATTTGCTGTCTCTAGCTTAAATATCATTATTATCTTTAACGTTTAATAAAATATTATGATTTGAAGCAATGACTTTTTAAAAACTCTATTCAAGCACATGTATGAAAATTAAACAAAAATAAATCATTGAATATTTTCAATAAATTGTAATCTTCAAATATTAATGTTTTTGGAAAACTTCTGATCAAATTTTCAGATATAATTTCTTATTTACACAAGTTTTCTTAGAAGAATAATTTATTTGAAACTTCTCTACTTATAAACAATTCATTTTTTTCAGATATGTGCTGCATTTTAATATTCTACAGAGTTAGCTGTGGTCTGGAATGCTATACAAACTCAAATATCGATGATTCGGGACCCGTAGTCACAACCGAGACAGGCATTATTGTCGGAAAATACGTCAAAGTGCTGAATAAGGAGGTAGCAGCATTTCTAGGAATACCTTTTGCTAAACCTCCAATCATGGAGAAACGATTTCAAAGCTCCGAACCGATAAATCAGTGGAATAGTACTTTGCTAACTAAAAAAAAATCTCCAGCATGCATGTAGTATTCCAGTTGAAAAGAAATAAAATGGGTTCGTCCGCGTACATTTAATTTTAGCGAGGATTCCTTATATTTGAATGTGTGGGTACAAATTACCAGTGATGGTTTTATACATAGAGGAGGATACTATTCAGGATCAGCAACGATGGATGTATATGATGGAGACGTCTTAGCCATCCTTGGAGATGTCATCATTGTCACTTTCAACTATAGTTTAAGTGTATTTGGTTTCCTGAATACCTATACCAAAGAAGCTCCAGGAAACATGGGCCTTTTTGACCAACTTTTAGCTTTAAAATGGATACATAAAAACATTTAAAATTTTGGTTGTAATCCGCACAATGTCACATAATTCGGAGAAAGCACTGGTGGATTTCCGGTGTCACTTCAAATGATTTCACACCTTTCTCGAAATTTATTTCGTAAAGCTATTCTAGATAGCGGCACATCTACTCAACCACTGACGGTGGATAATTTTAATACTTCTCTTAATAAAGTGATTGAATTTTCAAAGCTTGTTGGGTGTTCACTGTGTGGACCATTGAGATTTAAAATATCTATCCAAAAGCATTTTATCTTGCTTGAAAAGAAAAAAATGGTACTGAACTCGCTATTGCAGAAAATTATTTCTCTTCAAAATTTCCTGCTCTCTTCACACCAACGTATGACAATGAGTGCAAAGATGTCTGAAATACTTTACAGAATAATCAACAAAAACTATGCAGTCTGGAACATTTTCACAAATACCTGCACTGATTGGCCATAACAGAGACAAAGGTTCACTTTTTATGGTGTAAACTATACCACATCTGTTTAGATTTGACCATAAAGCACTTCTTTCTTTACCTGTCGCAAAGCAAGTTTTTCAAGATTTTTTTAGTATTGTTCAGTCACCTGTAATACCTACAAATGACATATTTAATTATTACTTGAAAAATATATCACAAGATAGCTTTGATGATACTCTTATTGCAGTTTCAAATGTATATGCTGATTATCTTATAAGATGTATTAATATGATTTTTGCTGATAATAGACATGATGTTTACTATTACTTAATTTTTCCCATTTCTAAGAGAATGACAAAGATTTTAATTAGGTAGGGGTGCCTCATTTTTCTGAAATTCTTTATGTTTATTAAAATCCGTCAAAGCAAATAAAAAAGTACACTTCATAAGACAGAAAAATATGTAAAGGGATAATTGAGATTTTCACATCATTTGCTTACTTTGGGTATTTAATATTTTATCATTAAGTAAATATATATATATATATATATATATATATATATATATATATATATATATATATATATTTATGTACATACCATCTTAAGTATAAATAATTAAACATAAAGAAAAGAAATGATACTATGATATATGTTAAATATTACTACTAAAAAAGAATCTAATATTTGAATGTTACTGAATGAATGTGCATTAAAATCTTAGCAATATGTTTAATATACAGGTTTGTTATTAATGTAAAATTAATTTTATTATGGTAGGGTCATTCTGATTGGTTTTTGTCACAATAGATTTGATATACACTGATGGAAAAAAAATCCCAACACCAAGAAGGAGTTGTGCTAGCAAAACGAAATTTGGCAGGCGTGTTCATACATCTGAAAGATGACGTCTATTTAAATTTTGCGCTCGGTGCATCAGTGTGACGCTAGTAGCGACACACGGAAGATGCAAATCAGGTTTGCTTTGAATACGAGCTGTAACGTTCTTGAGCGTTGTTTAGCATCGAGATTTGATGTAGTGAGTTGGTGCTAGTCCACAATGCCTTAAGAAGACGACGAAGCACTGAGTTAGAACGAGTCAGCTCACTGAGTTAGAACGAGATCGTATAATAGGTCAACGAGAAGGCGGATTTTCTTTTCGCGAGATTGCAGAAAGGCTTGGCAGTGCATGAATGTTGACAGCAGTGGTGAAGGGAAGATGCTGACTCAAGAAGACCGGCTTCCGGGCGGTCACGCGGCAGTACTGAGAGAGAATACTGCCGTGTTCGGAGTATGACCGTAGCAAGTCGTACTGAGTCTGCAGCAGAAATTCGAGCAGCAATTGGCACCACAGTGACTTAACGAACTGTGAAAGATGTATCTGTAGATGTAGGAGCTGAGGCGTTATAAACTATTCTCAGCTTCGTTGATTTGCTTTCAGGGAGCAAGATTCTATGATGAGGCATGTAATGTACAATGATTGGGGTTCAATCTTCTGCTGCCTCCTGCATATGAGTTAGATCCTTACATTCTCTCAAGAAGTCATCATATAATGATTTACTGTGAGAATTAAGCTATAAACTTTTAAATAAGGATTATAATTGCTTGTCTGCTAGTAATTTTGATTCTCCTGCAACATGATCAGTTTTAAGGGGGATTTTCATGATACATAGGCCATCAGGTGCTCTAGAATGCGATTTGATGAAGTATTATTCACACTCCATTTATTCTGAACTTAAAGTAGGTCTTGTATTTTTAATTGATTCAAGCTCAAAAAATTTGCGAAGAGTTTTATCATTGTTCATTAATTCTTTTATCAGTCCACAATAATGATTCCTGGTCTTGTTAGATATGCATTAGAGCCACTAACAATAAAACCGGAATCTTCTTCGTGAAGATTTAAGCGAGAGTTCTTAAACTTAAATTTCTCTGATTTTAGTATATGAAAAAATAATTCAGCCCCTAGCAGACCATCTATTTTTCTAGGTCTGAAATATACGGGATAAGCCAGTTTTATATCGTTAAGCAAATTCCTAAAATTAATATTAAACTTTCGTATTACATTTGTGATTTTCGGAACAATTACAAATTCCGAAACTCTAATAAAATAGATGAATTAGAAATTTCTACTTAGATTTTACTGTTATCAACCAACCTGTTAATCCTCTATGGCATATTTCCTTGACTTTCTTTTAACCGCAACAAATCTGCAGCCTCCCGACTTATGGCATTTATGTTGGAGCCACAATCAAGCAAGAAACGCAAGGCGTGTGATTTTCCAAAAGCATCTCGTACTAAAACGCGAGCAATACTGTTTGAGATTTATGTCCATAATAATTCAAGCTTGCACATGCATTTTACGAAAACTCTGTGGGTGGAATGTTGATCTCAGTGTTGATCAGTGTGTTGGATCGAAACGTTGGCTTTTATTTTTATTCCGATTTAGAAAAGTCATGCAAAAGGGATCCAGGAGACATAAACTGGCAGATTTGGCACTTGTAATTGGAATCGCAAGAATTTAGTTGATGTTTTGAACTATAGCATCTTAAACATAACTTGAATTTCTTTTAAAAAAATGTTTCTCACAAACCTTTAAAAATCCTGGGAATTTGAAAATTTGGTGATATTGCGGTAATTTACAAATTAAAAACAGCGAATTATTTAATTTAAGAAGTCAACGAAAAAACGTTTCATTTTATTGCCCTTTTCGTCTTTAACTGAGATACGTGAAATTTTTCCAAAAGTTGACACACATCGTCCATTTAAAAACTCACTAAATCAATTGCACTTAGGTAATTTTGATATTTTGTTAAGCATTCTTGATTCCTTATCTACCTTTTGTAAAAAAAAAAAAAAAAAAACATTAATCAAAATATTAAGAGTTAAGTCATCTAATCCAAAATTTAAAGATTTAAGAGCTCTAACGTGTTTAATGACTTTGTCTAGTAAGCATCTTAATTCAATTCCTGATTCATGTTAAGAGAGTTTTTCTAAATTTATTTATCCTGAAATATTTGAATTAGCTCTAAGCCTTTTATTATCGTGGTGCTCCCCTGTAACGAGGGAAAAAGTGAAGAAAAACTATTTTCTGTTGCTTGAATTCGTCACGCATTTCCAGTTAAGAACGATTGTAAGTAAAATAATTTGTGAGCAACGTATAATGTTTATTAGAGAAAATGAATGTTTCAAACTGTGTTTTAAAACTACACCAGTCCTCATAATGTTTCGATAACTTTGGAATGTCTGGCAATTTTTCCTTCATACTATTACAGTTCCTTTCATTAGCAAATGAATCAACATGCAATTATTCTATTTTTATAGAAGATTTTAATTTCAACAAGCTTTCCTCCAATTCTTCGATTTCTTCTTCCATTTGATCAAGGATTTGTTCACTATCCGCTACATCTTTGTCTTCTAAGATAGTGTGGTACTATAGTCGCAAATCAATTAAATCATTTTTTTGCTTCTTGAACATTTTTAATTCAAATATAACCGCATCATCAATCTTGGCCATATCACTTTTAACATAAGTCTCTAATCTTCCAATTTTAGCTTTCAAATTTCCTCATCTGCGAGTCAAGACTTGATGCAAAACGAAATCCGACATGATACAAAATGAAAGTAATACTTTTTAACTATATGAGTTTCAAATTTTTTGTGTATCCATAGGACGTCCATTCACCTACCTGTTGACTGACCAAGAGTGTAGGACTTAATACAGAATTCGTCGATAACAATCACAAATAATTATTTGCTCTATGCTGAGGGTACCATACCGCTACAATTACAATTCTGAATTAAAATTTTCAGAGTGAAACAAGAGCGTTGGAGGAAGCCATAATTGAAGCACTTTATCACCTGACAAACGTTTTTTCAATTCAATTACATATTCAAACAATTAAGTATTTAACAAGACTGTACAACATCAACAATTATTGAATCAATCGCATTTCACTGATTTTGTCCTAATATCTAGAGTTGTTTCCAAGGCTTTATGTTAGTTATACGTATTTTGTAATGCATGAATTAAAACGTACGGATCACACAGATTCACACTGAAAATAAAACAATTCGCAGCGATCTTAAATACAGTTGTTACTTCGCGTTGACAAATTGACAAATAATTTTAAATAAAATCGTTATCAGTAAAATATCCAAGCTTGTTTGCTTAAGATAATCAGTTTGCCTTTATGACAGGTGGTACCAAATAAATATGTGTCAGCTCTAGAATTCTGTTTATGTATTACTAGACAGCACTTCAACAGGTGGAAGTGACGTCACTTTATATAATTAGGCACCTAGTGGGTATACCTACACAGCCCCGAAAGAGAGGTTTCGTAATTTAGAAGCAGGGATCAAGCAGGTCACACCACCCCCAGAGGCATCATTTTAAAAAGAGAATATTGCGACCATGAATTTGCTCCAGTATGTGTTAGCGAACATGTTAGATTTTCGATTGGGTCGAGTTCGAAATCAATACCTTCCGATAGCGAATGCCTAACAAATCAGGCCGCCATGGCTCTCTAAGAATTAAATTTGTAGTACTCAGAATTAATAATTTCTACTAATTAAAAATATTAATTTATACTGTATTATAATATTGTTATATTTTATATACAACCATTCACAATATAATTGTTGTATATAAACTTTATAAATAAATTTTTGTTTTCTCATAATTTATATACCAACTCTTCCATAATATGATCCATTTTATTTTGCACATATAAACGCAATTATTGAAAAGCAATTTAAAGACAAACAATATTGCATGAAGTGTTTTGCTTTCATTAAATTTCAGAACACATTCTCTTATTATTTATAAAAATATTATAATAATATTCAAATTTGAAATTATTTTTCAGGTATCCTATAATACAAGATTTTGAATTAACTTGGCCGAAATATTTCTTTTCCGATAGGAGGATTGTATTTGAATTTCATTCAAAATTGAAAAGAATTCTTCAGTTTCCAAATCAAGAGGCTTGTTAAAATATTTGGAAGCTTAATTTTTTTCAACAAAATTAGGAGAGAGAGAAATTTATATTATAACTATAGAATGGTTTTACTGTGTATAAGCAATGTTTTATATTTCTTTGTACAGCCTTTATACTTATGACAATATTAATTTGTAAAATCTATATATTTTTGTTTAATTTATTGTGTCTCAAGTATATTTTGTTTGTTAAATTTTCCTGGTTTTAAAAACATTTAAAAAATTCAAAAATGCAGCTTTTCTTGCTGTATATATTTGTTTATTATGTAATGGAAAGTTATTCGTTCTGTGTAGTACTTTTCTTGTAATGAAGTAATGTTGGATATATTTTCTTTCAAGTATTTAAATAATTCGTTCATCTCTAATCTTTTTATGGAATATATATCACATTAAATGGGAAACATTTTTAAACTGGAAATTAACTCTTATCGTCCAAGAAATTTAAGAAAGAAAAGTAAAGTATTTGGTGAAAAATATAAATCACTATTAATTAATATTCAAATTAATTATTACAAGATGTTAGCAATCAAAAAACAAAACCAACTATTTATAAAGTAGAGTTTACCGAAATAAAATAAACAGTAATTATATATGTTTTATTAATATATAATTACTGTTTCTTGAAATGCATGTAAAATTTTAAGAAAATGAATATATATTGAGTATTTATACGCGTAATATGTGTATGAAATATGATAAAAAAACATAGCAAATAACCGTTTTGGAGAACATGTTTTTTCGATTAAAATACAATAACAATTCGTCTTTACTGAGAGAGATTCATAATGTTATATATATATATATATATATATATATTGACTACACAATTTCATTTCATTTTCTTTTTTCCAATACCCCACAGTTCCATTCCGTTCTATAAGAGGTAAAGTTGATAGCGACCTCTACAGTGGGGCAACCAGTGGATGTGCCATCTTCACTCCAGAAAAAAAAGGACAGAAAACACACACAGAAAGAGACATCCATGCCCGAACCAGGATTTGAAAACAGGACTTAACGCTTTGAAGTTAAGGTCACTAACCACTCCACCATTGGTTGGTTTAAAGTTTAAAATAAAGTACAATCTTTCAATATGATTTAATTTTTTGCTATTTTTAAATTTTGAATTTAGAAAAAATATTAAACTTATGAAAAATGACGAAAAAAAATTCGATCTTGAGTGGAGAGCCCTTATTTTATTGCAGGGTCAAAAATAAAACCTGAAAGACATTGGCGGACAGCTGACACGGCTTTTCCTGCTCTTATGAAATTAATTAATCTTCTAATGAAATTAAGCTCTCTCTTTATGAACATTAAATAAAATAACTTCCCACTGATATTCTTGCCAGATTTCTGCATTTACATTCGAAAATTATTATTCAAATAAGTAACTGGTAAATCAAGATATATTATTTTTACAAAAAAATATTTATCTTTAATTTCAAAATCAAATAAAATAATTATATGAACATTAAAATATTCAAATAAAGTACTAAACATAATAAACAAATTAAGTGAAATCTAACATCAAAGTTTTCTAATCATTTTAATTAGGAGAGAAATACCTCTTAACTAAAAGACATTTTCCAGAATATTTCAAAAGTATTAAAATTCCTATTACTTATAGATATAAAGTTAGAAAGCAATAGAAATGAAATAAGTAAATATATAAAAAATACGTCTTCGAAGAAAAAATTTGCCAAACAACAAATATGCTTACAAAAATAAATGTTTATATTATTTTTTGTTCTGTTAAAATTATAATTATAATAAAAAAATGCTATTATTTTTTACACCATGTGAAACCAACATATTTAATTCCTACTTGTGAAGAGAAAACTCCAACCATACAAGCAGACAAAACTGTGTGTCTCGACTCTTTCCAGTCAGAAGATCATCAATCTGCCAATCAAACTGTTCCAGACAAAACCGTGACAACTAGATCAGGCAGACGAGTTCATTTCCTGGCCAAACTGTCAACATGTATAACTTTTTAGTTTTTTCTCTTCATTTTCCTTATGGTTGTTCACACATGTATATATTTGTATATAATCTAATATTCTTGTATGATCTTTTGTATCGTTCCAGCGTATCCTCTGTCACTGGAGGGGGATATTCTGTAGCATCTGGCAATGTTAAAATCTTGCTATCTATCACGCGATGTGTTGCATTGGCAACGAATCGTGTGGATGTCCCATAAAAATTATGTGAAAATATGAAATCATGTACACACCTTCTGAGATGGATGTTATTAATCTGTATTATTATAAACAAACACAAAATGGAGAATATATCGCCACATACCTTGGTGAAAATTGCTGATTTTTTTCTCGCCAAGCATGTTTTTGTTCATGTTTGAAGAAATAGGATGGCTGAAAATAAATTGCCATGAAATAAATTAACATCGTTAATAATAAGGTGCCAAATTGACGAGAAACTAAGGAATATCCAGGTGTACCGGCTAACCATTTGGTTTTCATTTAGTGACAGAATACAGAACCTGTAAGCTATTTGACATCACAAATTAAATATAAAAAATTGACGAGCCAAATTGACGAGAAACTAAGGAATATCCAGGTGTACCGGCTAACCATTTGGTTTTCATTTAGTGACAAAATACAGAACCTGTAAGCTATTTGACATCACAAATTAAATATAAAAAATTGACGAGCCAAATTGACGAGAAACTAAGGAATATCCAGGTGTACCGGCTAACCATTTGGTTTTCATTTAGTGACAGAATACAGAACCTGTAAGCTATTTGACATCACAAATTAAATATAAAAAATTCAATCAAGTCTGTATATAATTCCTTAGCATAAGCTTAGGGCAAATTAGTAAATATTATCGCCATTTTTTAAAAAAATTAAATGAGTTATTATGAAGTACAAAAGTTTGTTTACTTCTAATGTCTGAAGCATATTTATCCCCAACTGTGAAGGTTAATTTTAAATGACTTTGCACAAATCCTTCATATTTAGTATGAAACAGTAATTAATGGTAAATGACTTAATAATAAAGTGATAATTAAATTTTAATAAAAGATAAGTCTGCTGCAATATTTAAAACATATCAACAAAGAGTAGAAAGTAAAATTTAAAACTATGTGGTATATGTTTTAAAAATTATCATTTAATACCATTTAAAGTTAATGATAAATAATTTGACTTGTAATGTTTTTTTTATTAAAAAACACTAATTCGTGCAAAGTTTGAAAATTAATGTGAACAGCTGCACCATTCATAAATATGGAAAGATGAAGAAATATGTTTAGATAAATTGAAAAACTTACTAAAGATATTATGGAGACTATTATTTTTCAGTTAATAAACTTTGTTTAAAACATGGTCTAAATATATATACATATATATAATATTTGATTATAAATAAAAATTCAGTGATAAAATATTTTTTGTGGAAGAAATCATTTTTTATAAGAATTCAAAGTTTTGATTTAATTATTAGATAGGATTTGAGGATTATTGTTAATTTGAAAAGAGGTTTTCCATTTAGTTGATAAATAATTTTATTAAGATGTACTTTAAAAAACGCTTTAATTCAGTCTGTTGACTATGCTTCATCGCTGGATGCTACTTCAAACAAAGAAGACCAAATCTCTAGACAAGCTTCCTGAGATGGAAATTGCATAACTCTTCTTCTATTTGCATTCAATTCATACACTCTTCGATTATCAGATGAATACTGTGGCCAATCCGGCTCACAATCTTGAGTTACGGGGTACCTGAATACAATTGAAGGATTATAACTCCATATATAATATTTATACAAACTTGTTAAAAAAAAAAAGAATTTTTTTAATAATATCTATTTTATTAAAAACATACTCATTATTGGTTATAATAAACATACGATTATTTTTTATATTAATAAACATTATATAAAAAATAACCGTATGTTTATTATAACCAATAATGAGTATATTTAATACACGACAATGTTTAATATAACACGATTATTTCTATATTATTTCTTGATATTAATATTGGATTTCAGTTATTAAAGCTCATCACAATTCAACATTTTTAATGATAAAATTTAGTAAAAACTCTAAAAAGCCATCTAATTATTTGTTAAATAATAACATATTTATCTATTTTTTCAATTATTGATAAAAGAGCAAAAAAGTATTAATTGAAAAAGAAATTTAAATATTTACAAACATGCATACAATAAAGTGAAAGAAATTTTACTTACCCATAATGGGCAAATGAAGTAAATTTTTGTATCATATTTTCACTGAAATTTTTGTCTTCAAGTGTGTAGTTCTCAGGTTCTTTTATGGGCTGTCCAAACACATATGGAACTTCAGAAAAATGAGGCACACCTAACCATTCATTGTCAGGATCTTTGCGTGAGCGATGAGTGTATAAATAAAAGTGAACATCTTCTATAAGATCAGCTACAAACATATTTCCACATTCAAGAATATAATCACCGTATATTTCGGAAACTGTTCGAAGTGGAGCGTCAGGTCCCTCTTCAATTATATTGCTGACATAATAATCAAATATTTTGTCTGAGTCAATTGTCGTTTTCCCATGGAATCCCAAAGCGAGATTAAAAAAATCTCGAAGAATTTTTTTCGCCACAGAATTCGTAATCAATGGCTTTATGTCTCTTCTAAATATACGTGGGATAGTATATACCATAAAGAGCGAACCTTCATTTTTGTTGTTGCCAATCAATGTAGGTACTTGATAAAAATCTCCAGATTGTATAGATACAATTGGAGATCCGGAGAAATATTTTAAGCAATCTTCACATTTATTTCCATATGATGGTTCGAAAAACGTGGGATATTTTGAAGTAAAATAGTTATCTGCTTCAGCAAGTTCTTCACCAGATTTGCTCTTAAAACATTTCAATAGCTCAGATTTTGTAGCTTCAGTACTTGAGTTGTCTATTGAACAGTTAAGAAGTTTAGCTAATTTCTTGGCTTTAGCAACTGACTCACTAATGTGATCAGCTTTAATTGATTGATAAGAATTTCCACTTTCCATAATGGCTTTATGGAAAAAGTTTCGAGGAAAAGTTGAAGTCATTTGCAAAGAGACTGAAATCGAACCAGCACTTTCACCAAATAGCGTTACACTATTAGGATCACCACCAAAATATTTTATATTTTCATTAACCCACTTCAAGGCCAAGTATTGATCGTAAAGACCCTGATTCCCTGGAGCATTCGTGGAGTCAAGATTAAGGAAACCAAACACACTTACTCGATAATTGATAGTGACAACTATGACATCTCCAAGAGTGGCCATGATATCTCCATCATATATAGACATCATTCCAGATCCAGCATAGTATCCTCCTGAAAATAACCAAACCATCACTGGTAGCTTATCTCTTCTATTGCAACAACAGTTAGCTGGTAGCCATACATTTAGATATAAGCAATCTTCACTAAAATTCAGTCCTCGTGGAACCCAACCGACGTCTCGAGTAGAGTACTGCATGCATGCTGGTGACTTTTCCTTAGCCATGTATGCAGCATTCCAAGGCTCAATCGGCTCTGTTATTTGAAATCGTTTTTCACCTACTGGTGATGTAGCAAATGGTATTCCTAGAAATACTGCTGCTTTCTCATCCAGTACATTAATGTATTTTCCGACGATAATTCCAGTTTTTGTGGCAACGACAGGGCCTGTGTCATCAATATCCACATTTTTATAGCAATTAAGTCCGATGCAAATCCTCCAGAGCATTGAAATGCAAAATATACCTGAAAAAAGATAGAAAAGTATTCAATAAATAAATGCAATGACTTTAAATGTCATAGTAAAAGTTATCCATTTCAATTAAGAGAACCTAATGGCGAATTTATGCGTTTGCATTTTCTTTAGATTTATTGTTTCAGATCTTCATTTTTATACCAAATATCAAATAATTCCGAAAAAGTATATTGAATTCTTGATTGCAAAATATTTGAACAATAATAATAATATGTATTCCATGGAATTAAAAGAGTTTTAAATGGTATTAAAAAATCAAATATTGTAATGTATTAAAAGATTTATATACTAAAATATATTTAAAGTTGGAAACTTTATTTAAATATTTATTTTTTTTTAAATTATTTAAATTAGATGCTTTTATAAAGTTTATATGTTTTAATATGCTATAAAGTTTTTAAGTTTTTATTTAAATATCGTTCTAAATTACAGAATTGTGTAAATGTGGTACTCTACGCTAGATTTATTGGAAATAAATAAATAAACATCATACGCGAAGATATTTCACATACAAAAAAGTTAATAGAGTAAACCGCAGGATACATAGATTATCTTAATATAAGTGTTTTGTTTCAGTGTAACTAATATTACATATACACAGATATGTTAACTTCAATTTAATATTAATAATTCAAGTTTTATTGGGAGGAAACTTAAATGACAACAAACTATGAACTTTTTTCAACGAATTTATTCGTCTCAAAAATTGAAGTAACTATTAATTATTTATATCTTGTTAATAAAATATTTCTGTCAAGTACGTTAAACTTTAAGAATTAATTTCGGCAAAATTCGGACTATTTGAATTGAACTCTCACAAAAGTCTTTTTATTATTTGAAATTGAATCTATTTTAAATATTTCTGGTCAAAGCATTAAAGATTATCTATCAAAGAAGCTTATAGTTCTCCATTATTTTCCCTTCCTTTACCAGTGTTTGATAAGAGATATGAACTATTTAAGTTAGACTGGTTGGTAGGTTATAGAAGACACTTTAAGAGAATTATACTAAGATGCTTGTACAGTGCTCAAGAGAATTTTATAGCTTTGAAACTGAAATTAAGCATTCATTTGCCATCTGTATTTATCGAACACTTAAAAACGTTTTTAAATTTGTTCATATCGATACAAGTTTAATTTTTTTTTTTTTAATTCTGACAACTTACCACTTATGAAGCCTCTCACGAATTATTATGAAATTGTTAAATTGCTACGAAGTGTTGAAAATGATACTATGTTAATTCTGTTTACCTATTTGATTTAAGAGAAATTTTCTGACACACTAAGTGGTTGAGTAAAAGCAGATTTAAATATTCAGGTATTTGATGGTTTGATCAGGTTAATCAAAATACTTTTACCAATCACCCTGCGTAATTTTACAGAAAATTTTGAAAATTGAAATATTTTGAAATAGATGCAAATTTTAATAACATATGCTGAACTTATCTTTACAAATGATTGCCTATAGTCATACTGACAAAAATTATTTTAATAATATTTGTTTTCCAATTAAATAAGATTTTATTAATTAAATTTTATTAATTTTTTTAATAAAATTTAATTAATAAATCGGAATTTAGAAAATAAAATTAATTAAATTAAATTTTATTTTCTAAATTCCGTTAGTTACCTAAGTCATTCACTTTAATATAACCACAGTTCAGATTAATATATAAGTTTTATATAACACATTTTATTTTATAAAAATTAGTTTTAAGTTTTTTGAGTCAAATAATTTAAATTAAATTAATTATTACAAGCGAAAAACTTAAATTATCGTAGTAATAAATGCAATGGAAACAAACAACTGCTAGTATAGCGTAAAATCACTATATTCTAGAAAAAAATACAATGTCATGTTATGTAATAGTGTGTCAAGTAATTTTACTTTTGTACTAGAAAAAAGGTTGAATTCGTATTACACTAACAATAAGCAAAAAACATTTATAAAAATATATGACTGTTTTTAAAGCCTTCAGAAAATCAAATATGTGTTCGAAGGCAAATATTATTTATTGTTTTGTATAATCTTATAACATCAGATGATATTTATTGAAATATTAATCTGATAAAATTAAACAAAAATTTATCATTTTTTGATTTAACCGGCTATCCCGAGGTAACTCGGGCAAATAATTCTGAGCGTTTTCCGGCTATCCCGAGCCCCTTGGTAGGGGCTACTGGCTTCACTGCAATGCTTCAAATTCAACCACCAAAAATGACGGATTACCGTGAAATCGTAGCTGGGGAATTTATTTACTGAACGGTCACGGTTGATTTAACTAATGCGAGCGAAAAACGAAAGTGTTTCAAGGAAGGAACAGATATTTACGCGTTTTACTTTTCTATGTTTATTCGCATTTAGTTATAGTAATTAAAGCCTATCTAACAATTGAAATTTATAAGTAACGTATACAATACTAATTTTCACTTTTTTTTTTTTTTAAATAATTAATATTTTTTAGTTTTGTATAAAAATATGTGACTTGGCGACAAGCTTAAAATATTAGAAATTTTTTTACTTAATTTCTTCAAAAATATGAAATTTTAAAACGTTAAAAATTTTATTTAAAATTAGAAGGGATAAAATAAGAAATAAATTAGATGCTTATAATTTTTTTTTAACTTTCGAATGAATTTAGTATTTTGAACAATTCTGCAATGATTTTTGTACAAAATATATAATCTAATTTTAATAAAATGCAACTATGAGAAATTCTTTCACTTTTTAGATTTACATTTTGTTAAAATTAGATTATATGTTTTATTCTGCGAATAATTGATCTTTGTAATATCTCGGGTATAATTTAATTTTACAATGTACCTAATTTTATCTTATAAATTGATTCACTTGCTACTAAATATCTCATTTTAAATGCTTACCTAATTTATTAAACAGTGTCAAAAAATCGGAACTGCTTAACTGTAGACTGGATACCTAATGCGAGTCCCAGAAAGATCAACGAATTTACAGTCCGTGTCCGAAACGTTATCTCTTCATAATAAAAATAAAATTCTTCTTCACTGTGTGTGTATATATATATATATATATATATATATATATATATATATATATATATATATATATATATATATATATATATATATATATATATATATATATATATATATATATATATATATATATATATATATATATATATATATATATATATATATATATATATATATATATATATATATATATATATAATACATCATGAAACAGATGTTTCCAAGATAATTCGATTAGAAATGTGCATCCACTACATCAGTTCTACATTTGATTTAAATTTATCGGTTTCCCACGGAATTTGAAAAAATTCCCAAGTTCCACTAGTTAGGCATTTGTCAATCCTGTAGTCAAATTGATATAATCAGTAACACCAATCTATCATTCTGCTATCTTTTTTCTACTTGTAAACAATTTAAAATTAACTACATATGCATTAATTTTCTGTTTACTCGAGAATTTGACTAAACATGTTTTGAAATTTCACGACTCAAATTTTCAGTACATATATTTCAAGCATTGGCTTAAATACCAAGATAAAGCTAATTGAAAAATAGGAAAGAATAAATTTTCTTACATAACTATTTTTGAACTTTAGAATGGGACTTATGTTACTCATTATTCCACATAAAATTATATTATTTTGATATGATTAAGATCTAAAACTTTACAAGGAAGCTATTATATTTTTAACAAGAAAATTTTAATTTTGATTAACACTTTCACTAAATTTACATTTTGGTATAGGACTGGCAAATGATATTAAAATACATCAAGAACAGCTAATTTCAGAAAAATTACTGAAAATTTTCCCTTAAATATTTAAGAAATGCATTTATGTTTCTGAAACATTATAATATGAGTTAAGATTAAACAAATGATCAAATTAAATATTTAAAAAATGTTTGAATTTAGTAATCACAAAACTTTTTCCGTAAAAGGAAAACAGCGGAGAACATGTTAAATTATTTAATGTCTTTATTGTGTGTTTTCAAATTATTTCAATATTGTTTTGTAAAATTAAGGATATTTTAAACTAATATTTTGTAAGAATAATTTAAAATTATTAAATTAAAGTTAAAGTTACTTACAAATTCTGGAAAATATGAAATTTTCTTTATAAGGGTAAAGAAATATTTTCATTTACTAATTTAGTGATTACATCTTAAGTATTAAGCTTTTTTCTCATATACTTCAATATCTAACAGCTTTGCACTAAAGATATACTTTCAAATTCTTGAAACAGAATATTATATTTTCGAAAATAAAGTTCAATGACTTAATTCTAATATTAAAGCTAAATAATATGATCTTCAATCAGATATTTCTAACATAAGAAATAAAATTTATTTTTGTGATAAAATGTGTGAAAATATATATATATATATATATATATATATATATATATATATATATATATATATATATATATATATATATATATATATATATATATATATATATATAATTTTAAAAATCATAAAAATATTTTTAATTTCCCAGATAGTTAAAAATGTATTGATTTTAAATAGGTGTGCTGTGATAATTAGATAATTTGCTGTTTATTTGTAGTTGGTAATCCTTGTAGATACTTTTCATAATCAATATTATATTTTTAAAATCATCAAATAGTTTTCAGAATCATTAAAAGAAACGTTTCTGTTGCTTTGATACATACAGATTGAAGAATTTAGCTTTTATATATATATATATATATATATATATATATATATATACATATATATATATATATATATACATATATGACATTTAAAATTTTTTAAAATGCGATATCCATTGTGATGGCTTCTTATATATTTTTAATTGTTTAAGATTTTTTTAAATACAGAAACTGCTTAGTAATAAATTAAATTTTCTGATAATAATTTACAAAATAATTAAGTAAAAATAAATTTTTAGTGTAATAAAAAATTATAATAAGAACTTGAAGAAATTTTCGAGCAGAACATTCACACAAAGCAAACTGCGAACACATGTGTGTTTCTACAGCTGACAACGATTGATGGACTTCCCCGCTGTAAGTCATTAGAATGTGATTATTGTGAGGTGGTCCAGGGTACAACGGAAATAGGTCCCGTCAAGAATTAGAGACTTTTGTATTCTTGACAGGTGCCAAAGGGGAAAAAACTTGCATTGCAGTGAAATTTAAAACTATGTTGCCACCGCGAAGCAAAAATGATGCACTCTCTTCACAGAACCCCAGACGGTTAAAGGGTTAAGAAGCTTATATACTCTAAAAATATTAAAATGAGATCACAGTTTTCTTGTTAGGATTATAATCAAATTGGAATTTTTTTTCTTGTGGAAAGTGCGAGTTGGTTGCAGTTAAGAGAAAGAATCATTCTTGCTGAAGTTTGTCAGATCGATATGGTTTACAGTGTCTCACAAAAGTGATGGCACACTTGTGCTTTATAAAAGGAAACTGTAATAAAATAAATTAAAAATACATGTACAAATTTTTTGTGGGTGTGTTTCACACGTACATTTAGTAACAATTATTACATTACATACGTTTTGTCAAAATATTAAAATATTAATTTAATAAAAATACAATTGCTTAGAACGGAGCAAAAAATAGCTCACATAAATGAAAGGACACCTTTAGATATACTGCAAAAATAGTTTGAAATAAGCAATAAAAATATTTTTGTGTGTTCTATTTTTACTCAAAAGCAATTGGCAATGATTTCTAAAACCATCTGCAGTATTTCTCTATAGATTGTTTTAGAATTTTTGTGTTTTTTAGCTGTGTGGAGCCATGAATGCTAAGCGAAAAGAACCTGTGCCTGAAATTCAAAAATTAGTTTTTAATTTGCATACTGAAAGCGGAAAATCTATTAGAGAAACTGCTGAAAAAGTTAACTTGATTCATTCAACAGTTTTTGATATCATTAAACGACATAAAAAGAATCATACGATTCCAAATAAAAGAACATATGGCAGGGCACCAAAGCTATCCAGTGAAATAAAGCTAATTGTTGTTCTAATTATTAAAAAAAATCCAAGTATGAATGCTTTTAAAGTTGCTACTGATTTACAAGCATTATATAGTGTAATTGTTAATCCTGAGAATATAAGAAGAGTAATTCGATCTGTGTGTGCTGGGTATCATGGTGGAGTAGTCAGTAAAAAATTCTTCGTAAATGAAAAAACAAAAAACAAAAAAAAAGTAGAAAAGTCAGATTGGCTTTCGCAAAATTCAACATAAATAAAATTTCTATTACTGGAATAAAGTTATATTTGCTGATGAGAGTAAATTTAATATATTTGGTCCTGACGGTGTAGAATCTGGTGTGGTGGAAACAGAGGGAAGAATTTCGTAAACAGAACTTTGTGCCAACAGTAAAACATGGTGGAGTACGAGTTATGGTATGGGGATGTATGACGTCCCCTGAAGTTGGTAATCTTGTTTTATTGTCAGTAAAATAGATCAGTACACGTATATTGACATTCTAAAGCAAAATTGGATATCTTCGGCATGAAAAATTGAACCTTCATAAAGATTTTAAATACTACCAGGACAATGACACCAGGCATACTGCTTTGAACGTTAAACTCTGGCTGCTGCATATCTGTTCTGAAATAATAAAAACACCACCACAATCTCTATACTTAAATCCCATAGAGAATATTTGGCAAGAATTAGAATCAAGAATTCGCAAACACATCGTTTCTTCAAAACAACAATTAAAATCAGTGCTTCAAGAAGAATGGGGTAAAATTACTCCAGAAATCACAAAAAAAATTAGTCAAATCCATCCCAAGAATATTAAAGCATATTTTATAAGTAAAAGGAAATCCAACAAAATATTAAAACCTTTTAAAAAGTAAAAATTTTGGATAAATATTTGATAGAAAAGTGTCCCATCACTTATGTGAGATGCTTTTGATCCGTTCTAACCAATTCTATTTTTACTTAATTAATATTTTAATATTTAGACAAAATGGATGTTATGTAATAATTGTTACTACATTTAAGTATGAAACACACCCACAAAACATTTTTACATGTATTTTTAATTTATTTTATTACAGTTTCCTTTTGTAAAGCACAAGTGATCCATCACTTTTTTGAGACACTGTATGTGTCTTAACGTAGTGAGACAAATCTAAAACCACTTTAAATCTGTAAGTATTCAGATGGGAGGGTCGCGTTTTAGATATTCACCTCAAATGCAGATCTGATTCAAAATTACCAGCTAATTGTATATGTTTTACTTTAATAACCGTTTATAAGCTTAAAAGTTTGTAAATTTTTACATTTTTACCTTTTCGCACGATATATATATATATCATTTATATATACTTACATAAATTTTATCAGAAATGTGCTGTGAATGGTGATCGATTATTGCTTAATCTTTCTACTCGAAATTGATTGGTTTTAGTTCCTAATTAGAAATACTAAATGTTTGTTGTGAATAAGCTGCCATTTCTAATTGTATATCTTTATCAAACTAACCCAACTGTGTGTGGAATATGGGGAGAATATTCTCTAGTCTATAACAATTTACTTTAACCGATGTAGTAATTTGAAATATATTACAATTTATGTGTATTGAAAAAGTTGCAAAATGTTTTTGCATAATTAGGTGAAAATTCGTCTATAAAATCTACTTTTAGATAGTTAAAGTTGGAATCATTATTTAGTTTTCAAAGCTCTTTAAAGTTACATCACGTAATTCAACATTTATACTAATCAAAAATTATTAAAGTTTTACTTTAGATGTAAATTATATTTTGGAAAAGCAAAGCAATTTTTTTTCAATAAAATAAAAAATTACAATTAAAAAATGTTCTAACTTATTTACAAAATTTCTAAAATGAAATGCTTATTTAAAAAACTTTACTTACGAATTCCAAAATTATTTAGTACAATCATCTTAGGAAATGTCAAGATCACGTTTGAGTTTTAAGAAGAAAAAATTAAAAGAATGAATAAATATTCGAAATTAACAAAAGGAGGAAATCAGATGTGACGTCTAGAAATTTTCAACCAATGGAAAATCAGAGATAAATTCCCATGTTTACACGCGAATGACGTCATAAAATAATTTATTTACTGTTAGGTTTGACTAGATCTAACTAAATTTTTTTCTTATAATTTTAATGTACCCACTTGCATATATTTAAAATCATATATTAATAACTAATTATGTATATCATTTTAATTTAATTTTATTTTTGTTCAATTTCTTTTAAAATTGCTAAAAATTAATCTGAAAATATTCTAATATTTTCAATTTACATAATGTATTACCTGAATTTTTATGTTGAACAATCTATTCATTTTGATAAAATTCTTATTTTTTATTGAATATTTAAGTGAATGAATCAGAACCCAATTTAATATTTGAATAACAGCTGTTATAAGTTATGGGAATTTTCAAATTTAAAATATAGCTTAAAATAAGTGGGGCATAGCAACAATTTACCATGTTTTTTTGATGTTGTCATATCTTATTTGTTTATTATTCTTTGTGAACTTATCTTGAATACTGGATCGATCAAAAATAAGTGAATATGTATTCAGTATAACCTAGATACACGAAATAAAATCAAATAAAAATCTTAAAAAAGAGAGAATTCAATTTATAGTTTCTGAAAGATTAGAAATCGAGCAAACATTTCGCTTTAATAAATTTCTACTATTCAAAGGTTTTGAAAAATGTTGAAAATTATTTAAAATATTTAATATTTAAGCAATTTAAGGAGATGATGTTATTGTGAGGAAATTGAATGGTTGATAGAGAAAGAGAGAGAGAATTAAGAGCATTTTGGCAAACTGGGTGAGAAAAATTATCATACGTGGATTCAAAAACTATGAATTCAATAGCTTACGCATTCTATACATGACGACAAAACTCAAAACTTCCATTGATTGATGATGACATATACAATCTTACAGGAGATTCAAATCAAAATTAATTAATTTTTAAATCAATAACACAATAACTGTAATTAAACTTTCGAAATTATATAAACTTATTTTATATACTTTTTTAATTTTAACTCAGCCTCAGGTAAATATAATTCCTTTTATCCTGCATTCAAGGGAGTTTTTTTCTCACTTCAACTTCAAGCAAAAGTCAATGGACAAATTTAATAAAGGATTTTTAGCATGCAAACTAGGTTGATGCATTTGAAATATCATTTTTTGTCGCATATAAATGTTTCTCTCCCTTTTTTTCTCTTTGATTTGGTTTTTGGCATAACCTTGTTTACGTTCGTTCTATCCATAACTAGAATCACATTTTAACAAGTATAGTTTTAAAAAATATATTGCATAGTTATTTTTTGAATTTTGTGACCCTGTGAATGTAAATGACATTTGTGTAATTTTTCTAGGAGTGTAAACTTAGCAATAATATTACAAAAGTTGCACGTAATATATGAGCTCGACATTTGGAAAAAATAATGTAGTTGTTCGAAAAATATAAACGTTGGTTCGTAAAATTTCAATGTTTCATATTTTCCTTACAAAATAAGCTATGTAAAAGAACCATAGCATTTGTGAAAAAGGAAGCTTTGGGCTCAGGTAAATAAATTACCTGAAACAAATTCAAATTTATCTATAGTTAATCAGAATGAAAACTGGCCATACAGTAACATATAATGATACCTTTTTAAAATTGTAAAGGTGAAGAAACTGATAAGTGCGGACTACAGTTTGATTGTTGTGACTGGAAAAGTTCACTATATATATTCCTTCTAACTAAAAAGACAATTACAGATTAGAATTATAAGTACATTGATGAATTGATGGAAAAGGATAAACTACATGCCCATCACTTGTCAATGAGCAGAGCAAAACTTTTCTTAACGATGCAACGAGGCAACATACATCGTAGGAAATAGTTACAAAAGCAAATGATGAAAATTTTACAGGTTGCATTATCCAAATTTTTAATATTCAACGAATTGATATCCTTAATACAAATTAAAGGAAGCACAGCTGTTTCAAATAGGCAAATTCAGTTTTTCCTTGATTGCAATAGGATTTCCACAAATAGAGGGAGTTGCAATTTCTAGTTTATTAATAAACTAATGAAATTATTCGGAAAATTAAATTAATGAATAACTTTGATATTTCGTTTAAATATTAAAATAATCCCTTTTTTATTTAACTCCGCTTCACAAATTTAAGCAAAGAAGTTGAGGAAGCGAAATACACTGCTGGTCACCCAAATTGAAACACCAAGAAAGACAAGAGATAAGATAACATAATTTATTTTCTAGATAAAATTTTGACCAAGTATCAAATGATTAAATTTATAGACTTCTGTGAAGCGTGGTTCCTGCCGAAACCAGAGCCCAGAGTAGCCACCGTTGTTGAAGATCATCGCTACAACATGCCTCGGCATTGATTGAAAGAGTTTTTGGATATCTTCTTGGGGTACAAAGGACCAAGAAGTTTCCACACGATGCCAAAGTTTATCTGGCGGGGAAAACTGGGGATATAATCTGGGTCCATCTTTGAGCAACCATGGAGAACATGTCTTTTATCACCGGACAGCAAGCCGGCCAGAGAAGCAATTCAAGCTGGCGATTGATGAAGAAAACTTGGAAAATGCTTGCCACGTGTGATCGTGCATTATCATGTTGAAATATGGTTCTGGGCAAGCCCTGAATGTAAGGATAGACAACTGGCTCCAACACATCGGAGATGTAGCGTTGACTGTTTAAAGTACTGGAAATGTCTACTAGAGAAGTGCAACAGTGATATACAATACCGTCCAGTGCAGTTACTGTGTGGCGATGCATAATGCAGCTGTTCAATATCCTCTCTCCATGGTATCTCCAGACTCGAATGAGACCATCATCTTGACCAAGTATGAAATGATCAAATTTATGAATTCTGTGAAGTGTGTTTCCTGCCAAAATCAGTAGCCAGTGTATCTGCCATTGTTGGAGATCACAGCTGCCACATGTCTCGGCATTGATTCCAAGCGTTTTTGGATATGCTCTTGGGGTACAGCTGATCAAGCAGCTTCCACACGTTGCCAAAGTTGATCTGATGTTTTCAGCTGGTGATGTTATCTGGATCAGTTGTTGAGCAACCATGAACCACATGTATTCTATCAGCGAAAGATCCGAAGAGCTAGCCAGCCACGGAAGTAATTCATAGTGATCGACGAAGAACTCTTTACAATGCGTGCCACGTGTGGATGCGCATTATCTTGTAAAATATGACAGTGGGCAAGCCCTGAAGATAAGGAAGAACAACTGGCTCCAAAAACTCTTTAATCTGGATTTTTAAAGAACCGGCAATGTGTACTATAGGAGTGCGAGAATTATATCTAATACTGTTCCATACCGTAATACCTGTTGCAGGACCAGTGTGGCGTAATACTTGGTGCAGGATCTGTGTTTCTAGACTCGAATGTGACTATCGTGGCGTTGAAAACCGAAGCGTGACTCATCAATAAAGAGAATTTCATTTCATTCTGTCATCCACATCCTTGTTTTATCAAATCATAGTTGGCGGAGACATCTGTGGTTTTGCGTCAAGGGTAGATGAAGTAATGAACATCTTGCGGACAGACTTCTCTGATGTAAATAGCATCGATAGGTATGCGCAGACATTGGATGATGCGTTACTGACTAAATGTACTGTGTAATGGTACGTGTTGTGACTGAGCGATCCGTCACTGGCATGCGCACAATTTGTTAGTCAACACGTGAAGTGGTGCACTGAGGTGGATGTGATAGAACACGTCGGTCCATCGTACCTTCCTGCATCCAACGATCACATAATACTGTTACAATTGTCTGGATTCGTTCAACACGACTACCGATTTCCTCAAAAAATAATCCACAACCTTGGTAGACCAATATCCTTCCTCTGTCGAACTCGGATACTTGGTCAAAAATTATGATTGTTTTCTACGAGGTCGATAATTGTGCATTTTAAATATATACCACAAGCAAAACACAATTGCCGAACTTGAAATCATGAAAATCTAGAAGCCAAGCCACATAGCGTTTTGAGGTGGAGTCACAGGCACACTTGATGTGCTCCCTAGCCGAAATTCTTATCGTTTGGATATCTTATATCCGCTAATGAATGCGGTAAATTTCATGTTTATTGCATGCTTACTTTAGGGTGTTGCATTTACTGTGCCATCAGTGTATATTAATAACGATACTTAGACCCAGAAACTTGGAAATAGCTATTTATATTTGAAATTTATGCCTTAAAACATCAAATTCAATACGTTATCATTACAGGTATTGATTGCTCTTCTAGACTAATAATCAAGCTTGCCTAAAAACAATCCTGAATACATTTATTAATAACCTATGAATAAGTGATATGCAAATGACTTTTTAAGACACAAACTGCATCAAATTTTGCTCATAAAATCTAGAATAGGAACCAGAATAAGATAATGAAAAAGTTGATGAAATAACAGAACAAAAAATTAAATCTTGCTTCTTTCTGCAAAATTAATTAATGCTCCATTCATTTTATCAATTCCAAAATCATTCATAAAAATTAGTTAAAAGATTCGATATTAAAAATTGACAAGCCAAATGGAAAATTGATACAACCAGACGAAATGCTTAATAGATGGAGCGTAAAGTCAATAAAAGATTTCTTAACTAAACCCGAAAATGAAATTATCTTTTTCGTTGACCATGAACTTTCTCATTCTTATTTTTATCGATTCAGCATTCCATTTCTATAGATTGCTCATGCAGTTTAGAAGTTATCCAACTACATATCTCTGACTTAAGGTAACCTACTACATCTTACTCACTGACAACTTCTTCGTATCTCGCCAAGCAAAGCGATAAAAAAAAATATTGCTACATAGTCTGTTGTGTGTGTGTGTGTGTTCCAGTTAATATCACTTTTTTCACTTGAAATATATTATCCTTATTCAGTGACTTCCTTTCAATCAAGTAGAACTTCATTATATTCAGTTAAATTAAATAAAGGAGAAGTTAGCTGGTATTTACCTCATCATAGATATTACAAAATATAAATTTAATTTATTTTAGTACCAATAGAATAGAGTGTAAAGAACTCTGCATATTAAAAAGCAATAAAATATTTAAAATTTTTTTTTAAAAAAAATAATAAGTTTGCTTAAAGAGCAATTTTATTTTAACTGTGTGAAAAACAAATATCTCAATATATATGACCTTTAAATTTAAGCCTAAATTTAATCTCTTATAGATAGAACTAAATTTAAACATATGGAATTATGAAAAAATTTTAAACTCTTATAAATGTAATACAATTTAATTGCTCACAAATAAAATTTAAATTTATGAATTCAAATTTATGTTTTTAAATAACTTTGAATTTGGTGCTAATATGTGAAGCTTAATTATACATTTTAAAAAATATTCTTATTTGCAATTCAAGAGAAAAATTCTTTTCCACTATTCCTATCAATTCTTTTAGTAATTCGAAATTCATTTGATTAATTGATAAAACTGTGTCTTTAAAAATCGAGAATAAAAATATTTCCTCTCAAATATATGAACATGCTCTTGAATTTCATCATTTATTATCTTTATTGAAATGAAAAAGGTTATCATGAATGCTTATTTACCTGTTGATTAAAAATTTCAGATCTTTTTATTGGAAGGTTAAAAATTGATTTTATTTCTGTTCATAAAGGAGATAGCTATTGAGTTTAATCTTAACTAAATTAATGAAAAATAAATAAAATCCTTATTCTATTTGTCCTTTAAATTTTTTCTTGGGAGGGAGCTGAAAACAGAGGCACGAAATTGACTAAAACTTGTATCGGGACATTGATCTCCGACTAATTAAAACCGAATGTCATATTTCATTTCGTAATTGTTGATTACAACGTTTTCAATTAATTTAAATCGTAATTAAAACTGATTTAATAGCTGTATAAGGATGTTTATGCCACGATGGGCATTCATTCATACCTTTGTTAGCATCAAAAGCAAAAAAATGGAAGCGTTGCTTTTTTCCTCTTTTTTATGAGTAACTGCTGATTGTAGAGAAAACATTTATACGATGTCAATAACAGAGCTCACCTTTTTCCTACATTCTCATTACATATATATTTTTAAAAATAATAATATTTACTATTTATTTTTCTTATTTGCACTACCAATTGAAAAGTCAATGGAAGAGAGTTGAATTGAGTTTTGACATCAATATTTAATTACTTTGTAATTGAGAAGAATTTCAAAGCAATTAAATCAACGTTTCGAACAAAGTCAAATCGATAGTAAATATCAACAAAAAATAAAAAATATCAAATTTCCAAACACCTATTTTTTCTCGAAACTTAAGTATACTTTTACGTTAAAAACTAGGTGAGATAGCAAAATTAATAAAACTTCAAATATATTAAAAAATGTTAGGTATTGCATATTGTACTCATGTTTTATTGTTTCAACAAATTTCTAATTATAAAAATTATTTTTTATAATAATGGAATAAAAAATTTTATAAATAAATCAGTCTATAGGAAATCATCCACCATTTTCAACCTCATTTTATAAAATCTTAAGCAACCTACAAATCTTGACAACAAATAATTAATTTACTGATAAACATAAATGTGAGAATTAACAAATATTTTTTTTTTACTTTTAACATATTATAAATTAATGTTATAAGCATCGGAATCTCAAAAAATTGACGTTGAAATTTTTTGCAGGAATTAGAAAGCTTTGCTATTTGATATTCACTATATTTCATCTTGTAAATTATTTCAACATGCGTTACACAGTTTCATATAGTTAGTTAGCTATATGAGAAAAAGCATTTTATAAACCCATGTTAGAACGTAAACTATATAATATAAAATTGTTTTTTAACCAATTAGTTCATAATATACATTTTATCAACTGTGTTGTTTCAGCTGAGTTCTCCTAGTCATCAGCTGAGCTTACAAAGCGATAATTAGATATAATTTATTATTAAAATAGTTGCCTAATTTTTATCTCTACATTTTAATTTGTTCAGTTTGTAATTATGTTAAACCTGAGTCATTCTTGATTCAGTAATCGAATCATGTTCTTATGTCGCCATTACATTGTATAAATATATACCAATTAGGGAGTCTTCTTTATATCCCTCATTATATTCCAAAATTTTGTTTTCGACATAATTGCTATCATATATTCTCTGGTAATTCTTTATTTGTCAATGGAAAATGGAAATTTTTTAAAAAGTTTATTAAGTTTTTCTGATAAAATAATTGAATATAGAACATTGATAAATAAATTTAAAATATATATATATATATATATTATTATTATTATTATTATTATTATTATTACAATAAAATAATCTTGTAAATAATTTAAAATAAACTATTTTAATAATTTTATTTTATAATTCTCAATTTAGTTTAAGATCATACTTCCGCATTATCATTATTATATTGATATCTTTCTTACATTAAATCTATAATATTTTGTTCTAATCGTCACAAGAAAGTGTAAATTTTTATTCCAAAAAATCAGTACATTTCATATTTTAATTCTTGCATATTTTTTTAAATAAATTTTAGACAAGATTAATGTATTGTCATTGAAGGTTTAAGATCTTTCCCTCCTTATTTTTGGGAATGGGAGTAGTTTGTTTTTGGATACTTCATTGAATTAATGAATGAATTTTGCGTATCGGAATCAAAACTATTTGTGCTGTCATCTTTTATTCCACTATTGTGCACTTGTAGATTTGAATTTTGCCATTCCATTTCATGTATGCATATCTATGTGATTGAATGTTGAATATTTTCTCAGATTCTCTCACTTTTCACAGATATATTTCAACGCAAGCTTTTTGTACAACGATTAATACCTGTTTTAGTGTGACTTTGAATTTAATAATTAATACAAGAAACTAAATTATCTGTCCAAAGTAAGCTGTTTTATATAGTTAACAACAAGGTTCAATCAAAACGTTCTTAGTGTACCGTTCTAACTCTATTAGCCACTATATAAATACACATTTATTTAATTTTCCTCTATATAGGTTGACTTCAGAACACACGTATCTGTTTAAAGTCCCAACCATTGCTAAAAAGTCGTTTACAGTTCTGTTGGAGTATTTCAGAAAAATCAGGCTTCTCTTGCTTTTGTTATTATCTGTGATATCAAAACAATTACCTTCGAAATTTATTTTTTAGCTTTGGGGAAAATCAAGAAATCTTATTGTGTGGGTACTGAATTCAATGATGAAGGAGGTATGTGGAGATTGAAATATTCTTTCCGACGAGCTTTGTTCAACAATCAATGCGTGGGAGGAAGTGACCATTCTCCTTGGCATTTTGGAATAAGCTTTACTTGAATTTTCTCCCTCAGTCTTGTCAAATTTGAACAAATATAAAAGAGCCGTTAAAAATTTGTCAGCTAGCTCAAATTCACGACATCAACATATTCATCATAAAAATATTCAGTTATTTATTTATTTTTTTATTTGACATAAGATTTCTTTGATCAAGAAATAGTCGTTAAACACCCCATTCTGAAAGTTATAAATCTTTGACTTTGAACTTTAAGCATTCATTTTTTATCAACATCCATTATGATTTTCTTACAACAGGTGGAACGTTTTGTGTAGTCTTCCAAACACGTCTGAAACCAATTTTTGAGTTTTCATTTTATCCGATTTTAGTAGTCCCAGGAAAAATTTCGAATTAACACGTTTCATTTTTTTAAAAATCATTTGGCAACATTTTTAGAATGAAAAATCATTATTTCTTGCGCCAACTTGTCGGTGTTCATTCTTTTGCTATGATCTGATTAACTGTTTCATCACTAATTTTTTACTTATTCACTTCTTTTGTGTTTTTTGGATGTCGATGATCTTCCATTGTTTCATTCACAATCAAGATATTCAATTTCTCCTTGAAATTCTGAAAAGTATTCATTTCATTTTATTTAAAGAAATTTTTTGCAAGGTTAACAAAATAATCGCTGAAACATATTTAGTCAATTTGTATAAGAGCTTGATGTTGGTCATTTGTTACATATTCGATCATTTAAAAAAAGTTAATTGCCCAAAAGTTAAATGAATAAAATTTTTAGTGCTATGATACATGCATTGTAAAAAGCATTTATTTTATTTATATATCCTCACTATTTAACTAACTGCACTATAGATTATGATTTATTAAAACATCGTTATTTATTTATCATTATCTTAAATGATACTTTTATATTGAATTAATTGTGTCTAAAATAATACTATTGTGTCTAAAATAATAAGAGTTATTTTTAACTCTACTGTTAAATTTCTTTTTTAAAACAACAAGAAATTTACTTGTAAAATTTTCCAGAATCACGTGGGATTGCTATTGATTTTATTCAAATATAATCAGCAGGTGATTTTAACCTATTACAGTTTTATAAAAATACTTTTTTATGCATCAAATGTTTTTACTTGCTAAATCAATTTAAAATTACAAACAAATTACTTTAAAATAAGTCAAAAGTTAGCTTTAAATTTTTAAAAGTTAAAATTAAAAAATTTTAAATCTCATATATTAATAGAAAATGTTTCAATAATTCCTTTTTTCAAAATTTCAAAATTTAAACTGATTAATTCTATTGGCTTTAGAACTCTCCCCTTATTCCTTTTCCGAGAACTCCAAGATTAGGAAAAAAAATACATTGACCTTTTTTGTTCATTGTCTGTTAGTTGTCTGCTTTGTACAGATGGAATCACTTTTCAATGATATGGAATGATATTCTTTATTTAATAATTTTTAAATATTTTAGTCAATTACACAATTCAATTTGAATAACTCCAGCGATATTGCCTTAAAAATTTTCTGAAAGCGTTGTCTTTTTTTTTAAAATTGAGATATTGTTTTAGATATTTTTAGAAACTGATAATTGTCGTTTGGTTAAACTTTGATATCAAGTCAACTGATTACCACGGATTTTAATCTTTATTTACGCTGCCATCACATTGGTTTTTATGATTTCTGTACGTATTAAAAACAAGTAATAAATAAATCACAGAGAGTAACAATGAAGTTCTAATCACTTTTTGAAATCCATTGTATATACCTAAATAATAACAGTAGTAGTTATCCCACTTGAAAGCAGGTGATATGTTTTTGTGAAAGCCAAAAATCACATTTTCCTGTAAGTTTATTATATAAGTATTTATTCTAATAATTTTACTATCAAAAGTTGGTAAAATTGTTGCCTTAGTTGAAAATATCGCAATAATTTTAATCGACATTTGGTTCAATTTTTCCCTTGTAATCACGTTTTGCACACAAAGAGTGTAATTCAACATGAACTTATGTTTTGAAGTGAATCCTAAATTATTACATACATACAAGCCTAGTATGGGAATTGAACTCCCGAACTGTTGAAATGAAGATAAAGCTAAAACTGATTACGTGCCAAATCTTGACTCGTTTAGACAAATATTGTTGAGAATGATGTGCAACATATATATGATGCTGTAATTATTGCGTTCAATTTTTCTTTTATTATTTTGATGGAAATCCAAGCAACTAACTAGCTTTTAAATGCTAAACAGAGCCAAGAATCTAAGTCTATTAAAAATTTATATGATAGTTAAAACTATATTTTTAAATTAATTTTTTGAAAAAGTTTTAATTTACTCAAACACCTATCTAATTATGTCATTTATTAAATAATGTGTTTATCATATTTAATAGTTATTTATGAGTACAATTTTATATTTGTACACTTTGGGTACAAAATTATTCATGAATAAATATTTTAAATTCGCTTCTATCACGGCATTAGATTAATTTTGAATGCTAAAATAATTTATCCAAAATTTCTCACGTGTTAAAGATATATAATTTGATTGTATCTTGTAACAAATCTAAAAAACTTCAAATTTAACACTTGAGGAGAGAGAGAGAAATATATGTACAACAAATATTTAGACGTTTCCCTATATAAAATCAATGACACTAAAAATTAAATAACAAATAAAATTTTCGGGATGTTTGAGTTGTAGACGGTAAAGGTGAGTTACATAAATTTTAATGACTTTTAGTTGACCTTTTCTATTTGATTTCCTTTAAATGTGGCAATTTGTATTTGAAAGAGAAATATATTGACAAGATTATATAAATAAGCCAATTTTTACTTTTTTTTATCATTTTCTTTTCATTTAGACTGACATTTCTGTAAATAGAATTTCAATTTTTGAACATTGTGCTTGTTCCACTATAACATAGATAAACACTTTTTCTAACTCGAAATTTGGTCATGCAATTTCATTAATGCATTTAATTGTTGACAAACTGTGACTGGTACTCGAAATTTTTTTGTGTTCATATTTTTAATGTAATAAAAAGATGGCGGGGGGAAATAAAATGCCTTATAAAATAAATTTTCTAGTTTTAGAGTGGCAACACTACTATGACTATTTATCTAATTTATTTTATAAACCCACTATATCATTTGTTCACTTATTCTAGCATTCGAATCATTTTTAAAGAAATTAAAAATTTTAATTTAGAATTCTGAGTCATGTAAATCTTAAGAAATTATAAAACAAAAAATTTGATTCTTAAAAATATTTTATTCGGAGGGAATTTGTCGATTTTATGATATGCAAGAAATAAAGTTTTTCAAGAACTAATTGCTTGCTTTTTAATTACAACTATATGGCTTTAATTAATTCATCTAAGCTCTGTATTCCAGAATCCTGAGTCTAAATTACTTCTGGTACAGCAACTCCTGATATGATAATTAAATAAAATGTAAATTTTGCATCCTAAAAATTCATTCTCTTAAGGTTTATCTAATGTAAGATTTTCTCTTCGTTTTCCTCAGAATGATGCCATCGGCCAAAGAAATTCACACAGTTAGCCTTAATTTTCTTACCATTTTCTTACCTTTCTCTTGTGTCTATAAAATAGTATAATTATCTTGTATCATCAATTCATGAAGATTTTGGTTATTTCAACAACTTTTAACATATTTACATATGCTGAGGTTGAAATTTGCTGTCAATAAATTTTCTCAAATTTTTCATCCTGTAATTTTTTTATTGTCTGTATTTTTGTTTTATAAATTCTTTTGCAAAGTTATTCATTTTGATGCATGAATAAAACTGATTTGCTCACATGAGATAAATTAGAGTTGTGCTAATCGCATGGATTAGTATAATTATAATTTATTTTTGCCTTTTTAATAAAAAATTTATGTAAAATGTTTAATATTTGTATTTTATTTACGTTTTATTTTAGGATTACACTGAAACGTGTATGGTATGTTTTGGTGGGAAGTAGCACTGAAAGCAATTAATACTTAGAGTTGAAATTATTCCCTATATTTTATGTTTTAGAACATCAGTACTTCAAATAATTGGTTTACTTTGAAAATTGTTTCTGACATACGTACAGCACAATGGCATATAAACATTTTTATATCATTTGTTCTGTTACCATTTCTTATTGCAAATCTTTTAATTTAATATGTGTCTATAAAATTCAATAATAACCTTAGAATTAGATAATATTAAAATGAAAAATCTGCAATAACCCACTTAACTTGAATTTGATGAAATTAGTTGCATCAAAAAGATCTTAAAACCTTACATTAATATTTAGTTTTTCCGATAATCATTTGCTTATTTTCTGTAATGCTGTAATGCGGTGTCTACTAATTACATGATTTTCCTTTCTGCATAAGGGTATGCAATCGAATGTAATTGTTTTACGTAGCTAAATATCAAAATACATAACTATTTTAAAAGAAATATAAACGACTGTTCTATTAAAATGACTGCAAAAAATATGTAGATTATAAATAATGTAATTAAAAGTATAAATTTAATTATACATTATAATAAGAGAAATGTTTTTAAACATGTAATTTTAAACTATCAAAATGTGTATTGATAATTTAGTATAGTGATGCAAACTTTTCTAAAGTAATTAATACAAATGATTTCCAAACTTAAAGAAGTACTCTTAATAAAAAGAGAAGAAATAAAAATTCAGAATATTTTAAAATCAGGCTTTTTTATTTTATATTATTATTGTATAAAATCACAAGCATTAACTTATATGCTTCATGGGAATTGATCTAATCATGTAATAATTAACTTTTCACCCATGAAAATGTTTCAGTTTTTATTTCGGACACTAGATGGCACTAGTGAGCAATTAATAACAAATTTTTAACCCTTAATATCAGACAAGAAGATTGTCAATGAATTTCCAATATTTTTATAAATCTTAAATACTATTTTTTAGCTATTAAAACTGTTTTCTGTAAATTTTATCAAATAAACTTTAAAAGATTTTCCAAATGTTGCTTAAAAAGAAAAAAATAAATTTTAGAAGAAATGTGTCTTTTTGTCTATTACGCCTAGTGACAAGTGACTACTGATTCCCTTGAACATTAATGTTAAAATTATTCCTCAATATTTTTAGAAATTCCCAGTCAATAAAAATACGAATAGGCGCATTTACTACTGAATAACATTCTAAAACTAATGAGAGGACTTAATTATCATTATAAGTTTTAAGAGGAAAATTTGTTTTTTCACTTTCTATCTTGTGACAGGACACGTGATCACGAAATTTAAAATTCCTCGATATGTTTCAAAATTCCTATAGGGAAACAATTTGTTACATTTATTAATTAATAACAATTTATTGCTAGTAATATCTTTTATTTTTTTTATGAAAAATATATATTTTGAAAAAAACCCCAAAACTGCAAATTTCAAATACGGGTCCAGTTGATTACACTTAAAAAATCTCTAAATATCTTCATTTTTATCAAGTGTATATTAAAATATTTTTTATGAAAAATATATATTTTGAAAAAAAACCCAAAACTGCAAATTTCAAATACGGGTCCAGTTGATTACACTTAAAAAATCTCTAAATATCTTCATTTTTATCAAGTGTATATTAAAATATTTTTTATGAAAAATATATATTTTGAAAAAAACCCCAAAACTGCAAATTTCAAATACGGGTCCAGTTGATTACACTTAAAAAATCTCTAAATATCTTCATTTTTATCAAGTGTATATTAAAATATTTTTTTATGAAAAATATATATTTTGAAAAAAACCCCAAAACTGCAAATTTCAAATACGGGTCCAGTTGATTACACTTAAAAAATCTCTAAATATCTTCATTTTTATCAAGTGTATATTAAAATATTTTTTTATGAAAAATATATATTTTGAAAAAAACCCCAAAACTGCAAATTTCAAATACGGATCCAGTTGATTACACTTAAAAAATTTCTAAATATCTTCATTTTTATCAAGCGTATATTAAAATATTTTTTTATGAAAAATATATATTTTGAAAAAAACCCCAAAACTGCAAATTTCAAATACGGGTCCAGTTGATTACACTTAAAAAATCTCTAAATATCTTCATTTTTATCAAGTGTATATTAAAATATTTTGCTGTATTTAGTACTGAATGCAAATTTAAAGCTAACGCAGCTGTTTATTTTATTATAAAAAAATTATATTTTAGGAGAAAAATGTGTTTTTATATAGTGCGCCCAAATGACACAAGTGATTACTCATTCCAGTAAACATTAATTTCAAAATTCCCAATGTATAAAAAAACGTATTGTCTCATTTACTATTGAATGACATTCTAATGTGAAAAAGATTACTGATTTTATTATAAAAGTATGTTTTAGGAAGAAAATGTGTTTATTCTTATAGCACCTTTTGATAGGACATTTGACTCGTGTGCATGAAATTCAAAATTCCTCGGTAATTTACGAAATTTATTGTTAGTAACATCATTTATTTGTGGAAAATATGTATTTTGAGAAAAATCCCAAAACTGCAAATTTCTAATACTGCTTTAGGTGTGACCAATTGATTACAATTTAAATATTTTTAAATATTTTCATTATTGTCAAGTGTATATTTAAATATTTTGCTGTAATTAGTACCGAATGCACAAATTTAAGGATGACACAGCTGTTTATTTTTTAATGAAAAATAAATTTTAGGAGAACAATCTGTTCTTTTATAATGCACAGAGGTGACTTCTGATTGCTGTAAATATTAATTACAAATTTTCCCAATATTTTTAGAAATATACATTTTATATAAGAACATTTGGGCTCATTTAATATTGTATGACATTTTAAAGCTAATGAAAAAATTAATTTTATGAGAAATTATTTTCATATTTAGACATTTGACAGCACATTTGACGAGCGATTATGAAATTCAAAATTTCTCGATATCTTACGAAATTCTTTGTGTATAAGGAAAAACTAGGGTTCATATATTATTGAATCATATTCTAAAGCTAACGATTGCATTTATTTAGTTTTAAATATTAAAGTATTTAAAGGAATCCCATCGATCGACCGCATCGGTTGTTAACTGAGTATGTGGGGGTAAAAATAGGAACTAATTCTCTTACTTAAATTGAAAGAAGTATTCACATAGAATTTTGCAAATTGTCTATTTTCATGAAAGCCTACAATACCAAAGATGTATAATAAAGTCCCATTGACGGTAAATGTTATAAAACAGCTTAACTTTGTTTAATATGAGACAAGTGGGGACAATGAATTTCAACTATTTTTATATACCTTAAATAATATTTTCTATATATTAAAACTGTTCTCTCTACATGTTATAAAAATCTTTTAAATCTATTCCAAGTATTTGTTTTAAAATAAAAGACAAATTTTATTAGAAAAGTGTCTTTTTGTATATATATATATATATATATATATATATATATATATATATATATATATATATATATATATATATATATATATATATATATATATATATATATATATATATATATATATATATATATATATATATAGATAGATAGATAGATAGATAGATATATAAAAGAACACAGAACACAGGAGGTATGGAAACAACTCTCGAGAAACATCAATGTAAATTTTATCAGACGGTTATGAAATATTTAAATTATTATTACTTTTTTGTTAAAATTATTTTCAAATGATGCCTAGGTTATTTTCCTAAATATCTAGTCACTTTTTAACATATTTTTGAGATAATCATGTTCTTCTTAGGAATGGCACATTCATCATGAAATAGTGTTTCTTAAACTCAGCTTCCACTACACAGAGATTACAATGTGACTTTATTTATCATTATTATGAAAAAATACATTTTACAGTAAGAATGTTTTAAAAGGAAAAGATATCCAGTTACTTTAAATTATTCAGTTTTATAAATACAAAACAGCATGAACTAAAGGAATTGAAAGTGATTAATTCTGAAAAATTTTTATAGTGCTCAAAAGATTTATTTTTATGTCAGTTCATAAATAATTAGATTTGAACATGAAATCACATTTTAAAATAAAAATAGATGCAATAACATATAAGGACTTCGAATAATATTCAAGTATAAATGATAATTTTTATATAATGACATATAATTAATATTAATATATAAATGAACATAAATTGTTATTTTCCAAGAACATTTCTGAAATGTCTAAATATTCTCCTCTTCTGATATGAAATTATTAAATAAAACTCTAAGTAAAATGTAATATAATTTAGTAAATCTAAGTACAATTTTGTGTTGGTGTTCAAACATGGTAAATAAATACAAAAAAATGTCTCATAGATTCACTTTATTTACTTAAACTATTAATTAAAATTGTTTAACAGATTAAAATTGCCTTTTACAAATGGAATAATTTAATACATTGTACAAATACTCTCATATATGGCTGTCAAAAATGCTTACTATTAATGAAAAGAGAGATAAAATGATAAAATTTCAACACTTTATAATTTTTCTTCCTTGTATTACGCCATCCCTTACTAAGTCAAACAATACACACTCAAAATTTTAGCAAAATATAAGAATTAAAAATACACTGAAGTAGGTATGTTATTGCATAATATAAATTTGATATCTTTTCAGATATAAAATGTATGTTACTTTGTATTTTCAGAATTTATTATCCTTCTGACGTTAAAAAGTCTTAGTTTAAATATAATCTAGATATTATTGTCATTTGGAAGATAAAATTTTTTCTTCATAAACTCTCTTGAGTGTTCAGTTTTATGTACAGTAAGTTAATTTTTCAGAACTCTTGAGTTCAGCTGATAGTTTTTAAGCCTTAAATTTTTCTTCGAATAAAGGATGCTAAATTTACATACAAGCCTTCTCTGATGGAAACTGCATCACTCTCTGCCTCATAGCATTTAGTTCATATACATTTCGATTATTAGCAGAATACTGCTGCCAATCTGGCTCAGCATCTTGAGTTAAAGTATATCTGAAAATAGTTACGAACATTTTAGTTTATTTACATAATTTTCATGCGATTCTATCAAGCAGCATAAAATAAATTTATATTTTACTTAAAACGTGGCATAGCACTTTTATTATGAAGTCTTTATAGTAATTTCAACAATTAATATTGGTAAAATCCTAAGAGGGCCCATATCCTTGGTGGCAAACTTAAAAAAAGTCTCAAGCCAAAACAAAATTCCAGAAAAAGTTTGGTTTATCATTTCGAGTGTATCGCAATAGGGTTACCAAGATCGGGGCTCAAACCACAATTATCGCCAACCAAAATTATTCACGCCAAGCGTGCTAGGATTGAATTTTAGTATTTATTACAAATAATCATTTAGATTAATAAACACAATGAGTATATTATTTGTATAAAAATCGTTTTTCAGGAATAAATATTAAGTCCTTATATCAGTAAAAGAATCATATGGTTTAAGAATATTACTATATACACTTATGAGAAATAATTTCTGAATAAAAAAAATAAGAGACAAAGATTAGAGAATATTGAACACTGGATTATATAAATGTGCAAAAATAATTAAGATTTATTATGCGATGGATTACTCTTATTTTTTTATATTTAATATATTTATTATTTACCTAAAAGCTATTCTTCAGTTACGAAATATTAAATCGCCTTATCGATACTAAATTGATGAAAAATGTCTAAAATGTTTAAAAAGATACATTTAAAACAATTGAATTTTAACATTAAAAGCGAGAGAGAAAATAGAACAACGGCTTAAGTAAGAAAAAATAATATTGCGCTAACTAAGGAAGCATTCAATGGTGGTTTACTCATAAAAATTTGAATATCAGAACCAAACCAAGAGTTTCTGCTTACGTTAATTTTCGATATTCTTTCAATTGCAACTCTTGAATTGACTATTATCTTATTGAGTGTTATCTACGTTAATGCAATAACGAAAAACTACTATTGGAAACCTTTCATTTGTCAAGAAAAAAGATGCTGAGAATCACGTCAAAATGTAAAATACGTTAGAAGGGGAAAATTATTCAAAAAACAATTTCACAGTCAATCAGACAGCTAAACTCAATTAGCACTTGAAAATTTCTGAAGATTTAATTTTTGTATGCCATTATAGTTGTGTTTCGCTGAATCAAAGAAAGAAAAATGGCTCACTATTTTATTAAAAATCCTACATGATTTCTTTTGCATTTTTAGTGTTTTCATACATAATTTTGGTTTAAAATACGGTGCCAAATGCCATCATTTTAACTCGTGTATAAGATTCTCAATGTGGTACGATTCGAGAAGGTTTACAAAATAAAACTAATTAAACAGGTGCAAATGTTTGCAAAAGATAGGGTAACAAATATATTTGAAATGTGTGCAAAGCAATGATCCATGACTTATTCATTTTGACTTTTGAAACGCCATCAAATACAGATACAGTCTTAATATTGCACTGAGCATGTAATTTACATTGTTACAAGTTTTGAAAAGAAAGACTCTCAATTTTCAATTTTCTCAATTGATTTGAAAATTGGAACACTTGTCTAAAACAAAAATTATTCGAAAAAAGAGATGAAAGTAACGTTTTTGAAGAACACTAAATTTATGAAAAAAAAATAATGAAATAACCAATATCAATATCAAATGATACAGAAGGAACTTAACATTGGATCCACAGACATACACAAAATCATTCATGAAGAATTACATTAATATTTTTAAACTTCATAAAAGAATTACATATGAAAAAAATAGTTTGCCGTTGCGTTCCCCAGAATCTAACTGAGCACCAAAAAGAGGAGCGTGTCAGAATCAGTAAAGAAACTCTTAAAGTGCTAAATGATGGTGGCCACCGCCTCATTTCTAAAATTGTAACAGGCGATGAAACGTACATACCGTTTTTTGACGTTCCAACGCGTCAAGAAAGCAAAGTATGGGTCTTTGAAGATGATCCCACGCCGACAATGATGCAAAACAATGCGCACTGAAAAAAAAGTGATGTATGCCGTTTTCTTCAGAAGTACGGGATTGGTCAAAGCCATCAAGTTGGAAGGACAGAAGACAGTAACAGCAAACTGGTATACCACTAAATGTCTTCCAGAAATTCTACAAGAACTGTAAGTTAGGGGACTAATTCTTCCCAACGACAATGCATCGTCACATACAGCCGGATTAAAAGTTGAGTTTCTTAAACAAAACAAATTATAGTGACAGAAAATCCGCCGTATTTATCTGATCTGCTATCTGCTATGTGCGACTTTTGTTATTCTTTAATCTAAAAAAGAAATTACGTGGACGTCGTTTTCATTCAGAAGAAGAGATTGATGTGGCTATCAATGGATTTTTTTCATCTATTCCACGAAATGAATGGCTGAGGAAAATTCTTCTACAAAAGTGCATTGATGCTGGAGGAGACTACTTTGATCACACCTAAAATTTTGGTGTGATCAAAGTAGTCTCTATGTTTTTAAAGTAGTCTCTAAAATTTTAGTTATACTTAAAAACTTAGTTTTTAAAGTTATACTTAACAACTAAGTTTTTAAGTATAACTTTAAAAACTTAGTTGTATCTCAAAAATTTCAGAGTGACCCTCGCATTAATTGCTTCTAAAAATCTCCAAAAGCATTAACAACATTTAAAAGAATTATTTTTAAAATCGGCCGAACATGCGTTAGGTATTAACGCTTCTAAATGTACCTTTGGTATTTCGTCAATAAATTTTCTAGGTTTTTAATCTTTCTGAAGATGGAATTCAACCTCTACCCGATAAATTTAAATGCATATTAGATATTCCTAAACCAGAAACTTTAACTCCATTATGAAGATTTTTAGGAATGTTTCACTTTTATAGATGCTGTATTTCTAAAACCAAACACATACTTGCACTCATTGTTCAATTTTTAGAAGGACAAAGAAATGAAAACAAATCAAATTCTAATGCTCGTTAATTATCCGAACAACTTACGTGGAATGAAAATTCAGAATATACTTTAATAGGCATCAAAAATTTGATTGTCAAAGCAACTATTTTAAAACACCCTATTCCTGGAGTTCAATCGAGTTTATCGTTCAAGGATATTAGGAACTAATCCTTTTACTTAATGAAATTTAATAAAAGTCAACAAAAATTATCCACTTATGACAGAGAAGTATTTGTAGTTTATTCTGTTATAAAAACTTCAAACACTTATTAGAAGGCTGAAATTTATAATATACACAGACCAACGACCGTTGACCCACGCTTTTTGACAAAACTCTAATAAATACTCTCCCCCGCAATTACGTCATTTAGACTTTATTTCTCAGTATTCAGCTGACATTAGATATGCGCAAGGTTGTAAGAACGTAGTTGCTGATGCACTCAGCAGAATTTAAATCCTTTCTATTACAAAATCTACAAACTTAACCCATTAACCAGCTATCCCGAGTTAATTCGGGAAAGAAATTCTGCGCGTTTACTGGATACTCCGAGCCTCTTGGTAGAGGCAACTGGCTTCACTGCAATGCTTTAAGCTAAATCCCCAGAATTGACAGATTGTAGTTAAATTGTGGCTTAGAAGCTTATTTACGGAAACGTTTCGGTTGATATAATTAATGCGAGTGCAAATGAAAGTGATGACATGTTTTCATGCACAATTTTCAGAAACCTCTGTTTAAAAGAAGTATTAATTTTCTAATTACGTTTTCCTTTTTTATATTTATTCGCATTTAGATTTTCACAGTTAAAGACCATCTAATTATTGCGCTCAATTAGCAGCATATAAAATACTCATATTCACTTTTTTCATCAAATTAATTTTTAAATTATTAACATTTCTTCGTTTATATATGACTTCGCGCCAATGTTAAAATATAAGGAATCTTACATTGCTTAATTTATTCAAAAAATATGAAATTTTAAAATGTTAAAAAATATTTTAAAATTAGTAATAAATTGGATATAACTTTTTTTTTAACTTCATAAACAAATTTAATATTTCAAACAATTTTCTAATGATTTTTTTGTGCGTACTTCTTTTTTGCATTTACATTTCATTGAAATTATAAATTTTGTTTTAGAAAATTTAATTCTTGCGATATCTCAAATTTTAATTAATCTCACATTAAAACTAATTTTAAATTAAAAATTTAATAACTTACAAGTAGAATTATCGTTTCAAATGCTAATATATTTTTATAACAAATTGACAATAAATGGGAAATTTTAGTTTCATAAAAATTATATTTTTATGTAAATAAAATAATAAAGCTTACATCATTTTATGCTGAAATTTAAATAATTTTGCAAAATTAATTTATTTCTATCAAACCTAATTTTGAAATGCTAAAACTTTAAATAAAATTTTAAGATTTAACTGCAATTATTGTATTCAAATTTTTCTTCATCATGAAATTACTCTTTCATTGAAATATATATATATATATATCCGAAAGATATCATAAATATTTTAAATTATTATATACGGTATTCATTATATATGATAGTAATCATACATTTTTTAATTTAATTAAAATTTTCTGATTATACTTCCAAAAAAATTAAAGTGTGTAATGAAAAATATAATAGGTGTAATAAAAATTATAATAGGGAGTTGTTGAGAAATTTTCTAGCAGAACATTTACATAGTAAACTACTCGCACAGCTTGTTTTCTTCAGTTGACCGTGATTGATAAACTTTCTCACTGTAAGTCATTAGAATGCGATTATTGTGAGGTGGTCCAGAGTAAAGCAGTAAATACGTCCCATCAAATATTAGAACAGGGCTTCCCAACCTTTTTAGCTGGCAGACCCTGTCAATCACTGTTTAATCGTTAACAGCAATAACCGTTTCACTAGATGGCCAGAAGCGATACCCATTTAAGATATTTTGCCACTGATTCAATCCAATTCCTTTGATTCAATCCATTTACATATTGAAATAGAACAGCAGAAAAAGAAGAATGAAAAAAACATGACAAAACATTCACTTTATGGTTCGTTTAAATGTCACAGGTACCGTATAATCCATGACTCCAAATTCTGAATTTTTTTGGCGATGAAGAAATGTTGACAAGATGACGTATCGTGACGTGTACGATGACGTAAATACTAGGGTAACCATAATAGAATTTTCTGCATAATTCTTATTGGTCTCCATAGTATGACGTAACAAGAACAAGATTGCCAGATACATAAGAAAATTCGATAAAATAATTGCCACTCTCAGAATTTGGCTCATGGATTATATGTCATTTGTGCAGTTTAAATCAACAAAGACGATTTGAAATTTTAAAATTTTAATTTAATTATAAATTAATAATTGCACTATTTGTAAACAATCTCTTTTGAATTTTAAGACTACTGCCTTGCTTACGCCAATGTTAAAAATTTTCTATTAAATTAATTTTTTTTTCATAAAATGCATTCTTATTTATTACTTATAAGTTGTAATTGTGCCATTTATAAGTTGTTTTCAGTTAAATTAATCAAAAACCAACAAGCTAAATTTCATAAACACTTCTTTGAACATATTGAGTATGAAAGAAATGTCTTCTCTTTGAAAAAGTCAACTATCTCTCATAAAGATTGCAAATATCTTATCAAATAATCCTATTAGAGTTGTCTATTTCTAAAAACACGAAACTCTCTAACTTGTGTGTGTGGGAAGATGCTATTCATTTCGAAGCGTTTGAGATGCCTTAATTTTTATTTTATATCTTATCTTTTATGGGAAATTCTCTTATCTCTTGAAAACAACACATTTCTAGAAAACATTTTATATTGTCAAAAAAAGTGTAATTTCTGTATAAAAGAAATAAAACTGGATCACGCGAGTGTCTGTTAAAACTGTTCAAACAACATGAGAAGGATATGTAACTCCTTAAATTTACTGTCTCGTCTCAAATTCTATTGAAAGTTTCTAAATATTTGGTAAACATTTCGTTAATTTGATGGAAAAGAAGGCTTAATAAGAGAAACTTTATTACACATGTATTGCCAAGCAAATATTATTGTTGTTACTTATGACACTTAGACAAGCTAAGCTCACTATGTCTTGGCTATATGAATTTAAGTCAATAGGAAGCGTCTATCGTTTTTATTCAGAGCTTCACGAAGGTGAAAGTAAGTCTTTGCTCTTTTTAAATCCTCCGATAGATGGTTCCACCAGAGGACCCACTCCCTCAAGTTTGACATTGATCTTAAGGGGGAGGAAATTCTCTCCAGACAATTGCACCATAATAACTGCTCCAAAACCGACCACAGGATTTTCGATTCCACGGATTTAATCAGCTCGTATATTGATGTGTTTCTTTGGTGGATTTAGGAATCGAACTCCTCCCTTCCGGATGGAATGCAGATACCCTAACCAATAGGCTACCACTGCAGCAAAAATTAATAAAATGTAGTAGCGGAAGTAAAATCCCCAGAAAATTAATAATTATGTACTTATTGAAATGCAGTACTTTCAATGAAGATTGAACTATTCAAAGCAAACGATAATGCGTACAAAAGTTTCGTTAATAAGATTTCTTGCAGTCATGCCTAAAGTTCATAAAGACGAGATGTAACTGATTAGTTAATAACCCATCACTCCCTACAATTCATTAGTCCGTAGATTTGATTAACAGTTTTGACGAAAATGGTTTGCAGTGATTAATAATCTATTTAAACTGCATTACTTCGTTTAAACAAGCATCAAGAGGAAAAAATATATAATGGCAGAATAAAAGAAAAAAACAAATTCCTAACATAAAATCAGAAGATAGGAACACTTTGATTTTATGCTACTTTTAATTATCGAACTTCAATACAAATTATGAATGATTTTAAGAAATCTCTCTTTCTCTCTCTAATATTTGTGATTTTAGAGAGAGAGAGAGATAATATGTACTGATAATTAGAGATAATTCTCCACTAATTGTGATTTTTTTAGATTTTAATATAGTTAGTCACATATTTTTTTCTATCCTGTGTTGTTTTGTTAGTAAATGATTTTTTCTAAGCATGCTTTATGCACACACACATATATATCTATATCTATCTATCTATATATCTATATATCTATCTATATATATATATATATATATATATAGACATATATATATATATATATAAATATATACATATATACACATATATATATATAATATATATATATATACAAATATATATATAATATATATATATATATATACACAAATATATATATATATATATATATATATACATATATATACATATAGTTGTGACCAAAATTGTGGACATTTTAGGAAATTTTTATGTTTTTGAACTTTGTATGCTTATAGAAAATGTTACGTTTCACAAAATACAAACTTTTAAATATCATTTTAAAGAGAACTTATTACTGAATTTAATGCAAAACAAAAAATCCAATTATTTGCAAGACAAAAAAGTTATATGTACTTTAGTATAAGTAAAAAACACAGTTATGAAGTGGTTTGCATTGTCTAGCTTTCCTGACCAATCACTGTTCTTGTTCTGAGAACCAATCAAATGTTAGTAACTGCCAGTAGAAGCTGACATTATGTTTACACTTGAAACAATTCATTATTTTGCTTTGTTCTGTAGAAGGCGGACCTGTTTGTTATACACTACAATTACAAGTAGGATTTTTTGTAAAAATTTTTAATATTTAGTCAAGAAGAAGTGGCATGAAACAAAAGAGTAGATTGGGCACCTAGAAAGACATATAATATTATTCTGTTACGAGAAAGTGGTCTTTCCTATCCTGAAATTGTAAGGTACACTGAAATTGTGGGTGTTCAAGTGACTACATTTGGAGTCCGAAAGTTTAGTTTATGATATCAAAAAAAAATTTAATAAAGAAGAAGGAAAAGGCCGAAAAAAGTGCACCACATCGGCACTATTCTACGCAGAAGAATAAAAAGACTATCATTCCATGATAGAAAGATGTCATCATCGGCCATCAGAAGTGATCTGAATGATGCTGGTGTTTCTGTCAGTTCAAGAACAATCAGGAGAAGATTAACAGATGTTAGACTGAGAGGTAGAATTCCACGAAAAAAGCCTTATCTTAATTTTCAGCAACGAAAACAAAAGACTACTGTGGGCAAAGGAACACATTAATTGGACGGATGAGAATCGTCACAAGCTATATGGAGTCATGAAACTAAGCTACCGTTATTCGGTAGTGATGGGCGAGAATATATAAGATGTAAAATAGGAGAAGAGCTACATCCTGACTGCATTCAAGCAACTGTGAAGAACCCAGTTAGTGTTATGATTTGGTTATGCATGTCATCAGATGGTATTGGTCGCCTTCATATCATCGATGGGGCACTGAATTGCAGAAAATACATTGACACTATTCTAGGACCAAAACTTCTACCTTCCATCAGAGATCTCTTTCCCAACAATGCTTCGTTTATCTTTCAGCAGGATTCTGTTCCTTGCCACACGGCTAAAAAATACCGAGAGAGAGGTTTCGTACAAGATTATATTGTTGTCATGGCCAGGAAACAGTCCTCACCTTAATCCTATCGAAAATTTCTTGCACCATTTGAAAATCTTGTCCGAATGAGGTGCCCATCAAATAAAAGGGAAGTAGTTGAGGCTATGATTGTTTCCTGGCATCATGTAATAACGAAAAAAGAGCTTAAAACTCTTGTCAGCTCAGTGTAATATCGATGTGAAGCTGTAATCAAAAATAAAAGGTACTCTACTATGTACTGTAAGCTCACTGCAATCATCACTATCTAATGTATATCGATAAATATTATCGTTTAACTTTTTTGTATTGCAAATAATTGAATTTTGTGTTTTGTATTGAATTTAGTAATAAATTATCTTTAAAATGATATATACAAGTTTGCATTTTGTGAAACGTAACGCTTTCTATAAGCATACAAAGTTCAAAAACATAAAAATTTCCGGAGGTGTCCACAATTTTGGCAACCACTATATATATATATATATATATATATATCTGTGTGTGTGTGTTTGCATAAAGCATGCTTAGAAAAAATCATTTACTAGCAAAACAACACAGGATAGAAAAAAATATGTGACTAAATAAATTAAAATCTAAAAAAATCACAATTAGTAGGTATGAAACATACTTCGTATAAAACTCACTTATTTAAAATACATTGTTGTAATATACATGCACTATGTGTACAGTATATAGATTTATAAATATGTAATAGTACATATATATACATGCGTATGTAAGTGCGTGGATTATGCACGAGGCTTTAAATTTTAAATTCCAAATGATAGTAAGCATATTTAAAGTGTTTGTCAAGAAGATGACCTTGATGTCCAAGTTGAAACCGACCCGGGATCATCAATAAGGGTAGCATTTGCTGGCTTTGGAGCTGCAGTGAAGTGAATGGAGCATCAGCTGGAGGGTGGGTTACATGGAGTTTCGCACTATCAAGCGGATGTGCAACTTTGCTCCCCGAAAAGGAATAAAGACAGTGAAATAGCTTATTCTTACCATGAAGTTCAGAAAGCAATGACTTTCATTTACAGTATTATACGTGCATACTGTATTAATGTACAGCATTTGTAAGTACCATAACATCTAAAAGTGTTGCATTTTCATTGAAATACCTAAATTTTTTTTTTTTTTTTTTTTAAAAGATTATGTAGTTTTTCCTTCCATCTTCAACGTAAAATAGTTGCTGCTGCTTATCTCAGATTGTCTAGCTAGGTTAGACAATCCCCATAAAACCAAAATTATCTAAAATGTCTATAAAATATGATGGGTCCTGAATGACATCCTCTTTTTTAAAATTTAGGCAGGTTAAATTATGCCCAGAGGAGGCCATATTGACCGAACACCAAGGACAGTCTGGAAATGTACTTTGCCCTAGCTGAAAAAAAGGTGATTCCTCCCGTGTGCCCACTCAGATAGCGGGAAAAGGCAAGGAAAGAAAACGTAAAATAATTAATTAAATAAGGCACTTTTTTGGAAAAAATCCAATGATCCAAATTTTTGATAATTTGAATGGGGTCTAGTTCCAAATGACTTGGATAATCGGAGTCCTATTGTATTCCATAATCAAGGAAAATAATATTAAGCAATTTTATGTTATTCATGTAGAGAAGTTAATTTTTGAAGAAATATATCAGGTTTCATATTTATACAACTCAATTTAAATTACTTTGCATTATAAATTTCAGCAATTTATTTTAAATAATACCAATTTAGAACTCCTAAAATTTTAAAGTATAATTAAAATTATATTTTTAATAAGTGTGTCTCATACATAAAAATCTTAACGATGGTAATTAAAAAATCACGAGATGGTTTTGGACTTTTATACGATATCTGTCTTTAAATAATGCCAATTTAGAACTCTTCAATTTTTAAATTATAATGAAAATTATATTTTTAATAAGTATCTCATGCATAAAAATCTTAACGTTGGTAATTAAAAAAAATCACGAGATGGTTTTGGGCTTTTATATGATATCTGCCTAGAGACTGATTAAAATGTCATCTAAATGGATGAATTTTAAATGACAAAGTTATTTTTAACATGTCTATGTGCGTTTTACAAAAAAATGGATTTAAAATATTTAATACATTTACGACGTTTATTTAGTGATATAATTTATCAAACTTATGGTTAGTATCTGTAAATTGGAAGCAATGTGTGCAGTACAGCTTGCTCTGCCTAAAATTAAATAAATTTCTCAAACATTTTTTCTTTATTCAAAAATTAAATATCATTATAAACAAGCATAATTGCCAACTTTTTGTAAAGTAATGAAGCTAGCTAAAAAATTAATTATTTTATGAATTGTCTCTGAAAATTTAATTAAATTTGGTTTGTTTTGCTACATCGGCTGATTGATAAAATTTCTAAATAGGATCGAGAAATCAAAAACAGATGAAACATAAATAAAAATAAGACATATAATAGTTTTGAAATAACCAAACAACACTCTACCCAATTTCAAATTACTGAATACATTTACAAAATACTGGTAAGCCTCATAGAACTTCCCAAACAAATTTGGAGGCCATAAAATTTAAGTTTTAGTAAATATATATAGTTCTTGAAATAACAGAATTATTAATAAGTGAAAGTTTTAATTATAAGCATTATATACTTAGCCATTGGAACACCAGGTGGCAACATCCATCACAATTGTTATTCGCGGAAGTGAAATCATTTTAGTATAGTTCAACTAGCTACCCTGGTGCAAGAGTATTAGAAATGAAGAAAATTTTTTGTTAATGCGAGATGAATGACTGAAAATATAGTTAGTGCATATAAATATATATTGTTACAAATTTATAAATAATTATTGTATATGTCTTAAGATATCTCAGACAGATCGGAAATACTCACATTTTGGGCAAAAATTGAGGTATTTAGGCGTGTTATACTTTAAAAGCAGGTTTCTAATGATTTGGTGACTTGGCAATGGTTTGGCGAGAAATCTTGGTGAGTTGGAGAGATTTTTGACGACTTGGCGAAAAATAGATACTTCTGGAAACATCCATCACCTAAGCTCTTGGTCCAATATTTAGCGAGATAGCCTAGAAGCTTCTAGAACTACTATCTTAGAAATCTACTAACTTGGCGAAGTTAGTAGATTTCTCCGCCAAGTCAGGTATAAATACCGCAGCCCAACATAGTTAGGCAGGTTTTTGTACAAACAGTCAGTTTTGTGAAGACGATTAGTCGTGATTGCTAGTTTAGAGAAGCTGTTCTTTGCCTGAAGTATTTGAGACCTGTGATTAGAAGCTATTACTTATCGTATCTGACGAATTGTAGCTGTATAATTGTGATTATTACAGCTGGTATTTCTAGTGGAATTTTTACGAATAACAGTCTTTGTTCATCGAGTAGTTGCTTTCTTCAACTCTCAATCCACACGAACCCCGAAGCTCGGTACAATATATATATATATATATATATATATATATATATATATATATATATATATATATATATATATATATATATATATATATATATATATATATATATATATATATATATATATATATATATATATTTATATTTATATAATGAAAATGTCTTAAATATTAAATAAGCTATTTCAAAAGCTTTTGTTTCTTTATTATAATAAATATTTTAAATTAAATCCCCTATATAAAATGTAATAATTCTGAAACAGATTTTGTAATAATTTAATAAATGCATACATCAATTTCTAAGAAACATTTAACGGCTTCTCTTAAATTAATAAATTAATATTTAAAAAGATTGCGCTTATCTTTAATTTATCATTTTAAGAAAAAATCGTTAGTTACAAATATTACAATTTAAATTACAATTTATTAATATTTTTGTACCGAAAATTTATTAAAACCCGGATTCTCAGGCATGATGACATTATTTATAAGATGTTATTACGCATTTTAAAAATATTTTGGAAAAAATGAAAGGTAATTGGAATTTTAAGAGAATTATTTTAATTTATAATATCGATAATTATTTTAATTTTCATTAAAAATTCGGATTAAAAAGCTGAAATATATAAAAATTTAAAAGATGTAAAAGAAGTACTCCCACACGGGAAAAAGTATTATAAAGCATTTACAATAACAATAAAAAATATCTGTTCCATAAGAATACAAAAAATTGCATTCATTCATTTAAGTAATTCATATCTGGTCTTGTATCTTTATAATTTTATCATTTTTTTACCAAATTAATATCTTACAATACTTTTAGCACAAAATTAAAATCCATTCTCAGTGTTTCGATAGAGATTTTTATTGTATTAAAAATCAGCTTTACTTCTCATTATAGAAAAATTTCAAAACATTAAAACATAGAAAAACCAGAAAAGTTTAGATATATCTGGTAAGCATGAAGACAAGTTTGATGTGGAAAGAAAACTCTAAGGAAGAGGTGACGTTAAACTATTAATACATATCTAAAATTTATTTAGTTAAAATATATTGATACAGAAGGCAATTAAATCATGACTCGTATCAAAAACAAAATTTTAGCTTGAAAACCTTTTCAGTTTACAATATAAATAAATGAATGAAACAAAAACTAAGAAAAGCAATCAATTTCTTTGTAATAACGTGCTTTGAACAAATTCACTTCGAGATTTCACAACAGGCCGGAAAATCTATTTTTGAAAACTTATATCATTTAAAGACTTTTATTTCTGCCTTAATATTTAATATTGATTTCAATTTATCAACGTCACTATCATTTTTTTCGAAATAAAATTACAATTAAGGAAAAAAAAAAAGATTGGTCATTGGAATTACTAATTTGTTATTGATATTCATTACTTATTATTCACAAACTATTAGGCATATTTTTCTCATCTTTAAGATTTACTTAAACATTTTTAATAATAAATTTCAATGATTGTTTTAGTATTTCACTTCAAAATTTAGCGCATCCTCTTAACTTCACCTCTTTGGCATTTGACAAATTACAAGCTACTTAATCTTGTAATTATATAAAAATTTTCGGTTGTTGCCTTTATTTATGCTTGCAATAATTTTGTATTTATAATTCAATACCATTAGTTATCATCATTAATTTTCATGAACTTTAGAAACATCGAATCATGAAGGAACTAAAATTGGTACCTATATATTTGTCATTGTTAAGGAAGTAGTTATTTGCATTAATTTTAGGACAATTTAGTAACGAACTCTATTATACATTAATAAGCTAATTTACTACTGTAGCACTTATCTGGTTTAATAGGAACAAAGAAATAAGCTCCTTAAGTAGCTCAAAATAATTTATTACAAATTAGGGTACAATTTGAGCACAACACAGATACATATACTACAAATAAAACCAAATTACATCTAAACATATAAAGTTAAAGGGATAGGGTAAACATGAGAGTCATATGGATATACGTCTCATTCCTACGGTTGCTGGAGAGGGACTCGCTTCCTTGTTGGTGATGTCACTGGTGGTGTTGTAGACAGGGGGTGGTATACTACGTAACATTTGGTCACAGATAATCCAATTTGTAATGAATAATTTTAATTATAATTTTAATGCTCTAGTTTTTTTATATGCAGGGTGATCTTTTTTAAAGTGACAGTGTTTGGAGCGTCCTGAAGAGCGATCTAAATGACAAAATGTCACCAAACTTGGTATTTAGACTAATCAAAACATGAGAAAAAAGACTCCATAAAAATATTTAGTTCCAAAATTCGCTGCCATGTTATTTTGGGGCACTGCTGTAGTTTACAATAACAAGAAATACCATAAAACACGGGTATCAAAGAAAAATGCAAATGTTGTGCATTGATAGTGACAGGAATAGGGGCTATAAGAACAAGTAGTAGACAGCTTCGACAAATAATCTCAGCTGAAGTAAACAAGCTCCAGTGGAAACGTGCGTTTATGTTGGTGGAGAATCAAATTTGTATATTCTAAAGGATAAAATAATGAAGACAGTAATATCCCTCGTGATATGTTGCACACAGTTGTGGAGAATGCACGGTGATATTTCTGAGAACGGTGCTCACGTTGAATGTGGTCTAATTCCTCTCCGGGGAAGATAATATATTAAATAAACATTAATAATTTAACTATACGATTGTATATGTTAGTATTTTTCTCTTTTTTCACATTTTATATATTGTTAAGCGCCATAAAAATCCCTAGCGACGATTTTTGAAACTAAATTTTTTATCAAGGAATCCTTTTATCGTGTGTTAATTAGTCTAAATACCATTTTTTTTTTGCCATTTCGATTATTTTATCGATCTACAGAGCTCTCCAAACACTGTCACTTTAAAAAAAGATCAACCTATATATACTTATGACCGTATTAATTTCGTGTTTCTTTTAAAAATGTTTCAGATTATTTGGAAATTTTTATAAAAAGGTAAATATCTTAAGATTTTGATTTTAAAAAGATATAATTTGACGTTGATAGAAAAAAAATTATTGAGCTCTTTCTTATGTGTATAGTAGGAATAAACATATTATACTTTCTGAATAATTTAGTTAGTCACAATAAATGGTCATTTTAAAAATACGGCAGTGTTTATAAGCTGTTGACTCATTTCTGAATTAAATATATCAAACTCACAGACTTTGTCATTTACTAGTAAAGTTTATAGATAATGAATGTGTAAACTGCTTAAAACTGCTTGGTAAAATTGACCTTTCCACTCACCCCACCTGTATATTTAAAAAGCGCTTAGAAAATTTAGCTAGCAAAGAAAGCTCTATTCAAAATTTCATATGAGCAATAGCTAATTGAATAATCACTAAAGTGGTGCTAAGAGAAATGGCTGTATAATTATAAAAGCACCAACGATTACTAATATATTCAGTCTATCTAAGCAATTCAAGAACATGGTGTCAGTCATGATATTGCATATCATACGATAGTAAAATAATTTTTCTTAGCTCTTCAGAACGTAGTCTTTAAACATAATATGTATTCAAAAGTGTTTGTAAACACGTAACTTTCGGGGTAAAGATAAAAATAAGAAGTGACATGGAAATAATATACTCTTCGTGCCAGTGCAGTTTCCTGTATATCACTTCAACAACTGTTGAATTAAATTTATAGAGGGTAGACATAACACTCGCAGACCGTTAAAATCAAAATCTTATAATTCTACCTATATTGTGTAGTTCTTTTATTCTAATCAAATATCTAGTTGTTTTCCATTGATGAATGTGATGAGGCGTCAGTTAATCTAATGATTATTCTGATTTTCCCTTATTTGAATTTTTAACTTTATTATTAGCATACGTGTTTCTGGAAAAGTAAATCACTCCTATTTTAATCAATTCTGAATAGATCGCTTAATGTCAGTATAGCCTTTACCCAGATATTATTTTTTATCGACTTCTTTGAGCCAAACTGACAGCCGAATAAATAGCTGACTCCCTTTCGATTCAACAGTCGTGGGTATTAGGATCCCAAAGTGTCTGGATGTTTGTATGATTTTTAAAATCAACTTTAAATTATAGATCGCGATTTAAATACCCCTTGTATGCAAAAATGATCGTTGACCATTGATAATAATTATATTCCATCTCAATTTCTGACAGATGAACGAAGCCTTTGTTGATGGTTTGTTGCAGAGTCAATTTAAGATGTTTAAATCAAAATAAAAGTAATGACTCTCGCTAATAAATAATTTCCAATACAGTGGGTTTTCGTTTTCACGAACTTATAAGAACCAGTAAATAGGAACCTCAAAATAAAGTCCATAAAATAGAAAAAATAGTGTGTTACATGTTATAACTATTTTTTTTTTTTACCAAACTGCTCTTTCTTGATATATAAAATGGTTTAAAATATTATTTACTTCATAATGTATGCGAAATTTATGCAAAATAAATTTCATATTTAAAAACAATTCTTTCACATCTTATTGATCCAACAAGCAAAGTAATCAATTATCATTTTCTGTTTCAAAACTACATTTTTAAAAGCTTATTTCTCCATTTTCTTGAGGTAGACAAACATTTCATTGATATTTTACTCAAAGCGTATCTCAATCATGTTAGATATTCTCCTCTGCTTGGTTTGCAAACAGATATTGCATTAAGCCCCTTTTTAAATTGTTTGATATCTGTATAAGTACATTCTCATTAATTATATTCTCAGTAATTTAATAGATTGATACTTTTTCGTACAATTTACATTTGACTCGATTTTTAAATGTCTTTAAATAAAATTTTGACACCAATGTTTTTTTTTTTTTTTTTTTTTTTTTTTTTTAGAAGTTTATGGGTTAAAACACATCTTTACTCAAGTTACCAAACAAATATTCTTTGCTTTACTCCTTTATGGTGTTTTTTTAATAAAGCTTTGTATCAAAATACTATAAATATCATTTTTTCTTCAACGTCATTTCAAAGATAGATTGACAATTTCATTTTCACCTAGTATTTCAATTTCTTGAGGCTATTCCAATTCAGGGTCCTACGATATTTCTACTAGAAGCTATTGATTATGTTCTAATCCATGGGTTATAAGATGGACATCCGATAAAGTGGAAAGAATTTCAACAAATTGCTTTAAAAGAACCAAGACTTCAGTGTGAATAGTGTAATTATTCTCGATTAGAAGAACTTAACGATTCTCCAACATTCGAGAAGAAACGATGACCGAAGTTTGTTAATAATAATATTAAAAAATTTAAATATTTAGATGTTAAAAAAATTTGGGTTCAGTATAAAATCGGCTACCTCTTGGTTTTGAAGGAAAAAAAAAACTAGCGGTAAAATTAATTTCTGGTAACCCAATCTTTTTATAGGATTTGTGTAGCGGCCATTTTGTTAGTCACATCGTGGCGTCTAAAAAATCCCTAAAGAATCCAGGGGTATCCGATTGTAAACTTTTGCTAAAACATTCAAACAAAATATGTATAAAATAAATTCGTGAGAAAATTTTAAATTTTAGTTTATATATTTAAAATTTGTTTAAAATATTTAGAATATTTTTAAAAATTTTAGTTCATGAATGGGAATTAAAATTATCCTTGCTATTGTAGGTCGTTTCAGATTTCAGCAATTAGTTCGTAACATGGTGAAAGTTTGAAAATTAGAGGTTCGTAAATACGAGTGTCCACAGTATTTGCTTATTGACACAGTAGCTCCTGTAAATATTTTGTTATTCATTCACTAAGTACTGATTGTTAATCATTTTCTAATTCTGCAACAGCGTCTATTAACAATATATTTCCTTACAATTGGATCGATCCTTATTATTTGTACATTAATAACTCCATTTGTCTGTTTTATTTTGTCATTAATACTTTATTATTTAACGTTCGTTTTTAATTTCAAATATTACACTAAAAATTTGATATTTTATCATTAATATCTTTTTATTTACTTTATTCCAACTTTAATTCTGTGTGAAAACCGAAATACTTTTATATTTTAACTATATCAATATTTTTATTACTTCAGTTCTGTTCAGGTTAACTCTGATCATATAGAATCAATTAATGGGAAAGTTTGGTAAAAAAGAACTTTTAGTGACAAATTTTTAAGTTTTATGGAAAATTTTATTTCAAATGATCTATTAAACTTGTTTTAGAAAAATAAGCATAAGAATTTTATGATCATAAATGTTTGCCAAAACTATAAGTAAAAATCTATAATTAAATCTTATTCTTTTTTTGAGTTACGATATTCATGTGTTGCAATCATTTTGCAATACTTGTACGTTCATGTGAGTATCATCAAGTGCTTTAGATTCATTTTTCTGTTTCCTTTATATTATCTTAACTATAAAAGTAATTTTCCCTTTATTGAAAGAAAGCTTTTACTTGACTATTAGAAATCGCTTAGTTTCTCCCATTTTCATGAAAAAATTTCAAATTTCATAAAAAAAAAAAAAAAAAAAAAAAAAAAAAACACCTTTATTAATTGATTTGTTTTCATTCATATTTTATCAATACATGTTCATTAGTTACAAAGAATTTACACACATATATGCAATATGCATGTTCATTAATAAAACTTATATTTTTAATATTTATATATAAATGTGCTAATTAAGCTTATTTATTGCAAAGAAAAGATATTCATACAATATGTTATAAAATATTATTATAGGTAAACGTATTGATAAACTTATAAAAATATAAGCGTAAAAAAAAACAATCTTATTCAAAGTTCCTAAGTTAATAAAATAATTAAATTTAATTGGTTTTAATGAACCAACATCTTGTGTATAGAGTAATGTGCAGATAAAATAATGTTTTTTCATAGCTATGTAATTAATCGCTAATACTGTATTTCTTTTGAAAATAAAGTCTTTTTATTTATCTTAAGTTCCACATTCCAAAGAACTGGTCATGAAAATGGCCAAAAATTTCGATTGAGTATATGATATCATATATATATATAATATATATATATGCGTGACGCAATGAAATCTTTGCTTGGTATGAAAACAATTTCAGAATCAGACAATTTATTTGTCATAAAATATTTTAAAAGAAGTGCGTGATATACTATTGCGTATAAAATTTTCTTGTTATTGTTGAACCAGCATGGTTCCCTGTGGCTAGACCTGAGTTGGGTTCTACTTAGATTGAAGCAGCCGTGTGGAGTATTTTTGATTTTGAAGAACTATTATTCTCTTTTTGATTTTCCACTCTTATTCCCCCAATACTTGACCTCGCACCCCCAGAAGTATCACTCCACTTGGATGATATGATGACCATGACATATTTAACATACTTCAGACACTTTCAGTGATCTTCGGCTATTCCGGGATTTGAACTCACAACCTTCCGATTTTGAGAACGAAGCCCTAACTAACTAAGAAAATCTTGTATGCCTTTGGTGCCCCCACAAGATTTTTCTAGGACAAAACTAACCCTCAGTAGCGTAATGCCACTACTAATAGAAAAAAATAGATTTTTAACTATCCCAGGCTAAACATTAACGAGCAATGTTTATAGATTAAAAGTTTCTTTAGTCATAATATGAGGGAAAGCAAAATGTGTTCGTCTTTTATTTCCACTAGAAAGAAAAACTGAGGTAAAACAAATGATTGTGAAATCATTAAGAAAAGTAAAACGGGAATAAATTGTTTCGAGTTGGTAAAGAAACTTACAATAGACATTCCGCTCTTATTTTTCCTATAAGCAGAAAGAGCGTAAAGTACCTTGCAGAAAAAATTGAGTATATTTTTAGGTAAACTAAATTCTTATTTAGCGTCTTTGATCAAAAGATTTTCCTATTCTTTAGGTCAATTATAAGAAAATAGTAATGATAATTGAGCATTTTTCAAAATGTAAAGTCAACAATTGTTTTTCTGGTATTGCATTGTTCACAAGAAAGACATCCTGCATAAATATTTAACTGTTTAAATATTAAACATAATTCAATACTGCAATGGCATTGATAGTACTTAATTGATTCTTGGTTTTTTCCATTGATTATGTGATTTAAAGAGTCTAAAGTACTTATCTCTTTAAAAATAACATCGTTTGAGTGTTGAAAAACTTTATGGAATTATGAGTATTATCAAAACTTTAGGAAATGAAGAGGATTTATCTTGCCTATAAATTGTTTCATGGCCAAGCATGTTAGCATGACTTCGGAGACGAATATTCAAATCAAAAGCTTCTCTTGATTCAGACTAAGAAACTTTAATCCCTGCACATATAATTGTAATATGTTTCGTAAAAAAAGTGTAATGTGTTTCATGTTTGATGCCTTGACCAATGTTCTATTGGATTCAGTAAGTATTTTACTTTCTCAAAGTACTGCTTTGCTCTTTACAAAGCTACATTCTCTATTAATCTCAGATCAATAACTTAACTTAATTTTGGTGATTTTTTCTCTCGATCATCTTAATTAAGTCTCTTGAGCAAGAATAAGTCAAAAGCCCCGAATAATAAGCTGACAAAATCGATGACACATATTAGATCAAAGTTTCTTATTATGCACTTTGTCCATAATTTATACATAATGCAAGTTGTCTTTCTTGTAAAAAGTATTACAAGCAGAACACCGTATAAAGAAATGAAATAATCATGTAACAACCGTCTCAAAACAAAAGAAAATATAGTTGCGAATTCTTCAATTTCTGTGACATAAATAATGTGTGTTGTTCACCTCTTCTTCATAAGCTTTACAATAGGTTCGAACTAATACTACCTCAGATTGTTTTCATCATTCTGATCTCACCGAGTCTAAATTCCTCCACCTGTTAAAAGAAATGTTTATTAACCATTCTGACATATCTGCCTATCTCACATCCTTGGTCTGCCTCTCCTACTTCAAGTTATTTTTGTGCATATCCCTTATTGACTTTTTCATGAAATAATTTGTCTTGAATTTTATAAAATAAAAGGTGTATACCTTTAAATTATTTTATGTGTTTGTTATTATACACACATTTTGAATGCTTAACATACACACACACACATATATCTATATCTATATCTATATCTATTTATCTATATATATATATATTATATATATATATATATTATATATTTGTATATATATATTATATATATATATATATATATATATATATATATATATATATATATATATATATATATATATATATATATATATATATATATATATATATTTAAGTCATTCGGATCAGATGTTCTTTCACTGGGTTTTAATTTAATTCTCATCCTCAACTAGATAAGATTTATTGGCAAATTCACCTGAAAACATTTTCCAAGCAATCTTCTCCACTAGATGAAATGAAAGTCATTTTCGCCAATAGAAACATGAAACAATCATTCACCAATGAATGTACATTACTGTGCAAAATGTTCTTCACAGAGATTATTAATGTTTATATTCACGAATGATTAAAAATTTTAATTAAAAATTAACTCATATTGGAGAGAAATCCAAACAAAAATTGCATCCATCCAGAAAATTAGTTAGAGATTGCATATCACATTAGACATTCATTCATAAAATCTGTACATATTTTGAAGCATATGATTTTATTTTAATTTAAGCTTCTCATTTTTCCAGAGATACAGATGCTTTAACTTGCTTTAGATATTCACAGGCATATTCCATTGAAATTAAGTAATTGTTCCTCACATGTAGGTTGTTAATAACAATGTTTGCAAAAAGCAATTTTTTGTGCGTATCAAAATACACACTTGAATTCATCTTTCTCACAAAATTTAAAATAGAATAATATAATCTTAATATTATTGTGTTTTGTATAATATTATTGTTCTACTTATGAGAGGTTTATCCGAAAATTTATAGAATGATTTTTAGACGCTAAAGTCAGTAATGAGATGTCAGTATACGTGTGAAATAACTCTTGATAAATCTAAAAGAAATGTTACATCTTTAATATTATTATCTAGTTTTGACTCTTGCTACCTGATAACTCCTTTTTCTCGATCGCAAAGTTTTTGAGCAGCATTTTGATTTCGATTAACAAGCATTTATATTTTATATATGAAAATAAAAATATCAAATATTATATAAAAAGTGTTGATTTAAAGTGAAAACAAAAGTTATAATATTGACAAATAACTGATCTTGGTAAAATAATATTCTAAATATTACGGTTGTAAAATTACAAATTATAACTTAGAATATATTTTTGAAACTTACAGCTCAGAGATTTCAATTATTATAATATAAAGGAATAATTTATGCAAACTCTGGCTATATTCTCATGTTGGAGAATACGAAAATTCCCCAGGATAAATTTTACGTAAACATGGTGCCAGCAGATAGAAATATCCATCTTTATTTGTTGAATACAGGCAGAAACCAAGTCTCTATTCTTCAGTACTCAGAACACCACTTTTCTTCTTCTAGGTGTCCCTATAATTTTCTTTAAACGTATAGAGATGATTCTGAGATTTTATTTTATAGTTTATATCGAAAAATATTTAATAAATGTCAAAATTTTATTTAAAAAAATGTATACAAAAATATACATGATACAGAGATAAATAAAAAGTATTCTAAAAACAAGCTAACAAGACAAATATAAATCAATTGACAATACAATGATCTACAATAAAAGAAAACTGTTCAGGAAACATCATATTCGGTAGATATTTGGAAGTTCAGTGATATCCACTTCATTTTAAGTTTGATTATAAGTATAAAAGATGATTTGTCTTAAGTAAGGAGAAACACCTATTGGTCCAAGCCAAAATTTGATTGTATTAGAAACACAAGCATTAAGAAATGTGGTTTATCTTACCGAGATATTAATGCTCGTATTGTTGAATATAGAATTGTTTAATCTATTTTAATTAAATAATGTATTTTAATTATAAATTTTGTGTGTATATAGAATTGTTTAATCTAAAAGAGTTATACTGAATACAATAGGACATCTTGGTAGCTTTAGGAAGTGGCATTTATTAGTTCTAGAAGGCATATACATACTCAGCGGCGCATGCGAACCGTGGATTACATCTAAAGTTAACGGAATAACCCCCTGTCACCAAGCACCTCGTAATTTTGAACCACGGTCAGATGACGAGGTCTCACCAGAGCTTGCACCTTCACCTTTGCATCCACCACCCAACAGTGAAAGTACTTTGGACGTCACACAGGTTAACGTGGACGCGTCCCCAAACACAGAGCTACAGGTGAGGTGAGGAAAAATGTGTGGTAACCCTTCCAACCACTGCCGATCAAAAATAATGCTTCATTTTGCCAATCTTAAAGGGAAGCGGTCTGAAGCTATTGAGTCACATTAGTTTGGTTTTACAGACATATACATTTTGTAACCAGAATCAGTGGCATTGATTACGAGTATATCGACATAAACCTCATGAACAATGTGATAGAAGTTTCTCAATCACAGATGTAGATTTTCATTATGAGTTTTTTATGTCGCTGAAGTAAAGGCATGCAAACATAAAAATGACACTATCAGTGTCTTCATATGTCATATTAGGAAATATTATTTCACTTTAAGTATAAATACTGCTTTTATTTACTTTATAATAAAAATAACATCTAGCTATGGGAACATAAAAGCAAACGAAAACTGTCATCCTAAAACCGTAGTTGAGATATAGACCCTTCTTTTAACATTGCATTTTTGCCTTTCATTGGATATATATATATATATATATATATATATATATATATATATATATATACAGAGAGAGAGAAAGGTGACTTGTTGTTCAGTTATTTATTATTGTGATTAAAATTTTCTTCATTTCTTGTTTATTAATTTCGTTGTTGTGTTGTCTTTCTTCAAGTCACGATTAAAGCAATTTATGAAAAAGATTAGAATGTATTTGTAGCTAAACTAATCACATTCAAATGTAGGCAGATTTTCCCACATACAAAGTAAATTAAAAATAATCAAATATCCCTTTTCCTTATATCAAATATAAAAAAACAGGTAATTTTTAAAGCAAAATAATAACATTTGTGTATTTTTATGGATTTCATACGATAAACATTATTAAAAAATCATAACTTTTTAGTGACTGTTAAATAACGATATCACAAACTCAATTTTACTCACTTTTATATTCGTCAAGAAACTAACAAAGGAATATTGAAACCAATATACATAAATTTCTCAAGACGAAAAATATCTTTTGATTCAAATATCGAATCTGCAATCTTCCGAACGTTGGAACGAAGCTTTTTTGACAAGGTTACCTCAATTTTTACAACTGCAATATTCTAATTCTATCTGTAAATAATGTTTCTTGTTCTACCCGCTGTCATTTCAAGAATCGATAACCACAATTTAAAATTTTCTTAGTTTCTTGTGCCCGCGTCTCCGGTAAACTGTTTATATCAACTGAATCCATAACATGCTCAGAACCATTATGTAACTTAAAAACATGGCCAGTTTAAGAAGCTTATGGTTTACTTGTGTCCTCTGAAGCTAATCACAACAGAATAATGTTAGATTTAGGCAGCGTTTCTCAACATTTCAATACTCACGGCCTAATTTTCATTCATAACTTTCTTCTCTCCCTCAGCGTATAATAGAATATATGCAATATATTTTACAAATTTTAACACTAAATCCACATTACGACTTTAATTTTAGACCTTATATACCAAGAATACGGCAATTTATTGACATTTGGCAATAACGATACAAAGTATTGATAAAACCAGAAACCGATGCCCTTTCATTGCTCTTGCGTCCAATATGTCAGACATTCTCGTGATTTCGCAGAGGTTCTGATTTGCTTCACACATTCTGGATTGTCGACAAGATGTTGTTTCGAGTGTACAGAGATGTGAGCATGTGTTTCCTTACAGGATGGAGGAGCATGTTAGATAATGGTAGTTTCAATTCCAGAGAGAGAGCTTATTTTGCTAGTAGCAATCGAGATTGTAGAAACTATGCTTGGAGATTGCTTTGAGAAACAATTGCAGCCCATAGCTATTTCAAACGATACTGCTGACTGTCGAATTGGTGATAAAGCTGAAGATAAACAGCGTTAACTTTCCTCTAGTTCCTTGACAAATTGTTTTCTATAGAGTTTAATGAGGCAACCGATAGTAATAAAGATGCTAGTTTCATGGCTTACGTTCGGTTTTGTGATGACATGTGAATAGTAGACTTCCTTTTCTGCAAATTAATAAAACTATATTATTTGCTTTTTTTAAATGATTTTATAAACGAAGCAAGCACATAGAATGGAAAATAGGGTCGCAATTTGGATCGATGTTGCTCGTAAAATATTCAGAAGATTACAAAGTATACAATCACTTGTGAAATAAAAACCGCACAGGAAACGTGCATGACCTACAGAGAAGCTCTAAGTTTCAAAGAAATGAGTCCTGGCCTGAATATTAAATTACCTATGACTGTAATCATAGGGGATTATATAAAAATGAGCCACAAGAATCTTTTTAGATTTTTGTAAAGACGTGAGTGCAGTATATTCAGAGTTACTTGTTTATTGTGAGGCTGATAACCACGTAGAAAATCTTTGCAACGTGTTTCTGAGTTTTAAAAAAAAAACCTCAATTTTCTTTAAAAAGAAAAACAAATCGGAAGACATCTTTTGGTGATGAAATTGGGTTACTTGGTCAGCATGTTCGAAAAATTAAATAACGCTAATCTTCATTTCTGAAGATGTATTACACATGTATTAGATATGATTGATAAGGTTGATGTTTTTTTTGTTTTTTTCCAGAAAATTGGAATTGCTTAGCAGAAATTTAAAGTATAAAAAATAACAATTTTGTGCAAATGAATGTGATGGTGTTAAAGCTGAAGAACTGACTGAAGACCATTTGTTGTTGTTGTCGTGTGACAAGCGCAAAAAGAAAAATAATAAAAAGGTAAAATAGACAAGTCATATGGGACCAAAGGTATGGAGCACTGCCCAGGCCACATCTTCAGCTTTTTCCGTAAAAAGGGTGTCATGGTATCAGTTGGGGTCAATGTTGAAGAGGGTCGAGGCAACAGAGATGAAGTCGAAGAGATGCCTCGGATCCAGAGGAACTCTTGTGCGGTGCCGGCAATCTGCCTAGGTTGTAGATGCGTCGGGCATGATTTTCATACCCCTCATGTGCCCAATACGCATTCTGCTGATGTTAGAGCTGATACCACGATCAGGATTAAGCTTCGGTAGGCACCATTTTTTCCGTAGTCCCCCGCAGAGTGAAGAACACTTAAACATTGTTTTTAAAACTTTCGAAAATCATTTAGAAATGCTGGTAAAAATTTTAAAAACATTTTTTTTGCTGATGACAAACTGATAGCAATTTATGAGGGAGTTATCGAGCTCTCAGTTGCTAAGAATGAAATCTTCTCAGACCTCACAAATGGAGAAACAAAAGACTATTAAGTAATAAATCACTCTTTGAGTTTAAAGAAAGAGTAGATGATAAGTTTTCTGTACGAAAACAAGAGTGTTTCACTTTCTGTTAATATCTTCAACATTTTAACTTTATGAAACGGAATTTTCTGTGGAAACTTCATTGAAGAGAAACAAGGAACACAATAAATAAGAAAAAGAACTGAAAGTATCAAGACAGGTCCAAGGAAGACACTAAGAAGTTTTAAATTGACTTTTAACATAATAAGTTTATATTAAATAAGTTTCAATTTAGTAAAATATTTTAACTTTATAAGTTAATTTTTTTAATTAAATATTTGGTAGAAATGTATATGGTTTCGCATGTGATCTGATTTCCTTTTAGTCACTTAAGCAGTTTTTTTTAAACATTTTCTCTTGGATATGTTGTTATCCCTCCCCCCCCCCCTCTCAGAGTGCTTATGCCTCACAGGTTGAGAATCGCTGATTTAAGAAAATTTTAATGATAATAAGATCTGTCAATAGAATAATCGTCAAAAATAAAGAAACTCAAAAGTGATAATATTTTCTACCAGACAACTGTGGTCTCTAATCAATAAAATATCAAATTAAAAAATCATGTTAACCAAAAAACTTTTTTCGTTATAATTAGTAGTATTTATTTTCATATGGATTTTGAAATAAGAAATTTATTAAATGTAAATAATTTATTAATATAAATTAAAATTACTTATATAAATAAAGAAATTTACTAATAAAAATAATTGATAATAAGAATTTTTTTAAATTTTAATAATAATGCATGCACAATTTTAATAATATTTCTACCCTAAAATAATGTTTTTTTTTATCTTAACAAGGTATTCATTTGGTATTCAGAACTATTATTTTACTCATATATCTTATATTTATATCTATTGTGAATTAATTTTGAAATCTAAGATAGTAAAATAAAGAACTAATAAGTAGCAATTAAGGAAATTAATTACAATATAAAAATTGGTTTTATTTTTCATTTAGTTGTTTCTGTTCTCGTGTGCCAGATAGGCAGGCAAATTGGGGTGCGCTGCTCCACTTTTCCAACTGAACGGGTACTTCTTGAGTACATACACATGCCATAGGGACCCGTTTATAGGGTAGGCAATCAATCACACCTCATTCACAAACAAGGAAAGGACAAAGACAGGATAGAAAGAGAGAGAAAGTATATCCATGCCTGAATTATCCCGGTTAGGCATGAAATAATCATCGAACTCATGACCTCCCTATCCGTAGTCAGGCACGCTGACCACTAGACCAGTTGGACAGAATTTTTCATTTACTGATACGGATATTTAATACATAAAATTTTATTATTTATAACAGTTGAAATACATTTATTAAAATCTTATAATTACACTTTTGTACATATTAAATTCAATATAACTTCATTTCGTATAAAATAAACTCATTTTAACAGTTTTTATTAAATTAACATTTAAAATTAATATTTATAAAGATTAATATTTTTGTATTAATGTGTCAGAAAAATTCTGTTAAAGTAAATGTATTTACTTATAGTATTGAATCATTGATAAAATTTTAAGGTCACAGAATTTTTCATCATAAAGTTAATAAATGAGCGAAATTGTGTGTGTGTGTGCCATAAAATAAAGTCCTTAAATAAATGAGCATCCCTTTTTGAAAACAAAATTTTATGATGTTTTTTCTCTTTAGTTATATGATTTTTTCTCTTGCTTCTTATTGGTTGAGAAATTCATCCTCATAGGTTATAATTCTGCTATTAATTTCTCATCCATATAAGTAATAATTCCTGCCATTCTTGAAAAACCGACAAACACATTCTCGACACTTTTCAAGATGAATTTAACCAAGGACTTCGAAATGCGTAAGTAAATATTAATATCCTAAGCTAGAAATTAATCCAATAAATTTTAAAGTTGTTTCCATGCATTTTTAATGATTTTTTCTTTATGTTTGTAAATGTAATTTATGATTAGAAACTCATGATTGATCATCATCCGTAAGAATGCAAAAATAAAGGATGTTCTGCAACTTTGAAGCTAAATTAAAAAGAAATTATATTTTTTTCCAACGGCGGGTACTTGTGTGATGAACATTTTGCTACAACAAGAGCAGAAATTGCTACTCATTTGTCGTTACCCAGCTAGCACCTGTGAACCAAGTCACTGAGGCGAGTAGCGTTGCCCATACCATACCACCACAAACCCGTTTACAGAGTAGGCTACATTCATACATCATCACAGAAGAAAGGACAGAGAAACACAAAAAGAAAGTAACGTCCATGCTCTAACTGGGAGTTGAACCTGCGACCCACATTTCAATTATTAGGAGCGCTAACTACTTTGCATCGGTCAGCGAGAAGATGATATGAGATAACTGAGAAGTAAATCAATGGAATTAATAAGATAATAGAATTCGATATAAGCGATAAATGCCTATTAAATTATTTTTTTATTTCTTTTTTTTTTCTATTATAACAGCATTTATCAGTTTTAATATCTTAGAATCTCTCTAACTGATTTATGACTACAAACAATTGTTTCCATTGTATACCAAATCTAACACAAATTAATTAATTCATTCATTTCTGTTACGACTTTTTTCTAATATATATATATACATATATATATATATATATATATATATATATATATATATATATATATATATATATATATATATATATATATATATATTACTAAAGTACTCTCATAAAAGCAATATCGTATGAAGCATGAAACGCTTGGAAATTCGTTTTGGTAAGGTTGTTCTTAAATGCTAAATATGGAATTGAATTTTGTGTGTTAGTAATTGAGTAATAGTACTATTCTAGTAATATTTTTCATAGTCAGATAGCTCTTTATTTATGAGTTTCAAGTTCGTATATAATGAAAAATATGAGAGTAGAAAAATTTCGGTAAGTGCTCTATAACATATGAGTCACTTACATTATAAATTGTTGTAGTTGAAAATTGAGTACATTTTCAGTGGTTTCAAAAAAATTATGTTTCAACATCAAAATGTGCTTATATAAATATGGGTAGATGTTATTTATTTATTTATTTTTTTTTTACGAACTCATATAGACCGGTAAAATAGTTCTTAAAATAGAAAAATAGCTTATTGGATTATTAAGACCTGATTTTTTTATCAAATTATTTTTTCTTTATAAATAAAATATTATAAGAATTATTTAGAATGCACTATAAGAGACACATGCAAAATGAAATTGATACTTAAAAAACAACACTTACTTTCATTTTGTTAATTGCACTTCCGGATTCAATTTTCTAAAGCTCAAACCGTGTCTTGTTTTACTATTGTGTGGATGGTGTCCGATGATATAGAAAATAGCCAATAATTCATAAAAAAGTGAAAGTTCATAAAGTAGAGGTTCGTAAAAACAAGCGTCTAATGTAGTATGTAATAGTCACACAAACTTGATGGGAGTTTATGATGTTAAACATTAAAGTATTTATTGGAAGCGTTAATGTAAGCCATAAAGCACTGCTTGAATCTGTTTTAAAACGATCCAAACATTGAACTCGGAAAAAGTTTATTAACACAATTTTATTCGTTTGATGGTTTTTGAATCAGCTACAACTGTGCAAGAGAGGTTTCTGTTGTTTTTTCAGACAAATTCTAAATGGAGGAAAACGTTAAATTGGGTTAGATATAGTTATTTGGTTATTGTTAAGTGTAAAGATTTCTGTTAAATATTTATATTTTTAACTTACTTTTCAAGTAGATGCATAGCCAAGTATATAGTATTTCTATAACCTTTTAAATGTTAATGGAAATTTATCTGTATCCTTTACGTTATAATTGAGCAATATTGAAATTAAATCTATTTTATTAGTAAATTTATTTCAGTTTAGTGTTATGAAATTAAAAAAAATTCAGTTTTACATTGATTAATCACTTTGAAAATTCAATTAGATGTAAAGCAAGACTGTCAATAAAGATCGCAGACGTTTATTTCTATGAAGTTCTATTTTACAGTCTTCCTATCATTCTTCAATAGAGGAAATCATCGTACAGCATCAAGCATGAAAGCCATTGCTGTAAGGAGTATATTTAAGCCAAGGTTGACAGGCAACCAACCGACGGCAAATAGTTCTGTTCACGATGGGAGCATCCAGAGAATCTTGCACTTGCTGCAGAATTTCGGCAAACGTGTTTTGCGGGGCCACCACTCTCAGACGTGTCAATCCACGCTTGTTAATGTTACCCTGACTAACGTTCCTTGTTCCAGCCATCTTCGTTACAACCGGAGCACTGTGGTCGTATTCAGGTGTCTCTCAGCTGTGATTTGTCGTAAAGACCAACCTGCCTTTCTCAGTCTGACCACCATGATCCTCGTAAACTCGTCTATCTGCTGGAATCGACTCAGTCGACCATGGCCTGGAATTCTCTGCAATTTAATGCATCATTTATGACAAGAACAAATTTTTAATAATTAATTTCCAAGCAGAAATAACGGCTCGAATATATTGCCACTCTTCTGGTTCCTCACCTTATATCTTATCCTACGTACGCTGAAGAGCAGCGCATTTCACATGATATACATAACTTGATAAGGTACATCTACTCTGAAATTTTCATAGTTCTCAGGCCATTCCTTCTTTTTGTTGCATTTTCAATGACGGTCATTGAATATATATATATATATATATATATATATATATATATATATATATATATATATATATATATGTAAAATATTAAAATCTAGTTGTTAAGTTTCTGATGTTCATATTGAATTTCTAAAACAAAATGTTTTAGATACATTATATAACTTTGAAAAAAAGATTTCTGAAATTGTATGAGTTATACTTTTGTACAACAGATTAATCTTAATATTATGTGATTATATGTTTTCAATTCTATAATTTTAAGATAGAAATTTTTTTTTCATTCAAACTACAATTAATTTATGATTTTAATAAAAATTTTAAAGCAAATTCAAATACAAAAATTGAAGTTTATCAAAAGTTTTATAAAAATACCTTTAAGCAATAAATTATTATAAACCTATCAAAATATTTATTGAAAGAAGTCAATAATTAGTTCTTATAATGAATTTCTACGCTTAAATGAAATACTGCAACTTGTTTAACTTTTTGAAATGGGAATGAAATTAAAAGAAACACTATGCATTCTGTATTTGCATAGGTTGAATACCGATATATATATATATATATATATATATATATATATATATATATTTAAGCTAAATATTTTTATTATCTTAAGATATAAATATCAAATATACTAGAAGAAATCATATAGTAGAAACTAAATCCTCTCCTTTATGCCTATAAATATTTTTACGCTATAAATTATCTTTAGAAAAATGACTCCTTACATCCATCAAGAATGAAACTTTTTGCTCTTACATTATTTTAATTTTAAAAGAATTACATTTTTTTATATAATTTACGAATTTACCAACAATGAGAAAATTTAATTTTAAAATAAAGCAAATAACATTTATGAGTATGATGCATGACAACCGTAAATAAAATGAAATTTATTTTCAATTTAATTTAATTGCAGTTTTTAACTGATTAAAGAAATTTTAAAAGTGAAAGGAATATTTTTAAATAAGCACTTTAAAATATTTAATTAAGTGGAACGCATGCTATAAGTCTAATTGAACTTCAAATTAAGTAATAGAAGTATTTTAAAGTGAAAATATCTTTATCATATTAACAATAATTGAAGTGAAATTTGTTTAATAAATGTAAATATAAAATGTGCTAAATCAGAAATAAAAAAACACGCAAGTATATTAATAACTAACTTTTCTGTTAATTGACACGCAAATAGTTTATTATGATTCTCCAAAGATAAAATTTATATTCATTATAATACACATCATTTTTTCAGGTGTCATTTACCTTTTAATACTCTGGAGGATTTGTTTTGGACATAATTGCTATACAAATTTAGAAGTAGATGACTCTGGTCCTGTTGTTGTTGCCAAAACTGGTACTATCATTGGAAAATATGTTAACGTATTAGGCAAGAAAGCTCCTGCATTTCTGGGAATACCATTTGCTAAACCACCAGTAGGTGAAAAACGGTTTCAAATCACAGAACTGATTGAACCTTGGAATACTCCATACATAGCTAAAGAAAAGTCACCAGCATGCATGCAGTATTCTACTCGAGATGTTGGTTGGGTTCCACGTGGGCTTAATTTTAGTGAAGATTGCTTATATCTAAATGTATGGCTACCAGCTAACTGCTGCTGCAATAGAACAGATAAGTTACCAGTGATGCTTTGGTTATTTTCTGGTGGATATTATGCTGGATCTGGAATGATGTCTATATATGATGGAGATGTCATGGCCACTCTTGGAGATGTCATAGTTGTCACTATCAATTATCGAGTAAATATATTTGGATTCCTTAACCTTGACTCCACGAATGCTCCTGGAAATCAGGGTCTTTATGATCAATACCTGGCCTTAAAGTGGGTTAATGAAAATATAGAATATTTTGGAGGTGATCCTAACAGTGTCACATTATTTGGAGAAAGCGCTGGTTCAATATCAGTATCTCTGCAAATGATTTCACCTTTGCCTAGAAAGCTTTTCCACAAAGCAATTATGGAAAGTGGAAACTCTTATCAATCAATAAAAGTTGATCACTACAGCGAATCTATTGACAAAGCAAGTGAGTTTGCTACTCTCATTGGCTGCTCACTTAATGGTTCGAGTATTAAAGATCGAAAGAAGGATATATTGAACTGTTTGCTAAATAAGACAGGTAATGAATTGGCCGAAGCAGACAATTATTTCACTTCTAAGTACCCCACTTTTTTCGAACCTTCATATGGAAATGAATGTGAAGATTGCTTAAAATATTTTTCAGGATCACCAATGGTATCCATACAAACTGGAGATTTTCATCAAGTCCCCACATTAATTGGAAATAACAAAAACGAAGGTACACTTTTTATGGTATATACTATCCCACGTATATTTAGGAGAGATATAAAACCATTGATTACAAATCCTGTTGCAAAAAAAGTTCTTCAAGATTTTTTCAATCTTGCATTGGAATCGCATGGAAAAATGTCAGTTGACTCAGACAGAGTGTTTGACTATTATATCAGTAACATAATTGAGGATGGACCCGACGCTCCTCTCCATACAGTTTCCAAAATATATGGTGATTATATTCTCACATGTGGAAATATGTTCCTTGCTGATCATATAAAGAATCCTTACTTCTATTTATACACTCATCGCTCACTCAAAGACCCGGACAATGAATGGTTAGGTGTGCCTCATTTTTCTGAAGTTCCATATGTATTTGGACAGCCTATAAAACATCCTGAAAACTACACTATTGAAGATAGAAAATTTAGTGAAAATGTAATACAAAAGTTTACTTCCTTTGCTCATAATGGGTATGTAGTATTTGCTTCATATTAATATTATACGTATGTGATTTAATTTCAGTTATAAATTGCTTCTTTGATAATAAATGTTTTCTTTCATATTTTTAATATCTTTAGTTAGGGTTTAAAATTCATATAGTTTCTGAAATCAATTAAATGTAATGTACAAATTCTGACATAAAATATATTATTATTTAACAAAGGATATTAAATAGTTCTAAATATGTATATGTAAAATTCCATGTATTTGGATTGCCAATAAAACACCCTAAAAACTACACTGTCGAAGATGGAAAATTTATTCAAAATTTTACTGTGTTTGTTCATTATGGGTTGTAATATTTAGTTTATCAAGCTTACATGCTGGCCGATGGCGCAATGGTTAGCGTCCCTAACGGTTGTTAGGAGCGGATTGTTTAACGTTCCTGACTTCGGAACACTATGTCTGGTTCGAATCCTGGTTAGGCATGGATTTTCCTTTCTCTTTGTGTGCATTTCTTTATCCATTATCTTGTAGAACAAATATGGCTCACTCACTTTATTAGCTACCATCATTTTCGTCCCTTGCATCGCCGAGCTGGCAGCCGAATGGTTAGCGCTCTTGCCTTCGGTTCAACAGATCGTGAGTTTGAATCCCACCTTGAGCATGTATGTTTGTAGTGGTTCGGATTCCACTTTAAACCGTAGGTCCCGGTCTAATTAGCCCTCGTGTGCAAAAAATGACCGTTGAGCGCCAAACAAACAAACGTCCCTTGCACCCCAGAATGGACTAATTCCTAAGATCAGCCAATCATTAGGAAAAAAGCGTATTGCTTATATTTATATATCGGGTAAGATATATTATAATTTATTTCATAATAAATGTTTTGGAGCTTATTTTTGCTCTTTTGCAAATGTATTAGCGTTTTCTATTAATTCAACAAAAAATGCATTTTCATTTGAATTAAAACAAAAATAATATAAAATTAATGCTTCTAGTACAATTCAATGGGATAATTAGATTTTGAGACACATTAATGAGCTTCAGGTTTGTATTTTTCAGACAATGCAGAATTTTATAATGAGTGTTTAGGATCCAAATATTCGTCTTAAGTAACTTAAAAATTTTTAATGAGCGTCAGAAGTAATTTTTCTTCAAATATTTGTTTCATATCTTTCATTAATTTGCTCTTTTACTTAATTCATTTTCGTTAGTAAGTTATTTAATATACATTCCTAAATATTATTCGAAAATATGTTTTTAATTTGATGAAGGGACAGCAGGTTTAACAAGAAACGAATGATTTGTAAGTTTGTCTAAAGTGGTGTAACAACAATCATTACCTTATGCATAAAAACAACTAATTTATTAGGTGGAATATAATATTAACTTTAAGCAAGCCAAGTAGTTTGCTCTAAAAAATCAATTATTACTGTCTAATAAAAATGTCATTATTATCCTCATACATAAAATTGTTATAAAGCATACAAAATCTATGTATTTCATTTTTATTAATTTTTCTTTTATCCAAAAATATTTCTCCTTCTACAACATATTTATTTATGTTAAGTGTAATGTGGAAACAGCTAAAAAATTTTAATTCACTGTATATGAAAATATATTTATAAATATAGACCTATTTAATATTTATAAGTAAATCTCAAAATAAAATTCATTCATGAAAAGCTATTAAATCCATTAGAAGCTTTGGCGTAATAATCATTTGACTATATTCCCTAATTCCTTATTATCTGGTATTATTTCAAACAATTTATTTATTTTTTAACAATTTGGTAATACATTAAACTAAATTGGTGTAAGTTACTCACTTATAAAATACTTATTAGTATTTTTTAAGTGAGTAATTTATACCATTTTAGTTTAATGTAACCACAATGAGTTATTATAAAAATATGCTATATTTATAAGCATTGTATTAATGTATTAAATTTATACCAGAATACTTCATACAATGGAAAGACCACATGAGTAAAATTAAGATGCCAAATACTGTCATTTCTTTCACATGAGTGACAATCTGAAGTATTTGTAAGCCTCTTTAGTTTAATTCAATGAAGAACATTAATATCTTAAAATTATTTTGGCATTTTTGTTAACTTTTCCACATGAGGAATAACTTTAATAGAACCTAAAGGTAACCTAAAATTTATCTGATTCTTAATCACTTATAACACGAATATCCGAGGTAAGAATTGAAATGACAAATTGTTGAATCAAACGTGAGAATCCTGATTAATTGTAGTTGAGCCTACTAATTATTGAATCGAAGGAAAGAAAGCTGATTAATTGTAATTGAGCCTGGTAATTATTGAATCAAAGGAAAGAATGCTGATTAATTGTAATTGAGCCTACTAATTATTGAATCGAAGGAAAGAATGCTGATTAATTGTAATTGAGCCTGGTAATTATATCGAAGGAAAGAATGCTGATTAATTGTAATTGAGCCTACTAATTATTGAATCGAAGGAAAGAATGCTGATTAATTGTAATTGAGCCTGGTAATTATTGAATCGAAGGAAAGAATGCTGATTAATTGTAAATGAGCCTTCTAATTATTGAACCAAAAGAGAAAATGCAGATTAATTGTAAATGAAACTACTAATCATTGAACCAAAGGACAGAATGCCGATTAATTTGTTACCGGTTCCAATCTTTATGAAATAAATGATAAATCTTTATCAAATGCGGTTATTATCAATTATGAAAATTAATTTAAATAAGTAAAATTATACCTTTTTAAAGTATCGTATACTTAATATTATATTTTACATTAAAAACGATTGAAAGGGAATTTTTAAACTGTCAAAGTCTATTAAACTTAATACGTCAATACTTTCAATATGATAGATGATTCATCCACAGCATTTCATGGTTTTCTTAATTTTAATTTATGATAGGCAAACATGTAGTTATTGATATGTGTTTTCTTTTTATGATACTTGGAAGTACTCAATGTATTTTTAATAATTAATGTGCTAAAAATTTACCTTACAGAAGTTTAAAATATTTCAGATATTCAGCTTTATAGTAAAATATCATCAAACTATACTTATTTCATAAACATAACATTTTATTTGTTAGTTCATGTTATTTTGTAAATTTTTTATTCTCATTTTTTTACCCTTTTTCTTTTCCCAGGATGAAAAAAAAATTCTCTTTCATTCACCTTAAACAATGTTATTAAAGCATTTTTTTATCATCACATTGACTGTAAAGTTGATTGTAAGTTACAGCGTGAGAATCTAATATTTCATGATTGAAAAATGATCCATATGCATAAATAATCAATGCAATTTATTGTTTAATAAAAAATGAACAGTTGTAGTAAATTTTATTTATTATATTTAAAATAAAAATCTTAATAATATTTTTTAAATGTAACTAGAAAAATGTAAATTAATAACTTGCCTGGATGAAATATTTATGGAATACTAAAAATTTATTTTAATTTTCAGGTACCCTGTAACGAAAGATTCTGAGCCCCAATGGCCGCAGTACTCTGCAACTAATCGCAGAGTTTATGAGTTAAATGGAATCAGGAAAAGAGTTATGCAATTTCCTTCCCAAAAAGCTTGCATCCAGATTTGGAATCCTTTGTTCGAAGAAAAATCGAGCGTTGAAGTAATGACAGCCTCGCAATTGGTGGACTTTGAAATAATGTTTGACTAAATGATTTCTCCTTGTAAATTGAGTAGTTTTCAGCGTTCTACCCCTAACAACTGTTTCAGAACTCTTTCAACAACTATCTCTTTGTAAATAGAGTTTGAAGCTATCTTTCTCTCTATCAAAATTAGTATCAATTTTGTTACTAAGACTTTAGTAATTTATAGAAAATATATTGTTAGAAAATAACTTATTTTCTGAATTTCATTAATCTAGCCCAATGCAATTCAAAAAATCTGATGACCAAACAAAGTAATATAAAAAAAAAATCCATAAATTACTCCTATTCTCTCACTGTCTTCTAAATTTATTTTGACTGTCAATTTAATTTTGAAATATTAAGGGAAAAATGGGCTTTTTCTATGTTTAATATATTTACACAAATTTATTTAAAATACTGAGGGCATAAAATTAGAAGATATCATATACTTAAGCATTTTAAGCAACAGTGTTTTCAATTTTAAAGATGAGAAACATTTGAAATTAACTTCATCAGTATAAAAGCTAATTGACAGCTGAATCATTAGCATTTTGAGTTTCAATTCAGCATTTAATGGTTTTGAATCTGGTTTTTGACATTGGTTTCAATGTAATTCAGAATCAAACTTTATCTTAAAATTCAGTTTTATTCTTAAAAAAAGAAGACTGTAAACTTCGGTCGAATTAGTTTAAAGCTATCCTTTCGACATTGTGTGCATGAAATTTAGAATTATTCAAAATACATTTTACTTCTCGTCTTAAATGGTCCTCTTTGATAATTATACTAAATAATCAATTTTAATATTAAAAATAATTATTTTATGAATGCTGTAATCTTTTAGATTATATATGGTTTTACAGTTTGTCTAAGTTTGAAAGACTACTGTGAAATTAAGTCCTTAATAATAGGGATAAATTTTAAAAAAATTAATTTTAAAGTTATACACATTTTTGTAATAGAGGATAGCCATTTTTTATAACAAATGAATGCTATTTCTTATAATGAAATAAGAAGAAACCCATGGATGTTATAGCTTAATTTTATACAGAAGTTGTGCTATATATAAAACATACCTACTTAAATGTGTTCTTCATTTTGTTATAACATTTCTGATGTGTCCGATATTATTTTATTTGCTTGAATATTGGTCCAATTCAATAATTAATAATTATAAGAAGAAAATTTTGTCATTTTATGGGTTTTTTTTTTTTTAAGATCTGAACATTTTATATAAGTCATGCACTTTTTTTTTTGTATTGTGTTGTCCAGTGACTCAATAGCTTCACACCGCTTCCCATTAAGATCAGAAAACTAGCAACATTTGAAGCGGGCAGTGATTAGAAAAGTTCTCTCTCCTGTTAATCTGTAAATCCTTCCGCTGGAGTTGCATGGATGTGGGGAAAAGTTTATCAGCGCAGGTGTGGCCTTCATCACCAAGCCAAGGTACAAAATTATGAGGTGCTTGAAGAATGGCAATTTCAAACACGGTAACCTTAAGGTACAGTCCGGGGCTCGCCTGCATCGCTATGTATGCATGTATCTGTATTGTGAATTGTTGCAGTTTTAGAGTTATTTTGTATTGTAAACACTTCAAATAAATTCTGTACTTCAGTAATTCTATAGTGAATTATTTCATAAAATAGATAAGAAGTAAACACCATGTGTTAAATTCTTCAAATCCAAAATCATTTTTTACTAAACATAATTTTAAAGAAATTTTTAAAAGTTTTTAAGCAAATATACTTTACAGTATAAAATAGGCAAATAAATTTGGTATTTTCTTATCTGCTCGAACAGTAAACTAAAAAAATTAGAATAATATTATAAATAAATTTGATTGATTCCAATCACATTGAGGAATAAATAAGTTTGTATGTTGCCTTTTGATTTCTCTGCTTCGACATTTGTCAAAATGAATGTTTGAAAAGTTTCCTGGGTTTTTCCTTCTAATACATAATTTTGCTTGCTTTGTTTTAGTTTTAGTGTTACATTTTGCACAAAGTAGCTGACTACATTTGACCAGAATCTGCAGATTAAAATAGTTTCTGAATCACCATAAACATCCATGCCACAGGCTTGCAAAACGTGAATGCAGAGTATATTTATTATATACTCTCTGTAAGGGTATTCATATTAAACATCTTCAGTGGTTTTCACTATTCATTAACGATTACCTAATCTGTCTACATTTGTCCAGAATCTAGCTTATAGTAGTATCAGAATCAAAATAAACATCGATGCCACAGGCTTCCAAAACGTGAATACAGCTTCTATTTATGAAATGTCCTCTCTGTAAGGGTATCCTTATTGCATCTTCAGTGGTTTCATTATCCATTAACGATTACCTAATCTGCTTACATTTGACCAGAATCCGCAGTTTATAGTAGTATCAGAATCACTATAAGCATCGATGCCACAGTCTCACAAAACGTGGATACAGCTTCTATTTATGAAATTTCCTTTGTCAAAGAATACACTTTTTACATCAATGGTATTCATTATCCTGATGACATTCATTATCATGATGACAGATTATCGAATCAGGTCATCCAATCATGATATATAGTTAAATATATTCATATATTTATATCAAATTTTTTATATCAAAGTTAAATTTCTCTCATACAATTAACGCTTTTCATGAATGCATAGCCATACATAACTAAATTCAATGACATGACTTAAGAATTTATATAGTTGTGGCACCAGGAAACTGAAGATACTATTGTCTAATTGTAAATTTTGTTAAACAATATTATACAAGGGAATAGCACAAGCGCTTGCATAGAGTGGTCGAAGCAACAATCAGAAAATGGCAAATAGAATGCGGAAATGACATTTCCCTGTATTAACATGCGCAAGTTTTAGGTTCATATAATGTATTTTGGAAAACATAAACTATTGTGCAAAGTCAATGCTATTTAAATAGTGTCCTGTCATCAAATTTGTAACTGTCGAAAAGGTCACTCGCTCGAAATTTAACAGTTGTTGCTAATGACAGGTTTGTCATGAATCAATGAAAGACTTAAAATGCTGTATTTGTAAGCCGGGAAATGCTATAATTCTTCCTGGATCATTCAATGGGTGTTCAAATCCTTGCTATAAACGATAAATGTAACGTCTATGATTCAATTCAAAATGACTTGTGAATCACTCAAAACCCTACTGAAATATCGCGGGCGAAAATCCAACAACGTTACTATCGTAAAATCAGTAAAGAAACAGACTAAAATGAAAATAGACAATTTCTAGACTGTCAGTAGATCTTACTCTGACGAAGGAGACTCTTTTATTTTAACTATTTTAAGAGGAGTCTCTCATTGAAACTCTTATAATAGCCAAAATCAAATAGGCCCATCATTTTGACGCTTTGGGGAAAAAAACAGAGCGTTAGATATAGACATTTACCTTGTACTTGAGTTATCACAAGCATCCATAAAAACATTCTTCTAATTGTATTTGGATAATCAGCAATGACGTACGCGACAGATTTTCTTCAACAAAAAGAAAAAAATTATAAAATTTTTATAGTGCTTTCAGACACTTAAGCACTTATGACATCAAATGTCTCAAGTTAGAGGTCACCTGGATTCAATAATCTCATTTCAGGTAAACACACGTCCATACATCTTGAGAGTAACTGCAGAAACCGTGAAAAACTTCAAGCTTAAAATAGATTCTAGATCATTCTCATTCCCACTTTTCTTACACGGTGCAATTTTTATTATTTTTTCAATCTCATAAAAAAAAGTAATTTTTACATTTTAACACTCCAGACGATGATGCAAAGGCAGATATCCTATTCTGGATTCAAAAAAATTTAGAGAATTTTTCAATAGCCAAGTAAAAATCTTTCTGCTTGAAAGAAATGTTATTTCTTTTTATGGTGAATGTGTAGAAAATAAGAATATGATTTTGAAACTATGTAATTGCACTTTAATATCTTTTCTTGATGCTGCCATTTGACTTTAAACATGTGTATTTCATTTTTGCACCGAACCTCTTACCATTTCTTATATATATTTAAAACCAACTATAATTGGAAGAAATATTCCAGTTTAAAATTTTAATACTGTATTTTATAAGTTAGAAGCATAAAATTTTAATTCATTTCTTTTCCTAGTAACTCCAATTTTTCTGTGCATTGCAGCTCTTTAAATTTTGACTTTTGACTCCAAACGAAATTGAAGTTTTATTACTCTGTTATGCCACAGTAGTACAAATACTTATTTTAAAGCAGTTGAAAGTTAAATAATATAGGTATCATTTTGTTTTATTGACACTTATATGATTTTAAGTGCACAACTTTTCACAATTACGAAAGTAATTCCTGTAATTGTTATGATTAAAAATCACTGATTTTAATATAAATTAAAATGATAAGAAATTTGGTAGCATGTTCCAAAAGAAATTCCAGTATTGGTTGGGGTGGAATAATTTATCAAGGCATAATCACTTCGCATTATTTTCAGTTTCATTGGATTTTCTTAGAGGAGCAATTCTTTGCGAATGGATTCTAAACATAGAGAATGCATCTGTAACTGAAATCGAGATATATGACTAATTTTACATGAAAATTTGAAATGGTTAAGAGATTAACAATTATGCTTTAATATAGTATAATGTATACAAAAATAAAAAATATAAGTTATTCAAACAAATAAAATTGCAGACGTACTTAATAAAATATATTATCTAAATATCTCTCTTGTCTTCTAAACATATATATGAGATATTATGTAAGCTGGATGTTCCAAAATATATTCTCAGGTGGAGTGTGGAGTGCTTTAAATGATTTACCCGATATTTTGTTACTTATTAATATTATAATTAATGAAGATTTTTTTATCAATAAAAGAGTAATTCTAATAATAAGCAATCATTGTCAGATTTAGTTGTTTTCTGAATTTCAACAAAGATTTTCAGGAAAAGTGCTATACTTTCATCATCCATATGCTGGGGAATTCATATGACTCAAAAATATTCATGTTTTTAGATACTCACATTTCACAATAATAAATTGCAATTGTTTAATATAGTTAAGTACTTACATATTATCGCAACCATGGCATGATAACTTGCCATACTGGCAACCCCACTGTCGCACGTATCTAAGGTGCTGAATTGGTAACCATGTGCTTCTTTTCAAATTTTCCCGCTTGCCGCCTTTCTCAGCCGTTCGTTGAAAATGGCAAACTTGAATACTAAAATGCGAATTTGTTTTTTACCGAATTCTGAAAAAGATGTCGTTAAACTTCTATAGAAATATAACACTTTACAGGACTTTAGGAAATGTACCAACTCTGACCCGATTAAGCTTTATTTTGGAAAACAGATTTTTTGGAAGTGCAACCTGAAATCAACATGCGATTATAAAAAGTGGTAATTGGTTTGAGGGAAGTCGTATCCTGTTATTAACAGCAGTAAGATTCATGTATTGTTGGTGCAAAGAATTAACAACAGTCAAATTTTGTAACGTAGAACTTAATTTAGCTGACAAAACAGTCATAGACTGGAATATTAATAGGAGACAGATTTGTGTTCTCCACATGGAAAGCAAAGAAAGAACGAAAATAGGTGAACCTGGCCGAGTTGTGGAAAGAGAGATAAATACTTGTTCACGAAAAGGAATAACAATTCGGGGGGGGGGAATATTGCCAGAGCAATAAATTTTTGGTGGCGTCTGTCGAGAGACCAGACAAACATTTTTAACAACTGTTCCTGACATAACTGCAGCCTTGTTTTTCTAGAAAATTGTTCAAAACCTTTTGAAAGGGAGTATACTTTATTCTGACAGTTGGAGAGTGTATCAGAGACTGATCAATTGGCAATCGCTGGATTTAATCAGTTAAAAGTAAATCACAAACATAATTTTGTTGATCTCGGAAAGGGTGTGCTCACCCAATCGAAAGAATCTGGAATTCCACGAAATGAAGGAACAAGAGACAGCGGGGTACAGCAAGAGACCACCTTGAGTCTTATTTGGCAGAATTCATATTGCTACAAAACCAAGAAAAGGATAAAAAAAAATTGTTTTGATTGTATTCTAAAAACAATTTCGCAAATTTTCCACCAAAACGTAATTGATACATCGTCAAATAAAGGTAAGAGAATTATACAGATAAAAATTACTTATTACTTTTCTTGATATATTATTTATTATTTTCTTCCATACTGTTTCTCACATTGTACTTTTCAACTATGCGCTCTATGTCCCGTCAGTGTATTGCGTTTTTAGAATTGGCCCTGTCTTATATATTGCTGCCAATATGGTTGCGATAATACGTAAGTACCTATAGCTACAGAAAGGACCATACTACCACTGATCAAGTGCTATTTTTCTGCTAAAATTTAAGAGGTGTGCTCAGATTATAAAACCAGCACACTATTGTGAGTCTTATATCTAACAAAAGCGTTTAACAGAGTGAGGATACATAAATTTTTAATTAAACCACATGACACTTTCAACATTAGTGACAACATATTAGCATGGATCTCAGACTTCTTACACCACAGGTTTATAAGAGTAAAATTTAACTATACTTTTTCTGAACGAGTTCAGTTTGGTCAAGGTGTTCTTCAGAGACTCATTTCTCAGCCCTATGATTTTTTTTTTTTTTTTTTTTTTTTTTTTTTTTGCTGGCATATAGAAATTATTACCCACTGATATAGAAATTGACTCGGAATTTAAACTCTACTTTTTTCCTAACAAATCCAATAGAACCTTTTTACCACCCATAAAAAAATTAGACAATTTTCAGCCAAGATTAAAAATGGGTAATCAGGACTTAGCATACGAGAAGCATCTCATACATCTGGAATAAATTTCGTATCCTGAACAGATAAGTATCAACCATATCAAAGTCATTGTCTCAAAAGCCAGAATAGACTAAAAATTCTTAAATACATAGTTGTCAAAGACTGGGGAAGGGATGCTCTCACTCTTAGAAATATGTATATGATATTCATTAGGCCAATTCCGGTGTATGGCTTTCTTGTTTATAGCTGCGCCTCAGTTAAAATTTGGATAAATTGGAGAAGGTTCAACTTAGTGCTGCTAGAATCATTACAGGACTAAGACGCAGCATTCCTAGAGAAATTGTTCTAATTTATAAGCATTCTTAAAAAGAAGAAAGGCGGTTCTTACTAGGTATTTCAATAAAATTTTCACAGTTACCATCAACATGATAGAACCTCTTTATAGTTAAACAACTGGAATAACAAAGACTCAAGAAGAAAAGTCCCTTCGGCAAGGTTAAAATTCTGCATCTGCCTTATAATCAAGTTGAGCCCCATTCTTTGAAGTCTTGTCTGAATTCCTCAGGGAGATTACCCAAAGTTCATTTCCATTTAAGTAAGAAGGAATTGATTCCTGCGCATCTCAGACAGTTTGCCTTAGATATCATTAACAAGATTCCCGACAGTGCCATTGAAATGTATACAGACGGAAGTAAATCGGATCGCCAAGCTGATATATTGAGAAACCGAGGGGGGGGGGTTGTCTATCAGCCTTCGCAACCCCGATTCATCACTGGTCTTCAAAAGTGAATTTATAGCTATCGAACAAAGTCTTGAAACAATTCTTAATGAAACTGATTTTGGAGACCTCTGGATCCTCTCGGACAATAGAAGCTCTCTTCAGCATCTTCACAACTGGATTGAAATTGATGATCAAACCAGTACATATATTCTTCTCAAACATAAGCTTATTTCCATGACGTCTATTTTAATGGATTTCTTCTCATTTAAATATGCACAGAAATGAACAAGCAGGTCGAGTGGCTAGCTGTTTCCATAATAATCCTTCCTCTTCAACACTCACCTTTTTGGAACATCACTCTAATGTTAATTCTGAGATTTTGAAGAGATGGAAGATTCCTCCCCACCATCACTGGTACGCAGGCAATGAGCCTGAATCTTTAATCTTTATATGCTCTCAGTTGGGACAGAGCCTCCTTTACCATTATTTTCAGATTAGCAACTGGTCACATAAGTGGTCTCTCGTATCTCAAAGGCAATAAAATCTTTGAGGTCTGCTCTAAATGTAAAACTGAGCATGTTTCTCCTAAAAGCATCCTGGACTATTTGGGACCCTCCAAAGAGGTCATTTACTCATCCCCCTTCTTGTCCTCGATTTCCTCAGCGTCAATGATCTGATGGACCTTGTCCGACTGTAAAAATTAACTAAATGTTTCCTCATAATTTCATTTTTATTCATGTAGTTCTTTTTACACAAAAAACTATATCTCTGTTGAATGTTTTTTGAGCATATGATTCTTTTTGTCAAAAAATAAGCAACTACCTGTTTTCTCTATTGTAATAATGCATAACTTACATATAGGAAAAAGAAAAAATCTTTTTCTTAAATGCATCAAAAAATATTAAAATATTTTCAAAAGGGTACATTTTTGTTACTAAAAATGTACAATACTTTAAATTTACTTAATAAAAATAATAAAATAAAATATTTTCATTTTATTTTATAATTTTTTTCATAGCCATACTTATCAGCAAAATTTCCAATAAATCACTTATTTTAAAAAAGAAAATGTTATCACTAAAACAGGGTAAACGACTAATAAATTCACAGTTTGAGTCTTTTGTAAATTTATCCAACATCATTATTTTGGATTTGATCATATTTGTTTTCGAGAATTTCGGTATAATAACTCATCTCTCGTGTAGTCCAAAGTAATTGTAATAAACTAAAGACATGTTGAAATATAATTGTGTTACCAGAAGTCTAATAAAACACGAAGTGTCTTAGTTATGAGTTTTATTATGTTTACTTTTTATGAAAACTTTTTCTAATGAAATTAAGACATTTAGTGGGTAACATTTATTAACGACGAATTTAATAGCTCTTTCCGACCACTTTACTATATTGAATAAGCTGTAAATTTAGATACCAAAAATTATTGCCAAATTATAGGAAATTAATATTTTTATAATTTTATGGCTATATTAAGAAATTTAATACGTTACATTTCATAACGCTATATTTTATTATAGTGTACACTCATCTTTCTGACTATTTTAGGTAATTGTGAATACGTTGTAATCTTATATTGGCGAACAAAACCATGTTTTTCTCTCAAATTTTCAATTAAAAAGCAATTACATCATTATAAGTAATATCCTATTTAGCATATTATTTTTGAATAAAATTCTTTGATATTTTTAATTTTCAAAATTTTATTTAAAATATTTAAAAAGTGAATTTCGTTAATTTTAAGATTTTTCTTGTTAATTCAGAACTAAAATAAATCCTTTTCATGTAAACGATTCTTTTTTTGCTTTGTGTAAATAAAAGTAACATTTACTTTTATTTACACAAAGCATATTTTTATTGACTATAAAATATGTTGTTTCAGAAGAATTTATCCTGAATATTCTTTTTATTCCTATTTCACTTTTATTCAACTTCATTTAACTAACACAAGTCTATTTTGTTCATACTGCCTTGAATGTGAAGATTTCCTAAAATAAGTTATTATTTAAAAAAGTGATTAAAATAAATTCCTGACTCATTTAGCACGATTTCTAAACATCATACTAAAAAACTTTGTTATTACTGGAGCGTGTGAGCTTGTGTTACAAAAAACGATTAAAACAAGAATATTCTGATTTATTTTGTTTGAAAAAAAGTTTTAAATGAGATAAACAATGATAAAATCATTGCCTCTCTTGCGGTGAATTTTTCAAACAGATTAATTTATAATTGAGTTATCAATGATTAATAAATAAAAAATCACCAGAAAATGGATGCATGTGAAGCTTCAAATTATAATCATCCAAGTTTTTAATACTTATACGCAGAGAGAAAATTTTCATGATTTACTATACAATTCTGTTTTTATAAAATAAATGAGAGAAAAAATGTGTTAGACCAGCAAATAAAAGCATGAAAATTTTCAATAGTACTCTGCACCTTTTGTGACCCTAAAGCTAAACTGTAGAGCCTAAAAAAAATCGGTATGAGTCTCAATTACATATTTTAATATAAAAACTTGATAAAAATCAGATTTATAAAATGGGATTCAATTCTAGGCAATGGGATTTTATAAAATGGGATTCAATTTCTATTATTGAGATAAATATTCATCAATTCATATCAGCAATTTTGTATGAAAATGTATAAATTTTATTTTAAAATATATACTTCCTACAGCTGTAAAAGTTGGATAGATGGCTAAGCAAAACATTTAATATGGAAGATACATTATCCAAATGGGGGACTATAATATAAGAATACTATAATATATATCATTCTTACAGAAGTCCCCTATAATAATTGCTACATAATTACTGCTTAAACTAGAATTATTAGATAGTGATCTATTTAATTTATTGTTTATTGCCCAATTTTTCAATTAAGTTAAGATTTAAAGATGATTGAAATCACTTTTAAAAGAAGAAGAAAAAGAGAATCTAGATGGGCAAAGAAGATAAATGATGGAACTAAGTTGTTGAATAAGTTATAAGAAAACGTGCTGCTTTTTTGTGGCTCATACTAAAATGTAGATAATGTCTCTGAATGACGGTATAGTAGTAGCACAAGTGCCGTATAATCATTACAAATTCTGAATTTATTTGGCGATGAAGAAATGTTGCGAAGGTGATGTAAATACTAGGGTTACCGAAATAGAATTTTCTGTATAATTCTTTAGGCCTCCATATGTGTGACATAATAAAAACGAGGTTGCTAGATACATAAGAAAATCCGCCAAAAAATCACCAATCTCAGAATTTTAGCATCATGGATTATATGGCACCTGTGCCGATAGTATAGTATAACATAAAATGCCTACATTCCGCAGAGCTGTAAATTTACTATAAATAATTAGCAATATTTGTTACTACACACTTATCACTATGCTAGCAAGCATCTTTTAGCACACATAAGAAAAAAGAATTTTTAAAACGGAATTTTTTGCAGTGACATAATTAGATAATGTAATTATAATTTCTCACTCTTAGGAAGAACACTTGAAAAACATCAGTATTCAAAACACTGTATGAATTTACACATTTTTAACGACGAATAAAATGTAAATTAGCTCAGTTTTAATACCTTGTATAACTTGTCTCAATTTTAATCCATATTAAGATCATTTGGTTGGACAGAGTACATGAACTTTGGGAGAAATTCAAGTTCAAACTTTTTAAGATTTTAATTAATTGTCTTCTAAAGTTAGGTTTAGATATGAAAATTATTCCAAACTCATATGGGATTATTACTCCATTAAACAAACTTTTTAAAATAAAAATTAAAAACATTTATAATAGAAAATACCAAATGTTATATTTGCTCTTTATAAGGAAAAAAGTTCTGATTGACTTAATACAAACAATATTACACAGACATGCGTCCATGGATAATCTTTGAATATGTAGTGCATGAAATTTTTAATAAATCCTTGATATTGAAACTGAAAATGTAATTTTATTTAGACATGTGTTGACTGCCTTTTTTCAATCTTTGGAATACAAATTTTACACGATATGCAGACCAGAGTAGAATTGTTTTTAATCCAAATCAATTAGCCCTAAAAGAGGAACAAAAACTGTTTTTCAATGTGAGTGTCAGCTATATTCCACTAAGTTCTTTTTCGGCTTTAGAATATCTCGAAGCTAAACGAGTTACAGTTAGTAATATTTTTTCCTTATTTTCTTAATAAGCAACTATATACCTGAAAGTTTATTATTTGTAATATAATATTTCAAATGCAACACGTGAAAAAATAGTTGCTATATTACTGTGTTCAGTAATTATAATATATTTTAAACATAATAATTCTTATAAAATTATGTGTAGGAGTCTATTGATTATAGGAAAATAAAACCCCGCACAAAAGTAGTTATAATCTATTTAAATATACAAAATTCATATAAAAAGGTAAGAAATTATTAGAATTAAAGAAGAAATAATTATAAACCTCAATTTGTGTGAAAGAGTTTTATATAAGCTTATAATTATAAATTCACCATTTATAATGGAAAAGCTTCAAAGTTTCATTTGTGCTAAGAAACACACATGGTGTAAGCTATTTCATAATGAATAGACAAAAATTCGTTCGATTCTCTGGAATTATAAATTTAATATATGTCATATAAGTCAACAAAAATATATAGATCAACAATAATATATATATATATATATATATATATATATATATATATATATATATATATATATATATATATATATATATATATATATAAGTCACTAAAAATAAAAGAAAGAAAAAACCATTCATTCTAAAAAATTTTTAAATATAGCTACTCCAATTACTAGAATGAATTTGGAGGTTTCGAAAAGATAGGACTATGTTACTTGAGTAGTTTAATAAAGAAATTAATTCTAAAAATGCTGTAAAATTTTTTTAAGAAATCAAATGAGTTTAAATAAACTTTTTCCCATAAGCTGCAATAATCAACTCACCTATTTGTAATCACATAGAGATGGAATATATTTTTTAATAAAAATATATAGTTTAAAACCATCTTATAATCAAGAAAATATGAACTAATAAAGAAAGCAAATATATAAGAGAAAACATAGTTCTTCATGTTATCATAGAATAATCTGGTCTGATGAATATCTTAAATTTATCAGGTGAGAGAAATTTAAAAAAAAAAATTAAACATAATTTAGATATTCTCGATGATGAAAACATTTTTAATTTAATTTTAATTCAATAGAAAACACAAAAATTGTAGAGAATAATCAAAAATACAATACAAGTTTATACAAGACATGTAAATAAAATAAAGCCATGTAAGACAATAATATAATGCATTGATACAGCTCTACTTAATTTTAATTTAGATGAAATTTTACACCATAAAAATGTATATTTATTAGTTTTAGAACAATTTATATGAGGAATTTCAAAAATTGGACTTACGAATTTTAAAAAAAAATTGCAAATTATTGATAGGCAAACCCTTAACAGCTATGATCTTTTGGCATTGACAAAGTGCAATCATATTTTTCACTATTTATTGGAAGGCCTCTCTAATGACAATTATTTTAAATATCCTTATTATGAACTTACTCCTATGGTATGAACCTTATGCTAATAGATTTTTAGCTTAAAAGGAAGGATGAATTGTACATTTTGCTTAATAATTTAGCAAAATGTTAAATTTTCCCTTGTTTTTAGACCAAAAGGTCCCTTAGCAGAAGAGACTCTGTTATAACTGCTAAATTTTCCAAAAACTATCTCTCTACGTTAAAATATTTATTCATTGGAAAATCGTTAATTTGTATGTATACATATGTGTTGGAAAATGAATTCTTCTTTTATAAAAACTTTAATTAAACATCTATAATTTTCCAAGATACACATTTGTAATCAAACTTTACCAAAACTTTCAATTTCTTTTAAATTTTCATGGTAAAGAGTTAAAAAAAATTAAAGTGTTACATAGATTCTTTTTTTTAAAATAAATTTGATTATAATTGTATATTAGATTATTTATAAATAAAACAATTCAACAAAAATCCTCTGTGCATTGTTGTTTCGAGTAAAAAGAAAAGTTTAAAAGTTCTTTTATATGACATTCTAAAATATAGCATCATTACAATACCATTTGAATGATATTGTCCGCATTTAAAACGAGGAATAAGTCACATTAACACAGAAATTCTTTTAACTCACTTCGGGGTTAGAAAGGAATGCGTTCATTTTTATTTTAGTGGAAAAGGTATTATTTGAAATTTTAAGTGCTGACAGAAAATACAAACTTCAGCGAAAATTATCAAAATAAAAATTATATCTTCGTGATTTTGTGGATAAATTTATATTACACTCATAAGCTATACACTTTAAGGAAAAGCAAATAAAGTAAAATGAACTAAGCACCGTTAAAAGATTATATAATATGTCATTGTCGTCTAAGAATTAGAGTCTAACAGCATCTTTATGAATTGCGTCTAGACGTCTAATACGTCATAGATTTTAAAAACTACACGTTTAGATTTTTAGATTTATTCCATAAGACTTCTTGTTAAAATTAAAATATTAGATTAATTATAAAAGGCAATGGAGCTATATTTTGTTTTTGAGAAGCATTAAGAAATACTCATATTTAAAAATATGACGATACCATTGCATAAACAGCGGATATTTCCATGAATCTTCATAGGCAAACGTTTTCTGGCAGGCTTACCTCTCGGATGGGGATCTCGATTGCCCCGTACACTCAATTAACTTAGTTCCATGCGATTTTTTGGGGGTTACCTAAATTTGAAAGTGTGTTACAACCATTTCAACATTCTGGAAGACTTACAAAAAGCTTTTGAGGCGGAAATAGCAAGAATACCAGAAGGCTTACTTGAAAGAATGCATGAGAATTTCAAAAAACAACTGTTATAGTGCGGGGATTGGGAAGGTAGACACTTGCTAGAGATAAACTATTTAAAAACCATGTGATTAGAAGTATCCATTATCCAATATGAGAAAAATAAAAATGTAAGTTTCTAAGTGGTCGTTTTTTTTATTTCATTCCCAAATCAGCAATATTTTTTTCTACCCTATATTTCATTCAAGAAAATGAAGATATTTTTTTTTCCTATTTTGAAGCACATAGTATTATATTTTAGCAATCCAAAAAGGAAAACCTTTATTAAACCTTAACGTAAAGTTTACGTAAAATTTGGTTTGTCCGACTTATGTATAATTTGGCTGTGAATTATTTAATATGTGTGTGTCATGTGGTCACAAAATTCTATGAATGGGCACTTTCTAAACTTCCCAAATTGTTTTGTATTTTTCATTTTGTTACTCTTACAAAATGCGTATTATTCCCTTCACTAGAGCAGTGCAATAAATAGAATTTCTTACTCTAAACAAAATATAATCAACTGAAAAATTCACTATCATGTTTTTAAAATTAATTTGGCCTCTCATTATATTTCTACAATAGCATTATTTTATTTACCGACAAATTTCTTACAGATGAAAAATAATCACTCTGTTGTTGCCAGAAATGTCGATTCGTTCATATTTCTGGTGAAATACATAAAATTTATTTTCACAAAATAATAAAAATATTGATGGTAACCAACACAGAGTATTTTACTGCTACAAAGTAATGGTAAAATTTAAAATATTACTGTAACAAAGCACATATATTTTTCATCCTTTAAATTCCTAGTTAAAAATGAGGAAAGACTAAACCAGCATATGAATTTTACAATATTTGTCTTTAAGCTACTGTTAATATAAAATAACTCTTTCGACTAATTCATCACTTATAAAAAGGAATAAATATTTTATTACTTTATTTACAGAGTTCTATATATGGAATTTTTAATTTGCTCATAAGTAAATTAAGTTTTTATTTCAAATTATATGAGAAGAAATCAGAAAAAAATTCAGACATCCTTACTTTCCAAAAATACGATTAATTATTAAATTTAGTAGAACAATAACTAATATAAATGCATTTTCGTCTGATCAAATTGTTTAATTTGTTTTATTAAATGCTGTTTTTGAATAGCTTCATAAATTCTTTTAAAAGTTGGATATTTATCAAGAATAACCGAACGTTAAAGATTAAAAGCATTGACATTTTAATCAATTTGTGTTAAAGCAAATAAATTATTGTTATGTGTTCAATGTTATCAAACACAATTTTGTATTTCTATTTTTCATCTGTGAGAGTTAAGAATATAAAGCCTAGAGTTAGAAATCTATTTTAAGGCATAATTACTTGAATAAATGAAGCAAATAAAGAATACGATATTGAAATGAGTTAATTTTTCAGATAAAACAAAATCAAACTTATAAATTTCGAACAATTTCATAAAGGGGAATAATAACACAGATACATTATGTGGAAATGTATTTTTGTACTGTGTTAAAACAATTTTAAATAATCATGTAACTCAAACGTGACACGTGAAGACATATTGTGTAATCTTACACTAAACAAAAAGATAAATTTTTAAAAAATAATCAGTCAAATAGCTTAATGTATTATTTCCTGTAGCAAAAATTGTCAAAAGTTTGAAAGTTTAGAATAAAATTTAAAGAATAATTTATTTTTGTGGATTTTAAACTTTTGAGCTCCTAATTTAAAGAGAAAAAGAAAAAGCACAAAAATATTTTTTCTATGTCAATCCTATTACAGTCAATCGGAGTTGTTTTTCACAAAAATTTATTACTTAAAAATCAAAAAGAAATTATTTTTAAAATATCTTGAAGTACCAAGAATTATTTCTTTATGTTTCTGAGTTCGCTTTCAGAAACGTAGTATTATATAATAATTTTGTATTGATCAAGTAATGTACTAGATTTTCCTTGACAAAATTTCTGGAATATCAGATACATACTTTTATTTCATTTTTGATTTATAAATTTTTTCACAAATTCTTTCAATGATATCATTTACTAAATTTTTTATTCATGTTACGTACAGTAGTGACGAAACTTACGGAATATGAAATTTATAAATGAATTATACCCTCAGCTTCAAATTTTACACAAAAATTTATTTGAATCCACAATGCTGTTATTTCCTGATTTTCATGAGGGACCAAATCCAAATTGCCGTTATAAAAAGAAAATGTAATCAAAGGAAATTATTTAAAAAATCTAATTTCTATTTAAAATAATAATATTCAATTTAATTTTATTTTTACTATAGAATTCAAATTAGGCATTTTTATGACTTATTTATATACTACTAAAAAATTTGCAGGGCGAAACGTTTCCAAAATGATAATGACGACGTGTTTCTTCAAACAGACATTAATATTTTATTTTAGGCAAGACATGATATTAATTTCTTTATTAGAAAATAGCCAAAATATCAAGGGATGTGAAATGTGTTTAAAAATATATCTTATTGATTTTGAACTTATCAAAATTAAGAGAATTAAATTTTTATCATTTTTCCACTCAAATAGATTTCATTCAATCATGAGCTTTTTTAAAAATAAGTTACCCAAAACGAAAATTTACAAAAAAATAATTAAAAAACACAAATTTGACTGCTTAAGAGCAACAAATAAATGCTCTGAAATCACCATCTAGAAAAATTCAACATATGAGAAATACAACATACTTCAAATAAAATGAAAAAGTTCTTACTAGGAATTTCTAGTCAAAAACCACAATCAATTATTTCTCAAATACAAATATTAAACTATTAATGGTGTCCTTTCTTTATTCCTTACTTACATAAAGCCTATTTTTACGTTATCCAATTTTAATTTCTTTTTTATTAACATTTCACTTGGATTAGGCAATAAGGTAAAATTTGAATACATTGTGACTTTTTAATTTCAAGTTACAGTCATTGCACTTAACTTTATAAGTAATAATGTAGCACATTTTCAATACAAATACAAAAACCGCTTACTATTCTACTATTTGAAAAAGACAATTATATATATATATATATATATATATATATGTGTGTGTGTGTGTGTGTAATATCTGTGAAAATAGGTCATTAAGCAGGAAAGTGAATGAAACATCAAATACGTAGCAGATTTACTTTTTTTTTTAAATAAAAATTAACAATTCATTTTTCAATGTTTACTTTTATTGAAATGAAATGAAAATAAAATTGTTTTATTAAGTAAAACAAATACTGCACAACAGAGTCATTTGAAAATATGATTTTGCTAATAATGTAAACCATAATGCATACTCATATTATCTATACGTACATATACATAATACATTTTATTAATAGCTTACACTCAATGAATAGTGATTTATACTATTAATAAAAATGTAAATCCCTAAAACGTTATATTTCAAAACTATTTTTGTTTCGTCTGAAGAATGCTAGAAGAAAATTTAAGGAAAAAAAAAACTAAGCTTTTGAGTAAAAAAACAAATATTTTGAATATTTTTTAAAATCCGCAATTAGTAAAAACCTAGTTGCTTTCTATGCAATGCAAATGCTTTTATAAGTTTGTCATGTTTTAGAGATGTTCGTTACATTTCATAATTTAAATATAAAAGAGACACTTTATTTGCTGAGATTCTTTGATCAAAGATCATTGATGAAGAGAATTTCTGCGTCATTGAAAGTGTTTGAGAGATGCATGGAAAAATATAAAGGCAGTTATTAATTTGGTATCTGATTAAGGACTGAAGATTTCGAGGAATTTATTTGATGAAGCAAAATTAGAAATTATTACAAATTTGATATTTGATTAAGGAATGTATTTCCTAAATTTTTCAAGATTGCAATAGTATCAGAGAGATTATAAGAAAAAATACTTTTAAGTATTGACTTATGTTAGGTTGGGGAACAAGTTGGTAGCGTTTTTATCAGACTTTTATTTAAGCAAAAATCAATAATTATATGAATAAGTTAATCCATTATATTTTCGCCATTGCTGTTTACAACCGCTTTCCACCTTTCGACCAATTTGTTGATGTCGTTACACCAAAAATCGCCTGGTCTAGTGTCAAAGAAGTTGTTGAGCCAGTTTTTGAGGACATCTTGGTGCACTGGTAAATGTTCGAAAAGAATGCCACTGTCAACAAGGAGCTCTACATTGCCTAGCTACACAGCCTGAACAAGGCTATTCGACTGAAAAGACCTGATCGGCATGGTCAAACCATACTCTCACGACAACGCCAGGCCCCATGTTGCACAAGTCATCAAAACTGCACTCCAAGAGCTCGAATGGAAGGTCCTTTAGCATCCCCCGTATTCACCGGACCTTGCACTAACCGATAATCATCTTTTCCGCTCCTTGTCAAACTTTATGAAGAGCGTTACCTTCGATAATTAAGAGATCCTTAAAACTGGCTCAACAACTTCTTTGATACCAGACCAGACGAATTTTGGCGGAACGGCATCAATAAATGGGTCGAGATGTGGGAAGAGGTTGTAAGCAGCAACGGTGAATATATAATTAACTTATTGATATAATTATTGTTTTTTTGCTTAAATAAAATTCTTTGGTAAAAACGCTACTAACTTGTACCTTAACCTAATATATAAATAAAACCCTAAATATATTTTTGAAAACTAATTTAGATATGAGAATATCACTTCAGCTGCTGTATACCAGCCTGAAACTTTTTGACGAAAATATCATTTTTACAAGTTTACAGCGTATAAACGATTAGTCATGATTTACTTTACAAATATAGAATTAGAATTTACTTCCTGAGTGTTAATGTAGAATAAGAGATAATACTGTTAGTACATTAAAAAACATTTATTTTCATATTTTATAGTTATACTCCGTTATAAAAATTAGAAAAGGAAAATTTGTAACATTATTTTGCAATTTTATAACTTATTTTTTATAAATTTAAAAAAATATACTATTAAATATTTAAAAAAAGTATTTAATATAAAATTTTTGAATTTTATAAATTTAAAAAAATATTTCATATAAAATACAAATTATTCCTATAAATTTGCTTGTATAACATATTTTTATAAATTTAATTTTGTGTTTTCTACAATTTGCTATCGGAAATAGAAATTTTTTCAGCTTTGTTGTGTGTGTGTGTTTAGGAATCCTTTCATTAATAAGGTCACCATTTTTTTTATTCTCTAATAAATAAATTTTATTAACTTATGAAGAACATTTTAAATGCATTATTTATTGTACATATTGAAAAGTTAGTATGAAATTATAAGACTTTAAGTCATTTTTTATAATATATGACAACATTTTCCTTAGAGAGGAACTGATGATATAAACAACATCAAAAAACGTTTGGCGTAGTTACTTCATACTACTTCAGACAAGTACCGAATTTGTTTCCTCAGATAAGTTGAAAATGTGTCCCTGAATACTACTTAAATAACGAGGATTTAATGCAATCTTCTAGTACTATTCCCAGGAAACGAACAAACAAAGACAGGAAAAATGCTTTGCTTCTAAATAAATCCGTTCTCCTGAATTTGTGAAATAATGTTCAATGAAAAGAAAAAGTTAAGTTATAATTAGTGCGTTGTTGTTGTCTTAAGCCAGCTAGGCTGGCAATATGGGATGCGCTGCTTAACTTTTCCAACTGAACCATATGTAGGTGTGGAGTCCGATTTCTTCAGTATACACATACCATAGAGACCCGTTTATAGGGTAGGCAACCATTCACACCTCATTCATACAAAGGAAAAATACAGGATTGATAGAGAGAGAAAGTACATCCATACCCGAACTGGAATTCAAACCCAGGTCATCCCTATCAGCAGTCAGACACGCTGACCACTAGACAAGTTAGATGGCTAAATAATGCGTAATTACACATATCGGAACTGAATATATAGCTTCAATTTTGCTGTTGTTTTCCTAAAGTGACTCGACTTTAAATTCTTCATGCAATTTATATATATCTATATATATATACACTACTGGCCATTAAAATTACTACACCAGGAAGAAATGCAGATAACAAAATGATATTTATTGGACAAATATATTATACTAGAAATAACAAGTGATTAAATTTTCAAACAATTTGGCTGGATATATATATAGATCCTGAGAAATCAGTACCCAGAACAACCACCTCTGTGGCAGTAATAACAGAAGTTATACGCCTGGGCATTGAGTCAAACAGAGATTGGATTGCATGTACAGGCACAGATGCCCATGCAGCTTCAACACCATGCCACAATTCATCAACCGTAGTGACTGGCGTTTGGTGACCAGCCAGCCGCTCGGCAACCATTGACCAGACGTTTTCTATTGGTGAATGATCTGGAGAACGTGCTGGCCAGGGCAACAGCCGAACATGTTCCGTATCAAGGAAGGTTCATACAATACCGGCAACATGCGGTCGGGCATTATCCTGCTGAAACGTAGGGTTTCGCAGGGGCCGAATAAAGGGTAGAGCCACGGGTCGCAACACACCAGAAATGTAACGTGCACTGTTCAAAGCAAGGTCAATGCGAACAAGAGGTGACCGAGACGTGTATCCAATGGCACCCCATACCATCACACCAGGGGATGGGCCAGTATGACGATGACGAATGCACGCTGCCAGTGTGCGTTCCCCACGATGCCGCCACACACGGATGCGATCATTATGATGCTGTACACAGAACCTGGATTCATCTGAAAAGATGGCGTCTCGCTATTCATGCGCCCAGATTCGTCGTTGATCACACCATTGAAGGCGCTCTTGTCTATGACGCAGCGTCAAGGGAAGCCGTAGCCATGGTCTCCGAGCTGAGAGTCCATGCTGCTGCAAACATCGTCGAACTGTTCGTGCAGACACTTGTTGTCTTCCAAACGACCCCGTTTCTTGACTCACGGCTCGTGACGTGGTTGCACGATCCATTACGGCCATGCGGATAATATGCCTGTCTTCTCGGCTGCTAGTGATAGGTGGCCGTTGAGATCCCACATGGCGTTCCATATAACCTTCCTGAACCCATCGATTCCATATTCTGCTAACATTCATTGGATCTCGACCGATGCGAGCAGCAATACTGCGATAAGATAAACCGCAATCCCGGTACGCTATTATTCGACCTTTATCAAAGTCAGAAACGGGCTGGTACGCATTTCTCCTTCTTACACGAGGCATCACAACAACTTTTCACCAGGCAACAACGTTCAAATGCAATTTGTGTATGAGGAACCGGCTGAACAATTTCCTCATTTAAATCCAATGTAGGTGTCGCTACTGGCGCCTGCTTTGTCTGAATGCGCTGAAAAGCTAATCATTTGCATATCACAGCACCTTCTTCCTTTCGTATAAATTGACAATAAATATATGTAAGAACCGAAAGACAATGGAAATGTGTTATGTAACTTTTAATAATGAATTTTATTTCATTCGTTACTGCAATTATAGCAATTATATTACTTTTATATCACTTAAAATCACTCTAAATAGATTCAAGGATATGTTTAACATTTATATTTACTTATGTCGGAGGAAAACAATTTATAATTTTAAGAATTTTTATAGTATGAATCTTACAATGTTAAATAACTGCTTATTGGATACCCTGCAACTGTAACTTTAACTATGATTGAAAAAAATTTCAGTTGCTTACAATGATTATTATTCAAATATTGGAATTTCACGATTTTTATCATAATTGGACACAGTAAATTTCAGACAAGAAGCCTCTTATATATGAACATATATTTATTCATTTTATATAATTTATGTTTTTAACAACAATATATCAAAAGAAATAGAATAAAAGTTAAATTTACTTTTGAAATGGGATCTAGGATTTTAAGGGGTAGAAAGTTTATATGTCCTAAAGTTATATGAAAGATGAGAAAAATTAATTCCAGGTAATGAACCCTTTACATATTGAAGTAACTATATTAAGAAATGAAATTTTATGACGCCATTGACGTTTATTCATAAGATTACTGCTTTGAATTTTTATTGGTTGTAAATTTATTCTCGTCACTAGATAGCTTCCACTTTTTTATAGCTTCTTTTCTATATAAGCAATAATTCATATCATTCTTTCCGAAGTTAATCATGAGCATGATATTCTTCAAAATTATGACACCAAATAATTTCGGAATATGTAAGTAAATGTTTTATAAATTCTAATATTAAATTACAGAAATTATATAAGAATGAGAATTCCTTATTTTAATTTTGTTTCAACTGTAATTTTCCATTCAGAAAAAAAGTTTTAACGGTATTTTCAGTTCTAGAAGTATAAAAATAAAACGCCCAATTGAATCACTAAATGTTCAAGATAATTAAAATTAAAAATTTTACTAGCAAAGAAATAAATAATTTTATTAATATATTGTTGTCAAGTAATTGCAATTAGTAAATTCCTGGTAAACACACATAATGCTATTATTCTTTATTTTTATTGCAGCAGTTTAATTCAGTTCATATCACAAATCAAGTATCCTTTCCTCATTGTCTCATAGTTTTTTGGTTGGTCCATCTACGGTCTTCTTTGGAAGGATTAATTAGACGAAAACTTATCAATTTTTAAGGAATTAAACACCACATTTTAAGCACCTATGCTAGTTTTCAAAATCGAATTCACTTGGGAATATAAGTAATTGACTTACATTAGATTTATTAATTATCATAATTTTTATGATAGGAATGAAGCACCAAAGAAAATTAAAAATCTTTGTTAGTATTTCGTTTGTATCAGAAAACACAGTAGAATGTAAAAAAACATGCATTTAATAAAATTACTACAAAATTCAAATTTTTCTGTTAAATTATTATAAGAAAATTATCTTGATCTTCTAGCATTAATTTTTTATTTTTCTTCAAAATCTATGCCTTATTAAAATAATTCCCCAGTTTCACATTCATTCTATAACTTTATTACATTTAGGCCATCTATACTTATTTTAAAGCGTCTAAGATTAGAAATAGGACTAAACTGGTCATGACTTACTAATGTAATGTAATGTAATGTTACTAATGACTTACTAATGTATAATGTATAAGAAATTTTATTTCCAAGTAGTAATTGCACCTTTTATCAATCTTGAAAAATATCTATAGCATCATAAGTTCAAAATTGTGTTCACATAAACATTATATGAGGAAGTACACATAGTAGACAAAGCTTTGATGAGGTTATAATGTAAAGATATTTTTTTTTAATATTATGCACACACATTTATAAACATGCATATGTATATATATATATATACCTATAATTTTATGCTATATTCCTGTACCATGATTGTCACTTGAATGTGCTATCTTATCTCCTTGTTGAAATACACCAGTGGAAAAACATTAAAACTTGCCAGACTTTTAGCATGCACAAATGCGCTTAATACATTAACCTTAGAATGAGTTACATGTTGAACCTGTAATTTTCTGGATACAAGATTACACTTTTCAACACAGAATTCTACGTTTTATGTCGTATTGACTTCTGTTATATGAGAGAAGTATTTTTGTCCTCATTACAAGTGAGTTAAAAAAAACTTACACTTACTTGTTTCTGTTGTTGTTGCGCCAGCATGCATCCCTGTACCTAGCTCTCATTTGGGCTTTACCAGTCAGGTAGAAGCAGCTGAGTGGAATCATTATGATTTTGAAGCAGGAACAAAGCGGAAGACCCCGATACTTTGTCTACCACCCCCAGACGTATCCTTTCACTTGGAGGACATTGCGAGCAAGCCCAGTTTTAACGTGTCCTATCTACTTTTCGCAAACCCGACGGATCTTCGGTCAGCCAGGATTCGAAACTCACTATCTGCCGATAATGAGCGACGCCCTAAACAACCAGGCCACGGTGGCCCTATACATGCTTAAAGAGTAATTATCGTTACAAGAGTGAAACATAGCGATCTATTTCGGGGTTTGTACAAGATTCAATATGCACACATACATACATACATATCTATGTCTTTACGCATTCATGTGACTAGATATGTTGGTGCACAGCTAATATTATATTTTAAAACGTAATATAATTACACTTTGCTTCCTTTATCACTACTGAAGAATTGTGAAATTTTTATTTTCTATCGTTAATTAATCAAGATATTAGATTTCTTTTCTCTAAATTTTCCATAAAATGTATGCTTGAATTTTATATACCCTTTTTCCCAAAAGTTTGTTAAATTTACCATAAAACATGCATAAGTAAAAAAATAGAATTTTCGCTTTATGTATTTAATTAGCATTGATATTATTTAAAATGTATTAACATTGTGATTAATTTTCTTTACAAACTTTTCTTCGTCAAGAATTTTAAACTAAATCATTCGATTTTTTTACCAATAAAGGATTATATATATTTCACACAGACACACAAACTTTACTATTCTACAAAACTTACACTAACAATCAAGTCCCTGTACTGTATAAAAGTAATAAATGGAATGGTTAATACAGACGAAACATACATTCTGCAGAGTAATATAATTTATACGTGAACAATATGCAGTAAGAATTTTAATCTCTAACTTGTTGTTAAAATAACTATTTCAAAAATGTAAAAAGTAGATATTATAATATTGAGCCATATCGACATAATAGAAGGTTAAGTTGTTGTTAATCATTGTAAGGGATATATGCATGTTAATACTAGATACTTTTATGAGACAAATCTGACAGAACAGTATTTAAAATTTTATGATTTGTATAAGCTAACTAATAATTCAATAAGAATTGCCAGGTAAAATTCAAATACGAAACACGCAATTTTACTAAAAATATTACACAAATCAGATATGATTTTAAAATTATTCAAACCTATTAAAAATAATTAAGTAAAAAAAAAAAAACAATTACCAAAAGTTGCAAAATAATAACCAAAAATCGATACATTCGAGACAGCCCGATGACATTAGATTTCATGTGTAATTAAACTTGCAACAATATATCAAAAGAATGCTTTAACAAGCATTTTATCGCATATTTATTTAAGTATAACATATACTCTATTATATATATATAGAATAAAACTTGTAAATAGAGCGTTATTTTCTTGCTTTGAATTTGTGAGTATTTTATTTTATGAATTGTCATATATTTTTATTTTATGAATTGTGTCTTCACGCCATTGGTTTGTTAGACTCCTAGCAACTAGTATATAGTAATCTACTCTTATATATTGGTTTATTAACTATTGGGTTGTTCGGAAAATAATTTAGTTTTTTGGGGAAATGAGACAGTTTTCGTATAATAAACAAATACTTTATTAAATTATATATTGGCCGTTCTGGTCCTACACCTTTTGCCCTCTTTCTGGTAGTAGCATAATTCCACGCTCATAAAAATTTTGGTCTTTGCTGGCGAAAAACTAATCGAGATGGTTTTTGACCTCCTCTTTTGAGGTGAAAGTTTTACCGTCTAAAAAATTTTGGAGTGATCGGAACAAATAATAATCCGATGGTGCCAGGTCTAGAGAATATTCTGGGTGTGACATTGTATCTCATTCAAGCTGTAAAAACTATTGGCGAGTGACAAAACTTGTGTGAGGTCTTGCGTTGTCTTGGTGAAACACTACACATTTAATGTTGATTAGTTCTGGCCTCTTTTCTTTTGAAATGCATCATTCAGTTTGTCTAGCTGATAACAGTATACTACTTTCGAATAAATCGTTGTGTTATCCAGTAAACGCTCGGAAAAAAAAAAAAAGATTTCTTTAAAATCAAAATTTTACCAAACAGACAGCATCACCTTTTTTGGTGAATCTCGGCTTTGGAAATGGTTTCAGCCGGTTCATCTTTTTTGCTCCATGACCTCTTATATTTGACGTTGTTATATACAACCCATTTTTCGTCACCAGTGATGATGCGCTTCAAAAACGGATCATTTTCGTGACGTTTGACAAGCAAATCGCAGACGTCAATGCAGCGACACAGATTTCTCTCTGTGAGAACATTGGTAACCCATACATCGAGCTTCGAGGATAATCCCAGGCCTTTAAAGTGGTCATAAACTGTTGTTATTCGCCGGGTCGCATCAACTAATGCCTTTAATCGCGTCTTTATCAGATTCAACCGGCCTTTCCGAACGTGGTGCATCTTCAACATCAAAATTGCCGGATCGAAATTTAGCGAATCAGTTCTAGCATAGGCTTACTCTCAACACACCTTCTCCATACACATCGGTCAATTTCCTTCTGACTTGAACAGCATTTTTACCCTTCCTGTAGTAAAACATATGTCGAAAATGCTGCTTATCGCTCTCCATATTTAAAAGGGCAGCAACCAAAAACTCCTGTGTAGAATTTATTGGAATTTTTCACACACAAGCCTTGCTATACAAGAGCTCTCAAAGCATATAATAATTATACGGCTTAAGTGTGAAGTTGGGTGCAAAAAAATACAATTAAATACTTTGTCGAGAAAAAAACGAAATTACTTTCCGAACAACCCAATAAAAAGGATTGCGACTTATATAGAATTTAAAATACTAAAACATATTCAAATTTTGTTTTCTTTTTTAAATGAAAATTTTAATTTATCTAAGATCGTTCACATTTTTATAAGAAAAATAAAATAATTATCACTCATTTCCCTCGTAACTCTTAAAAAAATTAGAGAATATTAAACAAAATAATTTAGAAAATTAATATTTTTTGATATATACTTTAAAAAATCTTTCAAAACTATTGACTGTATTATCCATTAGAATAAATCAAATATTTTATAATTCAATAATAGGGGAATTTTGACATTGCAATGATTTAATAATTAGTATAAATATATTATTATTTTGCATGTAAATAATGTTTGTAAATAATAATGAAGAAATAATAATATAATATATTTATTAGTATAAATATATTATTATTATTTCATTATTATATATTTTGAATCTAAACTTGAAATCATTTAATTTTATTGGTCTGAAAATTCTCAAAGGTTTTTTTTTTTTTTTTTTTTTGCAAAAATTAAAAGTTTACATTCAACATTGTTAAAATACAAATTTTGACACTATATATTATCACACATCTGGTGATAGCTCAAAATTCTTTATTTTAATTTTTTTAGTAAGGAATTTATTCTTAAGTAAGAATTGAAATTAATTTCCTCTGAGGTAATATCATACTCCTTAATAATTGAAACAAAATTTGAAGAACAGGGTATATTTTCAAATTTAAAATTATTCATAGTAAAAAGCGATGAAACATTAGAATATTTTATTTCTTTTGTAAGTTTTGTTTTCCATTCAATGAAAGCAAGAGCAACTGCTTCTGCTTTATTTATTAGCAAAACTTTCAAAAGAAATTAATATGTGTCTATTTTTCATTAAGAAAACAATATCATCAGCAAAAGAAAATAATTAAATAGTTTTAATTACAATAGAAATTCTCTTATAAAAATGAGAAATAATGAATTCGAGGTTTAGAATAAAAAGTAAAGGACATTATGAATTGCCTTGCCTAACACTAACATTATTAAAAGCCCCGTTAAAAAACATAGATAAAATCCAAACATATCAATTTAATATTTTAATCAGTTGCTTGAAAAACGAAATTTTCACTATGAAAATAAAAGTGAATTTATTTACATATCGATTAATATGTAATTCTTTTTCAGGTATCCTTTATATTTCAATGCTTTGGGGAATTTCCTTTGGACTTAATTGCTACACTAACAAAGACATTGATGATACCGGACCAGTTGTTAATGCAAAAACTGGTACTATTGTTGGAAAATATATTAGTGTTCTAGATAAAATAGCTTCTGTTTTTCTAGGAATACCGTTTGCTAAACCACCAGTAGGTGAAAAACGATTTCAAATAACAGATCCAATTGAGCCTTGGAATATTCCATACATAGCTAAAGAAAAATCACCAGCATGCATGCAGTATTCTACTCGAGATGTTGGTTGGGTTCCACGTGGGCTAAATTTTAGTGAAGATTGCTTGTATCTAAATGTATGGCTACCAGCTAACTGTTGTTGCAATAGAACAGATAAGTTACCAGTGATGGTTTGGTTATTTTCAGGAGGATACTATGCTGGATCTGGAATGATGTCTATATATGATGGAGATGTCATGGCCACTCTTGGCAATGTCATAATTGTCACTATCAATTATCGAGTAAGTATATTTGGATTCCTTAATCTTGACTCTATGAAAGCTCCCGGAAACCAGGGCCTTTACGACCAATACCTGGCCTTAAAATGGGTCAATGAAAATATAGAATATTTTGGAGGTGATCCTAATAGTGTCACATTATTTGGAGAAAGCGCTGGTTCAATATCAGTATCTCTGCAAATGATTTCTCCTTTCCCAAGAAAGCTTTTCCACAAAGCAATTATGGAAAGTGGAAACTCTTATCAATCAATTAAAGTTGATCACTACAGAGAATCTTTTGCTAAAGCAAGTGAGTTCACTACATTGATTGGCTGTTCAGTCAACGATTCGAGTACTGAAGCTACAAAAAATGACATAATCAACTGTTTGCAGAATAAAACTGGTGAGGAGCTGGCTGAAGCAGATAACTATTTTACTTCTAAGTATCCCACTTTTTTCGAACCTTCATATGGAAATGAATGTGAAGATTGCTTAAAATATTTTTCAGGATCACCAATGGTATCCATACAATCTGGAGATTTTCATCAAGTCCCCACATTAATTGGAAATAACAAAAACGAAGGTACACTTTTTATGGTATATACTATCCCACGTATATTTAGGAGAGATATAAAACCATTGATTACAAATCCTGTTGCAAAAAAAGTTCTTCAAGATTTTTTCAGTCTTGCATTGGAATCGCATGGGAAAATGTCAGTTGACTCAGACAGAGTGTTTGACTATTATATCAGTAACATAATTGAGGATGGACCCGACGCTCCTCTCCATACAGTTTCCAAAATATATGGTGATTATATTCTCACATGTGGAAATATGTTCCTTGCTGATCATATAAAGAATCCTTACTTCTATTTATATACTCATCGCTCACTCAAAGACCCGGACAATGAATGGTTAGGTGTGCATCATTTTTCTGAAGTTCCATATGTATTTGGACAGCCTATAAAACATCCTGAAAACTATACTGTTGAAGATATAAGATTCAGCAGAAATATCATTCAAAAGTTTACTTCCTTTGCTTATTATGGGTACGTAATTTGTGCTTTATATTAAACGTGTAAAAATAAAAATGTATGAATATATATATACTGATTAAATTTTAATAATTAGTTCATTTTCACTTTTTCCTGTCTATTATTTGGTGATGGGGTATGACTAATTTTCCTGTTTGGTTTAGAACAATTTTGAAAAAATACACATTTTTAATAAATTATTGTTTGTAAAATATGTAATTATTCAGTCTGATATTCATAGCTGAAATAGCAGATATTTCTGCGATAATCATTGTTTTGTTTTTGGCAAATTTTAGTAATTAATAAATCTGTTGTTCCAATAATAAATATAACAGAAAATACTTTCTTTTTTCTTTAATAATAAAGGATTTAAATATATATTGCAGGAAATAGCATGAATTAATCAGACCCGGACTATCTGGTTTTAAATCATGTGTGAAACTGTTATCTGATTTGAGAACAGTTAAAATAGTTATTAATAAATTTTTAAATATTTATTACTATTAAAAAGCAATTTAATTTAAAAGTATCTTTCATCAGTATCGAATTTATGTGTTATTTTATAATGTTAGAAAAGACATTTGAATTACTAGCACAAACTTGTATTTTCAATTGTAGCTAAATCTGAAAAATATGGAATGAGTTTTCTCAGGTGTTTTTAAGTTCTAATATTAGTTTATTATTGTAATAAAATAAATAGATTTATTTGTAATTCATAATATGTGATTCCCTTAAACAGTTTATATCATTTTAATAATATGAGGAATTTACATTTTATCAGTTAAAATGAATTTAATCATGTAAATATAATATGTCCATATATGTTTCTAAGAAGAGTGAATATGTAATCATAATAAATGTTAATTATTAAAACTGTTGTGAAGACTTCATGGGAAAATGTTTTTGTATAATTCGTTTAGCAAAGTCTGAATTATTTCTATATAGCTCCATACACTTATATGAAAATTTTATGAGAAATTAAAATCCCTATATTTTGTTTTCAGGTACCCCGTAACGCAAGATTCTGAACCAGATTGGCCACAGTATTCCTCTGATAATCGCAGAGTGTATGAACTGAATGGGATGAGAAAAAGAGTCATGCAGTTTCCATCGCAAAAAGCTTGCACAGAAGTTTGGAATCCTTTGTTTGAGGAAAAAAATCAAGTGCTGAAGAGTGCTGTCAGGAGCTGAAATGATTCTTTTTGAAAATGTGTTTAACTGAAATAATTTTTCTCTGTAAATAGAACTTTGAACTTTAAGAATTACTTTTTTAAATTAACAATAATGCATTTAAATCAAAATTAATGATCAATTCAAAGATTTAACATTTTAAAGAAAAACTTATTTTTTAAAAATCTCTTTCTAATTTTTTATTTTTAGTTATTATTATTACATCGTAATGGTTCAAATAATCATTTAAAATTAGAATGAATTCATAAAAGTGTAATTTCACTGATTTTTTTTTTTTTTTTTTTTTTTTTTTTTAATTTTAATTCATCACCCTACTCGTATGCTTACGATATTCCATTGCTTAAATTAATTTTGGTATTAATTTTTTAAAATTACTGAAAAAGAATCATGTTTTTAATATTCCTTTATAACATGAATATTGTTCAAAGTATCAAAATTAACGGAGAAGTGTTCTTATTCATTTAACTACTTTAGCCAATGAATCTTGAGCTTTTGAACAGGGGAGTGTTCTTTACCAACAATTTAATCTCTATTTAAACTATTCATATTTTGCAATTTATAAGAAAATGAATGGTTAGTGCTTCACATTTGAGTTAAACAATTCACGATTCAATCCTCACCTCGGTTGTGAAGTTTCTTCGAGGCTTAAAAACAACTTTAATTTGTCAATTTTGGTTGAATTAAATTACGCGCCTAAATAGTGACAATAGAATAGGAAACAAATATGACAACAAAATTTATTTGCTTGAAACCGATTTTAAATGTTGTTATGTGATTTAGTTCAATGGTAAAATTCACTAATAAAATTTAAAATGATATAATCATTGTAACATAACGCGGCGTGGTTCATCGTTATGTATCAGAGCTGCAACCTTCTATGGTGATGTTAACATGAAAATTAACAAGATTTCTGATGCCTCATTTATTCAATATTAACATACACAAACATTAAATATTAAAACATAAATTATAGATACATATATATATTTTTGCAAAGCTTATATTCCTCATTGTCCCAGAGTCTGGGAGTCTCGCTATCCCTTCTCATACCAATTCTCCCTCCCTTCCTTCTCCTCCTCGCCCACGCTTCCGCTTGCCTCCCTGACTGGCGCACCCTCACAATCATTTGAAATTTTAATTTTGACTTCATAATTTTATTAATACATTTTGTTGATAATATTAATCCATTGATAATATGATTGATAATTTTAGTCTTAGATGTACTAAAATGTGATCGTCATTTTATAAATTCAGTAGCATCTTACATTGAATGCCTTAAAAACCTCTCTTTGTATGAAACAAACGAGAAAGAGTTAAAAAATTAAACAATATAATACACAGACATTATATATTGTAAAGTGAAATGTGAGGTAAAACAACCTATATACAAATTTTATATGTCAAATTTAACATATTTATTATATCAAAATGTAACAACAAATTTATTTTATGAATTGTTATACCTAATTAACCATATTTTTATTTTATCTTACAATCAAATTTATATTATTTACTATATTTTTTACTTACCTAATAATGAACCATTCAATATTGAAATATTATAGTAGAAAGCTTCATCATTTTACAATATTTTTAATCTTTTGATATAATGTGAATTCTTAAAATGAACCTTTTACTTTCGTAACCTTAAAGTATAATAAATGAACGCAATAAGCAAATATTGAGCAAAACTAATTTTTTATCGTACAGAAATTTAATACCTTTTCTTCATATTATATTCATAGCTTTTTCTTCCACACAAGTTCTTCGAACAATTTGACAGCAAGAAAAACTGAATTTTTTTATTATATACTTAATGCTGTGTCGCCTGTAACAAAGAAATTGTAAATAACTTCTGTGAAGGTTTCAATTAAATAAAATTAAGTTATATGAAACTTTTTGTTGAATGTGATTTGAATACAAGTGTACAAAACTGTGTTTTCATATTTGATCAAGTATCAAAATTTACATTTGAAAATTTACTTAAAACTCTCTTAATTATAAGAATATATATTTATTCCTGTAACAATTTGTTTTATAAAAATTGTGGAAGAGAAATATGACAATTGATTGATATTAATACTCAAATGCAATAGCTCTCTGGAGGAATATCTAGATACCAACAATTCATCTTTCAATTCATCTGTTTTATAAAAATTGTGGAAGAGAAATATGACAATTGATTGATATTAATACTCAAATGCAATAGCTCTCTGGAGGAATATCTAGATACCAACAATTCATCTTTCAATTCATCTGTTTTATAAAAATTGTAGAAGAGAAATATGACAATTGATTGATATTAATACTCAAATGCAATAGCCCTCTGGAGGAATATCTAGATACCAACAATTCATCTTTCAATTCATCTGTTTTATAAAAATTGTGGAAGAGAAATATGACAATTGATTGATATTAATACTCAAATGCAATAGCTCTCTGGAGGAATATCTAGATACCAACAATTCATCTTTCAATTCATCTGTTTTATAAAAATTGTGGAAGAGAAATATGACAATTGATTGATATTAATACTCAAATGCAATAGCCCTCTGGAGGAATATCTAGATACCAACAATTCATCTTTCAATTCATCTGTTTTATAAAAATTGTGGAAGAGAAATATGACAATTGATTGATATTAATACTCAAATGCAATAGCTCTCTGGAGGAATATCTAGATACCAACAATTCATCTTTCATAATAATCACCTTTAAAACAAAATGCTTAGATAAGCATTCATATTTCTATATATTTTAAGTCTTTAATAAATTAAGTACAATTAATATTAAGAAACATTTCCAATCAAGAAAATTAGATCAAAAATTTTCCTGGCTCTTGTGCATATTCCATGGTATCTTTATATCATAGAAACAAATACGTTTTGTTGAATTAAAAAATATGTCCATTACTTTTGCTGGAGTCTTAATCATCAATTACCAGAATTTGTAGGAAACGAAAGGTTTGTAGATATAACATTATAATCAAGATTTTGTGTCTCTTTCAGTTACTAAAACAACTAAGAATGAAAGCTTTCTTCTCCCATTGCTCTTTCCAGATAAATTTCCCATTTTTTTCAGCATTCATTCTTTTGGAAAGAATCGTTCACAGCTGGCTGAAGTCATTGGTATAGTCAAAAAAAATGCAGACAATAATGTTCTTATACAGAAACGTATTTTGCAGATTTCTTTTCTCTAAAAATTATTCAAGCTGTTTGTAACATCTCAGTATTTTATGTTTGAAAATTTTATTATTAAATAAAATAGCCATAACTCATCCAGCAGGTCCCCTTTCTGAGAGTTTTATTGAAATTATATATCATTTAAAATATTCTACTCATGTTAGTGTACAACTTCTAATGTATAAGTAATATAAAAGAATTGTTATTCCACCGAAAGTTGTAATTTTGTTATATAATTTGTAGAATCATTATGTAGAATTTTTTAACACTGCATAATTTGTTTGTTATTTTTTTCCGAACTCAATTGTTGATCCAAGGTAGGAAATGTTTCACAAACTTCGATTACATAACCCAAACTTAACAAAAAAAAAAAAAAAAAAAAAAAAAAAAAACTTCATTGTGAGAAAAATCAAGAGTTTCGATAATATCTATAGGTAACATTTTTACAACATAAAATAATATCAGGTGACTAAAGGTGCTTCAAATGACAATTGCTCTGTTCAAGAACTTTGTGTAAAACAGGTATATATATATATATATATATATATATATATATATAGAGTGAATAAGATTAACCTTTTAATGTTGGCTTCACAATATGGAGGAGTTAAAGAATAACTTTCATACCTTGGCGAGTGAGCAGTAATGTAGGCTTTAATGGAATCTTACCCGAATTTCTTATGAAATTAACTAGGAGATTCTGCTAAAGTGACTTTGTTAGCAGTTATTTACAAGATGTGGAAAAATGGCTCGCCGAGTGGTTGGAAAAAGGCCATGCACCAATTTCCATGTCTCACAAACCCGTTAAAAATATGGATAACAATTGTTCAATTTCGCTTACTAATATAACGTGCAAGTTAATTGATAAAATGACAACAGTTTACTATATGTGCTAGACAAAATTGAAGTTTATGAAGTCATCAAGAATTTAAATAATGATTTAATTTAAAAAAAACTAAATTATAAGTTATAGCTCACAGCAACAAATTTTACCTTAAAAATTGATGGCAATTCTGACACATGTAAAAACACATTAATTTCTATCTGGTATACATGAGAAAGGGGAACAAGCAGTAGCAAAGAACATTTATTGACGAGGACGAAGACTTCAGACAGGAACAAGAAAGTGCACTGCTTTCTTTTGAAACGTGGATACATCACATGCAAATAGTCTGACTTCTTCCACAGTTTTTACATCCAACCCTTATTCAGGATTTAAATCACAGCTCACTTGGTGTGAATAAAGTGTCATAACTATAACACATCAATATATTACATTCCATATAAAATGCTCTTTACGATGTGAAAGTGTCCATTAAAACCATATAAAAGTTAATGTAGAGAGAACTTAAAGAAATAAACCTTCTAAACTTTCTAAGAATTATTCTAATTTTTCAAATATGTATAATCATTAGATATAGAAAAATCTTATTTTTGGCATGTATTAGGGTTTTTTAAAATAATATAAAATTTTTAAGAGTATCGTAAAATGTTCTTATGGATTGGTTGGACAATCCCGCGTTACCTGGAAGTCATCGCCAGGATCTATAGTGGCTTAGGTCTATTTCCCATTGATTTTTCTAAAAATACTTTTTCACACCAGCGAGGCCTTCGGTTCAGATTATCAGTTCATTGTTTGCTATAATTGGATAAAGCTTCAAATGTCAGATTAATTATAAGATATGTCAGATCTTACAGTGTTATATGTGCTTCATGATCCAGTCAATAGGATCCCACTGAAACATGTAGTAAAACTTTTTCTCTCGAAAATACCCAAAATAAGGAAAGAATGATACATAAGAATAGTAACATAAATCAGGGTAGGTCTTGCAAAATTTGCAAAGTAACTTAGTTCATTTAAGAAAATTAAATTTAAGTTACTCGAAACAATAAAATAAAGCTATTTGTGAAATTTTTAAATATATTTTTATAATTAATACTGTGGCAACGCAGCATTCCCCACGAAGTTTTAATGTGGCTGAAGGGCAATTGAAGAGAAAAATACAGAACTGAAATGATCAATCGACGTATTTAGTTTTTAATGTAACTCGTATATACTTCTGTAACGTGCAATGTAGATAAGTTAATGTTTCAATAAATGTTAGAAAGCGAACTCGGATATGTTGTACTTTTGTACGAATATAAACATGACCAAACGAAAACAACAGCAACATTGGTGACCCGGACGTGATTTTTGCTGCCGACATTTGAAGTTCAGCGTTAAGCAACATGGTTGACAATCCGAATGTATCCTTCTCCCATCAGCTGATATAAAGCAAGCGAGAAAATTTTCTACTGATATCAGCAATTATACACACTGGAAATATACATGTTGGATATTGAAATTCACGATTTATCAAATAAATGTGTGCTTTCGTTTTCTTGGATATAGTTTCGAATTCGTATTCAACATACTGAAAGAAGCCCGCAATTGTAAGTACTGTAATCTTTCCATTTTTATACGTGAGCAGCACAAACTGTCTGTTCGAAACGATACCATGATAGCTATTGCCTCCTAATATCTTGTACTTATCAGAATTTAGCTTCCCGGTATTAGACGCAGTTTGAAATATGAATAGTTGAATTTCCCCTGTGTGTGTGTCAGCAAATATATCTTAACTTTAAATTTAAGTGTTTAATATAGCATATATGTGCATTTAATTGCTCTTTATCTGCTATACTTAATCTGCATATATATTTTAAGCTGTTATAAACAGCAAACAGGGTAAAATGAATCCCCCCGCTGTGGTAAATGCAGAAGTAATCTAACGGGTAGCTGTAAAAGTGCCTCCGTTTTGGCGTGCCAACCCGAAACTTTGGGTCTGGCAACTGGAATCCCAATTTACATGGGCGGGTATCACAACTAGCATTACAAAGTTTCATCATTTGATAGCTGCACTGCAGCCCGAAGAATTAGGAATTGTAGGGGATATTAACCTCAATCAACCCACGGACGATCCCTACGATGTTTTAAAAGCCCGTTTAGTTAACCAATATGCAGACAGTTAAGATCAGCGTCTCCGTGATCTTATCTCCGGCATGCAATTAGGAGACAGAAAGCTATCTCGGCTGCTATTAGCGATGCGAAGTAAAGCGGGAACGAAGATAGGAGATGATTTGCTAAAAACACTATTTCTTCAGAGATTACCTACACATGTGCAACAAATCTTAGCTATTTCCAGTGATAAGCTGGACAAACTCGCCGAAATAGCGGACGGCATTATGGCCGCATCTGGGTCTTTTGTCACCATCAGAAGGTTCAACTTATTTATTAACGTGCATTGATCGCTTTACACGATGGAGATAAGCCATTCCTTTGTCAGATATAACTGCTGACACAGTCGTACGAGCTTTCTATAATCACTGGATTGCTCATTTTGGTGCTCCTGAAACAGTCACGACTCATCAGAGGCGCCAATTCCAATCCAATTTATTTAGGACACTTACTGATCTGTTAGGTATTCAGCGCATTAGAACAATACCATACCATCCATCATCTAATGGACTCGTGGAGAGATTTCACCACAGTCTGAAACAGTCTATTATGGCACACTGCAAACAAAGCTGGACAGAAGTTCTGCCAACTGTACTGCTTGGTTTGCATTCCGTTTTTAAATCAGAATCGGAAGCGACATGTGCCGAACTGGTATATGGCACTTTTCTTGGTTTATCAAGTGACTTCCTCCAGCCAAGTTTCAGAAAGGCGTCGTCTAGCCTCCCGGATTCCTCGTTTGTCCAGGCTTTGAAACAACATATAGCAAACTTATCACCATCTCTTACGTATAGACATATATCGGCGTCCCCTTCATTCTATATTCCAGCACAGCTTTCTTCCTGCACTCATGTTTTGTTAAGGAACGATGCAGTAAAGCGTTCACTGCAACAGCCATATGATGGACCTTTTAAAGTGTTATCTCGACAAGAATCAACTTTCACTTTGGATGTAATGGTCGTCGGACAACTGTCAACATAGATAGGTTGAAACCACTGTTTTCCCTCAAGCCTTCAGAGAGTGACAGTTCATTTGGCACCTCGGATGTTCCTCCGCCGTTCCAGAAAGATGCTACACCAACTACATCTGCCGAAAATTCAACTCCAAAGATTCAGGAACCAACAACTTATACCACACATTCAGGCCGTCATGTGAGAATTGTTCAATGATACTCATAAACGTGCTACGCACTGGTAGGGATGTACTGTGGCAACGCAGCATTCCTCACAAAGTTTTAATGTGGTTGAATGGCAACTGAAGAGAAAAATATAGAACTAAAATTATCAATCGACGTATTTAGTTTTTAATGTAACTCGTATGTATATTATTGTGTAACATGCAATGTAGATAAGTTAATGTTTCAATAAATGTTAAAAAGCAAACTCGGATAGGTTTTATGTTTATATATGTATATATATATTTATATATGTATGTATATATATATGTATATATATATATATATATATATATATATATACATATATATATGCATATATATATGTATATATATATATATGTATATGTGTATATATATATATGTATATATATATGTATATGTATATGTATCTATATATATGTATGTATATATATGTATATGTATATATATGTATGTATATATATATATATATGTATGTATATATATATATATGTATATATATATATGTATATATATATATATATATATATATATATATATATATATATATATATATATATATATGTATGTATATGTATATATATATATATGTATATATATGGAATAAAATGCCTTGCAATTTCAGAAGATGTATCCCAAATTAAGTATTTTCTGATGGAAAATACTTTACTTCTAGTTGAAGTAATGACTTATTAGATTTTAAAATTTTAGACGATTCATCATTGTTGTGTTGCCTTCGGTTCAACAGTTCGTGGGTTCGAATCCCACCTTGGGCATGGATGTTTGTAGTGGTTCGGAATCCACTTTAAGCTGTAGGTCCCGGTCTAATTAGCCCTCGTGTGCAAAAAATGACCGTTGAGCGACAAACAAAACCAAACCAACCATCATTGTTGTGTTTGAAATTGTATCAATTTAATGAGATGAACACATCCAAACACAACACGCCAATGATGCACTTATACAAGTGCACTTTTGACATGTGTAAATTGAGATTAAGTTGTTTTGAGTTACATTTTTGTGGTTTTTGCTGGAATGCATATATAAAAGACCATTTTTGTATTATGAATTTAATTTCTAAGTTGGCTCGTTTTTGCCATTTTTTATAAAGTAATTGAGTTAGCATTTCTCCAATAGCGAGATTAGAATCATTTACCTGAATAATAAGTTTTGCATTGGGTATAAAATGATGTAGAAGTGTTGCCTTAGCTAGAGCTTTTTTTTAGAGTTTTCAAATGCTTTGCCAGTTTCTGGAGTGTAAATGCGTAGCTCTTCTCTTTTGATAGATGTTGAGTATTTTGATTTCTTGGTGTTTTTTCGTTTTTCTGAATACTTTATGATTGGTAATAATATGTGAACAGCTTTGGGAACAAATCAACGATAAAAATTAAACTGTCCAGGAAAAGGAAGTTGAACCAAAGTAGTGTTTTTGAGAACTTTTGAATTTCTTCTACCCGATCGGGTAGGAGTTTGATACCAGACGCAGAAACCTTAACTCCTAAGAATTTTAGAGAAGGTACCATGAATTGTTATTTGGATGGTTTAAGTGTGAATCCACATTCTTTGAGTTGTTAAAATGAAAGTTTAAGATATTAGAGTTGTTCTTCTTTGGAACTGTGTAAAAGCAAGCAATATGTCTTCTGCGAATGCATAGCAATAAGTAATTCTCTGATTACTTAGTCGGAGAATCTTTGAAATGTAGAAGAAGCATCAAAAATTCAAACTAAATTCGAGTTCTTCATAAATTCTAAAAGAAGTAGCTATTGTAGTTTTATGAATTTGGTAAGATGAATAGGAATTTGATTAGAGTTTTTGACTAAGTGTATGTGGCTAAACATATTTTTCTCTCACAATCCAAATGAAAAATCCATTATATTTGGAACACTGTAGTTATCTTTAATTACTTGGTTATTCTATGTTTTATAATCATCAACTAACCTCCAACCAGAGCAATTTTTCAATGGAACCACGAATATAGGGGAAGATTAGTTATTTTTAGATGGCCGTATATGCTCTAAATCAATTATGTTAAAATTCACTTTTATCTATTTTCTATCCCATTGGATCAAAGCGATGAGGCTGATATAGATGGACCTTTTGTAACAATTTAGTGAACAACTGAATGTTTAGTTTTTGATTGGGAAAGAGTGGTTTAATAATTTCGGAAAATGCACTTAAAGTTACATTAATTACTTCAATAGAATGAATTTCTACTGGTTGTATTTATCTTACTGATTTTAAATCAGTATTTAAATTTATTAAGCACAATCTTTGAAGATCACGTGTTAAAATAAAATAAAATAATATATAAAATATCTGTTTCAGTTATAGGTGTAGAAACTTTCCCAATTAGAAATGACCATTTAAAAGTTCGATGTAAATTTAAATCCAAATATAGAAGCTTTTGTTCAAAAATTTTAATTGATAATGCATTCGCTGCAATTAAAAATTGCTGTTGTTGTACCAGCATGATTGCCAGTACTTAGCTTTGAATTGCGCTCTTTCAAATAGATGGAAACAAGTGGGTGAGGTCTTCGTGATTTTAAAGCAGAGACAGCGAGAGCAAATGACCTCTAATACTTAGTCTGCCACCCTCTGCGGGCATTATTTCATTTGGAGGACATTGCGACCACGTTCAGTTTTAACGTACTCCTGCCATCTTTAGTCAACTAGACGGGTTTTCAGTTAAGTTGGGATTCGAATTCACTACCTTCTGTTAATGAGAACGAAGTTTTAACCAACCGACACACTGTGGCCCCCAGTTAAACATTGTTTGTGACTCTGCTTCTTTTCTGTATATGATGCTGAAATAAGGCTAACTTTGGATCCAATATTGATTAAAAATAATGCATTGGCTCTGCGTTCATTTATAAATAGGCAACGAAAATAGTGGAGTGTCTACAGAGAGTAAAATGCGCCAAGGATGCAATAAAGTGCGCCAGACTGTTTTACCGGTTCGGATTACGTCGGTATGACCTGTTTTCGTCTTACATACGCGTTTTATATGTAACCTTTGAAACTATTATAGAATAATCTTGAGGCATTGAGTTTCGATATTGAATTTTTGAAGTCTTTGTGTTGCTTGAGAAAATTAATAAGTATGGATGAGGATATATTGACTTTACGTTTTCGCGGAGTACGTATGGAGAAAGAATCATCAGAAAAACACAATAGAAGATTTTTTAGAAGCGATAAAAACGGTATATTCGCCGAAAAGTAACGATTCGGAGATTGAAGATTAGGTGAGTTATTGTTTTCCATTACAATTTTATTCATGTTTAGAAATTAAAGTTTTTTTAAAAATGAATGTTTAAGTAGTGTGTATCGCATTTCTCATGTTGTGTTAGAATGTGCTGCGTACTTAAATTTATTTAATGTGGCCGTAACTGTCCGTTATATTAAAATTCGAATTTAAACAAAAATTGAAATTTTGTTAACGTTCGAAATTTAGTTTTATTGCCCGATTGGCACTGTAGTAGGTAGCGCTACACTGATGTTTTTTTAAGGTGGGCGCCATTGCTCGATTTATTAAAAATTTTGTTTCTATTTATTAGAATTTTAAAACTTCTACAGTATTTAGTTATAATGAAATATCCAAATTTTTAATATTTGCGATTTGGAAAAACGCGCGATTTCAAAGCTGAAGTTCGAACGGATCGTTATTGGTTGACGACTATGGCGCGTAGTGACGTAATTTAGGTTGGCGACAGCTGTAGAGTGCTTGGCGTGAAAATTTGAAATTGCGCCAATGCCGTACAGATCTGTCGTCATTTGCCCAAATAAATTTATCGCATTATTTACATTGCCAATTCAGTGAATCATAGCTAATATCTTCTGGAGCCGACGATCTGTAACCGCCGATCCAAATAGCCCTTATCTCGAGACACTAGTTGATTTGTGCGACGAATAACTGCGCATCCATTCTTTTATTTCTGGCGATATTTATTTGGCGAAATATAGACATTTAGCTCGTTTCAACACAACACTGAATCACAGTGCTGGACTTTTTAGAGTATAACGTATTGAAACTGCGTTTCCGGAACTTGTTATCTAATTAGTATGAGTTTTCATTTATTGCCCGACTTTGAAATGAAATATTATAATGTGAATGAAATAATTAAAATGATAACAAAGTGTATAGACAAGTTCTTAATATCTGAACACATTTATCATGATTTTAAGATTTGAAATATGAAAAGCATAAATTTGTAATATATTTTTAAATATTGATATAAAATATATTATATAATTATTTTATTTGAAAATAGAGTTTATTATACTCTTAAGAATAATGTGTGTTTTACTAACCGATTATTGAGAAAAAAAATAAAAATGATTTGTATAACTATTTTATGCTGATTATTTTTGAAAATGGATTATCCAATTAAAAATATCGAATTATTTTTGTCATCAGTGCTTTTGGGAGTAAATACTTACTGCAATAAGTATGATTTTAATTTATATATAGTTCATTTTCAAGTGTTAGTGATAAAGAAACGATTATTTTTAATTTTTTCTAAAATATAACTATTTACATTTATCTTTCGGTAAACACAAATATCGATACCTATGCAGGGAATAATCAATAAGTATATTCAATTTTGGAACAATGTTTTTTTATAAAATGTTTTCATATTGTTAGAATAAATGCTTCTGAATATTTGTTTTTGTTTAAGTGTAAAATTGAAGCATTTAGTGTAACATTGAAATGAAGTATTATATGTTCTATAAAACAATTAAAGTGAGAAATTAAAATCTCCAGTTACACCATTATTTTTAATACATTGGTTAAAGTTACACTTTTTTGAACTTCTATAATTCCTTAGTCTTCTGGTTGAAAAACATTTCCCTTGCAATTTGTGTAATCTTTTACTAGCCATGAGTTAAAAAATTTATGCATTTGGCATTGAAAATACATGAAATTTTAAATGAAAAATTATTTAAATATTGCTTGTGAAAATGAATAATTTTTAATTAGTTAATAAATAAGTTTTCATAAATGTATGAATTTTTCATAATTTAAATATAAAAATGCAGCCATCATTTAATAAAGGAAAATAAATTTACTATGCTTATTTTAATGGAATAAATTTTTCATCGTATTGTTATGCTTCTCAAAAAGCTTATTTATTGAAGTTATAGGGGATATATTTGGATTTTTAAAGTAAAATTATTTTATCGAAATCATCAATTTAAGTATACTGTTACTGAAAATCTAAATATTTTGAAGATAAACTTATAAAACATGATTTAATACTGACAAAAATTCTTTTTTACTTGATAAAAACAATGTCCATTTTAAAGATTTTCATTTTGTTAAAAAAAATATATGTGTTTAAAAAAGTGGTAAAAAAAATTATAGATAGTGTTAGAATTGCATGTAATGTAAGATGGCATATTTACTTTCTTTGTACATAATTCAGTAGATAAAACTTATGCCCCATCCAGGAATCAGCTAAGTTATGACATGGATTGTTTATGGTTACCATAAAACTTTACAAATTACTTTTATTTGTGTAGTATAAATACTTGAATCTATCATATTAAGCTTTCTAAACATTTATTTGAGAGAAATAAATAAGAAGATGTAAAAGTTGATTATTTTTATGAAACTATTGATAGTTTCCTGTCATAAGTCTTGATCTAAATTCTATAGAAAAATCCAGGAGATTTAACGTTATTATTTTGAAAAGTTTTAATTATTTTAAAAAGTTCAAATATATGTATGAAAAAATAAACATATATTTTTAAACAAAAACTTTTTGAAATTCAAATATTTTTACGAGACAAGTTTTCATAATATCATTAAATGAAGTGTGCGCTATTTAGAGCATTATTGCAAAATATGCTTCATAAATTGATAAGTAATGCATCATATTCTTATCCACTAAAATAATTTAAAGTTTCCTGTCTTTTTATTGTAAATATTTTTCTGTTATAGTTTTTATATGATTTTTATTTAAAAATTATAAATAGTTTATTTTAAAGTTCTTGAAAAAGTTTAATTATAGAAGCTTTTGTAACCTGCTACTTTCTAATTGCGTTTGATTTTGTATTTAGGATAAATTCTAATCAATTGCATACTATACAGTTGAAAAACTGACTTAATTTAACAAAATAAATTACCTGAAGGCCACTATTTTTTTGAGAAGAAAAAAATTCATACTGAAATGTCAAGAGATTCAGACCAATCATAACTCATATTTTCCACAGGATTTTGTCAAAAAGTTATTTCTGTTAAATCATTTGTTGTATGTGTTTAATTTATCCTGCAACTTCTGTTTTTACTGTAAAAGTTAAAATGTATTAAAAAGTATGTAATTTTTATAATATGTCATCTGTACCATTTATTTAATATTTGTTTTGTTTTAATGTTGATAAATATTTATTAATATTTACTTTGTAATGTAAACTAGAATTAAGATAATATCACATTTTATTAAGTCTCTAACAAATCCATTGAAGTTTAAAACACTTACTAAATGCAGTTTTTTTTATTTTCCTTTTATTACCTCTAAATTTCACTTTATGGATAAGCGTAAAAAATTACCCAACGAAGGAAGTACTTTCATATTTAATTTGAATAATACTTAAAGATCTAATTCTAAATTTTAAAAAAATTCTTACTTCACACCATTGCATAATGAGAGAAATATTTTTTGATAATCAAAATAAATTTCCTATATAAATTTGTGGGATTAAATACAAAAAAAAATTTTAAAGATAAATGTTATGATACAAATAACACGAAATTGATGTTGCTTAAATAATGAGATTACTTTTGGGGGGAAAAAAATCAGAGGAAAGAATGATGAGAATGTGTCATTCTTTTTCTATTTTGTTATTTTTTTAAAAAATTGTATATCATTTCTTATAATAAATCATGGTACTTGAGTAAAATTTCATGACCAAAAAGTGGGCACAAATATTACTAAATTGATGCCAATTTCTATAATATTGTTCCTCAGAGTTCACAGTAGTTTGACTGACAGAGTACTTATTATCAGAAAGTTCTACATTTTAATTTTAACTTAACTAAAGATCCACTGTGTTTATTAACAGTGGCTGGGGCATTTAAATGGGTCATAGTTACAGTGTTCTCCTAATGAAATTATATATTTCTATGGTGATATGCCAATTTTGGTGTTTTCTGCTTGGTCCTTGTTTCTTACTTAAGACTTTTTTTTGAGATCATATCCCACTATGCAAGATGCAATTAATTCTGCCTTTTGCAGTGCTATAAAGGTGAAATTCCTTGCAGTCGGTCATTGAAATAAAAGAAAAAAAAATATCATTCCTTAGTGTTCATTTTATTTAGATTTAATATGAAGTAGATGGTTTACTTAAAAATTGCAGCATATTTTTCTATAAAAATCAACACAAAGATATTTAATTCATTATTTTAACAATTCATAAAAAAATTATTAAATGATAAATCAAGAAAATAATTGTTCATAGAATTACATACTCCATTCAATAGTTAATAATTCTTTGCAACCATGGTAAAAAATGAGTGCAATTGAAACAGCAATATTGGAAAGTCTCCAGCTATGATTTTTTTTTTCAAAGGATACTTATTTATTCAAACTGCACTGTTTAAAGTAGCAAAGGATTATCAGTATGGCAACTGTAATAGATGTAGTTTTCTATTTGTAAAAAATTGTCATTTGATGCCTTTTTTTTTTGGCTGACGGAGTTTATTAATGTACCTAAATTTATTATTGCATAGCAAATGCATTTGTGTAATTAATGCTGTATAAGGCATTAATTATAATTTTTTGCTTCAATCATATCTTTATTTTTTATACTTATTTGTGGCTCACTTGTCAAAAATATCTTTGAACATGCATTATATTGCTTGTTATTGTGTGATTAATGTTTACTATAATAAAATTTATTTTACCCGATGAAAAATTATTTTTTTATTATCATTTTGTTTAAAATTTTATTTCTGTGTTTAATCTATTATAATATTTTATTTCATAGAATTTGTTACACGGAATGAAAAATCTAAATCTGTTCTCCCTGTTGTAGAAGAAGCATATTTGTTATAACATGGTAATTACAGAAATTTTGTAAAATAATATTTTTATCATTACAGTTATCCCTATTTTACTGCCTTAAGTATTATAGAATGTTAAGTTTAATCTATTTAATTCTTTAAAAGATTTGTTTCAAACTAAAATATCTTTGTTTTCTCTAAACATAAATCAATTTGATTTGGCTATTTGACATAACTTTCTTTGCATAAATGCATTGTATGTTTATTTTAGCTTATATACATTTACCAATTCTTCATAAAATAATTTAGACTATATATATAATCTTGATAAACTTTTAAAACTAATTTGGATATATATATATATATATATATATATATATATATATAGTCTAAATTATTTTATGAAGATTATTAATAATTATTATTACATGAATTTCTAAAGGTTCAAAGTATATTAACAATTGATATATGATGTTGCTGTATAAAAGACGAGTTTGCATTATCCTATGACAAAGAAAGTATTTTATTTAATTAAAACTTAAATTTGCAAATATAAAATGTTTTGATGACATAATTGCATTAATATTTATTTCAACTGGTCACATCTAATTATCAATTCCTTTTATGTTTAATCTGTATTTGAAAAAATTTGATTTTAATATCTTGAATTTTCATAAATTTTGCCTTATTTATATTTTTTTATTATAGTAAGAGATTTTTACAGTATAGTATTTTTACTACTAATATTTGCATTTTTCTTTTTATTGCTTGATAATTGTATCCCCTAAGGCATGCTTGAACATAAGGCATTATTTTTTGGGGAAAGCTAATTTATGCATGAAACAATTAACTTTATGACTACACATGGATTCTGAAACAAATGTTATGTATGCTTTATTAGAAATTCTTTGACTCCATAATTTTTATTTTGGGCTAATACTAACTTATGCTACTACACTTAATAATTATAATTCTAACTTATTGATTGAGCTGTGATTATTATCATGGCTTTTAATTTATGGCAGTTTGAATGTATGAATTTTAACTGTCTTAAATTTTATGTGCTTTTTTTATTATAATAAAGAAAATTTTATTACCCAAATTAATAATGAAAATCCTATGGACTGACATTAGGAAATTAATGTTGCATGTAGTATTCAGTCTTAACAAAATTCAAGTACATTCTTTTATCATAATTTTTCTCACCAATTTCAGGAGGATATTTCATCAAAAATGGTTGATTATGTTGTGATGAAGATAGAAGATTATCATTTACCTACCAAATTTTATAACACCATTACTCAGAGCAATGATGATACAACTGTTATTAGAAGTAATTTATTTGATATGGATGACATAAGTCAATGGGTTAATGAATTTAGTGAATTAACAAATACGCAATGGAACACTAGGGATTCTTGCCCTCATGGTGAAAGATTTGTTTGTTGGTAACTTTTTTTCTTTGTTTTTACTTTTGATTTAGTGTGAAGCCTTTATATGCATTTTCATTGAATTAAATATATATTTTGACCAAAAAAATATAAATGAGAATGTAAATTACATAAATGAAGATAATTGTGAAGACTTATCTGAAATCTGCTTATAAGCAATATATTTCCTATAATCTTTATTTACAAAATGCTGATGGAAAAATGAGATTCCTTGAATATTTGTTTGACATATTGAAAATTAACTTTCATAAAAAAGATTTTTTTTTTCATTTATTTGGGAGCATATAAGAAGAATATTAAAATAGAAAAATAAGGATAAATATTCCATTTACCATATATTTTTCCTTAAATTTATACATTTATTACAAAAAATAGGATTAAATTATATTGATGCAAATTATTTGTCAGATATTAAGTTTAGCTTTGAAAGAAAAGATGAAGCATAAAAAAATTTGATTCGTAACAGTTTATTTAAAATTCTTTGTTTATATGTAATTTATTTAAGAGAAATGAATATCTTGTGAACATTTATATGATTACATTAAAAGTTTCTCCTTATATTATATTTTTAGGAACATCATCAAATTCTATTTTATATTCACCATTGTTATTTTGATTCATAGATAAATAATCATCTTTCCTAACATTTTGATTGTATGATGCATCACATTTTTAAAGTGATTTGCATCATGTTGGATTTAATTTGATTCACTGCTTTTATTCAACATTCAAATAATTTCAATACCATCATGATACATTTGCTTCCTTTTGTAAATGTTTTTTTTTTTTTTTTTTTTTTTTAAAAAAAAAAAAAAAAAAAAACTTAACATTTTTTATTTTTGTAAGTTTACTTTGTACAGTTTATTGATACATATATCCAAAATCAACTAATGGTATTAACCTATCTAGAATATCAGCAAATAATTTCTTTGTACTTGTTTAATAGGATCTGAACACATACGAAACTAGAAACTGAATTTTAAAGGTCTCTGAATACTTTTGACAAACATTTCTTATTTGCAGTTTTACAAGATTTTCATACATACACCCTTTCTTGTATGCATGAAAAAACTAAGATAAACCTTTGTATAAATGTATATTACAGATTTCTTAATAAAAATGCATTGATTATGTGATGAATGTATTTAAAAAACATAGTTGAAATGTAGGCACATTTTTTATTCAGGAATATATAGTATATATTTATAATAATTATATAGATGCTAGATTAACAAATTATCATAATCATTGATGTAATGCAGTATAATTTTTTGATAAAAATAGTTCAATTTTTCAATTAAGATTTATATATTTGAAATTATCAAATTATATAAAATATTGTTAATAAACATTTATCTATATTTTCATAGATTTGTAGGTTTCAAAATTATAAAATTTTATTCTTTTATTAGGAATGTTAATTATTTTTAAGTATTAGTACTAGTAACAACATTTTTTTAATAATGACGGGAACTTGAATGACTAACCCTTCGCCACAACAAGGACAAAAACTGCTACTCATTTGTGGTTACCCAGCAGACACTTGTGTGAACCAAGTGACGAAGATGAGCAGTATTACCAGCGCTATACCATTACAAACTCATTTATAGGATAGGCCACATTAATGCATCATCACAAAAGAAAATTACAGGAAAAAAATAGATAAAAAGTAACAGCTGAGCTGTGGATCCCTGCCCGAACCAGGATTCGAACCCAGGACCCGCAGCTGAGAAGTCAGGAACACTCAGCCATCAGTCGATACTAGTGACAACATAGTTAATTTTAAATTTTTATTGATTTCATTTACTTTTAAAAGTAATTGCTTAAATCTATACATTTTATTTTTCCAATGTTTATTTAATATTAAACATTGGAAAAAGTTAGATAACTATGTTGCTATATTTTATGTTTTTTTTTCAATATTTAAATAACTAGTTTATCTTTATTTATGAATTAATAATTTTGCTTATAATATTTACTTAATAAATTAAATATTTTGACAGATTACTTTATTTATGATACAAATATCTGAATAATTTGTAGTATCATTAAAAATAATTAATATTCATACTTTATTTATTTAATTAACACTATCTCTTGCAACATAGTACAAAACATTACGTAAACACAACATAAACATTATGCTAAAAATTAGGAGTCTTATATTTGGAAATAAATTTAAAATGTAAAAAATAAAAATTACTTCAACTGTATAAAATAAAAAACTATTTTTTATATACTTTTAAGCCATCAAAGTTATCTGATTTAAGAACTTTTAATTTCCACTTTAGAATTATTTGGCCCCATCTTATTAGTTTAGTAGTTTGCACAAAGTACTTATGTGTTAAAATACAAAAAGATTATTGCATGCAGTCAAATAGAAAATAAATACATGTTGTCTTACACTTAATAATAAACTAATCATGAGGCTCTAATTTTGTCTTCAATTAAATCTTCCATCCATTCTTGTAAAAACTTATATTTGAAGGAAAGCAGATCTGATTCTTAAAAAACCCATAATCCAAATGTTTAAATCTGAGTGTAGAAATAATATCACACCCATAAAATGTATGAAGGACAATTTTCTCTTTATTAAAATAAAAATTATAATTTTACTTGTTAATGTAGTAAAGTTTAAATAATTCTTAAAAATTTATAACAAATTTTTAAATAAGCAAGTTTTTCTAGTTCTATTTCAAATAACCTCCAAGACCTTTTGTGTAATAATTGTACAAAATTTATTAAGTTCCTTGGCTTGTTTTTGTCCCTTTGCACTGAGGTCTCCACTTCATCTAAATCTGTTTAAAGAAACAAATTAAAATAACTTTCAAATATTCCTAGAACAATATTACAAATATATTTTCAATGTATTCCAATTATTGCCTTACTTTCTGTTAAGCATTTTTGAAAACTGTTTCATTTTTCTTGTTGTACAGTGAATAGTTCATGTTTTATTTTACTTGATCATATGTAATAACTTCTCTAACTCAACTAAAAAATGATAGGATTTGAATTGATATGTTGAACTAACAAACCTTTTTAACAGATTATTGCCAAATCAGAATGTAGTTGCTTGTTCTGTATGTACAAAAGTATTATTGTGTTACAGAAAAGGACCTGTTTTCAACACTTGTCACAGTTTTTGAAATAAGCTGGAAATGAAGTTTCTATTATATTATTCTTTGTAGCTATGGAAACTCGTCTAAGCATTAATGTTGCTTGTTAATGGCATAGCTAGGAAAGGCAAGTGTTATCACCTAGACATAAAGTACTGTTGGACAATGAGCCAGAGTTTGAAATAGAAGTCATCTGAAATAAATGTTTGCCAGTTATTTCACACAAACACTTTTTCAGTCAATTTATTGCTTTAATTTAATAGAATCGTGATATAGTTCAGCATTTCCATAGTGCTTCTATTTCACAGTAATATTGTTAATTTTGGATCAAAGCTCATTGAATAGTTGAGTAATTTTGCGAAAATAATAGCTAAATTTATGAACACCTTCAATCGTGCCTTTTACAAATGCATTCAAATGTTTCCATTAACTCTGTATAATAGAAAAAGGATTTAATTTATTAGCTTTTCTGCCTTTAGCTGTATAGCCACATTGAGGTATATTGATATTATATTTGATTATTTATTTGATCTGAAATCTATTATCTTTTTAAGGAATTAAGGTGCTAAATTTTATTATAAAAATAGCAGTAGTTTGTATTTTAAAAAAGACTAAATTACTTAAAGAATTAAATTTCCTACAAATTTTTTGTTTTAAAATTTAAAATTGAATTGTACATTTTTTACAAAAGAGATTATTATAGTTCATTTCTTTATTATGTTATTGGCAATGTAAAAAACTTTGAATAAAAATTTTCTGAGTTTGCAAATTAATCTGTATTAAAATGCCATTTTTCTAATATTCATTGGAACTTTGCTTAATAAAATATCATATTTATAGAGTGAAACACTTGTTATGCAAAACAATTTTACTTGCATAAATTAATGTAAAATACAACAATATATTCTATGTTGAAAAATAATCATAAAAGACTCTGCTTAATGGGTAAAATCCTAGGAACCAGTAAAAGTTTGGAATGATTTCCTATTTTCGCACTGAGCACTGCATAGTTGTCTTGCTCACTTAAATTATGTCAATTTGTACAATATATGGTTATCAAAATCTTGATTCAGCTAAAACATTTTCTCAATTTTCCCATTCTCAAATTTGCACTCTCATTCTATTTTAAGCTTCAAATATCTAAATTTCAAATATTTCAGTATAATTACTTACTACAGAAGTATTAAAATACTAATAACTTGAAATAATTTCACAAAGATTACATTTTAAATAACAAATATGAACTAAATCTCTTGCTATCTGCACGAGAACAAACGAGTAAGACAACATAAATAACAAGCATTTTTAGGTAAACTCGGATTTTAACTTGCCAGGCAGTGGCACTCACCTTAAAAAAACATTGTATAATGCATTCTATCATGATGACAGGGCAGTAAAACTAAATGCATAAAGTAAATAACACCTTTTTTTGAAAACTCGGATTTTAAGCAACCAGACATTGGCACCCACCTTAAAAAAACATCAGTGTACATACAGTCTAATACTACAGAGAACTGGGCAATAAAGTTATATCTATGATGACTATGACATTTTTATGAAAAAATTTTAGTTTCTAATTATATTCTGTTGAAAACTGTTCTTTAAGCATTACAATTCATAGTAAATTTAAATTCATGCAAAAAATTTTATACAATAATCAATAAATGGTATATAAGATAAAATATATTTAATTTATTATTTTTTCCATGAAAAGTATTTGTAGTTAATTTTTTATAATGAAGTAGAATATTTTACATGATTTACTTTCTCTATAAGAAATTTGTTGTTTATTAATATAATTGAAAGATTTAAAATTTTCTTTTCCAGGAAAAAGTTTATCTGTCATCATAGCTCTTTTATGAAAGTTCCTGTGACTACAAAAAGATCAAAAAGCTTTAGCTGTGAAGCAACATTATTTATAAAAATTAAATTGAATAATTCGAAAACCCGTTATAGTGACTCTTTTATCAAAGTAAAATTTTTGAAACTTTATTCATTTTTTTATCAATTAAGAATTTTTTTTTACCCAGTTATATTAGGAGTAAATTTCAAACAGTCATTGATTGATTGATCCATGACAATCTAATTAGTTTTATTTTTGTTTGTATCCTAGGTAGGACAGTGTGCAATAATTGTTATTAGGAACAAACATTCTCATAATTTATGGGCTGGAGAAGCTCTTAGTTTTTTACCTTCAAGTAAATCAACAAGAGAGAGATTTATTCAGTATTTTGAGAATGGATTAGGAATATCAGAAAGCTGCCATTATCACTGGTCTGTTTTAAAATCAGAAGGATTTTCAGAATTAGAATTTGTAAATGGTAGAATAAATCCTTCACAGAGAACAGTAAGATACTGGTATGATCGATGGCGAGAATCTAATGCAGATTTTATGAATGAAATTGAAAATATGCTTGAAGTAAGTATGTATTTATTTCTTTTTTTAAATGTCCAATTATTCATTATTAAGAAAGATTAATGACATTTATAAATTATATTCAATTCTACTTATTTTTCTTAAATAATATTTGCTTGCTATTTTTTTTAAATGATAATGAAAGGAAATAATCTATCTGCCCCCAAATAAAAGAAAGAAAGAAAAATGCTTTTTGTACCAAGACATTTGTTAGTTTTTAATCTTAGTTTATAATATTAAAAATAAAGAATAAAAGCTGATTTTTTCTAAACCATACTACTAACACTTATAGATCTGATAGAATATTTGTTTACCTCTTTAGATATTTGAGAAAAATTAATGCCATTGTAAATTCATACTTTAGGTAACTGTTCCTCAGATGTATTTGTACCTTTTGTATAATTATTTAATTTTTTAGAAAGTTCTATTGTTGATTTTGATATACAATTTTGATTGTAAACATTATTTATTAGAAAAGAAGAAAAATAACAAAATTATCCTATAAAAGAAAAGAGTTAGATATTGGTTAAAGTAAGAATATCAGACATTTATGATTAACACTTAAGATGCAGTATTAATTTTACTCGGATTATTTCAACATTTCTTTATAATTTAAATTTTATCTTAATTTGTTTACAAAATAAGATAAAATTTATTCTTACATGTTTTGTTTCCAATTTTCATATATTAATTAGAATTTCTTAAAATATTTAATTGTTTGATAATTTTTAAATAAAAATAATTTCCCACAAAATATTAACTTTTTAAAAAATTAATAAATTTTACATTTGATATTATTTAAAAAAACAAAGAATTAATGAATTTTAAATCATTATTCTGAACAAAAATCTATATTTTGTTTTATTTTTGTAAAGTTGTCATATTTTAAATCTTTAATTCGAAACGAAAAGATAAGTTTCTATATTTGTTTTCTTTATTAAAAAAAAGCTTTGTAAAAACACGAATTTATTGCTAAATTAAAAATTTTTATTAATATTTTCCTTTAATAAACATTTTTATCAACAAAATCATGTATTTTATTACAATATTTGTTATAGTATACATGTAAACATATTGTATGGATTTTTATGATAAAAATTAACTTTGTTTGCTATAGCAAATTGACATTTGATTGAAAATTATTTGAAAATACTTGTTACAAAAATTTTTGGTCTTGCAAAAAATTATTTTCCTTTCCTGATTGATGTCATATATGTTCCTATGTTTTATTTGCATGTTATTAGAGATTAATTATACTAGTTGTGCTCTTAATTGAAAACTTATATTTAAATTTCAGAAATTTAATGATACAACAGAAGGATCTTTAAATTCCTTGGAGGAAGAAGTTGCAAATGTGGGCAATGTTTCCTTTAAAACAGGTTATTTTAGTTCAGATTTTTCTTTTTTCTTATTGCACATGTAGTTTGTCATACTTATATGCAACTAAGTTTAAATTTGAAACTCTTATCTGTAAACCTTTTTTGTAAAAAAATGTATATAAATTTTATTTTAACCATTTTTATTTTCCTAAAGTTTTGTAGTCTTGTAATCAAAGTATTTCAAAGTACTGAATTACATAGTTTGAAATTTTTCATGAAATGCTGTATTAATATTTGATTTACAATATTTAATTATTTTTGTAATTCAATATGAGGAAAATGTTGCCTCATATAGAATTCATTATAAATAATGCATTTTTCTTAATAGTGTTTGAAAATCTCCTAAATTTTTTTTTTTTTGTAATTAAATTTGAATAAAATTGTTTATTATAAAGATACAAGTTGTTTATGATTAGTTTATATGTTTTTCTTGATAAATTTATATGGTGATTATAATTAAAGTCCCGAGTTTAAAAATCGATAATTTTAAAACTACTGGTCAGAATGACTTATATTTTAACAGAACCGTAAGGCAATGGAATTTTGTTTGGCAAAAGAAAAAAATTAGAGTTCAGGGATTTACTAAAGATTTATTAGCGAAAAGACAAGAATACAGCGATTATGACAAAAAAAGAGCTTCATGGAATCAACACCTTGCTGATGAATAAAGCATAAGTTGTTCGATATGCCCTTCACCTTGTTCCGCTACTAATTGGAAGCGCAAAACGGCATGCTCCACAACAGATCGGAAGGTATCTGTACTGATGCAATTGATGTGGTGTGTGATGCTTGACTTCAAGTCGGCTAGATTCTGAAAACTCCCGCTGTAAACAACATTCTTCAGGTACCCCCAAAGTCAGAAATCACACTGGTTTAAGTCGGGGGAACACGGCGGCCACGTTGTTGGAAAATGACGGCTTATGATCCTGTCATCTCCGAAATTAGCTCTTAGTAGCTGCTTCACAGGAGTAGCAATGTGCGGAGGAGCGCCATCTTGCATGAATATTGTGCGATCCACTCACTGACGCTGTGCCGGAAGGACATGGTTACGCAAAAGTGTTTCATACCACTTGCCAGTAACAGTGCAGGTAACGGGACCCGCAGGTGTGATTGAAGAAAAACGGACCAACGATAAACGCTGCCTTTATTCCGCACCACACAGTAACCTTTTCAGACTGAAGAGGTAATGGCTGTAGTTGGGACGGATTCTCGGTCGCCCATATCCTGCAATTTTGCGTATTTAAAGAACCTTGCAAATGAAAGTGGGCTTCATCAGACCACAGAATGTTCCATGGCCATCCGTTGTCCACTTCCATCCGGGCAAGAAATTGCAGTGCAAAAAATTGATGTGCTTCCAGGTCAGCCGGTAGCAACTCCTGCACATGAGTTATCTTATACGGATAACAGGTCAAGATTTTCTGTAGGATTTTACGCACTGTGCTGTTCGGCATATCCAGCATTCGGCCAATTCCCCATGCACTACTGATTCCAACATCACTGTTAGTATGTTCTTGTAATGCTGTAGCCACATCTTCCACTGCCGCACCCGAAACTGGTTTTCTTCCTCTACCCCGTTTAACGTCAAATGAACTGGTCTCTTCGAATTTAGCAATCATTTTTCGCAGACCTTTTGTGGTTATTGGACCCCATTTAATGGATTTTAATGTCCGAAACTTCCTAATAGCTGTAAGTGCACAGTCATCGTTCTTATAAAAAAACTTCAAGAGCAGAGCGCGATCCTTCATAGTCAGAGTCATGATGAAGCATTTAGGCAAAGAGCTGGTGCTCTGCATTTTTATGGCAGCTAAGTTTCATGTGCGCATGTCATGTATTAGTAATTTGCATATATCTAAACAATGTGAATGCTGACAGCGCCATCTATTGGCACATTTTAGAACTATTTTTTTCCTTTGCCAAATAAAATTCCATTGCCTTACGATTGTTCTGCTAAAATATCAAGTCATTCTGTCCAGTAGTTTTAAAATTATCGATTTTTAATGTCAGGACTTTAATTATAATCACCCAATATATATATATATACATATATATATGTATATATATATATATGTATACACATATATATATATGTATACATATATACACACACACATATATATATATATATATATATATATATATATATATATATATATATATATATATATATATATATATATAATACACACTATAATCTTGATTGCACTTTTTGATCTTGAATAGTTTAACTTTCTGACAGCTCAGTTTTTGAAATTGCTTTAAATATTGTTTTATTTCTGTAAACCTCTATTTATTAAAATTAAAACATGTGTTTTTCTTACTAGAAAATGTTTTCTATATAGATTTTTGTCATTAGAAATTAAGCTGTCAGAAAGCCAATTTCAGATGTTATTGCACATTTTTTTAAAATAAATTTCAATTGAATTACAGTTAGTTTCTATTTATTACATAATATAGAAGTGAACGATGTAAAACTCATTGTGAAACACTGAAAAATATATTTTACTATCAAACCTAAAATCATTTTCTAAATCTTGTAAAATATACTTTCTCAATCGCTGAATGTTTTTGGCATTCACTTCTGATTAGCAAAAGGCAAGAAGCAGAGTGGAATTAGAGTGGTAAATCCCAAGTACTTTAACTGAAACAATTTAGAGAACAATGAGGTTAATTGGTCAGAAGCTAAATTTAACATTGTAGATAATTTATTTTATTGTTTAAACTGTGAAAAGATGGAATGCATTCCTTAATAAAAGTAAAGAAACACATGCTAAAAAATCGCAAGATAAGCCATTTTTTTTCTCTCAAAATTCAAAAACTTGCTGTTTTTTATTAATTCACAAGCTTGATACTTTTCTTTATTTAATTGTTTCTTGAATAGATTCTTGCTAAAAGATAATATTAATTGATAGAGTCATTGCAAACAGGAATGAAATTAACAAATAAAAGTAATTTTTAAGTGGTTTAAGTCAAAAGATTAATTTCTTTATTAATATTTTAAAGACACTGATACATTATATATGCATTACTTACATGAATTATGTTAGCAAATTTAAATTAATATTTTAATAGAAATTTATATTTTTCTTAAGATGTTATTCTGCAAAAAATTAATCCTTTATCTTATTATGGATGCCTTTCTATCCATAATAAAAATCTAAGCTTATATTATGTAAATGTTTTTATTGAATAGAACACCATACATAGATGTTTATTATTATGATAAAATTAAGTGAAATATATTCTGTAATAATTAATTTGTATTTCTTTTTTCCAGAAAATTCCAATTCCATTTTTGAACAAATTTTAAACTCTACTAATGATGGGGTAGAATCTGATGTGGTAAGATACATTCTTTCTATTATAATGGAAAAAAATATTTATTGAAATATATTTTAATAAGTATAAAATTATAATTTGAAGCAATATGAGTAATTATTATTTTATTTGTAAGTTATTACTTTTTTCCAATATAATTATTAAAATATTTCAAAGTTTCTGATTTTCAGAAGCTAATATATCATGTCATCTTCCAAATCACTTTAATTCTACATGTTATAATTGGTGTTGTGGTGTGAGTGATTTAGTTTATGTATCATTGTTATGATTATAAATAAGTTCAAGGATTTGTCATTATTATAAGTTAATAAAAAGTCATTTTAATGTGTTTTTTAAGACTATTATTTATTGTCTGTTCATTCACATGAAAAGTGTGCATTAAAGAATAAAACATTAAACAAAAATCTACAATAGGAAAATTTATATAAATTTTCAATAAAAAGTTATTAAATGTTTTTATTATCATTTTGAAAATATGGATGACAAATTCAGGCATGTTTATTAATAAGTTTGAGTTGTGGATATAAAAGCAACTGCATGAGAATTCCCTAAATTATGCAATACAGATAATTTGGCTTTATTAAACTTAAACTTTCTAAAAGACAACAAGAATATTGGATCCTTTTGTTCTATTACATATCACATGATATTGTGTTGGTTCTTTAAGTTTATGAGATTAGTTCTTTTATTAAGAAGATAAATTAAATTTCTAATTTATATAATAATTCAACATACATGCAATTGTTTGTGCTATTTTTTAGAAGAAAAAAATCTACAAGAATAAGAAAATTATTTTTAAAAAGATTTAAATATGAATTTTTAAATTTGTGCATAATATAACAGAACTGAAATTTCCACCTTGATTTTTGTTTCTGGAAAACTTTATTAAAACTGAGATGTACTTGAATCATTAAATAAAATCCTATATTCATTAAATAATATTTTAATTACAAAATTATCTCATTATTCATTGTTCCATAGTACAATATAGAAACATGAAACTATATTTGTAAAATACAGATCTTGTGCTGCCTCCAGTAGCGAATACTCTTCAGGGGATAAAAACAGCTATCAAACAACTGATATAGGTTAAAAATTTTAATTTCTTTTCTGATTTGGAAATGGACCAAACAGACATGGACCGTTACTTTCAACAGAATGTTGGAAAAGAAGGCCGAATTGGAAGAGCTTTTGATACAGTACAAAGACTTGTCAGACTCTGCGCAGCATGCAGAAGCTATTGCTGGAATAGAAAATCTACTTCAAGAGGTTCTATAACAGCTAGATGGATGTAATGAAAACTTCAGAGAAACTCTGAAGCCAACTAGTGAAGGTAGCTATACTGTTTCTGATCTGGCATTCCCCTTTATCCCAGTAAATGAAAAGCTACTAGAGCACCTTAAGACTAACAATATTAAAACAGCTATTGTTGCTGTAACAATTAAAAATAAGAAAAAAAAAGAACCTTAAAAAAGCCAACAGAGGAATTTGTTATGCCAAAAAACTGCTATGCGGTGCAGGAACCTCCGGTCCCCATAAGTACAAGCAACCCCTATGCTCGACTTAACTCCACTCAGGAGACTGAGCAGACTCCCATAATAGTTTCCCCAGTTGTGGAAAAAATCCCTCCAGTTCTAGCAAGATATGGTGATGACCCAATAGAATTTATTTACAATCTAAAAAGTAATATCAAATTTGACTTTTAAATTGCATCCCGCGGTTTTTGTTTCAAAATTTTTGTTAAAACCCCAGAAGATCATTGAGAATTAATCAAACTCTTTGACAATAAATGTATCAAATACATACTTATTAAGAGTAAAAGCCAAAAACCTAAAAAATACATTATTAGGGGCCTCTTTATAACAACCAAAATACAAGACATAGAAGATAATCTCAACCAGATTGGTTTTCAGGTGGCAAAAGTTAGCCAAATGAAACACTCAAAATCCAGCAAACCAATGCCTCTCTTTTTGGTAACCATTTTTACAGAGCCCGAAGGTGCATCTATATACATGATTAAGAAAATTTGCCATATTTCTGGCTTGACAGTAGAACACTACAGAGGATCCAAATCGGTGATGCAGTGTTTCAACTGTCAACAGTTCTATCGGTTCGGCTGATACGTGCCACCTCAAATCCAAATGTGTTAAGTGTGCAGGACCACACAACATGAGGGATTGCCCTCAGGATACAGTCGAAACATCAAAATGCTCTAATTGCCAAGGTGATCAACCTGTGAGAGCCGCCTCCCCTACCCCCACTCAAGATAAAGAGCAAACTCCTCTGTTGGCTACTCCAGAATTACCTAGAAACTCGTCACACTTAATCATATTAAAAAGTTAATGAACTTAGAGAAATTAAGTCCCCTATGGACAAATTATTTAAACTAACAGAATACTTTCAAGATTTAGATTAATTTAACCTAACCGTTCTAACTACTTCTAATTAATATAATAATTTATTTTTATCCATATTACCTATTTTTAGCCACTTATACTAAACTTTTTACAAATAATTTATTGAAAATTAACAGATTTCTAAGATTTTATTACAACTTAAAATTTAAACCTAAGCTCCGCCCACTATAGTATTTAATCAATGATATGCCAGACAGTCACAGCTATAGTTCACCAGATCAATTCACGCTCCAGACAAGGGTGAGGTCCTGCGCACCTAGGAACCTCGCAAACTCAGGCTAAGCCCAGCCGAAGTAGCATTTGTAAAATAGTTCTCAGTTACAGTGTCTACATCTTATTGAATGTATTCATGATTTCTTCCATAAATAGTAACAAATTTTTATAATATGTTATTTAATATATATATCTAGAGAAATATTCAAAAGTACTGTTAAAAGATGAATTAATGAAACAATTTAATAAATATTACATGTTATTTTGAAAACTTTCTAAAATATTGTGGCTATTTTTTTCCCTGAAACCAAATTAAATATTTGCTTGCATAAAAATCAAATTTTCTACTAATTTCATGTGTTTTTTGTGAGAAAATGAGTTACCAAGTAATATCGAAATTATTTTAGCTTTTTTTATTTGCATAAGTGTATATGAATAAAATATGCACATTTATTGTGAAATAATTAAATACTAAGCATTTAGCAAATAAATTCCAATTTTTCATATTTTTCTTACAATACTCATTTTAGGTGGAAAGTAATCTTGCAAGTTCCTGTTTGAAAATGAGTAAACCATATCTCTTAGACTTCAGAGGAAAGAAAAGGAAACAACACAATTCCCAAGAAATTTCATATTTAAATGATTTAAATCTTAAAATAAGTGAACAGTTAGAAGTTTCAAATAATTTAAAATCACAAATAATTAAAGAAATGAGAACTGAAAATTTTTTGAAATTAAAAAAGTTAAAATTCACATGCTTAGTTAAAAATGTTGGTCTTGGTTGTATATATTCCAGTTGAAAAATAGTGCTATTGAAATTTTTTTTATTTATCATTATTGTAAATAAATTAATATTTTTGACTGATATTGTATTTTGAAAAATACAAATCTGAAATTATTTATTCTTATAAGAGTACTTTTTAAAGATTTTATTTATTTTAGCATTTAATTATTTTTCTCGGTAAAATGTTTTTTTATAACTTGAAATCAAGTAGCATGATTGAAATGTTATGAGTTTGAGACAGTGGAAAAATTATTTTTAATTTCAAATTATGTTTAATATGTATATTTGTTGAATATAATCATTGTATCCCCCATGTTTTTTATGGAAATAATGCATTTCAAGCATATAAAGAAATCACAAGCAACCACAATTTTCTTTTTAAACAACTTAAAGAAAGACAAAACAATATTCTTTTGTTTTAAAAGACATTGCATTCAAAAGACATTATATTTGTAACTTAAATTTTTGTATCATTAATAGCATTGTTTATTATATATAGAAAGTGGAATCTGTTAATAATTTTCAATAAGAAATTATCTGATTACAAATAATATTCTTCACTCTAATTTAGTTTTTATTAAATGACTAGCAATGGCGAGTAAAAGACTTAAATAAAATTATGCATAGAGCACAAAATAAATATTGAAAAAACTTCTTTAATATTTAGAAAGTGATTAGCCGAGCTGGCAGCCGATTGGTTAGCGCTCTTGCCTTTGGTTCAACAGATCGTGGGTTTGAATCCCACCTTGGGCATGGATGTTTGTAGTGGTTCAGAATCCACTTTAAGCTGTAGGTCCCAGTCTAATTAGCCCCCATGTGCAAAAAATGACCGTTGAGCGACAAAACAAAACAAAAAATTAGAAAGTGATAAACTGTGTTCAGCAAATGATTATTTGGCAACTTTTTTCATTTTACTTCAATCAAATTTTCATAATTCTAGTAATTTATATGTTTAATGATTTATTAATGCAAATCTTTCTTTAACTATGTAAATGAATGCTAACTCTTTATCATATTAATGGATATTTTGATTTTATTATATTCAGTGTCTGCAACCACTATCAAAAGAATTACATTAGAAGAAATATCTTAGGAATTATACTTTTATTACATTTTGAAACTAAAATTATTCACTTTGTAATAGGTTTTTATAACCTGTGCAAAATTATTGTCTTTTTTAATCAAATAATAGCAAATTTTGTTTTATTTTCAATAAAGAAATCAAAGTTTTGTCTATTTTATTATTCAATTTTATAATAAGCTATATTTTAATAAATCAAATGTGACAAAAAAATTAATAAGAATTTAAATTTTACGTTCATTGTTTTATAATAACTATATTTTTAATGAAAATAAAGTTGACAAAATATTTTATGAATATTCTAAACTATAATATATGGAGAAGTTATTTCTCAAACTGTATGTTTTTGAGGAATATTAAATTTTGTATTTTATAATGAATTCATAGATTATTTTTTTATAGAATGCATTTCATTAAATTAGGGAACCTCATTTCATTTTCTCATAAAGTAACAATTTGAATAATAAATTGATTTGAAATAATATAAATATGAATGTTCCATTTCTGAAATATTTTTCAAAAGTTGTTGGGATGCAACATCATTCTTCCTGCAAAATATAGGACAAATTTATTAATAAGAAAAGAAATTATTTCTCAATAAGGACTGGGTAACATTTTAAATAATGGTTTTACATAAATATATGTTATGAAAAAAGATAAGAACAATTCATATTACTTTTATTTCTACAATCAAGCGTTGTTATTTTTATATTAAAAGTCAAAGGAAACAATTATATTTAATTTTGTGTCAATCTCATTCTTCAATTTATCAAGATTAAACAAAAAGTACCATTGTTTTATTTTAACAAATTCTCATTTTTATAATTATAGAACATAAAAAAAATGTTTAATTGATTTGTTTGAAAAAATTAATATTTTTGATTACTCAAAGTCCATACTTAGTTTTATTAAAAAATTTTTTTAGAAAGACTTTAGAATACTAATGTGCATTGAGATAGAAAATTTAATTTAATAAACTGAAATCTTGAAACAGTGCTATAGTACAAATGTGATACATAAATAGTTCAAATTTACTAAAAAAAAAAAACCAAGAAAATAGTTAACTTTTTAGATTTTACAGAAAATGGTTGTTTAAATTAACGTATTTATCAAAATCGAACTTTTTGCAAAGTTTTAAAAAAATTTGAATTTTAAATGAAGAAAACCTATACTTTTGTTGATAAAAATTGTAAATTTTTAAATAAACAAGAATATATAAGGAAAAAAAAAAACTAGAGAGTTGGAATATTTATGTTAAATATTTTCCATCATTTTAAAATACTTTTAAGTAGTTAATTTTGTATACATCTTTTTGACTTCAAGTTATGTATCAATTTAAATTTTTGTCATTTGAAAATATTCACAAACATTCAACTTTTAACTTTGGACCCCTTCTAATGGCATGAAATTAGAAAGTTGCATATTATATTATTCAAGTTATTTTAAATTTCTATTATATATTACCATTAAAATATTTTATATGTGATATAAATGATGCTCAAAATGCATCATGTTTAAAAAAGCTGAATTTTTCCTTTTCAAGAATACATATTAAGAATTTTTACTTTTTTATTAATAGTTTTAAAATTGTGTTATGATAAAAATATATCACATTTTACTTAGATACATTTTCCTACGAAAAGAAATTGTTTATTAATTTACTTTTGATTCAAATTTCCTTTTTGCGACAAATAATCGCTTAAAGGTTTTCATAATTAATAACATGAAATGTATTAAAATCTATTATAACAAATAACTAAACATTTATATCACAAAAATATATTTAATTTATATGTTCATTAGAAATATTTGTTAGGCATATTTATACTGAAGATAATTTCTTTAATTTATTTTTAAAAAAATTCACAGCGAAAATAACATGCATTGAAACAAAAGGAGTAAGAAGAAGAACCTCAAGTATTCCCTCTTAAAAAGCTGTAAAATTATATTTTAGAGAAAGTGAATGAACTTGCGTTTTGTGTAGTCTTTTCTTTGACTCCTGAAAGAGATGTAAACAATTGTTAATATAAATATTGATTTGCAATTATGTAAAAATGTACATTATATATATTCATGAAAAATATTTTTAACATTCAATAAATGTAAATTTTTACTTTATATACACACACTTAAGAATTAAGTTACTTAGAAATAAGTTAAAAAATTCATATGAAGTTAACTGTTTACAATAAGGCAAAGAAATTTGGCTTATTATATAAATGGTTAATTTTATATGAATTTTTTAACTTATTCCTAAAATATTGCAAATTGCAGCATTTATTTACATATATTTTTTATTCATTATTGGGTAGAAATAGTTTAATTTCATATTGAATTTCTTTTTACTTTGCTCAGTAAGAAATATTTCGTCAATCAAACTTCACTATATTAATATTACTTAATTAAATTTCTTAATTCAGAAAAGTGATTTAAGGACATTCACTTCTGTCTTTGGTTTAGAGCTTAGTATCGATGCCAAAGATCTTTCAAGCACCCACTGAAATTTTGTGTTGGAGTTTAGTTATATAATACAACCAAAACGCAATCTTCATCAAAGCATATAACCTTTGTCCCACCTGACATTGTCCTCCTGGAAGACACTGAAATCGAGTGATGCAGTGAGAAATGTATTACAGTCTTTGTAGGAAATGGAACATCATTTCTTTGTATACACTTGTGTATTCGAGGAAAGATTTGTGTGACCTAAATATATATTACTAAGAAGGGTACACAATTAATTATCCATTTAAATAAATGTGCAGATGTGAATTTTAATTCATAAACAATTTTGTTGTATTGCCTACATGAATTACTGAAAATATTTTATGCAGTAAAAGATACACTGTAATTATTGCAAAAAATATTTTATACTTTAAATCATATACTATGTATAAATTACTTCGAAATTGAACGAATAGTTAATTATGAACACATTTAGTTTTGAAATTTCAAAGCAGTTGTTTAATTTTAAAACTACTAGAAAGTATGCTGTCGTTTAATTTTAAAATAATGTGAATGTATTAACTAATAAAAATGTATATACCTAGCAGAAAGATAATATTAAATGAAATATCTCTTACTATATTTTTACACAAAGTTTCAGGAAAAATAATAGTAAATAGTGTTTAGTCTTTACATTTGTAATTTCATAACTATTATATACACAGGAATTTTAAAATTCTTTCACAATTTTTGTATATCTTAATTTTACTCATTTGTTTGATATTAATATTATATTTGAAAAAAAAAATTGCATCGTTTATAACAATATATTCTTATTAAATAATATCTCATAAAGTAAAATAGGAATTTCAATATGGAGTATATATACTTAAATGTCACATTTATGTTGTATATAATTTTAAAATTGGTTCACCACGATATGTTTTATTCTATTTAGATAACTATTGCAAATGTTTTAACTCCAAATATTTGTCTATTTAATGGATTTATCCAATGCTTTTTAATTTTTATCTACAACTTAAAAGTATTTAATTATATTTTTAATTATTTACATCTGAAGATTCTACTAATTAATGGAGCACATAAATAATAAAAAAATTATTATATCTTTGATTACCAATATATTTTAACCTCGTTTTGTCCAAAATTTTTCCTTAATTACAGTTTAATGGAATAATGTAAGATTTCCCATGATTTTTCTCTTTTTATTAGACTATACAATAAGGATTTCCAATGTTTGAGGAAATCATTAAATGTTATTTACCTTTAAAAACCAAATGGACCTTCATTATCTCTTTTATACGATGAACGCTCAAGAGCTGAAATAGAAAGTTAGAAAGAAGCAATTTAAGCAACAATATTTAATTTCAAGAAATAATTTGTCATTTCTAACTAAAATACACACATACAATTAAAATTATTTAGTGTTCGAATATAAATTTTCGAAATTGTAACAAAATGTCATTTTTATTTAATCATTTTATGAATAACTAAAAATCAGAACTAATGAAATGTAAGAAATAATTTAGAAGGAAATTATTAGTTAAGTGATTATTTCTATTTTCTGTAGTAAATATATTTTTGCTTTATAAAATTAAATGGAACTGTATACAAGAAGTTAAAGGTTTATTTCTTAGCATTTAATTTGAAAGATATTTGTTTCAATAAATCTATTCTTTTTTCATAAGAACTATACATAAAAGTGTTTTGCCTTTTTTTCAATACTTTCCTAAATCTATGATTCATAGTGGATTTTCGTTTAGTACTGATACGAAAATCTACTCTAAATGATAGATTTAGAATAACCTATACATTAACCTCTTTAATGTAAAGGTTATTCGTAAATCTATAATACATGCCTTTTTAACCTAATTTCAACCGTTTTTAATACATTTTAGAGCAGACTTTATATGAAAAAGTACTAAGAGCGTGAAAGGATCTCGAAAAAATATTCACCTGATTGAGGAATTTCATTCATTATGAATTACAAACTAAAGTAATCATTAAAAACCACATTTCCTGTAATAAATAAAGTATTAAAATATTTTTATGAACACTTTAATAATTGAAATGTTTGTCGATGTGTATTTCGAAAGGTTTATGAACCTATTTTATAAGATTACAAGTAGGAAAAATGCATATGATTAGAGCTTATTGAATCTAGTCTCCAAACATTATGTAAACATGTTCATTGTAGTAATTTTTTATTATTATTGTTATTTATTAATATTTTTAGTTCATCATTTAAAACTTTTTTTTAGTATTATTTGGTTAATATCCTTTTAGGGTGACAGCCACATCAACTAGGTGTCACAATAGACACAATGTTTTCGCTTTTTGTCCAATGGTAGATTTTACCAATAGGTAGATGCTTAATGCTATCATACCCTATTGTCTGAGTATTTGAAATAAATTTGTGTAACATTTTCTTATTTTACAAAGATTTTATTCATTTGCATTCTAAAGGATTCATTATTTTCTTACATTTTTCTATGTATGAAGTATTATATAAAATAGTATATATTTGATGTAGACATGGAAAATATGGACACAATATAAGATTTTAATAAGAACTCTTTAAAAAACTTAAGTTTTGCAAAATAATTCATATAAACGAAATTAGAAATTAATTTATCAAAGTAAATAAATTTAAATGCTTGAAATTATGTTGTAAATAAAATAAATCGAATCGTTACTTGGTATTTACTTATCATTCCGTCATAGTGTTAATCATAAATACTCTACTGGCCATTGAAATTGCTACACCAAGAAGGCGACATGCTACAGACGTGAAATTTATACGAAAGGAAGAAGGTGCTGTGATATGCAAATGATTAGCTTTTCAGCGCATTCATACAAAGCAGGCGCCAGTTACGACACCTACATTGTGTTTAAATGAGGAAATTGTTCAGCTGGTTCCTCATACACAAATTGCATTTGAACGTTGTTGCCTGGTGAAAAGTTGTTGTGATGCCTCGTGTAAGAAGAAGAAATGCGTACCAGCACGTTTCTGACTTTGATAAAGGTTGTATTGTAGCGTACCGGGATTGCGGTTTATCTTATCGCATTATTGCTGCTCGCGTCGGTCGAGATCCAATGACTGTTAGCAGAATATGGAATCGATGCGTTCAGGACGGTAATACGGAACGCCATGCGGGATCTCAACGGCCACCTATCACTAGCAGCCGAGAAGACAGGCATATTATCCGCATGGCCGTAATGGATCGTGCAACCACGTCACGAGCCGTGAGTTAAAAAACGAGGTCGTTTGGAAGACAACAAGTGTCTGCACGAACAGTTCGATTACGTTTGCAGCAGCATGGACTCTCAGCTCGTAGACCATGGCTGCGGCTTCCCTTGACGCCGTCATAGAAAAGAGCGCTTTCAATGGTTTGATCAACGACGAACCTGGGCGCATGACCCTTTATTCGAGCCTTGCGAAACCCTACGTTTCAGCAGGATAATGCCCGACCGCATGTTGCCGGTATTGTACGGACCTTCCTTGATACGGAACATGTTCGGCTGTTGCCCTGGTCAGCACGTTCTCCAGATCTTTCACCAATAGAAAACGTCTGTTCAATGGTTGCCGAGCGACTGGCTAGTCACCAAACGCCAGTTACTACGGTTGATGAACTGTGGCATCGTGTTGAAGCTGCATGGGCATCTATACCTGTACATGCAATCCAATCTCTGACTCAATGCCCAGGCGTATAACTGCTGTTGTTACTGCCAGAGGTGGTTGTTGTGCGTACTGATTTTTCAGGATCTATTCAGCCAAATTTTTTGAAAATTTAATCACATGTTATTTTTAGTATAGTATATTTGTCCAATAAATATCATTTTGTTATCTGCATTTCTTCCTGGTATAGCAATTTTAATGGCCAGTAATGTATTTATTCTCTTGGTTTGACTTCATAATGAAACTAATTTTTTAAACAGAATGTGTAATTATGTTTATTCCGATTTTAAAATCTTTTTATGATTAAAGTAAATCATTTTGTAAACGTGAATCGTAAACTACATAAAAACGATATGAAAATAATAAAATTCAAAATGATCTTATTTCGACACATTCATTTCAATGATTTTCTTATGATATATCGGAATAAACTCATTGCTGAGACATTTCTATTTGAAATAAAGAATTGAAAATTTAAAAAAAAAAATTAAACTTTATATCTTTATTAATTAATTAATCTTTGTGTATTACAAGATTTATTTATTAAAATAAAAATTAGTGTGTATAAGTCAATTTATTTTATTTTACCAGTTTAAATTTTGAATTAGATTCAATTATTATAAGTAAAATTAATTATAATTTATATTTGGTAATATTTGTGTGTAAATCCTGTGTTATTAATTTGAATTCATTAAAAGGTTTGTTTCACATCATGTTTGAATTATAAACGTATATTTATCAAATAGTTCCTAGAAATATATATATTTTGATTAAATATAGCAATATTTTAAGTTTTCGAAGTATATTGCTCTTTCTAGCTATACATCAAATTTTGGTTATAGACAAAAATTTCTTTTTAATATTTGTTTTCTACATTTTTTTTTCAATAAGATTATAAAGTAATACTTAGATTTTAAAAATTTAATGGTAGTTTCTTAGCATTATAATAATTTTATACTAATAAAAATGAAGAAATGAAATCAAGTGATCGATTTAAAATTAAAAGAAAATTTGTTTTGTAAAATTAAAAAGAAATATTTGTGGTCAAAGTGCGAAAGAAAACATGCAAGAATTTATCTGGAGTATGTCACCTTGAATGAGTTTATGAAGTTCGCTACTGTGCAGCTTCATTTTATTCACAATTTGAGGAAAATCATCAAAAGTTTGAGAGGAGACTTCGCCATCCATTTTCTTGTATTCATTGTCTACATTCATCAAGTATTCTTCTGTTCCATCCCCATAGAAGAGGTCATACACGGCTTGGTGAGCAAATACATACTGCTTCTTTTCAAAAACAAAATATATTAAATCCTTTTCATTAATCATTACAAGTAGCCTAAATCAATTCTTAAAGAAACAGTATGAAATGGCAAAGTCAATGGAATGATAATCAAGAGAACATTATTTTAATTCTCGTTTTACTAATGTTATGGAATTTTATTTTGAATAATAGTTCTTATCTTGGTTAATAATTTCATGAGTCGTGTTCAAGATTTGAAAGTAGTCTTATTGTAATTCAAGAAGACTCATGATAAACGGCCACAGTTGAGAGAATAACCTTGTAGCTGAAAATCGCTTTAATCTTTTTAACATGTACAGTATTTTGTTTTTTTGCCAGATTTTTCATAAAAAAAATAATAATAATTTTGTTCACAAGTATTCCTAGTGAGGAAATTAGGAGCTTCCAAACTACAAAAAAACATTCATGCAGTAAACAAACATTACTTGATCATAACTATAATCACATTAGCAGTCTCTGAATGTCTTAGTTTATTACTAAACAGCACTGGATTTCAATGTTTTGATTATGAGGATTGCTTTGTTTGTCGCTCAACTCACTCATTCTTTAGACAAGAGGGCTAGTTAGAGCGAAAACTATAAATTAAAATGGATTCCAAACCTCTACAATTGTCCAAGCCCAAGATGGTATATGAAACCTCGAACTATTGAACCTATGGCAAGAGCGTTAATCATTCGGCTACCAACTCGTCTCTAAATTTGTGGAAGACATACTTTAAATTTTCAAAGTAGTATGTATCGCAATGCATAAGGATTATAAGTTTACTATTTAGAAATTTACTATTTTGTTTTAAATACGTTATTACATTTAGTATTTCTCTTATTTTTTTAAAATAAACATTTTTTAATGAATATTCATTGTGTTAAACTTAATGGCACAAGGTCCTGTCTAGGACAAACTGCGCCAAGCATATGTTATAACATTCAAGAAGTATTTTTACGATATAAGATCTTATAAAATATAAATAGTAAAAGTAAAATGAGACTATATACAAAGTAGGAGTTTAATGGAACGTAAGAAGGTAAAGGGGTTACTGCGAAAATTTTCTCTATAAAGATCTTGTAACGTTAAAGTGGCGGAGAATTAAAATATGCAATACGATTGTGATTAAATTCAGGGCAGTCAATTAAAATACGTGTACGATTCATTACATGTAGCACCAAAGGGCTTAGGATCATTTAAAAACAAGTGTTTGTGAATAAAACGAATATACTCGATACGCAAAGGTGTGAGTTTTACATCAGATTTGCGATGATGTAAAACTGAATAGAAATTATATTTGGAATGTTATTTGTTCATATTTAATACATTCCATAGCTCTAGCTATTGAGATTGGATAATATTTTTTGTATAAATTTTTTATATCGAACAGAAGAATATATTGTTGTGATTACGGACATATATTTTTTGCTGCTTCATCATCTATCATTTCCATCCATATTCATATGATTAGGCATCCAACAAAAGTTTATTTCACAATCTCGATTTCGTAAAGTTTTCGAGGTGGTATAAATTTGCAAAATTACTTGATAATGTATTTAGCATGAAAAATGTGCTCAGAACACAAAGGATGATGTGGCATTCACATCATCAAATAATAAATTACAGACAGTTATTAACGTATTAAATTAAGTTGCAATTGATGACAAGTAACGTTAATTTTGCACAGGTGAAATACGAAATGCACCTTACATATCTATAAGGTAGGATAATACACTGTGTCTATAAGACACACACACACACACACACAGATGATCTAGCAGATCCATATGCAATAGAACCATAATTAATGTGTAAGAGAAAAGTGGCTTGATAAACTCTAAGTAATGACGTACAGTCTGCTCTCCAGGAAGTCTTGGACAGAGCCATGTGTTTGTTAAGTGATCGTTCGCAGTTTTTTCACAGATGTAAAATATGTAGAAGGAACGTTAGTTTTGTGTCGAAAATTATTCCAAGAAACCATAACTGATTAACTACGGGAATAGACACATTGGCAATCTTAATATTAGATTCTTTGTGTAAGCTAGTTTTCCTGCAAAAATACACACATCTACTCTTACTTGGAGATAAGGTATGTCCATTTCTATCTTATCAATCAACGAGGTCGTTAACTGTTGTCTACAACTGACGTCCTATAAGATGCATATTTGATCATTGACATGATATTTGTAAATCATGTATATACATGTTGCCATGTACAGATGCTGGAAGCTGATGGAGAATATCGCTGATTTGTAAATTGAAAAGTATTACGCTGAAAATGCTTCCCTGTGGAACCCTCTCAGATTGAACAAAGAGATTGGATGAAACTAATGACCTATGCGGACTATCAAATCACTTAACTGTAAAAAGTTTTGAATGAAGATTAGAAGGTTAACCTTTAAGCCAAAGTTAAACATTCTTTAGAGAATACTATATCACAAAGTATGGTCTTACGCCTTTTCTACATAAAAAAGAAACAAGATAATTTTTTCTTAATAAAAATTTAATAAAATCTTGATCGCTCATGAGAAGCAAGAAGCAAACAGATTGGGTACAACTACTTATGAAGAGTTCCCTTGCTTTCCGTGGAGGGATGGAAATGATACAGAAAAGAGTAAAAAGAATATAGATTCCTGAATATTTCGCGATTGGGACACTTGTACTCACCCAAAGAAGGTTAGCTTAATGAGGGGTTAATGGGTGTCAAACTTAAATTTTGTATAAATTGTAGGAATAATTCGAATAATTTAGTCATTTTTGGTTTCATTAAGAATGTATTTTCTAAATGCAATTTTAAGTTTACTTTTAAGTTTATTATTTATCATATAAGGGCAGAGGTATTTTGGTATTACACTTTTATATTAGTTGAGAAGTCCCTTTCATAACTTGTGTGTTCACAACCATTTCCATTAAGAGATTAATTTATTTGAAGCACTTATATCAGCAGTCACATGCTTTTGCCAAATTCATAATTATTTCAAAATAATTTGAGGAAGTTTAAAATCACTTATTTTAAAACAGTTCCAGTGAAAATGATACGAGCCTTATTAAAACACTAAGGTGATTTTAAATGATACACAAGCCTAAAGATCTTTAAGAAATTTTAGTAAAATTGTACCTTTCATGTATGAACATGAAAGTTACTTTAATGTCTTTAATGGTATATGAATCGAGAACTTAACAAAACAAAAATAAAAAAGATTATATTTCAAAATGTATGGTTATTAAAAAATTAAATCAATTTCTCTTAAATGATATGTGTGTGTGATACTCTTTAATTAATTTTTTACAGCTTAAGAAATATTTCCTTTAATTCCAGAGACACATTTTACACATTTCATTTTAGATGAATTACTGAAATCCCTCCAATATAATTTTAAAACAATTTGTGTAAATACAATAAATTCAAATAAATTTGAATGGCTCTTAATAATAATTTATTTCCCTTCGTTTGCGATTCTAAATTATGTCTTAAAATAAATATTTTTCGAATAAAGTAGAGAAATTAATCATGAATTTAAAACATAAAAATATTTATATTTACATTTTTCTCCACTAAATTAACTCGTTGAAGTCTCATGTGATCTAACCTCTTTGGGAAATCTACAGATCTTTCTTCTTTCGCTTTCTGAATCATGGAATCAGTTAAAATTATTGTTCCAGTTCTTCCAACTCCAGCACTAATGATTAGAAAAGAAGTCGAATATTAAAATGCAAAACTATGTAACATATACGCAGTCCAGTCACATTATTGTGACCACTTTATACTTTCAATGTTAAATAACCAATCACAGAAGACAAATGCCAGGCACAGTGCAGTATATAAAAGGTGTTGGGGACATCTGAAAACAGAGCAATCGAAGAGTTTTTCAACTTATAAAAGAAACTCGAAATCCTATCCTGCACTTTCAAGCCTTTTTTTAATAAATGTTTAAATTGTGTGTGTGTAAAATTTTACATGTATTTGTTATCGATGATGCCTAAAATTTAATATTCATATTACGCTTGAAAAAAAGTTCACATAATAAATTTATTTATACATTCCTTTAAATAATGACTGAACCTGAAATTATATTTTAAATATTGTTATAGTATAATTAGTGATAAATATATGACTTAACTTTTTAAATTTAGTCTTATTGTTCACTGGGCAACGTTAGTGGGCAAAATGTTTAGTATCTATTATAAATGTATATGCTTGAATAAATATAATATGTTATTCTTACAGCACTTTAAAATGTTAATTATGAAATGCAGTTTAGTTATTAAAATAATACAGTAATTACTTATTAGAAAGAGTAGGATGCAAAAATTTATTTGCGATATATATTTGATTCTCAATATATTTTAATCTTTTTCTTTCCTACAGAATATATATATGTATATATATCCTAACACGAAACTCCAATATTTAGTTCCCAAACATGCTTGGTACTCAGTTTATCGAACCTCTGAAGGGATGAATGGCTCAGTCGACCTTGCCCAGCCCGAGGATTAAACCTCGGAATTGTGCTTTGGGAGTACTAAACGACTGGGCTTCTTTTAATTATTTTACCTCAATAAATTTATTGACGTTTTATGTAAAAATTTAAAGTTTCATCAATATTGTTTTCATCCTTAAATGTGTATCTTTCCAATAATTTTTAATTTGCTGATCATAAACAGCGACATCTACAGAAATTTGAAATTGAAAAACTTATTAAATAAAATATTATGAAAAAGAAACATTGAGGACGCTTACCTACAGTGAATTACTGTGGGGGCCTTACTATCTGGTCTGTATCTTCTTACTTGCTCTAAAAGAGCAAGAACAGACTGTCTATTAGCAGGCACCTCCAAGTCTTGCCAACCAGTAAAATGAAATTGACGAACTATTCGAGGCGTAATAACTCCTTCCTAAAGTAAAAATCAAAACAATTTTTAAACTTGCCATCAAGAAATATTCATGTATGAACATTACGATTAACAATAACATAATGACAACTTATTAACTATTTGTTTCGTCTTGTCTTGATACAGGTATTTGGGGACTAAGACTCTTTTGCTACTATTTAGTTTGCATTCAGTACCAATCCAGTCTAGTTCAGTCCTGACATTTGCTGTGCTTGAGATACAGTACAGCTCCTTGTTAAATCTGAAGAAAATTCAAGTTCATTTTTCTCTCACTGGGATTACACTAGATGGCAGCACTACAAACCATTAGTGGATTTTCTGTTTTTAATGCAGAGACCAAGTAGAAGTCACTGACCTTGGTGTACCACTCCCAGAGGTATAATTTCCATAGAAACTTGGGAGACTTTGAGATCTTGACATACTTTAATGTGCCCCAGTCGCCATTAATGAACACGGTGATCTTCATCCGGTTTCAGTGTCGAATTTACTTCCTTTGGTTCGCGAGAACAAAGCTTTTCTAATTGAACTATCACAGTTAAACTTATGAACTTTTTGGATAAAAAGTCGATAAATATAATGGTTGAATTCAGCAACTGTTATTAGTATGAAATGAAGAGTATAATATTTGTTATTATTTTAAGTTAGTTTTTTTTGCATACTCACATAGTTTAATTTGAAATTATCTCAATTATTTTGCAACCATTAAGAAAAATTATTTGGAGTTAAAAAGTAAGTTACAAATGAGAAATGTTTGATGTTTAATGGGATTAACATCATGGCTGCAATATTATCATCAGAAATTAATTGCAAGATGAGAATATATTATGTGGTTTATCTGTTTTTTCAAATGGCAGATTTTTACGCTGTTTTTTTAAACAGTAAACAAAAGTGTAATATTTCATGCAATTTCATACAGTTGAACAATTACAACCATTAAGTGTAATCTTCAGCATTATATATAAAATTTCTATGTATTATTTTACCTTCGTTCATACTTAAATATCAACTCATAAATAAGACCACAATTTCTTACAAACGAATTTCTTTCCCAAAAATTAGGAAAAAGCTATATGATTGTTTTTGCCCATGTCTAAATGTGTTGATGATCAATCTAAAAAAAGCTCATTCATAAATAGAACAAACTTTCACTATAAATGCACAATTTAAAGCATTTCCCCTTCTATCAGGAGAATTTTTAATTTTTGTTAATATAAACTAACATAAAGCCTTTTCCTATTTTTTTTGTGTCTGTTATAATACAGTAATTTCCATAGTAGAATTATAAGAAAATCTAAATTGTGATGTTACAGTAATTCTATTGTAATATGTTCCAAATTGTACATCTGCCGAAAATATAACTTTTGTGATATTTATTTCACATCTTTAAAAAACTGAGCTATAAGTCTGAAATAAGTTTCACCGCTGATTTGCACTGAAAGAACGACAATCATCTATCTTAAGATATAATCGTCGTTAAATAGGTTTCTAATTCTTTATTATAAGGCACAATAATTCTATTAGAAATGCCATCTTGAAATTGTTTCCATCCCCTAGTGATCTCAAAGTTGGTAAATATACCGTCATTTATTCAAAACGATTTTAAATAAATAGTTGATTTTATGTTACTATATTATATATCCGTAAAACAATGGCAATACCAATTTTACATATCATAGCGGCATCTATTTTAAATACTGCTATTTACTACTATTTTATCCAAAATATTTTAACTTTAAGAATTTGAAATGATTTTTAATCAATTTATCTAAATTTTACAAATAGTTGCTTAATTTTGTAAAACGGCGTGAAACAATTTGAAGTTTTAAAGCAGCAATTAAAAATGAATTATGCATAACTCTTTTATAATTTTTGTATAACAAATTAAAAGATTCATATGACGAATAACGCAGAATTATTCTTTCATATTAATTTTTTTTTTGATTTCTTACTCTTTAAAAAAATTTTAAGAAAAGTAAAAAGATTAATTTTCTATATAAAGTTACTTTTATCAGAATTCTTAAGAAGTATTTAAAGCAGAATCCTAACAAGTGACTATTGTCTTTTACCTATAATGAATATATTTTAATGTATTTTATGTAAAGACATTCTTCCAGAGGTAAGAAGATGTTTAACTGCAGCTAACAAAGCTTTTTTGGCCTAAGACATTTATTAAAAGCTAATTTTTTATCACGAAAAACTAAGTTACAGATCTATAGAACGCTTATCCTTCCCGTTTTGACCTATACCTCTGAAACATGGACTTTGACTGTAAGAGAGGAGAGGCTGGTTTGCCTATTTGAACGCAGGATTTTAAGGAGTATCTTTGGAGATACGAAGGAAAACGGTATCTGGCGCAGAAGACACAATACAAAAATCTATCTAATGTACAAGGAGCAAGACGTTGTACATCACATTAAAGTAAGCCGTTTTAATTGGGTTGGACATGTTATTAGAATGAAGGAAAAAAAAACACTAAGGGAATTTTTTTTAAAAAAAACCCATCGGTGTAAGAAGAAGAGGAAGACAAAAGGTGAGTTGGGTGGATGCAGTCGAAGCAGACTGTAGGGTCCTTGGAACAAAAAATTGGAGGTTTGGTTTGTCTGTCGCTCAACGGTCATTTTTTGCATACGAGGGCTAGTTAGATTGGGACCTACTGTTTGAAGTGGATTTCGAACCACTACAAACATCCATGCCCCAGGAGGGATACGAACCCACGAACTGTTGAACCGAAGGCAAAAGCGCTAACCATTCGGCTGCCAACTCGGCCAAAAAATTGGAGGAGTTTTTATCCCAGTAGAGGTGGCTGGAAGAAACTTGCTCAGAAGGCCTTGGCCGATTCCTGGGCTGGCACGCCATGAATGATGATGATGATGAATGTATTATTTATATATATATATATATATATACAGTGGGAGCCAAAATTGTGGACACTTTTGGAAATTTTTATGTTTTTGGACTTTGTATGCTTATAGAAAATATTACGTTTCGCAAAATGCAAACTTGTACATTGCATTATAAAGCGAATTTATTGCTAAATTCAATACATAGCACAAAATTCATTAATTTTCAATACAAAAAATGTTATATGTACTTTAATATAAATAAAAAATACAGCTATGAAGTGGTTTGTATTGTCTAGCTTTCCTGGCCAATCACTGCTCTTGTTCTGAGAACCAATCAAATGTTAGTAACTGCCAATAGAAGCTGACATTATGTTTACACTTGAAACAATTCTTTATTTTGCCTTCTTCTGTAGAAAGAGGACCTGTTTCTTATACAATGCAATTACAAGTAGGAATTTTTCTAAAAATTTTAATATTTAGTCAAGAAGCAATTACATCAAATAAAAGAGTAGATTGGACACTTAGAAAGAGTAATATTATTGTGTTACGAGAAAGTGGTCTTTCATATGCTGAAATCGGAAGGCAGGAAGGTGGTTCAGGGAATATATCTGGAGTCCGAAAGTTTTGTTTCCGATATCAGGAGACAAATTCAATAAAAAATATAGAAGGAAAAGGTCGAAAAAGGTGCACAACATCTATTGATGGCAGAAGAATAAAAAGACTATGTAACCAAGATAGAAAAATATCATCAGCGACCATCAGAAGTGATCTGAATGATGCTGGTGTTTCTGTCAGTTCAAGAACAATCAGGAGAAGATTAACAGATGTTGGACTGAAAGGTAGAATTCCACGAAAAAAACCTTATCTTGATTTTCAGCAACGAATAAGAAAAGACTATAGTGAGCAAAGGAACACATTAATTGGACAGATTATCAGTGGTCACAAGTTATTTGGAGTGATGAATTTAAACTATCGTTATTCGGTAGTGATGGGCGAAAATATGTAAGACGTAGAATAGGAGAAGAGCTACATCCTGACTGCATTCAAGCCACTGTGAAGAGCCCAGTTAGTGTTATGATTTGGTCATGCATGTCAGCAGATGGTATTGGTCGCCTTCATGTCATCGATGGGACACTGAATGCCAAAAAATACATTGACACAATCCTAGAACCAAAACTTCTACTTCCATCAGAGATCTCTTTCCTAACAATTCTTCGTTTATATTTCAGCAGAATTCTGCTCCTTGCCACACTGCCAAAATATCGAATTAGTGATTTCGTACAAAAAGCATTAAATTGCTCTCATGGCCAGGAAACAGTCTTGACCTCAATCCTGTCGAAAATTTTTGACACCGTTTGAAAACTCTTGTCCGAATGAGGCGCCCATTAAATAAAAAGGAACTAATTGAAGCTAGGATAGTTTCCTGCCATCCTTTAATAACGAAATAAGAGCTTAAAAGTCTTGTCAGCTCAGTTTAACGTCGATGTGAAGCTGTAATAAAAAATAAAGGGTACTCTACTAAATATTGATAACTCACTGCAATCATTACTATGTAATGTATATCGATAACTATTATCGTATAAGTTTTTTGTATTGCAAATAATTGAATTTTGTGTTTTGTATTGAATTTAGTAATAAATTCTCTTTAAAATGATACATAAGTTTGCATTTTGTTAAACGTAACGCTTTCTATAAGCATATAAATTTCAAAAACATAAAACTTCCAAAAGAGTCCACAATTTTGGCCACCACTGTATATGTATATATAATTACCTTCCGCACAGAGAAAGTTCGAATGGTGTGTTCAATTATCGGCATTTCATACATTGATATTTTAGTGACAGTAATGTCCCCATATGTTTCCACGGTTTCTGGCCAGTACTTTTCTACTTGAACCTAAAATGGAAGGAAAACAATTAGAATCTGTTGGATAAAGAATAATAAAGTTATTCTTTGGAGTAGATATTTTAATAATAGTTATATTTAATTACAATATTATCTCAAAATAATAATGGAGAGTAAACTATGAAAATGTAATTAAAAGTTGTAACTAATTAATTGCTTGCTAATTTTATTTGTATGTTAATGAATATAGTCATATTTTATTACAGAAAGTGGTTTTAATAAAGATCGGGAGTATGATATAAGGCATCGTATTGAAACCAATAGGAATTAACATGGTGTACAATTAAATCAGAACATTACTTCTAAATTTTTACAATACATTTTAAGAACTGTTTCATGCTTAAAGAATTTATCATACAGTAGTTAATCTTGTAAGGAAACAATGACTTACAAAATCGTTGATCCTCATCATATAAATTATATAGGTAGTTGACGTATTTTTCATGTTTTGTTTTCGATACAAAATGGCCTGTTATTGCTAAATTGTTGATATTGATTGATACTAACATGTTATTTTGAGGTACCTTACAGAAGTATATTTCCTCATATACAAACTTAATTGCCAGTCTTTAAGTACTAAGTAAAGATTATATTGACCATTAAATAATTAGCGGCGATTATGATCATTGAGTGTAAAACGCTTCATCTATCCTGTGTTGATTCACATTTTCAGAGACTCAAGTCAGACGATTTTAGGGAGTATTTATTCTGTGTGTTTTTACCAGAATATCTTGTTTAAAGCACCTCACTAGCACTTCCACCTTGACTAAGGTGTTTAGAGTTTCATTTACCTATATATCGACATGAAAAGGTATCCATTAAAAATGAGTGTCAATGGATTGCCGTTTCATGTCTTATTCATGTATGGGAAAAGTTGCAGCTTCTTTTAGTCAAGAGACCAGATCACCAAGAGATAGATGACTGACTTAGCTCTTGCTGGTATCTCATTTAGTTTGGCTCCTACCCTACGGGGACCTGTCGAGCATGGGTGACCCTACACATTGTTAAACTTCAGCCGCTGTAGCTCCCAGGGCAGTCAGAGCACTCAAGCCCCAGCAGAAAGTCAAGCTAACTATGCTGTTGGGAGGGCAACCTTGATATGAGCCCACCTTTATATGGATAGTAACATAAAAGATGCACCGACCCACCCGAGGGTATACGGTGTAGGAACGTCTCTTCATAATCCAGTCAAAATGTACGAGAGATATAAAAAGTAGTAGGACTGCTTTCGCTAAATGTCCAAAATAAGGTCTCAAAAGAAGGAGAAAGTCTCAAAAGTACAAATCGGGAGGCAATCTATTGTGACCTCCCTGACCGGAAGATTTGTTGGTGGCTCAACAGCCTTTATTGACAATAAAATACAAAATAAAATAATAGAATACAATAATAATAAAGGATTAAACTATTGATTATATACAATTTACATATTTACAAAAGATGACAGTAACATGAGCTTATATGGATAGTAAGAAATTTATTAGGAGATTTATTGATAATTACAAGATTTCAAGATAACTTGAAAAGCAAATCGACAAAAAGAAAAACATTATTTTATGATGACCTATTCAAAAATGCTGAGTATCTAAGAAGAACAGGTTATAACAAAGCTGTTTGTAAGATGATCAACGACACTTGAAGAGATTTCAAGTTCAGAGCTACTTATTGCATAAATAATGATGGTGGAAGTTGCTTTATTTACTCTAATGCAGGCTGAGCTGGCCTTTAAATCCCTGAAATTAAATAAGAGTTGAGGTTCTGATCGTGCACCAGCTGAACTTGTGAATTTTTATTGACATTTGATAATTAAGAGCATGCATGATAGATATCATTTTGTCCATATGAAATGATGAAAAATTGTCATCAGATTAGAATCGTGACATTTTAGACCTATTTTTTTAAAAAGGAGACTTAACTTGTTTCTCCAACTGCTGAGCCATTGAGGCATCAGCCTGTTGAACACTGCTTATGTTGTTTTTATTTTCAATTACCATTTTTAACCGAATTTCATCTTGGCTATCGATGTAATTGGTGATTATCATTGCAAATCCAAGATGAGGAAATCGACATATGAACAGATGTTCAGTTTGTGTGAAATTCTTGAAAAATCTAGAGAATTTGGAATGGAATTACACTGTCTCTTTATTTATTTCAAAAGACCTGTAATTGTATTGATCGTGAATTTCTACTAGTAGCTTTTGCTTAGCTGAGCTTCCATAATAAACTTTTATTGCTAACTAAAGAAACTTTGACTAATACAGTTTCTATTGTAAAATTATGCCATTGTTTGACAGTTTTTTTTAATAAAGAATGGTTACAACACAGAAATTTACATAAGAAAAAAACATAAATGATTTTAAACAAAAAATATAATCTCGCTTGAGAATTGCACTTTTTCAAAAATGAATAATCACAACTTTAAGTTATAAAATATGACAGAGAGAGAAACATAACGAAATGTTGTTTTAATAAGGGGTGTGCCCATCCCCAGCTTAAATACATTAGCGACATTGTCTTTCCATGCAGTCAATGAAGCTGGCAGTTACTGAAATGAGAAGTGAAAGACAGACTTGAAGTAAGAAATTTTTCTAATCTCCTACAGACCTTGGAGGAATTCTTAAAGCAGCAATATGTCTACCAAGATAGTCTTACAGATACTCTATGGGATTCAGATCGGGAGATGCAGCTGGCCATTTCATTCATTTCAAATCAAGACCTTCAAAGTTTTCCTATGCAGCTACACTTCCTCCATCAAAATTAAATCATTTCCAATTGCACCGGCATAAGGTCAGACATATAGATCAAGAATCTCTTACAGAAGCCATACACCATTAAGGTTCCTCCCTGGAAAACATGCAGGTCAGTGTGACCACCGAGTCAAACCATTATTTTACCACATGGGTAACTGTATACTTTTACAATATTAGATTGATGTTTTTTGTGGGTTTTTTTTTTTTTTTTTTTTGATGTGGTTTCTTTTTCCCTTCAGTCATTACATCTCCTGAATCACTTTCCCATGCAAATATGGACTCATGTATTAAATGTATAGAAGCTTATCACTGTCTAATCCTGTAAAAATACTCTTTATCAAGATAAGCGGGTTCTTCTCTGTCATCCGGAGAGGAAGACTCACATTTGGTTTCCTTGCATAGAGTCTTTCATGCTGAAAGCGTTTTCGCACTATGCTAGGGGTTATTCTTCTTCTTCCAGATAATACAAAGTAGTCTGACCAATTGCGACTCGGAAATGCTTTTTCTCCTTCAGGCCGAAAGAATTTAAAACGCTCTTCTACAGGTGTTGTAGATAGTGTTTACCCTGGAACATGTCTTCTGGACACAGAAGTTTCAGTTTAATATTAATTTCAGAGACGGTGGACAACACTGCGAGACACATTAAGGCACCTAGCAGCATCGGCCTGTGACATACCCATCTTTATCTATTCATCAGCTTGCCACCTTAACAGATCCGAAAAATGGCCTTTCTCAGGCAATGCAGGACCCCAGTGACTATCGTCAAGAAATCTACTAACAAAAGTTAAATGCGTACCTACGAAAGTCTTTAAGTAGTATTTATTATTACTTAAAGACAATTAATATTTAATGTAATTTACAAAAAAAAAAATTGTAAAGTAGTAGCCGTTGCTTTTGGACAGATTTACATAAGTTCTTTTTTATCATTTATATAAACCATTAATTTAATTGTTAGTTTTCAGTTTTTTATGGTAATCTTCGAGAAATTTGATGTTTGGAGGCCAGTGTACATTGCATTTGGCATAAAAATTTCCAATTTGTAAATGTAAAACTGATTTCCAATATTTTGGAAATTAAATTAGGTATCCAATTAACTAAATCATAATTGAAATTAATTATAAAGGTTTTATTTTCTTCTTTATCAATTAGCGAACAGCTCATATTTAAAATTTCATTATATCTGTAATCAAAAATGAATTTTAAGCGGTAATTTATCGTATTTATCATTTTAATTTATCATCAATTCATTTTAATGAATCATAAAAGAGAAATAACTTAATATTTTTTAAATCATAATTCTTATAAAGTAAAAATTATATACAAATAACTTAATATAAGGTTTTTTTTTTTTTTAAAAAAAAGGCAATTAGTATTTAATGTATATGTTACAGAAATTAAAATTTAATGCAAAACTTTATAAAATTAAAGGTCAATTTTCTTTTACGTAGCGAATCTATCATTTGAATCTGGAGTGCTGATGTATGATTAATATAATTCACCGGAAAAATCCAATGTTAGAATTAAATATTCCCCATAAAATAACATTACCTTTTCGTGATCGAGAACGTTAGCTAACATAATTATTTTCGTTACGTTCACTTGCCAAATCATCCTCCAGAAGTCATTAATGGTATTAGGAAGAGGTCCTGAAAAGAAACAATAGTAAATATCAAGAAATTTTTTAATCATAAAATATTTTGTTTACAATTTAAATCGTCGTCCTTACAAATCTATTTCTTATACGATCAAGAATTAAAGTTACCCTTCTATTCACCATTTAAGTAATGGTATTTTTAATGTTCTTACCTTTACAGGTAATATATAATTTTATATGTAGGTTACTATATACATTTTTCAGTACAAATGAGATTTTGCGAATTAAATACATCTCAAGAACTAACACAATTTTCAAATTTTCCCACTTAACTATATTTTTATAATGCATTTAAATATATAATTTATATTCTGAAGAAATTCCAAATGTGTTTAAGGTATATTTAATGCTACTAATTATTAAGCTACAAAAGCGACAATTCAACAAGTAAAAATCTTGAAGCTTTTGTGACTATTTAAAAGAAACCACTTATATTATAAATGCTTACAACGATTTAAGTTACTTAATTAGTCATGTGAACTTGTTGCTGTTGTGTCGGCCTGCCAATATTTTTTTCAATACAACACACAGGAGTTGGCCTTTAAAATATTTATTTAAATATTAACTAGAAAACATTGCGAAGGACATGCGAGTATTAATGCGTTACATCAAAAAATAAATCCGGCAAGCGCGAGACATCAGCATTTATACATTATTGCTTGTCCACTCCAGTTGCCTATCAGCTAACACGAAATTTCGTGAGAAATGCTTTCTTCACACAAACTTTAAAAGGAAGCTTATTCCGCAATACTTTCACAGTCGTCGTCTTGTCACAACAGAATTATATATAAGGAAAATATTTTAAAACAATGCATTCAAGTTTATTAAATTGCATTTTATAATTTAAAATATCTCAATGCATTGCCATAACTTTGGTCACTTGCCATAACTTTGGTTTATCCCCAGATAACGGTATCTTACTTAGATTTATTAATTTGATTGTCTTGATATTATTATTTACATATTATATTTTTGTATTTCTCACATTTGCACAACAGAATCGGTAATGTATTATAATCAATGAAATTTTGCAATAGAGAAATTCTCTCTCATGGATTTAACTTAATAACTTAAGAATATTAAGCGTTTAATCGATATTATGCTTTTTGAATTAATAAAAAAAATTGTTAGCTCATTGAACATAATAACATTATAAAGTATATAAGCACAAAATAGCATATATATACACATATATATATATATATATATATATATATATATATATATATATATATATATATATATATATATATATATATATATATATATATATATATATATATATATATATATATATATATATATATATATATATATATATATATCATATATATATATATATATATATATATATATATATATATATATATAGTATATATAACTAATATGTAACAGAAAATTGTTATTTTATTTTGATTATAAAAATTTTTATTTTTATCTCAGAAAGTTTTCAGATAATATATATATATATATATATATTATATATATATATATATATATATATATTATAATATATATAAATATATATATATATATATATATATATATATATATATATTATATATATATATATATATATATATATATATATATATATATATATATATATATATATATATATATATATATATATATATATATATATATATTATTGACGAAGTGTTGTAACGGTAAGGAACTTGCTTGCTGATCGCGTTATGGAGTTTCGCTCCTTGGGACACGCAGCGGCTGAATATACATTATATTATTATATATAATACCAATTTTTATTGTATTTATAAGTTGGATAGTAACTAATAATATAAAAATATCATATTTTAAATTTAAGTGAGTAGATTGATTGTCAAATGATTTATATTTCTAACTTCGAAATATTAGGTCCCGGGTTCGAATCCTATTTTGGGCATGGGTGTTCCTTTCTGTGTGCGTGTTTCTCAATCCTTTCGGGGTATATCAGGCATATTAATTGAGTGCCCCACTATAAGGCATTTCCAATACCTTAGTCCCTTGTAGGGCTGAACATTATTGAATTCTGAAGGGCAACCGGATGATAACCAAATCATTAATTATTATTGCTTAAGAGATTAATGCAAACAATTTTATACAAATATATATATATATATTTCCTGACAAATTTTCCAATTTTGGCAGGAAAAAAAAATCAGCAACATTACGAGCTAGCAACATTTTTGCTTGAAACGGAATGTTTAAATTGATAGTACCGCTAAAGATAATTTTACTCTTTAGATTATACATTCTGAGAAAGATTTATATTAAAATATTTTGTTTTAATCTTAATAATTTAGTTAAATACTCATCAGCCTCATAAAAAAACTATGAAAAATAAAAAATATATATACTATGTGTAAACAAATAAACAAACATTTTTAAAAATAATGTTCCGACACTTATTTTATAAGGCAGATAATAGATATTAAATTTATAAAATTGCATAAAAACATAAAATGTATTTCTAAATAAATTTAATTTCATAACAAATATTTCTAATAATATAGAAATTATCAAATGTTTCATCCATAAAAACCTAATATTTTTAAATTCGAATAACTGATAGCAATTTATTTCATACACACGTTGCTGGATTAGCATTTTTTAGAAATGAATTGGTGAACTGCTGTTCAAAACATTTTTTCTCCTTTTGAGAATATTTAATCTCTTTGTCACTATTTAAGCTACTAAAAGAACTCGATAGACTTGATATGTATATATACATTTAGATAGATTATATATATATAGATAGATTGATTGATAGATATCCTTATCCTTTGTAATTAAATTGAAAATTATGTTTGAATGTTTTATTTTAAAATAATGCATGCATTATTAGGTAATTTCAAATATGTGTAGCTACCTTGAGTAGCGATGTATTCTCTTTCCCCGTGATAACCCTGAAATTAAAACATTTTTTGTATTATTCAGCATTAACTGAAAAGGCAGAAATCACACAACAACATAAATAAATCACATTAATTAAAATAAAAATTAAAGAATGGATATTCAAATGTATTACATTTCACTGGCGCAAACTCCACCGAGCTGATATTTTCAGGCATACAATATGAAATATTGATAACAAATTCATAATTATCTGTTGAAACGAATTTTTTACTCTAAATTCATAAATATTTTGAAATTTTCTAAAAAAAATTTCAACTATTCATCTAATATTTTGAAACTTTTAAAACAAGTGACATTCTTGACAATGTGATTATTCCTATTGAAGATGGTAATGACAATTTGTGACTTCCTCCCTTGTCGCTTCAAAATGGAATAATAGCGAACATTCTAATGATTAGAATTTTCGATTTTATTTTCATTTTACAAATAAGATAGTAACTGTAGTATAAAATAATTCTGCATAACTATTTAGGGTGTGTGTGAATTTTCTATTAACATTTTCTTAGAATCTATTGAGCATTTAAATTTAATTTGGTACCGGAAATTGTGAATCAGTTATTAAAAAAATAAAATATGTATAATACAAAATCATGCAGATAAATCCCACATTCAAATGCAGGATTATTTAAATAGTAAAATTTTTATTTCTAGTCATGTAGCTATTAAAATAAATTATTGGACCATTGTTTAGTTATATGATATTAGATGCAATCACATTTTTGGCTGCAATCGTCATGAATTTTTTTTTATTTCTTACAATAAACTACAAGATCCAAGAACATATAGGTTTTTTCTCTATTTTTGCTATGTGTCATTAAGAAAAAGTTGAAAGAAAACTATATTACCTCGAAGTATCAAATTTTAGATATAATTATATATACTTAAATATTCATTATTCCAAATATTTCTTGATATTTACAGGATTTATATATGTTGCATTTTAGGAGATCAGTGACCACAAGCAATTAGATTTTAAACAATGATGAAATTTTTTACCTGATTACTGTTAGTTTTTGTTATTTTCTAGCTGTAGATTACAGAAAATTATCTTAAATTTTTATTAACCATTTACATTCTTCTTCAATTTTTTGTTATTTAAAAACATCTTTTTTTTCAGTATTTTCGTTAAATAAAAATGAAGCTTACTAATTTAGTCAAAAGAATCTTCTTTTTTTGATAATTTTATAAATATTTTAGCATATTTTGTGATATTCTTAAGGTCAATTTTCAAGCAACTTATAAATCAAAATTATTATTTATAAAAATATTTTTTAACGCTCAGTTTTGTTGTAGTTGATATTATCAAAGCTTCTCCTGACTATTTTATAAAATTAAGGACAAAATTTAAAATTATATATGCATAAATTTCGGAATACAAGATTTGAAAAAATATGCTTATTTTTCATTTGGTTAATGAATAGGATTGTTGCAAATCTTTCATAGTTTTTTCAATTTCATAAATTTGACTGATGATTTTATTTTTTGCATTTAATATGTCAGATTATATAAACAGAGTGCAAGCATAGAAAATATTGGAATAATTATATAAAAAAAAGAATGTGTGTATGTCAGTGTGTGTAAAAATGATGCCAATTAGTCGATGTTTATATAAAATATACTTACATCAATATAATTAGCGTTTATATAGTTCGAGTCAGGTTCATCTGGTAAGGCGTCGAGCACAACTCGAGTTTCATCATCTAGAAATATTAAAGAAAATAATTTCTCTCTCTCTTATATATATATATATAATGAAAATATATATAAAACTAGTTTAATTAAAATATTATATGGACACTTTTTGGAATTTTGGAATCTAACACTTATCTGTAATATACATGCAATCATGTTTACGCTAATTATTAATAAATGCCTTCATTTTTAAAACCATTTCAAAGCGAATGTTTTCATTTGAAAATATACATATTTTTATATTTTATGGGAAAGAATTTTGATAGCACAACCGAGAAACTATTCATGATAATATACCCCAATTTTAATCAAATTTCTATGCATTATTAAATTATTGCTTTGTATTATTACTTTGTTATATAATTCATTATATATAAAATACATAACTTTGGCCATACATAATAAATAAATAATATAAAAGTTATACAAGAGAATATATTAAATAACAGAACTAGAGCAAACTACAAAAACATGCAAATATATATCCTGATTATGCTCTTGAGTTTTACTTAAAGTTTCATCAAATAGCTATTTATCATTAAATAGCTCTCTCTCTCTCTCTCTGTATATATATATATATATATATATATTCATTTTTTATTTAACTCAGATAAATTTTTCATAGTTTTGCAAAAACTCTTTAGGTAACCTATATTTATTATATTCGAATACTTCGTCGAAAACAGTTGATTAATCAAAACAAAACATCGAAACATTAAAATTATATTGGAAATATGCAATATTTGATTGTATAACATCAAAACAAGTTCTTTAATATTATTTCTAAAAATCTTCTTAGTAAAATTTTATTTGGTTATAATGTTTGATATTTGTTGATAAAAAATATCTGTTACTATAATTCAAGAATTTGTACTAAATTTAAATACTCGTTCGGTTTAATGTTTATGTAATCGCCGTGGTAAATTAGTGGTTAGGGCATCGGCCTTCCGTCTGGAAGACCGGGTTTGATTTCCAATGACACTTAGTACATGCAATATACCTGTTTGTTAAATCTGCGGAAGTGATTGGTTGTTGAGCAGTTACCATAGGTGTAATAGTCTGGAGAAAATTTCCCCTTCTCCAGATGAATGTCAAAAGTTGTTGGTGTGAATCCCTTGGTGGTGCCATCTACTGGATGAATCTGGAGCAAATATTTTTCTCCTTGGTGGTGCTCTGATTAAACGAAAGACATAAATCGCGTTTTATTGACTTAAATTCACATAGCCTATGGAATGGTGAGCTTGACTTGTACAAGTGACATAAGAAACATCATTATGTAAACGTTAGTATTATTCATGCCTTACCGTTATTTTTTACAACTATCAGTTTGTTCCATAATGCATAAAAATCTCCAGAAATATGTAAGCTTTTTTACTTAAGATTTAAGACTGCTTACATGGAAGTAAATCCTCGTAACGGTTTTTCTTGATATTTTCGACTTCTTCAGCTACAGTCCAGGGTTTTCTCTTCCCTTTTTCTATGCTCTAAAAATACGTAAATTAATTTCATTAAGATCTATGCAAAAATTGAATTGATTTAAAAACCAATTAATTTTTATTTTGATTAATAGTTGTTGATTTAACTAATTTTAAAATGAATTACAAACAAAAATATTTCCTTATGCAATGAGAAAAAATAACGGATTATTTAAAATAATGAAATTGACATGCATTTTGAATGTGTGAATTTAAACTCATAATATTTACAAGCCTTCAAAATGAGGATATTATACCAAAATCGTTATCACCGACAGTAAAGTGAGCAATTAGAAATGAAAGAGACAGTAAAGTGAGCAATTAGAAATGAAAGAGACAGTAAAGTGAGCAATTAGAAATGAAAGAGACAGTAAAGTGAGCAATTAGAAATGAAAGAAACAGTAAAGTGAGCATAAAACTTCTATTCCTAAAAACTTATACTTTATTGTTTTAATTTGTTACACTAAATTTTACATTTTCCAAGACTCATAAATATTTACTTTTGATTCTAGTGTAAACAGAGCTCTATTTTACGCTAAAAATTCGTTTTGAATATATTATACTTAATGCTTTTTCACTATAAAAGAGATGATTTATATTTACTACAGCTTCATATTTTTAATATTAAATTTCAACATTTGATAAAAAAAAATATCTGAGCATTTTTATGAAAATTTTTACTGCGTAGTATTTTTTTTTCATTTAAAAAAAAATCTGAGAATGAGTACATTTTTCATTTGCCCTTAAATTTCTTCTGAAGAAAATTTAAGGTTTAAATAAAAGTCATTTAATGTTTTCTTCAATATTGTTTGCATGATATATATCGTTTGAGAATATCCTATCGCAACAAATTCTTTCTTAGAAAGTAAGTAACGTATTCGTTATAAATCTTAAGTCAATAAATAGTTTCTTCAAAAATTCATGAAATTTTTATCACTGAATAATAAAATTCAAATTTAATTTTTTTTTCTTCTCTTCAAATTTGTGCATTTCCAGAAATATGTATTTTTCTTTAATTTCTTTCATTTCTCTATTCAAATTTATATTTTTCTATTAACCAAATTCATATTTTATTAATTATGAGTTTTGTATGATTTAGATTATGTAATTATGCTCAATTTTAAATACTTCCTTTATTTTTTTGTAACAAGATCTATATAATATATGTATTTGTTAAAGTAAACATAGAAACTTTAAAGGGGTTTTCCTTTCTCAAATGTCCTACTAATGCTGTTCTCTTCAGTATATTTAGCAATACAACATTAAAATGTTCTGGCACCCAATAGTTAAAAGTGAAATTATGAAATAATTAAAATGATGTATCGCAAGAAAATACATTTTTATCAAGAGAATATCAAAAAATTTATAAGTAACGTCTAGGGAACGATTTATATACCATTATCAATCCTATAAAATTATATAACGTAAAACTATTCAGTTAATACAAATACAGAGCAATGTCGTAAATGGGAAATTGAGTTATTAAGTTTTTCTTAAAAAAGAATCATCGGGAAACCGAAGACTAAAAAATGTTATATTGCTATTTATTAATCATTTAATTTGATACAGAAAATTCTTATGTTATGTATCATATTTATTAATGAAATTTTAATTTTATTTATTGGATAATTCGATAGCCCTTTTGTATTGTGTTGTATTTTATTTTGAAAGTATTAAAGTCCGATTATATAAAAAAATTTATATTCATTTATAAAAATCCATATTAATAACTCACAATATTTATTTCATCATAGATAGTTCATATGGATATATAACTAATCAAAATAATATGGTTTTTTATTGCATTTTAATACAAGCAATTAAAATAGCACATTTCTAATTCATGTAAAGCTAAACTTTAGCTAAGTTTTCTAGCTTCACTTGCAGAATAGATATAAATAGACTTATTTATTTATTGAGATAATTGTAGGACACAGAACTATTTAGGACTGCGAAATTCTCTTTGATTAAAAAAATAATAATTTTAGTTTTAAATTAATATATTTTTCATATAGTATATGTTTATTAATATATAGGGAAATAAATTAAATTAAAGCAACTAATCAAAACATTTTTGTGGAAAATCGTTTCTGCATGATGGCATGATATTATTATTTGGAAAGAGGTTTTAAAACGTCATTCAAAAATTTTAACTAATAAATAATTTTTGATGAATAAATTTTTTAGAAGTATAAAATATTTTAGTAAAAAGTATTTGAGATTTTTGAAAAATCTATCATTTGTCTCTCATTTATATATAATAAATTTAGTTCTTAGTTTAATTCTAATATTATTTATTCCCCATATTTGCACGCTACCAGTTCTATTGAAATTAAATTTTTTTACAGTTTCGATAGATCTTTTATCAATAATCAATTGATTTCATTGATTAGATTTATTTTAAAATCAATTTATATTACCTTTTTACTTTTAACTTTAGCTGATGATGTAAAATTTGCTCATGGAATTTTATATGGTAGGAAATTGTTAAATGTACCTGAAATTCGCTTTCTAATATTGCTATTCCTTCTTCTGTGTTTACATAATAATCTAAATCAGAAATTTTCAACACTCTACTAGGTCCAGAATATTTATCTGAAATCAAGCAAAAAGAAAGGTTTGTACTGAGAAAAGGTTGTTATTTAAGAAAATGAAATTTTTTTCAGGGAAAAAAAATGATTAAAGTTTTAAGCAAAAGTAAAATAACTTAACTGTTTTACTTATTATGTCTTAATAAAATACTGCACGATATTAACATTTTCATAGTAAATAATTGTTCATATACAGGAATGAAAGTATGTTCACGTATCATAACTATCTTTTATTAAAAGGTATTGGAAAGTTGTTTCTAATAACTATCTTTCCATCCGAAATCGCAACTCCTGGCATTTCAAATGTCTACCAAATTATACTTATTAATAAATATTACATTTTACATTTTTGCAGGATTTAAAATAAACAGTTTACCTAGAGTTTGTTTTGTTTGGATGTCGCTCAACAGTTACTTTTAGAAGATATTGAATATAATTTCAATCATAAAAACTATATAATATGATTTATTATAAGTACAAATAAAGTGTTATATGAATTAAATAAAACCTTCTTCTTCTTTCTTATCCCCTGGTCTGAATCAGACCAGGTCCATGACATCCTTCGCTTTCAAAGAATCGAGGACAGCTCCAGGGCTGTATAAAAGTTCACGCTTTGAAAAGGTGAACTGGTGGAAAAGGTGGGAAAGACTTGTTTGCCATGGGAGAACCGTAGAGTCCGAAGATGGTCGGATCTGAATCTGGACAAGGCAGTCTGATCACGTCTTTCACCGTCGAAATTCAAAGATCCCCCAAGGATCAGAGACACAGTACCAAGGATGAGACGGCGAAATTTTCCACCGTCTCATCCTTGGTACTGTGGCTCTGAACCAAATTTCACACACATAAATAAAACCAAATTTCACATAAAACAATTTAATGCAATGAACTCACACAAATTATAAATTTTGATGTCAAATTAAATGACCTTTGCATTAAAATAGTAACTATTTTAGTGTCGATTTACATAATTAAAATCTACATGTCAGCAGAAGTTTTGTCCTGACTTCAGAGGCTGATTAACGGAGGGCATACGTGGCTGTTGCCCCTGACACCTACGCCAGACGTGATCCCAAATAGAATAGAAAGTTTATTTTACGTTGTCACAGGAATAGTTTGTTGTTTTGAAGCATAGGGGTCTTCCTAACAAGTGTTTACTCGGGATTCCGATTTGACTAAGTCTGATTTGAATTGAGAAAAGTAGGTGGAATCGAAAGTATCGCATCGGGATGTTGTCCTCTATTTAACTTAAAAAAATAGACTATGTTTCATTTCCAAATTTCGATTACAACCTTGGTAATTAATTTAAGTCTTAATCAATACTGATTTTAAATTACTGTAAAATTCCTTAAGCCTGATTGAGAACTGTAATCCTGTTATGAATGGAGGAGTATGTTCCTTTTCTTACTATGAAACCGTAATCTATGGCAGACATTAAGTATAGACGTAAATTAAATAAAATACATTCTTCCCACTATCTTCCAGTATATTATTTTTAAAAAATAATAAAATTTACTGTATTCGATTCTTGAAAAATTATTATGTTTCCCACTTCAACAAACGTATTTATGGTTTTCACATTACACCACCGATTGGAAAAACATTTGAATAAGGATTAAAGAAATTCAATATTTAATAGCATAACTAAAAGAAATTTTTAATTGTTTCATGCTCCATTCGATTTCTCCTTAGTTGATCCATACATGAGACTTCATTTTAATATGCAAAGTAGTTATCAATATCGATATGCAAAGTAGTTACCAATATAAAAATTATTAATATCGTTATTTTTTCAAATCACGATTTATTAAAATATCTCAGTATATTTTTAATCAGTGACGAGAGTAAAACAAAAGTATGCAACACAAAGAATTGGAGGAAAGTGTCTGGAGGGAAGAAGGTGGTCAGCTATACAAATTAAACACTCTTTATCTGACATGCAGGAAGGGCACGTGTCTTAAGATCTTCGAGTATTTCCCCTGAAAAATGTTTCTATTGAAGGAAAGATCCACAAATATATTTAAATCAAAAATTAAAATAAATAGTATATCCAGATGAAAATAGATTAAATTTAATTTAATTCAATTATGATTCAATTTAATTTTAAAGTTAACAAATTAACATACTGGAACTCCAATATTTCTTTTAAAAAATGTTAGTGATTCTATATTTAATGAATTGGATTGCATCTACAATTTTTGCAATAATTATAACTTCGCTAAAAACCAAATAAAACGTTTAATCAATGGTGAATCAATTCGCTAATCAATGATAAACCTATAATCAATGATATTCATGTGAATTTTATTTTAAAATGTGTTGGAAGTAGGGAATCGCTTGTAAGATTGAAGTAATGTGTAATTTTTACAACAACAGAAAGCCACCCTAGAGTTGAAGTTTTCTGAGAAGAATCCCGAAAATACCTACATTAAATCTCTTTAAGTATAATTTAACTTTGTGTTTACTTTATGGTTTCTAAACTACTTTAACTTTGTGAATTTAACTCGTAAGTTTTCAATTTATTTTTGGCAACCTATCTTTATCCCAAATTTTTAAATAGGTTTTAATTTTCTAGAATTGAGATATTTTTAATGTATATATCTTTACTTCCTTCTAGTATATGGATTTGTTTACTTTGTTTTGATATACTATTTACTTTAATTTTTTGATATAAATATTTTTATGCTAAACTTTTTTCCCACATACACTTTTTTCTTTGTGTTACCTTTAATACGATAAGCTGGAATGCAACATAACTGTTAGAAGGCCTGCAGTGTTTTAATTAGCACGGCGTATTCACAAGTACAAGTTAAAACCACAATAATTGGTATTATCATGGTATGAAGGATCTCCATGCTAATGGAAATAAAACTCTCTATCTATTTTAAGTCAACTAATTAAAATTTTTACTGAAAATCTAATAGATATAATTTAAATAATTTTAATAAATGAATTATTACCAGTTAGATCAATAAAGTCAATAAGGTATCCAACATTAATATTAAAAATAACCTCTCTTTTTACAAAAAGAAATTCTTTGTGTTACACTTTTTTCAGTCTATGAAAATTAGCATTCTATTTCATCTTAATTATCTCAGGCATTTTATATTAGTATATAGATATGTTGTTTTGAGATAATTTCATTTTACCATCTACAGCACAGTTGAATATATAAAACAAAGTTTCATGTTAAATAAATTAACTAAGTTAATGTAATCAATAAATTAATTTCATAATTATTTCTGCTACTTAATTATAATTAGTGAGTTTAGTATAACTGTTTAGATTATGGATCTTTCAGAATAATTTTTCTTTCTTATATTATGAATTAATATACTATAATAATTCATAATATACAATTTGCCCGCAATTACAGAAACTAAATGACTTTTGCAAAGTCGTGTAAAACACCTATAAATTCGCAACTGCAATAAAACAGAATAGTAATAATAATAATAATAATGATTGTAAACCATATTTTCTTATTTTTTGTTTATAATAAAATGAAATATTAAAAAGTAATAAAATGGAATATTTTAAGACATCAAATCAAATGATAATTTATAATAGTTTCCTTAATTCATGAAACAAATTTTTTGAAAAATTGTTTACAGAATCACAATAATATATGAACAATAGCATAATTTGAATGTTTCGACGACTCTGAAATACCGAAAGATTCATATTGCAACGAATTATTGACCGTTGCAGACAGCAAATTTCCTCCACATTCCGCCATATACATAGTTAGGATTTCAAAGCAGTTATTACAGGTGACAAACATCTAATTGTATATGTATTTAAATTTCTTTTTAGTTAATTTTTATCTATTTTTATTTGTAATTTATGTGTGTTTTCAGTTTTTAAAAAGTAATTTTAATTATAGCTTACTCTCTTGATTATCAATGTTTTATTTAAGGCTTAAAATTCTTATCAATATAATCATTTCTACATTTTTATTTACTATCGTATGTAATCAACACTAAACTTTTTAAGATCATGTTTACAAAACTTAACTGCAATTTATTTCCTTCGATAAATATTTGAAACTATCAAAATAAATTTTAATTTATATGTCAACTTCTTCAATAACATACATTCATAATCGTACACAAAATGATTCTGCTGATTTTGTTCATGAATGAAGTTAATTTTTCGGAAATTCAATTCATTAGGTAAAAAAAAATGTATTTAGTTTCTTGTACATCTTTTTGTGTTTTGATTCTTTAGTTGTATTTTGATTATAGTTTTTTAATGCAAGGGAAATAAATAGAGCTTTCGAAGTAATGCTTCATTTAGATAAATGGGTGTAACAAAATTCCAGATTGTTTTGAGTATTAAAATATTAATGGAAATCTCTTTCATAATTTTCATGCCTTTGTATTCACTGTTAATGAACTATATTCATATATTTTACAATCAAAAGGTAATTTTGAACATCATTTTCACTGTTTTTTTGGTTTAAATTTTTTTTTTTTTTTTATGATTTGTCCTCATGAGATTTTAATTCTATTCAACGGCGATTTATCTACTACAATAAGGGCTTATTAAGACAGTTAATCTACAATAATATGATTTAATTAAAAATTACATTAATTTCCAATCAACCGTATCAATTGTAAACTCAAAACTTTAAATCGAAATTGATAAGACACAAAATTCAAATTAAAACACTTACCGACATCAGCTTTACAAGAACTGGCCAAAAGTGTGAATAATGTGAAGATGAATAAAGAATTCATATTTTCTCTGATAAGAGGAATCTTGGTTTACCAACGCTTCACACAACTTGCGATTTTGAAGACTAGGTCTATAGCACTCCTTTTTATGTAGAATCTTTTCTGGTAACTTCAATCTTTATGTCAAAAAAGTATTTTAATTTTCCTCATCAAAACTGAAATATGCTTTGCGAAAGCTGTTAGTTGATGAGACAATTAATCGTTTGGATTTTTCGAGTATCTACAAGGTCAGCGGTAAATTGTCTCATTTTATCAGAAAGAGAAAATTAATTGAAGAAGACTAGTCAAAATAACTACTTAATTAATCTCGAAGTAAATTTCAGATTCGTCTGTAGAAAAAGAGTTTTTTTCTTCTAATATGTAAACACAGTAATGGAAAATTCAAATGAAGAACATTGTTTGCTTCATTTACTGGGGATGTTCTATGTAAAGGCTAAGGAAAAATTAGCAAAATAAAGGTAAAAAAGAAATTTATCAGGAGTAAAAATCATAAAATATATGAAGAATAAATTGTAACTATTGCGAAATGCTATATATTCAAGAGACTCGATTAAAAACTAATATCATTTTAAGCATGCATTATGGTCAGTTGATAAAGCATTTCTTAAAGCAAGTAAAGGGGATTCTAATTTCAATTCTAATTTCTTTGGAAGCACGAGAAATATTTTTGAAAATTCAAATGTAAAGATCTTTGGTGCATAGGTTTGTAGACTTCTTCTTAAGTGCAATTTATTACTATCTATTCTTAAAGAAAAGTTATTCTTGCGAGATAACAGCATAATAGATGTTAGAATGGTATTTGATTGCTAAGAAATGATTTATGAATAACTCAGAAATTATCTTTAAGGAATCACACACAAATATTTATATATGTTCATATAATCTTTTCAGTTAGATGCATAATACCTTTCCCTTAATAAAACACTTAAATAGCTTAATACGAAATTAATTTTGATTGCTATCGAAGAAAAAAGAATCAACTAATATTTCTTCTAATGTGTCTTATCATTGTAAGACACATTAGAAGAATAACACATTGTAAGATTTTAGCTCATAAGAAAGTATTGAATCTTATTTGAAAAAGATGACAAATTAAAAATTTTTTATAAACGATTTTTGGCAATAAGATTAAAAAAAATACAATAAAAATATCAGGGATTGTTTCAAGTACGAAATTCCTCAAACAAAAATGTTGTAGGAAAGATATGTTAGTTACAATTAAATATTTATGTCTATAAATTATCTCATCTATAAACTGCTTAAAATATCCTTTCAACGAAATTGTTCTTAATTACAAATAAGTGGTTTTAAATATTCAAAATCCTGCATCTACTCATATTTCTTTTACAGTAAATTGAATAAGTGTTGTAAAACAAGAAGATTATAAATAGAAAACTTTTCAAAAACTGATTTAAAAATTTGTCTCATTATTTTGTTTCGTAAAACAAATTTAATGCCTGATAAATTTGAGGCTCAATTCATATTAGTAATTCAACTTATGAATAATTTATATGATTATAAATTTCTCCCTAACATCGTAATTACGAAATCAGAAGGGAGATTTTCTTCTACAATACAAATTAGTTCAAGTTTATCAAATTTGGAAAAAAAAACTAGGGAAAAATTAAGGATAAAATTTTAAGACGGAAGATGTCTACGATCAGTCATTTATTCTGCACTGTTTAAGAATTTCATGAACGAAAAAATGTGTGAGCAAAAACAAGTCAAGAAATCTGTTCGTTTTTGTGGAAGAATTGTATCGAACAACAAATTCTGATTTTGGTTTCGATCTTTCAAAGATGAAGATTTTGATATTGCAATATAATAAATTTAGCAACACTGCAGTGGAGTATAGTCCTAAGAATTGCTTATTGAGATGTTAATCTCACAAATGCAAAAATACTTTTCCAAGTAATGAAAAATGTTTCAAGAAAAGTAATTACGCATTGCGTGTATATAATTTCTAATTATTTACAAAAAATGAGAAAAAATTCGAAGAGATGATTAAATGGCGGCACATTCGCTTAGTCAGAAGAATAAGAATCATTGCGTATACAAGTTCAAGAAACTTCTGAATATATATATATATATATACCGGGTGAGCCAAAAGTTCGTTACAATTTTAAAAATTCATAAAAAAAGAGGAAAATAAGATAAACAAGTGCGGTTTGCAAGAAAGGGCTCACAAGGTAATCGGAATTTTTTTTTTATTTTTTTTATTTATTTATTTATTTTTTTGCAGCAAAAAAGGTTTAGTTAATAAAGTCGCCTATAGATGGCGCTGAATGTCCGAAACACAATGAAAAGGACAACAGTACGCTCCATTCATTTATTCTGATAATAACAGTTGTTCAATATGATCTCCAGTACATTGTACGACACAACTAAGGCGACTCGCAACGCCCGTTACAGCTGAATGCAATATGTCGGAAGGAATTGCAGAAACCTCATGACAGATGGAATCTTTGAGTTCGGCCAATGTTGAAGGAGATGAACGGTACACACGTGATTTCAAGTAGCCCCACAACCAGAAGTCGACCGGAGTGAGGTCGGGTGATCGTGGATGCCATGCGATCTTGCAACCTCGACTGATCAGTCTCTCTTCACCAAAGGTACTCAAAAGGAATCATTTTAATGGATTGGCATAATGTGGTGGTGCGCCATCCTGCATAAATTTTATTACAGATAACACACCTCTTTGATTTTATGCGGGCATGACTTTGTCACTCAAAAGAGTGAGGAAACGCTTAGTGGTTACTGTGCACGTTTTCCAGCCCAATCTGGGACACGGTTCTTCAAAGAAGAAAGGTCCGACAATAACGATGAGGTGAAGCCACACCAGACTGTCAACTTGGCTGGATGCAGAGATTTCGTCGTGTATTCACGAGGATTAAATATTGCCCATATACGAGTGTTATGGGTGTTGACATTCCCGTGTAGTGTGAAGTGAGCCTTATCCGTCCAGAAAACGTTGAAGAGGAACTGAAAACGTTGAGAAAACGTTGAGGAGAACGTTGAACACTGAGGGTCGTTTTCGATTCTTGCCATAGCCCACTCGGCAAATGATTCCCGCATAGATGTGTCTCCCGGTTGTAACTCCTGCAGTGACTGCAGTTTGTAGGAATAGAGATGCAATATCCCGTGGAGGATACGTCGAATCGATGATTGAGGCACATCCAATATTCTTCCAGCTTCGCGAGCACTGCTACTCCCAATGAACGATTCCGCCTCTAAATCATTCATTGCGGTTTCCACCGCAGTAATTCGGCTCTCCGCCAACGAGGGTCTTCCACTGTGTGGCCGATCCTCCAAAGAGCCAGTTTCCTCGAACCTCTTGACAAGCTTGACAATTCCAGGACACGATATGGGGCCTTTCTTCGTCTTCAGTCCTTTCGTCGTGCGAAATTTTCGCAACACAATCAATAGTTGCTGACTCTCCGTTCAAATAGAACAACTTCACCAACAACGCTCAATCGGGTAATGATAACATTCTGAAAGCGAATGAGAAATTCTCTAGTATTACGGCCTTTTATCGCAAGATTAATTTGCATAATTCTGCTAAATCTCTCGATGTCAGCGCCATCTATAGGTGACTTTTTTTAACTAAAACTTTTTTTGCTGCTAAAAATCCTACTACCTTGTGAGCCCTTTCTTGCAAACCGCACTTCTTTATCTCACTTTCTTTTTTTATGAATTTTTAAAATTGTAAAGAAATTTTGGCTCACCCGGTATATATATATATATATATATATATATATATATATATATATATATATATATATATATATATATATATATATATATATATATATATATATATATATATATATATATATATATATATATATATATATATATATATATATATATATATATATATATATATATATATATATATATATATATATATATATATATATATATATATATATACTGCAAGAGTCTTGAAGCCAAAGCATTAACATCAAAACGAGACATAAAAGATTTAATTTTGGTATCGCATCTGAAAAGAAAGCTTCGCTACGAACTGTGGTATCAGATAACGTAATTTCTGAGCGCAATGAGCAAGAATTCCAGAGATTGAAACTAAAAACTGCCTACTTCGTGGCCATGAAGCTTGTGCAGATGGTTAAATTTCATGGAGCGATTTCACGGAATACAAGCCTTTGAAACTGCTCTGTGATAAAGCAATGTATGATATAGCAAAATGGCAAAAGACATGTTATTAACCTTTGATCAGGAAATTTATAAGCACCCTATGTGTGTTTCTCAAATGTATTTTCTTCCAGCTGCCATTAGTCCCTATATTCATTAATAGATAACGCGTAATCTTCTGCACACTTTCATACAGTTACGAAAATGTGTTGATAGGATTTCAATAAACGAATCCTACTGTTCAGCTTTTATTCGTCAGAATAGACATAGAAAAGTAATTAATTTAATGTTTTAAAGAAGAAAGTACACAAAAAAAGAATAATCGACTCAAAAAAACCTATCCCCATAATTTCCCAATTTTTACGATATTTCTGTTATATCTATGACATTCGTTGGCAAGTATCATCTGAGAATATCTTGAGCTGTTTGAATTTTGACATGGAAGAAGCTTTTTCAAAGCCCATTATGTTTTTGGATTTCCTGTATGTTTATGGACATGTGAAGTTGGTTTAGTAATTGAATTGGACCATCTGGGATACGTAACAGCAGCAATAACAACATTATTTGGTTTTTGCATATTAGGCATTACATTATTGTTTATTTTACTTCAGTTGACTGAATTTACCTTTATTATAAATTAGGACATAAATTTCGTCTTTTCATCACTCTACAATCACTTTTCGCACATAAAAGATCTTGAAAATAAAAAACTAACACATTATTTTTTTAAATAAAATTTATTTTTAGAACAATTTAAGAGGAATATCATATGCCAACGAGTAAAATTTTTGTTTTCGCCAAAAATATTTGAAGTAACAACTAAAAAAAATACTGATTACCAGTATTTATTATCTTACTCACTTTTTCTTAAGAGGCGTACATTTTATTTCCCTTATTTAGGTCAAATATTTTACCGTAACTTATCAGTGAAGAATGAACCCTAAATATAAAGATACATTTAGATAAAATCATTTTTAAATTTTTTTATGGGATTTTAAAAAGTTAACTTTAGTATAATATTAAGATTTACACCTTATCATATTTGTACACTTCAAAAGTGCCGGAAATGACCCGTTTTTTAATTTATTACAGAAAAACTTGAAAGAAATAAAGGCTTTTTTTCAGATAATTTTAATTTAAGCAATGTTTCTATAAATGCTACGTGATTTTTCAGAGGTAAAATAAAATTTTCTTTTTAACTTTGTGATCTATATATTTGTTGAAAATCATAATATTAATGTATTAAGTAATGTAACAACTATATAAAAAGTAAGTAATGAAGTATTTATATTAGAATCAAACCTCATACAGGAAAAATAAATTTATAAGATTATTAAACTGATCGTTATATAATATTTTATTAATATAATTCTTTAAATTATATTCTGATAAGTATTTCTTATAAATAAACTTTAATGAATGCATAATTAATTTCATTTATTCATATATTAAATTATATTAGCCTTGTGATTATAATTTTAAATGTATTTGAATTTATATATTTTTAAATTGTTTGAAATTTACATATTTACATGCCTATAAAATTTAAGTTATTAATTTTTATCATTAATTTCAAGTTTTTTAATATAATAATTTTAGTATTTTTGCATTTATTAACATTTACATTTTGTAAAAGATTTGAATTTAAAATAAGAAATATTTAAATTTGCAAAAATTACTACCATTGCATAAGTATTTATCAAAGAAGGTTGTATTTATTTTCTCATGTATTTTTTTTTTTTCGATTTCTCCTTTAAATTTAAGTTATAAATTATTTTGAACCTCATTCTAAATAAATAATATTAAAATACAATGAGAAAGATAAGCTTTTATTTTTAATATTGCACTCTAAGAAAAAAACTGATTTTTTTAAAGATGTCTGAAATTAACAGTCAAATTTGTAAATTATCAAGGTTGAAGTAAACTTGATTCTGTGCTTCAACTCTGTAACAAACTTCATTATGATGGATGTGTCTCACAAAATAATTAATAAGTCGGGAGTAATCAATTAGTAATGTACTTGATACCATTTTTTGTTATTTTAGGTGTGGTAACAAAAATTAATATAAAATAACCATGTAAATTTGCATTTCCTGTTGCTCATAACTATGACAGAAATCATATAATTTAAGCGATGAGTTGCTTCCTTTGCTTGTAAAAACGGAAGTAAAATGCATTAAATTCTCTTTCTTTTTTGTATAAATTGCAATATTTGATTTCAGAAAAAAATATTTGCATGTTTAATAAAGATATAAGATACATAAATGTTTTTAAATAACTTAAATACAATGATTAAACAATAAAATGATAATTTGAAAAAAATTCGTTCCTCAGAAATTGGATAAAATATATTATATTACTTGATTAATGTGTCTGTGTGTATCGCATGTAAGTCAATTATAATTTCTCAGTAAAGTAGCCAAAAGAAGATTTAATTGATATTTTTTATTATAAACTTTTCACAAAATTTTAAATACATGATAATATGCTTTTAGTTGGCTTGCATTTTTAAAGCATAATCAACATTAGAATCCTATTTTTTTTTCATTTAAATTAAACAATGGTATAAAATTTTTACAAAATATTTCTAGGAAGTATTTTGTGTATTTCCTTATATTCAGTGTCTAAATAAGGTAAGAGCATACAGGTATTTGCTACGAGTCTCTATATCAGAGGGACCTCCAAATTGAATGGACAATTTATGTATTTTACTTAGTCAATCGAATAGAGAATCGTTTTCCAAATTGAATAGAAAATTTGTTGTTGTCAAACAAAGGGGAGACGTACCCCAAAGAAGTTTTTGTTCCGGGCCTCAATTAGTTTACGTCAAGTCTTGCAATGCATTTACTGCTATTTTTTATTACAAGTAATTATAAGAAATTATAAAATAACAGCTGCTGTTGAATACTCAATTAAATAATATAAATTTATAACAACAAACCAAATTCATTAAATATTTTTGTTGGGAATATTAAATATCCTATTAAAAAATTACCTCTACATCAATTTTAAGTAGAAAAACATATACAGTAAAATTAAAACAGTCCTAAAATTAATATAAGAATTTTTATAAACTAATTCCTATAACAAATAATTCTTTTTACTCAACTATCTTGATGAACTTAAGCATATTGATAAACTTTAACAAAAAGGGCCATGGTTAGGGTATCGGCCTTCACTACCAAAGTTTGGGGTATGATTGTCAATGCCGCCAAAGACCCACCGAGTTCATGCGATATAATTGAATATCCTGTGGTCGGTCGTTGAGCAGTTACCATAGGTGCAATGGTCTGGAGAAATTTACTCCATCTCCAGATCAATGCCAAAATTGAAGAAGTAGACCCTTTGGTGCTGCCATCTATCGGAGGATTTGAAGAGCAAAAGTCGTACTTTCACCTTCATGGTGATCTTATTAAACGAAAAACGGCCTCAATTGACTTAAATTCGCATAGCCGAGGCATAACAAGCTTGGCTTGTCCAAGTGTCATTAGTAACAACAACAAACATATTTAATTTAACAAGCTCATCAATGACTACATGAAAAAAGCTTGTTTAATAAATTTATCAGTGTAGATTTTAGTTTGTATATTTAGGATAATATACAGAATTCATTGATGTCATTATTATTTTAAAAATCTATAAAAGATCTGTTAAACTCAAATGGAAAAATAATCATCATTAATTGTGATTTCGAATTATTTAAATGCTTAGTATTTTAATAATTATAGTTATTTACTTTTATGTAGATAATTATTAATTTTTCTTACAGATATATTTAGGAAAAGACTATTTCAACTCCTTAATATGGATCTGGATATCTCCTGGGAAAGCTCCTATCCAACACCTTTAGCCAATTCTAGTCTTCTTCCGTTAATGTTAATTTCCCTGATGACGCAAAAGAACTCACCATCTAATACAAGAAATCCATCAAACATTTTACCTGAGTACGACTATATAATAGGTAAGTAGTTTGAGAATAAGGATGGTTCTTAAATTTCCATTAATTATTATTGGAAGAAAACTTCAACTGGAAACCTATAAAGATGACTTTTTCATATTAAAACTTAATATTAATTTAACAATTAAATGAAATGGTTTATAATTTTGACTTCTGTTGAATTTGTTGTGTGTTGTTACTTATGACACTTGGACAAGCCAAACTCTCTAGCTGACCATGATAGATTAGTAATTAGGGTATCGGCCTTCTGTCATGAACGGTTCGATTCCCATTGCCACTGAGTACATGCGATATACATTCTCGTTGAATCTGTGGAAGTGAAAGTCCTGTGGTAGGTCATTGGTAGGTCAGTTACCATGGGTGTAGTGGTCTGGAAAGAATTTCTTCCAAAGTCAAAACTAAGGTAGTAGATCCTCTGGGGGTGTCATCAATAGTTTTAGAGCAAAGTAGTACTTTCAGCTTCATGGTGCTCTGTTTAGACGAAAGATGTGTCTTGCTGACTTAATTTTGCATACTTTTTTTTATCTATAGATGGAGCTGAAGAAAAGGTCAATTACTATGTCTGTCTTTTATTTTGTTGATGCTTAGAAAATTGCATGTAGTTCTTTTACATCAAAATATTTATGTTCAGGATTTTCATCCCATAAACATCTTGCACATATTAAAATTGAAATAAATGCTTTAAAATTTACTTGAAATTTTGCAAGTTAAAATAAATAAACATAAAGTTTTAAATCCAATATTCTTACTTTTAAATCTAAAATATTTTATTTAAACGCTTATTAAGTAGCGTAATAAAGTGTATTTTTATTTGCTGTGAGTAATTAATGTAACACTTATTAATTACTCACAGCAAATAAAAATACACTTTATTATAATCAATTTTATTACATATTTAAAAATAAATAAGTGATTTTTAAAAATAAATGTATTTAAATTCTTTAAAAACAATTATACATCCTCAACAATTAGTGTGCAAAATTAAATGACTTTTTCTTTCTAGATGAAACAAGTTTTGTTTGCTTGTAAATTCTATAAAAAATCTAATATAATTCGATTAATTAGGAAAATTATACATTTTTAAAATTAAAAATAGTTAAAACAAAATCTTTTCATTCATATAATATTAAAATAAATTTAGTATTTTAAGAAGGTAAATTATATATAGAATAAATTATTTGTCTGTTCATATTAACATTATAACTGAATAACTAAAGTTAAGTAATTTTATGAGTATTTATCAATTAAAAATCTAAAAAGCTATCTATAAAAGTGCCTATAAAAGCAAGAAAATATTTTTGAATAATCAATTAACAATCATTACAAATTTTTAAATCCGATTTTATGACTATTAATACGTCTGCTAATTTAAATATTTAAAAATAGATTTCAGTACGAAAATATGCTTATTGGAACAGAATCTTTAATTGAACACGCATAAAAATTAAAATAAAAAAAGCATTAAAGCATGGGCAATTTAAAAAAATATTAATTAAATAATGATAAATAAAAATTAAATAATTATTTTCCATTTAAGTAAACGTTTAAGAAAACACATACATTTCATTTTACAACTTAACTATTGTATTCCACGTTATTTTTGGAATTTTTAAATTCGCTATCATCTCGGCATGATTATTTTAACATTCTACTTTTACGGCATATTAATTTAGTTTATAATTCATCTCCCATTTTATTAAAAAATGTTTTAAATCAAATAAAATTTTGATTTTTCATAATATAGTATCATAATTAAAATTATTTAAATAATTAATACACAGCAAGCAAATATCAATTAATGATTATAAAGAACTTTTAACTGTTCATCCGATATTCACTTCAATCGTATTCTCTATTTTACCACTGCAGTGGGTGCGGGGTCGGCGGGATCAACAGTTGCCAGCCGCTTATCTGAAATTCCATGTGTTAATGTTCTACTACTCGAAGCTGGAAATAAACCACCTGTGCTGAATGATATACCAGGGTTCGCTAGACTTTTTTGGTTTACTAACATTGATTGGAAATACCGGACAACCCCACAAAAACATACCGGATATGGGCTCATTAACAATGTAAGTGTATTTAAATCATAAAATAAATATAGCATGTAAGAATTTCATTGTATTTTCTAATCAAAAAGAATTACAGTTTGATGCGTTTAAAATCTAAACACAAATAATAAAATGATTAATATATTAAAACCGGAAGCCGGACAGGCAGGAGGATAGGTGCCTGACGAAGAATAACATCAATCATAGCATGATGTGCCAAGACAGACTTCAATTATCATGGTACTGAAATCCTCGGATAAACAGAAGATGCATCTCACCTCTTCTTTATGACTTCATTTACCCATAACCATCTTTGAATTCTGCTCTAAATGAAAATCTGAATCAAGCTTCTCCTTAACACATTCTGGACTGTTTTTGGACTCTCCAGAGAGGACATTTACTCATTCTCTCTTCTGGTCCTCGATTTATTCAGGGTCAATGATCTGACTTCGTCAGGCGTTTGGAGGATAAGCTACAACAACAACAAACCGGACGATGCATTATGGATTCTAAATTGTGATATAATCATATTCATATTTTGTTATACATTCTACTTTACTTTGCTTAATGGTTTTTCTCGAAAAGCTGGATCTTGGAAAATAGCGTCAAAAGTTTCTTATGTTAAATGAAGAAAGATCCAGAGGATCTTGTAAATTGAGGTTGATTATCAATTGCTAAAGAAAATCAGTCAGGAGATCATGTATATTTAAGAAAATTTTCAACAAAATTGTAGAAAATTTTCATCAACAGAGCAATTCAAAATATCACTTGTCATGATATTATAAAAAGGTACAAATAACACAATCTGCTAAGTAAAGTATTATAGATAGATATAGGCAGGTCCCGACTTAGCCTAAATGGTGCTCGTGGCAAATATGTCTTTGATAGCTCTCCTCTGCTTCACAACAGCATTATTGTTCTTTTTTTTTATACAGAATAATAATAAATAAAGGAACGCATACAAATTTAGAAATTTGATGCAACAGAGAGAGGATATACGTAGTACAATAACATGACTTCATTTCTCAATTGTATGTAATATTGTCATGAGTCAATTTTGTATGATAAAGCAATATTATGTTAAAATAGATCTTATACTTTCTTATATATTTATAAATTTATACTTCAGTTTTATTTGTGGCGATATATTATCCATTTGTGCGTGTTTATAGTATTACAGATTAATAACATCCATTTCAGAAGGTGTGTATACGATTTTCTATTTTTCATGGAACATCCACGAGATCCTTTGCCAACGCAACGTATGATAGAACACAAGATTTTAACGTTGCCAGATGCTACATATTATAATAAATTTCTTCCTATTTCTTTTTCCTTTATTTCTAATTCAGTCTCTGCAAAACTGTTAATCATATCATCATGAAAAATATTTTTTGTTACATTAGAATTTAAGCATAGCATAGATATTTGAGGCAATTTTCCTTGAAGAATACATGATCTTATGGGAGATCTTAATCTCTTCGGTACAGAAAAATATCTCCCTAATATAGTTTGAAATTGATAATGAGAAAAAAAGATTGGAATGTTGTCTCAACTTTAGATAATGAAAATAATGAATTAGATTTTTTTAACTTTTTTATCACATTTAACGTCCAATTTCCTGTTTATCTAGTAAGGAATGGAAATGTTGTGGAGTTTATCCGGGAACTCACATCTTTTAAAGCAAAAGGATAATGCCTTCCTAATTATTTCATTTAAATTTTTTAAAAATTTGATATTTTTTTATCAAATATTAGAATTTATTTCGTAATTTTTTGTATTTTTTTTAAAATAAGAGCATTACATAGCATGTAGTTACAGTGAATAATATATTCATCATATAACTAAGGATTTATTTTAAGTGAATTTCCATCATCTAACAACCTATAACATTTTCCGGCAAAATTAATTGCACATTTTGGCTTCATATTTCTCACATTTATCTTGAACAAATTGCACGAAATCTATTGATGATTCAAGTAATGGTGATACTTCATACCTAGTTGTGCCATACAATTGTTAAGAATTCTACTTATTTGTTTTAATCTTTGTAAAATAGTATCCTACACATCTGTATGTATTTTTAATTTTCAGTTAATTTTATAAAGAGAGTTTTAAATTTATTCTAGTTTGCCTTTGATCATCTGCCAAATAATTCAACGATTTTAGAACCGAAACATAGGTTTCCGCACACACACGCACATATAACACGTATTTCTTTTGAATATTTACCTGTCACTGTAGTTTTAACCTAAATCTCAAGTAAAATTCTGTTATTGTTGTTGTTCTCGTGTGCCAGCTAGTCTGGCAAATTGGAGTGCTGCTCCACTTTTCCAACTGAACCGTATTTGGTGTGGTGTCCGACTTCTTCAATACACACACATGCCATAGGGACGCGTTTATTGGGTAGGCAACCATTCACACCTCATTCATACCAGGAAAGGACAAAGACAGGATAGATAGAGAAAATACATCCCTGCCTGAACCGGGATTCAAACCCAGAACCTCCCTATCCGTAGTCAGGCACGCTGATCACTAGACAAGTTGACCGGCAAGTAAAATTCTACTTTGGTAATATGATAATATGATCAACATATACAACACACACACGCACACACACACACACAGGCACACGCACACGCAAAGCATTAATATTTTCATAATAGTGAGCATAAACAATTTTTAAAGTGAGCATGAGGAATTTTTAAAGTGAGGTTTTGTTTATTTTTTTAAAAAAGTTTTTACGCATAGTCTATGGTTAATGTGTTCAGAGAAATGAAAAAGCCATTTAATTATTGTGGTGAAAAAAATTAAAATAACAATTTTAAAATACGTTTAGGATTCTGTAACATTTATTCCAACTAACTTCAAATGAGCAGGACATGTATTTACATAATCTACAGCACATTTAATATTTTTAAATCTTGCTTGAGCGCCTGAATATTTCCCTCTAAATTGCAGGCATTATCGTAATTTAGCCCCCAGCAAATTTATATGTTATGAATTAAATCTTCCAAAACTTGTCCCTTTTGATGTATGACCCGAGGAAATTGCGCTGTATGGCCCTGTCTCAGTCAAGCTCTGGGTATTATATGTCTTTATACAGAGGAAATTTTAACTATATTAAAGTATTAGATAATTTTTATTATAAAAATTAAAAGTTCAAGCCATATTTTCTTAATTTTTTAAAAAAATTGTTTCCTTTAGGAAAGAAATTAAGATGTATTTTCCATCACAAAACAATTTTTCAATAAAAAAGTAATTCATCTTGAATGGAATATTTTTAATAAAAGAATATAATGTTTTCTAAATGTATGAGTAGCATTCAGAAAGGTTAGCAAATGATGTCATTTGAATATTTATCAGCATAATTCATGCACTTTTCATTAAATTCCTCAGAAAATGCATGTTTTTGATATATTGAATATATATATACTGTCATAAATTAAAATTTTTACATTCCTTCTTTTTTTTGAGCAGCAAGTAGTTTGGCCCAGCGGAAAAGGTCTTGGAGGCTCAAGCTTGCTAAATGCTATGCTGTTTGTTCGAGGCAATAAAAAGAATTATGACGAATGGTCGGCAAATGGCGCTACAGGATGGAGCTATGAAGAGGTTCTCCCTTATTTTATGAGAATGGAGAACAACCAGAATTGGACTTTTATAGGAAACGGTGAGCATATTTTCTTTTTCGTACAACTTAAAATATTAAAAAAATTGAGATAAGTGATAAGAGAGTTTAGTTTCAAAAACGTTCTTTTATATATATATATATATATATATATATATATATATATATATATATATATATATATATATTAATAAAATTACATAGATCACCATGGTGCAGCAGGCCCAGTTACTACGGAAAATCCTCGATATCATCCTCAAATGCAAAGCCCTCTTTATGAAGCCGCTCAAGAATTTGGATTCGACATAATCGATATCAATGGTCCAAAACAAGCAGGTATATAAGAATGAAAAAATAATTTTGGTACTATAATAAATCCGTTACTGTGTATGAAAAATAAAATTTCTTTTATAAAAGTTGAAGTGATTAATGTGATGAATGAAATATTATTTATTAATCAGTGATAGAAATGGCTTCGTTAATTCTTACGGCAATATCTGTAATTTATACCTGTCAGATTTATAAAAATTCCTCAGCATTTAGAAAATCTGTGGATATAGGAATGCTTGCATTACTAGTAGAATCAAAGAAGTGCTATTGTCACTTTAATTTTACTTTCACCTTAATACAATGATTTTAAGTATTTGTATTATATAGTGACAATTTACTTTTTATTAACGGTATTTAAATTTTAAAACGACTTTTTTTTTAATAATGGATTGTTCGGAAAGTCATTTCGTTTTTCCTACCAAAATCAGCTTTTAGCTTGTAAAAACCAACCACTTTATGAGTGTGAAATCGTGCTACTACCAGAAAGATGGTAAAAAGCTATTGGACTGGAATGAACAATATGCAACGATAATTATTCGTTATACTTTAATTATTTTCAGGAAAAACGAAATTACTTTCCAAACAACCCAATATTTCAGAATATTTCATGTTAGTGTGAACTAACAAACATTCTTGTGTTGCGTTAGCGATTGCGTTCATCGTAAAGTTACATTACTTAGAGTTCTCCATTTAATGTATGACTGGGAAAGTTCACTAAAAGCTTCATGAGAGAATATACTGTTTATTGCAATGGATTAACTTAGTCTTCAAAAGCGGAGAAATAGTAAATCGCATAACAAACTTTTATTCTTTTTTTTTTTGGCAGCATTCATATTTTTACTATTTAGTCAAACACAATATTCAGTCAGTTTATTACATACTTAGCATAATGAACCAAGATCAATTCCATGAGATTATATTTATATATTCATAGTCCAGAATAATTAAATAGAAAATAATTTCACGCTTACATATTAAGCTCCTAATTTTTCAAAATAATTGTCACTGTTTTTTAACCAAATGCTTCAATGCCAATTCTTTCCAAATGCTTTTTACATTTGGTTGGAATATTATGCATCTTATATATAGGCCGCTGTGGCCTGGTGTGCTAAGGAGTCATTCTCAATAATGGAAATTAGTGATTTCAAATCTCGGATTAACCGAAGATCCGTCGTGTTCGGTAAAAGCAGATAGGGTATATTAAATAGCTCTTGGTCACAATTTCTTCCAAGTGAAATGATATTTCCGGGGGTGGCATGACCAAGTATTGGGAGTCTTCTGTTTGGTCCTTGCTTCAAAATCACAAAGACTCCACCCAGCTGCTTCTATCTAACTGGTAGAGCCCAATTCAGGGCTAAGTACAGGGGAGTATGCTGGTGCAACAAGAACAGTATCATCAATACGATTGTGGCTGTTCGAATATTGTAAATTTTCTCAATGTGTAATTTACTACAAGTTTTCTAGTCCAGACAGTTTTCTAGTTTCTTCCCAAAATAATATTTCATTAGTTACTTATAGGAATTCATTAGAGATTACTTAAGGCATTTGTTATTGTAAGACGATGAAAGTTGAAATAAATAACAATGAAATAATAGACGAAGCGAATTTTTTTTTCTCTCACAGGTTTTGCAGATTATCAAGGAACTCTTCGCCGGAATCAGAGGTGCAGCACAGCAAAAGCGTATTTAGTTCCAGCAGAAAATAGACCAAACTTACACATTCTTCCTAATGCATTCGTCACTAAAGTAAAAAGTTTATACTTTCGATTAATAAGTATATGTATGTTTAACTTAACTTTTATATTAATAATTAAGTGTTGCTGTAAATATAAAATATATTTTATCATATAAATATTGCTTTTTGAATTTATCTAAATTGAAATTGCTTTCATCTTCCAACTATGAGCGAAAAATTATTCTATCTCACTTCGTAGTTTCATTTACAATTTTCAAATATTTAAAATATTATAAACTATTGAAAGAAAAGTCTTTTCAGGCGCATGAAGAAAATAATCTTAGTTATTGTCATGTGAACATTTTAAAGATAGTTTTTACTTGGAAGTCCTTACAACTAAGGCATTATAATTTATTGTTATAAGAAAACTATTATCAAATAAACTATGTATCGTTAAATTATTTTCAAATTGTGGTTTTTAAAATCTTTATAATTTAGATAGCAATTTATTAATAATTTCCTGTTATTAATACAGAATAATAATTACATAATAATATTCAGTTTAATATTTCAAACTATCTGATGTACCTTTAGAAATACATTATATTTTACAAATCAATATTCAAATTTATTTTGCAAAATACTTTTTTAAACACTGATGACTCATAAATTCATTTTATATTTGTGTGTTTAAACTTATAACATTTTGAATACCCATGGTATCAAGGATTTAAAACACTGCTGGTCTCCTAAATGGAATACCCAGAAGGAAGCATGCAAAAAAAAGCATGAAATTTACAACCTGGATTAATGGAGGTGAGATATGGAAATGATTAGAATTTCAGAGCAGACGCACATCACTCGCACCTGTTGCGCCATTTCAAAGTGCTATTTAAGGCTTGGAGATTTTGACGATTTCAAGTTCGGCAATGGTGTTTTTTATCGTTTTTTTTTTTAATGAAATAAAAAGAGATCAATTATGCTTTATTGGATACAGCCATCCTTTTTTGATCAATTATCCGAGTTCGACAGAGGGAAGATAGTGGCCTTCCGAGAGAGCGGATTATTTTTCTGGGAAATCGGTAGTCGTATTGAACGAAACCAAACAACTGTTACGGGGATATGTGATCGGTGGAGGCACTAGGGTACAACGGACCGACGTGTTCGATCGCATCCACCTCAGTGGACCTCAGTCACGTGATGACAGGCAAATGATGCGCATGGCAGTGGCGATTTAATAATTCCAATTATAAAATAATTGGAATTATTAAATAATTGGATTATAAAATAATGAAACTTTTGCCATAATTTTCGCAATAAGCTTTTATGCATATTGTTTTATCATAATGCTTAAAATTATATTAGATTACAATAGACATTTAAAATGTTTAATAAGAATTTTCATATTTAATGTAAACATATGGACTATATACTTTTAAATTATTTTTATTTTTTTATATAAAAATTGTGTAATTCATTTATTTAAATATCATAACAGAATATAGATTTTTTTTTTTTTTTGAAATATGAAATGAAAATATATCAAATTTTCTATGTAAAAAATAGTATAAAAATATTATTTAATGTAATAACACTAGAACTAACAAAATATATTACAGTTATATATTATTATTTTTTTAATTTTCATTTTCATTTGACATTAATTAGCTGTTGTTGTTAGCTTATCCTCTTTAAATATATGACATATGTCAGATCATCTCCATTGTTGTTAGCAGTTAGAAAGTCAATGACTAGCAGGGGATCTGGGGATAAATCCTCTCGGAAAAGTCCGACGTGCATTCCAGAATATGTTTCGGTAAAGCTGGATGGTCACAGTATTTCTTACAAGTGGGGTAAATTTTTGTACCACGTTCAAACGATAAACATTTTAGATGTCCCCTTGAGAATATGGTCAAGCAGTCTGAGATTTTCGGTCATATTTTGCTTCCAGAAGAGTTCCAGGAGATGTTCAGGAGTACCATTGTTGGTGGAATTTGCCAGATTGAATGAAGTCTAGATTTGTCATTAGAGTAAAGTTCCTGATATGTAAGTGATGAACCAGTGGGCATATCTTCCTCACTGCCCTCTTTGGCCAGTTGATCTGCACTGCCATTGCCACTAATACTTACATGGGATGGAATCCATTGGAATTTACATCATGTTCTTGGGGGATCATTTTTGATTTCAACAGAATAGATAAACTTGTTTCATCCTCTATGGAGGACCAGTCACAGAGATGTTGCAGTGTATTGGGGCTGTCAGACAAATCCAAAGTTCTCCAAAACCACAGTTGTTGGAAACTATAGCAGCAAGTCCCACCTCAATCGTTATCAACTCACTTCTGCAGACTGAACAAATTTCAGGGGATAATAATTAGTTGTTGAATTGACTTTGTGAATCTTTTATGAAGTCAATTCATGAACTGATCGTTGCTCAGCTCATGAGTTGACTTCATGAAGTAAAGATATTTTGGTTAGTTAATTAAAGCAATGAGCTAAACAAAATCCTTCTCCAATTTTTCCTTTAATGCAGGTTCTCATCGATGGCAGACGCGCTGTCGGAATATCTTTTGAATCGGAAGGCAAAAAGTACGAAGTAAGAGCGAAACAGGAAGTCATAATGTCTGCAGGTACCACGAACTCCGCTCAGTTGCTGATGTTGTCTGGCATAGGACCAAAAGAAGAACTCGAAAAGCATAATGTATGTATGACATGCTATTATTAAACATATTAAAAATTTATTCTTCAATAAGCAATTACATAAACGCGCATTATTAAATGAAAAATTCTCATTGAGAACCCATTGAAGTTATTTAATTTATTAATTAATATTTACGTATACCGATTCTTAAAGATAAACAATAGGAAGAATGGACGATTAAACGATTCTTTAAAGGATAAGTCATAATTTCTAAGCAATTCTCTCGTGAGGACACGGCCATTATTCTTCATAAATCAAATTCAGAATCTTGCTCGAAAGATTCTCGAGGTCTTCTACGAATTAATCAACAAAAACGTGCCATAAGAAATTGTAATATTTTAGATCCCCAACTTCTCTCTTTACATAGATTTTGTATATTGAATTCCATTTACCCATACACACCTATAACAAAATAATTTGCACGTTGAAAACATCACAACAAATGATTTGCAAATTTCTTTTTTGATGTTGCATCGTATTTTAAAATTGGCTTACAATGATCACTTGACCATAATTAAAAATTAAGGGATGGCTGAATATTTAAGGATTTTTATCAGAGGAAACAGTAGCCGGAAATTTATTGTAATAATCATGAACACAAAACTAAAGGTTTTTTCATGGAAATTATGAGGAATGCAAATATTTTAATTACATCAAAATTGTTATCGTTTAAAATAAAATAAACTATACAAAAATTTCTTATTTCAAAATTGAAATTGAGTAATTCAACGAATTAACTCTTTATAAAAATTATATGAATGATTCAATTTGTATAGACTAGTGATTCTTAACCTGTGGGACACATTCTTTAAGAGAGGTGAGAGCATATCAAAGAGAAAATGTTATTTAAAAAATGATTTACTGACTGAGAAGAAAATACATAAGTATGTAAAACAAAATAAGTTTTTATATAATATTTAATAATTAACTTACTAAATTCTCATTAATTTGTTGATTCTTCGTATCGACAAAGCAAGAATCCGGTTGAAAAACCAGCGGATTTTTAATACCGAGAATCTGCATTGCCAAAATAAAAATTCATTACTTATTATAATTGGTGGCGCAATCAAAATTATGATTGAAAATTCGGCCACAAATATTGAAAGGTTGAGAAATGCTGGTAACAATTTATAAAGAATGGTATGAAAAATGTATTTAATATGTTTATTTATTAAGTAATTTCTAAGTTTATAAAATATTTTTGTATATATTTATATTTTTTCAAATTAAAATCATACTTTTGTAGTTTATAGAATTTGAAGAATAAAATTTCTCCCCAACATTTGCACAATTTATCAATTAATCATTAGTAAATTGATGCGACTATCTATTGATAAACAGGGACTAAACAATTAATTGATTGAAAATCTGGAACAAAATAATACACAAAGAATACCATGTAGACAAAAAATATTAATTATCCATATTATGCAAAAAAATCTTAAATTTCGTAAGGTAAATTAACCTTTTATTAAATACTAATCTGTACTCATACATCATTAAAATAAAAAAAATCCTTATTTAAAAATTTATATTAATGGTAAAAATGTGTAATTTAAGACTTTTATGTATAAAATGTGGTGTGTATTAAAAACTAAATATTCAAAATTATAGTTCATAATTTTGAGAGAACTTTGACAAGATTTGTTTTATTATTTGCTATTATTTATATTTTATTTACAGAAATTACTTAACTTTATTTTTGTACACACACATACATTATATATATATATATATATATATATATATATATATATATATATATATATATATATATATATATATATATATATATATATATATATATATATATATATATATATATATATATATATATATATATATATATATATATATATATAGATAGATAGATAGATAGATAGATAGATAGATAGATAGATAGATAAATAGATAGATAGATATAGATCAAATACATAGGTTAATTAATTTTAACCTAACATTTTTTATTGATTATTTAAATTCAGTTGAAGTTTTTTAACAGAAACTTTGGTGTGCTAATCTGCAAAATTATTTTCAGATTAAACTTGTGGCTGACTTACCAGTTGGAAAAAATTTTCATGATCATTGCTCAGCTATAATGAATTACGAATTAGATCCAAAGATTCCAACTATATTTAACCGATTTACGAATCCAGAAAACATCAAGAAATATATAGAAACACGATCTGGTATGACTGTTACAAATTTATCTCTATATATATAACAAATTTCTGTTTATTAATATTACAGCACAAAATTCCAAATATAATAATCCATAAAAATCAACTTGTTTCAATTAATAATACCAAAGAAATTGTATTAATTCTAAATTTTATTCAAACATTCTGCTAGAATTACAAGTAACAATCATACAGAATTGTTTCTTTGACAAGCAAATAATATTAGATTTGTAATATTCAACTTAATGTTATAAACCAAAACTACTCATTTACCAATTCTATATTTATTTTTTCAATTTTGATTTCATTGAATGGTTAAAATTTAGATTTGTATGATTTTTATTTTACGATATATGATTATATTCGTCTAAATTATAATACATTTATATCTTATGCACTCCTTAATGAAAACTTTATTTTTTTTCAAACAAGCGTATAAAGTTTCTGGTTATCACCTTACTGATAGCTTTGATTGATTGCATTTTTTAAACTAAATTTTAAGATCATATTATGTTTTGTTAATATTTAAATCATTGACGATATTTTCAAACAAAATCTCATTAAGTATTGCGTAACAGTGAAAATTTAATATCATGAAAGAGATTTTGCTGGAAAAGATGTAAACCACGCTGTTGATTAAAAATTTGTTCGATATTCAAAACTAATCATGAATTATTTACACTTTCACTATTAAAATCTTAACGATCTCAAAAAGAATCATTTTGCATTGAAAATGTTTGACTACTTTCGATAATGTTCTAGGTATTGACTACTGGCCATACAAAAGACAAGAACAGAAAAATGACACGTGTTGTTGTTGTTGCTAATCCCCGGATCGTCCAATTCCAAAGGATAACATATATCGCAACAAAATTCATATAACAGTTAACTCATTATCTAAAGATCAAATGTCAGAAATTATAACTTATTGCAAAGTAAGGAGTATGACAAAATCAATCGTTATGATACCTACCATTTTTGTCTGAAACCACTTCCCACATATGTAGAAGTCTATGCATCTATTACATACTGTCAGCATTAATTTAATGTAATGTATATAATGAATCCTATATCAATTGTTCTGAAATCAATTTTGGCTACATGCAGCTTCCACATATTGATCTGGCTTAGCTGTATGGGACATATCCCAAGTAATTTATTATGCAAACATGAACCTTACCTTTATTCTGATTGGTGATAGATATGGCAAACAAGAAGATAAGAAAACTATATAATCTGACAATAATTAACGATACTTTGAATATCATGTGTGAGCATGTATAATCTTATTAGAATATTGCTGAATATACCAAATATAATAAGATAACTGAATATAGCAAGTGCTGAATTTAGGGGAGAACCATGGACTTCCACACGTAAGAGATTTAGCACTGACTGTTCAATGTACGAGTAATTCATGATAGAGGCATGCTGTAATGAAATACAATTACACCTCAAACTATGATTTTTGGTTCAGGATGGGTGTTGTGGTGCATAAACATAACAGTTCAGCAATCTCTTAAAAAGATTGCTGGCGCAAATACCTTTGATCTTGAGTCAAAGGTTAGTGATGTAATGGAAGCCTCTTACACATTCCACTCTGCTGCAAAGGAAGTCGAAAGATACTACGAGTATCCCTCACCAAATGTTGCGTGGTAAACTGAATCAGCTGTTCTAGGGTTCGTGATGGTGCTGCACTATCTGTCATGTCAATAGCTTCACTCTTTATTACCAGGTACAGAGGCGTAATGAGTTGAGTGCGATTGGTCCAGTGAGTTCACCACTTGCATCTTGCAAAAACAGATTCTCATCTGATTACTTGGTTTCGTCCCACATGATCACCATTATCTCTGAAGGATAATCCGCAATTTCTGTTGGTTAATATTCTTCCTCTGATGAAGTCAGAAACATACTTCAAAGAGACTCGACATAATTAAGCAGATCCACAATTAGGCACACTGAACACTAGACAATGTGAACGGCAATTTTGCAATCATTTACTTTTATTATTTATAAAGAGTGCTCATTATTCATAATTATATGTATATTTGGTAATGAATAATTTTTAGAGTAAAACAAAAAAATTTTAACATGAATGTCGATGTTTCCTGGTAATTTTTGATTTGACTCCTGGAAATCTTAAAACTCCTTGAAATTGATTATTGGAAATCCGTTCTAACTCTGATTCATATGCTCGACTAAAATATAAAGCGTGGTTGTTAATAATGGTTATGAATCCATTATAAATGTAAGTTAGGATTCAATTCTTCTACAAAAATTAATGCTTGGGTGACAAACAAACTTTAAATATCTATCGAATCAATTATCCGAAATTGATGACATCTTAGCTTTGAATTTTATTGGCACAGAAACAGCAGCATCTTCATTTATAATAGTGTCGAGTTGAGACTGTATTTTACGAAATGATTTACCTGTTCTCGAGTCATATTTGCATTTTAGAATTGAAAATCCTGAATAAGATTTCATTGAATACTCTGCAATACGCGATCGATTTATTATGTTAATGAAAATCTATCGATGAATATCACTTACTTTTTGACGGTCCTTCCTTTTGTCGATTTTAATCACTTTCTATCTTTATGATCTGAAAGATGTTATCTTCGTTCTTATTAAATAAATTTTAAGACTGGACATTAAATTATACAATATAGTTTCGTAAAGTAATAATAACTACATAAAAATTACATTTTTGCAACATTAGTAAAATGAAAAACCTAATTTTTATGTAATTTTATTCCAAAGATCATGTTCTATTTCAGGTCCGTTGGCCAGTCTTGAAGGTATTTCCGGAATGGCTATTCTGGGTCTAAGTCCTGTTGATAACGAAATTGACAATCCATTTTTCCAATTATATTTTGCAGAAGCTCCGGCATTATTACTCCTTCCTCAAGTTGGTCTACGACCTGAAGTAAATCATTTAAGAATTTTAATCCTCGTTAAAAAATAGTCGATATATTTTGAGCAATTAAATTTCAATTTATATGAATATTTGAAATTATATAAACATAGTCTGAAACGTATTATATATATACATGTGTGTGTGCGTGCGTAAATGTGTGTATGTGTAAAATGAAACAAAATATCGTGTCTTAATATCACACGTTTGTGTGATAGATCATGGGAAGTTAGAATTAAATAAAACTTATTCGTGATACCTTGCTGCGGTGATATGAAGAATATTTTATGATAATGGAACATATTTTGAATATTTGTTATGAGTTGCAGAATTCTTAATTTGTGCTTTGTAATTTGATTATGATTTTCGTAAAGTAAGGATATTTTTACTTAAGTTGTTTTCATTTCTCTATATGAAGACCATAAAGCACAATTATATTATCACAATCTTTAATTGCTATGTAATTCTCACTTCTATCTTGAAAAATCTATACGTGCCAATGATCGTTTCATATAATTATAAAACCATCCAAAATAGCCCACATTTTTGTTAAAATTTTTAGAAATTTTTAAAAAAATTTAAAATAAATAATCATAAGCTTGGAGCAATATTTTCTCAAATAATCCAACGCTATTCCTTAAAATTCTTCCAATACAAGCGACGTTCTATATAAGCCAATAATTTTCTGAAATCGCGGTGTTAATTGAATATAAGGCAATTATTTTCTACTCAAAATATATTGAGTTTTTAAATTCCTTTTTTTATTTCAAATTCATATAAAAATTTTTATCTCAAAAAATGCAATTCATAATTTTTATAAAAAATTTCGAATTCCTTTCTGTGTTTTTCCTTAAGGAAATTAATCACGTTGATGTTAATCATCTGAGTGAGAAAGTAAAATAGCTTCTCTTCTGCCTCTGGACAATTAAAAAGCGAAATAAATAGGTTCTAAAACTTCTACTCATAATGCTTTAAATCAAAGGGATATTTATGAAAATTCAGAAAGATCTGGCTGGAAGAGTAAATTAAGAATTTCTGGTAATAGAATAATTTTAAAGTTTATATTCAAATTAATTAATTTTGTCTACTCATAAAAATAAAAGCCAAAAGTGAGTGAAACTAACTTAAATACAACAATCTGATGCTTTCTTAATTATCATCAAATATTTCTTTTCAGAAATTAAAAAGAAAACCAAGACTAATTAAAGTATAATAGAGAAGCGAAACAGAGATTGTTAAAATTCTTTATTTAGAACTCTACTTGTGTCTAAAATTATTCAATTTCGCTAAAAAATAAATTCCGTTTGAAAGCCAGAACAGCAATATTTAATTCTCACATCATTTAAGAAGGTAAACTAAATATTTCCCAGTAGGCTATTCGGTGACTGCTCTATGTATTGAAAAGATAACCTCTTAGCATATTGTACTCTTTACTTGTTGATGACACGTTAAGTTTTCATGAGTAGCGCATAGATTTCTTAGTATAACAAATATAAGTAGTAGTAATGTTAATTGATATCATGTACGCATTAATTAATCGAAATATTCAGAAGAAAAATTTTATACTCCATTAAACTAAAAAAAGGAAACATGAACAATATATTTTAAGAAATCTAGATCATTTAATTCAATGTATTCTCTAGACCTTTTTTTATTCAAAATAAACATAAAATTTTCAATTATAGTAATAAGTTTAATTTTTAATTTATAATAATATGAAGGGGGCTAGTACTCAAATAACATTAAGCCTTTCTTTCTCTTGCGCTTTACATGGTTAAACTGATATTTTGTAATAAAGCGTTGTTTTGTAACAAAGCGTGATATCATATCTAACATTCAGAACAATTTCATTAGAGGAAATTTGTAAAGAAAAAACAAGAAATGTTGAGTTGAAATTTTTTTTATTATATTTAATTTATATGTTTAATTAAATATTTCTTAAAATAAATAAAAAAAACTAGGAGCGAAATTTACGTAGTTTTAAAATTAAAATACAAATTAAAATTTAAGTAGAGTAATTTCTGTCATTCACACATTCAATTTAAAATATTTCTGTGATTTAGAAGTTTCCCCTGAACTGTAGTTTGGAATAACTAAAAGTTTTGACATCAAACAATCTGAGATTAAATGCTTAGATATATATATTTCTTTTTAAATATTTTACTTCAAATAAGGTCAAATTGAGTACAAAGGGAATTAAGCTTTCATCTTTTGCCAACATTTAAAACTTTGATACTTTATTTTTTCAGAGATTGAACTTAAGATGACTAGATAGGAAAAGTGTAAGTGAATCGATTTGGTTCAAAGAACCCAAAATCGATCTGCACATCACAACTTTTATACATAGATATAAGCACATGGAAACAAATTTTATTAACGTTGGTATTGTATTTTCTATTATCATTCATTAGATTGTTCGAAAAGTTGTTTCGTTTTTTTATAAAAACGAAAAACGTGTAGCGAATGAAAAATTAATTGAATTATATATTGGCAATTCTAGTGCAATTACTTTTACCATCTTTTTGGTAGTACCATGAATCCACACTCTCAAAATGGTTGGTTTTTACAAGCAAAAAACGGATCCAGGTGCGGAAAACGAAATTACTTTCCGAACAACCCAATAGAAAAGTGTATTATATTATTAATTACATAACTGCGTAACAAGCAAAAAAATCATTTTTCTATGTTGATATAGTTTATCATTTAAACTTTTATTTTCTTTCTTGTGAAAAAAAAAACATGAGTATTATTTATATCACATCAATCAGAAATTAACTATATATAAAAATTTGCAATATATATTGCAATCAATATATAGCAACACAATGCATGATTATTATGTATATATGTAAATATATAGATTCCAATCAGTTCAACGCATGTTTTTACTCTTTGTGCACATGTATTGCTTTATTAATCATTTTTATCTTTAATCACTTTAAGTTATTATGAATACATTTTTAGGTATTTACACAAGTGTATGGTCCATACTTAAATAAAACATTTTATGTATGCTTATCACAAATTTTGAATACTAAAAGCAGAGGAACGGTCAAATTGCAGTCATCGAATCCATACGATCCTCCACTCATCGATCCAAATTACTTCGATGATCCTGAAGATTTAGATCAGATTGTTGAAGGTATATTTTTATATTCACGATTTTCCTCCTTTTAAAGACTGTTTTAATTTCCTTCATTCTCTTGACTGTTTGAACTGAATTAATATCCATAGAAAATTTCTAAAAGTTTCTGTTATGTGAAAGTCTAATTCATTGTTGACTTTTTGAATACACTTTTTTTTATTTATTTCAAATACTTGCTTATGACGCTGTTAAGTTTTACATTTCGGCGCAGAGGGCAGAATTGATGGGATCTTAAATAGAGGGGAATCTAATGGGTGTGTCATAAAACGGAACATGGGTGGAACATAATTTAGAAACAAAATCCGGGCATATCACCCCCAAACGTAACAAACCCCTTATTTCACTTACCCAAACCGACATCAGCAAATACTACGCATTTTCAGTTGGCTCGGAATACATTTCTTTACCAGCCATCTTTGTTAATCCAACATCTCATAGGAAAATGATAAAAGTTTACATGAAATGCAATTTTGCAAGAAAAAAATAAAAATATAAATTTCTGATAAAATGCATATCGAATATCAAAAAATTATATTTTTAATTAAATTATTAAAATTATCTCAGTAACTTATATATTATTTACTTAAATGAATGTGAAAAATAAATTTTTAGATCGGATTGGATTAAATCTGCAAGTACTAAGTTATTTGAAGATGAACAAATGTCCATTTATTGCGTAAGAACTTCTAAATCTCTCTCTTCCTCACACAAATCATTTTAGATGTATTTATTGGTTAACTTAACATTCTTATACACATAAATATGCAAACACACCATAACTTCTTTTGGAGAACTTAATGTCTTCTTTTAATTCTACTGCAAATATCGTTAAATTATTTAATGATTAATGAAACAACTGAGAGAATGAAAACTTTAATATTAGTAAAATTTTTGTAAATAAATAAATCAAATAATATTGTAATAAATGTGAAGAAAAATTTGAAATTTCATTTTATTTGAAACGCATAGCTTCAATTAAAACTTGAAATTAATGCTGACAATAAAATAGTCAAAGGACTCAATATTACTGATAGCCAAATATCTTTCAATGATCAATTATAAAAGACAAAAAAAAAAAAGAAAAAAAGAAAGAAATAGAAAAAGAACATCTTACACAACGTGAGGAAAAGCTAATGAGAAAAGTACTTTTAAAAAGAAAAGCACCTTGAGTTGAATGGAATACAAATTAAGTAAGCACATACTTATAAATAAACGCTTTTTAAAAAAATGTAATGTATAAAATAATTGAAATTATGTTTTTCTCGAGGAATAAAACTAAAATAGAACCAAGATTAATTTTACTGTCTTCAAAAAACTATCCAATCAACTTAATTAAGCTTATACAAAAAATTTGCTTCGTTTTTTTAAATTCTAGAATGTTGATTGAATCAAAAATTCATACTAATCTATTAGGTTAGGGAATAAGTTCGTAGCTTTTTACCAAAGACTTTTATTTAAACAAAAAAACAATAATTATATCAATACGTTAATTAATAAATTCGCTGTTGCTGTTTACAGACTCTTTTTACCTCTCGACCCATTTCATGATGCCGTTCCGCCAAAAATCTCCTGGTCTGCTGTCAAAGAAGTTGTTGAGCCAATTTTTAATGACTTCTTTGTTATCGAAGGTAACGACCTTCATATGGTTTGGCAAGGAGCGGAAGAGATGGCAATCAGTCGGTGCAGGGTGCGGAAAATATGACGGATGCTGAAGGACCTCCCATTCAATCTCTTGGATTGCGGCTTTGACGAAAATGTGCAACATGGGGCCTGGCATTGTCGTGAAGGAGTATGGTTTGACCTTTCAATCAGGTCTTTTCAGTCGAATAGCCTCATTCACGCGTTATAGCTGGGCAATATAGAGCTCCTTGTTGACTTTGGCATTCTTTCCGAGCATTCCTCAGTGCGCCAAGAGTTCCTTAAAAACTGGCTCAACAGCCATACCAGACCAGGCGATTTTTGGCGCAACGGCATCAACAAATTGATCCAGAGGAGGGAAGACGTTATAAACAGCAACGGCGAATGCATACACTACTGGCCATTAAAATTGCTACACCAAGAAGGCGCATGCTACAGACGTGAAATTCATACGAAAGGAAGAAGGTGCTGTGATATGCAAATGATTAGCTTTTCAGCGCATTCAGACAAAACAGGCGCCAGTAGCGACACCTACATTGTGTTTAAATAAGGAAATTGTTCAGCCGGTTCCTCATACACAAATTGCATTTGAACGTTGTTGCCTGGTGAAAAGTTGTTGTGATGCCTCGTGTAAGAAGGAGAAATGCGTACCAGCACATTTCTGACATTGATAAAGGTCGAATTGTAGCGCACCGGTATTGCGGTTTATCTTATCGCAGTATTGCTGCTCGCGTCGGTCGAGATCCAATGACTGTAAGCAGAATATAGAATCGATGGGTTCAGGACGATAATATGGAAAGCCATCTATGGACTCTCAGCTCGGAGACCATGGCTGCGGCTTCCCTTGACGCTGCGTCATAGACAAGAGCGCCTTCAATGGTGTGATCAACGACGAAACTGGGCGCACGAATGGCGAGACGTCATCTTTTCATATGAATCCAAGCTCTGTGTACAGCATCATCATGATCATGATCATCATGATGGTCGCATCCGTGTTTGGCGGCATCTTGGTGAACGCACACTGGCAGCGTGCATTCGTCATCGTCATACTGGCCCATCACCTGGCATGATGGTATGAGGTGCCATTGGATACACGTCTCGGTCACCTCTTGTTCGCATTGACGGTGCTTTGAACAGTGCACGTTACATTTCTGGTGTGTTACGACCCGTGGCTCTACCCTTTAATTGAGCCCTGCGAAAACCTACGTTTCAGAAGGATAATGCCCGACCGCATGTTGCCGGTATTGTACGGACCTTCCTTGATACGGAACGTGCTCGGCTGTTGCCCTGGTCAGCACGTTCTCCAGATCTTTCAGCAATAGAAAACGTCTGGTCAATGGTTGCCGAGCGGCTGGCTCGTCACCAAACGCCAGTCACTACGGTTGATGAACTGTGGCATCGTGTTGAAGCTGCATGGGCATCTGTACCTGTACATGCAATCCAATCTCTGACTCAATGCCCAGGCGTATAACTTCTGTTATTACTGCCAGAGGTGGTTGTTCTGGGTACTGATTTCTCAGGATCTATCCAGCCAATTTTTTTTAAAATTTAATCACTTGTTATTTCTAGTATAATATATTTGTTCAATAAATATCATTTTGTTATCTGCATTTCTTCCTGGTGTAGCAATTTTAATGGCCAATCGTGTATTTGATTAACTTATTGATATAATTATTGTTTTTTGTTTAAATAAATGTCTTTGGTGAAAATCCTACGAGCTTATTCCCCATCCTAATATAAATCTCATTGATTTCAGTAAAAAATTGGTAAATATATTATCCGAAATAAATTTCGATTTAATAATGCATAATAAAAACACATAATTATGCCCATAATTTCAAAATATTGTTAAATTTTATAAAGGTGGATTGAAATATTTTCATTTAAATATACTAAAATTTCATTAAAAAATAAAGTTTTATGATTTAAAAATTTTCAGGAATGAAAATGTGTCAGAAAATTGGAAGAAGTCAAGCGATGCAGAAAATTGGTTCTAAGCCTTTCAACACTTCTTATCCCGGCTGTGAAAAGTTTCTGGGTAACGAAGATGATTATCTTGAATGTCAGGCAAGATCAGCTGTAGTGACAATGAGTCATCAAGTTGGTACTGCAAAAATGGGTGATCCAAAAGATCCAACTACAGTAGTGGATCCGCAATTAAGGTAATGTTCGATTCTTATCGCAATACTAATTTTTGATGAACGGTTCAAAATAAAATTTTTGTTTTGTACACATTCCTTATTTTAGTTGTCAAAATCTTATACATTTATATCTTTATCATATAAATTTAGGTAGTCCATCTGTTGTTAAATTTGGTTTATTATTTATTTCATATTTAGATTTCAATGATTTTGATTTCATAAAAGCTTTGGTTTTCACAATTAAATGCAAGGAACCCAAGCAATCTAATTTTATATCACACAAAGAGTGTTTGATTTCAACCGAATAGGAATTACTTGTTTCGGATTTTACTAAGTCCTTTGCAATTTGTGTTTTATTGGGTCAATCCGATCATATTTTCAATTTTGTGAAAGGTAATTGATCATAAATGCTGATCATTTTATAACCATATAAAATGTTTATCTAAAAAAAAAATCATATTTTTTTGGATTTACAAATATTTACAGTTTCGCAATCCATCTGCATTAGTGTTATTATTTGGCATATATTAAATGTGATTTATTTTTGACCGTGGTAGCTTAGTGATTAGGATATCGGCCTTTCATCCGGAAGCGTGGGGTTTGATTCCCAATGCCGCCAAAGACCCACCGAGTACATGCGATATACGTGCTCGTTAAATCTGTGGAATCGAAAACCGTGTCGGACATTGAGCAGTTACCATATGTGCAATGGTCTGGAGAAATCTACTCCCCCTTCAGATCAATGCCAAAATTGAAGGAGTAGATCCTCTGGTGTTGCCATCTATCGGGGATTTGAAGAGCCAAAAGTCGTACTTTCACCCTCATAGTGTTCTGATTAAACGAAAGAGAGACTTAAATTCGCGTAAACCTAGGCATAGCGAGCTTGGCTTGTCCAAGTGTCATTAGTAAGAACAACAAATATGATTTATAAATCTATGATATTTTTATTTTAGTCTTGTAAAATAGAAAATAATTTTTTTCTAATTTTAAATTTTAATTTACACATAAAACTTTTTCAAGAAATTTTAAATTTAGTTTACTGAAAACTGCCTTTGAGGAAATGTAGTTCTTTTATATTAATTAACATCTTGTATAAAATAAATCTAATTTAAAAACTACGAATATTTATTGCAATGTTTTTAAGAACAAAATCTGATGAATTTTTAAGATATAAGTACTTTTATACCGCTGAAATAAAACTGCAGGAGTATTAATCAAAAAATTAATTTTTCCAATTCTCTATTTAAAAAAAATACAAAATATTATGATAAGGAAACATCATAGAAATTTTTTTAATATTTTCAAAGCTCTCTAAGCGTAAAATTTTAAATAACTTTGCAAGCTTAAATAGCAAGTATGTCAAGCATTATTTTGTAAATTCCTCATTTTTTTTAATTTAATTATCTGAGATCATATTATTAAATTTAAAAATAATAAAAAACCATGCAGCTGAGATGAAAAATAATTCAATGTGTTTTAAAAATCCATTATAATATTATTATAAAACAAAATATCAGTCTAAACTACAATTTTCAAATTATCTTAAAGCAAATCAGACAAATATTGTAAAATTTATTAAATTAAAATGAAAATAATTAGTAATCGCGGCAATTATTTATGAAAGAATATAAAAAAGTTATTTTATGTGAAAAAAAAAGTTTTTACCCTTATTAAGGAAAAAATAAAATCTTTTACTTCAAGATTTCAGTTTAAAAAAAAATATCTATTTTGTAAAGTAGCAATGTAGGTGGAAAAAAAAAGAAATATGTTTACGAGAAATTATTCTTCAAAGTATACCTAAATGATAATATATTATTTATTATTATTTAAACCAGAATATTGTTATGAGAAATAATACTTGCATATGAAAATATGCCTTTAGATTTTAGCCTTTTTTCTGTACACGTTACTGTAATGTACAACAGTAACTCAAAATACAAACGTTTATAAAATAATCTTCCGATAATTAAGGAATAATAATTATTAAATACTTCACACGATTCTTCTTTTCAATTAATGAATAATTTCATGAAAGAAATTTGCAGAAATGTAAGCAATTAATTTTTATTATTCTCAAGAGTAATTTTAATTATATATTTTTATAGTTATGTTGTTTAGGGTAGCAAAGATTTAACATATTTTTAAGGAACAAATAAACATATTTTTAAATGTTAACTTTTATAGCAGTATAATTTACAGAAGTACATTAAAAAATTTTATGAATTTTTATTCTCTAATTCCTAAAGGAAAATGATAAATCAAATGTACCTATATTTTAATAAATATTCATCTCATTACCATGAGAACTAATTTAAAATAAATATATTTAAACTAAAAAAAAAATCAAAGTTCTAAGAAGTTTATAATATTAAATTAAATAACCAAATTTTCTACTGAAAATGATTTCTGTAACGGAAAAGGAATTTTATGTTTTAGGTGAATAGCAATTGAAAAAAATGTAACTAGTATTTTGGATGTTGAGATTTGTGTTGTTATTAACTAATGTTTGGCTAACTTGTATTATTTTAATTTGGATGAAACAAAACGTTTTATTTGCTATTTAAATAAAATATGATTGTTTTAAGGGTTTTTTTTCTTCTTTAAAGTAATGTATTTAATGTGTGTGTGATTTATATAAAGGTATACTTAAAAAAATACTATTTGTTATTAACATATACATATATTATATGGCACAGATCCCATATAATCTTAGATGCCAAATTCTGAATTTTTTGGTGATGAAGAAATTACGTAAATACGAGGTTTGCCAAAATAGATTTTTTTGTGTAATTCTTATAGGTATCCATATCTATTGGCGTAATAAAAACCAGGTTGCCAGACATATAAGAAAATCTGCCAAAAAATCATCAAACTTAGAATTTGACATCCTGGATTATAATTCATGAGTGCCAATCATGCATTTCTTAACATCAGACAGTAATATAAGTATATAAATTCACTTATAAATACTACTATTTAAGGGAAGACTAAAAATATTATAATTGTCATGCCCCATATGTTTTAATTCTAAAATAGCATATAATTTGCTTAAAGAATGTAAACTTTTACTTGAATCTTTGATTCTCAATTGTTTTAGGGTTAAGGGAATCCGTGGGTTAAGAGTTGTTGATGCTTCCATCATGCCCAGCATTCCCTGGGGTAACACAAATGTGCCTGTGATAATGGTGGCTGAGAAAGCAGCTGACATGATCAGAGAGAGCATGCGATGTTCAAGGCCCTGGATCATCAGCCATTAATACAATTATTAAAAATGTCTTAAAACTGTTAATCATAATAAAAGGAGGCAACTGTGGTCTTTGTAAGGATTTTTGAATACAGCAATCACCAATGTATTTCATTTATTTCTCTTTGCTTCTTTGCTATATAATTTTTCCTTAAAATATTTACAGTTGCATTGAAATTATTAAAATTTGTTTTTATCCTACAAAATATTATGAACGAATACTAAATTAAAGTATTGGAGTAGTTTATTACTTAAATATATTCAAGTAGGTGGAACGCAAATATACTGATTATGTAGTAAGTAAACTGAGTTTGTACTAAAAGAATTAATTTTTTTTTATTGAAAGGAATTTGATTGTTGTCATTTTTTGGTATAAAATAGAAAGATGTGGTTTTTTTTTGTATTTTTTTATTTTTCTCTGATAGTTACGAGTACAAATTAAAAATTAACCATAATTTTTAGAATATGAATTTTATGATTAATTTTTTAAGAAGAATGTATTAAATGCTACTAAATACTAATTTTAAAATTATATATTAATTTTAGAATTATATATATATATATTATAAGAAACAGAAAATTATTTTTCCATAAATCAACGTATTTAATGATTTTGTGTGAAAGTCACTGAGAAGCAGTTTATGTCTATCAAAATTTTATGAGATATTACCTTTTTTTTTTATCTAATATACTGCTTCTGATTACAAAATGTTGTGCTAGTTTTTATCTTCAGTATCGAAGTCTTTTTCCGATAAAATTGGTGCTCATGCTACTTTGATTGTGAAAAAAATAATTCCCATGCTGAAATTTATTACTCTAGTTCTGTCAGAAATACTTAGCTCCTCTGGGATTTTGACACAAATTATTTAATAAAAATGAACGATTCTCTTGAGAATTAAAACTTTATTTGTGAATTTCAAAAATTTTGTGTTATAGCCATTTTTTTGGTTTAAATTAGATTGGAGTTCACTCTCATTAATTATAATCAACAGCATATACATTATCTGAATGAATATACATAACTATACACTTTATAAGAATTCTTTAATTAACATATTTTTTAATAATAGTTATAAAATATGAGCGAATTCTGGCGTTATTTAATACATGAATTAATTTATAGTTTCACATAAATAGCGTGAATTTCAAACAATTATTTGAGATTAATATCTATCCATAGTTTATAAAGAAAATTTGTATATCAAATGTAAAGTGGTGGATTCCCCAAATTGTGTTTTGTGTGATTCTAACCAACCAATTATTTTTGAGTAGCTAATTCTTGTACTGTACTTTCTCAATATGAAAACTTTGTTACGAAGTATTGAAGAGCCTGTAAACTAATGGCTTAAAAGTTTATGTTATATATTTATAAAATAAAACATAAAAAAGTAGTGCTGACATCTGTAGGAATAAAGTAGAACTAAATGATGCAATAATTTTATTTTTAATATTTTTCTTGTCCACATTTTTCAGAAATTAATATGAAATAGCTCGTAAGCTAAAATAACAGTCTATTCAGAAAATTACTACGATATTAAATTTAAAAATTCATTTTATCTAAAGATAAAAGTTATTACATTTAAAAAAATATTATAAGAAATGCTTATTGATTAGAATGACAACTATTGTAAAATAATTTTGCTATCATAAAGAATAAAATTTTAGAAAGTATCCACAATCTGTTTGTTACCTAGTCATAAACTATAATTTGGGAACACCAGCCGACGTTGTTTGAAGAGGTTCATAAGAATAACTATATTTTTACAATTAAACTAAATTTTTACTGTTTTTTTTTAAAGTATGTAAACACAATATTTTAATAAAAATTTCATTTGTTTTAAGTTCTTTATTAATTAATTTTATGATTCATAATTATTAATTAAAATATATTAATACAATAGTCGGTAAATGTAAATTTACATTACAATTCTTCAATTTTATGTAGTGTAATCATTTACAGAACCCTAATTTTAAATAGATATCATAAAATTTATTCATAAAATAAATGCTATATATTAATAATAGAATTCTAAGACGTAATAAAATTTATACATTTTTAGAATTTATTAATGTTTATTTTAAGTAAATGTATTTTTCATTGTATTTTTACTCACCAGGTGCCGCGTTTACTAATGTTTTGATGAGAGAAACTACGACATTTGTCTGAGATCAATATCAGCGATTAAATGTCTTTTGTCAACGTGTAAGTGTGTAGGAGTCAAAATATGTATAGTTTAATCTTAATAATTATTTCTAAAATATCTAAGTATTAGCAATTTTATCTAATAACCATAATATGAAATTATAATTTAAATTTATTACATTAAATGAACATAACAAAAATATCGTTTTTCATATTCTATCAAAATGGGAATTGACATCATAGGAAGACTTTGATGTAAACAAACAAACGAATGTCTTTGTTCTAACACGAAAGTTCTAGTTATAAAGTATGTTTAAGTTGAACACAGGTGCCATATAATCCATGATGCTAAATTCTGAGATTGGCGATCTTTTGGCGGATTTTCTTATATATCTGACAATCGTCTCCTCTGGTTTCACACTCTTCTAATGTTTCGTTATCCTGTTTGTCGTATATGTATATCAGTCCAAGCATTTAAAGGTGAGCTTATGCAGATGCATTGAGTTCAATACAGAATATATTTCCAATGTATATAAATTAAGTTCTTAAGTTTTTTTTTTTTTTTTTTTCCTCCTGTAAATTGATGTGATAAAGACAGGTCTTAAAATTTAACCACTTGCATATTTTTTATTTAATATTACTTGGGGTAATATTTATAATTTTATTGGTACTTAAGCCACTTATTAATTGTTTTGTTTTTACAGTTTTATTTTTTATTTTATTATGGTTTATTAATAAAACTTTCATAATTTGGTTACAACTAATAGCTTCATTTTGTTTACTAGGTACATTTTATGTGTTTTTTTATCACAATTTTTTTATAAATAACTTTAGCACTTAAAAAGTGGTCCATAAGAATTTAAATTATGAATTTTTTGGAGGTTGAAGTCACAAAGTTTGGCGACAACTTATGTAGAAACTAAACCGTATATGAAGAAAGTAACCAATTCAAGGTTTCTCTTCTTCCTTAGAAAGGGGATAGTAATTGATAACTTCAATAAAATAAAAAATTTTATAATTTATTATTAAAAGATACACTGATAAAAAACTGCAATATATTAATAAATTAAAATAATATAAATTATGAAGCAATATATTAATAATTAAATAATATAAAAATGAAAGCCATCCTTGTGTAAAAGTAACCGTAAAGTAGATGCTTTGCTTATCTTTCATTTTGCTTTTTCTTCTGTTCCATTGTCAATGTGTTTACGGCTTGAATCAAAGGAAAACAGCTTCTGAAACTGATGCTTTGATCCTTATATAAGAAATCGTTTTATGAGCAAAATGAACTTCGACAGTATTTTTAATTTTGATTTCAACGCTTTGAAGCCATAGAGTCGTTACTCGATATGAGTGTTATGCCCAAATCAATTCGACTATTTCAAAGGTATTTACTCAAATCGATTCGAAATGACTTCTTCACTCTTGGTTTAAGATACTTTTAACAATCAATGTTTCATGCACAAAATGTTCATAAAATCAAAAATAAAATTTTTAAGAAAAGAGAGAGAATTAAAAAAGCTGTAACAGGTTTCAAGAGAACGGGAAATGACACAAAATATTATGAGCCGGAAAACCAGGCAAGAAACCTTAAATCGGTCAACGATACAGACTACAACAAGAGACAATTTCTCGAAATCTTGGAAGCAATATCATTTGAGATTTGAAAATAATTATTTAAAACAACAGGTAATCTTCATGATTTTAAAAAACTTTTACAAAAGAAAAAAAATTTATAATTAAAAAATACTTCTTTATTACTAGAAAATATCACGAATGAATATTTTCTCATAGCTAACGATATTCAGACATTCGATGGTGAACTTCGCATTGTTCGCTGCCACTCGAAGAATGCGATTTGAATGTAGGCAGCAAATTCGTCAAAAAGTCGGATTTACGAGGCCGTCTCAGTAGATATAGTAATTAATTATGTGTGACATATAGGAAGCATTATAGGACGTCACGGATATTTTAAACCAATGAGAATTGTAATAAAGTGCTTCAGCCTTGATCTGAACTGAGATGAAAGAAGCAACCACTTTATAATTAAAAAGAAGAAAAAAAGGATTCTGTAAGGGTGTGATTTATATTTGTGTGGTTTTTCTTAGTTTTTAGCATATTTTCTGTCATCATTTTAATTTAAAAAGTATGACAAGTTGTATATTATCTTTTACAGTATAAACTTTTGCAATATGATATTTTCATTTGGCAACATTTTTTGTATTTATAATTTCTGTAATGCAAATAAATTTAGAAAAAAATAATGTATAAATAAGATATAAAAAATTTTATTTCTCGTTTGTTGAATACAAATTTAAAAATGAACTAAGTGGCAAATAGACATAATATTTTTTACTTTAATTAAATTATAAAAGAATATTATATGGATTTGTTGTACAATCGCTTATACTATGTAAACGCGGAATCGAGAATACTAAGTTACCTAAAACGATTTCATAGATCTTATACTTCTTTCAAAACGGTAAATTATATGAGAATTTGCATATTTTTTACAAAAGCTTAAATAATCGTAAATTTACGATAAACTATCTCAATTTCTTTTAAAACATGTTTCTGTATTACAAAAGAAAAAGCTCTATAGGGCAGATTATAAAATGAATTTAGATGCTTTGGTCTTTGTTAAAATAATGCATCTTAATCCCCAATTCTTTTGTTCAATACATTTTATTGATTTTTAAAGAAAGCAATTATTATATTTTTGATTACATTTCTAAAGATTGGCTGTGTACTTCTCATTTATATTAAAGGTGAAATATTTTTGTTAAATTTACCCAAAACTTGAAAGATACAAAGGTTTATGTTTGATTATTCCAAATTAAAATTACCTTGGTTTTCAGTAGGTTTTTAATTACTGTTTTGATTTATGATCTTTTGGAACATCATTACATATTTTTTATGCATTATTCGAATATTATTCATGTTCAATAAAACTTTCATATTAAACTAAATATGAAAACAGTTTAACGAAAAGCTTTTTATGTCTTTTTATTAAAAATTTTAAGGTTAATCCATGCTCCTCATAATATTAGTGGCAATTTTTTACATCTTGATTTCAGTTTTCTAAATGAAAGAAAGAAATGTTGAAAATAAATATACATTCAAAGAATAAAAAATTTTTATTGTAAGCAATTTTTAAAATTTTTCATGAAAAATATCATGTTTTTTTGTAACTTATGGCACTTGAACAAGCCTAGATCGTTAACAGACGGCTATGTGAATTTAAATCAGTACGATGCGTCATTCATTTAATCAGAGTACCTCGAAGGTGAAAGTATGACTTTGCTCAAAGACTTCTCCAATGGATGACGCCACCAGAGGATCCATTCCCTCAATTTTAACATTGATTTGGAGGGGGGGGATTTCCCCAGGCCATTACATCCATAGAAAGTGCTCAAGACTTTCGATTCCACAGATTAAACGAGCATGTATATCGCATGTGCTCGGTGGGTGCTTGGCGGCATTGGGAATGGAACCCAGCCCAACCGGATAGAATGCCAATGCCCTAACCGCTAGGCTACCACGGCCCCTGAAAAATTTCATTATTCTATTAAGGGAAATGTTTATAATAAATTTCCTTTTTCGAGATTACAAGTATTCTATTTCCTTAGGACTGGTAAAAATGGGGAATTGGATTAATAAGTGAAATATTTGGTAAAAGCTAAAAAAAAAAACAATCAAAAACTTGGTATTTTTTTAAATTAATCGACATGCTTAAAGTATATACATTTGACTCTCCTTAAAGTTTGCTAGATTTATTATTTATTGATATCAAAGAGGAAGAAAAAATTAAATTCTTTTTCTTTTTGAGCAAAAGGTATTAGAATTCTCAATTAAAATTTAATAATAAAAAAAAAGATCATTAATTGTTTTTATTTTGAAATGCAAGAGAAAGAAAATATATGAGGAATCAAAATTGAAAATAAACTTGGAATTTCAACTATATGCAAGATCCCCCAACTAAAGATTTTTATACATTTTATTTCAGTACTTATCAAAATTATGCGCAGCTTTTTTAAGACTCAAACTAAACTCATAAGGGACACATGACTACAGGACACTAGTCTGATACTTTTAATTAAAAAATTGTTTCTTAAATTCAAAAACAAGACATTTTTTTTGTACATCTATGACCGTTTTCATGAAAATATTCTTGCTTTAAATTCTATTTAAAAAGCCGTGTGCACGCAACATAAAGTGAAGTTTCGTTGCTTTAGAAGTTTACTAGGTTACTCATTTTTATGAGGATTTTATAGTCTATTTGTCCCGCGTATTTTTTTTGTAGCAAATTTTATTAAATGCAGCTTATTGTCTTCAGACTAATAAAACAGTTGTAAGTAATATGTTATATAATTTCAGAAACTAAATGATTCTACAGTTTATTACCATTGTACAAGTAAACAAAACTATGATGATAGTAAAAATGTGTATTGGTGCTGGTGACAATTTTTCGTTGTTTTAAATCATAACAAAATCCAAGTAAACTTTTTCATTATATATCTTTCAAATTTGAAAGATATCTTGTTAGTAAAAATACCTTTCAACTTTGAAAGATTTTTTATCTGACAATTTTAAAATTAGAAAGTGTAGATGGATTTATCTTCATGAGAATTTGTCGGAAAAAAATCAGTTATTGATTTTAAAGGATTCTTTTTCGTTTACTTTACAGTTTTGATATTTTCCTACAAATGTTTGAATTAAAATGTGTTATAAATTTATTTTAATTCTACAGGTTTTAAAAATTTGATAAATTTTACTCTTACGCTTTTATTCATTTTAATTCCACCTAACGAAATTCAAGTTTCTCTACGAATTAAAAATATTTCTTAACGTTTTCTCTTGTTTGAAATATTTTCCATTTAGAAGCAAGCTAACTATAAAAAAAAAACCTGAGATTAATACATTCTCTGATTTAATTTATATTCTTATTAAGTAAATAAGAAAATAAAAAACTTGAAAAAATGAAACAACTTAATGCATGTGTGAATTAAATCCTTTTTGAAGTTTAAATAATTAAGTACAACTTTCTTATGCACAAATTTATGAACAAAGATAAAACATTATGAATTTAGCAGAAACACGTTTTTGAAAAAGTTGCATATATTATTGAGAATTGTTTTAATAAGTCCTACATATATAATTAGTTTATTAATATTTAAAAATCTAGTAACCGTCAGAAGAGAAAGAAGATGGCGCTTTTCGCGAACTTGATCGAGAAACCCTGAAATAATATAAAGGTGGAAAGGAGGAAAAAATTGTGCAAGTATTGAAAATACAGGATAACTTGATTCACACAGTTTCGAACATTTTTTATTTTTAAATCCTGCATTTTTATTGGTCGAGAGATTCTCGAATCACATGGTTTCGTAATTTAAGTTAAAACATTTAAGTGTCTTCATAAAAGATAAAAATCAAATTGATAGGCAAGCAGGCACCTTATATTTTTTCGGATTATTTGCCATGAGTATTTTTGTGATTCGTAAGTGAAATATAAAATATTATTTTTATTTTTAACAAAAACAGAATTTTTTTTTTAATTTTAAACTTAATATGAAATATTTTCCTCCTAAGAGTAAAATTTAAATCTTTTGTTTATTTAATTATATAATCAGTTAGTGATAAAAACTACGCAATTTTTTCAGAGCATGATGTTTTTCTCTTCAGAATTATAAGTAATTCAATTAATATAACATTTGTAAATTAAACTTCTTAACATTGTTGTTTCAGAAAATGTGAGTGTGTATTGTATAAGTAACATTTCTTCTAAATTGTCATTAAATTTAAATTGCACAACAAATTTAAATTAATTTTTCTGTGAAGTATTTCCAACAAATAAAATTCGTAAAATTCAAATTTGTAGTAAAAGTATTTCCTCACAGAATAGTTCTCATTAGATTAAATCTTTACACATAAATATATATTATAAATTAATGTATAGTGATTTAAATATATTTTAGATTATAACCAAACTATATATATAAAAAGCAATTTATAAAACCAAATACAAATCCATCTATTAAAATTCCATTCTTAGTACCATTTTAATATTACTCTTTTCTCTGATTTTTTAAAGAATTCATAAATGAAATGTTATGTAATTAAAATGATGCATAATATTTGATTAACATGAGTATAAATCAACTTTATTTAATTGATTCAGAAGAAAAGGCAGTAATATTTTAAAGAGTAGTATATAATAATTTTCTTTAATCTTTTTCAAGAATAACCATAATTCCTTGCGATTATTATTTAGGAATCACTATTTTACCTGCTAATAATAATTAAATGTTAGCCTGTATCTCTTCAATTCAGTTTTCTGTGGATACTTTAAAAGTGTGAGTATTTGTAAAAGGTTGGAAGACTAATTTAAAAATGTTGTTACCAGTAAATTTAGCTACATTTTTGTAAAATAGTAATTGTGTGACAAGGAATCACTTTCTAGTATGATTACAAATCTATCTCTACTAAAATAATAACTTATTTTACTGAAAATATTATTAAAATGCACAATTTCTATAAACTTTTCTCTTGTCTTATGTTTTTATTATTTAATAAATATTTGCGTATTCTAATTTGTAAAAAATTCTTTATAAAAAAATTAATTAATTAACTTGGTTATGTTTTCGGCAAAAAGGATATTACTGTAGCATTTCTTAAATAATATTTAGATATATACATATATCTTTAATATATGATATATTAAAGATATATGTTGTAGTAAACTTGCTATACAAAGCTTTTAAAGTTAACTTAGTTTAAGCTATAAAATATCATATTATTGTTAATTTAAACTATTTGCACTATAGGAAAATTTGCTACATATATATATATATATATATATATATATATATATATATATATATATATATATATATATATATATATATATATATTGTCTTTAAAAATAGATGAATGTAATTTTGATTTTTAAGAAAAATAAAGTTTGCCACATCAGCGTTTCTAATAAGCACATATACATATTATGAAAGAGAACCACATATTTTACAATAAATTCTTGAAATAATTGATAGTTAAAAAACAATAGATTTTTATAAAAAAAATTTTAGAAATTAGACTGTAAGTCCATACTTCTTCATGCGATTAATTTATTGGCAAGGAGTTAAGCTTCTAGAGTGGAAGATATTTTATAAACTTTCAGTATTAAGTATTTAAATTTAGTACATATACTTATATTCTATAATTTCCTTTGTGTTATTTTCTTATTCATACACATAATAAAAATTACAACAATTGTGATTGAACTAAATAGTACATTGTGAATCACTGAGAATGACTTGAACGTCATTCTTAAAAACAATCCTTATAGAGGAACAATAAAACAATGGCAATTCCAGACCAATTGAATTATTGTAATTTTGTTAATTGTATGAATAACAAAAACTTAAATCAATTGGATGAATTACAGCAATGCATTTTTTATTTAATTTCATAAGCACCAAAAAACTGTTAAATAAAAATCCGCAAAAGAGTTTTATTTTATTTCATTGATCATAAAATTTTTTCAGTAATATTGAATTATAAGTTATAAAAATTGATTCACATATAAAAGAATAATCTGTTTTAAAAGCTTTTATTAAAAATACCTAAATTTGAAAGAATATTATATCATTCATACAATTTTACAAGTAATTATAAATAAAGTATGAGTTATATACGGCTAAAATTGTTATCATTTATAATTAAAATAAATTATATTCATTCAATAAAAGAAATATTAGAAATTGATCAAATTGTAACAAATTAAGCAAAATAAATTTTATGTCTTTTTAATGCATACTTAAAATTGTAAACAACTTATTTTTATCCCCAAATATATAAATTGAGGGTAAATGTGAATTATAATATATATTGTGCATCGAATATATGTTCTATAACTTTAAGATGAAAAGATTCCTAGTTTGCAATTTACAATTTTTTACATGCAATTATTCATTTTGGTTGTACCAGTAAATTTCGCAATCAAATTTTCAAAATAGGATTGCAATTTTCTTTCGAATAGTTTTTCTCGCTTGTAAAAATTTATAATATTTTTAAATTTAAAATAAATTATGCATGCAAAAACTACCTCTAACTTTATCAAAATCTTTGTCTCATTCTCAATTATTTGTCAGCATTTTCAAATATCATTCATTATTATTGAAGAGATTATTTTTTTTTATTCTGTCCTTAAAAAACTACTGAATAATAATATAAAAACCAATTTTATAAGAAATTTAATACTATAGATTATAAATTAATATGAAAAAGTTACAAAACAAATAAAAAATTTTAACTAAAATATTTCTAAAAAGTATTTAATGAAAATATATTAATAAAGTAATAATGTATTTTAAGATCAAAAATCAATTTTCTAAGTAAAGGAAATTATTTTTAAAATCATTTTAATGGGAGTAGATTCTTTTCCATTGTAAGAAGAATGAATTCTAGGAAATATATCTCGACCCCCCCTTTTGTGCTAATTTTTACGAAGCAAAACATGGAATTGACCAATGAAATTCGAAAGGAAAGGATATTTATGATTTCACATACTCTCATCGAAAAAACAATATATGTGATGTAAATTGATAACGATATTATATAACGAAAACTGAAAACGATATTATACATATGTAAATTAAAAACGATATTAAAATTGTTGATGATGTCTTCTTTTTGAATTACACTGGTGTGCAAAATTAAGGATGAAATGGAAAAATTAGCGTAACAACGGAACCAACAGATCGGACCGAAAGATAAATCAGAAGATCGACTATGATCAGGTACGCAAAAGCATAGTCAAATTACGCAACATGACGGGATGGGAGAATGTCGGAGGGGTATAAAGCAGGCTGGTGGTGTACGCTCAGCGTTTCTGTGAAAGCTATTGCACGGCGTATATCAGTTTGAACGATGTAGAGCTGCCTAGTAAGTTTGAAATAATGATAAGGCAATCTCGTAGACAACAGGCAACCTATGCGATGACCCTATGCGAGGTCGAATCATTGGAAAGATTGAGGAAGGTTGAAGTGTGACAAGTGTGGCTGCAGAGTTTGGAATCGCTCACAGCATCGTTTCACGAATCTGGAGAGCATTTCAGACTACAGGAACAGTTGTCCGAAGGGTCAGCAGTGGTCGTCCACGAGCAACCATGGCAGTCGACGACAGGTATATGGTCCTACAGGCAAGAAGGAACAGGAGGCAGACGATTGGAGAAATCGCGAGACACATCCAACAGACGATTGGAAGATCGATATCACGGTTAATAATCGCAAAGAGTTTGCACAATGGTGGCCTATTCGCCCGACGACCTATACGTTGTGTACGATTAACTTTTGCCCTCCTGAGAAGGCGCTTTATGTGGTTCCCGGAACACCAGAACTGGAAGTATCAACAATGGGTTCGAGTACTCTTTATGGACGAGAGCAGATTTGGTCCGACTACTGATTCTTGGACGCATCGGAGAGAGCAGAGAATGCACAATAACCACTCCAACATCTTCGAAAAGAACATCGTCGTTTCGGGGTCACGGTGTTCTCGTTTGGGGAGCATCCATGTTTGATACACGTACTGACCTTCATGTAATCCAAGGAGGTTCAGTCACCGGGTCCCTTTATTGTAATGATATTTCCTTATGTGCGCCTTCTTAGAAATGCTATGGGTCCCCAGTTTCTTTTCATGGATGACTATGCTCCCCCTCATCGTATAGAGTCTATCAAAGAGCTGTTGAAAAGTGAGGATACTGAACGCATGGATTGGCCGGCAAGGTTACCGGATCTAAATCCAATCGAACACGTGTAGGGCTTTCTAGGCAGACGCGCCAACTACGTCACCAAGCGCCAGTAACGATTCCGGAGCTGCTATTGACGCTACAAGAAGAATGGGCAGAAGTACCTCAACAACTTATTGACAACCTCAGTATGGACAGACAATGTCAATCCTACGCAGCTGTCAAGGGAGATCATATCCCCTACTAAAAGCTGGATGTTTCTTACTATACAGCTATCACATGGATGTTTCAGCCGTTTCTGTCATTCTGCTCCATGCTCATTTTTCACTAAAGTTCCTTCTTAATCATTTGGAATTTTTTCGGACAGTTTATTTTTTATTTCATTTTAAATTTTTTTTACTTTTTCCATATTCTTACATCTGGAGGATGTTCTGGTACGATTTTTATCGATTTGGAACACTGCTGGGCGACGCTGCACTAGAAAAACCGTTTCGTTCTTAATTTTTGCACACCAGTGTAATTTTATATTAAAGAAGACTTTATGAGTGGCAACAGAAAACGGTTGTTATGAAACAATTTTAAAATTATTTGGAATAAGATAGATATAAATAGGTATTTGCATATAAAGTAATCCTTTCTTTATGGACGGAATTGTCTAGTTACTTTCTAGACTGAAATTGAAAATAAACATGAGTTATGAATCATCTTGTACACAGTAATCCTTAATAAATTAGTATTACTTTGCATACTGAAATAAAGAGAAAAAGAAATTAGAATTGCACATGAGTATAGACTTGTGGTAAAAAACATTTCTATTTATGCCTTCAATTTTTGTGGGTATCAAAAGGTCTGCTGGAACGTATGGAAAACATATGAACAACTGCCACGTTTTTTATACTCATTTGTTTTCTTCTTTTCAAAGCTGAATAAATTAGGTAGATTTATTGCATGCATGAACAAGTATAAATCATATGTTGTATTTTGGGAGATTAAGAAGGAATGTAAGAGAGTATTTAAGAGAAGTTGATACACAAAAGGTAATTTTTAATAGCTGATCACGCACAATCCAAAACTTTCACATCTTCTTTCAAATAGTTTTCATATTCTGGAGTTCGAAAATTATGCATGAAATCTGCATCTCAGTGAATAAAAGTCTTTGATCTGTGAAGTTATTTTAAGGAGTAACACTTCTTTCACTTGAATTGAAAAGAATTTTAAAACAGCAATCGCATAGTGTAGAATGACTGATATATACAAATTTACCGGACTACCTTCTGGAGATTATTTTTGAAGCACTCATTTCCTCCAATAACCTTCAAATTTAAACAGGCGGCAGGAAGAATGAGCATTGAAATTGCGGTAGTGGTATCTTTATTACAACATATTCTAACAGTTTTATCATCAAGATTAGAAACCCAGACCATTGTTCGTTTTCCGTTCTGAACTAATAACAATTAAAGGGGGTATTAAGGCTGCTAATTTCAGTAAAGACTATAAGGATTACTGAATCATGACCGATTTGTCGTGGTACTATCCAACACCTCCATCACTGATTATCGTATTGGTGACAGAGCTCTGCAATCTGTTTTCTAGTCTTATTCCAAAATCTATACTCTTGCCATAACGTACATCTACAATGGGTCTCTTCAGAAGCGAATGAGAAAAGGGCTAATTCCTTAACAAAAGTTAGAATTTTAATGACTGCAACATATAATACCATGACCTTTTTGGCGATCTCTCCAAAAGTCAAATCTGCAATTACTTCATGTTGGTGATCTCTACTACCTGATGACTTGTATGGTGTTAAACAATCAGATTGTAGTAAGCAATCAATTTTAAGGTTAGTTGTATGCCACAGACAGTATTACCAAAACTCCTAAATTAACATTTGAAATTTCTTAAAATTGATCTTTGCTATTAACAAGATCTTTTCTATTTACAGGATTATTCTTTTCTATTAAGACATGAAAAAATAAACTTATTTGGAAGTCCTCTTCTTGTTTTAGATTTTTATTAGTTCATGGTTTCATGGATCTGATTTAGCATATTGGCTAGCCAGATAGGATAAGAAACTACAACAAAACAATTGTAGAATAAGGAAGCTTGAACACAATTGTAAAGATGTGATTTGGGAAACGGTGGCGAACTTTCAAACTACAAGTACAAAAGCAATTGGCTTTAAGATGGATATAACTTATAACAAGGTGATGTCGTCTCAATAAAAAATGAAAGGTTGGTTTCATACGGTTTTATTCTCAAATTTTAACAAATGTATTCACCATGACCAGATGGTTGGACACCATTCTTTATAGTGAAAGTTCCTTGGTTCCACTCCAGCTATTGCTAAGCAACGGAAGATGGTTGCTGTATTTGTGACTTCGGCATGCAAGTCTATGGGGATGGGGAGTTTCGTTAGCTTCTTCCCTTCCGACATATAAATACATTATTGATGAAACTCCTCTTGGAAGGCAATTTAGCAATCGATGAAGAATTGCTTTTCATAAGTGTTAGGTTGATGTGATGGCTATGAAATTTAACTGAAGAAAATTATTTCATTAATTATTCACCCCTGGGTCCTTCATTAAAATTATTCACCCCTGGGTCCTATAGCATCCACATATTTTGTGTCAATTTAATATTTCCACTCAGCAAAATGATGTAAAAAGTAAGAATATAAAATTCGATAAAATTTCACACATGTAGTCATATAAAATTGATCAATGTAAAATTTTGTAGAATTTGAACCCTCTGGTTTAATTTGGTAAAAAAAGATTTCGGTTTCGTGACTGAAAATATCAAACACTATATATAATTGACTGATCTGAAGAATTCTCATCCTAAAAGAACCTAAGCATATTAATATATAGTACCTCATAGGGCTTAATATTCCTCTTATAAAATAGTGCGACATGAAATGACAAATGCCAGCTCAGACATCGTAACCTAATAAGATCATAGTTCAATTATTCAATGTCACAAGTAGTGTTAAGCTGCTTTTCAGTCAGCAAAAACAAGTTCACAGAAACGTATTGAAAACAAACGAATTTTACACATGATTCTAAGTTCAAATCTTTCCAGACATTTAAAGTACAGTTCTTGGATTAGATATTTTTAAGTACACTTTCTTTTTAATATTTATTCCCTAGCACCCAACAGGAATGCGACTCTTCTGCATTATTGCAGGAACTATCTTCAGGTTATACATCAGTAAGCAAAACTTTTATAAGGTTTTCCTTTCCTTATTGAGAATACTTCCAATAAACTGTAAAATTTTCGAAAATTTAATCATTTTTTTGGGGGGAAAACATTATATTATTTCTTATTCATTTATTTCTATGTCCAACATTATTCATCTTTTTCTCATTTTGAATAAATATCAACTCAGTTTTCTGTCAACAATTCAAATAATATTGAATCTCTATTTATACCTTTAGAATCTTTCATTTTCTACTGGTATGGTTTTAAATATTTCTTCAAGCATTTTTAATCAATAATTTAATTTCTACCACACTTTTTAATACCAGATAGATTACTTTATTTGTTGCAATTTCAATTTTTTAATCATGAGATATTTATAAGGTATAATTACATAAAATCATACAATAATAAAAATAAAAAGTTTTGCTTTTGATTTAGATTCATAAATTTGCTAATATTTGGTTAGATTATCGCTCTCATCATCGAAAGGAACAATTTCAAATCCTACTTCGGAAGATTCGTCATGTTCACTAAAGGTCACTGAAGCACGTTAAATATGTCGTAGTTGAAATATCCTCCAAGAGAAATGATACCACTGTTAGTTGCTGATCAAGTATTAGAGGACCTTCTGCTTGTTCATTTCTTCTAAACTACGAAAGCTCCCTCCTGACTGCTTTTACTAACAAGTAGAGACTTACTCTGGACTAAGTCCGGAAAGTATATATATATATATATATATATATATATATATATATATATACACATTATGTGTGTATGTACCATCATTCAATCAATTTGAACCTCAAATCTTTCTATATATCCCCAAAACTAATGCTAACAAATTTCATAATTTAAAAGGCTGACAAAATAAAAGTTTTAAAAATTCGAAAAAGGTACATAAGTACAGAACACTGTGATTTATCACATCAAGTTTTTTTTTCTTTCCATAACTGTGCAATTTCTTTACTGACTTTAGTTTTTGATGAAACATAATTCGAAAAATACCATTACTATGTGATTCCTCTGAATTTACATCTTTGCGTATTCATTAGGAGAGTTAAGTTTGCAGAAATTCTGCTGAAGTGATGAGGAAGTGTGTCATTTTAACTATATTCTTTTAAAGTCTTACACTGTTTCAATGAAAAATTCAGTTTATTTTTCTATTCTTATATTCTTAAATTTTGAAAAAAAAATTAATGTTTGCAAGATTTTTTAACAGATTTATAGGCCAAAATAGTAGATGCAATGATAAGTACGTGCATAAATCTTAATAAATTCTGATCTCACTATTGTTACCATTATGATAAAAAAAATTCTATATAATTAAGTAATTAGAGCTACATATCAGTTCCAAAATTTTTTTTGTCACACATTTTCCAAATTAAATAATAAAAGAATCACAGACACATAATCTGCGATACATTTATTAAATTTACAGATAGAATTTATTTTCTTCTTCGTATAATTCTATTAAAATATTATGTTATAACTATTCTCAAGTAAGAAAAAGCAGCTATTTTTTATAAGTCGAGAATATTTTTTCTCTTCCTGAATTTCTTTCAGCTGCTCTAGAAATATTCAGAAGAAATTGTAATATATATATATATATATATATATTATATGTATATATGTATATATATATATATATATATATATATATATATAATCATGATTAATTAAAATAAAAGTATATAAATTCAAAACATAAACATAAATAGATATTCTATTTAATATAACTATTTAATATTTTTGAAGCATCTTGAAATCTACCTTTTATTTCCCTCAAAATATTAGAGAATATTTTAACTCAAAAAGTAGCCTTAATCACTACGCTAACGCAGATTTATATGATAACAATATTGTCACTGGAAACCTAAATTAGAATGATATATGTGTGTGTAAGAGCGAGAGAGATAATAGTTATATATGAGAACTTATTTGACTTATATGAGATTATTCCAAAGAGTTAAATATAGTAACACATATTCTATAGTATTAAAAACTTTTAATGCAGAATTTCATTACATTCCTGACTAATATATGAAAATATACATGAAAATCTTAAGATCAATTTTCAAATGATATTCGTAGCTTGATATAAAATGTTTAAAGTATATTTTTTATTTTTATAATTTTTCATTGTCTTATTGCGTTTATAATGTTTGTAAATATATAAAAATATAATAAATTCTACACAAGAATTAAATGTAATTCGAATAAAGTAATATAGGAATATATATTTTGCTTATCTATTTTATTTTAAATTATTAACATCAACTTTTGATTTAAACAAGGAATTTTCACTTATGAAGAGGAGAATACATTATTCTATGAATCAGTTTTTTTTACTTATATATAAATATATTAAATTAAACCTTCTTTCAGGTATGTTTTGCATTTCGATATTCTTTGGAACTAGTTGTGGGCTTGAATGTTATACAAACACAGATGTAGATGACTCAGGACCTGTCGTCGTAGCCAAGACTGGAACCATTGTTGGCAAATATGATACGGTAATGAACCAAAAGATTCCTGTGTTTTTAGGGATACCATTTGCACAGCCACCCGTGGGTGAAAAGAGATTTAAAATTTCAGAGCCTGTTGAACCTTGGACTAAGCCATTGTTAGCTAAAGATAAATCGCCAGCATGCATGCAGTATTCCAGTCGAGAAGTAGCATGGCTTCCTCCCCCTACATTTAATTTTAGTGAGGACTGTTTGTACCTAAACGTATGGTTGCCCCCCAACTGTTGCTGTAACAGAATGGAGAAACTTCCGGTAATGGCTTTTATATTTGGAGGCGGATTCTATTCGGGATCAGCTATGATGGATATATATGACGGTGGTGTTTTGGCAATTCTTGGAAAAGTCATAGTTATTACTTTTAATTATAGATTAAATGTATTTGGTTTTTTGAATGTTGACTCTAAGGAAGCTCCTGGAAATCAAGGGCTCCATGACCAATATTTAGCCTTAAAATGGATCCATGAAAACATTGAGCATTTTGGAGGTGATCCAAATAGTGTGACACTTTTTGGAGAAAGTTCTGGTTCAGTTTCAGTGTCAATTCAAATTCTATCATCCATCAAGGGAAATTTGTTTCAGAAAGCAATTCTTGAAAGTGGGACAGCTGCTCTGTCAACTTCAGTAGATAACTTTAATGATACTCTTAATAAAGCAATTGAATTTTCTAAGCTTGTTGGTTGCTCAGTCGATAATTCAAGCATGAAATCTCTGCAAAGCGATATTGTCAAATGTTTGAAATATAAGAATGCTAAGGAACTTGTTAAAGCAGATAACTATTTCACTTCCAAATATCCCGCATTTTTTGCACCTTCTTATGGAAATACATGTGAAGATTGCTTTAATATTATTTCAGAAAATCCAATGAAGACTTTGATGTCTGGAGATTTTCCTCAAATTCCTGTATTAATTGGAAATAACAAAAATGAAGGCACAGCATTTATGTTATATAGCATGCCACAAATTTTCAGAAGGGATCAGAAGCCTTTACTTACTATTCCAGAAGCAAAGCAACTACTTCAAGATTTTTTTGGAATTGTCAAAGCAACTACAATTCCATCAGACAAAATATTTGATTACTATATGAAAAATATAATTGAGAGCAAATTTGATACAGGTATAAAATCACTCTCTGCTATAGAAGGGGATTTTGTAATTAACTGTGGCAATATGCGTTTTGCTGATGAAATGAAAAATGTTTATTATTATTTGTTTAATCATAGATCACAGAAGGAACCTGATAATAAATGGATAGGCGTGCCTCATTTTGCTGAAGTAAAATACGTCTTCGGAGATCCAATCAGAAATTCTCAAAATTACAATTATGAAGATAAAAAAGTCAGTGAAGAAATAATACAGAAATTTACTTCATTTGCACATTATGGGTAAGTGAATTACTTATTCCACTATCTCTCTTAATGTTTACACACGCATATTTATAAAAATTTCACTAAACAATGCACTTTAATATCATGATGAAATTATTCAAATATTATTATGAAATAGAACAGTCTAGATTATCCTAAAGCCAGTTTCTGAACTTTCTACAAACAATAATGAAATATTTTAACAAAATTTAATACACTTATCTTATGCTGTAATTTTTTACATTTGCATTAAAATATTTAGTTTTGCGAGTAATTTAAAAGAAGTAAAAAATACCTTAAGGTGTAAAAACAAAAGCAAAGTTATATATACATACATACATATATATATATATATATATATATATATATATATATATATATATATATATATATATATATATATATATATATATGAGTTATTAAATACATTCCAAGTAAATGTGACATCCAAATAGTGTTTGCTTAAAGAAGAATTTTTGAAAGGCATTTAAAATCCAAATCGTTCGTTGGAATCCAACAAAGAGAAATTTAAACCTGAGAAAAATGGGCAAATTTAAGGGGTTTACTAATGTCAATCTACTTGCAAGCAAAATCTGTAATCAGCATTTCAAATGTGATAGTAACTTTTGAATGATAAAAATTTTTAAAAATAAAATCAAATTTTTGTCCAATGCTTAGGAATATTTCATTTTTTCTTGCGGATATTTAAAAATGTAAGAAACATTAAACTCTCATTAAAAAAAAAAAGTTACTGGAATCAACCAAATAAGTAAAAGAATTAATCTACTTTGAAATAATTCAAAATAGATTTGTATATATGATTATTTTGCTTATATATGGTCTACAAGTCTTTCATGAGTATCTTTTGCTATTTTTAAGCTCAAGAAGCTGTTATTTTCTTAAAAAGCCAAAACATTTGTTAAAAATGTTAATAAGTGTGAAAAGACTAACATTTTGACGGCATTATTCTTCCGCAGCACCATTCAGCATTGAATGCACAATAACTCTGTAAAGTTTTGACAATTCAGTAAAGAAAGAGGTGGGGAGAAGCAAAAAAAAAACATTTATAACTTTCTTTAAATGATGTAAAATATATGATTTTACACCATTACAAAACTACAATCAAATGATGGTAGTTTTGTTTTGAGACATTCAATAATCATTCAAAATTATAGCATTCCAAACAACAAATCGTGGTAATATACATTATAATAATTATAATAAATCATCGATGATAAGTAATTTTACTAATTGGAACGTAATTTAATTTAAAAATGTTTTCATTAAGAGGGAAATTTCTTCTTAATGCAACATTCTTAAGTTGGATCTTGTTTTGAATCTTTAGTCCATTTAGAGTCATTGGAGAAGGAAGATCTCATATGAATATATCATTTTGTTCTAGCTGAAGAATCTCGTTTTCCCTTAATTTCCTATACCTCTCAAAAATATAAAAAATATCATGTCTTGGAACAGAAAAAGATAAAATGCAAATTAGAATTTAAATGATAGTGATAAAGTAGGCTTCGAAAGTAGAAGCCTTCATATCCACAACGTTTTAAAGATTTTGTTAGTAACGGCTCAGCCAGGCCAGATTTAACATATGAAGTTATAAATAATATGAGTTTTTACAAATGGGTATGATAGAAAAGGAAATAAAAAAGCTGTCTAAAACAATTGAAAAATAAATAATATGTCATCTATAAGTATATATGGCGAGTTTACCAAGATAAATTCTTCAATCAAAATAGAGAATTAACCGAGATTAAAAATACTGTCAAAGTAGGAAATAATACTGTGCTACTATTGCTATAGAAATTTTAGAAATATAGATTTTATGAAAAATGTTTTCACTTAATCTAAAAAATCTCCACTAATTGTTAATTTAACTTATAAAATTTAAGAGCAGAAAGCAGTATGTTTTGAATAAATATCAATAAATAATGTAAAATCAATAAATGTATTTCGTTTATATTTTAAGATTTATTTACATAAGAACAAGTTAAATTTTCAAAGGTTAAATCAAATGTGTTTATACAGTTAAATATTGAATTAATCAATGATTATACACTTTAGTAATCTCCTATACATTTAATGCATTTGTTTCATTAATAGTTTATATGGAAAGTGAGATTAATTTCTTAAAATTTATTTAATCAATCCTTTAAACGAGATATTATAATTACCTTGAATAGATTCTATTTTGGATTTTTTTGGAGACGTATTTGATAATTAGAAAATTTAAAGTAACTATGTGAGATTTATTAAAATATTTTTGTATATTGAATTTTTTTAATTTCTTTTTAAATTGGATTTATTTGAAATTTAGTTACAAAAAGTTTTACTTAAGTAAATACCAAATTTTCCATAACTAATACAAGCTATATATAAATATATCACATAAAGTTATATTTATATATAACTTGAATATTTTGTATATAAATTTCCAATTTTGTGATTTTATTTACATACATTTATAATTTAATCAAGACAAAAATCATTAAGCGATTGCATTATTTTAATGTCAATTTCATTGTTAAATAATTGTTTTAATTTGTAATATATGTATCTGTAATATATATAACAGATGTGTATATAAATGCGTAAAAGTTGTCCAAAAAATTGGAAAAGCAAAGGTTTTATGAAACATTACGCAAATACTTACACTGATAACTAACATCAGGTAAAACATTTATAACTGAAAGCGTAGTAGAAAATTAAACTAAAAACTTATTCAGAAGTGGTTAGGAAATAATATTATGTTGCGAGTGCTACAGACAAAAAACTAGAAGACTTTGAAAGACTGCTTCACCGAGATTACATAAACTAAAAGGACATTGAAAAAATACTAAATGTGAAACAAAGATCACCTAGTAATTAAATTATTAATAGAACTCCAATATGAGTAGTGCATTATCTCTTAAATAAAAAAAAGATTCATTTTCAATGTGTTTTCATATTTTGATCTTATTTCCAACTGATCTTCGGTTCATAACCAAATCAAAATAAAATTGGAATAAGATCAAAAATCATGATAAAAGTTTTGGTAATTTTTTCCCTATCGGAATTGTGATACCTAAATTCGCTGGTAAATATAATCAAAATACAGCAGATAATTCTCTTGGATGAAATATAGTTTAAAGGCAAATAATAATGTGAAATTCTCGAAATTAAAGATTATGAAATTCGTTGGATTCATAACGATATTCTCGATGTACATTGGTCAATAGTGTAATTTCAGGTAACCTCAAGACATCCATCATAACAATATGGATCAAATTGGCAAATTGTAAATAAAGGTATAATATTGATTGTAAATATTGAAAAATATTGATCATCTGAGCATCGAAAATGGATGCAAAATGATTAGAAATCAAATTCTCTTTTATCGAGGAAGTCTGAATAAATTTAGAATTTTTAATGCAAATGTTTTTGGTTTTGAGGAAAGAAAAGTCAATTAAAAAAAATAATTTGATAACACAAGCTGTAAAAGTGAACGTAAGGATGTTATTATGCATGCATGTTATATTAAATATCTATTTTATGGCCGATAAATATATGTCTGACATTTTGATACCTCATGTCATAACCTAAATTAAAAACCTATCTTGTTTTAATGTGTGATAATACCAGATTTATTAAAGCTTGTGAAGAGCTTATTTGAAGAGAGAGCTGAAACAATGAAATATCTGGAATATTTAGCATGCCCTTTTGTTATATAAATTCTATTGAGCTTATTAGAGAGACAGTCGAATGAACTATTGGCCTTTCTTTAACAAGGTTATGTCATTGTGATGAGTAGAATATCCGAGAAAATTAACGATCACCCTTTTCTCGACGACGCATTTATTTATTTACAAACACATTTAATAGCAAAAACAATACACATAACTAACTCGGAGCTTTCCTCTCATACCAGAACTTAGTTACCTATCACCGACCTCGTTCTATCGATATTATTCTAAAATATGGCAACCTCTCTCGAAAGAGATGTAAATTACACCACAAGCACAATTTGTTGATCGCCAAACAGTCGCCAGAAACTACAGCTATTAAGACTAAATCTCATTGTGTAATTTTTCAGAAATAAAATAAGTAAAAAGCTCTTTTAGGTTACATCATCACATCCTTGCAATATGATGCTGAATTACCAATTTGAATAGAACATTGATCCTATTAAACAACAAGCAAAAATAACGATCAGCACAACGTTTGTCATTTAAATGTAACACAAATTTGAGAATTTCATTTAAATACAATCAAATAACTTGAAACACATATTTTGCTATTTTTCTATTGCCCCACAGAATTAAATCTCAAAAACACTTCTAATTAGTTGAAATATATTTTTCCTTCCATGAATTCTAATAAATCTTGTGTATCAAAAGTCAAAATCGTTTGATTTCGGGTGAAGTAAGGCATTTTCGTATTTAATTCTGAATAAAAAAGACTCAGAAATTATTATTATTTATTTTAATTTTCAGAAATTTTTAAGTTGTTGGAACATAAACATAACGATGTTGTCAAAACCTTTATGTATTTTTCGACGTAATAACAGCTCTATTATTTACCTTATGTCAATAGACATATAAGAAAACTGACGAAAACATTCTTTATTGCTCTACAATCTTAAAATTAATACGAACCGCTCTAATAAATTTTCTGAAAAACGAGTAATACTTTTGTTTGTAAAATATTGCAATTTTACAATTTTTCAAAATTAGGAAATTATTTTCATGGTTCTTATCGATTACATCATCATATCCATACAATATGATACAGAATTCTTAACTTTTTGCATATATGTATGCATATATATAGCGTGATTATAGGCTTATTTTTATTTATATAAATATAAGTAATTTAATATACATATGTATTATATAAATTACCTATGTATATTTAATATAATAAAATTACTTTGACAATGGTTTATTAGTTTAAAAAAAATTGTTTGGGATCTATACGCATAATTTGTTTTGAAAGAATATTATACATTTAGTTTTCAGAGATTTAATATAATAGTAAAAATTTTCTCTCTATTAATTCTATTTTTTCAGTTTCTTTGAAGCTATAGAAACCATTTCAAAAAATTAGGACTTTTAATTTATAATAAAATTTTATTTACAAAACCTAAAATCATTCACACGAGCTAAAAATGATAGAATATCCGAGGCGTAGTTCGCATATTCCCTCAACTAATTGGGATACAATACTCATTACTAAACAATGGGTATTTTTTTTTAAATCAGAATACTTTCTAGTAACCAAACACAATTGGATCATAAACTGAAAATTATTCCAATTTCAGGGAGCAGATCTAAAATCACTTTTTTTCCATAATGTATAAATTATCCATTTTATTTCAATTGGAAAACAAGTGATAAAAACAGTCAAATCACCAACAAAGTTGCTTCAATTTTAAAAAGCTATATAAGGGTCCATTTTATGAAAATGTATTTTATAACAAGAAATGTGTAATCTTTTTGACTCAATAATATAAAGTTTATTTGGATAAAAGTTTTTGATTAAAAGTAACTATTAATTGACAGTATAATTCCTATCTAACATCAAGTTCATCTGGATTTGGAGCTCTGAAATCATAATGAATAATATAGTAATATGAATATTTTCAAAAGGGCGTTGCATGTTTATCTGAAGTGCATTTCAAATTAACAACAACAGCCAATTATTTTATCAAAGAATTACAAGTCACCCAAATTTCTCCAGATGAAATATAAAAAGGCACTCGAAGATCTCGATGATAACATACTTATTGAAAGTACAATTAAGTTAATCACCCAATTGATTACATAGATATTGAAAGCAAATTTGCTGTTTCAAATTAGAAGAAAAAAAGAAAATATTGTGGCAAAACTGAAGGCATTTTAGCTATGCACAATCAACGAACAAAATCTATAGGACGAATGGTTAAGAGCTTTAACAGACGAATCCCATATAATTAAAAGATCAGCTTGTTTTGTAAACCATTCATCCACAGCGTACCAGTCAAATTCCATACGTCTAATTTCAATGAGTACTGACTATGTTACTCACCTGACTTTGGACAACATAAGTACATAAATTAAGAAATTTTTTTGTTGTTACTAATGACACTTGAACAAGCCAAGCTCGCTATGCTTTGGCTATGCGAATTTAAGTCGATTGGTAGCGTCTTTCGTTTAATCAGAGCACCATGAAGGTGAAAGTACATATTTGCTGTTTTTAAATCCTCTGATAGATAGCGCCACCAGAGGATCCACTCCCTCAATTTTGACAATGATATGAAGTAGGAGGAAATTTTCTCAACACTATTACACCCATGGTAACTGCTCAACTATCGACCACAGGATTTTTGATTTCACATTTTTAACGAGCACATACATCGCATGTACTCGGTGGGTCTTTGGCGGCATTGGGAATCGAACCCCACCCTAAGCCCGATACCCTAACCACTAGGCTACCACAGCCCTAGATTCTTTAACGAGGTATTATTGGTGAATTCCCTGTCAGATCAATACAGATTGCAATAACAGAAAATCATTGCTTATGAAACTAAAATCATAAGCGAAATCAAACAAAACATTAGCTTATTCAAATAATCGCAAAAAAATGTCGTCTTTCAATGCACACTGGTATTGAGGCTAACGAAAATGTTAAATTTCTAGGAAAACTTGGAATCACCTTGCCCCAAGAAGTAGCACCAGTAACATTAGACACACTTTAAAAATATGTGATTGAAAAATACAATGAAATAAACTTATATGATTTGATTAATTTATCAAAAGAAAAATCAGGGGAACATAACATAGATTGAAGTCTTTTGATAACAAACCAAGAAAAGAGGCAAATGTTAGACTTCTAACAGGACATGGGTGTTTAGCAGAACATCTATACAATATCATTCCGAAGCGTGTCCAATTTGTAATACTAACAGTTTGAGTTCTAACTACATCCTAATGTATAATAGCTTAAACAGAGTGCTCTAAGAAAATGAGGATGTCACCAAATTTTATTAGGAAGCAAGAATTCTCAAGAACTACCAACAATTACAGACTTTGAGCTTTGAGGTGAACTGCTTTATTTACCATGTCTGTAACTTTAAAATTAGGATTTTTTTTCCAGAAGATGGTGCACTAAACCTATAGATGCTGGTGTTATAAATCAATATATCATTTTGTAGCTGTGACAACAATCTTAAAAACGCCATACTTGTGTAAACGCTTAAGAGTTAGTAGCATTTTTTTCGGTGGTAAACGTGTTGAATTTTGAGCCAAACAAAGAGCATTTGCGGCACGCGCTGATTTTCTTATTCAATCAGAAGAAAAAAAGCAGCGGAGGAACTTCGAATGCTTGTGGAAACATACGGTGTACATACTCTATCTTCCGACACTTGCGAACGGTATTTTAAACGATTCAGAAGTGGTGACTTCGATGTCAGAGACAAAGAACGTGAAAATCAACCGAAGACGTTTAAAGACACCGAGCTGCAAGCGTTATTAGATGAGGACACCACGCAAACTAAAAAAAATATTGGCAGAGCAACTAAATGTTTCTTGTATAGCCATTTCCAAACGTTTAAAAGCCATGCAAAAGATCCAGAAGGTTGGAAAATGGGTACCACATGAGCACTTTGGAGCACTTATATGGGAAATATTACCCCACCCGCCGTACTCACCGGGCCTTGCTCCTTCCGACTATCATCTGTTTTCATCCACGCACTTGCCGAGCAGCACTTCCAATCTTATGAAGACGTCCAAAAATGGCTCGACGACTGGTTTGGCTCACACGACGTTTAATTCTTTTGGAATAGCATCCATAATTTACCTACTAGATGGTAAAAATGTGTAGAAAGCGAGGGCCAATACTTTGAATAAAATATATCTTTCCATTTTTTATAAGCAGTTGCATATTTTTATTGAAAAAATCCGCATTTTAAAGTTACAGATCTGGTATATGGATTGATTTCCAAATAAAGCAATATGAAACAACAAAATAACAAGTCTAGTGGATTGCAAAAATATTTAAAAAAGAAATATTGGAAAATTAACTGTCAGTGATGCAATAAATTGATAGGAATAATTTTCAACAAATCAAAAACTATTACATCGATTGTATTGATAATATTGCTTTATAAAATTACTCTTTTCGAAGACTGAGAAAAATTTTGTGAGAAATAACAATAATTCAGTGTATTGAAATGATCTGAAGATAAGAAAATAGTCATTAATATTTTTTCCTCCTTGTGATAGCTACATAAAATTATAACTGCTTTAGAAATAGACATAACTTTTTAAATTCATGCTACTTCTGTTATCTTGGCATTGCTTATTACATGTGTACTACTTTAAAATATTTTTTATATTCCTGTTAAAATATTACCAGTAAAGTTTTAGTTACTTAGATAGGTAAGTTATGGTGGACCTTTTAGAGCTCTATACTCAGATGCTTGTAGATCACACTGAAGAAAATACCTTGAAATGATTTACAGACAGTTAACTAACATTGTTTAGGAGAATTTTATTGAGTTCTTTTAATTTGTCGGCGAATGCTAAGAGATATGACTTGACATAATCAGATAGTTCGGATTAGCAAAATTTGCGATAGAGGTCTTCTCAAGGATTTTAGACGTTACCTTTTATGTCATTAAGATTAAACTCTTTCAGATCATCATAGAAATCCACAACAAACAAAAAACAAACAAAAATTTCATTTCAAACAAACAAAAATTTTATTTTCTGGATTTGAAGATAAATCAAATATTTGAGAAAATGATAATGCTTCTATTCCTAATTGTCTAAGAAAATATGATCTATGGTTTCAGATTCACCTCATAGTCAACGATCCGTATGCCAGAGATTAAATTTCAATAGAACCGAATTGGTAGGGAAAGATCTTGTTCTAGCTGTGGACAGCCATGCATCTTCTAGTCTGGATTTTGTTAATAGCCTATGATTTTTGCGAATAGAAGTGAGATTCAGCATATTTGTTATTTTTCCATTGATCGAGATTTTTCTTAAAGAAAAGTTTTCTGATGTGTTGTTCCAGATCTTCAGAAGAAATGGAATGTACAGTATATTGACTCACTGTTGCTTCTTTCGCCAGTGAGTTAGTGGTTTCATTGCCTGCAATTCCCGAATGTTCAGGGACCCAAACTAACTGTATTGACAAACAACTCTGAGCAGATTGAGGCTTTGTGATCGGAGAAGTTGAATAATAGTCCGTGATAGCCTAAAACAAACCGAAAGAGCAGAGATGCAAGAAAGAGAATCTGTGAAAATGACATATTTTTTGGGTTCAGCGCAGATTTTAGAGATTGCAATAAGTAGTACCATAGCCTCGACAGAGACATTAAAGTTTATGGAATTAATTTTCTCTGCTATTGACACATTATTTGTAAAATTAACTATTGCAATACCTACCTTTGATCCCTGTTTGGAAGCATCAGTAAAACTCAGTGTATTTTCCTGCCATGATGACTCACAAATCTGGTGAAATAGCTTACAAATTACATATTTTGGCAAGGATTTAATCTAAAAAGGGACACTAGAGGACCAGATGAAAATTTTAATTGACATTTCAGGCCAGTCTGTTGGAATTTTTAATATCAGTGACGTATTTATTTCCTGTTGGTTTTGCCACCATTTGTCTTTAATGGTCAGAGGAGGATTACGAATAACTTGGTTGTAAGTCAGCTTTTCCCAAACTGAAGCACAACGGGATATTGTTGATTTTTTAGCTAAGTGAAAAAATAAATAAAGATATAATTTTTCTAATGATTTTATTTTTATTTGTCTATTTAATTAATTTATTTACTGAGTAAGTTTAAGCATATACAGGTTTAATTTCCTTTTTGAAGATAGAAATTATTCAGGGTATCGGCTTTCCATGCAAAAGAGCTTGGTTTGATTCCCAATGCCGTCATAGACCCACTGAGCACATGCGATACACGTTCTCGTTAAATCTATGGAATCAAAAATTCTGTAGTCGGTCGTTAAACACTTACTATGGGTGTAATGGTCTAGAAAAAATTCCTTCTCCTCCAAATTACAGTCAAAATTGAGGGATGGACCCTCTGGTGGGCTATCTATCGGAGGTGTCTAAGAGCAAAGATGTACTTTCATCTTCCTGGTGCTCTGAGTGAATGAAGGAAGCACCCTTCTGACAACTTCGCATAGAAATCGGCTAGCGAGCTTTATTTGTCCAAGTGTCATAAGTAACAACAGCAACATGGAAAATATAACAATAATGAACAACCTTTTGATGTTAGCTGTCAACAAATGCTGCATATTAGTGTAAAAACTACTTTAAATATCTTTCGATTGATGTGTTTATTTAATATATACACGTATATGATTTCTTTGCAAGGAAGTAAATATTTATCTTATCCTATGATAAACATAAACAATTAATTTAACTTTATATTATTGTTTGATGTACATTTATGACTATAAATGATTCATTGAACATTTATTGAACTCAAACTTAGCAACGTCATAAAGTGCATGTGAAAGTGTGTGAAATTTTTTAACTTTTTTTCAGGTATCCTGTGGCCAAAGATTCCGAACCAAAATGGCCAAAATATTCCGCTTCAGACCGTAAAGTATATGAACTGACGTCGGAAGGAAGCAGAATCACGCAGTTTCAATCTGAAAAAGCTTGTAATGAAATATGGGTACCATTGCTTTCAAACGGTGGAAGCTGAAATTAATTTAAATCCCAACGTCATGCGAAATATCTTAACAAATCATTTTAAAATACTCTGTTACTCATATGCATTATTTTAATATTGGAGTTCATTTTAAAACATTTTTTGAAAAAGAAATAATTTTTTTTATAGAAATCAAGATTAAAATAAGCAATATTAAAAAAGAAATATTCAATAAAAATTATAAGAGAAAAAAATTTCAAGCAAATTATTTCAAACTAATTAAAGTTTGTCATTAATCAGAACTATCAGAAAAAAATAACTTTTTATAAATATTTATGATTTTATAAAGTGAATTATTTCTTTAATTTTTTTAATTTATTGAGAAATGCATGCTCTGTGTGTATGTGTGTTGTATTTCCAATGCAATATCATTTTAATCCTACAATATAGGGAGTTGTTTAAGGTTGTTCTAATATAGACTTAATGTTTGCCTTGAATGAATTTCAGAGAAGAAAAAAAGTTCGATGTTCCAAAAAATTTTCTCAAAATAGAATGAATGATTTAGTTTCCACAATTTAATTGCTCTTCTAAAGTTTGAGGTTTAGAAAGGAATTAGATCATTTATTGTACGTATAAATGACATTTTATCCTTTGCATATTTCCTAATATCAAACTTTAAGAGGACATGTTCATAATTTAAAATGAAAATATCTATTTTAATGATACTCCTAAATTCTTAAATTTTTTCTGCAGGAATCATGCTACTAAAGTTGGAGAACAATTTATTTTATCGAACTGAAATTTTCTGAAAGCTTTATTTCCATAATTATAGAGTTCCAACTATTGTTATAATCACAATTATAGTTATAAAATCTGCTTTAATTTTCATATGAAGATGCTCTTATTCAATTTGCTAGAAATTCTGACGGGAATTTTAATGAAGTTAATGTAGTTTTCGAAAATTGTAAGCTATAGATGGAAAATTACAAAAGTGAAGATATCGTTAATAATGTAAAATTTTTGCTGAAAATATTTTGAAAAGTTTCTTAGCACGTAACTTTTGAAGTTAAAATGAATGATTTTATAATTCCAGATTTTCCTGCTGATTTAAGTAATAAATTATATTTTAATCTAAAGGTTTCGTATTCATAATATTGTAAATCAAGATTTTTGAATAAGATTTAGATAACTATATTCCATTGTAATATTAGTTTTTTAAAAAAATATTGAAAGTTTTTTTCTGGGAAAAATTAAAATTTATATTTTTAAGGTATCTAAATATTTATTATTCTTAATGCAACTTTAAATTATCACTTTTTAATAAATTTTTATGCACACACAGCACACACACAGATATATATATATATATATATATATATATATATATATATATATATATATATATATATATATATATATATATATATATTCAAACATCATAAACATATTTTTGTAATAATATATTTATTTTTAAATGCCAGTGTTTTATTTTAGAAATTTGTTAACTTACTTTTTACGAAAATGTTGTTCTGTTATAACTTTTCCATACCAGTTAGTTCTTCCTTCTTTAACTTAGTAATTTTTTCTAAAATAAAAAGAAATGAAATTGGTCTTATTTCAATGATTTAAAATCTGTTAATATTAACATACAAAACTTATAAAACTGCATAAGGAAAATATTTTCCAAGCACACACATGCAGCCAACTCTCAAATCAGTAAACCTTTCCTATGAATTATCAATTTCTTCAAAAAAGAAATACATTATCTTTGACTTATTCCATTTCAGTCTATAATTAAAGTATTTTAATGATTATATATTTTCCATTCTGTTTTGATATTCATATTTATATTCAAGGAATACAAGAGTTGCATATAAATCCTGATTGCACATAAATCTTGAAGAGACAAGAGTTGCACATAAATCTTGAAATTTCACTAAGATTTATCATTTCTAATGTTTCTAATTTACACAAAGTGGAAACTTTAATAAATTTACCCGAAAGATTATGGATTTATAAGGAAATATTTCTTAATTAACTGCAAATTATCTAAACAAATTGTTTCGATTGTTGTCAAGCACTTTTCACTTTTTAAATTGTTTAAAACAGACCAGAAGTTAAATTGTTTAAAATAGACCGAATTTTTCTATAAATGTCTATTATAGAGAAATTGGCATCACATGTGGAAGCATCAGTTCCTATTAAAAGCTCTGTTTCTGATCCATAAGAGGCATAATAAGTAATCCAAATATAGTATTGTTTTAGTTCCTTTAATTAAAATTCCCGAAACAAGCAGGGAATATTGCCAAATATCTAAGAAATCAAATTTGAAAATATCCTTTGATTCACTAATAGAAAGCCATTTTTTTTAGAATATTTATCATAACATTTATTTTTCTTTCTAACAATAGGATTCTATTCAATTCTAGGATTTCCGAAAGCTAATGTGCTATTATTTTGGTGGATTGTCTTTTCAAAGCTAATTCTTCATCAGTATACTTAAGTGTACAGATGAAGAATTAGCTTTGTACTGATGAAGTACTGATGAAGAATTAGCCTTTATTAGGCAATGTGTGTGTGCTTGCATTAAGCTCTTCTCCATTTAGCCACGAATCCTTTTCTCGCCCTTATTTCAACAGTCAAATCCTAAAGACGGCATAACAATGCACAAAAGATTTACAATCTTTAGCAACACTGAAGCGCTTAAAATAACATTTCTACTTTAATTTATTAATTTGATTTGTAATAACTGTATACTGAACTAAAAGCAATTGCCTTATAATTTATTACACAAGGTACACGTTTTAATTCTTTTACTGTATCATTTTTGTTATCATAAGTGTATTTATATTTTGATACTTTTTCTTTAGTTTTCCATAATCAGATGAGATTTTGAAAAAGATCATTTAAAAATTAGACTTTTCGAATGTAACAGGCAATAGAATGTTATACATATGATAAAATTCGTAAAGCAATCCTTAAATTTTCTGCGTAAAATTCCTTTCCATTTTTTTTTTTTTAAATTGATAAAGGTTGTAAATGTTTTTCTCATAAAACGCATGCAATGGATGTTCCCCTGCAGGTTCCAAGCTGCTTGTATCTGACAATTTTTCCTCTCAAATAATTTCCAAGTTTATGAGATTAGCCAAGATATTATTAAAAAACTGAAATATTTTAGTTTATATTATACAAAAAGCAGAAATATTTGTTGCTATGTTTCAGCTAAATAAATTTCCATGCATTTCTCATATTGCTTCATAAATTTACTACACTGACTCAACTAATTGATAAAATGATACAATAAAATGACTTTTTCTCTCACAAGAGTTACGGGTTTATCATTTTTCTTATTATCAAATTGTTTACTTTTTTTTTCGTTGGAGTATATGATGTTTAAGAATTGATTTACAAGTTTTATTAGAATTTATTTCAACGTTCTACCAAACAAAGTGTCAACTAAAATAGTCTTAAAACAATTGTTTGATTGAAAACTCTTAAAACCTTTTCTGAAAATTTTTATACTAAATGCAATATTTTCTGTTTTCCAGCATAAGTTTACTAAAGGAATTTATAGAGTTTTTTACTTTATACCAGCCAAATGTCAGAACAATTAAATTTAAATTATTTTATTCGTCTCAGTAAACCAGAATATTCTAAATAAAAAGCTAAGTAGTAAAAACTAGACAACGCATTGTACATTTGGCTGATTTGATAACTCAAATATTTAACAAATTCGAATTGAATTTTTTATTTGGTATAATATAGAGATTTTTATTTAAATTCACAAAAAACAGCTCATATTAAAACAGTAAAAGCAACAGCTCACCTGAAATTCAAGTACGAAAGTCATACGAACAATTTCTACACAAAAGTTACAGAAATTAACTCTTTGTGATGACGATTTGGTCAGATTTTATTAATAAAAAATATCACCCAATCAATAAGTTTGTGTATATACTTCAGTAATGATATCAATCTTCTACCAATAATTATTACAGCAATAACTATTTCGGTATTTAATGGCAAACGATATTCGAAATAGCTTCAGTGATCTCAACTTCACTCCCTTCCAAATCATCATATTTTCCACATGATGTATATTTTAAGCAGAATTTTCTTCGTAATTCTTAAAGACAAAACTTGCTTTTTAATGATGGTTTAATATCTAATCTTCTGTTTTTTAAAACTAGGTATCGAAACTTTCTTTATACAATCCAACATTCAATGAGAAAAAAGTGATAAATCTTTGGTGACCAATTATGTTCATATTTTTATTTTTACACTCTCTCAAACATCATATTTCTTTTGTAAGCAAAATGTTGCCAATTAGAAGAGGAAAAAATTAAAATCACAAAGCACAATTGACCAAATATTATTTTGCTTTCACAAACAATAGAAGAAAACTCTCAGAAAGGATATAATTTTATAGTTAAATGTAAAAAAACCAGACGATGAAATAATATTACATGCAAAATCCATGTAAATAAGAAAGATAATTAATCAAAATAGAATATTTGAAGACTAAGGCCCCTATTACATTAGAGTTGCCGAGATTTCAGTTTGAGCAACTCCCATAGACTTAACATAACGTGACGTCACATCTAAAAATTTGAGCAATTCGTTCTATTCGTCCAATGAATACTTGAGATTTCTCTCAGGTTTGCTATAAGAAAGCTAATAGCTGTAAGAAAATCGACAGTTTTTCCAGATTTAGTAATAGATCTTTGTTCTAGCTACCATTTTTATCGCTACTTCAGAAGATGTCTAAATTCCATAATGAATTCTTATTTGCGAATTTAATTTGTAGCCAAATTTTATTTACAATACGCCATCTTGCTTCTTTTTAAAAATATATTCTTAAATTTTTAAATTTTTTCATATCAATTTCTGAATCTTATATAACAAAAGATATAGGATAGATCTTTTAATAACAAAAAATTTAACAAAAGAAGAAATAATTGAATGGGAGATACAGGATAAATTTACTGCCAGTGACCATAATATTATGGATTGTAAATTAAAAACAAATATAAGCAAAAATCAAAGAGAAATAAGATATAATAGGAAATCGTTGAATTGGCAAACTTTAAGTTATGAACTAAAAGGATTAATTAAAGAAATAAATGAAGAGGTAATTGACCAACTGGATGTAAACGAGCTTATTGAAAAAATAGAAACAAAACTATTAGACATATGTATAAAGAGTAAAAAGAAAAATAATAAGAAGTGTATAAAATCAAACTACTGGTAGACTGGTACAACAACTGGTAGACTGGTTACAATACAAAGATCAAAAGTAAGAGCACTAAGAAGAAGATTCCAAAAAGAAATAGAACATGATCAGAGACAAACTCTAAGAGTAACATTTAAAAGAGAGACTGCAATATATAGAAAACTAATTATTAAAACTAAACAGTCTGCATTCAGAGAATACCTAAATTCAATAACAAATCAAAATGCATTTGGCAATCACTATAAATCAATTAGACAGAATCAAAACCTGAATATGATAAAAATGGTCCAAAAACAAGGAGGAGCAATGACTGAAAGTACAAACGAAGCAATAGATAGTATATTAGAATATAATTTCCAATATGAAGACATAATACCAATAGAAGAAAAATACGAAAACAGTAATGAGGAAGATATTACAATAAAAGAAGTAGAAGATACAATAAAAGAAATGAAAATAGGAAAAGCGCCGGGTTACAATAATATAGAATTAGAGGTATATGCTGAATTATTCAATATAGATAGATCATGGTTTACTAAAATAATGAACAAATGCTGGACAATAGGAGTATTCCCAAATATATGAAAAAAAGCAAAAGTGATATTAATACCAAAAGAAGGCAAAAATTTAACTCAGACAGACTAATATAGGCCGATTTGCTTGTTGCCAATATTTGGAAAAATTCTAGATAAGATAATTTTAAAAAGGTTAAATTATACTTTAAACAGTCAAGATAACATAAACAGACAGCAATATGGATTTACGAGGGTAGAAGTGCAGAGGATGCAATATACGATTTAGTATCAAAAATTAAGGAAAATAAGAAGAACAAACTATATACCTGTATAATATCATTAGATATAAAAAACGCATTTAATTCAATTAGAAGAAATAATATATTGGAAGCCTTGAATAAATACAAATTAAAAGAAAATTTATACAATATAATACATTCCTTTCTAGATAATAGAACTTATCTGAATTCAACTAATAAACCTATAAAATATAATATTGGAGTTCCACAAGGATCATCTTTGGGCCCGATATTATGGAACATCATTGTAAATGAATTGTTGGAATTAAAGTTAGAAGAAAATGCAGATATTCAAGCCTACGCAGATGACATAATAATAACGTGGAAAGACAGGATATATTATAAATTTTCCAATGCAACAAAATCAGACATAAGTAAAATTGAAAACTGGATTCATAAATATAAACTAAATCTTAGTATAAATAAATGTTATTACACGATATTTACTATCAGGAAAAATATATCCAGAAGACCAACCCTACAAATATTGGGACAAAATATTAAATATTCAAATCACATTAGATACTTAGGTGTCATTTTAGATCCAAGATTAAATTGGACAGAACATTTAAACTCTTTGCAAGACAAAATATTTTACTTTTTAATCAAAATAGATAGGATAACTAGGAAAACATGGGGCCTAAGACCTGAAATAATAAAAACAATATATAAAGCAGTTATAGAAAAGATAATAGTATATGGATCGATAGCTTGGTATAACAATACAGTTAAAATGAATGTAAAAATAAATCAGATACAAAGAATAGCGTTATTAAAAATAGCAAAAACATATAATACAGTGTCAACAGAAGCGCTACAGGTCTTAACAGGATGCCCACCACTAGACTATATAATAAAATATAACAGGCTAAAATATTTACAATTGAACAAAGGACTAAATATTAAAATAGAAAATATGGAATTGAATAAAGAAAACACATATATTAAACAAGTAAAACATAAGCCTCCTTGGAACAAGACAGAAATAAATTGGACCAGTTCACTTAATACACAAGACTATTATATATTCACAGATGGCTCCAAAATTGACAACAAAGTTGGCTCAGCAGTAATTGTAGGAACAGACAATCAAATTACAGATATAATAAGATGCAGACTAAATGACCAAGCAACAGTTTATGAGGCTGAGGATCAAGCAATATTAACATCAATAGAATATATAATTAAAAATCATATAGAAATTTGCCATATACATTCCGATTCAAGATCAGTTTTGGATACAATAAAATCAGGGAAAACAGAAAATAAAACAATTGACAAAATAATAGATCTGATTCAAACCAATAACAACACTTTTACTTTTCATTGGATCAGAGCACATCAAGGAATAGAATTAAATGAATTGGCAGATTTAAACGCAAAACAGACCACTAAAAGAAATAAAATAGATTATATAGTACCATATACAAAACAACAAATCAAGACAATAATCCATAAACAGATATTAAAGCAATGGCAACTAAACTGGGGAAATTCAAACCAAACTAGAAGACTGTATAATATTTATCCAAGAGTTAAAGAGAATAGAATCTCTGCAGATTTCCTTCTAAATCAGATTAAGACAGGACATGGTGCATTTGCTACATATCAGAATAGATTCTTTAATAAGACAGATAAATGCCAATATGATAATCTTATACAAGATGTAGAACATATAATCTACGATTGTAAACAATTTGATAAAATTAGACTTAAATATTTTCCAGCAAACTATAAAACAATAGCCTTAAAAAACATGCTTAATAACTCTAAGATAAAATGGGGACTTCAAGAAATAATGTACAGTATTTTCATAAGTACAATACCTCCAGAGTCATAAATTAAATGCTATAGCTGTACTGATATTATAATAACGACTAAGATAATGAAATACTTCATTTTAATACTTAAATTTTGTTAATAAACTGAGTAAGTTTATACATAATTATGTTGACATTGTAATTCTTAATTTTAATAAAGGCAAGTAGCCCATTCTTCCGTCTGGGGCGAGTCTGGGTGGACCGCGGGCTGGTGGCGGCCGGTCTGCGTGCAAGGCTCGGACTACGCCGGGGTGCTACGCATGATTTGGCCAGTGCAGATATTGATGCTGACTTAGGATTGGGGGCTGAAGTTCCGGCCTTCGATCAGTCATGAGCCGAGTGCTCTCCTGGCGGATTGCTGTCCGCGATTAGTCATTTTGTTACCGAATACCTTAGGGTGGGACGGCCTTAACAACATGTATTACCCTTATGATATCAATTTCTAAAATTGGATGAAAATTTAAACTCAGCAAAAATATAAATAATTTTACAAAATACACATAAATAGAAATTAACGCATGTAATACAATAAAATTGTATTGCACTGAATATAGTTGGGAAAAAAAACCGAAATTACGAAAAAAAATTACTTTGATTTTAATAAGATTTGCCAGTCTCCAATTCTTAACAAGCATTAAAAATTATTTAAAAATGAATGTTCATTTTGAAACCAACTTAAATAGAACAAAAGTTCTGCAAGCATTAACGATATGTAATTATGAAAATGATCCTAAATTAGAAAAATAAGTTTTGCTGTTTACTTAAGAGAAATATAGATTACAATATTGTGTGATAACAGATTAAATTTTTTATATATTAATAATTAAACTATATGGAAAATTACTTATCTTAAAATTTCTGAAAATTTAAAAATATTTTACTAAAAAATATAGCGTCATCAACGCCTAAAATAAAACTCTTATTTTGAAAAATTATATTTTTTATATATCGTTTTAATACAATTAAGTCTATTCAAACATGAACTCGTGCAAGCAAATCTTTAGAATTTTGATATTTGCTTTTAATTCAGAAGATATTTCGTCATACGTTCTATAATTTAATTTAATTTATTTATAATTTGAATTATAAATATCCCGAATATGAGGCTTTTGCCTTGTCAGTTCAATAAAATCAGTTTCCATCTCTTTTGACCAATCTACGATAAACATCAGCAATTTTGAAATGGAATACGATAATTAAAACCAGCCACTTATTTGCATGTTACACTACTGACCATTAAAATTACTACACCAAGAAGGTGACATGCTACAGACGTGAAATTTATACGAAAGGAAAAAGGTGCTGTGATATGCAAATGATTAACTTTTCAGCTCATTCAGACAAAGCAGGCGCCAGTAGCGACCCTAAATTGTGTTTAAATGAGGAAATTGTTCAGACGGTTTCTCATACACAAATTGCATTTGAACGTTGTTGCCTGGTGAAAAGTTGTTGTGATGCCTCGTGTAAGAAGGAGAAATGCGTACCAGCATATTTCAGACTTTGATAAAGGTCGAATTGTAGCGCACCGGTATTGCAGTTTATCTTATCGCAGTATTGCTGCTCGCGTCGGTCGATATCCAATCACTGTTAGCAGAATATGGAATCGATGGGTTCAGGACGGTAATACGGAACACCATGCGAGATCTAAACGGCCACCTATCACTAGCAGCCGAGAACACAGGGATATTATCCGCATGGCCGTAATGGATCGTGCAACCACGTCATGAGATGTGAGTCAAGCAACGGGGTCGTTTGGAAGACAACAAGTGTCTGCACGAACAGTTCGACGACGTTTGCAGCAGCATGGACTCTCGGCTCGGACACCATGGCTGCGGCTTCCCTTGACGCTGCGTCATAGACAAGAGCGCCTTCAATGGTGTGATCAACGACAAACCTGGGCGCACGAATGGCGAGACGTCATCTTTTCAGATGAATCCAGGTTCTGTGTTCAGCATCATGATGGTCGCATCCATGTTTGGCGGCGTCGTGGTGAACGCACACTGGCAGTGTGCATTCGTCGTCGTCATTTTGGCCCATCACCTGGCGTGATGGTATGGGGTGCCATTGGATACACGTCTCGTTCACCTGTTGTTCGCATTGATGGTGCTTTGAACAGTGCTTTGAACAGTCTGGTGTGTTACGACCCGTGGCTCTACCCTTTATTCGAGCCCTACGAAACCCTACGTTTCAGCAGGATAATGCCCGACCGCATTGTACGGACCTTCCTTGATACGGAACATGTCCGGCTGTGGCTTTGGCCAGCACGTTCTCCAGATCTTTCACCAATAGAAAACGTGTGGTCAATGGTTACCGAGCGACTGGCTCGTCACCAAACGCCAGTCACTACGGTTGATGAACTGTGGCATCGTGTTGAAGCTGCATGGGCATCTGTACTTGTACATGAAATCCAATCTCTGTTTGACTCAATGCCCAGGTGTATGACTGCTGTTATTACTGCCAGAGGTGGTTGTTCTGGGTACTGATTTCTCAGGATCTATATATCCAGCCAAATTTTTTGAAAATTTAATCACTTGTTATTTCTAGTATAATATATTTGTCCAATAAATATCATTTTGTTATTTGCATTTCTTCCTGGTGTAGCAATTTTAATGGCCAGTAGTGTATTACTTCCACTTGGTGAAAAACAGACAAAACTTGATCCGTGTTTAAAATCATTGTTCGATATGCTCAGCTGTGAAAGAATCTGTAATATTATTGGACGAATGAAAAGGGGTGCTCAAATTTTTAACTGTGACGTCGCATAATGTATTAAGTCTATGGGAGGTGCTCAAACTGAAATCTCGGCAATTCTAATGTAATAGAGGCTTTATGGGTATGTATATATATATATATATATATATATATATATATATATATATATATATATATATATATATATATATATATTATATATATATATATATATGTATATATATATATATATATGTATATATATATATAATATATATATACATATATATAGTCAAAAAAAGAGATTTTAATATATATTCATGTATCTCATGTTTTCACATTTAATCGCATAATAGAACTATTCTCGATAAGCTACCTTACAAAAAATATGTCTGTTATGCTTTGTTTTTAAAATTTTGAAAAATGATTTTAGATATATAAAAATTAGATTTTATTTTCATCAGTGCAATATCATTATTTTTATAATTTTTATGGAAATTTTTGCAAAACATTTTGTGACAAATGTAGTTTTGACATCAGAAAAGTAACAATTATCCTTATGCAATACATAACATATTTCTATTAGTAAATATTTTGTTAATCAAGCTTGTATATAATTTTTTAGTTAAAAGGATTTTCAATGCTTCTAAATGAAATTCAATAGGTTTGACGAAAATTTAAAAAAATATATCATATTTCGAAAACTATTGTGAAATATAAAAAAATTTGGCAACAATTAAATTGTATTAGATGCCTATTATCAGAGTTTTGGATTTAAAATATATGTACAGGGTGATTCTAAATTGTTTTTAAAATTTTAGAGGGATGATAGTACCCATCCAGGCAAGCAATAATCACTTAAGAACTATAGGGCCACATTCCTCTCTGAGAGGCAGAAAAGAGGAATTCTCACCTGACAGTGCTTGACCAACACTTACAAAAGTGTTGGGTAAGCGAATGAATAACACCAAAAGTTTCATAATCATATATATTATTTAGTGAAAACCTCACAGGAACTGCTCAAAATGACGCCCATGTGCGTCGTTGCACTATTGATAAAGGCAAAGGAACGATTGCCACACCCTCTTGAAGATTCCTGTTACCATATTCATTTTGTCCCTAGCAATAACAATTGAAGACCCGCGATCTTCTGTTGAGAACGAAACTCCTGTGAACGCCAGATCAGCACATGTGTTTCGTATACTAAAGATTTCATAAACTTCCCTGAAGAAGAAATCCAGTAGGTTGAATTCTGGTGAGCGAGGAGGCAATACCACATATCCGCTACATGCAACTATTCATGCGGGATATGTGGCATTCAAAAAGTTACAGAACGTGATGAAAAAATATGCTGAGGCTCCATTGTACATAAACCACATGTCTTTTTGGATGGGGAGTGGAACAGCCTGCAATAATCTCAAAAGCACCTCTCTCAAGAAGATACGGTATGTTCACTGGTCAAACGGTCTGGCATGATGTAAAGTAAAGTAAACACCAGTAGAGGTCCCTATACTTAACTTTGAAAGGGTTTCACCAGATTTGATGGACCCACTGCAGAGAAAAGAAAATGGAACACACTACATAAAAGACAATACAATTATGCTTGCAATAATATGGAGACACTGGAAATTAATAGTTTTACACAGTTTGTAAAGTATGAGAAAGAGGGTTTGTAAAGTATACTATTTAAAAAACTGAATTGCAACTGAGAGTTACCATGTGGACACATAAGAAGCATTCAAAATAGGTTTCAAACAAAATACATGGAGGATGTGGTAAGAAAGGCAAATAAAATACATATCAAATTGCATGTATACAAGAAATAAAGAAAATAAATGGAAATACAAAAGAAAATAAAAATGATGAATCAGAATTGAATACAGTAACCTGCACTTACTTCAAATTCATGAGGTAATAATGATTAATGAATAACTAATGCATTTGGTATGAATTTTACAGTTGGGTATATTGACTCAAAGTAAGTTAGGAAACATGAAATTCTAAGCTATTTATACAAAACATTTAGATAGGTTGTACATAATGCATTAAAATAGGTGAAAACAACTGATGACAATAACTGTGATTAAGTAATCAAGTAAGAACGCTGGAATGATGGTGAGAAAATATCAAAAATATAATAATGAATTATGTACAAGGAAATGAAAAACAGGTGAAATGTTACAAGTAGAGAGGAAAATGATTAAATGTAGAAGATGAGAGAGATGATGTATGCGGATTTTACGACTCATCTTCGAGGTGAAGTCTATCACCGTCACAGGCATCATTATCCTCCTATTCTTCTGGAATTATTAAATTCTTTTATTCAAGGAGAAAGTTTATAAGGTTAATTACTTTTATAGCTTGGCAGTCTTGTTGATGGTAATGTGTTTGAGCCAGAAACTTTTCAGATTGTCACTGGGGGTAATAAAAGGAGTAAAATTCCAGGAACTCGTGATGGGGTATGTTGTAGCATAATGAATTGGAGTATCTTCTTCTCTGCATGCACAGCTATCAGTGAGTAGTACTCCTGCTCTATGCAGGTAACTTGGAAATGGTCCATGTCCCGTTACAAAAATTGTTATTTACCTTGGCCAGTACTGTTGGTTCAAATTCACTTTTGGCAGGATGGAGTAGATTGAGCGTCCGCTGATATTCTAATCCCAAAGAGTTTGCCAATCTTGAATCAATGCAACTTTCTGATTCTTTTAAAATGAGACCGAGGAAGAGGGAGATAAATTTCCTGTTCATCTGAAGCAACAACAGGTTCTGCTAAGCGGTCTGCCATTTCGTTCCATTCAAATCCTACATGAGCCTTTATCCAACAGAGGGAGATGTTTTGTTGGTTGTTAAGTTCCTTTTGAATTTGCCTGACTAAAGGACTGAGGGTTTTTGAACTGCATAGCTCATAGAGACTTGCCTTACTATCTGACCAGACGAGGCGATTCTGTTCTTGGTTTGTGGCTCAGTCAATATCCTGCTTAATTGCGAACATTTCCGCCTGGAAGACTGGACAATTGATACTAGGAAATTTCTTGTTTCTACAAATAAGAAAATTTCTTTACATATACATAAAAATGTTAATGGTTTGTAAAATGAAATCTTAACAATTATCGTGTCTAAATTTTTAAAAGAATAAGACGTTTGTTGCCATAGTCTAATTAGAATTGAAAGGTTCAATAATAAATGTTATTTCTTAAAACTTAAACAGAAATCAAAATAAAGGATTCTTTTGTAAGAAATTTTAAACGTAATTTGTTTTAATAAACGTTATTCATAGTAAAGTTTCATCATTTTCATTCGTTTTATGTTATAATGAAATGTTAATATTTTTAAACTGTGATAAAATGTATTTTATATTGAGCATTGTATTATAAATGATTTAAATTCTTTTATAACTTTAAATTATAAAGTGGATAGTCTAAAAATAAATTTATATCTCATTTAGAATATAAAATGCGCCCTCTTGTAGAAAGGAGCCAATGAATTACAGGGGCAGAGTTTTAACTTATGAAAGAGGTATTTGTAATGCTTTTGGTCTGATCAACGCTCAAATTTAAAGGAGAGTGGGGCATATGCCGGATCAATGTTCAAGCATATAAAGAAAGGTTAAAAAAAACGCTCAACTCGAAATTAGACAGCGTTGAACATAGTGATTTATTCAATATTTCTTTCAATTACCATGAATTTAACACAATTTTAAATAGTCTAGCAATGAGAAAATCATAGGTTTTTAAAATATATGTGTGTGAAGACAAAACATGATCCTTAGAGTATGTAACTGTAACTTTCTGGGAATGCATTACCTCTAACTTGAAGAGAGCTACAATCATACCAATCTTCAAGATTTTAATACATCAGAAAATTGAAAGTTGCCGACTAATTTTGCTTTATCCGCATTACACAGCAGATTTGTAATAAATAAACTAAACTGGTACCATGAAGAATGTAATTTGATAAACAGGTTGGCTTTCGGATAAATTGATCAACGAATAACCAGGTTACTCTTTAATGTCAAATAGTGAAGGGTGAGCTGGAGAGTAGAAATATTCTTTCCGCAGTTTATATTGATTTCGAAAATGCATACAACTCATCTTGAAGAGAGTGACAATTGCAAAAATTCATGAATTTGGTTATTAATGGTAGAATGTTTCATTAGAAAAAATCTTTACTAGAACAATTACTCTGAAAGATGAAATATGGCAACCAGTTCTCTATGTTGTTTAATCTCCAGAAAGGTTTACCCCAAGGTGCATTCAGTAGCTGTGCTATGTTCAACATGTATATTTAGGATTTGGTTTCTTGCCTAGAGTCTGTAGAGGTAGTAAAAATTTCTTCTTTTTGCAGAGGACTTGATCATACGGATACAGCCACCAAAGAAGAATACAAAAGCAATGATAGAAAGTAAGTTAAATAAGGCATTATAAGGTTTTGTCGTGGTGTAACGATATTAATATGGTCGTTAACCTTGATAAAACTGATGTTTAGTCCTTTTCTTCAATTAACCAGACTTTTTGCCCTAACTTTGTTATCGAGACAACACACTCAAAATTACCAACGAATTTAAATATCTGGTGGCAATCTTTGACAATAAACTAAACTGAAAACTCCATTTTGAGGCATTCTCTGAATGAGTACTCAAACGAATCAACATACTGAAGCATCTGGTGGGATCACTCCTGGAATGTAAAGATTGACTTTTAATTTAACCTATAAAACTTTCCTTCCACTCTTGATTACCAATTGCTGCGAATCATTAATAATATGCATCGAAAGTGCTCTAAAAAATTAGAAACAATGCTAAATAAGGTGCTGAGAGTCGTGACAAATGCAGTTAAGTCAACCCGAATTGAGGCCATTTTATCGCTAACAAATAACAGACCTGTTAAAGCCATCACTGAAAAAGGAGCTTTTCACTTATTTGAAAAATCCATACAAAGTGAATTTTTTTTTGCACCAACTATCATCCAAAAACAAGTAACTTAAAAATGCAACTTGGTTTTATTAAAAAATTTCTGTTTATGGGAGAAAGTTTAAAATTTTGTGATGTGATTTAGAAAAATTTAAAACCACAAAACCGTTTTGAGTTAAGAGGGGTTGAAACAAACCGTTATTTTAAAAAGAGACATCATAAAGAATGAGAAATCTCCTGAAATCCTTTGCAATAAAAACCATTCCTTCTGAGTACCGAAAAGATCACTAGCTACATGCTTATACAGATCTCTCCAATTTTAATTTCAGGTGAAACAAGTTCTGGGATCTTTTTGTTTTGTTTTCATTCTTTTCATCTGCTGAAAAGTACAGAACTTCCTTTGATGGTGAAGTTTAGGCTTATTCATTGCATTGAAACTATTGAGTATTCCCTATAAGTTTGAAAATTTTTTACATTCTCTGATTACCAGGCTGCAATCCAAGAAATTAGTTCGCAAAGAAACATCATATCGAATAATGTACTCCAGACCCGGAAGTTTATCAGACTTCTAGTAGAGAAATACAAAACTATTACAATCCTGTGGCTTATTAGGTATAGAGACATTTTTTACAACGAACAGGCAAACTTCCTTGCTCGTAAAAGCACTCTGATGATTCTGCCAAATTGCTCCTTACTGTCCTACCACTTCATGAAACTAATATAAAACAATTCATAAAAATTAATAACTCTTCTTATCTTGAACTGGAATGTGGCAGATATCGAGGCATAATCAGATAAGTCTCACCGAGATGCTGTAGCCCTTTTTTATCTCCTAGTAGGTCACGACTGCCTAGAGGAACTATTATATAGCCTATATCACTGTAGTTCTAAATCAGATTTATAACCATCCTGATTGTCAACTATGTAATTCTAAAGAATCCATAAATCGTAATCATTTCCATCACTGTAGTTCACTCCATAGATTTGTCTCCAAAACTGATAAATATTGGCGTGAAAGAGGGTTCTGAGGAAGTTACGGCGATCTATTTTTTTTGTGTCTCCTTAATGTTTATTCCTTTTTGTTCTTAGTTGTGCTTGCTTGCTTTCCCTGCCATTAGAAATAAAAAAAAATTATGAATTGCAGTGTAGTTGCAGTTATATTATCAGAGGAGAAACAGTTCTCGTTGTAAAACTGCATCAATCAAAAACGATTTAACTTTATATTTAAATAATTATGGAGTAATACCGTAACAAACTTTATGCACATTATGCACACACAAAAGTGCATGCCTAATGTGCATAAAGTGTGTTACTATATGTGTGTATAAAGTGTATATCTATGTGTGTGTATAAAGTGTATATCTATGTGTGTGTGTATAAAGTGTATATCTATGTGTGTGTATATCTATGTGTGTGTGTATAAAGTGTATATCTATGTGTGTGTATATCTATGTGTGTGTGTATAAAGTGTATATCTATGTGTGTGTGTATATAAAGTGTATATCTATGTGTGTGTGTGTATAAAGTGTATATCTATGTGTGTGTATAAAGTGTATATCTATGTGTGTGTGTATAAAGTGTATATCTTTGTGTGTGTGTGTATAAAGTGTATATCTTTGTGTGTGTGTGTGTATAAAGTGTATATCTATGTGTGTGTATAAAGTGTATATCTATGTGTGTGTGTATAAAGTGTATATCTATGTGTGTGTGTATAAAGTGTATATCTATGTGTGTGTGTATAAAGTGTATATCTATGTGTGTGTGTATAAAGTGTATATCTATGTGTGTGTGTATAAAGTGTATATCTATCTATGTGTGTGTTGTATGTATATGTACAAAAACACATACTGCCGAGTGATTTAAAAGATCAAGAAGGAATATTTTATTGAACTATCTCTTATTTATTTGGGAACAGAGTTTACATGCTTTTGTAGTGCATTTATATCTAGAGAATGTCATGCATTATCAGTGTAATTTTTTAGATTTTCTAAATTAAATTGAAGAAGACACTGTGTTAATGGATGCTTCTTACCACATCATCTAACACACTTTCTAAAGAGTTATATCTCTGGATGATTGGTGGCTGGAAATCCAATTTTTATTCAGCAAACCAATTTTGAATACATATGGCAACATGTACAGTTCCATTATCATTATGAGGTACCCATTCGCAATCATATTAAAAACATCACGTTGAAGGAGGCACTTGATCTGCCAGAATGTCTAGGTACCTCATACCTATTTGTTTATTCTCGAGGAAAAGGACATCATCATTTCCATGCTAGCGGAAAATTCTCCATATCATGATACTTCCACCTGGCCTTGCACTGTTTATGTAGGGCAAGATGGATTCATGAATTCACGGGGTGTCTCAGTATACTGCGTCTTCTATCACTCTAAAAAAGATATAAAATGTTCTGGCCACATTCCTCATTTCTAGTTCTTAGATATCCAGTTACTTTTTTAACGACACCATAGCAAAATAAGTTTTTCATTGCAGTTAAGAGTGAGAACAAAACATCTATTTTGTCCTTCAATTGGATGGAAACGATACTAAGCATTCTTTAGGAAATCTGTGGTCTAACCGCATTTACAGCTTCTAAATAAGGACTTCGTAGTCTGATTTACTTCTGAACTGCCTTTATTTTAACTTTTTAACTTTGACATGATTGTTTTGGAGAACACAATGAGATTTTCTGTCTTTAAAACTGAGGTGTCTATTAAACGGGCACCAACAATACTAACTTCTTTGAATGTTGAAAAATCGTCGTCGTTTTTCCCTTTTATTTCATTTATTGTGAAATGCGCTGTTACACCTTATGGACATTCTCATAGAGTCTATCCCACATCGAAAAAAACAATTTTGAGTTATTCATTCCTTACAAGAATTTAAATTAAAATAGAATGGCCTCCAAAAGTTAAGGAATAACCGGTATTTTGTACTTAATTGGCAAATAAATTAATGTAGAAACACCAAATTTGGTAAGATCTGCACAAAACAGGCATTATTGATTATAACATATAAATTTACATAAGAAACATCTAAATGATTTACAACAAAAAATAATCTCGCTGCAAAAATGCATTTCTGAAAAAAAAATAATCTAAGTTTTTAGAGGTAAAATGTCATAGAAACATGACAAAAAGGAATTTTAATGTAGGATATCCTAATCTCCTGCTTGAATGTATTGAGGGCATCGACTTTCCATGCAGTTAATTAAGTTGTCGGTTACATAATTGAGAAACGATGACCGGACACGAAGTAAGCTGTTTTTCAGCTCTCTTACATACCTTGGTGAAGGACTTAAAGCAGCAACCTGTTAAACAAGATAATCTCCCAGAAGCTCTATGGATTTCAGGTCTGAAAATCAATCTGACCATTCTTTTCTGCCACTCCAAATCAAAACCATATAGATATTCCTCAACAAATGTAGTCGAGGAGGTCATATGCTATCATCCATCAGAATAAAATCATTACCAATTTCAACGGTATATAAACGGGCATGCAAATCAAGGATCTCAACCTCATATTCTCACCAGTTATTGATCCTCCCAAGAACACATGCAGTTCAGTGTGACTGTCAATTGAGATCCCGTTGTTCACCACCTCAGTAATTGATTGGTAGAACCTTGTGTTTATTCCATCGAGTTTAGCACACAATTTGAGTCGATCAGATTGTGTGCTGAACTGAGAGAAAGTAAAACCCATTACTGTCTGCTTTAAGAAACGTGTTCTCTTGCCCAATATAAGCGGTCCCTTTACGTCGTCCGGTCAGGAGGGCGCACACAAGTTCTCTTGCATTCAATTGAGATCCCGTTGTTCACCACCTCAGTAATTGATTGGTAGTACTTTGTGTTTATTCCATCGAGTTTAGCACACAATTTGAGTCGATCAGATTGTGTGCTGAACTGAGAGAAAGTAAAACCCATTATTGTCTGCTTTAAGAAACGTGTTCTCTTGCCCAATATAAGTGGTCCCTTTACGTCGTGCGGTCAGGAGGGCGCACACAAGTTCTCTTGCATTCAATTGAGATCCGTTGTTCACCACCTCAGTAATTGATTGGTAATACCTTGTGTTTATTCCATCGAGTTTAGCACACAATTTGAGTCGATCAGATTGTGTGCTGAACTTAGAGAAAGTAAAACCCATTACTGTCTGCTTTAAAAAACGTGTTCTCTTGCCCAATATAAGCGGTCCCTTTACGTCGTCCGGTCAGGAGGGCGCACACAAGTTCTCTTGCATTCAATTGAGATCCCGTTGTTCATTACCTCAGTAATTAATTGGTAGTACCTTGTGTTTATTCCATCGAGTTTAACACACAATTTGAGTCGATCAGATTGTGTGCTGAACTGAGAGAAAGTAAAACCCATTACTGTCTGCTTTAAGAAATGTGTTCTCTTGCCCAATATAAGCGGTCCCTTTACGTCGTCCGGTCAGGAGGGCGCACACAAGTTCTCTTGCATTGAAACCTACCTGATGAAGACGCTTTCAAACTGTTCTATTGAAATTTCTTCTTCCGTATGCTACAAAGTCGTCTGAAACAAGTTGTGATGCAGAAATGCTTCTTCTCCTCTATGATCTCTCCACCTCTATGAAAATTCTTCTTCCGGATGCTACAAAGTCGTCTGAAACAAGTTGTGGTGCAGAAATGTTTCTTCTCCTCTATGACCGAAAGGTTTACAAAACAATATTCTGCAGATGTTGCAGCTCCTGGTCGGCTTGGAGCATGTTTTCTGAACACAGAAGTTTCATTTTGAAATTCTTTTCAAAAACAGTGTTATCCCCTCACTTCGAAACATACTAATTCGCCTTGAAGCATCATCTTCTGAACAAAGCATTTCCATCCATACTTTTTTTATTAAAAAAAGTGATAGTTTTAATTTTTTATGTAAATTTACATAAACAGGTTTTTATTATTTATATAAATTGAAAATTTTAGCATCATTTTTTTTATGATGTGTTTAAAAAAATATGTTTTTTCACTTTTGAAAACGTGTGTATTAATGTTTTCCATTCAATGCCCAGTGCTTGGGTTGTATGCCTATGAGAATATTTTAATCTTTTCTAATTTTTCAGTATAACTCTAAATAATAATTTTAAAAAAAACTAAAATAGAGTATTCTGCTTAAAAAACAAATTAAAAGATAATACTTTTTAACTTAGTTTAAATTTATTTCTAATAATAATATATTTTGATTCCTTATTTTTATATTAAAAAAAAGGCTATTTTAAATGATTTCAATTAAAACATTAAATTATCAGTTTTAATTTATAATTTCAATTATTAATTACAAAAGTTTTTGAAGAAATTTTAAAATGCATAGTTTCGATTTTATGTAAAACAAAGCTTATTAAAAGTAACAGTCAAATTAAAATGTAGAGGGAGAACTGTTATATATAAGATCTAGCGTATTACTATTATTACATTGATTTCAATGTGGTGTTTCAATATGAAAAATTGCAGGTTTTAGTTGAATAAGATGTTTCTTATATATATATATATATATATATATATATATATATATATATATATATATATATATATATATATATATATATATATATATATATATATATATATATATATATATATATATATATATATATATATATATATATAAATGTCTCTTATTAATTACATAAAAAAGTTTGCTAATTACTTAAGTGAATTGTATGACATAAATAGATATTCTGTCTATATATATATTTGATTTTATATTTGAACAATGTTACTTATAATTGTTTAACTATTTCTATATTTAATAACATGGAAAATATAGTAAGATCTTATTGACACTTTTTCAAATACGTCACACGTGTCATGTAAGATAACTCAAGGTAAGTTATACTTCCTTCTTTATTTAACTTCATTTGTTCACCTGAGTAGTTAAAACTTCCTTTATGTATTCACGTTTCCTAAATTTGGAGTTAATTTGTCCAGCCAGAAACATTGTTTTCCGTTTAGAATCTAATAAGTACAAACTTTACATGAAATAGTGCTGCCAATTATATTTCAAATTTTATCTAAAAAGAATTGAAAGGATTATTTTTGAAATTAAAATAAATTTGATTTATTTTATTAGAAGTGTCTCTTTAATTTTTTAAGTTTGAAATTAAATACTTATTAATTTAAAACGATTTTGGAGAAATGTGGGTTTAAATTAAGATTTACTGCTAAAGATGATATTGAATTAATTCATATTTATTTATATTAATAAATTTAAAAATATTTCTGAAAAAATAGAAACGATTCCAACGTTAATTTGATATAAAAAGGCTAATAAAATGGATTATTAAGTCTGTACTTGTAAATTGTAATATTTCAAATTGCACACTATAAGTAAATCAATTTACACTAGCATCTAGAAAAATGTAATAAAGTACGGGTGTTTGCTCATTTGTGTCTGTATATGTATCGAAGCGAGAGTACGTGTAATTATATATGAATATTAATAGTCAAACTTGTAATTTTCAAAACTTAGAAGTTATTTGATGCTATTTTTGTGTGGTGTTTTAAATTTCTAAAACATTTCTCAAATACAACTTAATAAAACTGTTATGTATGCAAATTTACATATTTCACTACAGTTTTTAAAAGGAAAAACTATTACAATTAATATAAATTGGATGAAATCTTAAAATTTTTACTATTAATAATATTCGTTAGAAACTTTTTTGATTTTAAAAAACATTTTTCTGTTGTAAAATTAAATGCATTAAGCATAGATACACCTATAAAATTTGTAAGTAAGCTTTGAGTGCATATATTTAAATGTCTACCAAAGATTTAGATTAAATATCTATTCCTGATTCTTTCAGTTCTCCATACTTGCTTGCAGATTAAAAATAATATTTATTATCTAGGTGTAAGTATATGGAGACAAGGATTAGCTGCTTTAATCATATGGCTTTCTAGTAATAAAGTTACATATTGCGTTTCATGAACATTATTATAGATGTCATGCAAGTAAATTTATAAAACTCAAATTTTAATGCCATCCCTCTATCTAGAAATTTATATTTAATATACTATAAGAGAGAGCGATATTTTTCACATATTTATACAAAAAGAATTTACTTTTGTGTCTTTTAATAATTTTTAGCAATTATTATTATTTTTTGATGATCAAAATTGATCCCAAGCTATTAAACATCGAAATTTTTTAAAGACACTTTTAATCACCGAAAAATATATTCTATTACTCTACGGAAGAATCGGCATCCTGCTGCTCTTTTGGTGTAAAGTTGCGGCTCTCCAGTTCCATGCCAAAAAATTATCATCAGAAGCCTAAAAAACATTTTCACCTAATTTACCTAATTAATATATATTTCTCAATATGGCTTCGATTTTTATAATCATTAATTGCAAACCACTACGCTCAACACACAACCATAACGAGATGAACTATTGTTTTATCATAAAGTTTAGACTTTATGAATAATTTTATCTTTTAGCTCATGTTTATCTTCCGTCTACCCCATACAACCACCAACTGGAATCTAGACAACGCGTCTAGACTCTGAAGATATTATCAATCGATAATTCTCGGATACCGCTGTCAACGTTAAGTTGGATGTGTGTTAATTTAATCGCTCTTGATCTTAGAATACCAATTAGATTATTTCAAGAAGAATGTGTTTTATTAATTTAAAGCAAATTATCTTCTCAAATGTGTACATAATATGTACACATTTGAAAAGATATGTTGTACATTATATAATATGTTAAACCAGTAACAAAATTGAATTACATATCTGAGGATCGAGTTAACAATGCGATAATAGCGTTATCGAAAACTAAGTAAAATTTAAAAAAAAATAATTCTTTTCAGCTCCTTCCCAGCATGGCATATGCTAAAAAAATTTAAAAAACATTAAGGTTATTAACAGCACATCTTGACAAAGGCACCCTACGATTACCAGTTTCAAGATTTCTTAAACAAAACACATGTCCAGTGTTTTTATTTATTTTTTCAAACTATTTTTGCGAGATAAAATGCGATAGCATTTTAAAGGAAACGTATAATAACGTTTAGTTTTGTTATTTGAATAAAATAAAATATTCCTCAATGCAGAAATTCAATTGACCATCCCGAATTGGGAGAAGACAAATGTTCCCAAAGATTCAGCGACATGGTAGAATTAGATTGTAGAAGAACAATGAAACTAAATGAACTAAATGCTAAAACTGCAAGGAAAGATCGATTCAGCCAACGCCTTGATTGACGAAATAGTTTGTTTCGAATACATTTTATTGTAGAAGACAGAGTGAGGGGTAAATTGCTTTATTTTAAAAATCTGCTGTAAAATCGTGATTAGACCACTGCAACTAACGACACGAATTACTTCACCACATCTTTGAAAAACATAAAGGGATGAATTAACTGATAGATTTGACCAATCCAAATCAAACAGAAAAATTACAGTAAATCTTTTAAACACACAAATACGTATAAGATTAACAGACCCATTTGAAACTGATATTGAATCGTTCAAGTGCAGTTTTTGGATTTGGCAGGAAGTAAGTATAAAGTGACACATGTGTCACTTTATACTTACTTCCTGCCAAATCCAACCCCTCAGGGGGTTTACCTTCTTTAGGTAAACACGGGTGTCACAATCCCGAGGTACCCTAGTGATCTTTCCTCATCTTTATTTTCTTCTCTCCTTTACTCTGCTGCTTTTTCTTCCTTTTCTCCCTCAGTGTGGTTGCCTCGAAAGAGGTTGAGGGCTCCCCTTGAGTAGCTATTGCCGCACTGTTACTATTAGCTTCTTTTGGGGACTAAATCACCCGCGTGTTTGCCGTGCGTGGAGACCCGTGTCCCTGGAAAGGAGGATCCTGGTGATTGAGGCTCTCAGAGACCAACACATCACTTTGGCCTCTGCTTCAGGTAAACGGGAGGTGTGTTGTGGTCCTCAGCATGCCAATCGGCTTCCATGCATCAAGCGATCATATATCTGCTGTGTGACTCAATAAGGGTGGAGGCCACGTCAGGGATATATCGAAAGCGTATAAGGTCTGGCTAGCACTGATGCAGGTATACTGCATCCCCTTGTTGGGCTCGATGGTGGGTGGGGCAGTCAGGCCTTGAAGTAATTAACCTATTTCTATGGAATGTACTTCTAATTCTATACTCCCTATGGAGCAACAAATGATACAGGATCAGAAATATTTTGTTATTAAAAGAGCTGAGGGCAATTTTGACAATGTCTCTCCTTTCTTAATTAATAAGTGTCTTATTGGTACTGTTGGAAATGTAAAAAATGTTCACAAGATGAAATCTAGTGATCTCTTAGTTGAAGTTTTATCAACTGAACAGGCCAAAGCCACCCTAAAACTAAAATGCCTTGGTAATATAGATGTTATGGTATGTCCTCATAGTAGGATAAATTCTACACGGGGAGTAATTTCAGCAGATGATCTATATAATATTTCAGAGGAGGAAATTTTGGATAATCTTGTTTACCAAAAAATACAACGTGTGCAGCGCATTACATTCAGAAGAGAGGGTAAAATTATAAGAACTTAACACCTTATACTCACGTTTGCTACTCCTATATTACCTCAATCTATTAAAGCTGGCTATCTAAATTGTAGTGTTCGCCCCTTCATACCAAATCCATTACGTTGCTTTAAATGTCAGCGATTTGGCCATGCAAAAACTACTTGTAGGGGACATTTGACTTGTGCTCGATGTGCATCTGTTGGACATGACAGTAGTCAGTGTCAATTACAAGAAAAATGTGTCAACTGCAGTGGTGAACATCCTTCATATTCCCGATCATGCCCAACCTGGATATTAGAAAAGGAAATTATTACTGTGAAAATAAAACAAAACTTATCTTACCCTGAAGCCAGGCGAACAGTGTCATCCCGTACCCCTAATCAAGGTATTAGCTATTCACAAGCAGTTAAAAAAGTCATGAAATCTTGCAGTACCCAAACAGATTTCTTAAATTTTTCAAACTTATCCTCAAATATTTCTAACATAAATGTCTCACCAATTCCAAAAGGAATTTCTTCACTGTCTTTCGCAAAATCTAAGTCTCTAAGATCCCTAAAGTTAAAGAATGCAAAAGAAGGGCTTCATATATCATATTTAAAGAGTAAAAGAAGCTCAAATGCCTCCAAGACAGATATAAAGAATGTAGACCCATCAGATGATGAAACACTCCTAAGTGGAGATTCATCTGAATCACAGATGGCGTGCTCCAATGCCGGAGCATTCAGCTGAGCTTAATGGGAACCTTCGTTTCTTGGAATTGTCGAGGCTTTCGCACTCATATAGAAGGTATAAAAACAATTATAAATCTGTATAATCCAATTTGTTTTGCCATCCAAGAAACATTTTTGAAACCTCAGTACAGTTTAAAACTGCATGGATATAATTGTGTGAGGAAAGATGTTAATTATGATTCAATTTCTGGAGGTGTATGCATTCTTGTATCTTGTAATATTCCTAGCACTATACATTCCCTTAACACTTCATTACAGGCTGTTGCAGTACGCATACACTCTACATCTCTCATTACTATTTGTAGCATTTACTTACCTCCCCATGTGATCATCCATGAAAGCGATTTAAACAATTTGCTGGATCAACTACCTGCACCCTTTATTCTACTTGGTGACTTCAATGGTCATAACACCTTATGGGGAAGTGATAATATGAATCCTCGTGGCAATATAATTGAACAGTTCATTTCTAATAACAATATCTGCCTTCTAAATTCCACAGAAATAACCTATTTCCATCAACCATCAAGAACTTTTCATTCATTTGATTTAGCTATTTGTTCTCCATCAATTCTACCTTCATTAAATCTTAATTTTGATAAGGATTTATATAACAGTGATCATTTTCCTTTAATTATAAATCAAACTGGTATAAGCAGACCACAAATCTTCCACTCCTCTTATTCTTATCTTCGTGCAGACTGGTCTCTCCACACTCATTTAGCAGCTATTACTGACAGCATGGTTAGAAGTGATAATATCAATGATGCTGTGCAAAAAGTAACTAATACACTTCTAGATGCCGCCAAAAACACAATTCCCAAGCGCTCCCCAATTCCACGCAAATATCATAAACCATGGTGGAACCGTGAGTGCCAAGTATCATACAAAAAACAAAAAAAGTTGTGGGCAATTTTCCGCAGGTGCCCTACCATGGAAAACCTCATGACTTTCAAAAAAGCTAAAGCTTTTGCTCGTCGAATGCGGCGAAATAGTCAAAAAGAATCTTGGATAAGATATGTTTTCTCCATCACATCATCAACTTCCAGCAAAGAGTTATGGAAGAAAGTTAAAGCTTCCAGTGGTTTATATAGGGACTTCTCTATCCCAATACTACGCACAGGAGCTGACAGAATTTCTTCTCAATATGATATCGCCAATCTTTTAGGTGAAACTTTTGCAAAGGTATCTAGTTCAGACTCTTATAATCCTAAATTTCTCAGAATCAAAGAGCAAGCTGAAAAGAAACCTATAAAGTTTCATGATAAAGCCATACATCCATATAATTGCAATTTCTCTTTGCTGGAATTGCAGAGAGCCCTGTCCCAGACTAAAAATACTAGTCCTGGACCAGATAGTATCTCATATAAGATGCTTTGTCATCTTAATCATGAATCTTTAATGAACATTCTTTTTCTATTCAATAGAATATGGAATGAACATGTTTATCCCAGTCTCTGGTGCAAAGCAATTATTATTCCAATTCTTAAACCTGGGAAAGATCCAGCTAACTCTCAAAACTATCGTCCAATTGCGCTTACAAGTTGCCTTGCTAAAACTTTGGAGCGTATGGTCAATTCCCGTCTTGTTTATGCAATTGAAGACAATCAGTACATATCACTTTATCAAAGTGGTTTCCGGAAAGGTCGATCTACTGTGGACAATATTGTATACCTAGAAACACAAATTAGGAATGCTTTTGTACGGAGACATCATTTGGTGTCTATAATTTTTGACATAGAATAAGCTTATGATAAGACATGGCGTTATGGAATTCTTCAAACTTTGTATAATTTTAATTTCAGAGGAAATTTACCCATTTTTATTCAGAGCTTTTTAAATTCTCGCATTTTTAATGTCCGTATAGGATCTGTTTTATCTAATCCATTTATCCAATGTGAGGGGGTTCCTCAGGGAAGTGTTTTAAGTGTTACTGTTTTTAATATTTTCATCAGCAACATTCTTCATGTATTGCAACCATCTGTCCATGGAACTTTATATGTTGACGACCTCCAAATTTCTTGCCAAGGTTCCAATATCCGACTGATTGAACGGCAATTACAAACTGCTGTCAATAATCTAGTTGCTTGGTGTAATGAAAATGGGCATACTTTGTCCCCTTGTAAAAGCAAATGTATCCATTTTTGCAGAAAAACTGGGCCTCATCCTGATCCAGAAATTAAGATATCAGGCACAACTATTCCCGTAGTTAATCAGGTATCATTTCTTGGGCTTATATTTGATAAAAAGTTAACCTTCCTACCACATATCTTAGATTTGCGCAAAAGATGCAAAAAACCACTAAATATTTTGAAAGTTCTTCAATACTACTTGGGATGCAGATCGTAAAGCATTACTCCGAGTGTATCAGTCAGTTATTCTATCTCGAACTGACCATAATAGCTTAGTTTATGGATCAGCCAGATCATCAGTTTTGCGCAAATTAGACCCTGTTCATCACTCAGCTTTACGAATCTGCTCTGGAGCATTCCGGACATCTCCTGTCCATAGCCTTTATGTAATTTGCAACCAGTTACCTCTTGATCTGAGACGTAAGCAACTCTCTCTACATTACTATTTTAAAATGCTATCAGTATCGCAACACCCTTTGAGATCAATGGTTACTTGTCCCTCTTTAAGAAGGCTATATATAATGCACGACCACATAACATATTACCATTTTATGAACGTACAAATTCATTCCTGTCTTCATCCGAGTTTCCTGATTTACATGTTCAAGCTACAGATGCTCTAGGATTTCCTCCTTGGAATATTCCTGTTGTCAATATAATCAAACCCTTTACTGGATACAATAAATCAGCTACATCTCCCCTTATTTTGCAACAATTATTTTCACACATTCATTCTCATTATTCCTCCCACATCTCTGTATATACAGATGGCTCAAAATCAAGTAGTCATGTTGGTTGTGGTATTGTTGTTGGAAATACAGTTTACAGCTATAAACATGCATCATATTCTGTGTATACAGCCGAAGCTGTTGCTATTAAACGTGCTCTAGAAATAATACATTCTAGCCCTTATCGAAAATACTGTATCTATACAGATAGCATGAGTGTGGTCATGCAATTAGATCATTTAATGATAAAGTGTCATCAATTATTATGGAAATATTGGATATATTAAATATATTGAAGAATAAAGGATTTGACATCTTGTTTTGTTGGGTTCCAAGTCATGTTGGTATTGCTGGGAATGAACTTGCTGATAATGCTGCTAAAAATGCCTCTGACATTTTGTATACTCCATTAACATTATTTGACATTAAGCAAATTATCAAAGATTTCATTTTCTCCCACTGGCAAAAAAACATGGGACTTGCAGAAAAAAACAATAAATTATATAGTATATCCTCGCACATCCTTCCATTCCCAGTTGCTCCCATGCGAAGAGTTGATGTAAACTCACACGGCTTCGTATTGGACATACTAGATTTACACACAAGCACTTATTCTTGTCTCAGAGTGCTCAATCTGTGACATGTGTAATGTACCATATACGGTACATCACATTTAATTGTCTGTCCTAATTTCAATGATTTACGCATTGTATTTTTTAATACCACAAATTTAATTTTATCCGACTTGATTGGGTTTAAACCACATAGAAATTTGTTTGCATTTTTACGTGCAATAGGTTTCTTGAATTCCATTTAAGATTTTTTATCCAAAATAATCTTTACATATGATTTTCTTAAACTTTTTACACATTCCATTATATACATATGACTAGTCTCTTAACACAGAATTTTCACCTTCAGTTTTAAATATTGTACGGTGCAGAAATGTCCACTATTGGACCTTGCATCAGTAAACCTTACAAAATCAATCAATCAATCAATCAACCTGCCAAATCCAAAAAAAGTGACACATAACAGTTGATTATGCATTTAATGCAAGATATTTTATAAATTTTATTTAATTTCCACCTTTCATTTGCGTATTCAAATTTAATAGTTTCTAGGATATGAATGATATAGTAAGAGGGTAAATGATCTATAAAAATGATTCAAGGAAGTTGCCTAAGCAAATTTCAAATGTTTGAAAATATCCATATTAAATGTCTTATTAAATTAACCAGAATGGCTGGGTTCGGTTCCCAATGTCACCATAAAGTCACTGAAATATATGAATTTGGTGCTTGTTAAATCTGTAGAATTGAGAGTTCTGTGGTTAATCGTTGAGCAGTTACGATGGGTGTAATGTTCTATAGAAAATTTCTTCCGCCTCCATATAAAAGTAAAATTAAGTGAGTGGATCCACTGGGGGTGCCATCAATCGGAGGAGTTTTAGAACAAAGACGTACTTTCAAATTCGTGTGCTCTGATTAAGAGAGAGTCTCCCCTTTATGACTTAACTTTTCATAGTCGTTAGCTAGCGAGCTTGGTTTGTCCAGGTGTCATAAATAACAACATAATAAATGCCAGAAAAACAGATGACATTAAATTAAGATTCAATACGAAACTATTCTATTCTCTCTTTCTCTAATGAATCAATATACAGCTTAAAAGTTGATTTTCTTTTCGCAGTTTTATCTGGAGGAAATTAGGAATCTATTATCTGTTAAAGAGAGAAATATCTGTTCACGGAATTAACTTATCAGTCAAAATTTGATGAATTGGATAATAATAATTTTAGTGAACTCTCTGATCTTCGTACCTTCGATTGGAAATTTTTTAATTACATTAATCAATGAATAAACTAATTATAAGTAAAAATTCTCCAATGAAAATACATCTCAATCAACATTCTGCATCAAAGAGAGAATGGCAAATATCCATAATATCTGTAATTCACGAATAACGAATAAACTTAAATTACGGAATTGTAGAAAATATTAATAGTCAATAAGTAAATAGCATTCAAACATTAAATTAGATTCATTAAAAATAGATAATAATAAAAATTTTGAAAATATTTATCTATTTATCTTGTAAACTTCAATTATAAATTTTCTTCATCGAATATCCAAATTAAAAGGTACTTTTACTTGAAAACAATATTTTAAATCATATTACTTTGCCCTTCATTTAAATCTTTTCACACTTACAAATTATTAGCAAAATTAAAAATATTGAAATTGTTTCTGTTATCCATCTTTTTTTTTTTCTTATTTCAGTATACGAGGGTTACTCTGAAATTTTTGAGATACGCACAGACGAGAATTTATAAAATAAAAATAACGGTTTAATTTTAAAATACAAAGTATTTTAACACAGAAGCCGAGTTTTTACTGACTTACTTCAACTTGTTTAGCATAGAATAAATTTTAAACAGAAGAGAAAGTGGAGTTGACGGGAGAACATTTACGCGCTGTGAATTTCTACGATTTTAAAACAGGATTAATTCAAGAAGAATGTGTTCAATGGTTGCAACTAGCATTTAGTGATGAATATCCAGCTCATGCTACTGTATTCAGATGGTTTCGAGAATTTAAAACAGGTTGCAATTTTCTTCAGGATGCAGAACACACAGGAAGGCCGCCGTCGGCAGTAATCCCGGATAATGCGTCTGCCATACGAAAAATGTTAATGGATGATAATCGCTGTACCTATCAAATGATACAGAAGGAACTTATCTTTGGATTCGCAGCCATACACAAAATCATTCATGAAGAATTACATATAAAAACAGTAGTTTGCCATTGGGTTCCACATAATCTAAGTGAGCACCAAAAAGAGGAACGTGTCAGAATGAGTAAAGAAACTCTTAAATTGCTAAATGATGGTGGCCACCGCATCATTTCTAAAATTGTAACAGGTGATGAAACGTACATACCGTTTTTTGACGTTCCAACACGTCAAGAAATCAAAGTATGGGTCTTTGAATATGATCCCACGTCGACCATGGTGAAAAAACAACATGCACTGAAAAAAGTGATGTATGCCGTTTTCTTCAGAAGTACGGGATTGGTCAAAGCCACCAAGTTGGAAGGACAGAAGACAGTATCAGCAAGCTGGTATACCACTAAATGTCTTCCAGAAATTCTACAAGAACTGAATGTTAGGGGACTAATGCTTCACAATGACAATGCATCTTCACATACAGCCGGATTAACAATTCAGTTTCTTAAACAAAAACAAATTAAAGTGATCGAACATCCGCTGTATTCACCTGATCTAGCTATGTGCGACTTTTGGTTATTCTTTAATCTAAAAAAGAAATTACGTGGACATCGTTTTCATTCAGAAAAACAGATTGATGTGGCTATAAAAGCATTTTTTTTACCTATTCCAAGAAATGAATGGCTTAAGGCATTCACTCTGAGGAAAATTAGTCTACAAAAGTGCATTGATGCTGGAGGAGACTACTTTGAACACACCTAAAATGTTCTTAAGTGTAACTTTAAAAATCTAGTTGTATCTCAAAAATTTCCGAGTGACCCTCTTATTTTAAAAGAATTTAAGCAAATTTCTTCACTTAATGAATTTGGAGATGTTTAAAACCTTTTCACATTCCGATGATCATAGATTTACTATAAACAAAGCTAATCTTGAAACTCTAGTCATTTCAACTCTCAATATTTTTAGAAATCTCAAATATTAAATAAAAATTTAGATAATTTTCTTTAATATGAATGAAAGGAGAAACATTATCCTTAAGACATTGGTAAAGGTACAGTCCACAAAAGGTAGAAGGTATCGATATTCTTGAAAACAATTGCTTCAAAATTTATGATTTTAATTATATCATTTTTGTAGTTAATGTCATAAAATATATCTTGTGTTTAGTTACATTCTTAATAATATGAAGTTAGCTTGTAAGATACTGTTGAAAAATGAATCCAAGCTCATTATGCTGTTTTAATAACCGTTTCTGCTTTTGTTTCTTAGTGATAAAAACTCTTGTGAGTCGAAAACTATACAACTTCTCTCCATAATATTAGAAATTAAATGCAAGACTGCAATTATGTACTTTATCTACAAACTGCTATCAGTATTTATACTGATATAGTAATTTAATAAGGCATAAACTGAATAAAATTATAAATGTGCTCTCCTGTTATAAAATGAAATGTTTATCTCTTTTATAATGTCTACTTTGCATAGAGAGTTATAAGTAAATTTTATTCAAGTTTTCAAATTTTTAGAAAAAAAATTGAATTGTAATACAAAGAAATCAAATAAAATTTTTGATGTAGGTTGAATATTCAATTCACAATTAGATTTTTTAAAATGGGTGTTTTTTATTGAATTCATTTCAATTTTGAGAAATTTTTATATTTTGACAGAATATTTCAACAAACGTTTTCAAAAATCGCATGGGAAATGAAGAATTCCCAAAACATCTGCTTAGTAATATTCATTAAACCTTGTTAAAAATGAGATGATGTGTAATAGCAATATACAGAAATGAAGCCAATATCTCTTTAAAATTAATCAACTCTTTTCAACGTTATATTTAAATGTGTTATGAGTTCTATTACTAAAAAAAATATAATGCATTTCATCATAAAAACGATTTTTCATTATATGTTTCTTCAAGTAGTAAATATTATTTATTATAGGATTAGAATACTGAGAAGTTATTAGAAATTAAATAAATTTAGTTTCGTCAATACGTTTTATACTTCTAAAATTGTAATGCTTTTCTTAAATTTCCATCATTATATATGTAGATCACGTCAATATTCATAAAATATTACTTATATGTATGCATGTATATAAGTGTGGTTTTAACTGTCAAATAGAAATACCCTTTTTCAAAATTTTAGTTTTAGGTCCTTTCGCTTGCTCTTTTTAAATAGCTGCCAAATCCTTAGAATTATTTCCCATTTATATACTTCTGTTGAAAATATAGTTAAATAAAGTGATAAAAAATATTATACGTCTATACAAACTTTATTGAAGCACTGTTTTATTTTTGAAACGTTCCGTGTCAAAAGAATAATTTTGGAAGAATTTTCCCTTTCTCATTAATCTTATATAATTATAATTAAACAATCGTTTCTTTTGAGGGATTTTTTAAACTTTTTAAGTTATAGTTTCTATAAAAGAATAATAAGGTTACCATGAAATTCCCTCACTTATTCCCTAAGTGTGACATCATCCTCAAATTTTTTATGCAGTTGTACGGAGAGAGAAATAATATATTGCATTAAATGATATTTTTTTAAATATTTTTATGAGGTAATTTGCTTTAAAAGTTAATTGATAATCATTATTAAGAAATTAATAAAGAATATTTTGGACTTGGAATACGTAAGCTATTTTTTTACTGCTCGCAGATCTTAATGTATTTATTTATGGCACCTTGTATTCCATATTTTAAAAGTTATTTAAACGACACAACATAACCAGTAATTACTATGAGAAGAAATAAAACTATATTGCATTTCTCCTAACAGAGAGAGAGAGAGTTTATTAAAAATTTGGAATTATAAAATGAATATAAATTCCATTGGCGATATCAAAATTGCGATGATAACTTAATAGTGGAAATTTTCAAAAGTTAATTCATAGATAAGTCATGAGAAAGTTGCACACGTTACACATGACTAGCCTTTATTTCTTTTTTCGATAAAAAGACTTGTTAGATGAGTAAACACGGAATTACTCATGCATAAAATGTATTCAGCTTATTTCATTTACCCTATCTTCGTTCTTTATACTAACTTTTTATTTTGATTGAAACTTTTATGAATGAGTGTTTACATTTGATGGTTTTAAGCCACCGGAAGATACCAATTTAAATAGACTGTTTAACAAAAAAACTAAATTCAATACTTCCTAAGTCCTGGAATCAAGGAATTATTTATGACAGCCAGTTGTTTGTTAACATCCGTATTTCCTTCTTGAAATAACATTTCGTATTCAAAACAACAATTTAGTTAAATTTTACTTAAATTTTATTGCTTTGAATAAAATCATAATAAGGAATAAAGTAGCAAATTTATGCATCTCTGATGTTATTGATCGTGATTAATAAGAGAATAGATGGACTAAAAAGTTTATAAAAAGCACTCATTTTTCTTTATCAGATTTTATCCAACGAAAGTATTTCAAAATATAGAAAACAATACTAAATTGGTTAGCTATTTAATGCTTATTTTTATGTTTATTTTTTACTATTTTATGATTATTTTTAAAATATTTTAAATTATACGGGTGAGCAAATTTAATGAAATGTTTATTTAACTTTGAATGAATTTAAAATTAAATTTCTCAGTTAAATATTTCACTGATTTTCTCATTTGTTTAAGTTTAAGCTAAGATAAAAGATTTAAATATTTCGCAACATCTGTTTTTAATGTATATATTTTATAGAATCAGTAAATGAATGCTATCGGGTTTATATTTCATACTATTTTGAAGTTTTTTCTTTCATAAATTTCTATTATTTATTTTACTATGCATGTTTTTACATAATTTCAATGATTTTGTTTCAAAACTTATAAGAATATTAATTTCAATATAGTTGCAGTTAACTATAAAATGATCACAATATAGGCAAGCTATTCCCATTCTAATATGAATAGATAGTTTTGATACAATTTGCAACATTCGAATTTTTTTATTGAAGCACAAAACTGACATTTTATTTATTGTAAATAAATTGTTTTTCATAATAAAATAACCATTCACTTATTGATATCTAATGAAAACTGTTTATTATATAATGATTCAAAATATAATTTCTTTTCGTCTGTTTTTATGTAATGCTTATAATAGACAAAGTATAACAGAATATATGGTCTTTGAATTCTACATTTGCTTATTTATTCAGAACCAAGAACTTCATTCAACTTTTACATCGCGTATATGAGCCTATCAGCTTACCACTAATTTAATAATGTGTTCTATTAAAATGTAAGATAATTTGATAGTGTATTGTATTTATATGTAAGCTTATTTGATAGTGTGTCGTATTAACATGTAAGCTAATTTGATGATTAACATGAAAGCTAATATGGTATTGCGTTGCAAAAACATTTAAACTAATTTGATAGTGTGTTGTATTAACAAGTAAGAAATAAAGGGAGAAAACTCCCGAGTACCTACCCTAGGAGATGCGCATACACAAGGCAGACAAAAAACTTTCCTTCCGTTGTTCAATAACAGAAGTGATAGACCACGTGATCTTACTACTTTGTCTCAGGGATATTTTTGGACTACTACGATAAAAATCTAACTGATGATTAATACCCATAAAGATTAAAGAAAAAAACTTCTACTGGTTGATTTTTTATTTTACAGTTTATGATATTATCCTCATTTAAATATTTTCACACAATATAATCGAAAAATTTCATTGCGTAAGAAATATCATAAAATATTTATTATATTTCAAAATTGCTTTCAGAAAATTAAATTGTTGAAGAAGTATAATAAAATTTAAAATTAGTCGGCAAATTTTAAAGTATAATAATAATTTTAAAATACATGATACAAATTAAAAAATTCCAAGAAAATTTTTAAAAAATATAAAAAATTTTTTAAAAGAAATTTATAATTGTTACAAATGTTACTTCTAAGATTGCTGTGTTGTACATAAATATGTATAAATAATAAATGCAACATTTTAATTAAGTGGTACACGCACAAACAACAAATATTTTATGCTTAAACAATTTATTATTACATTCTTTATCTGAATAACAAATCCAAATTAAAAGTAATGAAATTAATTCTAGTAAAACTATCTTTGTATTTATTGTTTTACATTCAATATTTGTCATTTAATTATAGGATTGAATATCATGTTTACTTCCGATATATTAACATTTTTTTTTAAACTTCCGTTGAAAAATCATCGAATTTAATCAGGAAGTTTAACGGCAATGTTTTAAACTAAATTAGATAAGAATTGTCGTATTGTGTTGCCTAATTAAGATACTTTAAGTGAATCATTGAAGAGTTAAGCGATTCACTATGAAGGGAAATTTGCTTACTATCGAAGGATTAGTATTATTTTTCTTGATCAATTTTTCCTGTATGGAATCGGTCATGCACAACCTTGTCAATGCAAAGTATAAAAACCTCCTTCGTAAATCTACCAGTGATAGTTGAACAACTGTAATATACTCGTGAGAAGGTAAGTTAAATCATTTTACCATCTCTTTTAATTTAAGGTAATGTATTAAAAAATTTTTATGTAAGCAGAAATATATTAATAAATTCATTACCATTGGAAACTTTTTATTGTAAAAATTTCTCAGTTATAAATTCTTAAAAATTATTTGCAAACGATACGAACTTGAGTTTCGAATATTTTCATGAAAATATGTAAATTTTTATTATTTATTACTCGTTTATGCATAGATTTGACTTTTAAGATTACAAATTAAAGTTGAATTTATAAATATTAAGTATTGCTTTAAAAGTACATTTAATTTTTGAAAAACTAAACTTTTAATTTTAATGCAAACATATTTCGATTTTTAAACAAACAAATTGCAGAGAAAAAAGTATTTTCGTTAAAATGATACGACAGAGGATTTATAAGTATAAAAATTTATATAAAAATGATTAAGTTTTATAATCTCACATAGAAACAATATTTCGTCCTGATTATTATGAAATTATAAATATTTAATAAAGCTAAGATAATAAAACTATTTAATTTGTTAATGACTTTGACAGATGTTGTGAATAATTATTTCATTAGATTGGATTTAATTGTATCATTTGTTCTTGGTAACTTAACTAAATGTATTTAAAATATATTTTTCAATCTTAAAAAAACATTTTCTCAATCGAAATGTTATAATTTATTTTCTTAATTTTATTATTAAATTAACGAAATTTAGAAGCACACTTATGTTCTAAAAACTAATCGTTAATATTGCTTAACATTTTTACTATGTAAATTATTCAATAATTTTTCAGTAGAAGAAAAATCAACGAAAAATCATTCAAAATGTCTAAGTATTACAATATATTCATAATTCTAATTCCATTTATAAAGGTGAAGCTCTACGACTAAGAAACAAAATGGATATCGCCTTAGAGAGGTCTTATCCAACACCATTTGCAAATGTGTCTCTTCTTCCTATGCTACTTTTCTCTTTAATGCAACAAAAACATTCACCTCAAACATCAATGGCCATTAAGAAAGAATATGATTTTATTATAGGTAATAAAAAGCTTTAATATGAATTTATATATTAAAGACAAAAATCTAAATGTATACTTATTTATAAGTATTTTGTATTAAAATGAAAGAATTTTGATGTTATTTACTTTAATAATTTCTTAATTATTGGTTTGATTTTAAATATTTTAAAAATTTAATTTATTTCCCTAAATGGATAAATTATTTTTTACATTTTCCTTGTATCCTTATAGAACTTTTAGGAAAATTTTTGAATACTTTTATACTTTAATTACTTTAATTATTTTATAATTTATTTCCCTAAATGGATAAATTATTTTTTACATTTTCCTTGTATCCTTATAGAACATTTAGGAAAATTTTTGAATACTTTTATACTTTAATTAATTTAGTAAACTCTGCTTCATTTTTGCAGATTTCTCTTGTATGTTTTATGAATAATTATTATAACTAAATGTGAAAATATTTTAATTACCGTATTTTCCTGTATATAATCCACGGATTATGTGTTAAAAAAATTCCGAATTGCGTTATGCCGATTATACGCCGCCGCGGATATTCTGACAAAAAAAAATATTTTTTTTTGATATCGCAAAATATATGAAATAAGCAATATTGAAAATTAATGAGTTTCTTTTTTTTAATTTCCATCAAGCTCATTTAAAAATTCAACACCTTTAAATATGCTTATATTGCATTTAATTTATACGAAATACACATACGGGAAAATATAAACTTCAAGCATGCTACTTTATTTCACCTTCTTTTAGTAAATAAATTCTTCAATATAAGAAAATTTTACAATTAATGTTTTGGAATTTAATTCTATTTTGAAGAATTCACTTTTAAAATTATAACAATAAGCTATTTTTATAAATTATAAAATCATTTACAACTATTGTTGTCTGACTGCCAAATTACAACTATTACATTTTTAAACATCAAAAGAGAGACAAATAGTATTGAGGATCGGGGCGAATGTTTCCTCCATCAAAATAAAGCGAAAAGTAAATTTAGTAGTAACAAATGTAATATGAATGTGGGGAATACTCAAAATTATATCTTCGTAAATCATTACTCAATCCATTTTAGTCGGTGCTGGGTCAGCTGGATCAGTACTTGCCAACAGATTATCTGAAATGCCCTGCGTTTCTGTACTCTTGTTAGAGGCCGGTGGTCCTCCCCCGCTGCTGACAGAAATACCTGCCATAGAAAGGCTCTTCTGGAACACAGACATAGACTGGAGTTTTAAAACAGTCCCCCAGAAACACACTGGAGCTGGTCTGAAGAATCGAGTAAATATATTTTAATCAGTAATCTAAATATATTAAGTTACATAAAATAGGTTAAATTATGCAATTATAAGATATTAAAAATAACATTATAATAAAAGTGCTTAATTCCTGATATTCAACGATTTAGTATTTTTGTAAATATTGATAAATCTTGTATTATTTTTATTTTAACATTAGATTATTTTACATAGATTAAATTGTGCAATAATTAGATATCAGGAATAATATTAGAATAATAGTTAAATATCTACTTATTTACTTAACAATATTTTATTATTTATATTTACTTTCTATTTTTATTTATTATTATTATTTATTACTTTTATTTGTTTATTTATTCTTTATTTATTTTTATTTTCTATTTTATTTATTTATAATAATATAATTTAAAAATATAACAATTAAACAAATTAATTAGGTTAAATTTTGGAATAAGATATTAGAAATAACAATGTACAGAAGCTATAGAATTATTTATATCCGAATCATTCAATGTGTTTGCGAATATTTGTAAATCATGTGCTGTTTATAGAGCATAATATAGTACAATAATGTATATCGTATCAAAATAATAGAAGTTAAGATTTATCAAAGTCATAAAAATCCTACATGTAAACACAGAAGTGTTAAATCCTCAAGTTTTGATTCTAGAGACCTTCTGAATTATACAATTTGCTTTCAGAGTATCGAAATTTTTACAATTATATTTTAAAAAGCCGTTTCTAAAATGTAATTATGATAAAATATCAATAGGACCGACAGTTATAGGAAGTAATCATACAAATGTATCTATACAAACTTATTGGTTCTATTTTCTAAAACCATCTGAAAAAATAAAAATTTTATTTTAAATAAGGTTTTAAATGTTTTATCCTTATTGAATTATAATATGTTATGTATTTCAGTTATAATATAAGTAAAACTTAATATTTGTATTTTCTATAACTTCATATGCAAAAATTACAAAATAAATTTTAAACTCTTCAGAAAAACTTAACGAAATTTATGCAACATTTGACTTAAGTTAATTCACATATAAGTAGCAAGGCATGTTGAGATGATCACCATTTATATAAATTCAAAAAAACACTTCAATCCTTATTCAAATAGATGTTTTTAAAGGAAAAATATTTAATCTTTTGACAGCCGTTTTTGAAAAGCAAATTCTGAATAAATTTGTACAAAGTGAATATTAATTTTATCATTCCTTAAGTAAGAAGGAAATTTAGCTGTTTGGAGTGTTTGATTTGTTCAGACAGATAAATCATACACAATTAAGCTTTCCTTTTCATAATTTTGTGGAGATTGCACGGATAAAGCCCCTCCATAAAATTTAACGGATATTCATCAATTATTGAGTTTGAATTCATGATAAACAAACAATAATGGTTTCAAAATATTTTATTGTATTAGAAAACTTTATTTACTGGTTCTCAAACATAAATAGGGAAAAAATATGTCTGCTCGTATATTAATGCGCAAAGATAAAAATTTATTTTAGCATATATTGAGTCTGATATCCAACAATCTGGACAAAATATCAAATACTACACATTATACATTTGAATAGGAAATTTATAGTTCCATAAAAAATGATGATATTTAAGAATAAAATTTTTAACTATTGCTTAAATTTAAATTAAATTTTCTCACTTCATAGTAAAATAGTAATAAAATTCAAACAATAAATAATTTATATATTCTTGTCTTGTTTTAATTTTCCCATTATCAAAACATCGTACATACTTCCATTTTGAACAGCATTCTTGATTTAATTTTCCTGCCAAATTATCGGGAAATATAAACTTAAAGATGTAAGTAGATGTAAATAGATTCAATATGCATTCAAAAGATCGAATAATGCATTGTAAAACGAATATATACTAAAACATAACAATTTCTATTGCTAACCATAATAATATTTAAATGTTTCAGCTGTTTCATCAACAAAAAGCAAACCTAATTGCATGTTTAGATTCAGTAAAAGGCAATTAATGCAAAACATCATATATTTCAAATTAATTTATTTTGGGGTATTACTTCTTCTTTATTTTACATAATATGATTTCTACTTTTAAACACAACATTGAGCTGAACAATATATATATATATATATATATATATATATATATATATATATATATATATATATATATATATATATATATATATATATATATATATATATATATATATATATATATATATATAATAAGATCACTTGTTAGAAGTATTAATATCAGAATAATTATTAATATATTATGAAAAGTATTATTAATCTTCGAACGTGAGTTATTCAATTCAAAACTAATAACTTTTTCAAATATCTATAAAACAATTTCTTTTTAAATATACTTAAAAAAAAAATAAAAATAAGTTCCTTAACGATTTATTTATTCAATGCAGTGTTGAAAAAATACTAACAGGAAATGATTCCTTGCATCATATTAAAATCAAATATTCAAAGTATACTTTTTGCAAGGAAACTCATATTCGGGAATTGTCCGAGCTCTTAAAGGTACCTACTCACTGGGGGTTTCGCGTTAGGCTGACCACCTTCCATGCTTACCTTACCAGGGCCTTTCGCTCAAGAAGATAGAGATGGTTACTCTGTTTGGAGAACCCATCTCTGTCTGAAAACAGTGATGGGTACTCGGGTACTCCATGGGAGAGATCTTGGTCCACATGGGTTGTCTTGCCACAGAGGAAAAAACTTAGTATTTTAGACTAATTTTTAAATAAATGTTTACATGAATATTAAAAAGATCTTGGACATTACTGTTATTTCATATTCAAAAGTTAAATTCAATTAAATTTATAAAAAAAACAAAGAAAATGCTTGAAAATACACAAATATATGATTGTGTTAAGACAAGGGAAATAAAAAATAAACGCCATTTAACTGAGAGATTTTATTTTTGTGATATTTAAAGAAAGGAAAAGAATATCAAAAAATTTATATTTAAAAATCCATTACCTCTTAGAAATGCCATTTAATTTATTTCATTTTAACTATTCTTAAGTGATAAAGAAATTGGCACGGAAACTCTATGCCAGAAATGTTAATATCATTAGAGCAAAATTTATTCTGTACTCACTCAATGTAAGCAATCCTAAAATATCATTTTTAAACAAAATTCTCATATCATACATGCGATAAATTAAACAAAAGGTTTGTACCACATATTTCAATAAATTTAATTGTGATTCTATAAATAAATGTTAAGATATGCGAGTGAACAAATGACACAGGCATATTTTTTCGGCAGACAGAAATGCTTGATTATGAAAATCTCAGAAATGTCAGCGTAACACAATTTATTAAGAATATAGGTTTTATATTTGTACAATAAGCTTTATGAAATTGAGAAGTGTTGAAGTATATATATATATATATACCATAAACTCAAAATTTTAACTCTTATTTAGGTCTAGAGCAATCCTACGACTTAAGCCAATAATTCATAATTTAGTGATCAAATAAACTGCTTAAAGTCAAGGTTTAATACATAAAATATTAAACTAATGATTCCGTTTCTGTTTTCAATAATTTGGTATTTATGTTCCTTTAAGACAAAATCCAAAAGATTTAATCCAAAACGTTTATTTCAATTAACATGGTATCCCACTTTAGCAAATTGTGTGGCCCAGTGGTAAGACTCTCGGGGGCTCAAGTGTATTAAATGATGGAATCTACAATCGAGGAAATAGGAAGAACTACGACGATTGGGCTGCCAATGGCGCAGAAGGTTGGAGTTACGATGAAGTTCTACCGTACTTCAAGAAACTGGAAGAAAATTTGGATCCGGAATACATATCAAATGGTAATAATACCAAAGCCTTTAATGTAAATATTAAACTATCACACGAAGCTTGTTACTCAATAAACTCATTGAAGTTGCATTAAATGCATGGAATTACATGCAGTTAAATTTTAATTATTTCAGGATACCATGGAACAGAGGGAGAAACTACTATTCACAGGCCCCGTTATAGATCTGAATATAAAGCTGCTCTCTTCAAAGCTATAAGGAAATTGGGATACAAAGTAGTAAATCCCAATACCCACCGTCATACAGGTGAAATATATTCAAAACTTCGTGATTCAAGATTAATATGTAAATGTATATAATTTTAAGATAAATAGATTTTGATATGAATAAATTTCAGTTAAAAGTTAGTGTTTTTAGGAAATACATATTAAATGTTTCTTTTCACGTTCAAAGTTTAAAAAAGTCAACATCGTGAATGCTTAAGCCAGCTCAATTTCATTAAAAACTATTTAAGATTAAGAATTTTGTATGTTTGTCATTTTACAGTGATTGTTTGCACTCGATAGTTAATTCAACAGGGAAACATATCATGCAATCGACTACGAATTATAAGAATGATCTACAAGCGAGAGGGGAATCGAATCTACGAAATATTTAACAAAGATAGTTATTCAGTTGCTGACTCGGTCAGAATATAAAGGTTGCAAATGGGTCATTTCTTTCATTAAGCTACTTCTAAAGCGCTTTTCTCATTGATGTTATTCGCAAATGTTGTAGTCTTAGGCTTGACAAATTTTACTTTAATAAGTGTTACTTTTATTAAAATTTTTGAAAGATTATTGAAATTTGATAGAAAAATATTTTTAAAATTTTTTAATGGATTGAAAAAAAAACTACTTTTTTTCCAATGCAGCTGGTGAAAACGAGCACAGTTCTATCGCCAAATGTGGATACAGAGAGAACAAAGAATGATAGAAACGTATATACAAAGTACAAAGTTCAGGGCGCAAGTCTGAAGAGCAGCTCTCTTGCCTCCCAGTAACGGGAGTAGATAGAGTCTTCCTTCAGCACAGGACATATAGGGAGGTGGTCTGAAGTTATCACCTGACCCCCCGCTGCGAAGGGAACAGGCTTACAATCTTGAGTTTGTGGAGATGTTCATTAAGACATTCATGCATTGTGGCCATACGGAAAGCAGCAACAGCTTTATACCTAGGATAGTCCGGGAGGTTACAAATAGCCGAGTTCCAAATTTTGTTCTTTGTTACTTCTTATATATAAATTGGGAGTATATGATTTCTTTACAGCTAAGTTAATTTTTGTGACGATTGATCTGTATCAAACATCCTCACAGGGATTCTGCAGGATAGTGCATCCCTTCTTTGCTAGGCTGTCTGCGGCTTCCTTTCCTGAGATGCTACAGTGTGAAGGTATCCATTGTAGGTCTACCGTTTTGCCTCTTTCCTGGAGACTCCAAAAAAGTGATCGGAACTGTTGAATAGTAGCAGAACCAGGAGCTTCGTAGCAGTTAGCAATTGCAAGAACTGCCGCCTGTGAGTCGCAAAAGATCTCAGCCCGATCAAATAGAGATGGTAGGACATTAAGGTTCAGTAAAGTCGTTCTTATTGCTGCAATTTCTCCATCAAATGCAGTATGTGTGGGACCAAGAGACGAGTAATGTGAAAAATATTCCGAATGAATACCGGTTCCCACGTTCCCATAGGCATCTAACTTCGAGCCATCTGTATATATATGTATCCATTCATTTCTCGGGAAACGGGAGTGGATTGTCTCCATACCTACGCCTAGTAAGGCCTCAGTACAGTCCCGTGCCTTTGAAACAGGTTGTAGTAAATCAAGGCAATAAGGAATTTGCTGGACTTAGATTGGATTAATGGGAGGCATCAAGGACTCAGCTTGAAACGGAAAGTCGTATCATAACATCTCTCGCTCCGCGGCCTGCAGAAAGCCCTCTTGAATCTTTAGTTTGCATGGAGAGGAGCCAGAAGTAGTCCACTGAGTATTATGTGGCATTCTTACTAGTTTCTGATAAAGTTTCAAGGCAGATTTCTTGGTGTCGTATTCAATGCTCATTTCGCCTGAGTTGGCAAGCAAGGCAGGAATAGGTGTAGTCTTCACTGCCCCTGTAACTAGCCGCAAAGCTTGGTTTTGGATTCGTTCCAGTCTGGCAATTTGAATTTGAGGAGCCGTTATTAGTGGTGCACTGCAATAAGTCATAACAGGTTTGATAAAAGCTTTATAGGTTGTATGGAGAATTGAAGTGGAGCATCCCCATTTGACACTTGCCAGACGTTTGAGGAGGCACATTCTTTTTTCAGTTTTTTTCCTTGACATCATCTATGTGCAATTTCCACGTAAGTTTTTCGTCGAAAGTTACTCTTAGGTAATTGGTGCTCTCACTACATGGAAGTGCAATAATGTTGTAAAGTATATCCAGTTGTAGTGGTCTGTGGCACAGAAAGAAAGTTTGATATACTGTTTTTTCAGTATTTACGAACATGTTATTACTAATGCACTAGGAGTGTAGTTTTGTCATAGCATTGTTTAGCTTATTTTGCAGGACTTTAGCTGCGTTTTTCTTTGGACTAGATGTCCAAAGGACTAGATGGTCGGCATACATAAGTACATCTACATTCTCATTCAGTAGAGTATAAAAGCTTCTTATTTGTTTCAATTATTTATTCATTTTTAGATAATATTTGTTGTGATAAAAATATTTGAGAAAAAATAAACTAATAGACGCAATATTTAAAATTACAAATATTTTCATTTAAGTACTTTAAAAAATGCCTAATTACTATTATTATCAAATAGTTTTGAATTCCCTTTCAAATTTAAAATATTTACTTTTACAAAGTTTAAAAACAATAATTTCTCTGTTCATACCAAACGGAGGTTCAATTTAAAAACCTTCTACTTAACTTAAATAAATACTGAAAACTAGCATTGTAAGCAATGTTTCTTATATTTCATTGAATTTTCATTCAATTTATATTCAAATGGATTCATATGAAATTCTAAAATCGATTTCCATAAAACTAGGAAATTCAATAATTCCAACATATTTATTTTTCATTATATATTCAGAGTATTTTGAAATTTAAATTAGGTATAAGTATGATATATTCTCCCAAGTGATTGCTCGCCAAATCTGGGGACCTTTGTTTTGATTATAGTGTTGCCGTTTCCCCTCACAAGATATCAATTTGAGTTTTTGCAGCTCTTCGGATTTTTTGTTGCTAGGTTTGATTTTTTCCCATACTTTACATAATTTTTAAGTAATATATATGGTTTTTTTAATAGCTATAATATTTGAATTGCTTGGCGACGAAAAAAGTAGTAAAGATCACCAATTGGGGAATATATCTAACTAGTTTAATCAAAAAGTTATCTTTTTTTTAATCCCATACATCAATGATTCCCATAATTTTAAAAGAAATAGAAATAGTACAATGAGTATTTTACTGTCCCTCTACTTGGTTTTAAATTGCTATTTCCTCGCCTTAAATTCAACGGTTTTCTAGTATATTAATATTTCGGACTCGATTCATAATTTTTGTGAACAAAAAATATATCGATGCTTGTAAAGCTACACACACATCCAATGTGTGTACAAATTACTTTAAAATATTTTGCATTAAATATTATAAATGGTAACTCTAAGTTTATTTTTATAATCTAATTAATTAGCTTCTCTTTTCCAAAGGTTTCTACGATCATCAAGGAACGCTGCGAAACAGTCAAATGTGCAGTACAGCAAAAGCTTATTTGGTTCCGGCTGAAAATCGAACCAATCTTGATATTTTACCTAAAGCTATGGTTCGTAAAGTAAGTATCACCAAATATAATGATTATTATGATCTAATATCTCATCATAAAAAAATCCTCTTCCTTATTTCCTAGACTTCCTTTTGTTTCATTTTTCAGATTGTCATTGAGAATCACATAGCAGTGGGTGTCCAATTCGATTTTCAAGGCAAAACTTATGTTGTGAAATCAAGAAAAGAAATAATCGTATCTGCGGGAACAGCAAATACGCCTAAACTCTTAATGCTTTCAGGAATAGGACCAAGAAAAGAGCTTAAAAGACATAGAGTATGTTATGTGTTACTTTTCTTATAATTTAAAATTAATTCTTTTTAATCACATAAAATTTTACTTAACATTCTTCGACATAATTATTGGATTTATTAAAAAAAATATCGTATTATGAATTATTAAAATCACGTCAAAACTACATAGTGAGAAAAAAATCTGTTTTGAATAAACAATTGCGGTAAAATATCAATTTGTTGCTTGATATACATACATATATATATTACATTTTACGTACATTTTTTCGTAATTTCATAAATTTATTTCCATTTAATATTAACATTAGAACTAGTTAATTTTAAATAGAGAGATAAGTTTTATTCGTGACAAAATTAATTTTTAAAATTATATTTCCTGCGCTGAAATTAAAATTTAAATATCAAATACCGGTTTTATTTCCAATCCCTAGTTTATTAAAAGAAATATTTCTTGGAATGTGAATATATAAATAAAGTCTGAATGATAAAACTCTGGAGCGTGTAACGAAGAATTAAATGTCATATGTGTAATGTGAGAGGAATTATTAATCGTTACTCAAAAGAATATTTAGTTATATCAGTCAAATCATGTATTAAGGATATGGACTCAGAACACGAATAAAAAGAATTGAAGCTTGACTTAGGGATTAAAGATTTGATTTATAATAGAAGTCTCTCTTAAGACTTTTTCACGCTCTCGGACTGATTTTCTAAAGATTTATCATGTAACAAAGCAACTAGTTTAAAAGATCAGATATAACTGTAATCCTGAAGTTAAGTTACTATTTTGATCTATACTATACCTGACATTTTTTTCAGATTCCTATCATTGCTGAGCTACCCGTGGGAGAAAACTTACAAGATCATATTGGATCAAACTTGAATTTTCTCTTGAATTCAGACATTCCGGAGGTTCACGAAAAACTCATAAATCCTTTCAAAATTGCTCAATACATTCAAAATAGGACTGGTATATATATATATATATATCTAATTATCTTTACTATTTTTTAAATCTCAGTAAAAGTTATTGAAAATTGTTATTCATTTTAATCATGACATATAAAAAGTAATTAATACATGAGTTAGAGTTAATGAGAGTACGGATGGTGTCTTGAAATATAGCTCTCTATTCCCTGTCAACCATTTGACAAAGCAAGAAAGTATGGTCTGCAAATGGGAGTCCAATAATTCTTTAAACGTGTTCGATTAGGGAGGGATCTGACGAATACTGTGGCCAGGGGAGAATTTACACACCTTGCTGGGGATGTTGACGCGAAAAATGTGAGGTCAGGTGTTATCCTGCGGATAAAGGGTATTGGGTCCTCCCTGAATTTAGGAAAGTGTCACGGGCATCAGCACATCATAAATATAACACCACGGGCTGTCATAGTGCCGAGATTACGAATTACATGTGACTTGGAATCGAACGCAAGTGCCCCAAACCATGTTGGCAAGTTGTCGCGTGGTAGAGAGTTTCTCTGTTGCTGCAGGATTGGACCTCTTTCTACGTCGACACCACATTCATACAGGTCAATTATCACTGAAGAAATAAAATTGTGACTCATCTGAGACGACGATCCTTCGCCACTCTGTCCTCCACGTTGCTTTAATACGGAACCACTTAGAGTGCATGTTGTTATGTCAATGACAGTCTTCTTAACGGACGCCATGAGTGCAAGAAATTATCAACCAATCGATGCAAATTGTTCTGCTCAATAAGGGAGCCTCGAGGGTGCCTTGCGCACGCTGCAAAATTTTAGTAAACATGCATTGCGTTTCCCGTTTCTAGTCAGATCCATCCGTGCTGACGTCACTTTGGCTGCACCTACATCCCGCAAACGCTTCATAGTTCCTTGTTTCAACCATCTTCGTCGCAGTCAGTGTTATGTGGGTGCGTTCAGGTGTCTGTCTCCTGTAATTTGCTGAAAGGACCAATTTGCCCTCCTCAGTCTCATCAACTTACCTCTCGTAAACTCATCTGTCAGCTAGAACTAATTCCGTTGACGATAGCCTGGCAATTACAGGTGATCTTTGAGATAAGAACAAACTTTCGATGATTATTTTCAAAGCAGCAATAATGGCGCGAATATTGCCCATTGTCCCGGTTCCTCAACTTTTGTCTTATCCTAAGTCCGCTGGAAAGATGCACATTTCATATCGTTTGTAGAACTTGACTGCATAATTTTCTGGCCATTTTCTTAGAACGGTATTTTCAATGTCCAGCTGTATGTATGTGCATATATATATATATATATTTATTTGTATATATATATATATATATATATATATATATATATATATATATATATATATATATATATATATATATATATATATATATATATATATATATATATATATATATATATATATAAAATATATTTTAATAATAATAAAAATAATATTAATATAATATTAATATAAATAAATTTTTAGACAATTAAAGGGACAATACTTTTTGATCTAATAAAATATTCAAATGAATATTTCACTCTTCTTATGCTATGTTAAAGTTTATTGAAAATTTTAGGAATCGATAAATTAAATCCTCAAAATTAAATTGACGAATAATCAAAATGTTTCGTTGCAAGTATTTTCTGTGTTAAAAATTTTAAAAAATGGTAAATAACAATTCTCAAAAGCTTACTTTGCAGAAGCTTAGTCTGATAAAGCTTTTGCTGCGGCATGTTTACCTAACGCTTTTTAAGTATTTTCTAATTTGTGTAGATACCTTTTATATTATTTATATCAAAATTAATAATAATTTAAATAAAATTGTCAAAAGAAATCTTTAGACAATTTCTTGATTAAAGTCTTGATTATGAAAAATTCCTTCTAAATATAAATATGCATAAATTTCCTTTTTCCATAGCAGGTTTTTTGTAAATACATACAAACTGTATTGTGATTGTTTTTGTATTGTTTTTTTTTGTGAATACATACAAATATTTATTTATTACAGGTCCTCTAGCGTCAACACAATTTATTACTGCGTTAGGATTTTTAGAAAATGAAGATAAGCCTCATACTGATTTTCCAGACTATAAGTTGTACTTTGCCGAATCATCAGCAACTCTATTTCCCTTGTTAAGCATGGGATTGAAACGAGAAGTAAATTCTATTTATATCTATTAAATAAAAGTATTAAATACTCAAAATGTATTCTATATTATTCAAATTGTTTTCTTTCCTACCTAATAAAAAAAATTTCATCTTCAATGATATATCTTGAATTCAAAATCTAGAGAGTTTCATCTGCAAAACCTGCATTATTCTATTTTTATTATGTCTAGTTATTTGGATCTGGTATATCAGAAAAAGGTGTTACGATCAAATGCACATTTTGGTTGTCATTGTCTACATATATCATTTCATTTGCTCTTATGTTTTCAATGAAATATATCTTACGTTTGTTTCATGTACTTTGTGATTCCTTTCACTCTTTGACATGATTTATTTTCCCTTTCAGGACAATATAATCATCGTTTGTCGTTAGTTTGATCTCATTGCAAAGCTGTTCATTGCTGAATTTGATATGTTTTCAAATTTCTGAAATGATACTATTGGTCATCCTATTGTACTCACTCCATATGTCACATTTCAATTATCTTCTAGTTCTCATTAAGCCGTAATGCTAGAAAAAATCTGTCAAATGAGCCATTTGACATAGTTACAACTACTGTGCATCTTGTAATAGATTTCATTAGTCATTCAGAGTTTATCAGGGACGTGTTGTTTGCCGTTGAGACAAACAATAATATTGCATACCGGTAATATTGCTTGCAATATTATTTACAAAGACAATATGGATCTTTTCTTATATATTGTATTTTAAATGTAGCACATAAAATACAGTTTATAACGACAGATATTTAATATTCCATATTATTTGCTTATTAAGGGTCCATGGTGGCCTGGTTCATTAGGGCGTCATTATCGGAAGGCAGTGAGTGAGAATCCCGGTAGACCGAAGATCTATCGTGTGCGCTGAAGACGATTGAGGCACATTGAAACGTGCATGGTCAACATGTCACTTCAAGTGAAATGATACCTCTGGAGGTGACAGGCCATGTACTGGTGGTCTTCTACTTGATCCCTGCTTCAAAATCATGAAGACTCCACCCATCTGCTTTTATCTAACTGGTAGATCCCAACTCAGGGCTAGATATAGGGATCCATTCTGATGCAACAATAACATTTATTTATGCCTTGCATATTAAGTTATCTTCAGGAAAATCTTTTTTTTTTCAATTTAATTATTTTACTCCAATATTTTCCTTTTTTATTATTACAGAGGGTATTGAAACAATTTCAGAACAATTTCGATAAGGAATTAAGGGAAAGGAAATGTTTTAGAATAAAATTTTTAGCAACAGCTTGTTATTTGAAATGAGAAATATCCTCTTCTACTTTTAAATTTATTCTTCTTTCAAAATGTCACATGTAAACAAGAAGTGGATTGAAGGGTATGTTTCTGCGCTTTCCGAAGAGAAATATTCCAAAATTCGAAAACGTTGTGAAATGCATGGTATTGAAATTTTTAAGTGCAAAATGAGCAACATTATTAATTGGACAGGTAAAAACCGCCAATCATTATTTCTACAGGGAAAGAAGACTCTAAACGTATATCCGAAAAAGTTACGTATGGTTTCAAATATTTCTAAAGTGAAATCACTGGTAACAAGAAAAAATACGCCAACACAGAAATCAATTGCAAAGTTCTTAGATACATCTGTAGCAACAATAAATAAAATAATAAACCAAGATTCACAACTTAAAAAAGCTAAAAACATAATGTTCACAAGCTTTTGCTGAGACATGTGGCTCAACGCAAAACATTTTGTAGAATTCCGTATGAAAACCACTTAGCAGGCGATAAATAGAAAACCATTGTGACCCCTGATGAAGCATGGGTTTACCTAAATGACTGCAACAAAAAAAATCTATTTACTATAGAAAACGAGGAGAAAAAAGTATAAACCTGGTTCCGTCAATGTTAATAAAGTTTCAGTATATGATTGTCGCAAGTTTCTCCTCTACAATGTTAAATTAAAAATAATAAGATTGGAAAAAATGTTAAAATAAACTCATCATACTATCAGGAGAAGGTTTTACGACCAACATTTACAGAAGAAATTCCACTTCTTTATCTCAATGACTTTCAAAGAGAGAAACTTCATCAAGACATAGCTAAAAGTCATATTAATAAATATAGTTTTCGAAGTATAATTCTTAAATGTAATTAAATATGTTATAATTATTTTTTCTCAAATATATCTGACAAATTCTCTTCCAATATTTATCTAACAATTTTTTTAAATTTTTAAAATAATTTACTTTTTCAGGTATTTAAAAAACTATATGGACCATACATCGGCCGTCCTTTTTACACATGTTTTGCTCATTTGCTCCAACCCCGCAGTAGAGGAAAAATTACTTTAGCGTCTGCTGATCCATATGACGATCCAGTAATCGATCCTAATTATTTTGATGATCCTGATGACATTAAAGACATTATTGAAGGTGAGAAATTTTTAACTTCTTTATTACATGAGCAATGCGTATTTCTATATTACATGATTGTTTGCAATTAGAATTAATACATATTTATGATAATGCAAATAGATGAAATTTAATTTAAATTAGCTCTTTTGTCCTACTTTTGCATTTCAGCAAAAGAGATTATTTTGACCATGGTCTGCAATAATCTTTTTCACTATTTACTAATGATATAATATCCCAGAAATATATTATTGTATTTTTTAATAAAATATAGCTGATAAAATTTAATTTTGATAATTTAATGTAATTAGGAGAGGTATCCTAAATTAGATTATATTTATTAGTTATATTTTTATATTGTTTTTATTTGCTAATTTATTAATTAAATTTAATATCAGGTTGTAAAAAAATTTTAAAAATAAAAAATATTCTTTCATTTGTAAATATAAAAGTGAAACATATGACGAAAATATAAAATATATATTACATATAAAACTCAAATAAATGAGTCAAGAAATTAAAAATATAGCACGAGAAAATACACATACTCTTGTGTATGTTTTTATCTGACTTTTTTTATTTTAATTGAAATAATTTATTTTACTTGTAATGATTTGATTCTTTTTAATTATTTATTATTTTTTGAATTTGTGATCACAATGGTGGGATGTTGTTGTGCTCCAGAATTTTTCTAAGACTTGCCTGCATGAACAACGTACATCAAGAAATCATTTTTTTATAATAATCAAACAATATTTTCAGTTAGTTTTATTTACAAAAATGTAGAGGAGTTAATATTATTAATAAAATTGTAGAAAATAATAGAAACAAGAGAAGGATTAAACACATCATAGATGTTAAAAAGAGTTATGCATATTGCTTTATTTGAAAAATATAAAATCCAAAAAAAAAGAGATACCCTTGAGGAAAATGAAAAAGCCCTAAAATTAAGTTTAAGGAGGCACGGGTACACATTATAGAAAAGAATATTTATTTGAAGAAAAATTATTTAAATTTGAAGGCCGTTGTACATTAGATGCGCGAAAGTTAGTTGCATAAAGAATAAAGAAGGTTAAGTTAAACAATGCTAATCGAAACTAAAAATAGGAAATTTTTACTAAGTTTTCATAAAGTCAAATGTGGATATATTTATGTAGAAGGTTTGAGAACAAGACAAAAAAATACTGCTTAGCTAACAAAGCGTATTTAACCTCATCCTGTATTTTCTTTTTCCTCTGCTTTAACGGAGGTGGTTGTCAGCCCATTCCCACTATTCCAACAGGCAAATCCTATAATAGATTTGGAAATCAAATTTTTTAGGAAAACCCAAACCAATCTACGAGACAGGTGAAAAAACCAGGGAGAATATCAGCTAGAAAATTTCCTCAATTAAGAGTTCATTTTAAAATTAAGAACTAAGAGCTTTATTTTTATAAGTCCTGTTTAATTTTGCACCGTTGCGAGAATTGAAGGCATCAAATCCTCAATCAGCGACTATCTATTCCAGCAATCGAATGGTGGAAAACAGATAAACTCCCTAACCCCAAGGAGGAAAAGGATTACTGCCAAACGCAGTAGCTTCAAAGTCGAAGAAGTAGCAAAACAAGGAATCTCTGCAAAAAGCATCAGAAAACAAAGTGTTGGCAAAGTTAAAATTATATGATAGCACATCACAATATTTAAATGATTTTAACCTTTTGTGAAATATTGTTTTCCCTTAATCACTTTTAGCCAAATTGCTTCATAATTTTCACTTGAAATATTTTTTTACAACGGTGGGCACTTCGATTACGAACCCTATGCCACAACAAGGCCAGAAACTGATACTCATTATTTATTACTGAACGGGCACCAGTGAACCAAGTCACGGAGGCGAGTAGCTTTGCCCACGCCGTATCATCAGAAACCCGTTTATAGGATGGGCCGCATTCATGCATCATCACAGAAGAAAGGACAGAGAAAGAAAGTAACATCCATGCCCGAACCTGGATTCAAACCCAGGAATCAGGAACGCTTACTACTCAGCCATCGGTCGGCTCATTTAAAATAATAATACTCTAAATGCTTTTATTTTTGCATTACCAGTTGTAAATATTATGTAATTACCATACACAGATATTTTATGTAATTGCTGAGTATCTATAATTTCATTATATACTGTTACGGTACATATTTTTTATTACAATACATACAAAATAGTTTAAAGTTTTGATTAATTTAAGTGCAACATAAAGGTGATATCACATAATGGTATATATTTATTACTATCATTCCTATTACATTCTTTGAAGTTTTTGATAGTTAAGACTTATATTCCCTCTTAGTGTGTGTGATATTTAATATATTTAGTCATTGTTAAAAATAATTATTTAGAATTACTTTTTTCAAAAAGTGTTTGTGTATTATATTAATTTATATTTTATATATAAGTAAGCATTAATATATTTTACATTAACTTGGAATGAAAATTATGTAATAGTTGATACATAAGGCAATAAAGAAACTACGTGTGTCAAAATTTTAAAGTATATACATTTCATTAAAGTGACCAATAAAAAATTAGCTTTCATAAACCTTACACAAATTCTTATAGACACATTAAGATAATTTCAAGAATTTTAACTAAAGAAATATTTAATAGCATTGGTTAATAGTGCAGAATTTAGTAACTACCTTATTCATTTGCAGCAACAGACATATGTCTTATTTAAAGTTTTTTTTAATGTTTTCATAATGACTGGATAAAACACGTACGCTATTTCAAATATATATCTGAAATATTTTGCAGTTATTTTTGGGAAGATCTTTCTTTGTAAATGCGCATCAAATGTTGTATAATTCACTTTTTTGGTAATTTGTTTTCCTGGTATTTGTTATTTAATCATTCCCCATTTTTTTTTTTTTTTTTTTTTTTTTTTTGGAAACCCTTATATTAATATTATTATCAATAGATTCTCAAGATCTCTAGAGAGAGTCAATTTTTGTTAAATTCATGAATGCCTTTTTGAATATAAAAAGAAATTTACATAATAGTGTTCTAAAAATGATAAATTCTGAAAACATTGCTGTAATTAAAACAATTGCTTTTCTTGTTTAACAATCATTTAAAGTATTCGCTCTGTTTTCATTTCAACACTCTGAATATCAAAAATATTCTTAGCAGTTTGCTTATTGGATAACAAAGTTTCAAACAATTTCAAGTAATTTAGCAATATTTATTATTTGATGTGTACGAATTTACTGATTCTCAGAGTTCAAATTGAAGAAAGTATACATCTCAATACATAACTATATATTTGTAGGTATTGTAACTTCTCGAGACTATTAAAAATGCAAATTTTACTTCGTTTGTATTTTATTTATAGGCTTGAAGACATGCATGAAAATTGGCACCAGCAAAGCAATGAGAAAGATTGGGTCTGAACCATTTGCAGCTTTACATCCGGGGTGTGAAAAATTTTATGGCAATGATGAACTTTATTATTGGTGTCAAGTCAAATCAGTAGCTGTCTCTTTTTTTCATCCTGTTGGTACTGCGAAGATGGGTCATCTGGACGATCCCACCACAGTTGTCGATCCCCAATTGCGGTAAGTATATTTTTTATCACATGGACTGACATTACTTAAGGAAAAATTTTATGTCGTTATTTCAAAAACATATTAATAAATGCTCATCTGAATATTTTTAAGAAAAATAAGTCAAAGTATTGTGATTCATGAAAAAATGCACCTTTTAAACAGTAAATTGAAGTTTTAAACATCTTGGTCATAGTTTCATTAAAAAATAAAATCACTTAGAGTCAATAAAATAAAATAATGTTTATATTAATCACTTTTTAAATTATTTTCCTGTGATTGAAAATCTATTATTTCGTTAAAAATATATTTATAAATGAATTTATCATACAAAAATTAATTTTCTTATTTTTAATGATATTCTCAGCATTATCGAATGCATTATTTTAGCTAAATTTAATCTCTACTGAATAGTATATTGCAAATACATGTGTGTGTGTGCGAATGTAATATTTTAATAAAATATAATCTCATTTATAAAAATTTTATAACGTTGAAATTGTGTATTTCTCTCTGCTTCCTACGAATATTTAAAATGATAAGTAGAATACAAATTTTCAACTAGTTCAGAATTATATTTATAAGATAAATATAATAATTATGTTATTTTAAAACAACTAATATAAAATAAACAATAACATTGCATCATTTATTTTTTAGGGTAAAAGGTATTGAAAATCTTAGGGTCGTTGATGCCTCAATAATGCCAATTATACCGTCTGGTGATATAAATATTCCAGTCATAATGGTTGCTGAAAAAGCGTCAGACATGATAAAATCAACGTTAAATTGCCAGTGGACAACTGCACAAGAAAACAGTATCGATCATAACAGTTATGCTCAAGATGACGATGTTGATCATCCAGATTATGATAGTTACGATGATTGGATATATGCCAATAAGGATGATGCTGAGGAAACTAATGGCTGGAAAGAAGCCCCTCTAGAGGAAGAGTTGGGGTATGATGACTGGAGTAAGAAAGAATCTCCTGCATCAAAACAAAATAAAAATTACTTTGAGCAATGGAACAATGGTGATCCTACTGAATCATCAATTACTGATGAAGTTCAAAATTCAGATAAATCTTTCGAACATAATACCAAAGAAAATTATGAACAAACTACTTCTGTTAAACAAAATGCACCAAAATCTACAAGATTGTCCCAATCACCGGAAATTTTTGTTTCAAATGTAAACCAAACCTCTTCGCCACAGTTTTTATATTCTAAGGAACATTCCACATCTCATTTTCTCAACAAAAAGTCAAAATTTTTAAATATGGAAAAACAGATTCCAGAATATTCTGTAGATCAAGAACAGGATTTCATAGCTGATTATCAGGATCAAGAACGTGAAACTACACCCGAGTTTTTGGAACAGAATCGAAAATTGCATTTAGAAAATTATTCAGATCAAGAACACAACTTTTTAACAACTTATCCAGAGCAAAAACAGCAATCAACATCTTATTCTTCAGAACAAGAACATAAGTTTCCATCTAAAGATTATTCATATCAAGATGAAAATCTCTTAATAGTTTATCCAGAACAACAGCCGATATCACATTCTTCAGACCAAGAACATAAGTTTCCATTTACAAATTACTCAGATCAAGATAAAAATCTGCTAATAGTTTATCCAGACCAAGAAAAACAATCCTTGAAAATTATTTCAGATACAGAGCATAAACTTTTGAAAAGTGACTACTCAGATCCAGATCAGTCGTTGTTGCAGCTATTAAAGCAAGAAGAGAATCTACTAACTGTTTATCCAGAACAAATCAAAAATTCTTCAATTAATTCAACGAATAAAAACCACATATTCTCATTGCATCCGTCTAAGCAAAAAGAACAATTGCTTCCTTATTCTTCAGAGAATTATTATCCAATACATCCAAAGGAATTAGAGAAGCAATTTGAATCTTTTTCTGCGAATGGGATATTCAAAACTTTGTCTCAACAACCTAATACAAATGAACAACCTCCTATACCATGTGCTAAAAAGCATTTCAAAAAAATATTTAGGCGGAGAAATTTACAACCTGAGAAATCAGTAGGTAAAGTTGATCCCCAGAAACACTCTATCTCAGGTTCAGTAAAACTCAGTGCTGAAAATTTCAATAAAACTGGGAAAGTAGGTACCCAGAAAGAACAATGGAAATCATTTCCTGCACTATATTCAACTTATGATATAAAAGTTCCAATAAAAAGAAAATCGAATAAGCAACCTGATAAAAGACTTTAGAACAAATTTATTAGTGTAAAAAAATAGAAGAGGCGTGTAAAATACGAAAAGAATGCCTCCTATCAATGAGAAAAAGATCATGAAAAAAATTTCAATTTTCCTCATTTTATTATATTCAATAATTTTTAATTCTCTGTGAATTTATTAAAAGTGTTTATGAAAAATTTAAATTGTTATCTCTTCAGCTTAAAATCTACACAATTTAAAGATTAATGAAAATAAAATTAGGTAAAGTATTTCGTTAATTTTATCAAGTCAAAATTAATGAAATTTTGACTTCCTGGGAAATCAGTAGTTATCAAATATAAATTTATTGTTCATGATCCTTTATATTTTTTTTTCAATTATTGTAAATTGTATATAAATTGTACATTAGTTGTTGTTTAATTGTACATATTATTTTGCTTATATGAGAAAAAATGTATTTGTATTTGTAAATAAATATATAATTTAGTTCTAAATGTATTTAATTTAAATAATGGCTACTATATATAGTTCTGAAATAATGAAAATTATATTTCTACATTTACGGAAGGGCATCTTCTATAAATCGATGTTTTTCTACAAATGTATATAAAGCAATTGGTATGTATATAAAATGCTGCATAGTTTATAATGTATATAAAAGGAAAGTATATATAAAAGGTGCAAATGTATAGAAATAACTGGGGTTTTACTTTAAGGAACAGTAAAATTTATCATTCTAACAATTTTTAATTCAATCCAATGAAAAACAATTAACGTCGGCATAAACAAGTCATTTGTCTTAAAATTTAAAAGAGATTATTTACAAATAATCCAATTTTAAATTAAAATGATAATTAATTAATGAATTTTTTTTAAAAAAATTTAAACTAACCATAAAGGGTATTGTCTCGTCGTTTTTATTTTGTTTTTTCTACTGTTCTACTGTCAACATGCTGATGGTTTGAATCAATAGAAAATGGATTCTTAAGTCGATGCTTTGGTTTTTACATAAGAAATCATTTTACTAGCAAAATGTTCCGCGACAATATTCTCAGACATTCGATGATGAACTTCACCTTGTTTGCTGCCTCTCGAAGAATTTGGAGGTAGGAAGCGAATTCGTTTCGAAGTCGTTTCAATTCATTTGTAATTTGTAATGTAGATGAAATATTATCGGATGTCAAATATTTTAAGCCAGTGTGAATTATAATATAGTTCATTAAACCAACGAAAATTGTAATAATTCTCGAATGGAATGAAAGCAGAGAACATTTTATGGCTTAATTAAATAAGCTGTCTGGAGTTTCCTATCCCGTTTTGAGGAGAAATTTACTTTTAAATTCAATTATTTTTTTCTCATCTCCTGCAACTATTATTGAAACAATAACCACATGAATAACTGTTCTGTTTCTATATAATACAATACCCAGATAGCTAACGGGGTTCCTCAATATATTCGAAAAACGTACGTTTAGGACCACGTGCACTTAATTTCGATGTGAGACAACGTCCGAACAATGTCTATCGACGTTTTACTGTCTTTTTCCGGACGTCCAGATGTCCGGAAATAGCACATACGTTGAATGTCTGAATCACGTCCGAAACAGTCGATATTCAGATGTGATTCGGCGTGTATTTAGACAGTCATTATTAATTATATTATACTTTTAATAATTATAAAGAAAATTATATGGTTTCAGCATATAATTTTCATTATAATAAATAAAAATATAATTTAATATTATAATTATTATAAAACCTATAGTTCTTAACCTTTGTAATTTCTGAAATAGCATTTGTTTATAAGAAACTTTTAATGACGCTGTTATTTTCGCATTAGTGTGTTTAGACATTTTTTCAGAAAAAGCTTTTTTCTACGAGAAAATTATTGTTTTGTCTTCCATTTTTAAGTATCATAAGAATACAGATTATTTGAAATATAAGCTAGTTTAACTCATTCCTTAAATGACAGTTAAAAATTTACTCAAAATAAATAATATTTCTAAACATTTACAATATATTGAGGCTTGCATTTAAATATGAACTCTTTTAAAAGTATATCTAAAAAGTATAAAAGTTGCTTATTTATTTCACTAAACTTTTAATTTTCTAGAAATATTTTCTTTTATTATATATAAATGTCATTTGACAGTTCCTCGAGCCATTTATAAGCAAAACCAAAATCTTTGTACGATCACTTTTTTTTTTTTTTTCTTTACATAAAAACACATTTTAAACAAAAATATCTAAACCCATGAGTTTGAGGTAATTCATATTATTTTGCTGAAAAATTAATTATTACGAGCAAAAACAATTAAAAATCCACACTTTTTATATCAAATGTATCAACTAACTTGTATTTAACATACGGTGTTTATAAATACCGTCGTGATAAATAAAATCAAGAGAATAGGTCTAATGGTTGATAGGTGTCTAGTCGTGAGGTCATTTACCCCATTATTTTAACAAAATTAAGTTCACCCCTAATAGAATGTTCAAAATACACATAATTCTTAATTTTAAATAAGCCTCAACTTTTTAATTTTAAATATTCTTAATTTAGTAGACTTATTTAAAATTACTCTTATATTTATTCTTTAAATAAGTCTACTAACATAAGGTAAGTGCTCCCAAGTTGGTAGTACTTTACATGGTATCAAAATAAAATCAAGGTAAGAATGAACTTTTTGACTCTTTAATAATCTTATATAAAAAATTAAGGAAACGATGTTTAAAATAGTTTGTTAAACATTGGGTTTAAATAAAGCATTTTTCAATGAGTTTTTTTAAAAAAAAAAAAAAAAAAAAAAAAAAAACTATATAACAATTAATAAATAAAAATAGATATTTCATACATTTTTCCCCCATCTGAAATATAAAAACAATACCATTTCGTTTCGTATTTTTTTCAAACCATTTCGTGCGTGATGAAACAATTTTTATTTTTTTGATGCCCAGGAAAACATAAAATAATACGAATATCAAGTTAGAAACGTAACGATATAAAGTATTAAATTTTCCATACACCTTAAATCAAGATCTATATAAATTAGCTTATTTCTCAAAAGCTCAAAACATACACATTAGTAAAAAATATGTAAAAGTATTGAACAGATAGACAATTTGCTATTATTCCGTTCTCACTTGCAATCCACCAGGACGCGTGAATAGAATAGAAAACGCATAAAATTACAAAAATAATTTGAGTTTTATTTTATTGAGTTTTAAAATTTAAAATTGTCTTCTTTCCTCCAGAAAAGAATGCTAAAACAAGACTTCTACTATTTTTCTATACGAAAGAGTAAGAAGGAGACAAGAAAAAAGTAACGAAAATGACGTATAAAAAAGGCTCCTCTTTTCATCTCCCTCTCGTGATGAAATACTTGAGATATTAGTAATATTGATAATGTCAGATGGCGAAAATGAGATGAAAGATATTCAGGGAAACAAGACAAAACTAGCTATGCAGGTGTTTTAATTTTCTGTGTTTTTTTAACTTAAAAACGTTCATTATTTTCATGTACTTAAGGACTGATAAGCTGCTGTTAATATAGTATCATAATTAATTATAATTCTTGTATAAAATGTTTCTATTTCCATGATTTTTTTTTTTTTCCCCTACAGTTTAAAAAATAACTTTCATTTATGATTTTCTTATTTATTAAAAATTAATTAAAATTTTTTGACAGTGTATTTTAATTTCAGAAATATTTTTTATTATATTGAAATTTTTTCCCCATATAATAATTTATAAAAGTAAATGAGCATTATAAAAATAATTTTATATTTTTATATTTTTGAGCCAAAAATAAGAAACTATTTGAGATGTTTTTCTGAAACATTTTACAAATACAAAGAAATATTTTTAAACTATATTAAGAAATAAGGAAGACATTTTTACAACCTTAAACATAATAAGTTGAAAATAAAATGTTTTTTAAATATTATTGTAGATGAACGTAAATTTGATTATGAACTGAAAATTGTCTATTCCTGAAGTACATAAATAAAAAATTTTTTTATCAGAAATAGTTCTCAGAAAAACAATTAGAATAGGAAATTTTTATACATTTCTATACCATACTTTCGAAATAAATTAATTATAACAGATAGTGAGTAGCGTACTTATACAGCTGAAGTTAAATAAAACTTTTTATTATGTATCATTACACATTATACTTCAAATCCTATTATTCATTGCCTGTTTAAATGAATCTGTAATTTTATTTGAAAAACTTTCCAAATCAAGTTACATATTTTAATTGACTTTTGAATGCTATTATAAATTTATAATTATAATTTTAAAGAAAAATTATTGCACGCGATATATTTTCGATTTGTATTTGTTACTATTTCATCTGATAGATGGCAGCACTAAATAATAAATTTTAAGTGATATGTAAAAAAATAATCGGTATTTTGAAATTATTTTGAAATTGACTCTGTAACAAAAATATTCTCTTAAGTTTCTGATAATTTTTCCACACTGGTGATTTATTCAAGATAATAAAAATACAATACTCATTTAGAAATGAATATCATTTCATTATTTACATATTCCAAATAATTTGTTGCCTTGCAATTCTTTTATTGAATATCTTTATTTAGTTTGTCGTCCATTTAATTTAGAAACTGGTAATTTCCAAAGTAAATTATTTTCATAAAGTAATCATTGATAAACGAACATCACAAAGTATTTCAAAGTAATTTAACTATCATAAAACAACCGAAGAGAGAAATTTGAAAATAAATGAAGCAATAGTGTAATTATTTCAACAAATATAGCATATGAATAAACTGAAGTTTCATACGGATTATATTAATAAAAATATCGTTATTAAAAAACTTTATACACTCATTGTTAAACAAATTTGATACAATCAATATTTGGTTAAAACTGTGCCTACCAGTCAATGTCAAAATAACTATGCTCTTACCTGTTAACAACACAAACTTTACAATTTCATAACTTTCTAATTTATAAAGTAAATATAAAGCATAGTATAAAAAATACTTATAATATAAAATATATAAATAAAAAGTATAGTAAATAAAAAAGTTCAACGCATTTAATTATTAAAGTACGTCTTTAATTATAAAAAGTTCTACGTATTTGATTATTAAAATTTGTTTAATTATTACGTAGTAACAATTAAACAAATTTTAATAATCAGGGGAAAGTAATAGTAATGATTACAGATACAAAATAAAAAATAATTAAGTGACACAAAAACTTGTTTTGCAGTTATTTAAAAAGTCGAAATGCACAATTTATAATAAGAAAATATTTTTATACTGGAGAGAGAGAGATTTAGATGTATAGAAAATAACTATTTTTAAATTTTCCATTATTATAGAAACCTTACTTTGTATTCAAATTCCAAAATTACAATCATGCATCTATTTCATTTTGTGACTTCACAACTCAAAAGATAATGTTTATCGAAAACTTTCAAATAAATAATGATTTTCTAACAACTAACATGAGTGACATGACAGAATTATGGGACAAGACTATAGGGACCATGAATTATCAATCTTTATGACCAAGGATGATGATGGAGCGAAACATATGTCCCAGTTAGATCGTAGCCAAACGCAAGATCCCTAGTATTTAATTCTCAAGCATGTTTTATTGAATCATTGAAGGGACGAAAACAACTTGATATTGCTCAGCTCGGTGATTGAACCTCAGATTTGTGTTCTGGAAGAGCGAAGTGCTACCACTATACCTCTGGGATTATGTAATGTTTCGCAACAAGACAAAAACTCAGGATTTAAATGCTTATTTTGAGCAGAACAAATGCGGACATATTTCGCTTCCCACACAAAATGATTAGGTCAGTAAAATTAAGTATTGAAAATCCGAAAAGTCACCGATGGACACTTGACCAGAGAATGTATTAAACTAAAATGGTCAAATTTCTCAGGTGAACAAACTCATTATGGAGAGTCATCAATCACAATTACGCAGCGTTTATACTGAAAATTGTTCAGAAAAAAATTTAAGAAAAAGGAATTCCACAAAATTGTTACAAAATCCAACGTGAATAAAGTAATTTAGATAGCAATGTATTCCCAAGACATCCAAAATGAGAAAATAGAAACTGAAAATTAAAGCATGCAGAACAAAAGTATTGATTGTTTATTTAATTTTTAGTTTCTTCTGTATCCATTATATCGATGCAATGCACATGCATTAGACAAATACTTTTCAATATGTAAAAACTTCAAGAATACCAAATGCTTTTAAAATAAAATATTCAAAATATAAACAAAAGCTGCCTATAACTTGCATCTGTTGCAATTTCTCACTTGGAATACAAATGTATTCATACAAATATGCTTCAATTAATAAATTTTATGACCAAATATTATTTGGATGTGTGTCTGATTACTTAAATACAGAAACACATGTACCAATGTACAAAACTCAATGATAACACCAAAATAATTTACACACAGATGAAATGGATTACCGAAGAGGAGGCTGCACCTTTTTTTATTAAAATGACATATTTCCTTTACCTAATTTAGTTGATGAAATAATAATGGTTTTAAAAGGATTTCAATCATGGCAGAAATACAAAATAATAATAAAAAATAAAGAATTAAAATTAGCGGTGCAATAAAAGACCACAACATAATCAACTGAATGAAAATTTCTTTTTCTTTTATGCAAAACTATGGTACAGGTGATTTAAACTCACTGAGAGATCTCAAACATGACGAGCGAACTGGTAAAAAGCACAAAAAATTGAATGTTAAAAATATAGTTCCTCAAAGTCTAACTTAATACTCAGGAATTTCAAGGTACAAGCTAGATATTACGGATTTCTTAATAATGAATACGGACATCATAGCGGAATCAATTAAAGAACTGGTTCTAATTACCTACCAGTTATTTCAAAAGATAACTGTCAATAATTTAAAAAAAAAAATTGGGTTACAGTTAAAAAAATATATATATAAATTATATCATAACATATCACTGTAGGAAGTCATACGGAGAATGAAATTAACTCACCATACAGCTATTCGCCAGTGATATCAGTTCCTTCTTAAGTAAAGATGGATAGTAGATCTCGGAGAAGAGTGGAATAAACTGACGATAATATTTTACTTCGTAAAAGAGAGAAAAACTTAATCTCACAAAGAAGTAAAACAAAAATCCATAAATAAGAATAGATGTCAATGGAATGTATATAAAATATGCATGACAAAAGACATGGAACTATAAAATTAAATCAGTATCTTCGTTACACATCTCGTCTGGTATTTGGCCAAGAAATTAAAAATAAAGACCACCATTCACAAGCATATACAGTAGAGCTCAATTTCACGAAACTCTAATTTAAGAATAATCATGGGTCAACAAGGACTACCCCAGATTGGTTCAACAAATGGAAGTTTTAATTTCCATTTAAAGAACTGAAACTTTGATAAATATCTTTTACCAACTCAGTTTCATGCATCTATCGTTTGCATTTATATATTTATCGTATTTATATATATGTATGTATGTACGTATGTATATACTTTTTCTTGTGGACTGAAATTGTTCATTAGCAATCGAATTGCATTGCTAATGAACAATTTCAGGAGTTTCTTTTTTAAATAATTTGTGTGACATTTCTGACAACTAATCAATTTCCCATTTTACAGACAATGTAACAGAGATAATTAATGGTCTCAAGAGCAAATATCATTGATAATTTTGAAAAAAGTTATCATGAGTTTAAATCATCTTTTAAAACAGAATTTTTAGGAGAAATCACTTGTAAATGCTTACTTGGATGATGCTGGAGGAAAAATTATGGTTTGGTTCTTTTGGCAGTCAGGATTTCATTGAAGAATCAATCCATAGTAACTGAAGAAAGCATTTACTTAAAGACTTGAATGAGGAGTACTTGCTCATCTCTTGAAATTCGAATAATTTAATGTGTGTAGTTTTTGCGGTTATCGTTAGTGACTAGCAAAACATTTTTAAAATATTTTAATTACAATTCCCCAGCCCTTATGATGTATTTCTATCATCTCTAAACACGTTATAAATTGAAAAGCTTGGTGGATTCGAACTTGAGATAATTTTCCTAATTATCTACTCCATTTTGATGATATTGTGATTTTGTCCCGATTAATTTTTGGAATTTGCTACAATAGCGAAAGCTAACAGGATGTGCATCCCAACAATTTGCACATTTTGTGGTGATATTTCAGTTTCTGATCATTGAGAGCAGAGATGATCTCCTACGCACATTACACATTCATGTGAATGGTGACAGGAGTTTTGAGTACGATGAAATAACAGACATCTGTAACATTGATTACGAGATATGATTCAAGTTTTACTTTTAAATTATAAGCAGAGAGAAAATATTCTATTTTTTCATTAGATTGTACAGTGTTTGACAATACATAAAAAAAGATGACTTGATCTTGTTTTCTTCTCTTTTTTATCATTTTTGTGAGAGGGTTTAATTTCAGGGAATCCTTCATTGATAAGTTCAAAAGTATTTTCTTCAGCTATGCAATTTGTTGGCAAGCTCTAATGATGATTTTCAGATTTTTATTTTCCCTACGAAAATGAGAACGTGTGCAATGAATGATTGCTTAATAAGCTCAGAAATGTTTAGTTTGAAGGAATTATTATTGTTTCTATTAATTGGCCACAGAGCAACCGCTTACGTGTTTTGTTTCATAAAGTCCTTATAACAGTTGCCAGCCGACATTTTTCTCTGTGACGACAATACACGATTCCGTTTCGTTAATTATTGTCATCTTTTTTCTTATATTTCATTCGTGGTTTTTATCTTAATGTAGTCATTTTTATCTTTACTTCTGTTGATAGTTTTGGTTTCGGAAGCATTTCCATTCATAAAAATCAGTTTTTTCCCCACAGGATTTCAATTTTTCTCAACTTCGTAAAGTTACAAATCTGTGATCAGATGACAGTTCGCTAAGCGAATCCAAAGAGATACATAGGTTTTGATCTTTAATTATTGTAAAATTAATTACACTGACTGGGTTATTAAATATCTAGTTGTAATGTCAGAAAGGATTATATTTGCATTGGCTTTTTCTGAAAAGTTAAAGAAATGATTACCGTTTCTATTATTTTTTGAACAATTTCAATTTGAACATTAATAATTACCCAGTCCATAAAATTACTTTGTTATTTAGACTTAGTAAAACTTTCTATTTCTATGATAAGTTCTGTGTGTGTTCTTAGCCTGATAAAAATTGAACTGACACCAAAACTTAATTTTTTTTTTTATTTGTATTTCTACCAAAATAACATTGAGTTGGAGTTTTCTATTAACTACTGAAATAATGAAAACCAGAAAAGGAACCCTTAAATATACAAGTGTGTTTATACTTTAAATGGTGATTTGTTTCTGCCGTAATAACTATCAAGCAAATTGTTCTGTTTGGCATGCTCTAAATTACGAATTTTGAAAGGTTAAACTCCAAAATTTCCAACACTGCTTGATTTCTGCATCAACCCATTATCATTTTTAAGGGATTTACTTAATTAATATGTGCTTTTCAGTTCTCTAACAAACAATTATTTAAAGATATGTTCTTATCCCTTCATCCTCAAGTTATTTTGCTATCATTGTCAGATTGTGGACCATTCTTCCAAAAAGGATCATGATATAATTAGATTGTATTCTTCTTTTTGATCACTGATACAATTGATTGTCTTTTTTTGAGGCATAAATTTGTTGAAGGATTTTATATTTAGTTAAGAATGACTGTTCTTAACTAAATATTGTTAATATTACGTGTATTATTGTTAATATTCATGGATCACTATAAAATGCTTGACGAAGGTTCCAGTTAGTCCAGTAGATTCATTAGAAATATTTTTGTGGCCGAATAAGAAAAGATTTGAATCTGGGAAACGAAATTGTCATCAAAACCAGTTCCCGGGCATTCCACTGCAAGGTTACTAAAGGCTTACCCCCATAACACGCCCACAACTTTGCTGCACTAAACGGAAGGTTGGAAACTTAAATGCACCATAAACACATGTTCCAAACCAGAGAAAAATACAAACATCTTCACTCAAAGAATGAAAAATTCTAATGAAAAACTCTGACAGTTAAAACCAAATAAAAGAATTCTTTAGAAAGCCTGTTACTAAATCAAATCAGAACTAAATATAGGTAAATTTTTTTTCATTGACATTAGATGCAAAAATTGTAATTCATGTTGAAAATTTATAAATAATTTTGAAAAACATTTCCATTTGTCCATAGTGATTTATAAGAATACATCAAATAAAGAATTGCATATTTAATTATATGAATAACACGAAGATAAAATCCTTTAAACTTACAGGGGTGAACTAAAATATTTTAAATGAAAAATTTACAAATTTAAAATTTTGTAAATCATTGTAGAATTTATTTTTATTTATTAGACCTTTTATTTGAGAGAAGTATTTGGATGAAAAGTATTTAATATTCATATCAGACATTAGATAATCACTTGTTATATTTTAAGGATAAAATTCATATTCTTTTCAAGGAAACTTTCCTATATTCGAATGAATAGGTGTGTGTGTGTGTTAAAAAAAATCATAAATTAAAATGCTATAAAATTGTGTATATACGTGTGATATTATTTTAACTATGAATATAATTGTATTCACCACTATGAATATAATTGTAAAGATGTACTTATTTCAAGCTCAATCTTCTACAGCGCAATGCTTGCTGTACCTTGGAAAGGTCATATTTCCATGCTCTCCTTCATTTCGAATACTCCTTCGGTTGCCGCTTTGTAGGTATTTCTCCATTTGTCATATGACAGCTCACACTTAGCTAACTTAGTTCTGGGTCCCTGAGGACAATTTCTGGTACTCTTAGTTCCATTTATTTCAGACCAGTTGCTAACACTCTGTTCTCAGAGTCACTGAGAGGTCGATCTCACTCTTTGTTCTCCCTGGGCTAGGGGAGATCCTCTTTATTTTTCACTTGGATGTTAATTGAATATGGAATCTACAAAACCTAATGGACGGAACACCTATAGGGCAACTCAGAAAATCATGTTGGAAAGACTGTTTGCGAAGCTAGATGAAGTCTGCAGCATGCTCAACGACATTACAAACTCGGATGAGTTCTCAACAAAGGATAAGGAAGTTGTAAAAGGAAAACTCTGCACTTTTGCAAAGCATATTACCCAAGAAACATCCAACATGGTTAATAAAGCGACCTATGATGATTTAATTACTGAAGACAACTGCATAGAAATGACGGAAGTCATTAACCAGAGAATCCCTACAGGAAATAAATTTGAAATCCTTAATCAGGAAAACAACACGGAAATTAATAAAAAAAACTACCAGCGTGAAAAGAACACGAAAATCTAACGAGGATCAACAACCACCCAACAAAACAAAGGAAACCCGTATCAGGGACTCCGCTTCAGATGTCAAGAATAAAAAAGCCAAATATCCTATTGTCGCCAACCAAGAACAGCAAGACATCCTCACACAAAGCACATACTATCACATACCTCACACAAAGCACATACTAGAAAAAACCACGAAAATGAAAATCCCTCCATCTTGGCCAAGCCATCGAGGAAAATCCTTCCTATAGTCATAAGGGACAATAAATTCTCTTAGAAGTCTCTTGATAAGCTATTCTTAGACACCAAACTCACCGATTATACTGCTAAATTATCCACTTACTACCTAAAAATAAAATTCTCGGATGCTGAATCACATAAATCGGCCATTCAAATACTAGAAAACATAGGAACAGGCTATCACACCTACCTCCTACCTGAAGAAAAGCCACTTAAAGTGATCATTCGAGATCTACCACACGACACGGAAATTGCATATATCTCTGACAGTCTAATAGAAGAAGGGTTCACAATAAACTCTATAGTACAAATGACACGCAGCAGAAATGGAGAAACACAAAAATTGCCACTTTTTCTTATCACTATGCCCAAAACAAACAGGGCTAAATAAATATATCAAATCCATTATATAGGCAGAGTAAAAGTCCGTATTGAGGAATACAGAAACAGAGGAGGCCCTACGCAATGCCATAGGTGTCAAAAATTACATCACTCCCAAAGACTATGCAAACATGAACGGCGATGCGTAAAGAAAGAGCGATGCAGAGATGACCACTTAATTTACTAATGCCAGAAAGTAAGGAACTTGCTGCGAAATGCGCAAATTATCAAGGCGACCACCCAGAGAACTTCAAAAGATGTAGAACCTTCGTCGAAGATACAAAATTTAAAACTAAAGTCAGCACAACAATCCGCATTTCAAAAGGAGTGGTAGTCAAAAACAAATCTTGCGCACAAGTAGTCAGCAACCATACAATACAGGAGGCTACGAATTTATTAGACCAGTTAAAACTCATTGTTAATTGCATTCAAAATTCTGGAGTAATGGGAGTCATTAACCAGCAACAACTAAATATTCTAATCCCACAACACAGCAATGAGCAGTAATCCCAATAATATAATATTAATGCAAATAGGAAACTTGAATGCTAATGGACTAACCAATAAATTTGAGAAATTCAAAAACTTTTTGATAAATAGTGATCTGGATATCTGTGCCGTCACAGAGACTCACTCCAATGGCAGTCGCTCCTATAACATAAGAAATTACAAGCATATACTACTAAAAGGCTACACTACAGGGGGTGGGGTAGTCCTTTATGTTAAAAGAGCCATTCCTTCAACCCTATATAGCAGCAAAAATGACGAGGAATTTGAAGAATCACTGAATTTACTAATGGAATGAAAATCAAATTCTCGGCAGTCTACAATCCGCCTCATAGGAAATTTTCAGAAAAAGGCATTCAACACCTCTTCTCTGCAAATTTTAAGACCATCTCAATGGGAGACTACAATAGTAAAAACAGACACTGGAGCTGCAGAGCAACCAACAGCAATGGAAAGCACCTGATCGATATTCTCAATAAAAACCAACTCAGAGTCCTCTCCCCTATGGAACCAACATATTACCCAATTTTCCAAGCACAAATCCCAGACATTCTGGTCATCATCCTGACTAATACAAATTTTCACATAGCATCTGATGTCTATAATGATTGGAGCTCTGATCATCTCCCGACAATTTCAACACTCAATATTAGTAAAAGTAATACTCCCTCCACCATCAAAAGAATAAACTGCAATTTATATCACAATTTATACCGCCTCCACCATCATGGATGGACCGCCTCCACCATCAATAATACCATTGACATAGATATCAACATCCAATTCCTAAACATTGAACTAACCTCAGCTCTCCAAGAAGCATCTGAAGAAATTAAATATATCAATAACTATAATAAAATACCGCAGGAAATAAGAGAAATCATCAAAACCAGAAACAGAATCAGGAAGAAATACAGGAAAACCCTTAACCCAATCTATAAAACGGCAATTAATAGTCTAAATCGATGCATCAAAGACAAATGCAATAAACATAAATGTAAACAATGGGAAGATAAATTAACTGCACTTGACACAGAAGACAATTCCTTATGGAAATTCGCTAGGAACTTCAAAACGCAGACTCCAACTGTAAACCTCTAAAAGGCGAACTGGGATTTGTGTACACCGAACATGAAAAAGCAGTAGCTTTTGCGGATAGTATAGAGAAGCAATTCCAACTAAATTCTACACAGACAGACCAAGTTTTTGAAGAAACCATCAATAATAACTATAAGAAAATCAATAAAAATAACTTAGAGGGTTCGGGACTCGAACCCACAACCCCAGAAGAAATACAATCAAACATAAAGTATCTAAACACCAGAAAATCACCAGGCAAAGATAAAATTACTAACAAGATGATCAAATCCTTCCCAGAAAATATCATTATTCAAATAACTAACATCTTTAAATCCTGTTTAAAACTCACCTACTGCCCACAGATCTGGAAAGAGGCTCTAATAATCATGATCCCGAAACCAAATAAAAACCTAGTCGTCCCGAACATCTAGAGACCAATCAGCCTTCTCTCCTTCCTAGGCAAACTTTTTGAAAAAATAATGTACAATAGAATGCAAAATTACCTGAACCTGTTACCTAATGATTAATATGGCATCCGAAAGAAACTGTGCACCACAAAACAACTTCTAAGAATTATCGAATTTATTAGTAGAGGACTTATAAATAAAGAAAACTCTGCCTTTATAATATTAGATGTCTCTAAGGCATTCGATAGACTATGGCACGAAGAACTCATCTATAAAATCAAAAATTTAAATTTCAATGATAACATGATCCTCCTCATCAAAAATTACCTTAAAAATAGAGCTTTCAACATTAGATACAACAATGTCATGTCAACTACAAGACATATCGAAGCCGGCATTCCACAAGGAAGCATTCTAGGTCCGCTATTATATCTTTTTTTTACACTGTAGATTTTCCAGTCAATATACTTGATTATAACAGAATTACAGCATATTATGCCGATGACACAGGAATAATAGTTAAATCTATATCCGCAAACTACAAAAGAAAATAAATGATGTTGAACAGTGGTGCTCCACTTGGAAAGTTGAAATAAACACCAATAAATCAAACCTCCTCATTATCAAAAAACCTAGTACACGCAGTGACGGAAATTTTACCTAACCATATACGGAAATAAAATCCCCATCGTAAACAATGCCAAATATCTCGGACTCACAATAAATCAGCATCTCAAATGGCAGCCTCATGTCAACAATATTATAAACAAAGCTAAAGGAATGATTTTCAATTTATCACCAATCATGGGATATTATAGCAAAACTAACACCAAGATGAAAAAATTACTCTATACATCAATGATACTCCCTATTCTAACCTATGTCTCTCCTGTCTGGTGTGCTATAAATAAAACATCTTTGAAAATGCTCAATACATTCCAAAACAAAACACTATGCAATTTGCTTGCAGCCCCAAGATACTTCAAACATTCTGCAATTCGAAGACTTAGAGATCGATACTTTTGAGCAACACATTGCGAAACGAAATATCAAATTTTTCAATAAAGCTGAGAATTGCTCTGCTGCCAATTTCAACGACCTATTTAACTGTATCAACTCAAAAGACGAAGTTAAACTCCGACCTATAGCAGCCCACTACCTCAGCGATGCCACTATTTCTAGGCTGTCAACAGTAATACCAAAATAATCACTTTGTACATATTTGTAAATAATCTTTCGTATTTATTCGGATTTTGCTTATTTTCCCTGTATATCTCAGTATTTATCTTAGAATCTTACTTATTTCTTTGTGTTTACTACATATATATTCAATTCGTATTATACTTATTATATCTGTTTTCTCATGTTTTGCAAAAATTTCCATTTTTGCCCCAGTATTGTTGTTTTTATTTACAAAAATTATTCTTATTTGGAACCCTCTTTCCCCTCTCCCCATAGCCGGCTCAACTCAGTCGACCAATCAGAGACCGTCCTCTCACCCCGGACTCCCTCTTTCTCTCCATCTATCTCTCATGACTCCTCCCACTCACCTTCTTTTCGCTATTCCATAACTCTATATTGAAGATGAAAGAGTAAAAGCAGCTGCGCTGCTGTACTCTCTGGTTCACTTATCTGATTCTTGATTCTCGATGCAGTGCAAAACAAAAAATAGTAACATTCTTATTCCGCATTTTTCGAGTTCAATCTAAAAGATACGGGGAATGCAGTTCCAAAATAAGCGCTACCCCACTTTCCAAAAATGTTCCTCCCACATAGCGATTCGAGTTTCCCCATGACCATCCCCACCACAGATTACACCAAGACAGCTCCCGAAAAGACACCACAACCCCATGCCTTCACCCTTTGTTTTATTTTTGTGAAAGTGATACAGATATGAAAACGTATGTGCTAGTGTTAATGAAATGCAATTTCTTTTCTTTTTTTTATGTTTGCCTTTAACGAATTTTCCAACAAAAATCTTAATCAAAACTTAGTAGCTTATCTTTAAGTCAATTTTATCAATGGATCAAAATCAAAATAATATGTGGCTCTCCTCTTTAAACAAAAGAAATATACTGAAATTAAAATTTTGCATAAATTTGGTTCATTATCCAACTGCACCGAAAATCGAAATAAATAAATGTGGATACGATGGATGAAAATCTTAAGCTTATCATATGACATCATAGGGGAATGCAAAAGAGTTTTCAGATTTCTTTTCTACTTTAAAGTAACTTTGATTATCCTATCATGCAACTTTAATTCTTTCATAATATTTTTACTTCTAATGAATGCATACAAGAATTCTTCGAGAAGTTTAAAATATTTATGTATTTCATAAACAAACTGTATAAATTTTGAAATTTTTTTTACATCAATTGTGTGCATTAAAAACATTTAGCTTTCTAGTAGATTTCTCAGGTTTAGTTGGCAAACCTACAAAATGAATTAAAAGACATAAATGGGCATAAAATTTATACAATATTAGGAAACATTGAATTCTTCAATAATGCAGATAACGCTCTTCACGAGATACCTAAAGCAGTTTGTGTTATCATTAACCTCAAGATCTGAATTTATCATTATAGATATTTTCTGTTGTGTAAAAAAAAAAAAAGAAGTAATAAGATTTTGTAAATAATTTTTTAAAAGTCACTTCATTATTTGTGTCATTAAATGCATAAAATAATATAAAAGAATGAAAGGAATTGAAACGCTTAAATTAATAAGCTTAGATTTATGGAAAGAAATATACATTCTTTTAAACTTCACTTTTAAAATAAAATGTATATCATTGGTAAATTATTAGGTAAAAATAAATAACAATTGCTTTTAAAAATAATCCTAAAGTACGTATTCTAACAAGTTCAGAGAGAATATGTCTAATGGTTGATAGTAGTTAGGCCATTTACCTCATTATTTTAACAAAATTAAGTTCACCCCTAAAAGAATATTCAAAATATACATAATCCTTAATTTTATATAAGTCTCAACTTTTTCATAACCTAAGGTAAGTGCTCCCAAGTTGGTAGTACTTTACATGGTATCACAATATTTATAGTAACAATGAGTAATAATATGAATCACCGTTCTGATCCATTGATTTAAAACGCAGAAATTTTTAATTCATTATTTATCCTTACTGTAACTGTTTTTTCTTTATTTGTTCATATTATATCTATACATACATGTAGATATATATACATATACACACACACGTTTATATATTCCGTTTTTATTTTAAATATTTATATTTACACAAAATACAGTTAACACAATTACAATTTACCAAGTTCCGATAATGGAACTAGACAACAAATTACATAAAGAATAGAAATTTTCCAAGTAATCATTTCATTAGAGTTATATACAATAAACAAGATCAGAGTTAAAGAGAAAAGACCTTAATTTTATGCTACAAAACTTACTACCACTAAGTTAATTGTTTAAATTTTAATTAATAGTTATTTTGCTGTACCCAATCATACTTACCTGGCACTGGGGATGCCTTGATCACGAAGGAGGCTCCCCCGAGCTGAGGCCCCTCATTGCACATCGAGAGGCTGACGTTCGCCACATCCACAAACTGTGGTTGCTTGGGGTGCATAATTTTTGGTAGCCGGGTCTGCGCTTGCGCGGACCCGATATAATAAACTATATTAAGGTTTTGAGTTACCAGCTGATTGCAAATTTTGTAGGTATGTTTTGGGATAAGAACTATAAGGATGGTCTCTTTTCAACAGTGCCTTCACATTTAGTTATTGACACTCCTGAACATGTATTGCAGAATAGTGGGGATGTTTATAGTTATTAATATCAGTTAAAGAAATATAAAAAATTTTGTATTTAAATATTTCTTCGCGCGCGCGAAAATTTTCATTTATAAAAAATATTGTGTGATTCTGTTTGCTTACCGTTCTAAGTTTACTTTTTGCACATGAGGGTTAATTTGTGCAAAAAGTAAACTTAGATTTGTGCAAAAGTTAATTTGACTACGACTTACAATTTAACATGAATTTGAATCTTTCAGTTCTCTACTATTAGATGTTTAGACTTAGGGAGCTAAAAAAATTTTCGTCTAACTTCGGCAGTTTGTGCGTGTTGTATATGTGATCAATTGCCCAGTGAGCTACAAATATAAAGGGTACGTCTGAAAGGGGCGGGGTTTCTAATCACATAATATGTGATTCCGTTGAAGACTGAATGTCAAATAAATTAAAGGATTATTATATATACGAACCTAGAGAGGGATAAATTTACTTCTCAAAACAAACCTCTGAGGTTTGTAGTTTAGATTTTTTCCCTCTAATTGGTATTAATTTCTACAAACTTATACATTCCTGCAGTGCATCAATACGTCTTTAGGTGTATATGAAAAAGTGGCGTCATCAAGAGTCATAGTTTAATGTTAAAGGTCTGTTGGGAGCTGTTATGGGTCTCAAAAATGATCGCAGTTAAGCTGATGACTACTATTTCGCTGTTAGTAGCAACACCTGCTCACTGTTTTTTCAGCACAAGTTAAGATAGCACAGAAATTTACCCAAAAAATTATTGAAAAGCTAAAATTTGAAGTTTTGGAAAATGTTTCTCAGTAATGAAAACAAATTAGATATTTTAAATTAAGAATGTACAAAAAATACATATTTTCGAATGGACAGTTTTTCGTCTTGAAGTGCTTAAATTATGAATGGCTCAAATTTTTATTTATTTTTCAACAAACAATTAAAGGATCTTCAATAAATATCATTGTATTTTTGTCATGAATGACGAATTTTTGTCACGAGCATACGAGGGTACTTTTGTCATGATCGAAGACGTTTCTGAATAATTTAAATGTAAAGTCTCACAAATATTCATTTGAATCAATAAAAACTAAATGCACAAAGAGAATATATTATACTTTTTTTCAATCGTTTTCAGTTTATTTATGTATTTGAGTGGAAAACATTTGATAGGCATTAATGATATATTTTCTTTGTGATTTTTGAGAGAAGAACAAAAAACTATGAATAATTATCTACATTCGATTAAGTAATGAAAACAGAAATAAGTATTGTGCCAATGAGCCAGTATTTTAACTCTGTAGGAAACAGATTATATTACATTTAACTAATATTAAAAAAACGAATGCTTTCTTTGAACGAAGTGAACCTTTGTGTGCTTATGAAATATAAATATAATCAATTCAAGGACATCAAATTCAGAAAGAAAGAAACAGATTCTATTGATACAGCATGGTTTTAAAAAATCCTTAACTCACCAGTTTTGTTTGTCGGTCAACAGTTATTTTTTGCATACGAGGGTTAATTAGATCGGGATCTACGGTTTAAAAAGGATTCCGAACCACTACAAACGTCCATCCCCAAGGTGGGATTCAAACGCACGAATTACTGAACCAAAGGCAAGAGCGCTAACCATACGGATGCCAGCTCAGCTTTTAGCTCACCAAATAATTAGCAAAATAAATACATTTTATGATCATAAAGGATAATTAAATTTATTATAACTGAAAATTCCAAAAATGTGCGTCCAAACAGAAAGGGGTGATCCTTTTAATAGCAGAAATATTTCGGATATAATTTGGTTTATTTCAAGGTTGATTAATAAATCACATTTTAAGACCGAATGGAGATTTTCTTTGGAATTTTAATTCATTTGATCAAAATAAAATAATTCAATAAAAGCAATTATTTCTCATGTCACGTTGAAAAAAAAATTTCATTCTATAAAATTAGAAAAATCTATTTCTCATATCCATTTTCTCTCTCAATATGGCTATGCACTAGAACATAAATGAAAGCTGTTTTTATTTGTTACGCAATACTTTTTCAAAGAAATCCATGATATTGTTGTATGCTAACTTAGAAATTACTTTGCCAGCATTTGCTCTAAAATAAATATTTTAGTTGTTCATTAAATATAGTTTAGAAGTGAATATAAGAGTCAAAATGTTATTAGTTCAAATTTATGATTAATTAAATATTATTAATGATTAATACATCTTTATCATTTCAAATACACGCCGGCCAACTTGTCTAATGGCCAGTGTGCCTTACTATGGATAAGGAGGTCCTGAGTTCGAATCCCGGTTCAGGCATTGATGTACTTTCTCTCTCTCCAGTCGTTGTCCTTTCCTTGTGTGTGAATGGTCGCCTACCTTATAAATGGGTGCCTATGGCATGTGTGTGTATTGAAGAAGTCGGACTCTACACCAAATACAGTTCAGTTGGATAAGTGGAGCAGCGCACCTAAATATTTGCCAGCCTAAATGGCAAACGAGAACAACTTGAAATGCATAATTTTAATATAAACAAACATAATAAATAACATTGTTGCAAATTAATAAAGAGTATTTGTGTTTGTCTTAAAATATTTCAGATTAATCAGAAATATATCAGATTTTGGTTAAAAATCGCTCAATTTAGGCAAAAATTTTACATTAAACATGACATTTCTTGTGATTTGGAAACTTCGTAATCTTTTGGCAAGATTCTTGGTGAGAAATAAATAATTCTAGAAAAATTCATCACAGAAGCTCTAGCACCAATATTAAGCAAGATAGCCTTAGAACCTTTCAGAAACTTGGTGAAATTCTTGGATTTTCACGCCAAGACGGATATAAATAGCACCACCCATCTGAGTGTTAAAGAAGACGATCAGTCTTGAATGGTAGTCTAGTACACATAAAAGCTGTTGTTGCACTGGGGTGTTCAAAACTTCTGTGATTGGAGGCTGGTTCCTGTTGCGTACCATGATTTTTCTGTTCACTATTTTCACCTCTCTGTAATTACTAGGGGGATAATGTTGATGGTAAGCGGATCCCTCTCACATATTGAATTTTATAATTGAAAAGAATATTTAGTCACATAATAATTTCCTTTAGAAATAATAAAGAAACAGAATTTTTCCGATTTTTAAGAAGGAATCAGGTTATTTCAAATCTTTTGTATAGCTGCAATGATTGAATTGACAAAGTTATGGTGATGTCTTAGTTTGTTTCTTAAAGATGAGAAGTGTGTATGTTAAATGCGGTTGGAAAAAATATTCACCAAAAATTGCCAAAATAAATTTATAGAATATAAACACACTGTTATTGTGTAAGTCGACACATATCTTATAGGAATAGCTCCGAAAAACAAGAAAGCCCAATTCCTCAGCCAAAATCAGGAAACCATAATTTCTTTTTACTGTAAAGCAATTATCAACTAATACACAATATAAAAATAAATTTCTTCTCTTCAGACCTATAATATTTGAATTTTAGACCACATAATTGAATTAGCCATTCCAGTGTTAGAATGACTAAACTTAATGAATGTTGAATGACTAAGCAACTTCGTTTTTGAATGACTAAACATAGCCTGACTTAATTTCTCCAACAGACGACTAAACAAATATTCATCTTCTTTTGTGAAATATTTCTGTAGAAATACTAATAATTAAAAATAAAGAAAAGTTATTTTTATTTTATATTCCTTCAAAATTAAGATAAAAGCTTGCATTAAAAATTGAATTTGATCACGCCTCTTTTAGTTTATCTCATGTTTATTATAAATAGAGGTCGATAGTGATTACTCCATATACTTCATTTTAAAAGTGTTTTCTCAGCGACACTAAGAAAGGGTCAGCTAAGAAAGTACCACACCATTTTATTTAAAAATAATAAATTATCTATTGAGATTTAGGAATACTTCTACAAAAAATCAAAATGTTAAATTTCTTGGTCCTTCAAAAACTTAGGGGTGATCCTGCCTAAAATCTACACATGCACTCTTATTGACAGTCCCGCTGACCTACTTGGTTTTACAGAGTATTTTATTTATATTTTTCACATACTTTTTTTTTAGATCGTGCCCATTTATTTCAAGTTACGAAATTTTGGTTTCGCTTTAATTATTATCTATATTATAATAGTAATGTTTCCTATAAAACTGTTCATAAAATTTATTCATATGTCAGATATGCCGTTTATCATCTTGGGTCTCTAAGAATATACATCGGAGTAACTCCCAAGTAAAAAATAACAATAATAAACTATATAACAGCATAAACTGTTGTATCACTGACCAAAGGCTGAGCGTTCCTGACTCCTAAGCTGTAGGTCGCGTGTTCGAGTCCCGGTTCAGGAATGGATGTTACTTCTTTCTTTAATCTCTCTGTGTTTATCTTACCTTTCTTCTGTGATGATGTATGAATGTGGCCCACCCTATGAATGGGTTTGTGGTGGTATGGCACGGGCAACACTACTCGCCTCCGTGACTTGGTTCATATGTGACTTTCTGGATAACGACAAATGCGAAGCTGTTTCTGGCCTTGTATCATAAAGTTCGTCTTCCAAGTTCCCGCCGTTGGAAAAAACTATTGCATATAAAATTTACCATATAATACTTTGTAAGCAGACTCTATCAAGAGTAAATTTTTCAAGTCCTTAAGAATGATTTTATGCTTTAATAAGTTATTCTAACAAAAGTTTTTAGGTCTTTTAACACGTAGAAGTCTCCGTAAGACCTCTCACATTGCGAAATATGGTTGTCAAAATACTAAAATGAAATATTGCAGGAAAATTGAGGTAAACATAAAAATTATTTATATAAATAATTAAATTAAGATTATGAGAATTATTCTCGATAAAATTTACCATGTAAAATGTAGCACAAAGTAAAGTAGTTATCACAATAATGACATTCAACTGAAATGTAATCTCCAAATTTTGCAAACAGTTTTAATTTACAGTTAATTTCCGTGATAAATACTTCTTAATGTCATTTTTGAATACCACTGATAAAAAAAAAAGTGCATTTATTACACTTGTACGAGAAAAGGAAATAATATGTTACACTCAATGATTACTAAAAACAGATTTAAAAACGTAAGGTAAAACTGAATTTCTTATTTCTGTTAGAAACAAAATGTCTAAACCATTGATTGATTCAACAATAGCCGATGAAGTTTAAAATGGGAAGTTACTTTATAAAATTTATAAGTCAGATTTACAAGCTATAAGTCATGAAATAAAAATTGACCGAAAATCTTATGTTGGACTTTTGGAGCTTGGTAATCGCATTCCTATTTTGTAGTTTCGCGCTCCTCTAACATAAAAGCTAGTGCATCCTCTAGAAGGTGTGGGAACAAGACTGATTACTACTGCCTGAAGCGCATTTCGTATACATATAGAAAAAAATGAGTTTTAAATTAGAAAATTGAATTGGATTAAACTTGGTTTTATATGTAAATAATGATTCGGCATCTTAAGAGTCCATTACAATAGTTTCCACTACAAGCCACTTTGATTAGTTTCATCTGCATATTGTTAGATATTTATCTTAACCTAAGAATTATGCTTACCTTCTGACATGTATAACCATTTCTCTCGTTTATCAGATGACATTGCTGGGTCTAAAATCTCTGCAGAAATAACTGTGAAAACCTCCATTATGGATGATAAACTTCAGAATGCATTAGAAACTTAAGACGAATAACAGTAAGTAAGTTAAATTGTATTTGTTTGCAAACTGAAAACAGTAGCTTATCATTTAATAGAACAAAATCATTTCACATTATTTAGTTTCCAATGGCTTAATATAATAATGTCATCGTTACTTAAAACAATTGCTGATAAATCGGATGAGCATATCGATATTACTTCCTGGCTTCCATACTGTTTTCAAAACAGATTTGGTAAAATTGTGTGCAGAGATACTGTGTGTGTAATGTGCCACAAAACACCTGTCAGTAAATTTCTCACTACCAGTGAAAACCAAAGAGGCCAATAATCCGTCTTCATTTCTGTTACACTATGTATATGGCGAATGCAACTATTAGCAAGAGCGTTTTCCTTGTGCCCTTATCCCTGCATAGATGTACATATTTATGTGGTATAACATAATTAAAGCTCCATTCACGCGTCTATGTTTTTGCCTTTTATCTCCGAATCATAGTAAGAACTCCGTTATTAAAAACCTTATATATTGATACTAAAAATTCCGCGATCCAATTCCACCATTATAAAACCAACCTTCATCTTTGCTGACCCAATATCGAGTTTTAGTTTCCTTATTCTTCATTATATCCTGATGTTTTAGTAAACAAAGACAATCCACACGAGTTATCTTTCATTCAGGAGTTCCAGGCTTATCAATAGCTTGCACCTTACATTTGTTGACACCAACTACTGATGCTGACTAACCTCAGCTTTCAAGTTCCATTGGAACTGGTGTCTTCGAAACTGATCATTACTCTCACAGAGTCATCGTGTTCTTTCCCTTCTTCGGTACTTAACAGTTAATATGTGTCTTCATCACTGGCAATAATACTGTAGTCATCAGTATACACTACAGGTAAAACTGTTTGACAGTTGTTGTATGGAATTGGACTCTTTTGATTATAACCGGTTCACCATCTCGGACCAGTGACATGACAATTGAACCGAATAGTAATTAAGGCTCAATGCGCATTAAAGTTCTTAGAACGATGATTTATACGCATACTTCTATGGTTTAAATTATGTTAACTTTTGTAAAAGCGTGCTACAAGTATTTGTTAAGTTTTCAGAGAAAAAAATTGCTTATGCTCTTTATAAACAAAAATTCTAAATGCAATTTATCGTATATTCATAAGTATTACCATATAATCTGATATTTCATCTTATATAAATAAAACTGAAACAACACATCATCACTAGATTTTATGAAATTTATCATTTTTAAGATTTGAGGTGTTATTTAATCGTCAAAGACTGAGGAAAAAGGTTAAAAATTTTAAGAATAACTTGTCATCAATGAAGTAGACAACAAAACACGAACAATTCTGTTCTTAAAATAAAGCGCAACATACATTCTATCTGTTACATTATTAAAGCTTTTGCCATGATAATCCTATACCTTATTTATTCCTTTGTTGAAAAAGACAATATTTTAATTAAACTTATATATGCTGTAATTCCTCTTTTTAAAGTTAAACGTCCAATTTCCAGTTTTTGTTTTTCCTTTGCGCTGTTACAGGAGTGATGCATTATTTTTATTTTTGTAATTAAAAAAGTCCTTCGAATGTGCAATTTCATGTGTTTCGCACAACGTTCAAAGCTTGTGTAACAATGTTTAAACTGTGTTATCACTTACATTTATCGATAATAGAATTGAAATAGAATAAAAAAAATTCAATACCCCAAATATGTTGCTTGTATGATACGTTGGCAATTTTACAGCTTTTCTCTCTAATTCAGCTCTTCAATTTTGATGGGAAGGCAATAAACGTTCGTAATAGTCAAACATTTTTTTCTCATACTTCAAAATCGTCTACAAGGCTCGCTCTATAAATTTCCTTACACGTTGTAGGAATATTCTTGAGCATTAGAAATGAATATGTCAAATATTTGTGATATTAATATTTGCAGAAGAAGAAAATGCAGAGAAAAATTTTAGTGTATGCTATTAAAATTGTAAAATTTTGATTGGTAAAAATAAGTTTATTTGAATTTTTCGTAACTCAAACATAACATGATTTTCATCACCGGGAGGTAATAAATTCGATACTTGATTAAATTCCTTCCATGATGAGAAAAAATATGTATATTTTGGGTTCGGTAAAGACCAGTGACCCTTCGCTAGTATGGCAGAGTGTGGAGAACAGGTTGCTAACTCATGTATCGATCTCTTTATTTGGCGGTTTTCTAAGTCATGATTATGAATGTGTTATATGTTCTTCAAACAGCAAAAATTGACCGTCAAATCATATCACGAACAAATGAATTTTAAAATATAAATAAAATAAATGCTATATTTTTCTTATATTCCCTATTAATTTCTAGTATATAAAAGCAATATCATTAATGGAAAGTTTTTAATGTATGGAGCCTCTAATTTTTTAAGAAAAAGAAACAATCATTAAATACAAAATAAAAATATGCAAAATTTATCTGTTTACTGACATATAAAATTGTGTCTATCATTCACTGCATAATTGACATACACAGCTAAATTATCTTTAACAGTGAAACCTTAATTTTGAAATAATTGTCTTATAAATTGAATAAAATATCTTGTAAATGAATTATATTTTTTCAAATATTTTGTAAGATTTTGAATAGCTAGTTCGAGGATTAATCCATAAAATCTCACCTACAGAAAAGAAAAAAAAAACAAAACAATACGCCAATACAAACATTTGAAATTATTCCTCACTTCAAATATTTTTATCTCATTGAACAAACAGTCTCAAAAATAAAAAACAAAATACTGATAAATATAAATATTTTATTTGCTACTAAAAAACATAATTTACTCAAATTAATGTCAATCTACTAAAATAGTCATATGAATTGTGAAATTATTTATAAAAAAGAAAAAGCTGGATAATCTCATGAGGATATTTATTATAATAATTGTAATTTAGTAAAAACTTTTCTTTCAGTCTAATGCAAATATATTATAAATTTACTGTGCTTGATACGAAAAGAGAAGTTCCAGGAATTTAGTCTTCAGACACGTATTTGAAACTTTAGCGTTACATGTATTTATCTTAGAAACAAAAAAGTTCAAAGTTTAACTTGAGTTATCGAGATATATTATAGTGTTGATTCAGCCCAATTTACTTTTTAAGTTTTCGATGTGCGTATTTTTCTCTTCTATAAATATCAAAATATTTATCCAATTTTATTACACTCTAATAGTTTTCGTTATAGCCATCATCAACGATAAAATAAAATAATATTACAAAACATTAAAAACATATTTCCATTAAGGTAAATAGATGGATCTTCTTGCATCTTTTCTTTCTCTATTTTGTTTGCAAAAAATTTGCCTTCTGATTTGAGATTTGGAATATAAACATTTTTTATTCTTGAACATGCAATTAAATTCTTCAACGTTATAATATGCAAAAGTGTTTCCTTTAAATTTTATCAAAACTATTGAAAAAAAATTTAGAGGAATATTTTAATTATTCAGACAAAAGGTAAGCAAAACGCTGAAATTTTTCAATATCTTTTGTTTAAATAAAATATTTTAATTTTATGATGTCTATATGTATATATGTCTTATGGCTATGTATATAAAATAAAAAGATCTGCTTAATTGCCTTAATATGAGGCAGTGCAACCCGTCCAAATAAGTTATTTATGTTATGATGACAAGACAAATAATTTTCATTTTTGTCAAAGACTTAATTTCGAAGCTATGACAAATCAACTAATCAATCATGGCATTCATCAGGTATATTCATAAAATTACATTACCTAGACAATATGTTCGTATGTTTACATAATTTATGGTCATCTGTTTTAAGTATGGTTCCGTGAGTCAAAAAATGATTATACCGGTATACTATGAGAAGTTATAGAATACAATACAGTAAGCTAAGTAAAATTTGTACGCATATACGACGGTTGTAAATTAAATAGTGGCAACTTAACTTTGAATCCGGGAAAAAGGTGGGCATGCACAATTAGAATATGGGAGCAGTGAGATAGGACTGTTGTCGATGTGTAGAGTGCAAAAAACAGTCGATTTGTTTTTTAAAAAAATAGTTGTTGTATGGCGTTAAAGTGAGAGGAGTTTCATTTCCAACGCTTTAAAGCATGTTTCAAAAGGTGATCAGTGATCGTGGCTTAAAATCGAGGTTGCCCGTGGCAAAAATGCAACAGTAATACCAAGAATGCTGTCAAGAATTTGAGCTGGGGCTTAAATGCTTTACCGTGTATTACAGTAGCACGATGGCTTCAAGCATTTCGTTCGGGTTAGAATGAGACTGCGAATGTGCAACACATAGGTCGCCCCTCCATTTCTCAAGAGCAGATTGACATCCTGAGTGGTCTCCTTACCACAGACAGCCATGGATTATCCGAGAATTATTTTTAGAGGTTGGTCTGAGTCATTAAACGGTGTGGCGTATAATGAAGAAATCTCTCAACATGAGGAAAATTGCTTTCCGCTATTTTCCACGTTGACTAACCGAAGTAAAGAAATGACATTGGTATGCACTGACTGTCACCCACTTGGAGAGATACTGTGATGAAGGAGACGTATTTCTGCAGCATATTGTCGCCATTGATGAGAAATAAGCACGAGCCTATGAATCTAAATTGAAGCATCAATCAAATGGCATTACCAAAGATCATCACGGCCACAGAAATTTCGACAGGAACCCAGTCGTGTGAAGGTTATGCTGATGGTGGCATACGACTAAGACGGTGTGATTCTTGCACATGCTGTACCGGAAGGACAGTAGGGCAGTGTGGTCGTAAAGAAAACGTGAGAGGAGGATGTGTGAGGGCTGGCTACCCTCTCACGCTGAGACCTCTTTGGATATTCTTTGAGAGCTTCCCGCCGATTTTTTCGGTGATTTATGGGATTTTAACTATTGTTGGGAGGCTCAATCTTTGACTAGTCCTCTGACCGGAAACCAAATATGCTTAAAAATTACTATTTACCGACTATTCCGCAAAATGGTGGATTTAAAACCGAAAAGGGACACGGACCTTTACGGCTTATTTTGAGAGGTAGTCTTGGGAAATATTTTAAGTATATAAGGAGAGAGAAAAACTGTCCTATGACAGGGAATTATAGTTTATTACTTTTTCCGGCCTGCAGATTCGTGTTATGCGGTTTTCAAAGGTGGAAAAACGACTGTGGTAACGAATGTGGTTAATCACATAAAACTTAAGTATGAAAGTGGCAATAAGTGTATAGTTCAATTTAATAATTTTCCTATGAAATCTTTAAGGCAATGAATATGGGATCTATTGCGGAGGTTCCCCGCTTTAGTAACTGAGAGAGAGCTTGTTCTAAAGTACAGTAAACAAAGAAATTGATGTGTGAATGGTGCGTATTAGTGTAATGCGACATGGGCCAATACATAGCACGAAAATGAAATATAAGATGATGGAGACGTCCAGCTGTCAATGCGAAAGTGGAAGTGGAGAGTGTGGTCTGGTTTAAATGCCAAAGCGGGAAAGTATCAGTCTTGAGAGCCCAGGGTTAGTGCCCTGCCCTTGGTAAGTGGAAATCTCGCGGACCGCCGTGACATGGAAACCAGTAGCTGCGCGGTGACGACGTGATTGTTTTTAATCGTGCTTGTGAGAAACGACCCCGCAATGCTGTGCGGTTAGGAGAGCAAGTGAAAGGGAGGTGAGAGGCCTTCGGGAAATCCTCCCCTTTCCGAATTTGATTGTGTATGAGGTCCGATAAATTGATGGACCGTAAGATTGAGCCCCTACACTGGTACGACTTCTTGGAACCTTGTGATCAACGGTATATTGAAGTATGGTGGACATTACATTACTGGAAGCCTTGCGGATTACCTTGGACTGCAGCTGTGAAATTGTGGCGGATTCGTGTCGGGGACGTCCTAGGCGGTCACGCTTGATTAAACCAATTCAGTTTGGGAGCTAAGCCGAACAAAGCTCAAATTATTTTTCTTCGTGTGGTGACACTAGTATAAATATTATAATTAGCGTTTATCATGTCAACTAAAAGTCCTAAAAAGAGCACAAAAAACGCACTTTTCAGTGCGACTTAATTAAGCTATGTCAGCGACACAAAGTCGACTCCAGTGTCGTTGAGGCACTGGTAGAGCATCTTACTGCGGCGAGGGGTGAAGCGGCACCCAAGAAAACTATTAGTGAGAAACCAGTGATGTTTCCTACAGAGTGCCAGACAGAATCTGTGCAACCAACTAGAGAAGCGAAGAGCGTCCCAGCTCAAACGGAATGGACAAAAGTCTCTCGTAAGAGGACAAAGTCCAAGAAAACTGGCTCAAAGCCTAAAAGTGACATTACAGTAGGGGAGACGCCTAGTGCAAAACCCCCGGCAAAGAGCGCCAGCACCGGAAAGGGCCCGATCAGGCCCTATGCGGATGCTGCTAAAAGCAAGGGAAAAAAGAGAGCACCGACCAATGCACTCTTAGTGTACCCAAAGCCAGGTGTGAACTCACCTGCGACGAGGTTAAGACCGAGCTCAAAAGGGCGATCTACCCAAGAAAACTGGGTGTGGCAAAGGATTAAATTCCTTGAATAACAATTTCAGGATTAAATTCCTTAGGCTTTCAAGGATTAAATTCCTTGAATAATAATGGTCTGCCATTGAATTAAAAAGCACAGAGGACCGCAAGAAAATATGCGAAAAAATAAAAGTGCTGAATAGCAAATTTGAAGCTCGGGAGCCGCCGGCACGGCGGCTTCCAAGAGTTATGATTTATGACCTGCCAGGAGCGGATGGCGAGGCAGAGGTCCTTTAGGGCCTACGTGTGCAGAACGAGATCCCTGAAGGCCACATGAAGGTGGTCTTCAAATTAAAGGGCAAGGGATCGGACAAACACTGGGTGCTAGAAACGGTGCCCGAGGTATTTAAAGCCTTCTTGAAGAAGGGGAAGGTCAGCTGCGGCTGGCAGAAACACAGGGTCAAGGAATTCCTTGAGCCCACTAGGTGTTTCAAGTGCTGCAGGTTTGGTCACCTGCAATCAAAGTACCCTGAAAAGGCACAGACCTGTACTGTGTGTGCGAGTGAGCACTCTTTTAAGGAGTGTGATAAAAAATCAACTCGCTGTGCCAACTGTGAAAGAGTGAACAAAATGTTCAAGCTAAAGTTGGGTTGCGGGCACAAGGCAGTTGATCTTCGCTGCCCACAGTGCAAGAGGGAATGTGAGCGCATTCGTTCCCGTACTAACTATGGTTGATACAACCAACAGCATTGAGTATGGTATTTTGCAGATTAATCTCGCAAGATCAAGGGCGGCAACTCTGGAGATACTAAAGGAGTTGGAAGTGGGTTCGTCCCAAATCCTTCTCCTGCGGGAGCTCTATTTGGTGGACGGCGAGATCACAGTCTTTCCACAGACATGTTCGGTGGCTCACATCGCCGACGGAATGGCTGCGGTTGTCGTCATTAACACCAAACTCAGCGTCTGGACTAGACATGCGGATGCTCATATCGTAGCGGTAGAGATAAGAGATCTGCGTCAATCGCTACTGGTAGTATCAGTCTATGTTCCTCCAAGAGCAGACATTGGCGATTTTCTAGAGACCCTCGAAAAGATCATACGGTTCTACACATGGGTTCTCATAGGAGGGGACTTTAACACCAGGCATCAAATGTGGGATCCTGAGAGTCCGTGTAGGGTGGGGACGGAGCGAGGGGAAGCCCTTGTGGAATTTCTCATCCGAAACGACCTCACTTTATTAAATGATGCATTAAATGGGCCGACCTTTGAAACTGTGAATGGGAGGAGCTGGATTGACCTGTCGGTGATGACGGGCGCTCTACAGTCATCCTTCTCGTCCTGGAAAGTGGTTGAAAATTGCTTAAGCAATCACAACTACATCTCCTTCAGGCTAGTACCAAAACTCCTAAAGAGTAAAAATACTGGTAAACTGAGACTAGGCAAGTATCACCTATTGGGGGCAGACTTTAATAAAAAAGCACCCGATCTCAGTGATAAGATCACTAGAGTTAAAGAAGTCAAAGACCTAGATGAGGTAGTGTTAGACATTACCAAGGTGCTACAGGGGATCTGCAATAGAAGGCTTCGGCCTCATACTAGCACGACCGCTAGGAAGCAGGTTCCATGGTGGGATGACGAGCTTACAACGCTACGGAGCAAAACGCAAGTGTTAAGGAGACGGTTTCAGAAATGTTCCGACTCCGATGAGTGCAAAGCCAGAAAAACGCTGTATAATAGATCTGCGGCCCAGTACAAACGACTCATACTTTGAAAAAAGATTCGAACTGGGATAAATTCTGTCAAAAACAAATGAGATCCAATGTGTGGTCTCTGCCATACAAACTAGCAGTTGGTAACGCTGTCAGAAGCACATCAATGAGTAGCGTCAAATTGCCTGACGGAACTCTGAGCAATAGCAAGAAGGAAACCGTAAAAACAATTGTTGCTAGTTTGTTCCCTGTGGATGAATCGGACCAAGAAGAGTGAAGAGAAAATAGGCATGATGAGTATAGCGGACTCCTATTGCAGTGGAGATGACGATCGGCCCTTTACAAAAGTGGAGATCAGGTCGGTAGTCAAATCCATGGCAAAGAAAAAGGCACCGGACCCGACGGAATCCCGGCTGAGCTGGTGCAAGCTATCTTCTAGAGAAATCCCACAGAATGTTTATACTCCTCTTCAACAAATGCCTCTATCTAAGCATTTCCCAAGATCTTGGAAACATGCCAAGTTGGTCCTATTTTTGAAGCAGGGAAAGAATGCGTCTGAAACGTGATCTTACAAGCCCATTTGTCTACTGTCTAGTTTAGGCAAAGTACTGGAAAAACTCCTAACCCAAAGAATTTACCACCACCAGGTGAAGTCACAGGTGCTTCACCCTGCCCAACGTGGCTTCAGGCCGGGTAGTTCGTGCGACACAGCGCACGTGTGTCTTCATGACACAATCAGGTATTTTCAGGAGACAGAAAGGTACGTCAGCCTAATTTCACTAGATGTTCAGGTTGCTTTTGACAGTGTGTGGAAACCAGGTATTATATTCTTCCTCGGTCAAGCACGATGTACACATAATATATGTATGTTGGTGAAGTCCTACCTGTTGGAAGAGAGAAATATCAAATATAATGGCTCGGGAGAAAACTTGGTTTTCGAATCCAGCAGAGGAGTGCCGCAAAAGTCATTTAGTGGAACACTATTCTGGAACCAAGTTGCAGACAGCGCTTTGCGACTGGACATGTCGGATGAAACGAGGCTGATTGCTTTCGCTGACGACATGCTGCTGGTCGCGGCTGGTGACTCAAGAGCAAAGCTCGAGAAAAATGCGGACGCTGACCTCAATGCACTCAGCAAATGTTGAAGACTTATAAGCTGGTATTCAATCCTAGCAAAATGGTGGCCCTCAAGGTTACCAGAAAGCGGAAACTTAAGAGACCTCCCGTCTTCGGGTGGGACGGAACTTCCATTAAGTATGTGCAGGAGCTTAAATTCCTGGGCGTAAAATACGATAGCGCACTCACCTTCAACTCCCATCTTAAGGAGGTGAGGCAAAATGTTGTGAAAGTCACAATGGCACTCCAACGAACGGCGAGAGTTCTCTTCGGGCGTGAGCCTGAATTACTCAAACGCCTATATCGGAGTGGAACCGAAAAAATGGCACTTTTGTGTGTAGGGGCATGGGGACACAGACTGGAATGTAAGACATTCTGTGGTCACCTACAGAGTGTTCAAAGACCGGCACTCATGGCATTCACAGGATGCTACAGGACTGTTTCTACGGCTGCTGTACAAGTATTGGCGGGAGTTCTACCGTTAGATATTAAAGCAGACATAGAGTATGCAAAGCTAATGGTATTGGTGGAACGCAGTCCATATTTCTTCAACGAGATTAATCTGCGGCCAGATGACGTAGAGCATAGGGTCGACATTCTGAAATGTCACCCGGAGGAGCGATATAGTGTGCCTTTCGACAGCGAAAAGCCAACTGGTGAGGGTCTGGAGATTTTTACCGATGGATTAGGCATTGATGGTAAAATTGGTTTAGGGTTCACCATCCTGTATTTTGGGCATGAAATTGAAACGTATGGTGCTAGACTCGGTGACGAGAACTCTGTCTTACAGGCGGAAATATCGGCGCTGGGACTGGCACTTGACTGGCTCAAAATACACCCGGGCAACAGCACTTGTCATTTATACCGTGACTCGTTGTCCTCCCTTTACTCCCTGGCTGATCCAAACAACCAGAACATCTTGGTAAACAAGGTAAAGGACTCTTACCGGGAAGCCACTAGTGAAAGAGAGGTACATTTGCATTATGTGCGCGCTCACGCAGGCACTTTCGGAAATGAAAGAGCCGATATGCTGACCAAAGAGGCTGCGAGTTTAACAGAGCCAACGTTGGAATTGTCACGTCCAAGGTCACACTTGATAAAGGTGCTGTGTAATGAAGCACTGCGTGTATGGCAGCTGAGATGGGATAGCAAGGAAGTGGGTCCACAGACCTACAGATTCTTCGAAACAGTCTCTGATAAAAGAGTTTTCGGTAATGCTATCGTTGCCCAAATAGCGACTAGACACGGACGTGTACCGGAATATCTTCATAAATGAATGTATCCGATTAGTGAGCTATGTAGCTCGTGCAATGTGGTGGGGTATTGCCTCCACTTCGTGCTGTCCTGTACCAGGAACTCGGATGAAAGGAGCAAGCTGGTGTACAAGAGCGAAAGCTTGAGTACCGTCCTGGACAGGCGCAACTGGTCTATCTTGAAAAAGATAATGTTCATTGCGTCGGACGACATTCCAATGATGAAATACCAGAGTGTCACCGACGATGGTCCGGTACAGAGCTTGGACGTAGAGGAATAGTATAGGATTTGACGGTTCGTTAAGGTGAGGTTACACAAATCTTCCACGAAAGTGTGTGCCAATTTAAGTGCGTGGGTGCCGGCGAGATTTCTCGCCTCATCAAGGTATGGTTCTGTCGCTCGTCTACCGAGGCAGGTGGTGGCTGTTGTAGACTTGAGTTCAAAGCCTTCGAGTTGCAAGGTATCAAAATTAGTTATAGAAGCCTCAGCTTCTGGCACTAAGCCTCGTAAACTCGATTCCCTTCTGTACCGGAAGGACAAACTGTCAAATTATTTCCGATTTCTACAGTACCATCTGCATCCAGGTATCCGGTGCAAACGTCCACGTTTATGGTGCAACAATCTCCCTATCGTATAGCATGACAAAGCTCATTGCCATGTCGTAAACAATGTCACTCTCCTATTGCAACACTGGCAGTAAGAAATCCTGGAACACCCTCCCTACTCATCCGACATGAGCCCATGTGACTTTGGTCAGTTCCCGAAGTTGAAGGAACCCCTCTGAGGTCACTGATTTCATGACATTTCATTTGTATTCCATTCAGTAGGGGGCTCGGTCATACACATCAACAATCAACACCTGGCCACTGGGCTACAACGGCTTCCCAACATATGGCAAAAGGCTATAATCATTGTTGATGATTACATATCAGGAATGAAATGGAATTGTACTTGTAAGTTCATTAAATTTGATTTATACCTACGTTGTCATTACTTAAATTACAGTTTTTGTATTTTATAACGTTTATTGAAACAAGCAGTGGTTCAATACATCCCTCGTATTTCATTATGTTTATTGAAACAAGCAGCGGTTCAATACATCCCTCGTATTTCATAATGTTTATTGAAACAAGCAGCGGTTCAATACATCCCTCGTATTTCATAATGTTTATTGAAACAAGCAGTAGTTGAATATACCATCTACTGACTTTTCTTACAATGAAACATTTTTTTAATTTCATAATTATTAATTTTTCTATCGTAAATATACTTTTTATTTTTCATTCGATCAAAAAATATTTTTAAGCATTTTCAGAGAAATTTTATTACAAGCAAAAAACAACAGTGTCAAAATTTATTATGCATTACGAAGTGATATTTCCGATCAAATATAAGTAATCATGTTCTCTTAAATTCGAATTTCGAACTAATTTTTAATTAAACTTTTTAAAGAAGTTGCTTGTTTAAATTACCGAAAAAAGTAAACTAATTAAAAAAAAAGTGAATTTATTTGGAAAAACAAAAATTGTTTGTAAAACAATTCTATATAAATTTATCAACAGTCTTTTATTTGCAAAATTTTAGATTTTAAATATTTTTAATTTAATGTATATTAGAAAATTGAGATAATATGTAAGAATTTGTCAGAAATTTTATTTTTATTTGTTTTTATAAGTCAACAAAAAATAATTTTGGTGTTAAAAATATGGGCTTCATAATCCCATAGAAGAAAAGAAGTAATTACAAAATATAAAAAAAGACCAAATCTCTCTTATTAGAAAGTATACATTTTAATTTCTAAAGAAGGAATAAATTGGCTTCCAAATCTCTGCACACGCTTTCTGACTTGGAAACTGAATGATTTTATTTCCCTTTGAGTTAAATTCAAATACTCTCAGATCAGAAGAGGAATATTTCGGCCAATTAGGGTCAGAATCTTCAGTTACAGGATACCTGAAAAATAATTCTGAACTTTAAATTTATATTGTAGATTCTTAATATCCATTGATACTCGTACATTGTTACGAAAATGACATCGGCTATTTTAAATTCCAGTTTCAGCTTATATACTATTAAAGGGGGAAAAGTATTAAATGATATCAGTATATAAATTATTTGGAATTTTGATAAGAGTGTATGAGAAATTTATATATGGTTATTTATTGCTATACTTGGAAAATAAAAATGAAAAACATTTATTGTTATAGAAACAGAAAATTTTCACTAAACTAAAAACTGATGTCTCATTGAAGAGAATTATTTTTTGATGTTTTTGATATTGATGTTTTTGATATTGATTCAAATTTTATATATATTTTAGGATATTAACTTCTAATACAAACATATATAAATTTTCAAATAATTCATTTCAAAAGTTTGAAAAAATAAATTAATAATAATAATAATATATTGTGTTTTTTAATATAATAGCAACAGCAAATTAAATCACTGTGACATTTATTCTACAATTACATTGTAATTTTAATATTAAGTAAATTTTATTTTTGTTGGGCATTTAAGTTTGTAACTTTTGATAATATATTTATAAGACATTTTGTCTTAAATTGTAAAAAAATTAATGAAAATATATTTCGGTATGAAATTCGTTAATACTTGAAAATTTACACCCTTTTGCTATCATTATTTCAAACTTTTTATAATAATTATCTATAAATGAACTAATAATTATACTCTCGCAATATGTGCTTATTTTAAAAACATTGAATTTAAATTTTAAAACCAACTCCAATTATCCTTTTCAAATTTATATAAAAATCAAGATATGATAACATGCTTTGTGATTGTTTCATTATATAAAGAGCTCCTTTCCCTGTTTAATAGCTAAAAAATTGGAAAAAAATGCAGCCGGTCATGATATAAAAACAACTTTAATAATGATAAAATGTTTGTCTGTTGCTAAGGTCATAATTCTACGAAGCAATTTATTCGACGTAAGGCAATATGCTTTAATGACAAGTTATAAGACCTTAAGGCAAAGAGTACATACTTTTCAGATTTTCATTAAACTAAAAACTAGTTAAGAGAAATGGGTTATAAATGGATATATCTAATGTGAGGAAAAAGCAATCGCACATATCATGTTGTTTCTTGTATTAATTTAACATTTTTTCAATACCACAGAAATTTTAAGAAAGAAATCGGGTGACAACAAGCGGGAAGTATTTAAATGCATTCCAAAAATATTCTACTGTTAGATTATTAACCACACACATTCGATATCAGTATAGAGCTGACATAGCGTTGATTTTTCATAGATTAATGGTAAAATAAATTCATATTTAATAATTTAAACATAACAATAAAAATATTAAATACCCATTATGCGCAAAGGAAGTAAATGTTTGAATTACATCTTCACTGATTTTTCTATCTTCAATGGTATAATTTTGAATGTTCTTAATTGGGTCTCCAAAAACATAAGGAATTTCAGCAAAATGAGGCACTCCTACCCATTTATCATCTTCGTCATTCAGGGAACGATGAGAAAAATAATAATAGTACACATCTTTTGCTTTATCAGCAAGTAACATATTGACACATTTCATAAGAAAATCACCGTATATCATCGAAACTGCACGCAAAGGGCCATCAGATCTATCACCAATTATATTTTTCATGTAATATTTGAATATACGACTTGAAGAAATTTTTGACAGCTTTACACTCTTAAAAAATTCTTTAAGAGCCTTCTTTGCAACGGAAACAGTAAGAAGTGGCTTTTGATCAAATCTAAAAAGGCGCGGTATATTATATATCATAAAAAGTGTACCCTCATCCTTGTTATTACCAATAAGTATAGGTATTTGAGAAAATTCTCCAGACAGTAAACTATTACTTGGTGATTCAATAAAATATTTTAAACAATCCTCACATTTATTTCCATATGAAGGTGAAAAAAATTGAGGAAATTTTGAAGTGAAATAATTATCCGCAATAGCAAGCTCGTTGTTATTTTTCGCTTTCAAGCAATCTAAAATATCCTTTGACAGACTTTTGGAATTTGAATTCTTGATTGAACATCCAAGAACTTTTGAATATTCCATAGCTTTACTAAAAGATGAATTTAAATTGTCGACCGTAATTGGTAGAATAGCTGTGCCACTTTCAAGAATACCTTTATGAAATAAATTTCGAGAAAGAGGAGAAACCATTTGTAGAGACACTGAAAATGAACCAGCACTTTCACCGAACAATGTAACACGGTTTGGATTGCCACCGAAACTCGCAATATTTTCACGAATCCATTGCAGACCTAAAAGTTGGTCATAAAGACCCATATTTCCAGGAGCGTCTCTGGAATCAAGATTAAGAAAACCAAATACATTTAATCTATAATTAATGGTAACAACTACAACTTTTCCAGTAGCAGACAAAACGTCACCGTCATATATATCCATCATTGCTGACCCGGAATAATATCCGCCTCCATGTATAAAAGCCATCACCGGAAGTTTCTCTATTCTGTTACAGCAACAGTTGGGGGGCAACCATACATTTAGGTACAAACAGTCCTCACTAAAATTAAAAGTAGGGGGAGGAAGCCATGCTACTTCTCGACTGGAATACTGCATGCATGCTGGTGATTTTTCTTTGGCTAATAAAGTACCATTCCATTCTTCTATTGGCTCTGAAATTTTGAATCTTCTTTCTCCCAATGGAGCTTTAGCAAAAGGTATTCCCAGGAAAGCTAAAATTTGTTTATCCATTACATTGATGTATTTCCCAGCCATTGTACCCATCTTTGTAAAGACTACAGGCCCAGAATCATCAATATCTGTATTTGTATAGCATTCAAGACCATAGCTGATCCTCCAGATTATTGAAGTCCAAAATATATCTGAAAAAGTTTGAGGATTACTTCAAACAAGAAAAGAAATATTATTGTATCAAATTCTGTAAATATTCTGCATATTTTTATCCTGTTAATTTAAGCTTATAATTGACAATATTGTATTTGAGAATTGTCATTTACATATAAGGGTAAAATTTGTATTACAAATTAATGAAGTGACAACTATATTTTCTAGCTATTTCACTGCTAACATAAACTTTTTATTGAATTGGTGTCGATTAATGCATTATGAGGTCTATAAATTGGTTTGATAAATTAGATTTTTACAAGGGTTCTAAAAGTTTAAAAATCTCAAAAAGCAATAATTTACTTAAATTTATATTGATCAGCATATAAATTTAATGTGTTTTTAAGTAAGAGAAAATAAAAGTAAAGTGCCATATTAGTAACACTGCTATTGAAATAAGCAATCTGATATTATCACTTTGAGCTACATTTAACTACAAAACCCGAGATTTTACATTGATTCAGGAACAAAAAATAAGCAACAATTGACTTCTAATGATGACTATGAAGGATAATTGATCAAATTTGAGGAACTATAACATAATTTGAATTAAACGTTCCTGACTAATGAAAATTCTGACGTTACTGGAATAACGCCAAATGGAGTAATTATAGCTTTTTAAAATTTTTTGTCTTGGTAGCTTTTCTAAGCTTATTATATGTTAATCAAATTGATCAGCAAATAATCTTAACCATTAGAGAAAATCATTGGTATTAAAATGTCCTCTTTGTCAAAGAGTTAAATATAATCTACAATATACCACATAGCTGTGTTGCTTCAGATGATATATATATATATATATATATATATATATATATATATTATATATATATATATATATATATATATATATATATATATATATATATATATATATATATATATATATTATATATATATGTATATATATATATATATATATTATAGATAGATAGATAGATACAGTATATTCACTGAAATCTCTTAACTTCGGAATGGCTGGTACCATATTTGTAAAAGTGGTGTCTAGGTATAGTAAAGTACCCATGAGCTACTGAATGAAATAGACTACTGCACCACCTGGTGGTAAACTTCGGAGTTAGCATACCTATCTTGAAAACGGAAGGAGATATAGAGAAAATGCGATATACAAAGTTGTAGAGCATCCTCGACTTAGTGCGAAAAGATACCTTGTATGCATTAATGTGAAAGATAGAATCTTTAAAACGCACATTTGTTGTTTCTTGCTGTGACATTACAAAACGATATAAGAAAGAAAAAAACAAATAGTTATAACAATATGCTTTATTTAAGATGTTCAAACTTCTCACCGTCAGCTGCAATGAACATTTCGATCCTCGCTTGAATATCACATTGCACACGTTGGAGCCTACAGCTTGACACGTTGGAACACGTGACCGTAATGCGTCGTTTAAGTTCCTGCAATTTTTGTGAAGAGGTCGCATACACCTGCTGTTTTAAGTATCCCCACAGGAAAAAGTCCAGTGGAGTAAGATCAGAAAAACGTGGAGACCACTCTTCGAAACCACCATACCCTAATATTTGGTTGCTAAATTCCTTCACGAGGTATTGCTTCACTGGAGATGTCTTATGAGAAAGCGCGATGTCATGTTGAAACCATAGACCTTAAGATTAAACAACGGCAGGTTCTCAACAAAATCGGGTATTAACTTCTGCAGCAGTTGTAAAAATCGTGGACCCGTCAACGTGGCATTGTAAAATATTGGGTCTATCAGTTAGTTATTGTAAATTGCGCACCAAACGTTAATAGCATACCGCATTTGATGTCGAACGTCGATGAAACATTTAGGATTTTCCAGTGCACAGTAATGGGTGCTTTGCCTATTGTACATGCCATTCCGTGAAAAGCATGCCTCATCCGTCCATATTATATCTGTCAAAAATGTTAGTTGGACCTGTATCTGATTCATGACGAAGTTGCACCATGCATAGTATCGTTCGGCATCCCCGTCCACTAAAACCTGATCATGCGTTGGTCGGTATGAATGAGCACCTGATTCGCTTAGGTATTTCCAAACCTGACTTTTGAAGAGACCACAGTGTTGAATGATCTCTCTTACGCTGTATTTTGGATATGCTATGGCGTAGGCTAATGCCTTATGCGGTTGAACTTGCCGTCCTACCTTAACTGGTCTGCCAGATAGAGGCCGATTAGTGATGCAACCTGTCTCCCTTAAACGTTTTAAAACAGTTAGGATGTTTTGATATGAAGGATGCGGGCCTGCAGAGAAACATTAGCGTTATAACCTTGCTGCTGATCGTGCCTCGCGTGGACATTCACCGTACAGTAAAACCATCTCACAATACTCAGCTTTAGAATATTCAGCCATGACCATGAACATCAACATACTATAGTCTCAAGAAGATGTCTCTTTTATAGCTGTCACACGTGAAAAGCGTGACCTTCCTTACGTATTTGCATACTGCATATAAATTGTTGGAATTATTTTTTTAACACTTCCGTTCTTCCCATTTCGAAAGAAAAGTGAAAAATGTAATCACGATTTTTTTTTCAAATATGCACACGTATGATGTCCCATGTCACAGCACGAAACAACAAATGAACATTTTAATCATTGAATTCTTCACATTAAAGCCTACAAGGTACCTTTTCGTACTAAATCAAGGATGCTCTACGACTTTATATGTATATATATACATTGTTGTGTTACTAATGACAATTGGACTAGCCAAACTCGCTATGCCTTGGCTATGCGAATTTAAGTCAAATGGGAGTATCTTTCGTTTAATCAGTGCACCATAAAGGTGAAAGTACGACTTTTTGCTCTTCAAATCCTCCGATAGATGGCAGCACCAAAGGATCTACTCCCTCAATTTTGGCATTGATTTGAAGGGGGATATATATATATATATATATATATATCCCTTCAGATCAATGTCAATATTGTATCACTTTTATATTTTGTATATATATCACTTTTTTTCCTATCTCGTTCCGTTTTCGAGATACGAATGCTAACTACACAGTTTTCCACCAGGTGGTGCGGTAGGTTGTTTCATTCAGTAGCGCATGGCTACTTTACTATACCTAGACACCATTTTTATGAATATAGCAGCAGCGGTTCCAAAGTTAAGAGGGTGGCTGGCAAGGGATTTTAGTGGACATACTGTATATATATATGTGTGTGTGTGTGTGTGTGTGTGTATGTATGTATATGTATATATATGTGTGTGTGTGTGTATGTGTATGTATATGTATGTATGTATAAAATTATCTAAATTTAGTAATTTTCATAAAAGCATATTAATTTACATTCAAGAAAATTTAAGCAACTTTTTTTCATGACATGTTCTATAATTTATTTTATATTTCTGTTTACATTATATGGCATTGCTCAGAAATGATTCAAAATTAAATCCAATTTAATTATAAATAATAATTAAAACGTAAATATTCTCTCTTGTATGTATTTTAAAATATTCAAGAATAAATCACGTTTACTTTCATGTTTTACTTTTATCGGGAATCGTTTATTATTCCAGAAAATGTAATCTGATGCTTATATATATATATATTTGCTAGAAAATTTATTACACTTTTGCTCAAATGTTTAAATTTGCTGACCATTTCAGAAAGAAATAATTGAAAAAAAAATTTTAAGCAATTTTAAAACATCGTTTTTAATAAGTCGTACTATAGCGCAGTTTACGACAGTATCTTCAGTTAGTGAACCAATTCAATAATTTAATTTAAAAATAATATCTTAATGAATCGAAGATTATTTTCTGAGATCGAAAATGTTTATTTATTTCACGAAAGAATTAAATTTCAGCATTTAAGCGATATTTTTGAAGATAACTGTTGCTTAACCTACCATCTACAGAAAGATCATTACTCACGCCTTGTTATCTTGGGTTGTCCTGTCGCGCGATGGTGACAGTATAACATCCCTGTAAATTGGGCTTCACTAATTTCCCAGAAATTCAATAACTGTGTCATGAAATCAATTAATCTATACGTAAGCAAGTTTTATCCTTACGTGTTTTTACCTTACTGAATCATGAAGAGAGAATTGCGTGAAAGTTTTTTCGAGTTACAAGGATCATTTGAATTCATTTTTCAAAAATTTAGTCCATGATTGAAACATTGAAGTATGTTATAATTTTTTCTTTTAATTTTTAAAACACATTTTATGAAAACGAAGAGAGTAAATTACATTTTGATAGCTTTAAAGTTGAAATGTTGCTTACAAGTTACTAAGATATTTCAAAGGCAATCAAATATAATGATTAATTATTGACTCTATATTCCACATATAGATAAATTCTCAGGTGTAATACCCTTTATATTAAATATATAAATGAAAAAAGTGAATATATGAAAAGAAAGTATTCAGAAAGGCGAAGACATCAAATAATAACGAAGCATAAAATAGACAAGTAGAGAAAATTACGTTCAAGTGTAAATTACCCAGAGTTGACATACATTAAATTTATATTAACAATAAATATGTTGTGTGTGCAATAATTAATAAATGGAAAACATATATCAAGAATAATAATATAATTTTGCTTACAAAATATGCACTTCTTTATGAAGAACATTTTACCGAACTTCATGCTTAACTTGTCTTGTCAAGAATGTGTCTAGAATCAGTTGTTCAGTCAACATTTCTTCCTCAGTTTTATGAGCAGATGGTTTAAATAAGGAAAGAAAATTATCACCTTATAATAGTTATCTTTGTTTATTGTTCTGTTTAAATTGTATAAACCTAAACTTATAGCTATCGTTAAATAGTTTTAGTTATGAAGAGGAAAACCATTGCAAACTTTTTATAAACATGCGCCCTGTTGTTAAACTTGATTACATTTACATACTTCAGCAGCATGGCGTATTTTCAGAATGAGGAGTTTGAAAATTTGTTCACCTGAGAATGCAATAAGTTATTGATATAATGATATTTGATATTGTATAATAGTGAAAGACCCTTGCATTTCAATGTTTAAGATTTATTCTTCAACTCCAAAAATAATATTTATTGCTATAGTTATACTTTCAATACCTTATGATAATAAATTTGTTAATCGATTTTTATTGCCTTATATAAATTTTTAAAAAAATCTTATTTTGGTTATTATATTATTAAAATCTTATTTTAATAGGTCATTGAGATTGTCCAAGAATTATTAAAGAAAACTTTTTTAAGAATACTTTATTTGTGATAGAGAGGATTTTGAATTTACGTAGAATTATTATTTGCGTTTAAATAAGTGAAGAGATTTTTAAGTAATTGATTAAATAAGTGAAGACCTTTAAGTTTTAGAAAATACATTAAGGATAAAATAAATTATTTTACAAATTTATAATATTTCGAAAATTATGCAAGGAAACTCGTTTTTCTAACATCAAATTTACGAGCGTTCATTATGTATTAGCCGGTCCTTGACGCGAAGATAATTTTTATTCCCATTTAAGAACTAAAATTTTAAAACATATCTTTTTTGAGAATTTGTTTGCATGTATTTTTGGTTTCGCTTATTTTATCATATGTTGCTCTTTTTTGTTTTATGGATAAAAAACTTAGATTGACTTCTTTTATGGAGGATATTTGAAGTGTAAATAACTAATTCCAACATTTAGCAATCAGTATAATGAATTTCTACATTATTCTGTGTAAGCATCCTTGACAATTGCTCATTGTTTTTGCTGAACTAAAAGCCATTGTAAAGGCTTTAAAATTTTGAGCAATTAAGAGTTTGCACTGACATTTGGATTTTTAGTGATAGTCGTAGCGCCATTCAGCATTTAACTAAAGGGTAGAGGGATGGAGATCTAGCAACTAGGAGCATCGTTCGGCTTTTGAATCGCTTGATTGCCAATGTTAAGGTAACCTTTCAGTGGGTTCCATCGCATGTGGATGTGTACGGTAATGAAATTGCTGATGGTATGATCAGAAATGGCAGCCGTGAGGATACTGCTCTTGGTAGCTGCCTTACTTTTTCAGAGATCGCCACACTGGTCACGCAAGATGTCTGTTCTTCTTGAAGGACAGTCTTCGTGCATGAGTGGTATACAGAAAAATTTCCTGGTGCTGTTCTGTTTGAGGTTGGTAACAGGTGTGATTAGAGTACACTGACGAGAATTCAAAGGGGACACACTCGTGTGCAACATCATGTGACGGGCTACAAAATTTATCCCCTATGTCCAAAATCAACGACTCAAACGACTCAACTCAACAACTCTTGCCCACAATTTGCCCTGTATTGGTCTAAATAAATGCCAGTTATTTTAAAGTCCATCGATTACTTTGTCTTTCGAAGGATATTTTCATAGATAATGGGCCGTGTTTAAGTGTCATCAAGAAACCCAGAAAACACCCAAGCCTCCACTGCTACTCACGTGATAGCAGCAAGCAGAAGTGCAACATTTATTTCCCGAACTTATCATGGCTTAGGGATATAAAAGCATTTCTTCGAAGATAAGATTCCGGATTCGATCCAAGCCACAATTGAATAACGGCAGAGTTTCTTCCTTTGGCATTCGCGTTTTGCCGGGTGTGTTCTTTGGGAGACTGAATGTGACAAATTGGAGAACTGTCGCCTCCCGGAGAGCACAATGGAGGAGTGTTCTGAGGAAAGCCTTGGCCCACTCCGGACTGTTGTGCTGAAAAAGAAGTTCTTCGGGAGTTTTCCAAATTCCCTCTCTTGCGACCCTTTAATATATATCCCACTATCTATGAAAAGTTTTCCCTGAAGGTAATTTACATAGGAATAAGAAAATGCATTGAAATACCTAATAAAATTCAAAAGTCACAGCGTCTGAGATGCAAGCCAGAAACTTTAAAGTTTTATTCTGAAAAAATTTCCGCTGGTTTATGATATAAATCCAAACAAATGTGTCATTTTCCTTTCTTTTTATCGAGTTATCTTTCAGTTATTGTTATGGATCATTAGTAGCTAACGTGCATATATAGATATCATTGTGTATCAAGATAAATAACGAGTATTGAATGAACAACTTTAAAAGTATTTAATAAAATTATATTTCACTTATATTTATGAGATTAATCAGACAGGGATTTTTGGAATTTTTCAAGAAAACATTCCTGTATAGCTTATAAATATTCTATGCGTAAAACATACGAAACACTAAACATTTTTCGAAGATATTTATTGAATACAACACATTATTAAACTTTCAACACTGTATTGATACATATAATATTTTTTGAAACACAGTAGATAAAAATGTATTCTGTATCACTGAATTAAAACTGCTTTTCCTCAATATCAATGAATTGTTCAATAGTAGTCTGATTTCTGAAATTTCCCAACTACTTATTACCAAAAATACAAATATTTAATCAAATATTCAAATGATTAAAAATTTGACTCAGACTCGCGTATAACATTAGTTATAACAATCTTACTCTTATAACAGTAGCTGTAAAATATTTCGATGTCTCAGTAACTTCTTAATGAAATATGTTGGGGTAATTCATACTTTGTGTGTAATATATCATTACTCTCTGATGATATCTACGAAGATTTCCGTCATCATTAGTTACTTGTAAATACGAGATGATTTATTTTATTCCAGACATTTAGCATCGTCTCAAGCTATTAGGCCAAAAGAAATTTTATCCAGCTGCTGTTGCTTATTTCTATTGCTCTCTATACCTTTCCCTAATTTGGCCAAATTGTATGAATTCATTCGGTAACAACTTCTAACTCTCATCTACTATCATGATAATGGAAATTATTTAAAAAGATCAAATATCACGTTCTCTTAAATTTGAATTTCTAATTAATTTTTAATTAAACTTTTTAAAGGAGTTGTATATTTAAATTACCGAAAGAAGTAAACTAATTAAAAAAGTGAATTTATTTGGCAAAACAAAAACACACACACAACTTGGGAAATAATTCTATAAAATTTATTCACAGCTTTTTTTTTTTATTCTATTTTTAGAAAGTTCAGACATTATAAGAGAAATTGTTACAAATTTTTGTTTTTAGTTATTTTTATGAATCACAGTGAAATAGTTTTGATAACATATTATTAAGAAATATATCGGTTTCATAATCTCATAAAAGAATAAAATTACAAAACATAAAAACACAAAAAAAATAATTACAAAATACAAATTTTATTTTCATATTTTGGAATAAATAGGTTTCCAAATTTCTTCACATTCTTTCTGATTTGGAAACTGAATGACTTTATTTCCCTTTGAGCTAAATTCAAATACTCTCCGATCAGAAGAGGAATATTTTGGCCAATTCGGTTCAGAATCTTTGGTTACAGGATACCTGAAAAATAATTTAGAATTTTAAATTCCTCAATTGAATTTTTGAATAGCCAATGGCACATTCGTATCAATGCTACATTGCTTACTTTAAATTCTATACTCAGCTGATATACTTTTAAGTGTGAAATAAAAAAACATTAAAAAATAACAGAACATGAATTATTTGGAAATATTATTCTTACATGAAACTGCTGTATTGATATTCTAAACTGTTAATATAAAAGTGCTGAATTTTGTGTGTGTGTGTGTAAAAACTGAAATTTTATTACTAAAGTAAAAATTATTATTTTATTGAGTAGTGCCATTTTTGATACAACTTTATATCGATTTAAAGGTTAGAATATTAATATACATTAAAAATTAATATACATTAAAAATATATTTTAACATTTAAAATATAAAGTAATTTATTTAAAAAAACATTTAATTAAAAAAATATATTTAAATATTTAACATATTGTGAATTATTTATTATCTAAAATATCGAATTTTTAAATTTAATATTTTAAGTGAATAGATTTTAATTGAATATATATATATATATTTAAAATTTGATAAATTTTCAAGCACAACAATCTAGTTTTTCAGAAATTTTGAATGGATTTTTTGTATGCGAACAAATAAAAGTTTTTATTCTAAGTATAGAATTAAAATGATGAAATAATTCTGATTTAATACAATTATTTGTCAAATATTTAAGTAGTATTCATTTAATTCCGTGTAGACACTCTCAATTCAACTTCATGCAAGAATTCGGTGGGCATATAAAATGAGGGCTGAAAGAGAAAAACATTGTTTTTATTAAAATCACATGTTCTTTTATCGCGCGTTAATGTTATAAAATTTCCTTTATAATGTTTCCTCCTTTAAATATTGTTAAAAAGACAAATTTTGGTTTCATTTCTCTTTATTTTAGTTTTTACAATTCCTTACAACTCCACAGTATAAAATTAAATATATTGTTACGCTAAACTGTTCCACAGTTTAGTGTATCATTGATTTTATTATATCAATGGAAACTAATATAAAGACAGAAGACGATTCACCAGGAAGTGAAGAAATAAAAATGGGCTAGTTTTTGTATCTTATGCGAAACAAATGTGATAAATATTTTATGAGCAATAAAATGAATATATGAAAGGAGGTTAAAGTATTTTTTACTGGCCTATAAGCAACCTTACTATTGACCTCCGAGAACTAAAGTTTAGTAGGATTCCAATCCAATATAAATATTTTACATAAAACAAAATTCCTCTGAAAATATCACATCTTCCGGATAAAAAAGTACTTATTTATTTATGATTTCAATTAATAAATGATCAGCCCACTGCACATTAAAATGAAAGACGCTCCCCATTGACTAATTCACATAGCCAAGGAATAGCAAGCTTGGCTTGTCCAAGTGTCATAAGTAACAACAACAACACTTTGAATAATATTATTACTTTTTGACCATACGGTTATTTATAGTTGCAAGCAGCTAGCTTCGCACTAATGATTTTACTCGTGCGTATTAGTCAATGCTGGTTAAGAGTAAACTAAGAGCATTTTTTATAAATACTTGGGGAAAATATTTTAGGCCCATTACCAAATATGCTAAGATGAAGCAACCGATATGAATGTTAAATGAATATTGAATAACCGTATTAAAATAAATGCATTCAATAATATCGGGCATTGGGTAACTAACCCTTAGCTACAACAAAGCCAGAAACTGCTGCTAATTTATCATTACCTGGTGAGCACCTGTAAAACAAGTTATGGAAGAGAGTAACATTACCCATGTTATACCACCACAAACCCGTTTATAGGGTTTGATACATTCATTCATCAATTCAGAAGAAAGAAATGGAAACACAGAGAGAAAGAAACATCTAAGCCTGAACCGAGATTCGTACCCGGGACCAACAGTCTAAGAGTCAAAAACGGTAACCACTTAGTCTTCGGTCGGTTGAAACAAGCGCTATCTCATATGAAATATGCTATCTATTTTTTAAAAAAATACATACATCAGATTTCAAGAGAAATATTATAATTCTAATTGTCGTATATATTTGGCCTTATATAATTGGAAAGATTTTTAGTGAAAATAAATGTCAATTGTGCCTAAATTAAATATTTAATCAAACAGACTTCATGGTAAATCTCGACATCAATGAAATGTATGTAATTTAAGCTTTATTTTTCATCCATTTCACATTTTTATAACATAAATGGACACATATACTTCGTTGTAAAAATGGTAAATTGAAAGAATTATAAATGTCTACAACTTTACACAATAAGGAGTGCGAAAGTAATATGTGATTTCTTATTAATATGAACTTTTGGGAGACAATTTCACGTTTAATATAAAAAAAGCATGCGAATAATAATATTGATAAAAGTCTTTAAAATTTCAAACCATATATGTGTGTAATTAATCATGTGTGGAAAAGGTATGATATGATTTACAGGCTTCATGAAATTTTAAGTCCAGCAGAAGGCGACATACTTGCAAATAACTGTTTCTGCTGACTACCCCCATAGACTTGCCAGGTAATTTTGATCAATGATCAAGTGAAGATGACACAAATCTTGAGCTATGTACGCTGATACGCAACGCTGCATCAGCAGTGGGACATTGGACTTTGCAGAACTATGCATATAACATCACAGTGCAGACATCGGCGCACCATTTTTCGATAATGAAAGCTACGCCTTTCTTCATTAAAATAAAGTAATTGCGATAGTTCCATTTCTCTCTTGATGGTGGTCCTTAAACATTTCAATGAAAAAGAAAAGCATGTTTTTTTGTATTTTCCTTCTTCTACTTTGAAACTATGTTCAATAACATATTCATTCATATAGCATATCCGTTCAATGACATATTTATTCCGTTCGTATTGTTACAAATTTATAAACATTATTGGAATTTGTCTTAAAATATATAAGATACATCGGAAATACTCAGATATTGGCCAAAAACTGCCCAGTCTAGACTTATTCTATGTTAAAAACAGCAGTATATATACTAATGATTCGGTGACTTGGTGACCTTTAAAGAGATTTTTGATGACTTTGTGAGAAATAGATACTTTTGAAAAAGTCCCTAACCGAAGCTCTGAGGAAAATATAAAGCTGGATAGCTTAGAACCTTCCAGAAATTTGGGAACCTCGTAGGTCTTCACGCAAAGTCGGGTATAAATACCACCACCCTTCACCGAAAAGTTTGCGAGGACGACTAGCTTTCAATGCTATTTTAGAGCATATAAGTTATTGTCTGCCTGTTGTACTAGAGATTTCTGTATTGAAAGCCGCCGCTTTTCGTTAAGATTATAAAAATGAAGCATCATTTGCCACGGGCAGTGATTGGGAGGGTAACCACGTTAACTCCCTCACTATATTGATGGAACGCCATGGGTTGGGAACGTGTCTACGTTAATATGTGGCATCCGAAGTATTTCCGCTGGTGTGCAGTGGATGTAGAGAGGAGGGTAGACAGCTTAGGTGTGAACTCGCCCCCTATCAGGGGTTCCAAATTACTATGCACTTAATGATGGGCGAGTATTTCAAACCATTTAACCTGAAGGTATTGTCCAGAGCTCATCTACACTGAAATGTATGTATGTGTTTGGAAATAAAATTTACGGTTATATTAGGAGTATTAGAGCAGTGTAATAATAATTTCAACATCTAGAATTTCCTGTATTGAGTTGGATTTACTATGAATAAAGATAGTGATTTTAAGGAGATTGTTTTATTGACTCTCAACCAACACGAACCGTGAAGCGTAGTACAATATTAACCATAAAATCTCCTAATGAAATAAAACAGGATGATATGGTACAGGGGAAAAGAATTTTTAAAATCACAGCATTAGGTATTTAATCTTAAGCATTGGCCTACGTATAATTGTTTTTCAAAATAATTAAAAATAATTCTTCTCATAGTTAACTATTGAAGCGACAGTTTAATTTATTAATTACTATTTAACTCATTGTTAAATAATTTAGATAAATAATTGCAAATTGCTGATTAAAGATGAATGAAAAAATTTATATAAATTTTGTAATTATTATTATTATTGTTACTTCATTATGAAGTAAGTTAATAATTTTGAAAAGGAAAAGAAAATAGCTGATAAGGTTAAAGAATATTTTTTCTCTAAGATAAAAAAAGAAGATCTGAACACTAGCCCATCTCATCTCATGGAAAGAACAGTAAACGAAAATTTGAGGTTCTTATTGCAAGAGTGTTTTTTAAGGTGGTTCTAGAATAATTTATCAGAAAAAGATTAGAGCGTGATTTAAAATATTCCCTCAACTTCTTCTTTGAGCTGAGAAAAGGCAAAAATTTATTATTTCAAATGCATGAGAAATAGAAGAAACATTTCCTTTATTTTATTCTAAAAGAAACTTTGGAACCAATCAAGAGAGAGTTTACCAGAATTCAATAAAAGCTTAGATAATCTAACTCTTATTAAAATATTTGTAATATTTTTTTAATCAAGTGTGCAAAATTATTTCTGAAGAAACAATTCATTATTTCTTTTATTGAACATAGCGATATGACTTTAATACCACTAAGATCGAATTTAAAATATTTTAGTCTTAATTTATACTAGAATATCATGCGACATGATAAAAGAAATTATTAGAATGTAGAAAAAGATTTCAAGTCATTGGACAAATTTGTACAAAATTCAATTATTTGAATTGCTCACAGAATGATAAAATTATATATTTCTTTTCAGGATTGTTTCAAAGCTTCTGAAGACAAAAATAGTCTGTCTTTTAAAATAAACCACTGTTAAAATTGAACAAAGTTATAGAAATTTTTAAAAATGCAAAATTTTCCACGAATAGTTTAACATTAATAAGAGAGTATATATTACTGGTTTATAATTCTATGAAAGAATTTATTGAACAAAATCAATATGCATTGGCTTCGAAGTTATGGGGCGTTGAGTACAAACATTTTATATTTTATTTAATTATGGATATAAAAGTAAGAGGAATCTATTGAAGAGAAAATCGGACCAAACAGAAAAAAAGTAACAAATGATCTCATACATCAAGATTCTTTCTTTGGTTATATTTAGCAATTCTACTGTGTTGCATAAAACGAGGAAAACGGGGTAAACATACAAATGTCTCACAAAATAGCATTAGGCAATAAGAGTATCAACTAAGCAATATCGTAGAATGTGGAACTATAATTGACATTCTGTAATTTACTAGGAGAATTGTTCTCGCCACAGTAAAATATCCCTGATTTGTTCTCTCGTACTGAATAACAGTATTACTTTCTGCTTCCTGCTTGAGCATTTGTTGGCATGATTGTTTGGAAGTTACCTTGCGTCACTTAAATCACATATGGATTTGTTTCAAAATCTACCAAACATTTCTTTTTTCGCAATAATGTGAGGTCAAAAGCCTTTTTGAAACTCGTTTGGTATTAAGCCAAGCAGTCCTCTTCACAAAACAATTATCACAATGTACTTGAATAAAGATAACAGGCATTGAAATTCCATGATCACCCAAGATGGATTACTTGGGACTAACTATCGATAAAAGGCTTACTTGGAAGCCCCATATATCTAAAATTAAGAACAAATTTATAGCAGTAAAAACAACATTGTACCTACTTATCGCATATAAATCAAAACTCGCATTGATGAATAAGCTGCTCATTTATAAGGCCTATTTGCGCCCTATTATCACGTATGCTGCTGCAGTTTGGGGTGGAAGAGTGGACACGAACATGAAGATGCTGGAGAGATAGCAAAATAAATTACTTAGGTTAATATCAAAATCGGAATATTATTTCAGAAATGATCTTATCGAAAAAAACCTGGGAGTTTTAACGCTTTCGCGTTACATCAAATACCTGGCTTTTAGGTTCTATAATAAATTCTATCATACAAACAACACTGAAATACAAAAAATTGAAAATTACAACTCCTACCATTTAATTAACTTCCATAGACCACATTCAATTCTCAGAATTAGACCGCATTCTAACTATCACATCACTAATCGACGCTCAAGACAAAAGAAGAAAAAAACAATAGGATGACTTAATAAAAAGCAACTGGGAACATCGAGTTTGTTTGTGTGTGCATACAAGGGAATAGTATATACGGACCACTTGGAACTGTGTCATATGGGTGACGTGATCTGTTGGCTTTGTTGTATATAACTCTAATGAAATGATTACTTGGAAAAATTTATTTTATATGTAATTTGTTGCCAAGTTCCATTATCAGAACTTGGAAAATTAACTGTTATGGTGTTAATTGTATTTCGTGTAAATAAATACTTTAAATAAAAAAGGAATATATATATATTAATATATAATATATATATATATATAATATATATAGGTATATATATATATATAGAGAGAGAGATAATATGAACAAATGAAGGGAAAAAAGTTACAGTAAGGATTAATAGTGAATTAAAAATTTCTGTTTTAATTCAATGGATAAGAATGGTGAATCATATCTTTGCTCATTGTTACTATAAATATTGTGATACCATGCAAAGTACTACCAACTTGGGAGCACTTACCTTAGGTTATTAAAAAGATGAGACTTATTTAAAATTAAGAATTATGTATAGTTTGAATATTCTTTTAGGGGTGAACTCAATTTTGTTAAAATAATGCGGTAAATGGCCTAACGGCTAGGCACCTATCAACCATTAGACCTATTCTCTATTAAGCCGTGAATTAAGTGGTGTCAGAGAGTTATAATGACTCACCACGTCTTAATGGTGAAAATATACTCTTCGAAATCCAAAGTTAAGCTTCTATATCAGAAACGAGAGAGACGTGCTGCACATCAGCTCTTTGCATGCATCTCCATTGAAGTGCAAACTATAAACGTCCCTGGTTTTTTCTCTTAATCACATGATTAATACTCACTCACAATCAAAAGTTTTCAGTTAGTCAGTTGCAATATTGAACACAAAATCTATTGATGAAGTTTCTTTTTAGCTAAACAGTTTTCCTGCCTTATCGTTGCATGAGGTAGTATATTTACCTAAGTGCTTTTATAAGTATACAGATTGAGTTATTTTTGCTGCTGCTACAAATATTTTTATGAAATTATTTCTACATCAATTACTAAGTTAATATAATTTCAATTATTGTCAAGATTTAATTTTTTCAGAGCCTATTCATTTTCCAGGAAAAGAGAACATTTTTATGTTACTCTCAAATTATTGTTTCAGAATTCAATTAAAATTATTATAATATTAATAATTTTATACTTACTTATATTTCAATTCAAATGCAATTTTAAAATAATTGTAGAGAACAAACAAATGAAATTATGAAAACTTATTTTCTTTTATTCAAAATATTCATATCAATAAAGATCAATGAAAGATAAAGTTTTATACGATAAATGTTCCAAATTAGAGATATTTCAATGAATACAACAAGAGCATTTCTTAATTTGTAATCTGAAATAAAAGATAAATAGTACTATTTTGTTCAAATAGTTTAATTTTTAAAATATCAATAAATAAAAAATACTAATTACCCATTATGCGCAAATGAAGTGAATGTTTGAATTACATCTTCACTGATTTTTCTGTCTTCAGTGGTGTAATTTTGAGTATTCCTAAATGCGTCTCCAAAAACGTAAGGAATTTCAGCAAAATGAGGCACTCCTACCCATTTATCATCCTTGTCATTCAAAGAACGATGAGAAAAATAATAATAGTACACATCTTTTGCTTTATCAGCAAGAGCTATATTCGCACATTTTATAAGAAAATCACCGTATATCATCGAAACTGCATGTAGAGGACCTTTAGAACTGCCATGTATTACTTTTTTCATGTAATAATTGAATATACGATTCGAAGGAATTTTAGATAATTGTAAAATACTAAAAAAATTTTGAAGTGCTTTTTTTGCCACAGAAACAGTAAGAAGCGGCTTTTGATCAAATCTAAAAAGGCGTGGTATAGTATATATCATAAACAGCGTGCCCTCATTTTTGTTATTACCGATCAGTGTAGGTATTTGAGAGAATTCTCCAGATTGTAGATTTTTCAATGGTGAGCCCGAAAAATATTTTAAGCAATCATCACATTTATTTCCATATGAAGGTGCAAAAAAAGCAGGAAATTTTGAAGTAAAATAGTTATCTGTTATAGCAAGTTCATGGTTACTTTTCGCTTTCAAACAATCTAAAATATCTTTTGACAGACTTTTTGAATTCTTGATTGAACAGCCAAGAATTTTTGAGTATTCAATAGCTTTGCTAAAAGATGAATTTAAATTGTCGACCGTAACTGGTAGAACAGCTGTACCACTTTCAAGAATACTTTTATGAAATAAATTTCGAGAAAGAGGAGAAACCATTTGTAGAGACACTGAAAATGAACCAGAACTTTCACCGAACAATGTAACACGGTTTGGATTTCCACCGAAACTTGCAATATTTTCACGAATCCATTGCAAACCTAAAAGTTGGTCATAAAGACCCATATTTCCAGGAGCATCTCTGGAATCAAGATTAAGAAAACCAAATACATTTAATCTATAATTAATAGTAACAACTACAACTTTTCCAGTAGCAGCCAAAACGTCACCGTCATATATATCCATCATTGCTGACCCGGAATAATATCCGCCTCCATGTATAAAAGCCATCACCGGAAGTTTCTCCATTCTGTTACAGCAACAGTTGGGGGGCAACCATACGTTTAGGTACAAACAGTCCTCACTAAAATTAAATGTAGGGGGAGGAAGCCATGCTACTTCTCGACTGGAATACTGCATGCATGCTGGTGATTTTTCTTTGGCTAATAAAGTACCATTCCATTCTTCTATTGGCTCTGAAATTTTGAATCTTCTTTCTCCCAATGGAGGTTTAGCAAAAGGTATTCCCAGGAAAGCTGGAATTTGTTTATCCATTACATTGATGTATTTCCCAGCAATTGTGCCCATCTTTGTAACGACTACAGGTCCAGAATCATCAATATCTTTATTTGTATAGCATTCAAGACAATAGCTACTCCTCCAGATTATTGAAATCCAAATTATATCTGAAAAAAAATTGGGAATTATTCAAAAGAAGATAAAATATCATTTTCGAATTTGTAATATCATGCGCGAATTGTTGGGAATTTTTTAAATACGTTGTATAAATTTATCCTTATTTGTTAACTTATAAATATACTGCTTTTTAGAATGTAAAAGTCACAAATAATTTTGTGTTAATAACTTGATTAGATTAATTCTTATAGCGCTCTCTAGTAGTGTCCATTTGATGTGCTTTGCGTTCAAAATAAACTGGTTCTGCGTGAAAATCGCCAAATTGGCGAGATAGCGGAAAATTCTCTCCGTTTCTAGCAACTTAATATTTGCCGCCAAACTTAATTCTTTGGCTTAATTGACGACCTTTGGTGACTTCTGGTAAAATTTTGGAACGATACAGAATGTTCTGGAAAATGCTGGAAGCTATTCGGATGCTATATATAGAGGTTTCCAGCGGGTCCAGGCAGTCAGATGATATCAATTTCTCATAGCGCTTGGACGTTGCTGCGGGCGAAAATTATTTAATGCAAATTGAAATGGTGCTAACTATTTTATACAGTGTCTAGATTGCTTTGTGAATTGAGTAGAATTAAAATTACTGTATTTTTTGTGGAATTTTGTTATTAAATCTAATTTCATTTTCTTTAATTTTCTTGTTTTTGATCGAGCAATTCCGAGTACGCAACATTATAAAATTTTTCTCAAGTGTATTCATACAAGTAAGCAAATTAATCAGAAAAATTAATTGAGAAAGATTTATTTCATATATACTGCCTGATATTAAAACGCAACACAAAGAATTCATTACCAGAAAGGAATGAAACTTGAGAAACAGCTACGGACAAAAAGTGATAAGTGTGTCGAAGTGACTTGCATAATATAGAGAGAGAACAGGGTTGGCTCAGTAAGTTAATACAGCGAAGTGGCTGAGCCCCAGACTTTACCAACTGGTTATCGGGTTATGCCCTATTATCTCCGCGAGACATCCGTAACATTTACGGAGGCCCACTCACGACCCCGCCTGGGGTTTATTTAAAATTATATTCCCATTGGTGAGGCTTGATAGCCTGCAGACAACCTAGCGTAGTAGATTTCTGCAACACAGTTCAGTTACATAATTGTCATATGCTCTACAATAATTACAAGCTAAATATTATAAATTTTAGTGAAAGTATAAAATAATATTAAGATAAGGTAGAAGTAATTACAGGAAAAGTATATAAGGAGTTATACAATCTTAAATTAACAACAATTTACATGAATTGACTAGACATTAATGTATCACAATACTTCAAACATTAAATTTACCTAATAAAATTACTGTACTATTATGAACACCATATGTTGTATATACAGAATTAAATTAAAGTAACTATAAATTAACAAAGCACAATATAATACGATAAAATAATAAGAGAATAGAGAATAGAATTATTATGCAAACTTAAATGATAATTATTTACATGGTTTAAAAAGTCTCTTTTTAAGAATTTTACTTGAAACATTTGATTCGGTTAGAAGGTTAAGCCATGATGCCATGGAACTCTAAAGTCATAATCCATATAAAGTACTCATGTTCATTATTTCCTTTAAGATTTTTCATGAATTTACTAGGCATCACACAGTGTTTCATATTTCTTGAAACATTAATTTTAACTGTTAAAATAATTATACTTTTTTGAACACCAGTAGATATGTATACAAATATTAGAAAAATTTAAAGGATTTATAATTGTTTATCTGATGATGAATAAAGTTCATTGTCTACCATTGTTAAATATTCAACAAGATCACGGCATAGTTTGTGTCCTTGTACTGTTAAGAATTTGAATATTTAGATGAATTTTTTCCACCTAAAACCGCCTTTTAGATAAAATTACAGAAACTGAAGGTCTGTTTGACTCTGGTGCCTTTTTATGTGGATGGCCTTTGTAGATGAACATTTCACTATGTAGTGAAGGGCAGTTCCTAAGTCATTACAATTACAGATTGTCCAATAGGATTTATCAAATCTTGTGAGGTATTCAAGGAGGTGTCGATGATTTGTTATTAAATAGTTAATAAATGAATTTAAGATGAGGAAATCTATAGAGATTGGTGGGTGCATCAACTTCTTTGCGATATGTCCCATGTTCTTTGACAAGTTTCAATGGGTTTTTTTGTTTTTTTTTTTTTTTTATGTAGGAGGAGTTTTAAGAAGGAGCTTGGTTTTGGTAGATGACTGACACTTCCTCATTGCTAGCAACTTCTTTTACTTTTATGTCCGCTACTTCCTCCCCCAATTGCCCACGTGTGCTTTAATACAGAAAAATATTTACAATTAAAAATCATGTTTTAATAATATAAAATAAAAACTTTTGGTGTCACTGATTTCGAGATTTGCTATGCACATATTGTGGTATAAGTTTTATTTCAAAATATGATAATGTTACTTAGCATTCCAGAAACTTTGCTAGAACAAGGAATTTTCAAAAATATTTTATTAAATAGTGAAAAATTAAAATATACCGTATATAAACTCATTTGTAATAAATTAGAACTTTACACAGATTTTGAAAATTTAAAAACTGTCGCATAAAAGTAATGTTTCACTCAAATATATGTTGATCAGACTGAAATTTCATTATGTTTTGAAATAAAAGAAAATAACACTAAAGCACTGATACAGCTATTGAAGTATTTAGTGTGACATTTTCATAAAAATCGACATTTAACATTAAACATAAAATTTTGTAATATTGTTGAAGTAACAAATATGAGATAACTGATTCATAATGATATTACCATAGAAAATCATTGTTTAAAATTGGTTTACTGTAGCCAATGACATATTCAAGTGTCGTAATGAAGATTAATAGTTGTTGAGATGCAATATTAATGCTCATGTCAAGAGATGACATAAGGATAGATTAATTATAAATTTCTGGGGTTTATCTTACTTGATTAATTTTCTCAGCCAATTATATTAGATATTTAAATTGAGCAGACAAAAAATAATAATAGCCGCAGTTTGAGATATTTATCAATGTCCAATTGTATTCCTCTCTCATTGCGTATTTACACTCATGGCAATAAATTAAGGATAATTCAGAATGACTCTAAAATTGAACTCTAAAATGAAAATTTCACATGTAGAATTATCACACACACCTTGAAGAATAATATGAAATTACAAGAAACAATCAGATGATGCCGATAATACGTCACAATGATGACAGCGTAAGAGAGGGGTACATAAGGAATGATCGCACAGAAGTAAAATTGTTCACAAGAGCTTTAAAAGCCTTTCCGTTCAATAACAGCATAGTTATGGCACGAAGAAAGTATTTAAATGATGTTTTACGTGGTGGAATTATCGGCTGTCTGGAATGGGAAGTACCCACTGGATGTATCCAAGAAACTTGGAATCGCCCAGAGTGTCATCTCCAGTCTTTGGCAACAGTTCCAAGATTATGGTAATAAGAAGTCACCCCCGAGTTACAACGCTGAATGAGGACCAGTATTTGGCAGTTGCTGTCAAAAACAACAGGCGGAGTACAGTATCAGACCTGTCTCTTCAGCTACTGGTTCGACAGTTTCAAAGCAAACAGTGTACAGATGCTTAAAGCCCATTGGTTTATATGTTCGTCCATATAAACCAATGGGTATAACCATATAAACCAATAGTTCTCATTAATTCTCATTCAATAGTCTCGCCACATTTTCATATGGAAAGGACCAGGTACTCGTTACTACCAAGAGAACACCACTGAGCAACATCGTTACGGTGGTGCAGGATTAGGGATGAATCATACTGGGTTCCAGTACTAACTTACATGTTCATAATGTAACTATGACAGGCTTCATCTATCGGGATGTCTTTCTGGAACAACATGTTCGTTTGTTTTGAGGTGCCATGGGTGCAAAATTTCTGTTTATGAATGACAACTCCCATCCTTACCGTGCAAACATTGTAGACGAATGCCTTCACTAAGAGGATATCACCCTTATAGACTAGACAGCAGACTCACCTGACTTGAATCCAATAGAGTATGTGTGGGACATGCTTGGCCGATGAATTTCAGCTCGTCCCAAAAATCTACTAGAATTTCGGAGAGCATTGCTTGATGAGTGGTGTAATATTCCCCAAGATTAGATCAATGATTTGATACTCAGCTTGCCTAGGCCTTGTACGGCTTGTATTGCATCGCCTGGGGGGAGGGGGCATACTATGTATTAATCATCATATCAACCATGTTATTTTGGTTTTTGTAAATAGGTTATTTTTTTAAATTTGCTCCATGGAGTAAAAATCGCAATTTTTATTAATGATGTCAAACATATAGCATCTTTTTTGATCTTTGCCTTTTGTTTAATAAATAAATTGTACAAATAAGTTACATTTGTTTTGCTTCGGTCTATTTCTTTGCCTGAACTTGTATTATTCTTAATTTATGGAAACGAGTGTAAATGAAATCGAGAGCATCCCATATATTTACATATGAGGTCTTGCATCAATTGTTTATCGCATTCCATTTTGTAAACTTTACTTTTTGTAAAATTTAAATACATTTACGCCTAAAATGCTTTAAGAATCTTTTAATGTTTTTGTACTTTTACCTTTTTGTATGTTGTATGCAATGGCGCTGCTTCATTTTAATCTACTGGTAACATTTTTCTGAAAGAAAAGTTTGTATTTTTCTTTATTTTCCAGAAATTAATACTCGTATGTATATCGTCGATTTTATTTTTCACATTGTCGAAGTCTTATAAATGGTTTTAAATTATTTACATAGCGTCTTCAAGAAAAAAAGATAATTTTATTTTTAAATTTCCGGCAATAGTTTAAGTAAATTATTGATATAAATTTATAAAATAATAACTTGTGTAAATTTTTAAAATAATTAGAAATAACTATTTACTTATTATTTTTCATGTTATCAAAATTATATAAAATGTATTTCGAATAGGTATTCCCTGGGAAAATGCTAAAATAATAACAATACAGGCTATGAAATCGTACACACACATGTTTAATTTAAAAAAAAATTTCTTCCCAAAACTTTTTTTTTATTCATAAGCCATTAACTATTAAAAAATGCTACAAAAATAATTATATTAAATGAAGCTGTGTTAAGTATATTAACAGAGTTCTCAACAACTAATCAAGTCAGTTTTAACCTTTATTGGTAATTGAAGTAAATTACTCTATACATAGGTTTTTAAATGCATTGCCTTGAATGGTTGAATTAAAAGTACTAGGAGCTGCTTTTCTCATGTTTTAAAACAAAGTAAAAAATAATAAGCTGGGGCATTAGTGAGCAATATGTAAATTTTAAACTTCTCAAGTATGCAATAACGAGTTATAGTGGATTTTTTTTTTTATGAAATGATGTGAAAATGTTATAAATATTACAAAATTAGTAATGAAAGCAACAAAATAAGTAACACTGATAGTTAAATATGCAGATTGAGATAAAAATGTAAAGAATTCGCAATATTGATTATTTTAATAGCATTATTCTTGTAAAAATGCTTATTTTTATTTACATTTTAGAGCAAAAAGAATATTTCTACAAGGAATTGCAAGAAATATGAGTACTTTTTTAATTTTAAAAGTAAGCTCTGCTTAAAGGAATTATTTTGCGAAGAAATTTTAATTTTCTTCAATTTTTCTGAGAAATTTTGAATTAAATAGATTAAATTTGTACTTTTTTATTATTTCTCTCTAATGTTCTTAAGGATTTTTATAAAATATATCTCTTTCTGTATAGACTTAACTGATAATGTTTATAGTTCCAGTTCTGTGATATATTTTATATTTAATACTAAATTTAATTTAACATCTGATACGAAATAGTACTGATAAATATTCAATGTTTTTTTCAAATAAACAAAGTATCTTCGATTATTAATATAAAAACTTTTCCATAGAATTTTTTGTTTAAATAAATTAATACAATTTAAGCAAAGTGCTTTATAGTCAAAATATTAGAGTAAATTTTAATCAATTTTAATTTTTAATAATTATTCATTATTCTTACGAAAAAGTTTTCTTTCAAAGATTTAAAATAAGCATTCCTATGAAAAGTGTACAATTTTATCATTATTGTATTATCTTATGATTATTGTTAAATAAAAATATGTTACAGCCTTAACTGATATGGAACTTTATTTCACAGTATATAACTAATTAAATGAATGTAAATATCCATTAAACATGTTTCCAGTAAAATGCAATCGTGACATTTAAAAAGTTCAAGTCATATTTATTTTTGAATTTTCGTATAATTCAATTTCAAATATTATTTTTGTATTATCGATAGAGAATAATCATATTTACATTTTGATTTTACGAAACAAATCAATGAAATAATTATTACCTTAATAAATATGTGAATTTAAATTTAATTCCTATTTAAATTTTTTTATATATAAATTTTATTAATCTCTCACGACATTAACTATTTCTTACAATATTAATTTTCACCAATAAGTATGTTCTTTATTGTAAAGGCAATAAAATGATTGCCCTACTGAAAGAGTTAAATTATTCAAATTTAAGTTATGAAAATTCATAAAACCTGAAGTTTTAAATGAATTGATAAACACAATACTCAGAGAAATTTAACAGATGGCGTCAATAAAATCGATTTAATTATGAATCTACTTAGAATACATATTCATCTATTAAGTTAAAAATTAGTCATTATTAAAAGTGAATACTTCCCGGTATTACAAAGTCAAAATCACTTATTACTAATATAAAAATATTTTATAAATAGGAAATTTTTTGTATGTATACTTGCATGTAAGGGGAGATTTATAAAAAATCAGTTTATATTAAATGAAACACATTAAATCACACAACATGTTTTAAATTGAATTTATGATATATATATATATATATATATACATATCATATATGTATATGTATATATATTTATAAATGTAAATATATATATATATATTTATGTATATATATATATATATATACATATCATATATGTATATGTATATATATTTATAAATGTAAATATATATATTATGCGAGCGTGTATGTATGAGAGTTGTGATAATCTATTGTTTAAATTAAATACTTCTGACTTTTACTAAAAATTTTTAGTAATATAAAATAAAAAAACTAAAATTTTGGATGAAACTTTTCTTAGTTTTTTATTTATATATAAAAAATAAAAATATATTTTTAATCAGATATAATTTAAGTTTGCTATACTTGTTGATTTATCGGATGTGCAACTAATTATTAAAGACTCTAAACTCTCTGAGAACTTGAAAAAAATTTTATTCATAAATTCGAAGTGAAAATACAAACGTTAGTCAAAAGTAGTCTCTCGCAAACCAGAAACATGTATTTAGCATTAAGCTCACTGTTACTTCCTTAAACAAGGTTTTGTCGAAAGAGAAAAATATTTGCATAATATACAAAATTGAAAACAGATGACTATTTTAAGAAACTAATATCCAAGGCTAAAAACAAATTGAAAATCACACACAAAGTTGATGAGAAGAAGAAAATTAAAATTTATAAATGTAAGGCTGTTTAAACTTAGCACCATTTATTAAATTTATTAATTTTTATTTTCAAGTAAATTGTAACCTATTCTAGTAAATTCATCACAGGTTCGATATATTTTTATTTTTTACTTCTGTTTATACAAAACTAAATTTTTAGATTTCTCAGGAATGTTCTTAAATTGAATAAAGTTGTAATATAACTAATAATCGAAACTGAAATATGTTTGTATACTTATCAAGTAAAAAAGAATAAACACTTTTATTTCATGTCTTGAATTTAGTGTGAATTGCTTGCCGTTTTCGAATCCAGAAAATGTAATATGATGCTTGTATGCCAAAAAATATGTGAAAAAGTAGATGAAATGGTTAAATGTGCTGACTATTTCGGATAAATAAAAGTATATAAACGTACAATCAAATTTAAAATATCATTTTTAATAAGACTTACTATAATTTATGTATTTAGGTTTAGTTAGTGAACTAACTCAAAGTAATTTAATTTAAACATAATATCTTAATTAATCTAAAATTATTTTCTGCGAAGAAAAATATTATTTCATTTACTTTACGACAGAGTTAAACTTCATCAAGCTATATATATTTTTGAAGATATCAGTTGCTAAACATACCTTCTGCAGAAGGATCATAACTCAATCCTTCTGTTCTCCCTCCTTTCTGTCTTGATTGAGACCATATAATCCCCCAATTTATTCGATTTCCCTAAATTGCGATGAATAAATTTACCAAACCACACCTGAAATTTTTCTTCTTTTGAAATCAATTTTATCACTTATATGTATTCACCACACTTAATCATGAACGTAAGATTATTCGAAAGTTTTTCGAGTTATATGGATCATTTGAAATTGCCTTTTAAAAGTGCATGATTGAAACATGAAAATATTAAGGCATTTCAGATTTTTTTCCCATTCTTAATTAAATCACATTTATGGAAACAAAATGAGTAAACAACACTGTAATGGTTTTATTGAAATATTATTTGCCTATTCTTAAGATATATCAAAGAAAATTAAATACAATGTATAAGTTAATGTCTCAATATTCCGCATGCAGATAGAATTTCAAATGTAAAAGCAATTATATTGAATATTTTTCAATAGAAAGTAGTTAATTGTAGGAATTATATATCAGTGCGTTATAAATGGGCAGAAAGTATCCAGAAAATAGAGGACTTCAAATATGGGCGAAGCATAAAATGGATTCATATACAAAATTAAGATCAAATGTTAATTACATAGGGCTGATAAGCTTTTAAATTATTATTAAAAATAAATGCCATTACAGTAAATAATAATTAGAAAACACACAAACAGAAAGAATAATGATAATTTTTTCTTACAAAATGCAAACTCCCCATAGAAGAGCGTTTTGGGGATCGTCATACTTAATTTATTATGAATCTGATTCCAAGAATCTGGTTGAACCAAGTGAAAATCGCTTTTAAGTTAAGAGGAGATTGCTTAAATAAGCGAAGAAAATTATCCCAAAAACTGTTATTTCAATTTTTTGTTCTGTTTAAATTGTTGATCTAATCAAAAAGCTAACATAAAACATTTATAGATTGGAAAAATGAACTCATTGCAAACCTTTCATAAGTTAAACCAATAGTTGCTTGTTTACCTATACTTGCTTTGAAAAATACAGTTTTCAAAATATTTTCAACTGAAAAAATACAAAAAAAATTAATTGAAATAATATTATTTCGTATTTTATAGTAGAAAAAGACTATTGCGTTAAAATGTGTTTCAGATTTTCCCTCGAGATTTTATGAAAAATAATATTATTTGTCAGCTGTACTTTCAATATCATCTGGTAATCGATTTATTTTCGGTTAATCTGTAAATTGATATATTTTCTTAAATGAATTTAAAAAACATATACATTTATAAAATCTTATTTCGGTACATTTAATAAATTGTCGATTATGTAAGAAAAATTACAGAAAATTTTTTTTATAAACAGTTTATTCATAGTAGGGTGAATTTAAAATTTATGTAAAATTAAGACTTTATTCTGAATTAAGAAAGAGATTTTGTCTAAAGATTAAGAAAATATTTTAAAAACAAAATTAAATTCAAATATGAGGCAAATTTATAATATTTCAAAGAATTTTAAAGCTTACGATTGTTTTTAGGATCTTCTAATTTATGAATTTTCCCGATTTTATAAAATGTTGACTGGTCCATGACAAGATCCCAAAGAGGCAAAAATTATTTTAGCTCTCTCTTACAAACTAAATTTTTCAAAAATCTCTTTTTTAGGAATTTGTTTTCACGCATTTTTCATTCGCCTTTATTCTTCATTATCATTTGTTTTTCATCACCTAATATTTTATTAGTTTTTTTTTTAAAAAGAAACTTGAACAGACCTTTTATTTATTTATCTATATATTTCTATAGCAGTGCTTCTCAACCTTATAGTATATATATTCACGGCCTTATATTCATGGCCCAATTTTCAATCATAATTTTCATAGAGCCCCCCATCCCACCGAATACAATAAAATGTATACAATAATAATATATATTTTAAGTATTTTGGCGCTACACCTATACTACAGCCTTAATTTTAGTCTTTATAAATTAACAAGGATAAGGAAATTTATTGACTTTTTACAACTCCAATCCTCGGCATTAAAAAAACAAGAATCCTATGCCTTTTTATTGCTCTTGCGTCCCACCATGTCTGGCATTCTCATGGTTTCGTGAGAAGTTTCGATTTTTCTTGAATTTATCTGGTCAGCTTAAAATTTAAGTCAGGAGTGTGCGTAGATGTGAACAAATGTTTTCTCATAGGGAGAAAGTTCTATGATGCCAATTTCAATTCCAGACAATCTCATTCGAGTCGATCCTTCTATCACTACTGAATCGATTCTGAATGTGTATGTTATATATATTTTTGTGTAATGGCAATTCATCGTATTTAATATTCACGGCAGCAGACTTATGCAAAATCGTGGATAAGTTTTTCAGTGGGTGTAAGCGAGCATTAGACGATAGACAAGCATTAACAAATACACAGACAAGAGTGGTTCCGAAAATGAAATCAAGAAAATATTCTCAAAAATAATTAAATTTTGGGTTCACTAGTACTGAAGTACATGAAAAAGAAAAGCCTCTGTGTATCATTTGCTCAAAAATGTTCGTGGCTGACAACATGAAACCTAATAAACTTAAACGACATTTGAAAGCGCTTCACAGTGAGTACATAAACAAACCCAGAGAATTCTTCGAATTAAAATTTAAATCATATGAAAAGCAAAAATAATTTGCTTAAAAAAAGCTTTATCTGTGAATGAAAAAGCTTTAATTGACGTTGTGCAAAGTTTCATATAAAATTGCCAGATTTTACATCTGGCTATTTTATTAAGCCTCACAACATTGGTGAAGAGCTTATTTTGCCAGCCCCAATTGAGATTGTAGAAATTATGTTTGGAGATAATTTTGCAAGACAATTGCAGTCTATACCTCTTTCAAATGATGCTGTTGTCCGTCGAATTGCTGATATAGCTGAAGATGTAGAGTGTCAGCTTTTGTGGAAGTTGTGTGACAAATTGTTTTCAATACAAATCGATGAGTCAACAGATATTAATAAAAATGCTCATTTCATTGCCTATGATAGATTTTGTAATGATTTGTCAACACTAGAAGAATTACTTTTCTGCAAACCAATAGAACTCAAAGCAACAGCACTCACATAAAATGCTATCTTAAATGATTTTATGACAGAGGCAAACATAGAATGGAAAAATTGAGCCAAAATATGCACCGATGATGCTCGTTCTATGTCCGGAAGATTTCAAAGTATTCAAACACTTGTGAAACAAAAATCGCGCCACAGTGCGTCTGGACACATTGCATGATCCACGGAAAAGCTTTGGCTTCCAAAGATCTTAGTCCTGTTTTAAATATTGTGTTAACTACGGTTGTAACAATAGCAATTTATGTAAAAATGAGAGCCCTGAAATCAAGAATCTTTTAAGCACTATGTAAAGACATGAATGCAGTACATTCAGTGTTACTATTTTATTCAGAGGCAAGATGGTTATCCCGAAAGAAATTTTTGCAACATGTTTATGAATTAAGAGAAGAAAATCGCCGTTTTCCTGGAAGAGAAAAACAGACCGGAAGCTGAGAATTTTCGTTATAGTTTATTTGTGATGAAATTGAGCTACATGATCAACATATTCGAGAAATTAAATAGCTTGAATCTTCAACTGCAACATATATGTGTGCTTCAATTACACATATATTGGATACGAGTGATAAAGTTAATGGTTTTTGTAGGAAATTGGAATCGTGGAGCAGAAATTTAAAGCAAGAAAATTTAGCAAGTTTTGCAAATTTGAATGATTGTATTAAAACTTACAAGGCTGAAGAACATGTAAAAGTTGTTATTGTAACCATTGAAAATCATTTAGCAATGTTTGCAAAGAATTTTAAAAAATTATTTCTTGCTGACGACAAACTGATATTAAGTTACAAGTGGGTGAGGGATCCATTTCTAAATACTCCCGAAGGACTCTCAATAGAAGAGGAAGAAACCTTCATAGAATTCACGGCAAGTTGCGAAACCAAAAGACAATTGAGTTATAAATCATTATTTGAATTTTGAGCAGGAGTGGATGATGAGTTTTCTGCACTAAAAACAAGGGCATTTCGCATTCTACTACCATTTTCAACACCTTACCTTTGTGAAACTAAGTTTTCTGCCTTGGCTCCAATATAGATCTCAACTAAGTATAGAAAAAGAACTGAGAGTGTCTATTTCTAATATTAATCCCTCCTCTGAAAACTTTGCTCTGAAAGACAGCCACAAGGAAGTCACTAATAATTATTAAATTTGTTTTTAATTTAGAAAGTTGTTTTAATTCAATAAGCTAATTATTAAATATCACGAAATTAATTTTGTTTTGTATGTGTGTGCGTGTTCTTTCCTTTTAGTCATTTAATCAATTTTTTAAATAACATTTTTTCTTGGATATGCTCTTGCCCCCCCTATTAGTGTGCTCGTGCCCCCTAGGGGGCACACTCCACGGATAGAGAATCACTGTTCTATAGTTTTCGAAAATCTTTGAATTATCATTAAATATCTCCAACATTAAGTATTAATAAATATGAGTAGTGAATAAAGAATTTTCCTTCTAAAATCTAGATTATTTTAGAACAAAATTTAACCAAAATATTTTTTTATAAATCTTAATAGGATTTGTCAGTAAACACTTAGTTAATAGACACCTACTTTAGGTATTATTTATCAAAAATTATGGAAGTAATACAGTAATACAGTGTAAGTAATACATGTGGAAAATTTTTCGTCTTCCGTCTTCGCGTGCCTTTGAGTGTAATTAAGAAATTTAAACTAAAATTTCTCTGAATAGTTTTAAAAGAAGTGTTCAGGTCTTACCCTTGCCTTGTGAAATTGACACATTTGGCTCTATATTCTTGTGGATATATTCGTGGAATAATATTTCAGAAAAAAGAGAAATCTAAGTTATTTTGAACCTCGTGTGTTACTAAGTAGCACTCCTAATTAAAGAAAGACAAAAATATTTATGTGACAACTTGAGTGAAGATTACACAGGCCTACAAAAAAAGATTTTTTTTGGTGCTTAGGATTTTAGAGCAGATTTTAACTATATTTTTATTGCTGAATCTAAATATGAAAGCAGTTTTTCTGTATCAGCTCTAGATTTTTAGATAAATTCACTTGTCTATCAATGCTTTTTTTCTATTTAGTACTTTCAAGTACAAGTGTTGTAAAATTTATACAGGGAAAGATTCTTGTATATTTGCCCTATTGTCAGTCTTCTTTTGTAACCAATTGAATTTAAAATAATAATATTTAGAAAATAGCTAATTATTATTTTTAAAAATTATTATTTCAATTCATTTATTATAAAAAGAAGACAAACAATATGAGATATATAACTGATTAATTGACAAATTCTTAATAAATGGCATTGAATCCCACTTATTACTGCTATCCAGTTAGTTCCATAGAAATCCGATAGATGGAAATGTCTGTCCACTATCTGAAGTGACCTTCAAAGCTTCAACCGCAGTTGAGAGTTGAGAATAGTTCGTGAATTCCGGCGGTGCAGATAGATAGAGGTTAGCGTCATATGAAATTTCTCTTTAGTAACGAGTTGTTAAAAAGTAAATCTAAGTATTTGTGTTGTTGAATAGAAATAAAATGTGTTCAAGTAGAAGAAGCTGTGTACATCATCCTGATATTTTTTGCTACATATGCGGAGAATACACGCTACTGGAAAACAGAAAATCTATTAGTGACTTTGTAAAGAGGGTTTATCTTGGATATTCTGGTGTTAAACTTGGTGATCAGGATAAAACCTGGGCACCACATATTGTCTGTAAAACTTGTACAGAGCATTTACGACAGTGGACTACCGAGAAAAGGAAAAGCCTGAAATTCGGTGTACCAATGGTTTGGAGAGAACCAAAAAATCCCTTTGATGACTGTTATTTCTGCCTAGTAAATATTACTGGAATCAATCGAAAGAACCGTAATAAGTGGACTTATCCAGATTTAGTCTCTGCAAGACGCCCTATCCCTCACTCAGAAGAAGTGCCAATTCCAACTTTTCACCAGCTACCAGAACTCTGTGAGGACGCTTATTGTCTCTCTGATCAGAATTCTGATACTACTGAAGGTGACAGCGATTTTGAAACGATATCATCAATTCCTCAATGTTTCAACCAAGATGAGTTAAATGATCTCACTAGAGATCTCAATCTGTCGAAAGAAGCTTTTGAATTACTGGCTTCCAGGTTGAAAGAAAAAAATTTACTTGAACCAGCAACGAAAATTACATTCTATCGCACAAGGGAGAAAAATCTGCTACCTTTTTTTCTCTGAAGAACAAAATCTTATATTTTGTCATGCTGTTAGAGAACTCCTGGTAAAAATGGGTCTTCCTGAATATTTTCCAGATGATTGGCGCCTATTTATTGACAGCTCAAAGCGAAGTTTGAAATGTGTTCTTCTACATAATGGGAACAAATATGGTTCAATACCAATTGCTCACTCAACGAAAATAAAAGAGCAATATGACACCATAGCTTTGGTCTTGGAAAAAATAAAGTATCGTGAACACCAATGGGTGATTTGTGTAGACTTAAAAATGGTAAACTTTCTCCTTGGACAGCAAAGTGGCCACACAAAATATCCTTGTTTCTTCTGCCTCTGGGATAGCAGAGACAAAACGCAACACTGGGTTAGAAAAGAGTGGCCTAGGAGAGAAAACATGGATGTTGGGGAAAAGAATATCATCAACGATCCTTTAGTTCCACGAGAGAAAATCATCTTTCCACCACTGCATATCAAGCTGGGTCTAATGAAGCAGTTTGTAAAGGCTCTTGATAAGAATGGATCATGCTTTGCATATATAGGGAAAAAAATACCTCAGCTGAGTATGGAAAAAATTAAAGCAGGAATATTTGATGACCCACAAATAAGACAGCTGATTAAAGACCCTGACTTCATAAATTCAATGAATGAGATTGAACAAAAAGCCTGGAATTCATTTGTTTCAGTTGTCCAAAATTTTCTGGGTAAACACAAAGCTGAAAACTATGTTGAATTAGTCAATGAAATGCTGAATAATTTCAGATCCTTTGGGTGTAACATGAGCATTAAGGTGCACTATTTACATAGCCACTTAGACCGTTTTCCTGATAATTTAGGAGACATTAGTGAGGAGCAAGGTGAAAGATTTCACCAAGATATAAAATGTATGGAGGATCGCTATCAAGGAAGATGGGATACTCACATGATGGCAGATTACTGTTGGACTTTAAAACGGAATTGTTCCAAAATACATTCAAGAATGTCGCGCAAAAGAAGTTTCCGAAATGTTCAGTGAGTAATTTGTTTAAATCATGACTTTTTCTGTTTTCTTTTGTATTTAATAAGCAATATCTATGTAATGTAATAAAAATTCCCTGTTTAATTTGTTTAAACCATGGTTTTTCTTTTAAAATAGTGTAATGCATGATTCATTAAATTGTTGATATCTTAAAAATTCAAGCCGATAGGCAAAAATTAATGGCATATTTGGATTCAGCGCATCAAATTCATATAAAATCACCACCAAAAGTTTTGGCACCAAAACCACTGTTGACCAGTGTTAGTTATTCAGCCATGAGCTTCGACAAAGAAGCCTACTCCTCCTCGAAATACTTAAGGATTTCTGGAAGGAGAACGCTTCTTATATATATAATAATACATAAGGATAACTTAAGAATTTTTTAATTTGGGTAAAGAAATCATTTTTCTGTGCGTGAAGGAAATCGCTTATTGCTGCAATTATCTGCAAATTAATTTAATGAATAACTAGTTTCATTATGCTTCGGAAAAACAGTATAGAAATGTTTTTAATACATCGGGAAAAAATTTGCTTCAAAAATGTAGTTTTGAAATAGAAAAGTCATTACTTTAATTAATTTCTCTTCAATTAAAGGAAAGTAAAAACTATTTTTAAATATCAATTTAACTTCAAATTATTAATTTAACTATCAATTTTATAATATAATGTTTATTGTTATCACACGTGATGTGATGCACTGAGGTGGAGGCCACCGAACACGTCGTATATACGAATATTTCATAGACTCCTGTATATAAGGATCACATACATATCCGCATTACAGTTGTTTGGCTTCGTCCAACACGATTACAGATTTCCCTGAAAGATAATCCACAATCTCGGTAGGAATCTATCCTTCCTTCTGTCGACCTCGGATACCTTGTTAAGAATTTATCGCTGTTTTCTACGAGACATAATTGATCCTTTTATTGAAGAAAAACACAATTGCAGAAATCTCCATGCTTTAAATACCACTTTGAAGAGGAGCCACAGACGTGAGTGATGTGCATCTGGAAGGAAATTCTACTCATTTGCATACCTCAACTTCGCTTATTCATGCTGTAAACTTCATGTTATTTGCATGCTTCCTTCAGCATGTTGCACATACGGTTGCCAACAGTGTAATATATAATCTAGCATTACAAATATTTTTATCAGTGCAGCCGATATTGTTTAATTATGCTGATGCTTATCATTACTTTAAGGACGTTGCAGAAATAAGTCGTGTAAAAGAATATTTTTCAAAGATGATTATAAAATTTGAAGACTTGATGTTCTACCAAGATAATGTTGAAAAAAGAAACAAATAACATGATGAAGGCAATACTGCTCTGGTTAAAAGAATCTCCATTTTCCATTTCATCCAATAACTCGTTTATCGAGTTCGTGGTTCCTTGGCAGATAGTACAAAATATTCTGCTATTTAGTTTAAAATAGTATTCCTGAAAACACCAGAAAGTACAAATACTTCAAACTTACAACAATAAAAAATTCTCCGATTTCTCATGCCAATTTTTCCGCAGAAAATTATGATGACAGGTGATCCTGGAAATCTTTGAAGTGGAATGAGATGCTCTTTTCTTTATACAGCAATCATAACTGCCGTACATCGAGTATTTTATCTTATAATACTCTGCCCTTACAAATACTAACTTTTCATTGTTTGATTGCATTATGTACATTTATTGCCGATTTTACGTTCGGACCAGTTTCATTTTATCTTGAAACATATTCTGTCATAAGTGCAAAGTACAATAAACTTAAATAGCATGCTTGCTTTACAAATCATATTTTTTATATTTAGATGATAGGAAATCGCAAACCTGTGAGCAAAATGAAGGAACTGTTTCTTGTTACTTTGGTAAAAATCTTTTAATATCAAGAATTTTTCCAAAAGACTGTCCTAATTTATTCTGTTTACATCCCTGCGATTTTTGATTGATGGAGCTAAAAGGAGACCAAATTTATAGAAACCAAATTAGAACTTTACCGGAGTAGAAAACCAGCATTGCAAACCATATCGCTGAAATTTCTTAAAACTTTCTGCACGCCACCACTGAGCTTTTAACACGTTATTCACTTTTCTTAATTGATATGATATTTACAAGGCGTTGAAGTTTAATATATTCGGTAATTGAATACATTTTAATAAATCTACTGATTTTTCTTCTTTCCTCCGGAGAAATGTTTCATCTAGTGGCCAAACTTTTCAGTATTCTTTATTGCAGGAATCTCTCCCCTGTAATACACGAATATAATTGAAATTGACACCAGCGAACTCCCCTGTACCTAACTCCAAGGAGCTTTACAAGTTTAATGAGAGCTGCTGGGACATTTATTTAAAAATATATTTAAAAAAATGACATTATAAAAATTTTTACAACAGTTGAACATGATTATCTTACAACATGGCTTTAAATATGCAATAAATTTCTGGTTAATTGTAAAGATGAAAACAAGATGATAATATAGTGGAGTCTATGATGAATTATATACAGTTAACATAATAATTGTAATTTCCAAAGTTCTTGATTATAATTGAATAAAAATTTATAAATCATGTTGAAAAAGTTTTTGATATTTACAAAGACAGAGCCTTAATTTGATCAAAACATGTTTTTAGCTAAGTTGTAGAAGAGTTTCTAATCCAACAAACTAAGTTTTCATTGTTTATTAGGAATTCAACTGTTTTATTTAATTTTTCTCTCGCTGTACGATTTCTCAGAATTCTCTTCTTCCAGAGGATCTTCCAATTTTCATTGGGTATGGCTAAATGCCAAGGTAATGTTAGAGAGTAAGTTGTCAAGAAGTGGAGTGGATTGCCTTCTTTTCCACAATTGCAATCTTTGGAATCAGAAATATGGAACCTGTGAAAGTAAGATGTAAATGGTCCGTGCCCCGTAAAGAAAAGTACATCATTCCTAGTCCTGTTAAGGGATTTCCTGCTAACTTTCGGTATCATCTCGTGAACATTTCTTCCAGTTTTTCCATTATCCCAATCTTCCTGCCAACGATCCATTATCCAATTATCAAGTAAAGATTTCGTATGACAACATGGTAATGGTAGGACCTGAGAAGAATTACTAGAAAATGCAGCTGCTTTTGCAAGTCTGTCCGCTGCCTCATTTCCTTCTATACCTTGATGAACCTTTACCCAACCAATCCTGATGTTATCTGATGTTGTTAAGGAATCTTGCATTTCTCGTACCATACAACATTTATTAAGAGGATTAGATAAAGATTTACGGCATGCTTGACTATCTGACCAGATGTTTGTTAGAAGAGGTTGTGAAGCAGCTCTTGAATGGCTTTACGCAGAGCATATACGTCAGCTTGATATACTGTGTTCTCAGGTTGCAACCCAGTACTCCAAGTACTTTGTAATCCGAGTTCAGAGTATACTATCATTCCGTATCCAACTTTTTCTTCTATTTCTGAGCCATCTGTGAAAATTGTTAGGAAGCCTTCGCTGAAACATGGTATATGGTTTTGCTCACGTATTTTTACTTTGCTCTCTATATTGAAGACTCCAGGGTGGATTGTTTCTTCTTTTATAACTTTTTCAATCAAATTTGGTGCAGGAAGAATAGGATCAACTTCACAAGGAATTTGTGGCCTTGCATGCCTTATAAACTTTGCCTCGGCTTCTATTTTTAGTTAGAGAGGTGGTATTACAGTTATAACTTGAAGAGTCACTGCAGGAGTCGTTCTAAACGCACCAGTGATGTTTAGTAAAATCTCCTTTGAATCGAAGTAAGTAATTGTTTTGCCCTTCTTGTTAATGGCGTTCACAAAATTGCTGCCCCATGCGCCAACATCCTCTCTATTACAGCTTGATATAGTATGATTCGGTGTCTTTGGGAAATTCCCCAATTGTTTCCTGCGATCCTTAAGAGTTTTTGCTGTAATGCCATAGCTCTATTTGCCTGTGATTTTAGATGTGCTATGAAGTTTAACTTTTTTTCAATTATTACTCCTAGAAGCTTAATTGTATCCTTTTTCTTCACTCTGCTGTTTCCCAAAAAAATTTGTGGACCACATTTAAGCTTTGCTATTAGAATATATTTGATTTTTTCTTGCGAAATTTGAAGAAAATTATCATCTGACCATTTTTTTAAAATGAACCAGTGCCTCTGTTGCTACTTTGCTCAATTTTTTCTCACTCTTTGCAGCTATCACGAAAGTAAAATCATCAGCAAATGCTTGAATATTTATCATGCTTTCTGGATCATGTTGTTTTCCTATATCACTCCAGTTCTTTTTAAGGGCTATATCTGCAATTAAATTCCATAGAATGGAGCCACTACAAGAGCCTTGTGGGCAACCAATAGATTGTTCCTTGCTGGCTAAACCACCATTAGTTGGCATAATGATTCTACTATCTTCAAGATTACTGTTAAGTAATTTTTAATGTTGTAAGGGCATTTTGTGGTTTCTAATATTCGTTTTAAATTGTAATGTTGAACTGTAACAAAGGCTCCTTTGATAGCAATCGTGATTACGGCAGTGTGTAATTTTGCAGCTCTGTATAAGTTAATCTTATTAATGAGTGTCATAAGGGCATCGTCTACTGATCTGCCTTGACGTAAGCCAAACTGGTTGTAATTAAAATATCCAGTAGATTCCAAGAAATAATTAAGTAGCTTTGTTGTTATTTTCTCTAAGACTACCAATAGTGGGTAGGAGAGAGATTGGTCTATAGGATTGTACAGCATATTTGCTTTTACCTTCTTTATGAAATAATATAATTATGCCTATTTTGAGACACTTTGGAAAATAAGACATCTGTAATCATTTTGTAGGAGTTTGTATAGAAGATCTGAAAATCTATTATGTATGGTCTTAAGGATTGAGTTATCTATTCCATCATATCCTGGTGCTTTACCCCTTGGTAGAGACTTTACTGTTCGTGCAAGTTCCTCCTGGCTAAAGGGTATGTCATTCGGAGTAAATTCAATATGAAAAGGTGGTTGCAAAGGTAAGGGAATTGGATGTGCTGGGAAGAGATCTGGGAAGGGATCTTGTTTGCTGTGTCCTGTTAAGAGCCTTTAAATATGTTTGAAGATGGGTTAAGAAGGTTGGAGGGTGGAATACTTTTGTTGAACGCTGATTTATATACTTTTCCAAATGGGTCTTTTGCTGGTGAACAGAAATTTATCCACTCATTTTTCTTGACAGTTCTAATTAATTTATCATAAGGAGCCACTTTGCTTTTATAGATGTTACAGAATAGTTCTTTTTCATTTTGTTGGCCACGTTGAATTCTTCTCCTTATGGCTTTGAGTTCTTTCTTTTTGATTTCCAGTGATAAAGACCAACAAGAAGGTTTAACACTTAAACTTTGCTTTTTGGTTTTGAAAGATTTTGAGCAGCATTCTGAAATTGTACTTTGTAGTCTTGAAGTTATGTTTTCTAGTTTAGTATTTGTGTTTGCTGTATCAATAGACTTTTGGAAATCTTGATTATAAGGACTGAGCAGATTTAAAAATTTGGCGCAGTTTCCACAAGATGTCTTACATCTTTTTATCTTCAAGCATTTGGTAACTTTGTTAAGGGTGATTGATATGTATCGATGATCACTGATTGTCTCTTCTTCTAAAACGTTCCAGGATATAGTATTTCCATTAGTTTCCATTAGATACTAAAGTTAAATCAAGCCAACCTTGTTGTAATCTATTAAGATATGTAGGTGGTGAGTTAGGGTTATTTAGAAGAAAAATGTTATTAGACATAATAAAATCTTGTACGAGTTCACCCTTGCATCATTATGTTCATAACCCCAGTTAACACTGTGGGCATTTAGATCTGCTCCGATGAGGAAATTTTCTGGTTGTATTTTTCTGACAGCTGTATCGAATTCACTAAGCGTGAGTGAAATGTCGTTTGGGAAAGAGTCAGTGGAACGGGAGTTTGGTGGTGGATTGTATGCTAAAATAATATTAAATGGTTCGGAATCAACTGTAATTTTAATTTTCGTCTCAGTGGTATGAACCAAGATTGGCTTTATGTCCCTCATCGTAACTATAATGGCTGCTTTGAAATTTTGCGAAGTCCAGTACGTCCATGCCTTTTTTAAGATATAAGTGAATTTTGAAGTCAATCTTAGTGGGAATCTGAAGTCACACGTACCATATGGGCGCACAAAACGAAATGTGTTTTTTCTCATAAAATATATTTTTTGTAATAAAATGAATAGCACTGTTAGTCCTAGAATTTGACTTACTACTTAATGAAACCATTTGTTTGCCCATACAGGGAAATTTATACAGATTTTGAGTAAATTTTGAAGGAATACCGAAAATTCTTTCATTCAGGATGTAAGGTTCTTGAACGAGGAAAACTTTCACATCATGTTTTTCAGCTGTGACTTGTAAGAGATCTGTAGGAGGTTTTGATTTCCTTAAATTTGTTTGAAAGATTTTCAAGTTAGGTAGAGTATGAGTTTCTATGAAATTACTGGGGTCTATGAAATTACAAGGTTAAGGATCTAATAGAAGGAGAAAATATATTGTGTCTCTATGATAGGACTTGAGATACAGGCTTGATTAAAATTCACTAATATGGTAATCAACGAAAAATAATTAGTGTCCAAAGGGTTAAGTTATACCAACTGCTGAAGGAGCATGCGCAGAATCTAAAAGTGAACTTAGAAATATACACGATAATAGCATGTAAGACTAAGAGTGAGAAAAACAAATAAAGCACAATTTCTTCAAGTACTTAAACATTAATTTAAAATAAAACACTTAAGATATTGTAAAAATATTAATACCAATCAAATCTTTATAAAAAGGACACAATATACCAAAAGAACAAGCTTAAATAATAATAATTAAATGTATGATGGCAAAGTAAAAACAAAAGATAGTAGCAATGAAATATAAATATTTACTTAAATCATGATCTTACTTTAAATTTATTTAAAAATCAACAATTGCAGTCAGAAAAATATTTTTGATATTATTTTAATCACCAAAATTTTAGGCTTAAAGCTGCAAAAAATCCACTCATTACAATCATTGCTTTTTTATTAATCACTAGTTAATTATGAAAAATCAAAATCTTCGAGTAAGAAAAGAAGAAAATATGGAAGTTTTATATTCAGAAAATAAATAATATAATTGGCTCTAATTAAAATTATAAAATTCCGCAAAAGGTTGCTATTTAAGTATTAAATTAATAAATGATATAAAAATTAGGCACTTACTGCTTTTCATTAATTTTGATATTGACTTGAAATTAGAAAATGCTTCAATCGTAAGTATGAATTCAAAGTTCAACAAAAAATCTTGCTTCATGAAAATATACGAAGGTTTTTCTTGAGGCATTTACAGGAAGCTTGAAATATCCTTTTGATGTAGTGATGAAAATTGAAGTTCTGTTACATTTAGGTGATAAGATATTAATTATTTTGTATTCGCACATGGAAGTCTTAAATGCCAGTGCAGGGGAAGTGCCGCTTCTGTTGCTGAGGGGAATGTTACTGCCGGAAGAGTAGCGTCACTCAGACTCCATTGAAAATATATTATTATTTTCAGAATTTTTGGTAAATAACAAAGAAACTATTGGAAGTTAGATGGTAATGAATCGAATGATGTTACATAAGTAAATATTCAGCTAAGAAAAACAGTCCTAATCCTTTGTCGATTGAAGACAGTTCATTATATGTGTACACCACTAGAAAAAGGGGGTGGGGGCTTTTTCTAACAAAAAGTATGCATTCCCAATCAATAAATAATTTTATCATTTTAAAGGAATCTAATTTTATGAATCCGGGAAGTGTTCAAGAAACTAGTCCCTGTCCTGCGTATCCAAACGGAAATTCACACGAATGTAATACACCCATCTAATACACTTATGCACGAATTGTAAAATGAAACCTAATAAACAAATGCAGATCCTAATCGAAACATTTAAGCTAGAGCTTTTCAGTATGAAATAGCTCTGGCTTGTGGAGAGAGAATCAATTAGAAATGCAGAAATTAAAATTTCAAATTTTAAATTATTTTATTCCTATTTATAATTTTTTTTCATAATTTGTATTAGTTATTGTTTATGACGAGCATTAAATATTTCTTTCAATATTAATTGTGACTAACTAGTGTGTTCTTTACTGTAAAGATAATAAAATGTTTGCTTTATTGAACGATTTCAATTATTCATATTATGAAGTTACATAAAACTTGAAGCTTTAAATAAATTGAAAAACAATATACACAGAAATTTTTTATATAACAGATGAAGTCAGTAAAATTGCGTCAAGTATGAATCTAGTTAGAATATATATTCATCGGTTAAGTTAAAATTAGTGATAGTTTAATTTGAATACATCTCGGTATTTCAAAGTTTAATACAAAAATCAACTACAACTATTATAAAAATATTTTGTAAATGGAAAATATTTTCTACGTATTCACGCATGTAAGAGGAGATTTTAAAAAATCGGTTTATACTAATCACTTAATATTTATAATCGGTTTATAAAAATCACTTAATATTTTTATGGATTGAATATGTGTTAAATGTAAATTTATATTAATTATAAGAACGAATTTTCTGTGAAATCTATCAAAGTATTTTCTGGCAGAATATATATATATTTATATATATATATTCGAGCGTGTATGTATGAGAGTTATGAAAATCTATTGTTTAAATTAAATACTTCTGAATTTTACTAACAATTAAAAAAAATTTATACTAATATAAAATAAAAAAATTAAAATTTTGGATGAAACTTTTCTTAGTTTTTTATTTATATATAAAAAATAAAAGTATATTTTTAATCAAATATAATTTAAATTTGCAATATTTTTTAATTTATCGGATGTGAAACTAATTATTAAAGACTCTAAATTGAGAACTTAAAAAAATTTTATTCATGAATTCGAAATGATAATACAAACGTTACTCAAAACTAGTCTTAAAACTACTTTTCTATTCTCAAAACTACTCAAAACTATTTTTGAAGATAACAGGTGCTTAACTTACCTTCTGCAGAAGGATCGTAACTCAATCCTTCGGATCTCTAGTCTTCCTGTCTCGATTGAGACCGTATAACCCCCACCACCCGATTCATTCGATTTCCCCAATTTGCGATGACAAAATGTATCGAACCGCACCTGAAAGTTTTCTTCTTTTGAAAACAATTTTATCTCTTTATGTATTTACCACACTTAATCATGAACGTAAGATTATTCGAAAGTTTTTCGAGTTATATGGATCATTTGAAATTGCCTTTTAAAAGTGCATGATTGAAACATGGAAATATTAAAGCATTTCATATTTTTTCTCATTCTTAATTAAATCACATTTATGGAAACAAAATGAGTAAACAACACTGTAATGGTTTTAATATTGAAATATTACTTGTCTATTCTTAAGATATATCAAAGAAAATTAAATACAATGTATAAGTTAATGTCTCAATATTCCACATGCAGATAAAATTTCAAATGTAAAAGCCATTATATTGAATATTTTTCAATATAAAATAGTTCATTGTAGGAATTATATATCAGTGCGTTATAAATGGGCAGAAAGTATCCAGAAAATAGAGGACTTCAAATATGGGCGAAGCATAAAATGGATTCATATACAAAATTAAGATCAAATGTTAATTACATAGGGCTGATAAGCTTTTAAATTATTATTAAAAATAAATGCCATTACAGTAAATAATAATTAGAAAACACACAAACAGAAAGAATAATGATAATTTTTTCTTACAAAATGCAAACTCCCCGTAGAAGAGCGTTTTGGGGATCGTCATACTTAATTTGTTATGAATCTAATACCAAGAATCTGGTTGAACCAACTGAAAATCGCTTTTAAGTTAAGAGCAGATGGCTTAAAATAAACGAAGAAAATTATCCCAATAACTGTTATTTCAATTTTTTTGTTCTGTTTAAATTGTTAATGTAAACAAAAAAGCTAACACAAAACATTTATAGATTCGAAAAATTGAATTATTGCGAACCTTTTATAAAAAAAAAAAAACCATGAAACCAATAGTTGCATGTTTACATTTACTTGCTATGATAGTTAGACTTCTCAAAATATGTCCAGCTGAAAAAAGCAAAATATACTTGAAATGATATTATTTCATATTTTATAGTTTGCGTTAAAATGTTTCCTCGAGATTTTATGATCTAAAATATTATTATTTGCTGGTTATACTTTCAATCTCATCTGGTATTGACTCTATCAATTGATTTATTTACTTACGTATATTTAATTTAATTGTCGATTTCGCAAAAAGATTAGAAAAACTTTTTTTAAACAGTTTATTTATGGTAGGGTGGATTTAAAATTTATGTAAAATTAGACTTGCTTTTGAATCAATAAAGATATTTAGTTTAAAGATTAAGAAAATATTTTAAAGACAAAATTAAATTCAAATATGTGGCAAATATAAATTATTTTAAAATTGACCATCACTTTTAGGAATCTCTAATTTACGAAGTTTCAAGATTTTACAAACTTTTGATTGGTCCCTGTGACAACATCCCAAAAAGTAAAAAATTATTTTAACTATCATTTAAATAAATTTTTCAAAACTCTCTTTTTTACGGATTTTCTTTCACACATTTTTCATTCGCATTTATTTTTCATCATATGATATTTTATTATCTTTTTCTTGTAAAAAACGTGAAATGACATTATATTTATTTATTTTAATTAGTTTATATTTTTTGAAAATTTTTGAATTATGGTTAATTAGCTGCAACTTTAAGTATTAATCAGTTTAATGAATAAAGAATTTTCATTTTGAAATCTAAATTACTTTAGATCAAAATATAAGTTAAAATATTTTTTTATGAATCTTAATAGGATTTGTCAGTAAACTCTGAGTTAACAATAAGGTATCATTTATTGAAAATTAGGGAAGTAATACGTGTGGAATGTTTCTCGTCTTCGCATGTGCCGAACTGGCAGCCGAATGGTTATCGCTCTTGTCTTCGGTTCAGCAGTTAGTGTACTCGAATCCCACCTTGAGCATGGATGTTTGTTGTGCTTCGGAATCCACTTAAAACCATAGGTCCTAGTCTAATTAGCCCTCGTGTGCAAAAAATTGCCGTTGAGCGACAAACAAAGCAAACCAATCGCCTTTGCATGCCTTTGAGTGTAATTAAGAAATTTAAACGAAAACCTCTCAGAATAGTTTTGAAAGAAGTGTTCAGGTCTTACAATCGCCTAATGAAATTGGCATTCTTGGCGCTATGTTCTTGTGAATATATTTGCGGAATAATATTGCAGAAAAAGAGTGGAATCTAAGTTATTTTCAATCTCGTGCATTACTAAGTAAGCATCTTTAATCACAGAGAGACAAAAATATTTGTGTGACAACTTAAGTGAAGATTAGTTATTCAGCCATGAGCTTCGACAAAAAACCCTACTCCTCCTCGAAACACTTAAGGATTTCTGAGAGGAGAGCGCTTTATATATATATATATATATATATATATATATATATATATATATATATATATATATATATATATATATATATATATATATATATATATATATATAATACATAAGGATAACGTAAGAATTTTTTTAATTTAGATAAAGATTTAATTTTTCTGTGCGTGAAGGAAATCGCTTATTGCTGCAATTATCTGCAAATTTATTTAATGAATGATTAGTATCATTATGCTTAGGAAAAACAGGATAGAAATGTTTTTACTACATCGGGAAAAAATTTGTTTTAAAAAATGTAGTTTTGAAACAGAAAAGTCATTACTTTAATTAATTTCTCTTCAACTAAAGGAAAGTAAGAACTACTTTTAATTATCAATTTTATTTTGCAATTTTTTTATATGCAATGAATGCTAAATAATTTTTGGCAATAGAATTTATTTATAAACGGAGGGAAGTATAGTAATTATTTAACATCTAACTGCTATTTTTCTATTTCGTGAACTTTGAAAGTTAAGCGTTATCTACTTTTTCGTAAAAACGAGCGTTTACTTTAAGAGATATATTAGTTTTTAAATATTAAAAAAAACTGTTTATATCAATATTTCATACACATAAATGACATATTTAGCTAGTTATTTCTAATATTTTAATTATATTGACAACTAGTTTTATTTTCAGTATGATGTTCTGGTGAGTTTGTTGATTAGTTTTGAAACTGTGGTTCAAATATTTAGAGAAATAGTTTTACTTCCTTAGTCGTAATTCAACAACAAACATTTAAGATTTATACTCTAATTAAAAATTATATTGTGACATTATTTTATAATTATATAATTTAAATATTAATTTTACAGTTACTGTCTAACTTTTACTTCTGTATTATTATATACTAGATAGATTTTATAGACTGACTTTAGATTTTATTTACTCACAAAAAATAACTGTGTATTTTATTATGTAATAACTCCACAAATATCGATCGAAAGATGATTCCCTTTAAATAGCCAATATTTTCTTCTTAGTTTTTCCCTTCATTTAATATGTTTTCAGTTCATAAAAGTGTACTATAGATAGGAAACATACATGGCACGTGCCAGAAGCATCACATGTAAGCATTTTATCTAATTTTTGAATATTCTTTAGGATATTACTGTGCACGCTACCTTCAAAATCACATGGAGTTCAAAAAAAAATTGTCTTCCTAAGGTGATGGTTGCAGTTGAAAAAGACTACGCTTCTGGGAACAAAAAACTGGAGGAGTTTGGCTGCCAGTAGAGGTGGTTGGAAGAAACTTGTTCAGAACGCTTTGACCCATCCTGGTCCATCCTGAGCTGGTGTGCCAAGAATGATGATGAAGGTAACGGTTAAGAGGCAAGACATTTTGTTTCCTAATTAGATTATTAATAATAATAAAATGTTATAAAAATCTAATTATAAAATATTAAAAACGAAAGAAATCGTCCTTTATTTTAAATTCATAATTTGAGATTAAAAATATGAATTTGAAGACAAAAATATAACGTTGATATTTGACTACGTATTGTACAGAAGCAAAATGGTTTAACACTGCTCTTTTCATGCAAATTTTGTTAAATTTTGTACTTTATATATATATATATATATATATATATATATATATATATATATTTTGCTCGCAAAGACATAGGTTGAATTATAAATTTATATATTTATTATTATAAATTTTTTTTATCAAATTAACTTGAAGTATATATTTTTAAAGAGAAGGAAACTAATTATAAAACTGAAGGTAATTAATAAAAACAATTTAGAAGTATTTCTGAAACATTTTCTGTTTGTTTTGAAATCCCATTCAATTTTGATTCATTAGCTATATGCTAATTATTCCTTTATCGCATATAGGTTTTAAATTGATTTTTTTATTTTATTGGAATGCTTTTATTGAATTTCTATTTCTGTTTCTTGTAGGTGAAAAATTATACAGGTGATTATGAAAATAATAGAAACACATGTGAATATAAAAGGGACGTTAAAAAATTCGCTTCGTAAGCATTAAAATATTATCTTAGCTACCATATTTTTAATTAATTATAATATATATATATATATAATATATATATATATATATATATATATATATATATATATATATATATATATATATATATATATATATATATATATATATATATATATATATATATATATATATATATATATATATATATATATATATTAGGTAGAATATGAGAGTCTTAGCACAGTTGTCTTCGTTTAGAATTTATGTTAGATGCGTAAAGTATGTCAGACCTCACAGATTTTCAGAGAGGCCAAGTTGTAGTAGCCCGACTAGCTGGAATAACTGTGACCAAGACATCCCGGCTTTTAGACATTTCTAGACGTACGGTGTCTAAAGCACAGCATACATACAGCGCGGAAAGACAAGTTCAGCAAAGGCAAATAATGGACGGAGGGAGAAGCTGAGTGAAAGACACCGATTGGTGCTAAATCGGATTATAATGTCTAAAAAGAAAACAACTGCATCCAAAGTGACCGCAGAGCTCAATCAGCATCTGGATAGTCCAGTGTCAGTAATTACAGTGAGGAGATGCCTTCATAAAGAGAGCATCTACGGCAGAACAGCAATTTCCAAGCCACTTGGCACAGATGCTAATGGGAAGCGTCGTGTAGAGTGGTGCCATAACCCCAAAACCTGGTCGATGGATAAGTGGAAAACTGTTGTATGGTCAGACGAATCATGTTTCACACTTTTTTCCCACAACAGGACGGGTACATATCTGATGAACACCTGAACAAGCGTATGCTCCTGATTGCCTCCTTAAAATTGTGAAGCATGGAGGTAGATGGATCATCGTATGAGCAGCCATGTCATGGTTTTCTGCTGGTCTAATCGTAATCCTGAAAAGAAGGATCACTGATGAGAATTATAGAAAAATTTTAGAGCTGACCAGATTCATCCTATAAGGAAAACTTTATTTCCTGCATGGGACGGAATTTTTCAAGATGATAATGCCACCATTTATTCAGCCAGAGTTGTCCAATCATGGTTTGAGGAACATGGGGAGGAAGGAAAACATCTATCTTGGCCCGCGCAGTCCCCAGACCTCAATATAATTGAACCATTAGGGTCTAATTTAGAGCTTTCAATATGGAATCCATATCCTCCGGTACGGTTCGATTCCCAGGCGAATCTAACAAGTCAAAGGCGGTCCTACGCCATATTAATAAAGGATTCCTTCAAAATCTAGTGTGTTTTCATTATTTTGATTACCACCTGTACATCCTTTTTAACATAATAAATAATATTCTGTAAGCTCACGTCCACAATAAGAGTATTTCGACTTAAAAAAATTTTATAAGAGTATAGACTAGAATAATTTTATAGAAATAGTATAGTATTAGACTATTTCATAAGATGAATCATTCTTTTAACTGAAAAATACCATTTTTGCATTTAAATCATTATACATAATAACAGAAGAATAACAATAAAACTATAATTGAATTAAATTATTTTTTATTGACAAGAAATAATTATACTATGATTACATATTTTCAAAAATTACATTAAACTAGAGGAAAATAAAAGTTTTGCTTAAAATACAAAAAATTACTTAGAATTATAGGGATGATTCAAAGAATAATTTGAAAGAATAAAGCCTAAACTTTTTAGGAAAACCCAATATGTGTATATGAGAAAATTGTAAAAGAAACTCATGTACAGAATGATTCATACTGAGTAATTCCATTCCATAGGACGTTTCCGTCTACATTTATTTTATCGCGCATAAAATAGCACATAAAGGTAAATTAGAATGTTACATACCAAATATATTTAATGTATCATATATTTAATATTAATTTATACCTCAAAAATAAATTACAACTAGTGGGCAAAAATTCTAATGTTTACTCTGGTTAATTATTACTTTCTCTCTCTCTCTCTCTCTGTTTAAAATTTCTTTCAAAATTATTGCTTCTCTTGCTATTTAGAAATTACATATTAAGAATAATATAGCTGCTTTTGGTATTAGCTCCATTTAACAAAAGTAATCAAATTGTAAGATATAATTTATTTTCACCTTATTCGTTTCAGTTAAGGAATATTCCATCTACCTTCTAATAAATGATCCTTTGACCACCAAGGAAAATTCTCTTATATTCAGTTTTCCCTATTTAATATAACACATATTATTAGAATATAGATATATACAAGAAATTATTTACAATATTTAGTTTCAGTGCTCATGCATCTATATTCTTTATTGATCAAAACTTTTATATTCTTTTTTTTATCTCATTGAATCTCACCCTAACAACCGCCGAGATGGGAGCCGAATGGCGCCCTTGCCTTCGGTTCAACGTTTTGTGAGTTCAAATCTCACCTTGGGCATGGATGTTTGTAGAGGTTCGTAATGCATTTAAGCCATAGATCTCGGTCGAATAAGCGCTCTTGTGCAAAAAATGACCGTTGAGAGACAAACAAACCAAACAAAACCTCCCCCTAACATTAAAACTGCTCAATTGATCTAGATGGCTGCATTATTCTTTGATGATTTCCAAGATTTCCAAAACTCTCTTATCTTACATTATCATTTGATTTTACATCTAATATAAAACTCAAATACATTAGAGAAAGCTCTCTACATAATAATAAAAATTTTCATGTTTTAAAATAAATCAACGAACTTTAAATTGTGAGAAAATATCAAAAGATCAATGTGTTTAAACTATCAATAAAAGTAAAATTGAGACAAAAAAATTTTTTTTTTAATTTTAAAGTTCTGAAATAAAATTCTTATATTACATGAGTTTAAAAGTAAAGAATTCTTGTTGTAAAGAAAAGTTAAATTCTACATTCCAAGTCTTTTTACCTATTTAAATCTTCTACCAAAATGAGAGGTTCATTCATCGAGTTTAAGCTTGTAGAGTGGATCTGTTTTAGCTTCTCTAGTATCATAACAGGTAAACGTACTGGTGACGTATACTGGTCTACTACTTACGTGAAATCTGGCGTTTTTATGCTTACCAACTTCTAAAAAATATAATCTCAACATCGGACATAGAACTACTCAACTTTTACAAGTCTAATATTCTAATTAGGCGTGGCAAAATCTTTGATCATTTTTCCTAATGCCAGTCCAGCCTTTACATGTTGTCATTGGATATTGAAACCATATCTCCGATATCAGTAGATGGTGAGCTTCTTACTTTTCTTTAAACTGCTTTAAGTTGTTTCAAGTATTCTGAATGAAAAGTTTTCGAATTCTTGTCGCAGTATCTGGTGATTGACATACATTTCCTATCCAATTGATAATAAAATGTCAAAGCCTACAGTTATAATTAATGATATTAAAAGTATCTTTAATTATTATTATTAATGATATTATTATTTTTAATATCATTAATTATAACTCGTATAAAAATGATATTAAAGGAATGATTTATTATTTTCTGAAATTTTATTTATAGTTATCTACTTTATTTATAGTTATCTACTTTTTATTTATAGTTATCTACTTTAAAAATCTAAAGTTGTCTATAGTACATTTATGTACACTCATTTCCATAAATTAAGAATAATTCAGAATCACACAAAAATTGAACTCTAAATTAAAAATTTCACACGTAGAATTATCACACACATCTTGAAGAATAATATGCAAATTGCAAAAAACCACCACATGGTGTCGATAGTATGTATGTCACAATGACGAGCGTGTAAGAGAGGGGTATATAATTAATGGCTGCATAGAAGTAAAATTGTTCGCAAGCGCTTTAAAAGCCTTTTAGTTTAATAACCTTTCATTTGGATGGTGTTTTACGTGGTAGAATTATCGGCTGTCTGGAATGGGGACTCACCCAGCTGGAAGTATCCGAGGAACTTGGAATGGTTCAGAGTGTCATCACCAAAATTTGGCAACTGTTCCAAGATGACGGTAACATGATCAGACATTACAGCACGGGTAGCCCCCGAGTTACAACACCGAATGAAGACCAGTATTTTACAGTTACTGCCAAAAGAAACAGACGGAGCACAGCATCAGAACTGTCTCGTCAATTCTCTTCAGCTACCGGTAGGAAAGTTTCAAGGCAAACCGTATACAGATGCTTAAGTGGTCTATATGCTCGTAGGCCTGTCAGATGTGTTCCACTTACCAAAACTCACTGTCGAATGTGGTTAGCTTGGAGTAGAGAGCATGCATTGTGTACACTGCAACCGTAATCTTGTGGGATGTTTTCTGCAGAGTCCAGTCCTAAACCTGCAGAGTCCAGTCCTAAATTGCAGAGTCCTGCAGGTTTAGTTGTCAGCCTAATTCTCTGCGGACATTCACCGGAGGTACCCGTTATCATCAAGAATCAAGAGAACAACATTAAGCGACACCGTTACAGAGTTGCAGGATTGCTCTTTTGGGGAAAAATTAATCTATGTTCCAGAACACAGCTGCATGTTCAGAATGTAACCATGATATGAAAAATCTATCTGGATGTCATTCTAGAACAACATGTACGTATGTTTCGGGGTGCCAAGGGTGTAGAATTTCTGTTTATGGATGACAAAGCCCATCAACACCGCGCAATTATTGTAGAGGAAATCTTTCAATCACAGATATCATCCATATTTACTGGTCAGCATACTCCCTGGACTTTAATCCAGTAGGACATGCTTGGCTGATGAATTGCCGTCCGTCAACCCCCTCCCACATATCTACCGGAACTCCGGAGAGCATTGATTGATGACTTGAGTAATATTCCAAAAGATCAGATCGATAATTTGATACTCAGCATGTCTAAGCGTTGTACGGCCTGTATTGCATCGTCTGGGAGCCATACTATGTATTAACCATCATACCAATCATTTTTATATTGAATTTTGTAAATTGTCTATTTTTTTAAATTTCTTCCAAGAGTAAAAATAACAATTTTTATTAATGATGTCAAACATATAGCATATTTTTTGCTCTTTACCTTTTACTTACTAAATAAAATTTACAAATAAATCACATTTGTTTTGCTTCTGTCACCTACTTTGCCTGAACTTGCATTATCCTTAATATATGGACAACAGTGTATTAGTTATATATAGTACATTTATATATTATCTATAGTACATTGAAACTTTAATTTGCGCAAGTTCTGAGGTAATTTTCACTATTGATATTTGCAATAATGATAAAAGTTAATACATGATATTTATGTTTGTTAAAATATGGTTTAAAATTTATAAAATTTCTTATAATATTCAAAACATTGTGAAAATTGTGGTTGAATTTTATGCATTTTCAACCATATTCTAAAAGTAAAATCATGTTTGAAATTTTCGACAATATTATATTTAGTTTGATTGCATATTGAATTTTCGAAAGTTTAATTAGCTACAAATTTTCTTTTAGAGTTGATTTTATTCAACAAGTTTTAGAATGTTATGAATATCTAGATTCTGAAACAACGATTTTGAAATTGCAAGAATTAATTTTAGCTAGTAAAAATTATGACATAGTAGCTCTAAAAATTTGTTAATCTCAACCGATTATGGTCTAATAGGGAATGAAGAAGAGTTGAAACTTGAAACATCGGAAGCGAAAGGAATGGGAAAATAAAATTTAAAACTTGATTCAGATGAAAGCAACATGAGTCAAATTTCTCTTATGAAGTTAAAAAAATCCCAACCTAAATCATTTTGGTGAGATAATTCGAATGGTTTAACTGTAGTCTTTTCAGTCCCAGCCACTATTGAGCAACGGACACGGATAATTGTGCTTTTGACTTCTGTATGCACATACATTAGAATAGACGTTTGAGAATTTTGCGAATATCCTTTGGCAAGACGTGAATACGGCTTAAACTTTATAGAAAGTCCTCTCGGTTTAATGCAAATGGCAATTAATTATGTTATGGAATTTTATGTAGATATTAAAATTCCTTCGAATGTTTGACTTACACAACGCGCACCCTAACTATTATAACTTATCGAAATTATTAAAATACCAGCTAATTCAAAATATTTGGTGTTATTTCTTTTTGAATTATAAGAAGATATCCTTGTTAAGGAAAAATATTACAGAATTATTAAAATACCAGCTAATTCAAAATATTTGGTGTTATTTCTTTTTGAATTATAAGAAGATATCCTTGTTAAGGAAAAATATTACAGAATTCAAATAAAAAGTTTTGCTCTTCTGATTATACGATCGTGCAGGTGACTTATGTGAACGCGCTGGTGATCGTGCAAACATCACGTGTTCCAACAATTGGATTGTACATTTTTGTGCTATGGATTAATAGCTATAGCTACCACTTTCAGTCACCTTAGATCACCTAGGATTCACATAAATTTAATGAGTTATGAAAAATTTACATTTAAATCTAACTATTTATAAAGCTGAACTCGCTCTGCGTTTTACATTTTATTTCAACTCTGATATAAATTATCTTATTCTAATTTATCCAATTATGTAAATTGTCTCTTGAATATATCACGTGTTAAGTGAAAAATAGAATTTATGAGCATTTTCTGAAATAAATAAGCAAAAAACTGCTGAAATAATCTTAAACGTAGAAAAATAGATGGAAGTACTATTGAAACAATAGCTTTGAGAGAGAGAGAGAGAGATTATAAGAAAATTTTTATCGATAAAATACTAACAGAAAAAAACTTGTGAAAGTATTGTTCAATTTTCTCAAATTCTTCAATTGAATTCTTTATTATCTTCTTTTGAAAGTTATAATATTCAATTCTTATACTTTACTATGATTTTTATTTCAATTAATATTGTTTTTTCATTAATAATTTCAATGTACAAAAGAGTTCTTAAGCAAAAGATATAATTTTAATATAATTATTTTTAAATGCAATTAATTTTTTACTTTATGCTGCTAAACCACTGACATTTTTGATTCATGGAAGCTAGACTTTCAATCAAATGGAATAGTATTCCAATAAAATGAAGGATGGGCTTCCATTTTAATTCTAACTAAAGAAACTAAATATATATATATATATATATATATATATATATATATATATATATATATATATATATCTGTATGTTTGTTTGTATGTAGGTATGTATGTGTGTGTTATATTGTCTGTTTCTGTACACACACAAAAACACTCTATATACAAACACAAACATACAAATTCGTATAGTTAAACTTTTATTTTTTTGGATTTTAATTTTTCAGCTTTCTTTTTTTTTATTTCTTTTTTTTTTGCGATCGGAAAGGAAATCGATTTTTCATCGATTACCTTTTAGTGGAAAGATGAATTTTTCTTTTTGTACTGTAATCACTTTTTTTCATCTTTAAAATAGACTAATTACTTTACAGAGTTTAATTAATGAGAAAAAGATCCAAATACATTTAAAAGGGTAAAAGTGTTGAAATGAATTTACGAGAAATTTGAATTTTCGGAAAAGAGCATTCAACATGAATTGAGAACTGCGTCAAGGTGAATAATATGTTCAACAGAATCCTGCGGTTGAATAGTTTGGAATGGCTGTATTAGAAAGCTGTTTGGAGACGGTATTGTACTGCGTATCCCATCTTAGTGACAACAAGGTGATTTATGATTTAATTATTGTTGTAGCCATACAGAGAAAGAAAGTCATTCAATCACACTATTTCTAGACTAGTCACTTTGAGCATATCTAATTGATTCTTAATTTTCTTCCTGATATTCTCTCTCTAGCATTTCATCTCGAACATCAATACTATAACTTCAGTCACATATTTTATATCGCCTGAAGTGCTACAGGATATTTATTCATTCTTTTGATATTTTATTACTTTATTCCTTTTTTGTCAAAAATAATGTCATTTGCGTTGCGCTGGACAATATTCTTCTGAAATAAATTTCGCGAGCATAAAATGATTCCCCTAAGAGCATTAATGTCATCTGTATTGTAGTGTGTTCTAATGTAATGTTATCGTTCGTTTGGTTATTGAAATGCTTTTATGTTTTTCCACTGAAGTTTTACTACAAACCCAATTTTTTTTCAAAGATATTTATAATTTTTCAAATTTAAAGTGTTTAATTTCTTATCAGACGCAATATTTTAGTATGCTGGTATTGTATGCTTATTAATCATACCTTATAGTGTATTTTTTTTTCATGAAATAAGTTGAAAATAAAATTAAATGTCCAAATGTTTGTAAAGGTAAAAACTCAATATTTTTGGAAAATGATTAAAAATCAAATTAAAATATTTGTCTCACTATTATTCTAATAAACTTATCGTTCTTATTATAAGATATTTTATTTTATAAGAAATATATATATATGTGTGTGTGTGTCTATTGTAAAATGCATTCTTTTATATTAAGTTCTTTAAATTTTTAATACATAGGTAGTCTTATATCAAAATCGTAGTATATAATATAATTGAACAAGGTAACACAAAACAGTTTATAATATTTCATTTTTAAAATTTACTTAAATGAAAATAATTAAAGTTGATTTAAAAGTACATATCATAGGTACTTTTCCAACGCCTTTTCTATTTCATGAGTGAGAAAAGCTAATTCGTCTTGCTCGATTTGGAAGTATTTGTCAACCACATGGTAAAACAGCGGGAATCATATGGGGAGAAGTTTTTCTCAGAAATTCCTCCTACTTTTGGTTACCGTAGTGAAGTAGAAAAATCAGCCAAGTTTGGTGTTAAAAATTTTCCAGCTTCATAAGTGGCGTTGTGTACAGAGGTGGATTTTCAGAAATAAGAATGAGTTTGATTTGTAATCAAAATTCGTATCGAAATATTAATGCAATCAAAAATATTTTAGCTTAAAAAAACAAAAATATTCATTTTGTAACTGTACGGAGAAAAAAATGTAATATCTTTAAACCAAATTTTGTACAACCTCAATGTAATTAGAATTTGGTTAAAATTTACTCGAATGGAGATATTTTGACATTTTAAAAATATTTGAAAAAATTTTAAACGCTAAAAAGGGACGTCGAAGTGACAGTAGCTCTGTTTTTTGTAATTTGCAAAAGACCGAAGTTTCTATCATGGAAATGGCACTTGTGAAACGTTAAAATATTATCCATAGGATTAACATAGGATTCGATTTTCCCCAACGGAGGTCTAGCAGGGCCTTAACATTCAAGCGTTCCTAAAAAATATAATGGATTCACAAAAAAAAAGGATCAAATAGAATTTAATTGTTTTATTTCAATTAAATACAAAAAAAGAATGTAAACAAGACAAGATTGTCGTCGAAATCAAAAAAAAAAATTTCACTTCTTAGAGTGATTTCTGCAATAATGATGAAAATGATTTTAAGCATTCATAATTCAAATCACAATAATATATCTCAATTTTGCTGAAAAAAAAATCATTCGCAAAAATTAAGACATCATTAAGTGCCCAGTTTTTGTATAAAATTTTATTTAAATATAAAAATTAAAATGCGCTAAGTTATGACATACAATATGTCGATACAATATGTTTAAGAAGAGAATGTCTCAATTACATTCCTACATTGCTTCTAGACAGAAAAATTTATTTTACAAGTTACAAGTATCTAAATCCGCTCACTAATGTACATGGAAGCGTAAAACAAGCTTAAAATAAGCAAAAATTAATATTTTTATAGAATCTTTTGTTATTTAATGAACATGAACCAAAAAAAGATAAATTTCAAACAAAGACAAATTCGTAATTTATGCACAATGCTAAGTGTAACACTCATTACCGAAATAAAAATATAAAACGTATTTTTTTCCAGAACATATCAGATCAATTAAACATGCTCAGATTTAATATGAACAATTAGTACTCTATATTGGAAAAATGTTCGTAAAAAATGTTTTAATCTATACAATGATCCAAGAATTCAGTAATATGAGAATAGTATATCATTACAATACTTTTTAAAGATAGAGAACTGCATTTCTAAACTTTAAAAGCAAGAGTTGAGAATAGCATAATCTAATATAAACTCATACAGCTAAAAACATCTGCTTAAGCCGATAAAATATAATAAATACGATTAATATTATTTGTAAAAAGCATCTCGAAACATTTATCTGTCAGAAAATATATTTGATAAAAAATATTTTTATATTCATGTTGCTTATCATTTAGCCTTTGCTTATAAATTTCATAAAAATATTAAATGAATTGTAATTACTTGAAGCCACTAAGAAAGAATAGTATTAAGACTTCCACAACAAAAATATTAAACAATATTTTTAAAGTTAAGACTAGCTATAAATCACCTTCCTAAGAAAGGCAATTGAATACAAGAAAAGTAGAAGCTTTTATCAAATCTGTGTGACAAATACCAGTTTTAAAAGAATAAGGCTTTTTAGCAAGTCCTGTGGCAAGAATCAAGTGGGCACACGTATTTCTAAGAACTATTCACAAGGTTTATACTTTGCGTCACACTAAAACCACAAAGAATGTCATTTGATTGATGAAAGAGGAAAGTTTCTGAGTATCTTACAAAAAAAAAAGTCGAAACTATTTTTTACCACTCTTACCTGCCAATAAGAAAATGCTGCATACAATTTAGACTAAACACGTGCAATAGTCCATTGTGATAGTGAAGAATAGACTATTATATTTGTATTTTTGAAAGTCATTCATTCCACGGATGGGTTCAACTTCTTATATCTTGTCATTGCTTTTTCGCACTTCAAAAATCGTGGGAAACATTTTTCCACAAAACATTGTTGTTGATTTCCAGAAAATTGAATGATGAAAGCTTTAAAGTATTCTTATATATAATGCAGGGGTGACCAAGACGTCGACCGCTAAGACATTTTATGTAGTCCGCGCGACCATCCATATAATGACCTCGGATATTAACAATTTAACTTATGACATAAATTAATGAATTATTTAAAATAAAAATAAGTAAATTAAATTATGAAAGTTTTAAAGTATTCTTATATATACATAAAAAATTGTTTTTATATGATCTTTCAAATGAAAAATTTATCACAATTTTGATTTTATATATATATATATATATAAGTAGTTAATAACTCTATGATAATCAATACAGTTATTCTACTACCTTGAAATGATTTAATCAATTGTATTTAATGTCGGAATAAAATAATTCTGTATTAAAAAATACAAGTTAAATTATATTAATCAGAAAATAGAATTATCAATATTGATACACACATATATTTATAAATTTAACTCAAGTATATTTAAATATTAAATAATAGATTTAAATATTATTTAATTTTTGCTTATTTTATTATTATATATCAATCTCAATTAATATATTTAAATATTTACTGTTTTTGAATGTGTTGAAATTATTCTTTATGTGTGATTATACGTTAACTTAAATATATTCATTGGTCTCCAACAAAATCGCTTTGAAGGTTTATACCATAGCCATTTCTAGTTATATGTTCATTTTTTTTTTGTTTCTTCTCCAGAGCAAATTTGATTCATTATAACTAAATGAGGACTTTCTTTCTGTAAATTGTGGAGTTTTTTATGTACATACAACATTATTTTCTCTCACTAAACAGATCAACAGATTTGTATCAACTACGAAAATGAACACGATTTCACTCAGATCCGTAAGTTTTCGCTAAATAATAGCATCCTATTATTTTGAAAACAATAGTGGAAAATATTTACGTATTCTATAGCTAATATGTTTTTTTAATAAATATATGAATGTCTGACAAACATTAAATATTTTGTTTTGATGGTAAAACATTAATTAAAAACTGTGCTGAGGAATTAAAATGCTTCAAATAGATTAATCTCTAAAAGTCTGCTAATTTATAACTATTATATTCAATACTTCATTTAAATTGCTTAAAAGAAATGGATAGTTACAGTTACATTTCTAATATCTTCCATTTGTTAACTTATATGATGAGTTACAGAGTTAAAAGAAATTAATCCTACTGAAGTGTTAAATATTAATAAGGTATGTTTTTATATTATTTCTTAAGATAAAGGGATTATTAACCACTTTTACAAATATATTCTCGTTATATGTGTTACATGTATATCTTTGCTTGTAATATAATCTTAAAAATTGAATTTTTGTAATATTTCTTTTGCAACTATACTCCACAAAGTTAATTTACGTCACTCAAATTTTAAGCATTACGTTTATTGGTTTTCTGAAAATTTATTTTTTTGTAAAATTGTCATTTTGTTTCAGCCTTACGTCTTTTTATTTGTTTTCCAAATTAAAAATACACAATAAAGATTGTTAAGCAATGCAATCAAAATATATTTGTTACAACACAGCTTTTTTATAGAAGAAAATTATCTCAAGATTTTTATTGCATCGAACATGTAGAATAAAATTCAACCTCATAAAATATATATTGTGTTTATCCTCAATATTAGCAAATTAAAGACGTATTGTTAATAACTTATACGAGCAATAGTTAAGGTAATTATTGTGCTCACTCATTAAAAATAGGTTTACATTAGATTTATTCATTTTATCAAACACTTCATGTTCTGTAATTAGTAGAAAAATACGATAGATATCTATTTTGAATAAGAAATTAAATTGATATATGAATGACACTTATATTTTTTACAGTGACATATTTCATTAATAACAGAAACCACGTTTTATAAGTATTTTATTAGGAAGTATTATTTTATTAGTATAAGGGGGGGATTTGTTTTCTATTAATTGATAAATTATTTAACATTAGAACTGATATATATTTTTATTCTTCTAAAGTAAAGCAATGAAATATACTAAATACCCTAATCATCTGGAAATATATATTTATGTAATTATTTCCTTACTTGTGAAAAATCAAGGATATCAATTTTATCGCTTCCTTACTAGAGATCCTTTTTAATCAAGTAGTAAATAAACTGAATCAACTGATAAAATAGAGAAGGTTAAATATAAAATTGTACCCATCTAGTATTTTATTTCTATATCATAGTTCAACTTCTGTCTTCGAAAAAGTATTTTCATCCCCATTTTATACAAATTTAAATGAAAACATATTTATGTAAGCTTAAATTTACTGAAAAATTGTTTTACTTAATATTTCATTTCCTACTAATTCTAATTTATTAATATGATTGTATATTTACATTAAATTAAAATCATAATACCTACAGAATTAAATCACTTTTAACTTATAAAAAATGTTTATCCATGGAATTTGAAAAGCCATGAAATTAATTCAAAATTTAACTATTATCTCATACTTATTCACAGAAGTTTTTAATCATATTGTTTTTATCTATTTAATATACAAACATTAATAATTAATGGAGTCAATTTAAGAAACAAAAAATTTACATCTACAATATTCATTATTTTAAAATTATCTTATGATAATGAAAAAAAATTCTTATTCTAATCCAGTATCATGAAATTATATTTTCTAGATCTGAAAAAGAATTACTCGTTTTATAAATTTAAACCAAATAATCAAAATTTAAAAATCAAATTCTTATTAAAGAAAAATTTGATACAAATAAGGTCTACACTGCAAAAAATAAGATACTATAAAAATATAATTTCTATTAAAAATGTCGATAAAATTCCAATTTCGGTAGCTACTTGAATTGAGAAGGTTAAGGAGAATAAAAAATACCGTCAAAATCACAAATTGATTTTAATTCTGTCAAATATATACTTCTAAAAAGTATAATTTTACTCTATACGAAATTTTTAACGGTTTTTCCAGATACAATCACAGAAATAGCTGACGAGAAGAGAAGGGAAAATGCTAAAAATATAATAATAAGTAAATAAAAATAAATATATTATTTTTATTTAGTTATTATTATATTTTTAGCATTGATAAATAAATTAATTATAAATTGGCTGAAAATTATAAATTGGCTGAAATAAATTAATTATAAATTGGCTGAAATTAAATATATTAATTATAAATTGGCTGAAAAAGTAGGAACAATATTTCAAGCAATTTTAATCTTTTTCAAAAATTTTTTCCTGATAATTTGATAATTGTTACACACATAGACATATGTGATAACACATATGTGGATGCTTGTAGTGATTTTCAATCCCCTTTTAAATCATAAGTCCTTGTGGTCAATTTAACGTGTGTGTGTGTGTAAGAGAGAGAGAGAAATTGAAAATTGGCAAAAAAAAAAACTTAAAGCACTAAAAATTACGACAAAATGAACTATATTAGAAAATATATGTGCTCGTTAAATCTTCGCAATTTAAAGTCCTGTGATCAGTCGTTGAGTAGTTACCATGGGTGTAATGATCTGGAGAGAATTTTTTCTCCCTCCAGATCTAAGTCAAGATTGAGAGAGTGAATTATTGGTGATGCCACCTATCAGAGGAATTTTTGAGCAAAGATGTGCTTTTGTTTTGTGGTATTCTGATTAAAACGAAAGACGCACGCTTCTGACTTAATTTCGCATAGCTGTCGGCTAGCGAGCTTGATTTGTCCAAATGTCGTAAGTAATAACAACATCAGAAAATGTTCACAGTAAAAAAACATGTTCACGTTAAATTGGTTTGATATTGCACACATTACTATACACATATACATTTCAATACATGGCGTTGTTAAATAGTCATTTCAATAATTATATAACTTTCAGGGATACAGAGATATTTTGGGTCTCTTTGGTATGGGGATAGGGGCGCTTCTGGGTATGGGAAACCTGAAGCTTATATGCTCATCTTCGCTTTCAGATTCACTTTCATCGCAATCTAATCTCGAGAACATTGCTTGTTCTTCTTCGTATTGTCTTCTTATCCAGGACGCAGTAATCTCTTCTTCCTCCCTCTGTTCATGAATTTGTCTTTTCCTTCTTATCACATTTTGTGAAATCATAACGTTAGAATGTGTCACGCTGTGTTGCTCACTAATTGGTTCTTTCTCTTCCGTGGCCACATCTAGAAAAAATATAGAAATTTTGAATTTCCTTAAGTTAGCTTTCATAAAAATTTAAGAAAGTAATTTTATATAATCTATGGAAATATGAATTCATGATAAACTAATGATTAAATAACAATTTAATGATACCAAGAAAGATTTGTTATATTGCTAATTTTTCATGTACAAATGCTTATTAATCTAATAAACGAAATATTAATTTTTGAAGTAAGTTTAGATTCAGCATACTAAAACTAAACACGCAGAAAGTATATAAAAGAAGTAAACATTTTTCTAAGATACAACATTTTCATTGACAGTACATGTAAAAAAAAAATAAAGTTTAAAACTGAGAGACTCAAAATAAAATTTTAATACCAGTATTCTGCCTATTTTGTCAATAACAACGCTTCATTTTATTGGAGTTGACTATTTAACTAATTAACTGCAATTGTTATTTGATCACTATTTGACATCAATAAATATTATTTAATCAATAATAAAAATTTGTCAAAAAAAATTAATATATAGCAACAGTAAATAAATGATAATTCATAACATTTAGTTTTCTTGAACCTCACATAACTTTTTTTAGTTAATTATGTGTTTTACTCATGATATATAATTTTAATATTATTTTATCACTTTTACAATAGTTTTTGTATTAATATTTACTTGAATGAATTCATGTGAGAAGAAGAATTTTTGTACTTTGTTGATTTGAATTCAGTGTCAATGCTAAAGAATTTCTATTTAATTTTTAGAGAATTGTTATTATTCATAAATTTATCTGTATCGTACCAATAATTATAAGGCAAGTCTTTGTTAATATGTATTTTACTCGTTCTTAACACATATTAAAAGTGTTTTGGATATACTTACAATCGAAAGTTAAAGAAAAATATTTGTTTTTGAAAATAACGTGGCAACTACTTCTAAATTAAATTTTCATTTCATTAATCTTAAGGTTATTAATTCATGTATCCTTAAAAAGTGATAAAAAGAAGAAAACTCTAATAAATTATATGTATTAAAAAATAAATAAGATCATGAACAAATAAAAAAATATTTTTTACATTTCCCAATAACTGCATTATATTCTTTTTAATAATAATTACTTTAGTACTATCGCTTACAGCAATTTTAAATCTTAAGATAACGTATCATGGTTAAATAATTTACAACATAACTTATTTTAAATTTCTTGTTGTTACTATTTCCAGATTGTTTATAGCTTTCCAAGACAATCCTCATTAATTCAAAAATGTACAAAAAAAGTACAAAAACAATAGACAGTACCTTTTAAAATCCAAGCAAACTAAAATATGAGCAGGGGTCACCCTTTCTACCCCGTATCAATGACACTCAGGGAAGATCTCCTGTGCCTGCTAGAAAGTTAGCTCTCTGACATGCCACTCATGGAATGCAAGAAAACTGTTTAATATTTTCTAGGCGAAAGCCGAAATGACCCCCACCCTCAGTTTCTTCCAAATTACCGTAGATGATTTTGAAGAAATCTTCCTTCGGCTTAATTTCATCTTCGTAAGGGAGCAGATCTCACTATATGTGAGTCACCCACAGGGGCGCACTCCCTCCTCAACAGCAATAATGACCAGGTAATCAGCCATTTCGTTTCCCTCAATCCTAACATGAGATAAGATCAATTGAAAAATGAATAGTTACCAGAGAAGGCAATTTAAGTTCATACGTTCCAGAAAGTTAAAATGATAAAATTTTTATATTCACAATGGAAACCTCAAAAAAAAAAGGATTAAAAAGGAATAGAGGGTTTATCAAAATCCAAAGCCGCGAGATATCATATCAGGTTTAATATAAAACATTAAAATAATTTACGTATACTAGAAATTCAATCTAAAAGTTTGGGATAAAATCTGTTTACCATTCTACATATATAAGATATCGTGGAATAGAAACAAGCCTAAATTCTCCTATACTGAACAAATTATTTCATATACATTCAAAAGTAATGTTAATTATAATGATAGAATCAAACTTCATACCTGTTTTCTCTATTTGTGCATCTGGACTCACACATGAATCAACATCGGCATCAAACTTGTCCACCAAATATCTGAAAAGAAGTTTAAATTGTTGAGAATGTAAAAAGCAATTTATCAATATTCAGGTCACAAAAAATCAAGAAATTCGTTTCCTTTGAGTCTCCAGTGTACAATAGTTTGTGTTTAAAGCGTGCATTTTAATTACGATAATAATTATTTCGTTACGGTTTTCCTAAGTTATGTTAAAGCAAGATTGGATTTGTCTTTTCTCGTAGATAGTAATTTCCTTTCTCGTAGATAGTAAAGTGTTAATGGTCTTACAGTTAAACTCTATAGATGGAGATAGGAGACTATAATTTGCCACTGTATGAATGGCAGCCTGACAGTCAACAAGAAGGACAAATTTCATTTCCGAGAAATCTAAAATTTCTTGGAGAACCATGTAAATTGCATACATTTCTCCATCAAAATTGACTGATTTTTTCCCAAAGGCTCTTTGAGTTGGAAAAATTTGGAGAAGACACTAGCTCCCGCTCTCCCAGTACTTCTCTCAGCTGATCAGTCATTATAAATGTGCATCCGATTGTCGAGTGAGTATCTTTCATTAATAGTAGCAAGAGCAGCAACCCTGAGTTCTGCATGAGGAGAGACTCCCTTCTGGACAGGAAGAACAAGGTCGAAGACAGAGGTGATATTTCAGCATATCTGGGAAAACAGGGGGTCTGTCTGTAAGAGCACTATTACTTGGAGTGCCAAAGTGAACTGGAAATTCTCTGGAATTCTGATAAAAATGTTCGTTGTGTTTTTAGTCTCAGAATACTTGGTCGATAGTTAGTCCAAAAACCCTCCCTACGTAGTGACCTTTCACCAAGAACCAAAGTAGAAAAAACTCTCCTATCGTGCAAACAGTCAAGGCCAGTCTGAAGTTCCAGAACTGGTATTGGAGTTGAGAAGGCTGCCCTAGTGATAAGCCTAACAGTTTTTGTTTTGAGCGACACTGAGTTTCGATAAAACAGCATCTGAGGCAGTGATTAAAATTTCGGCTCCATAATCGAAGACCGGTCGGATGAAAGAGATAAAAGTCGTGTCCAAAACATCCTGAGTGGTACTCCACTTAACACCAGCTAGTCTTTTTAATAAATTAATTCGGCCTGAGACATTTTCAGTGATTTTTGAGGCCTGTTTGTTCCAGGTGAGTCTTGGGTCTAAAAGAATACCGAGGTATTTAGCACAATCAATTCTCTGAAGTGGTTTGTCATCAAAGTTTAAAATAATCTGATTCTGTTTAGCACTCAAAGTAAAAAGCTCAAAATTGGTCTTGTCAATGTTGATAGAGAACTCATTGTCATTAGTCCATTTCAATAAAAATTCCAGGGCAGAATTCATAACCCTCTCTAGTGTTTGAAAGTTGTTGCCAGTTGTCCAAAGGACCAGATCATCTGCATATAACAAAATCTGAACATCAGGGCAGGTCTTCGAGATGTTGTATATGAGATCATTAATCATCAAGTTGAATAAAACAAGTCTTAAAACAGAACCCTGATGGAGATCCTGAGCAGTTTGCTTGAAACCCGATCTAGCATTTCCATAATTTACGTCAATAAAATGTTATGAGAGGAAATCAAAGATCCATTTAAAGAGGTGGCCAGAGATGCCCATCTGATGAAACTTCTTTAGTAACAGTTTTCGCCGAACATGGTCAAACGCTGATTTAAAGTCAATAAAGACTGCAAGAGAACTTTCTTTTCTATAAAAACCATCTTTGATTTGTTGACTGAGTCTGACTATTTGTTCCGTAGTATTAAAGTCCCTTCTAAACCTAGCTTGTTTCTCAGAGCCGTCAAGATCCTTTACCATCAAGATAAAACTGTAATCTATCAACGATCATTCTCTCAGTCAGCTTGCTCTTGGTCAGAGAAATGGATCGAAACGAATTTAGGTCAGATGGATCTTTATATTTGGTTTCAGTATTGGAATAATGTTAGCTTTTCGCCATAAAGCTGGAAGTGTTCCACCCCAAGTTCTATAAATAAAATCTAAAAGTTTTGACACTAGGCTTTCAAGCCGAGTTCTAGGATAAATTCTGGTAAAATCTTATCAGGTCCTGCACTCTTGCCACGTTTTAAATGCCTTAAGGCATTTTTGGATTCTTCATTGGAGAAGTGAACAAAAAAGAGGCATGACCTGAAGTCCCTTAAACAGTTTGGCCTTATTTCGTCTTTTCGAGTTTTTGCTTTTGGTCTAAAATTAATAATTTTGCGAGAAAATGACTGCAAAAATTATCAGCAATATCTTTGTCAGTGGTAAAAAGTTTTCCATAAGCCTCAATTGGCTTTTTACAAGGTTGGATCTTTTTTCCATTAAGAGTGGATAAAAATTTAAAGGCCTTAGTTCCATCTTTACAATAGTCCAAGTCAGTGAGAAATTTATTAAAACAAGCATGTTTAGAAATTAAAATATTCTTTAATGTCAAAATTTAATTAAAGATAAACTAATTTTGATACATAATACTTCTTTACAAAATGCTATGAAATGCAAACGGTTTTTTCCTTATCCTCTCAATTTTAATGAATCATTTGGTGGAAATAAATTTATTTTGGAGAAATATAATTTGTCAATATATTACTTTTTCCTGTCGCCACTGATTGGAACACTAAAACATATTGAGCAATTTCTTGTATGACATCTATACTTCCATTTTATACAATCATTATTGCCTTTAATTCCTTCCTTTTTACTGCCCATTATTGCTTGTAAACCCACAAGTTAATTCCAGACATTCAAGGGAATTTTACACCCTTAGTGGCTGCGAAAGAGATTGATTTCCCCTGTTTGAATCTTTGGACAGTCCAAAGACAGTCAATTAGTTCTGGTTGGAGGATGATGTGGGAACTTCAAACAGGATTCGTGAAAGGACATTAAATCGTTCATGACAAATATAGTTCCTCAAATTAAATTGGAATCATCTAGTGAGTAGGCCAGGTGTTTTCGAATAATTTATTGTCTTTTTACTCTTTCTGATTCGAATTGCTCCGGTAATATGTGTGTGCAGGCAATATGTGTCGTCCAGTGATCTTAGAAGATGAACCTGAAGATTACTGGAAGGCAGATGTTGGGGAAAAGCTTGTATATAAATAGCAGGCTCATGTGGGGTCTGAGGAGAGCTTCGACTTACGTGTGGCGTTCCTGGAATACCACTCGTAGGTTGAAGGATACTTCTCTGAAGCAGGAACACCACACGATACTTCTCTCAAGCAGGTTCCGAAGCGGACTAGTCTCAAGGGCAGAAAAAGGAAAGTGAACCACTCGAGATCATAAGGCTGTGGGCAAACCTGGAATAATTCGCCGGAAAACAGACGCCGGCCAACTCCGGCGAACAAGTGATATCATAAAACGTTACAAAATAGTCGTTTCGAGAGAACTTTTAAGTTTTCCAAAAAGTTACTGGCTGGGCACCGGCAAAAAGGCAAATTGTTTACCTTTTTATGTTTTTTTCTTTTTTTCTGCCTTTGAAATAATATTTGCGATTGACTTTTATCACAATATTTTTATGATAAAGATTAATTCATGAAAATTCTTAACAAAGATCGATAAATTAATTTTTCAATATAAAATATTACCTTTTTATTAAATTATTTATTAATGATGATAAAATAAAGAAAATTTATTTTAAATAAAGAAAATATAATAAATCTTATTTTGTATTTTCTTTATTTAAAATAAATTTTATTTTATGAAAATTAATATTTTTATAAAATAAAATTATAAAGTTATTCTTTACAGTTAGGAATGTATAAAGTAATGAAATAAGTTAAAGTTATGAAATTATAAAGTAATTATAATTATAAGAAGATTAACAAGCCAATGTTAATATTAAAGTGGAAAATATCAAATAATTAAGCAAAAATACTGTAAATTTAGCAACTAACTCTGATATTTTATAATAAAGAGATACTGAGCAGCTTAGAATAAAGCGTTACAAGACACCTCAAAATTATACAGAATAATTGATAAAAATGCTCAATAGAGTAGTAAAACAACAGAAAACGTTAGATAAAAATATTCATAAAAGTGATCACAAAACATTTCTTCAATGCTATATTTTTGTTTTTATTTATTTATATTTAAATAAGAAATCTTACAACATGAGTAAATTTGCAATACGAGTACTACCAGGATCGTACAGGAATTAAATTATTATTCATAGTTAATAGCATTCAATCATTTAAATTCGTGAAGTCTCAACTTCCTTGTAAAAAGCACAGCATTTTATTTTGAAGCATTTATTTTTATTTTCCCACTTAATAACCACCAGATTTCGATTTGTGAGAGACATTTATTTAGATTATCATGAATAGTTTGGTGATTGAAATCACTTGATAGTATGGCCATGTCATCCACAAAAGATCAAATCCTCGTGTATGGTAAATTTCATAAGATTTATCACAGTTATTGAAAAAAATGTTGATTTCTTTGTGAAATTACTTCTAAGAAATTTTTTGATTACCTAAATGTTTTCATTTTTCCCTAGAATTCTGTAGTCCAAATTATAGTTAAATGTTTTTAAGAAAAATTTTTCTAAGGAAACTTTTAAATTTACATTTGAAAGTTTAAAAAAAAATAGTAAACGTATTTACTTCTATAAATATGATAGTTTATTTAGAATCTTTTTGTGTAATTATTTTTCAGTTTATAACGAAAATCAACATTTTTGTGATTTTTTCTTCTTAGTTTCTGTTAGTTATTAGTGTGATTAATTCATACAAAACATTTTCATTCTTATAATACTTGATCTAAATACTACCAAGAAACAAATTTCATATAAATTGTGTTCTTAAAGTGTTTTTATTCCCTTCTTAATGTTATTCTTAATGTGTTCTTATTGTGTTTTTATTCCCATATAAAAATTGTTCTTAAAGAACAATTTTTATATGTTAATAAAAACTTAGAATCTCTAATTTCATTTATAATTGGTTATCCGTTACCGAGGATCTTATTTTTCAAATATAAGGTTCGTAATGAAAATGAAACCATTTAATTTTTTCTGTAACTCTAGTAAATAAATGCAGTTTATGAGTTAAAAAACTTTCCAAATATTCTCCTACATTTAATTTTCTCTATTAAGAAATATATAATGACCTAAAATTTCTAATACGTATCACATGAACGTTTAAGAATCATATTTTAAGATAATTTTTTTTTCAATAAGTATATCATTATTATAATTTCTCCTTTTTTCATAAATGGAATGTGGCTATACTATATTTTGTAACTTCATGTATTAAATACACAATCATATTAAAAATCAAAAAATGCTTACACAATAGAATAACCTCTTAAATTCTCAAAGAAATGACATACAAATATTTTTATTGAAAAGTGGATTTCTAATTGATAGGTGTAGCACTTATCTGATTTAATAGGAACAAAGAAATAAGCTCCTTAAGTAGCTCAAAATAATTTATTACAAATTAGGGTACAACTTGAGCACAACACAGATACATATACTACAAATAAAACAAAATTACATCTAAACATAAAAAGTTAAAGGGATAGGGTAAACATGAGAGTCATATGGATATACGTCTCATTCCTACGGTTGCTGGAGAGGGACTCGCTTCCTTGTTGGTGATGTCATGGGTGGTGTTGTAGACAGGGGGCGCTGTATAGGTTAATTAATTTATTAAGTTCAGAACCAATTAATTCTCCATAATGATTCAAATTATTTTTCAAATGACCTATAATCTTCAAGATGGCCCATTAAGGTATAAAGAATTTAAATAAATAAAAATAATCGCACGTTTCTCTATTTAGATTTCATCAAACCCTAATTTTTTTTTTTTTTTTTATGTAAAAGAACAAAGGTTTCATATCTTTGTTCTTTTACACTGTTGAACAATGGAGAAAAAATGGTGTATTTCTGGAATACAAGTCTCAATGTCAAGTGCTAAAGAGTATTTCCAGTTTTCCACCCTCTCAAAACTTAATTCAATAATAAAACTTTCTCACGATAAGAATAAGGCAATTTACTACATACGATTGGTTCACATTCTATGACTATTCTTCCTGATTCATAGATTTTTAAACACTCCTATTGTACAATACTCTTATTGAACAATCATATAAATGCACAAATGAGAGAATTGACAAAGAGTCAAATGCACAATAAGAGTATTGATCTAAGTGATCAATAATCTTACTGTGCATTTGACAATTCTTTCTCGATTCAGGTGTGAACAGAATCAGTGTCTATCGGTAGATTGGGAGCATCTGCAACTTCGTGGTTGACAATCCTTTGCACATTCTTCTTGGATGCCCATCTGTTTCACAAGAAAAGAATGACTTGAATAACAGATTCCCCCTCCCCTCTGCTGATTTATGTGCATCTAGGGAAGAAAGAGGCTTTTGTACTTTTTAAAAAATTTATCCATGCTTTAATCTAACTCTCATTTTGCTTTTATTTCTCATTTCCTATTCTCTGGGACTTCTTTTATTTTATTTTATTTCATCTCATGATTTATCTTTGATTTGTTATGTAGTACATTTGTTGTACCTTTGGGGCCTGTGTGGTATTCCTTGGTGCACAGGGAGATATTTTTGTTTTCACAAATAAAAAAATCGTCAGATACGAGATTTCAATAATTAATGGCTTCCAATAATTTTTACATTTAATATTATTATTAATTCCATATCATTTTTTTAGCATTTTTGAATTTTTTATATTTTTTTGTATAAATTGTTTATTTTTGGAAAACAAATTTGTATAGAAATAACAGATAAACAAAAACATAAAATTATTATGCAAAATTTATCAAATGCCACTGTTCTCTTACACATTTCCTTTTTGAAAAACCTAAAGATATCTAAAGACAACTTACACACGCGCTCTTACAGAATTAACAATATAAATTAAACCCAGAATAACTATTTATAAATTAAAATAGCACTAAAATCAAATATATCTGAGACAGGACCTATGACATTCTACACTGCATCTTCTGCCACTTGATCGCGGTGATGCTAAGACGCAGATAGTAAATTATTATTATAGGTCTTAATACTGTCAATTTTTCAATTAATATGCGTTGTTTGATACCTCATAGCTCATTTTCGGCTTTATTGCATGGAGCGTTTTAAAGCTACTGAATTAGAGTACATTAAACGAAAATTCCATCTCGAAAAAATCGAAGCCTTATGTTAATTCTCACAGTAATGATATGAAGAAGTGATAAAAACTCAGAAATTGTATAATGTTATTAAATATTTACTATAATAGTTCATTGATATGTATGCATAAGACACAACTTCCTCTCCGTGTAACAGAAGAGTATACTGCATAACAACATGGTAGTTAAATTTTCTGTGACAAGCCTTTCATAAAATGATGTCATTTGTGACAAAACCTGTGAGCAGAGCTATTTAAAAAAATTTTTAAACAATTTTAAACAGATTTAAATTTAAACATAATTTTTTAATAACTTGTATAATTTTATAATAAGTTTATTTATTTCTCGTGTAAAATTTTCTAACTAAAGTTTCCTTAAAAAACATTTTTGGTAATATTTTTATTTATATTCTTTGTGTTTTAATTTAAATTAATTTTAAAATTGTCATAAAACGGAATCTAAACTTTCTTTATTAAGAACGTGGCTAGCTTATTAGTTTAATAACTATTATAGCCATGAAGGAAACAAGATTTTTATAATAAATGTTTCCCTATAAGAGTTTAGCTTAAATATCTCAACAATTTTATAAAACAATTCCGATGCAAGATACACAAAATCTTTAAGCAATATTATGTTTATTTCAGATAAATATTCCTAATTGAGATTGTTTTAAAACTAAAAATATTTTGAACATTTTCTATATTTATTGTACTTTATCTAAAGTTAGCTTTAAAAGACTTATAATTTTATATAGGCTATTTTCAGCTCAATTTAAAAAATTTTAAGTAGAATTGTCAACTAAAATAACGCAACCTGGAAACTAAATATACCAAGTAAAAACATTTAAAAATGGAAGACAATTTACAGATTTGTCCAGGAAACGTAACCTTAAAAATAGTAACTTTTCATTAATAATTAAAATATTATTTCAAGCATCTTAATTCCAAAAAATATTTTCTCTTTTGTGTTTAATTTATGGCAAGCTAAAGAATGCACATGTCACGGTATAAAAAGTTTGTTTCACGCAACTCATAAGTTCAGAATTAATTTATTTTATATTTATTTCTTTAATCAAATCTATTAATGTTAAAGTAACATTTATTTGAAATAAACTATTTTTCCATGGTTACGAATTTTCCAAGCTTCAAACTAAACGGGTTTTGTCAAGAAAGAAGAAAAATATTTTGATTTAAGTTCCTCATTTTAGATTTATTTTAATATTAATTTTTAGATGTATAAGGTTAGTTTATGAATACTAAATTCACTATTTCAGAATTTAATTATTATTTTATTAAAAATATTTGCTGGAACATTAAATTAGACTTATAGGAATATATATTTGAGGAGATATCAATAAAAAACTTAAATTCATGTTAAATACGTACAGTGAAAATATTTTTTTACTTACAACTGATATTTCAATTACTGTAATGCTTCCAAGATAATTAATTTGATGTATACAATCCAATAAATTATAGTAATAACAATAAAGTAAATTAATAATAACAATAAAATAATTTTAACAAAGAAAAGCAAACGTAGGAAAAACACATTAGAAATCTTAAACATTAGAAACGTGGTATTTAAAATATTAATTATTATCAGGTTTTCTTACAATTTTCTTTTTACCAGAGGCTTGAAAAGAAAAATAATTGAAAAAATTTAAAAACACAAAATAGGGTAAATGACATTGTCGAAAAATTAAACTTAATTGTGTTGAAAACAAAAAAAAATTGCGAATAATAATGTTTTTTTTTATTTTCGATTAAAAAAAATAGTGATATTTCTCGGGATAACAAAATTCGTTGCATCCAAATATAAAAATTCTTATAAGTAATCGAATATTTGCTGATATTATTAAGGGCAAATGCAATACATTTTCACAAGTATGTTCCATATTTACTTTTAACAAAACATCGAAACTCTAATTTTTTGTCTCACCCACTTTTATAATAATTTTTTTGAGAAAATTAAAATATGAGCTGTCTACCGTATAATTTGTCTGTTAAAAAACTCAAAACTGATTTCATTTCATTTGATAAATAAGGACTAATTTTAAAAAACTTTCATCTATTTTGAAAGACTGATTTTGAATGAAAGATTTGATCGAATTTATTATACTAACTGAATGTGCTTAGTTAAAAATATGAAATTATAATCCCAATATAAAATTATATCCAAAAACTTTTTAAAACGATTTAGATAAATTACTAAAAATAATATATCGTAAAATTAATTTTTATTGTGGAATTGCCCGTGTTTATATATATATATATATATATATATATTTATATATATGTATATTACAAAATAGATATTATATAAATATACCAATTTTGGTTACACAACATAGATTCTTGATATTTTTAGTTAGAATCAAATTTTAAAAACAAGTTTTCTTTAAATTCAACAAGAAAAACAGATGAGTGTGTGAAAATTCACATTTAGTAGGTTTCATGGGAACGTTTCTTGATTTCCACCTATTTTTAAGATTATACCTTATGCTATTTTAAATATTTTTGTAATTGAAGCCATGGATGGCTTAGTGACAAATATTTGGGAAAATAATCATTAAATGCTGTTAATGCTTAACACCTTAATCAATGACAACAATGTTGATAATTACTGCGACACGAAATGAAAGAAAAACTTTTAACATCTTTTCAAATGGGAAGCAATGAAGCAATTTCACAGTTACTAAATAAAACTATCTAATAAATGGTTGCTATTGTAATTTAATCTCATTTAATATTTATTATTTCACTTCTGGTTAGACTAAATTTATATTCGTTACAAAATTAAATGAAATTTCAATGTTAAGACCACAGGTAAATTATATAAATAAACATCAGAAAATAATCATTTTTTAGAACCACAGATAAGTCATAAAAAGAATTTTAAATAACAGCAAAATGTGTTTTCAAGAATCCTTCAAGCATGTGTTGTTTTAATTAAAGATAATTTAACTAAGCTTGATTGAACATCCCGAAATATTTCCATTTAATTATGTGATATTATTTTTTAAGAATCAATAAAGGATAAATGATTAAAACATTTTTGGCAACTAATGAAGGTATTTCTTTAAAAACTCAGCAAAATAAAATATAAACATCCATCACACCGACCAACAAAGTACACCAACAAAATTTTAAAATATTTTAAAACGTATTACACTAAATATACTATTCGATCAGTAAACGAATAAAAAATACGTTAATTTCACTAAGTTATAATAAAAATTATAGTTTCTAATAAAAAAATAGTTGTTAAATTCACATCATGTATCGCACATCATACAGCTAGATAAAATAAATTATAGATAAATTTACTACTAAGTAAATAAAACTAAGCATCAATATAGCTGGGGATATTTTTCATGCATTAGAATGTAATTTCTATGAAACATTGTGTTGTTTTTACAAACACTATAGATTTTAAGGATCCTTTTGTAAGAAAAAAATTAAATATTCACTTACTTTTCACTGGGTTTTTCTCTTCTGAAGCTGGATAAAATTTCTCCCATAATTTTCAATGTTGCAGATTCACGACCTCCTTAAAGCACACAAATTCAAAAAAATTATGTTCTCCGGAACCTAGTTGGGCAAGTTGCTTCCAAAATGGCCAAAGATACTTCTGACGAAACTCTGACGCACATGGTGGGAAATACAGGTGCTGACCAATCAAAGTGGACAACGTTCTACGCCATTGTACATACAATGTCGGTAATAAGGTTTTCCACGCTTTTGCTCAAGTCAGTGATGTATTTGTCCAAATCGCTTCTCTTGAATGGACATTGATTTATTTCTTCTGGACATTGATGTATTGAAAGAGTCAACATTCCTTTGTAATCACCACTCCCGTTCTACAACTGAAGTATTTCCTAACTTTTCATGTTAAACAGCGATAAATTGAGTTTACATGCGAAACAAAAATAAGAACAATACTTAACTTGCATATGCGTGTCAGCATAATCCCTTAATATTTTACTCAAATGTGTATATGTACCAACTATTTTAAAATAAAGTAATAAGATTTGAACAATTCTAAAAAGAGCATTAGGAAATATCATTATGAATATGCTTAGATATAAAATTTAATATGACAAACTCTTGGAAAATTTCCTGTTCCAGGATAAGAGTATCTACTTATTCTAAATCAAATAATCCACTTATTCTAAATTAAAAGGTAAAATATATTACAAATTAAATAATACTCTAAAATAGGGCTACAAACTGAAAAATTTAGAAAAAAAATTATTTTTAAATTAAAAATGAAAAGGAGATTCCTGTTTTTATGAAATTTTCCTAGGCATTTTCCTTTTTTGACTAACTAGATATTAATTACAATATTGTTGACAAACATTTTTTCAGTTTTATTAATAAAAAGAATAAAACTGCTCTCTTTCTATTTTTAAAAAACATACATAAGAATTATTAAATAACATATAAAGGTATAATTTTCCATTTTATTTTTAGTAAGATGTATGATATACAAAAACATTATCGAAGTAATGGGGGGGGAATATCATTTTAAGCGAATTCACGTTAATTAAATATATTTTCTTGAGTTTTTTAAGATTTTTGCAACAATTACATAGATTTATACGCATCAAAGTTGAATTTACTATACTAATTGTATCAAAATTATTTTTTCAGAAACTGTGGATAAAAAGTAGATTTTTTTCAGAATTAAGCAAGAATTTTTAGTCTTATACTATACTGGAAAAAAATATTAAAATATTCTATTTAGAAAGAATGCCATTAAAAAGCTTATTTTTATAAGAAAGTTTCGTAAATTAAGCTAATAAATAAATTAAAATTCCAATATGTTAATAGATAAAATATAATAATAGTTTATAATAAAGATTTTTTTAAAGAAATTATGAAGTATGTTGAACAATTTATATTAATTACAAAAAAATATTAAAACAACTTATTGCCGTAAATATGAAAATACAGAAAATATAAACTTATATAATTTGCAGTTCTATTTGTTAAGGAAATAATGGCTTTTTTAACATTATAATTTTACTGCATATTCAAAAACATTCTACGAAAAATACGTTTTTTAAAATTGTTCTTGGAAAATAAATCAAAAGAATTTATCTTAAAATGAATGCACAACAAGAAATTTCTCTATACTCATTGTTTTTATAATTTCTTAGGATTTTACATTAACTTATTCAGCAAAACTGATACTTAGAAACATTACTTCTTCAGTCTTTAGAGTCACATTCTTAAATTATTTTGATTAAAACATTATTATTTTTGACAGTCAAATAACTTAAGTTACATTAGACATGTTAAACTCATAACATAAATAGTGTGATAATCAATGATCTATTATTTTATAATACATAATGAATATTCTGAGCAATAATTCAAAATTATATGTATTTTAGAGAATTAATTAATAATCATTTCCAATAAGTTGTATAAATTTCAGTCATTATAGCGTAGGACAATTATTAATTATTAAAAACTTTGCAGTTTTCCACTAACCACCACTTTTTCCACTCCTACTAACTTGAGCCAAATATTTCGCTACACTAAATGATGTTATAAAGAAATGCCGAGCTAGCAGCCGAATGGTTAGCGCTCTTGACTTCGGTTCAGCAGTTCGTGGGTTCCAATCCCACCTTTGGCACGGATGGTTGAAGTGCTACGGAATCCACTTTAAACCGTAGATCCTGGTATAATTAGCCCTCGTGAGCAAAAAATGACCTCTGAGTGACAAACCAAACCATAGAGAAAAAAAATTAGTACTCTTCAACCATTCACATCCTCTTAATCTACGAAACCGTGCATACAAAGTCTGAAAATGAACCATCGAAAACCTTATGACAATTTTATTGGAAATTAATTATAAATACATTTTGTTGGAAATTAATTAATACATATTTATACTGAATTTATTAAGTTATCCTAATCATAAGTAGCTTATAACAGTATAATGTTTATAACTAGAGTAAAAGAGAAAACCCATTCAAAAAACGCCTGGTAACTGAAAAGATTTGAAAGTATTGAACTCAATGACCTTGAAATAAATTTTTTTGGTGACAGCTGCCTTCTATTTCTGATATTTTAAGTTTAAAAAATATTAACTTTTAATAACAAGATTATTAAATATTACTTTATAAGGATTTCTGAATTCTTATTTCTCTGTAAATAAGAGTTGTAAATTGAGCATTTTTTTTTTTTAATCTACGAGAATAATTTAAATTTTTTTCCCAAATTAGAATTTTACTCTTTGTCAATTCCACTTTTCCTTTCTGAAGAAATAAATTATTTTCCAGACAATTAAATTCTTATTTTGGCGAGTATGAGGAAAATATTTCGCTAAGCTAAATGATGTCATAAACAAAAGCCGAGCTGGCAGCCGAATGGTTAACGCTCTTGCCTTCGGTTCAACAGTTCGTTGGTTCTAATCCCACCTTGGGCATGGATGTTTGTAGTGCTTCGGAATCCACTTTAAACCGTAGGTCCCGGTGCAATTATCAAAAAACGTATGCAAAAAACGACCGCTGAGAAACAAACCAAACCATAGAGAAAAAGAAATTAGTACTCTTCAACCATTCACATTCTCTTCATCTACGAAACCGTGCATACAAAGTCTGAAAATGAACCATCGAAAACCTTATGACAATTTTATTGGAAATTAATTATAAATACATTTTGTTGGAAATTAATTAATACATATTTATACTGAATTTATTAAGTTATCCTAATCATAAGTAGCTTATAACAGTATAATGTTTATAACTAGAGTAAAAGAGAAAACCCATTCAAAAAACGCCTGGTAACTGAAAAGATTTGAAAGTATTGAACTCAATGACCTTGAAATAAATTTTTTTGGTGAAAGCTGCCTTCTATTTCTGATATCTTAAGTTTAAAAAATATTAACCTTTAATAACAAGATTATTAAATATTACTTTATAAGGATTTCTGAATTCTTATTTCTCTGTAAATAAGAGTTGTAAATTGAGCATTTTTTTTTAATCTACGAGAATAATTTAAATTTTTTTCCCAAATTAGAATTTTACTCTTTGTCAATTCCACTTTTCCTTTCTGAAGAAATAAATTATTTTCCAAACAATTAAATTCTTATTTTGGCGAGTATACGAAAATCCAACCAATTTTTCGAAAACAAAATGGCATTCCCAATGGGAGTGTGCCCCACTAAATAAAAAGCTATGAATTTTGTCCCTTGAGATGAAAAAATACCATAGTAATAAGATATTATAATATTTTATTTGCCATTTTGCGTAGTAAGATCCATTGGCCATAATTTTTTTGTGAAGAATGTTGTATAAAATATCTTAGTATGGTGGTAACATCTAGGGTTATTTTAAAATATTACTTAAATTATGTTTGTTTATTTTTGATACTTTGTTTGCGTTTGTTACGAAATTCGCTGCGAAGTATTTTATTCTTAAAACTGCTCTATAATAGTGTAATTTTCAAGGATCATTTTTGGATTATAGTAATAAATTTTTTAAATTTTAATATTTTATGAATTGTAAATATTATATTTAAACCTAAGAGATAAATGTTTAATTAAGTTTGTTAAGTATAGAAGTTTTACATGCTTTTTAGTTAAAACATTTCTAATGCAATGTTCTGTATTTGTGACTCGCATTAAAACTTTAGTTGAACTTCCAAGAAGTAGATTGTGGAGTCACAGCCACCCTCCCCCTCGAAATTGGAGATACATGTGTAATAACTGGTCATACTTACAAGTTTTATATTAGCAGTTTATTTTAAATGGTGGTCAAGACTAGGCTGGTTTAATTTTTCTTTTAACATTTGTTATATTGATTTTCCAGCCTGCTTTTTCTTTCAAGAGTAACTCCTAAATATACAACTAGATTGCTCCAAGGAATTTAATGATTAAACATTTTTTAATTGTCTCAAAATTTTAGTGAAGAGTATAGCTATATATCTTGTACGGTTTATTTTAAATTTTCCGATCAGATATCCAGCTTCCAATATGTTGAATAGTATTCGATAAATATTCATGAATTTTGTTATGACCTAGACTCAATGAAAGAATTGCGATATCGTCCGCAAATATGCTAAGCATTTTTTTTTTTTTCTAATTTGTAGGAGGTCATTTAGGTAGAGATTGGGCACTATAGAAGCTAAAAGGAGCCTTATTGAACACCGAACTACGTTTCTTTTCCCTGAGATTGTATTATTAATTTTTACACTAAATACATAAATAATCTATTCGATGAATAATTATTTATAAGTTTGATTATAAGCAGAAGGAAATTTTGCGATAAGACTGAAATGAAATGTCCAAAATTCTATATCCAAAAATAATGCGCCAGTTTTTATAAATGATTTCAAAATATCTTATATATATAATACCTCGAAATCGGTATGTAATTTTTTCAATAATCCTCAGCAATTGGTGTATGGTTGAGAGTCCTTCACGAAGACCAAATTGGTAGGGTTAAATATCTAATGTAACTTTTCAAAATGTTCTTAAAGTTTCATTTTAATTAAAATTTTAGTCACCTTAGCTAAAGTGCAAAGGAAGGACATTGACTTGTCGAGTGGTTGGGTAATCTGGGTTTTTGTTTACCTGATTGAATGTGCAAAACTACAGTAGTTTCTCCATTAGAAGTGGAAGAACTTTTAATATTTGGATTATATATAGTGGAAGAAATTTAAATATAATATATTAAAGATGTTTTTAACCTAACGCAAAAATAAGAAGTTGTTTTGGAATTTTGCTCCTGGTACAGTCATGCTCCGGATTTTCGTTAATTAGTTGTTTTAGATTTAAAAATTTCTACTTCCAAAGTATTAACATTTTCAATATTTTCTCGTATGTTGATCATATCAGAAAGAAAAATGCTTACGCGTGAAAAAAAAAATGTCTACCTTATCCTCATTGTCTGTATATATTAGTTTAAAGTTATTTTAAAAACAATCGGCTACTGTTTCCACTTTTTCTAAATTGCTGTTACCGACAGTGGCGCCATCTATTGTGATAGAAAGTGATTGCTTATTATTTTATGTTTTATTTACAGCCCTGCAGAAAAGAGTCACCTCTAATATTTATAATGGAAATGTTATCAAACCAAACATTTTTACTAAGATATACAACTTCAAATTTTTCATAATTTCTAAGGTTGAACATAATATGTTTTTCGCGTTGTGCAATTTTTTCATAGTTTTAATCAGTAAATGGTATGAAAATATTTTACATGTATTGAAATATAATATTATTTTACTCTTATAAATAATAAAAGTATTTAACACTTTCCCAATATTTAAGAAAAAATAATTATGAATGATGGTCTTAATTTCTATTCCCAGATAGGAATAAGAAAATTTGAATAATTTTAATCATGAGAAAATTTAAATATACATGAATTAAACTATTTTTAATAACTTTAAATTATTAAATATCAGAGCTCCTTTACTTATGGAAATTTAAATACTTCACAAAAAATCCATGCTATACGTTGAGGATAGTTTTCAGTTATATACGCTAATAATTAATTAAATCATTTTATTTTCTTGTATGTAATTTGCTATTTCAAGAATGTCGATTGTCAGATCAATGAGTGATTTATTTTTCATAATTGACTACAATTATTTCTTTAGCATTACTGACTGCAAATCCTGATATCAAATTTATTTGAATAATTTTGAATGAAATATGAATAAGTTAAGACATATATAAAAATTACTATTATTTTCATTTGATAACTTTACACAAAATTAACAAATACCTTCACTTACAAATCTTGCAAGAAATCTTGACAAGTTATTTTTGTAAATACCTTACTCAAATTGCATACATAGTAATTGAAAATTTCAAATAAATTTAAAACATTAAAAAAAGAAATCACTGTTTGAAAACAAATATTCACAGAATATTAATTTTAAAAGCAAATATTCGGGAAAAACGTAACAATTCCCCCCAAATTTCCTTCTAGGAAACTAAAAACTATCGCTGAATTAAATTATTGTTAATGTTAATTTTGAAAGTAATTACGAAAGTAATATCATCTATTCATTAATAATGCCCGTATTGAAATATCTATAACTTTAAAAAAGATAAAAATGTCAGAAAATTTCACGGTCATAACTTTATTCTGGTCTATACGTCATCATTACATATTATTAGTTAGTTGGTTAATACGTAATAATTGCATTAATTTTGAAAGAATATGTTGATACATATCGTCCATTCATATATATATCAACATCTAATTAAAAACATTATTATGTGTGTGTGTGTGTGTGTGTGTGTGTGTGTGTGTGTGTGTGTGTGTGTGTGTGTGTGTGTGTGTGTGTGTGTGTGTGTGTGTGTGTGTGTGTGTGTGTGTGTGTGTGTGTGTGTGTGTGTGTAAACTGCATTAATATTTTGTTGATTAAATAAGTTTTAAGTAAATATAACTCATTAAGACTTCAAAAACTTGTAAATATTCGATTAAATTGAGTGATTTTGCAGATTAATGTATTTATTTATTTATTTCTAACTTTTATTAATCTTTATATGTTTAATTATTATTTCATATCGAAATTACTAAAGATATATAGGTTAGAAAAAGATTAGTAAATATTTCTTCATATTATCTCCACCACTAGGTAATAACTGCGTAAATAATAATGAGGTTTAAATCTACAGTTAAAATTCCTTATCCAGCTAATATTTATCTTAAACGCAATGTTAAATTTCAATAACTTCCCAATTAAATAGAAATTGTTGGATTACTAAAACCAAGAAGAAATTTGAAAAATCTCACATTTGTAGACTAATAATTTTGTTACCCTCATTAAGTAAAATAGTAGATGGTGTAATACTAGATGGAATAAGAGGATTGTGTACCTTAAATAAAATTATTGCACCAAGACAAATCGGTTTTCAACAATAGCTGTCAACAGTACATCCATCAGTTGCTGAAAATAACTGAAAATAATCATGAGAGATTTAAACCCCTTAACCATCTGGGATTCTGGGAATAAAGTGCTTCATTTTTGCGTCGCATTGGCAACATACTTTAGGCTTTGACTGCAATGCAGGTTTTCCCCCTTTAGCACTAGTCAAGAAAACTGTAATTCTTGATGAGATGTATTTCCGCTTTACCTGGATCACCTCACAATAATCACATTCTAATGACTTGCAGCTGGTATGTCCATCAATCGCTGTCAGTTCAAGAAACCAACCTGTGCTGTTAATTTGATTTATGAATGTTCTGTTCGATACTTTCTTCAAGTCCCTCTATTATAATTTCTGTAGTACACTGAATATGAATTTTATTTAATTATTTTTAAATTTTTATCAGGAAGTTTAATTTATTTCTAAGTAGTTTTTTTTGTATTTAAAATCTTAAATAAATAAAAAGAAATATAAGATAGCTTTCACAATGAATATCATATTATTAAAATTTCATTTTGATATATATATATATTCAATCATTTCTTGATATTTATATATATTTCAATCATTTCTTAAAAATCAGAAATTTTTTTAACTTTCCGATAGTCAGAAATGTAATGATTTTAAGTGGTTGTAATAAATGGTTAATTTGCCATTTAGTTGTTGATTGATAATCATTGTGTGTAGTTACTTTTCAAAATCAATACTATATTTTTAAAAATCACCAAATAATTTTACAAATCATTAAAAGAAATTTTTCTGTTGCTTTAATACATACAAATTGAAGAATTTAAACATTATATATTTTTAATAATTTAAAAAAATTAAAAAGCTAACTTAATTGCCTAACAATAGACTTCATTGAATATAGTAAACTATTAACTTTAGTTGAAATTTTGGTGAAAAATTTTGAAAGAAAATTTTTCATATTAAATTCCTCGTATCGAAAGATTTTCGTTTCTAATCATGTACAAAATATTACTCCATATGCAAGAACCCGTGTTGTTATTATATGTATTTCAGTATTTCTTAAATTGTTTTGCACAAATATTAAAATTAATGCGTCTCACGTATGAAAATTTGTTTTTCAAAAAGAGAAAAATGGCAAATATATAAAAACAGGAAAATCATAACGCTATTGCTTACAATAGTATTTTAATTGTTGAATATTTAATATAGAACTTGTCAATATCACATTTCTTTACATATTCATGTTAGTCCTACATTAAGCATCTTTCCCTTCTCAGAATTATAAGTGCTTAGACATGTTAATCATTAAAACGGGTAAATTTAGAGAAAGCATTTTTTTAAAGTACTATAGAACAATAATAATTTAGCTTCCTTATTCTTTTGATGGTTATAAAACAAACATATTTAGCTACTGTTGATTTGATTAATCAAATATTTTAAACAGTTTTGATTACAGAAATAATAGTTCACAAAATTAATTTTTGTAAGCATGAATTCACCAACCGGAAATGTATACTTTATCCAATTTTTCGACAGTATTAATTTTGCAATGTTAAAAATACATATCATAATTTAGGTTTTTAATACAAAGAAAAATTTTTATTTCTTACGTTAGAAATATCTCATTAAAGGTCAAATTATTTAGCTTAATATTAGAATTAAGTCATTGAACTTTGTTTTCAAAAACACACGAAAGGAACAAAAAAAGTCATAACATAGTTATTCGAAAATTTCTCTCTCAAGAAGTTGAAAGTATAATCTTTATTGCAATGCTGTTAGGTATTAAAGAATATGATAAAAAAAAAACGTAATACTTAAAAGGTAATCATTAAATTTGTAAATGAAAATATTTCTTTTACAAGACAAAGGAAATTTCATATTTTCCAGAATTTGTAAGAAACTTTAACTTTTATTGTATGATTTTAAATTATATTTACAAAATATTAGCTTAAAATATCCGTAATTTTACAAAAAAAAATTATTAAAATAATTTTGAGCTTCACAATTCATTCGAAATTATTTCGGGTGGAGCCAGCAGCACCAGTAATAATCCTAAATGCTTTATTTTGCGTCATGTCAATAACATCCAGACAAGTTTTTAGAGGCAGTAGCTATAAGTTCATCTCTATATTCCAAAACAGGACTCGCATATGTTTAATATGTGGTCAAAATGTTATCAGTTGAGAAACCCCAAGTGATGCGATATATTCTTTTTAGAAGTTTGAGTCTATTATTGCCTCTATTAGCCATCACATTGGCGTGCCTTCTCCACGAAAGCTTATTATCAAAAAAGACGCCGTGGTAGCGATGATTGTCCACTTGAGTTAAAGTTTATCTATTATAGGAAATATTGAACTGAGAGTGTTTTTTTGACAGGATAAAAAATTGGTACACCGTTTTTTCAGGGTTAACAGTTACAAGATTTTCATTGCACTAATTCCCCAAAAACTTCACAGTATCAACTATAGACTTATTTAGGTCAGAAATGTCACCTGCGGTCGTATAAATGACCAAACCATCCGCAAAAGCCAGGAATTTAATGCCCGGAACCTCCATCAATCATGATGTTAAACATGATACAACTAGTCACAGCCAACACCGCCTAGATACAACGCCTGCTGGCTGAAAAGAAAAAGGGTCGTGACATCACTCTAGTAGTTGAGCGGTGGTGAAGAGAAAACCGGCGATCGCCATTACTCTACTAGGAAAACAACCTGTTGTACTGTGCTTTTTGTGTTGATAATAGGATTAATCCAATAAATAAAAGTAAGTTGATCATTCTCATTACTTATATATATTTTAAAATGAATGTTGATTGTGCTAATTAACTGATCATTTATGTGGAAAATTGTTATCACTTAAAAATTCCTACTATTTAACTGTATTTTTTGACATGTATGATTTTGTATTCTGTATGATCCGGTCGTAATGGCTTACGATCAGTTAATATAAATGTAATAATGATACTATACAAATAGCATGTAAACTTTAAAATGTTTGTGATGAACTAATGTATTTAAATATAATAATACTCCGTAAATAATGATTCAAAAATATTTAATTTAAAACTAAAACATTTAGATTATCTTTTGATTTTAATTTTTACTTTATGATCCAATGAATAACTGAGCATAATATAAACTTCATTTTATTAAATATAAATATTAGTATTAATTTATACATTTAAAATTATTCTTGAGGATTTATTTTTATTGTTCATTAACTTGTGTGTTTGTAAACCTCAATTATCTAACTCATTACTTTACTTAGAAACTGTAAAAATATATTTTATGAAAAATGTATAAGCTTGAAGTATAAATTAATTAATTCCTAATTCTAATGCATTAATAAAGTATAATAATATTCACTTAAAAACTAATAATTTTATTTATTTATATATATTTTTTTACTTATATATGCCCTATTCTTGCTGTGTTCCAAATTGCCGTGGAAACTACACTCTTGAAAACAAGAAATCTGTTTTCAAGTTTCCCCAGGATCTGGTGCTCCGAGAAAAATGGGCTCAAGCCATTCCAAGAAAGAATTTAAAAATAACTGATAACTCTAAGGTAAGTCTAACTGTTAACATTGAACTGAAATGTTAAATGAAGATAAGTATGATGTTTGCAATATATATATATATATATTTAAATTTTTAGGTTTGTGAAGTTCATTTTAAGGCTTCAAATATCATTAAAGAAGAGAGTATTTTTGACTCTAAAACTGGCAAAACCATCATCAGCTCTTTTTTGAGACCAAGGTTAGTACCAACTACAGTTCCCACAATTTTTCCCAATTGTCCCTCATACTACAGTAGGAATGTGCCTGAGCGAGAAAGTCCATCTGCGAAAAGAAAAAAATTGGAAGTAAAAATGCTTGCTCAGGCATATGAAGTAAGGTTTCTGCTAAAAAATATGATCATAATTTTGGTAATTTGTCGGAACTGATAAACATCCTATCAATTCATCAAATGCCAGAACAGTGGATTACCCTTGGTAAAGTAAGTAATAAGATTATTTTTCTTATGTTTTCTGATGAAGATGTACCACAAGTTTTATATTCTGTAATAATAAAAGAAAATTTGGAATTATATATATCACCCCTCTGCGTTGGGGTTAAGATCCTAGCAAGGCAATGTTTGTGGTTATATGTTCACATTATATATTATTTATAAAAAGTATAACACAACTAGTATAATGATGGTATATATATGCTAATGCTTTAAAAAATGTATGCTATATGTATAATATATGATATATGTAAATAAATGTATAAATGCTTTTAAAAATCTGGCATTATCACCCTTAAGTTTTGATTCATTTTTTGATTAGTTTTGGCAATTTCATTTTCTTCAACCAAAGCTTAAATTCAAATAACCTTATAATTAATATAAGAATTACTTTACCCCAATATTATTGAATAAATGGCTTTAAATATCAATGAAGATTTTTATCAGGTGAGGTAAAGCTTTCAATTAATGTATTTGATTATTTTTTCATATAAATTACCATACAAAATATAAATGTGTAGCAATTTATTATTATTTTTAAAATTTATATTTTTTCCATGTGTAATTAGTATTGCAATTTTTATAATGTTTATTTTCTTCCATATACCAAAACTAAAAGATCTTTTATTACTTTTTAAAAGAGAATATTGATACTTTGTGTTTGTATATTATCAGCATGTTAATAAATAAATTTTTGTCCACAGCTTCAATAAAGTTTTAAAAAAATTTTAATAAATTGCTTTTCTATTTTTTGATGTGTATATATTGATCAATAAAAGTATTTTCTTCACCTGTGTTGTCTTCATTATGGTTTTTCACAACTTTTCAAATAAATTTAATTAAATTATTTTGTATTATTACACTCTAGTGCAAGTATTATATTTAAAACTTCGTAATATATTAAAACCAAAATTATATAATTTGTTCTTGGGGAATATTATATTGAAAAGTTAATTATACATGTATAATAAAAATTATTGAAACCATTTTATCTATCATATTCCTCATTTCTATAAAACAAGAACTAAAATAGTTTCATGAATTTTAGAATGCTTAAAAGTTATTATAAATCATTAAAAGGGTACATTTTTTACTCTAACGGGTTGCACATATTACAATTAAATGACATAGTATAATAGATAGCTAATAATAGTAGTATTGATATGTAAAATTTATGTTAGAAAACATAAGTTATCTATATACATTTATCTATCAATAACATATTTCTTTTAATTAAAATCTAATACATGAAACAAAATCTAATACATGATATATGAAGAATCTTTAATAAAGATTCTCAGAGTTAAAAAATTAAATATATTTTACAAAGTTCGCTTCACACTATCACTGAATGCATCGGGTGTAGCTAGTTTCGTTTTTCGACTCAACTACTACAGTGACGTCACAAAATCAGCCAGCAGGCCTTGTATCTAGGGGGTGTTGCAACTGGTCATTCAGATCCCTCAACTATTGCAGCAACTATTATAGATGAGCATTAGAACAAAACGTTTCAAATAATAAATTTTAAAAGTGAAATAGGTGAATTTTTCATCCTTCTAGAGGAAATCAGAGAAATATTCTTTGGAATCAACGTATCAGGAGCTTTTCGGCGCATTTGAAAATGCAATAGCAGGAAGGATAAATTGTTCCTCATCATGAAAATGTTTAAAAAAAAAACATTTTTTTTCAAACGCTAGGAAACAAACAAAAACCTCCTCACCAAATCTGATTTATTCTAAATTTTAACTAACATATAGTGTAATGAACTAACAAGAAATAAAACAATAAACACAATAATAAATAAAAATATATAAAGAGTAAGATACTAACCCTGTATATAAATATTTTTACTCTATTATAAATAAATATGATAACTGTAATGATTTTTGAAATCTTTCTATGTCTCACAAACTAACATTCATTCTACTTCTTCAATTCAAAACGTTTCTGTATAAACATGTACATGCTCATGCAAATATAATTACGATACTATTGGTATGCTAGAACTCTATATTCTAGCATACCAATAAATTAACTGATTAAATAAATGAAGACAAATTCAATACTAAATAATTTTAACTAAGAATTACTTTATTACAAGTACTTTATTACATTAGTTACAAGTATTTTTTTTAAATGTAAACATTTAAAAAAAATACTTGTAACTTTGTTCCTATATCATAAGCCCCTCTCCCTAAAGCACTGAAATACTTTAAGCCAATCAGAATCAGCTATAGTTAAAGCGTACTCCTGATAGTAAAGAGGGTAGAGGATCACATATCCAGGGGCCTCAGAAAGCAGAGAGCCGGCAACCAGTTCAAATTTCAATTTGTTCTAGTCACAAGAATTCGAAACTATTAACTTAATAATATTCCTAAAAAAGAATAAATTTAAACAACAAAATGTCTACCACTAATTTTATTTTTGTTAATAATATATTTCCTATTAATTTTAAAACAAGTTATAACGGGAATTGAGCCATTCTAGATAGGCAACTTTGAATTATCATATTGAGTCGACGTTAAGAAATAATCGCAGAATAGTGCTTTGTGTTTATGTATGTGTATATATATATATATATATGTATGTATGTATGTATAGATATAATATGAACAAATAAAGGGGTGAAAGTTACGGTAAGGAATAACAGTGAATTAAAAATTTGTTTTAATTCAATGGATCAGAATCGTGAATCATATCATTACTCATTGTTACTATAAATATTGTGATACCATGCAAAGTATACTACCAACTTGGGAGCACTTACCTTAGGTTATAAAAAAGTCGAGATTTATTTAAAATTAAGAATTATGTGTATTTTGAATATATATTCTATTAGGGGTGAATTTACTTTTGTTATAATATAATGGGTTAAATGGCCTAACGGCTAGACACTTATCAGCAATTAGACCTATTCTGTATTGCCTTTGTGGTTCCCCAGTCTCACAGTAAACCCCTAAAAATGAAATGTGAAGAGCTTCCTCTCAATCAGATGGAGTTCTATTTGGATATTGTCGTACGAACACCGTATTGGCACCAGTGTATACGGTGAGGAACTCCTTTTATGAAAATTGTTATTTTTTAACTTGTTATTGTTACATTGTTAAGATAAAATATTAAAGACAATAGGACTTATTAAAGAATAAAATCACAAAACGTAACGCATCAGCCATATTTAATGCGTCACAAATCTATTTTCTTCTCTAAGTGCGGGCAATTTTAGAAATGTAATTGAATAGTTGGTCTTCGAATCGATTTGCCACCGCAAAAAGCAACACTTCACATGGATTCTTACTATTCATACAAGTAACAATTCATGATTAATCCAAGAAATTTTGATATTCCATGCTTTATATAAATATATATATATATATGAATTTTATTTAGAAAAGGTAAACAAAAATTCACTGATTGTATTTGCGAGAATCTGAAGTAAAATATGAGAAATATAATTCAGGAGAAAGTGGTGCTAAATGTATGAGAATTGATTCTAATTCTTATTGAGAAAATTTTTGTTTCTCATCCTTATAATAGGTAAAGCTCTATATAAGTTAATGAAAAATTAAAATTTTCCTATCAGTCTTATTCATCCCTATTTTGCTCGTGTGCAAAAAATGACCGTTGAGCGACAAACAAACAAACATCTCTATTTTGCTCTTTGATAGAAATATTACATCAGTAAAATAACTTTAAATTAATGTTAACATTAATAGTGGATTAAAAATTAAAATTTCTTATTCATTATATATATTTCAGTTAAAAAATAAAAATTTTTTGCATTCAATTAATTTCAATATATTCAGAGCTATCTTTTGTTTATCTCTTGTATCTCTCTCTTTCTTTCTTTCTTTCTCTCTCTCTCTTTCTTTCTTTCTTTCTCTCTCTCTCTCTTTCTTTCTTTCTCTCTCTCTCTTTCTTTCTTTCTTTCTCTCTCTCTTTCTTTCTTTCTTTCTCTCTCTCTCTTTCTTTCTTTCTTTCTCTCTCTCTCTCTTTCTTTCTCTCTCTCTTTCTTTCTTTCTCTCTCTCTCTTTTTCTTTCTCTCTCTCTCTTTCTTTCTTTCTTTCTCTCTCTCTTTCTTTCTTTCTTTCTCTCTCTCTTTCTTTCTTTCTTTCTCTCTCTCTTTCTTTCTTTCTCTCTCTCTTTCTTTCTTTCTTTCTCTCTCTCTCTCTTTCTTTCTCTCTCTCTCTTTCTTTCTCTCTTTCTCTCTCTCTCTCTTTCTTTCTCTCTCTCTTTCTTTCTCTCTCTCTTTCTCTCTCTCTCTCTTTCTTTCTCTCTCTCTCTCTATATATATATATAATTAGTTATGTAATTTTGAAATATTTGTGTTCCTTTATACAGTTAAGAGGACAGTGGACTATCAAAATGTGAAAAATCGACAAAAATATCGATATTTCTTTTTCAGTTGATAATAAAATCATGAATCATTCTCTATATTATACAAAATGAAGTTTTAATTTCAGTGAAGTTTAGGCAAAGTTATTAATGTTTTAGTAAAGTAAACAATGTGCCACGACCCATTTTCATGTTTGATCCAAAACGTAAAGAAGTAATACGAGGACAGTGTTATTGAATGATAACTAATTTCCAATGAATTATATGTATTTCTAGAATGTATTAAGATTCAAATATCTCATTTTGGCTAATTATTGTTTGATTTACACTACTACAACTATTTCTTACTTTTTATTTTCGGAATTTTTGTTCTTAACTTGTTACTCTTGGAAAAGTAATCGTATTTTAACATTATTTAACTAGATAACATTTTCTGAGGATCCCTCCATTATAAAATTAAAAGAAAAACTTATATGTATTAGAATTTCATGAAAAGAAGTCAGAATCCTTAAAATATACATTCCACGTATACGAATAGAACGGGCAGAGGAAATTTTTCAGAATACCATTGTTGTTAATAAGAGAGATAATGTACTAAAAATATTTCAATACATTTATGTTTCTCCGTTATTACATGCAAAAAATTTTGAATATTAAGAAGTGAAACAAGGCCGTGAAAATATGCAAATGACTCAATTTTATAAAATATGAATTAGAAATTAAAACTTGTTCTCTAAAAAAATATTATTCTGTTAATATTTAAAAATGTGCACAACATTTTTCACTGCATCAATATAATAAGATTATAACAAATATTAAATTTTTATGTAAAATTTTCTTACTTATTCAAAATTTAGAAAAATCTTCAAAAAATTTAAAATAATGATTGATAAGGGACGTTTAGGGAATTCTGGTACCCCAAATTAACCTACAGTTCATTTGGGGTACCAGAATATTTAATATTTTGAAACAAAATTTTAAAATATTTAATATTTTGAAACAAAATTTTAAATCTTAGAGTATTAATAATAAATTAATCTCTGGTATGTGGCTTTCGAAAAATCTTTTAAACCTTTATATTTAGATTTATGTTGTATCTTTATATTCAAGGCAAATTTTAAAATCAATAGAATTATTAAATATGTTTTTAAAATTTATATGAAAATATTCCAATGTTTATCGGCCTGTAAGCATTCAAGTCTACTGAACACATAATTAAGGAATCAATAAAAATGGTTGGCATGTATATTAGAAAAAGGTCAAAAATTAATTGATTATGATATTAAAAAGTATATATTTTACTTCAAAATAGAAAAAGGTTATGAATTCTTTAACTTTTACACTTATATCCAAAGCTTAAAGAGACAGATTGATCGAATGGAATTGTTGGGAGACTGCAAACATTTGACTCTTACACATTTTACAGTTCATTAGTTTCCAATTTAATAAAAAAATTTAAATATTAAATGCACTTTTTAATCGTTTTGAATTCCATGTTCCTGGATATTTTAAATATTTTTATGATAAAAATATTCGCTTTCTTATTGTGTTTACTCTAAGTTTAAAGCATTCGTGTTTTGATTCTGTAGTGTGTTATTTCTTACAATGTCTTAGTTGACACCTTTTCTTGAAGAAAAGTTTTTTGAAATCAGATGCAAATGTTTCAGGTAACAAATTGTTACTGAAACCTATAATTCACTTCCATTGTGCTGGTATAAAACTTCCATTGTGCTGGTATAAAATGTTGAATCTGTTTGTTCACCTTTCATGCCATACTAAAAACTGACAACTTCCAAGATAATCTTTTCTTGCATTGAAGCACATTCACATAATTAATAAATAAATTAAAATAAAAAGTACCATAATATTATAGAACGTTACTAAATACTTAATAAAATTGTTTTGATACTTTTTTTTACATAATTTATCAAATACTTTTTTGCAAGAATTGTCACAATTTTCTTCTTGATTCGGTTGAATAATATTTCGTATTTGTCCACTAGATGACTCTAAGTTAAAAGTAAAGCTTTTAATTAAATCTTCTTGACTATTAAACCTTATTTATAGTCTTACTGATTTCAATGCTATTTCTACATGCAATGCTATGTCTACTACAGTAACATAGCATATCATAAATGGGGAAATATTTTCAATAATTAGAAACATTAACTGAGGATTATTAGAAACATAATTGGATAAAGTTTTAGTGTATTTAAATCTTTCCTCAATATAAGATATCAGTTTTATTAACATTGAAAATAAGTATTTTAATTTTTATGAAATATAAATTTGTGTGTTTTAATGTCACGATTCTTATCTTGTTTAAAATATTAAATTAAAATCGTATTTATATAAATTATTAAATAAGAACATAGTGGAGTAATATTTCAAAACTTCATATGTATGTAAGTAGTTAAATGGGTTTAAAAGTATTTAGTCATTTCAAATGCCAAAATTTGCAAATTTCCAAGCGCTTTAAGTTTGATAAAAGTTAATATTAATAATTAAATCTCTCTCTATATATATATATATATATATATATATATTTATATATATATATATATATATATATATATATATGTATATATTTACATATATATATATACATATATATATATACATATATATATATATATATATATATACATATATATACATATATATATATATATATATAGATATATATATATATATATATATATATACATATATATATATATATATATATATATATATATATACATATATATATATACATATATATATATATATATATATATATATATATATATATATACATATATATATACACACATATATATATATATATATATATATATATATATATATATATATATTACTTCATAAATAATTTAAATTTGATAAAGTTTAAATAGTTTTTATTGGGTAAATAATTTTGTCACCTCTTTTTCATCTCAGCTTAATTTGAAATTAAAATATGCAATATGAGGGTAACTCTGAAATTTTTGGGGGACACAACTAGGTTTTTAAAGTTATACTTACAAACTTTTAAGTGTTTTCAAAGTAGACTCCTCCAGCATCAATGCACTTTTGTAGACGAATTTTCTACAGATTAAATGCCTCAAGCCATTTATTTCTTGAAATAGATGAAAAAATGCATTTATAGACAAATCAATCTCTTTTTCTGAATGAAAATGACGTCCACGTAAGTTTTTTTATAGATTAAAGAATAACCAAAAGTCGCCCATAGCTAGATCAGGTGAATACGGTGGATGTTCGATCACTTTATTTTGTTTTTGTTTAAGATATTCAACTGTTAATCCGGCTGTTTGTGAAGATGCATTGTCATTGTGAAGCATTAGTCCCCTAATATTCAGTTCTTGTAGAATTTCTGGAAGACATTTAGTAGTATACCAGTTTGCTGCTTGATGGCTTTGACCAATCCCGTAATTCTGAAGAAAACGGCATACACCACTTTTTTCAGTGCGTGTTGTTTTTTCATCATTGTCGGCGTGGGATGATCTTCAAAGACCCATACTTTGCTTTTTGAAGTGTTGGAACGTCAAAAAACGGTATGTACGTTTCATCACCTGTTACAATTTTAGAAAGAATGCGGTGGCCACCATCATTTAGCCATTTAAGAGTTTCTTTACTGATTCTGACACGCTCCTCTTTTTGGTGCTCAGTTAGATTATGGGTAACCTAACGGCAAACTACTTTTTTGATACGTAATTCTTCCTGAATGATTTTGTGAATGGCTGCAGATCCAAAGTTAAATTCCTTCTGTATCTTTTGATAGGTGCAGCAATTATCATCCATTAACATTTTTCGTATGGCAGACACATTATCCGGAATTACTGCCGACGGCGGCCTTCCTGAGTGCTCTTCATCCTGAAGAAAATTACGACCACTTCTGAATTCTTTACACCATCTGAATACAGTAGCACGAGCTGGAGATTCATCACCAAATGCTAATTGCAACCATTGAATGCATTCTTCTTTAATCCGGCTTTAAAATCGTAGAAAATCATAGCGTGAAAATGTTCTCGTGTCAACTCCATTTTCTCTTCTGTTTAAAATGTATTCTACGCTAAGCAAGTTAAAGTGAGTCAGTATGAAATGGTCTTTTGTGGTTTAATTTTAAAAATCTTCGGTTTAATTTTAAAATATTTTGTATTTTAAAATTAAAGCGTTATTTTTATTTTGTAAATTCTCGTCAGGGCGTATCTCAAAAATTTCATAGTAACCTTCGTATGTGTGGGAAAGAAGCACGTACTAAATTGTTGAAACTATTATTTTTCCTATATCTGTATGTTTTAATTATACAGTCTAGCTATAATTACTAATTTTTATTACTTTCTGCCTTTCCAATTTATTTAATTAAAACTCTAAGCTTAATCCTTTAATTTATTACTTAGAATTTTAAAATTCAAGTAACAATGAGTTTTATTAAAATAACTTTTATAATATTATTTCACAAATGCAGTATTAAATACATATGTTAAATTAGCATTTATAGCATTTGCCTAAAGTTTATCTTTATATAACAGGTATTTTTGATATTATCCAATTTATTATGTTTTGTTAAAATCGCTTTATAAAATTTTAAAATTGCTTTCACACACATATACACAAGTTATTTCATTTTTATCATTCAATATTCCATTAATTTTTATTTTTTTATAGAAAGTATTATTTATCACAGCAATTTTCAGTCTCTTCTATTTTCCTTAAAAATCATATAAGGTAATCATTTCATCAAAACGAAAATAATTTAATTGTATAACTACAGTATTAATGAAGTGTTCAGCTGAGATCATTGCAAAATTTATTATTAATTTTTATTTACTGTCAAGCAGGCTTTATGAACATAAGTTTTAATTTTCGTATTCTAAGAATGAAAATCAATATTTTAACTTTGATCTTTTAATCAACTTTTTGAAAGTTCTTTTCTTTTGTTTTGAAAATTTCATGTTTCTTAGAAAGTGTGATGCTTTTATAAAATATAATGAGACAAAACTGCTTTGTTCTCTTAAAAACCTATGTAAGTAGTATATATATATATATATATATATATATATATATATATATATATATATATATATATATATATATATATATATACATAACTTACGTTCTTCTATTTTTATAAGTCTGATTAATGATGTACTTAATATCAAGCATCACGGTAGATAACCTACTATGTTGTGGTAATTAAGATGTTGTAAGGCATTCGCGACATTTACAAAGAATACATTTTTTGTAAAAAATGTTTTCTATGTTTTAACCACATTCCTCTGTTTAAAGAAAGAACATCCAAAAAAACTCTCATAAGCACATTTCCATGGATTTTTATTGAAGTTAAATAAAAATTCGCTGTTAGTTTTTCAACAGGGAACAGTAAGGAACCTAAGACCTTTCATTTCGAAGATTACTATACACACAACAGATAGGCATTAATACTCTTATGGTTAAAAGTATAAGTAAGCCTTAAATGACTAAATTTGTGAAAATAAGTAATTTGCTCAAATTAAAAATTTACAATTTATGTCGATATCCTTTTACAATTTATCTTAGTAACTTTTAGACTACTTCATGGAAAAATATTTCCTAAAAGTAAAATTTTTACACTTAACTTTCAGACGGTATAAATAGGAGGAACAAAATGTTTTTTTCCAAGGATGTTAAAAGCAATATGGAGCTGCTATTGTTCCAGTTTTATTTTTAATACAAAAAATTATCACTTATTTATTAGGTAGAGCGAAAAGAAAAAACTCGCAAAATATTTTCTTTTTGCTATTATATTTGATATACACAATATCTTCAGTAATTTTCACATTTAATCAAATGCGAAAAACCGTAAAACAAATCAAAGAAAATTAGCTGTGCAAAAGAAATATATATATATATATATATATATATATATATATATATATATATATATATATATATATATATATATGCATACTCAAACATATACGTTTATGTACTATTAATGTTTAGCCTGGTTTAGTGGCTAGACGCGTAGTCTTCGAATTGAAAGGTTTTGGGTTCGGGGTTCGAAACAAGCCATTGTTGAACAAATGGAAATGTATATTGATCTTCATCTCCTGCATTTATGCTTGTCAGTACAGTGTGAATGACTACATGTTTACTTGAATTTCTATTGTTTGAGATGTTAATGTATTCCATTATCAACGAAATTTTTTACCGTAAATCTATATTTGGCTTAGTCGTATTTAAGTACTCGATTTTTTAAATTATGAACTTTTGTTATTATAAAATAATTTTCTTTTTGCATTGTTAAGTGGATGATTATATAAGATGCAGAAATTTATTTCAAAAGCAAGTTGCAAAAGATATAATATACGTTATTCATATATTTTGTTGTTTCATATTATTCGAAATGTATTATATTGTTATGAATCATTATAAAAATTTTTATGCAAATAATGATTTTTATCAAAGTTTTATGGTGAGCCATTCTGAATGTACCATTCTGAAGTAATCAGAAATTATCCTTAGATTTTTATTTTGAATTGTTTGAATTAGTTATTTTGCTTAAGATGACTGACATCTGCTCCACGAAAATTTGGCAGGCGTAGTTGACTACTGCATGCAACATTGACCTATATACGAGAGTTTTATTTTTTTTAAAATTCAGTTCTGATTTAATTTTTATCAATAAGTATAAAATTTCTTGCATCACCTTATATTTTTAAATTATTTTCGTGACTTATAAATTAGCTTTTTTTTTTTTGTCTAAAGTTAATCCTAAGTATTACACTTTGTTAGACCAAGGGAATAGTAGGTTATTAATTTAAATGATATTATTCAGCATTTTTTTTTATTCATTTTAAAGAAAACTATTATTTGTGTTGTTCTACCGAAGAATTCTATTTTCAATGCATTAAACCAAATGCTAAGTTTCCTTAAGTGTTGGTTTAAGGTATTAACAATTAAATCTATATTTTTTACTTTTGTCTTGTACACAGTTGTATCACGCTACCTACTACATCCAGTTTTCTGCACGCATGATTGAGGATAGAGAGGTCCTGGGTTCGAATCCTGGTTCGGACATGGATGTACTTTCTCTCTCTCCGGTCGTTGTCCTTTTTTTTATGAATGGGTTGGGAATGGTGGCCTACCCTATATACGGCATGTGTGTACAGAGGAATTCTGACTCCACTCCAAATTATGCTCAAGCTGTAAAAGTTTAGCAGCGGAATTCATATTGCCAGACTAGCTGGCACAAGACAAAAAAACAACATGGTGCCATTATCTGCAAAATGTGCTAAGATTGTATTTGCTTGTTTTGGGATCCCATTTACATACAGTAAAAATATCATGAATCCTAATTTACTGCCTTGAGTTAATCTGCTAAAAATATTCCTTACTTTTCTAAGAAGGTATCTTTATATCTTACTTGAAATTTTCTATTATTTAAATAGGTTTCAATTGATTTAATTAAATTACTTTGAAGTTTTAGAAAAGTTAGTTTACTAATTAAATCATTAATCCAAATTTTATCAAATGCTTTTGCGATATTTAATAACACGGTTCTTGAATTTTTTTTAAATTTGAATACTTCATGTTTATTTTCAGTAACTCTTAACAATTAGTTTCCTGTTGATTTCTTCGGATGAAATTCGAATTGCTGAGATTAGAGAATTTTGCTTAAGTTACAAAATGTATTCATTCTATCTTGTATTACATTCCAGCAATTTACAAAATCCCTTTAAGCCATGTTTTGATAATCTAATAGGAATATTACCGTGAGAACCATATTTTCTGCTTTTCTGTTTAAAACAATAACAATTTCTCATCGATGTATCTTCTTAATTTTCCAAACTAAAAAAAAAAAAAAAAATCAAAAATTTAAAAAAGAAATCTAAATATTTATAAGAATACTTATTAAATGAAAAGTTTAACTAATTTATAGATACACGTAATTTTGTTTTCTTCTTTTATGATTAGATAACGGAAAAGCAATCTATTAATGAGTGCTTCTTCCTGTTAATTGAACAGTGAAAAATTATATGCGTGTTTCATGTACAGTATTTTGCACATTTTAGGTCCGCAATGAATTGGAGGGATTTCTTTTAAAATTGCTGCTAGGTATATTCATTGTATTAAAGGCGGATCTAATGAGGCTTTAATCTGATGAGGCGTCGTTTATAAGGGGAATTATTTCACTTTTTTTACCCCTCCTTTTTCAAATAATGTTTGGGTTGAATTATATCAAGTTTTATAATGATGGTGGTTCATCAAAAATATTTAAAAAGGTAATTGAAACCATTTTTAAATATTTATAAACTTCTTATTAAAGTTTAGAAATTTTATTAATTTTATGCCATTATGTTAATAGAATATGTCTGTGGGACTTAATAGATAGAAATTATTTTGATAAATAAAAGTAGATCTCTATTAAAGGAAATAAGCCTTATGTTTTGTGAAATATTTCGGTAATCTTTGACCGGTTGTATTTTGTATTGAACCCAAAATATCAAGTTTTTATAAAAATGAAATAAATTGAGATTCAATCTTACTTTTCTTATATGCAAATAAAAATTTAAAATAATTTAGATAAAAGGCTAAGAAAAAGGTATCCTACATTTAAATATACTTAATTTCATATTTTTGACAGATCTAATTCCATTTGAATTTTTTTAAAAGGTTTATAACTGGAGAAACGCTTAATTTTTTTTACATATTTTATTTTTCTGAGAATAATTAAGGGATATATTTCCTAATAAGATAATTTTAATATTATAATTTTGAGAGAGAGAGAGAATTAAGAAAGATATTTTGGAAGCAATTACAAATCATATTTATTAACAATTCATGCTCCTTTTATTAAATTTCTTAAAAGTGTGTGAACATATTTTATATAAATGATCTTTCGAAAAGTTGGTTAGGGAAAAAATAGATGTATTTTTTGTACTCATTTTTTTTTTGTCTTGTGCCAGCTAGGCTGACAATATGGGGTGCACTGCTCCACTGTTTCATACTGAACTATGTTTGGTGTGGAGTCCGACTGCTTCAGTACACACATGCCATAGGGTCTTGTTTATAGGGTAGTCAGCCATTCACACCTCATTCATACACAGAAAGGATAAGAACATAATGGATAGTGAAAGTTTCATCAATGCACGAGCCGGGATTCGAACCCAGAACCTTCCAGTCTGCAGTCAGGCACTCTGACTACTAAACAGGATGGTCGGCTTGAACTCTATTAAGCCAATTGATAGGTTTGAATGGTGCTTTTGTCATGTCATTTATTACCAAGTTTAATGAGTGGCTGCTACATGCGATATATAATGCATTTGGATTTAACGCATCTCTTCTAGACTGTATTCTCGATTTATTATACTTTATGTTAGCTCAAATATAGAGAGCCTGTCCTCTCCTGTCCTGAAAATTCAAGCCCAATGAGTTAAACCTTTTAAGTTTTAGAATTGAAAATTCATAGCCAGTGATTATTTCAATTGTAAGAAATTATAAAAAGTTTTAATTAGTTTTAATGGAAACCCTCCTTGGGAATGGATTTATCAATTGATACATACCTTATTAAGATTGTCATATTCTGGATTTTGCTGATATCAGGAGTACAAGCTGATTTTATATATATATATATATACGCGTGTGTGTAAAATTGAGATATATCTATATATAAAAAAATATTCTCCAAAAACCGTTCTTAAAGTATTTATATATAATGAAGTTAAAGAGACTTGTTAAGGGCTTTCGATTTTATTTTGTTTGTCAAGAGTTTATTGAATAAAACCTTTTTTTCTTTTCTTGATAAAGATTTCTATAACACTCTGTGTCTTTCTCTATTGTCCTATATGCTTGAGATTATCATTTCCCTTTTTGATCACTTTCTTCCACGATGATAAATTTGTGCGTGAAAGCTTCACATGGCATGAAAGAGCTAAATACCTGAGGTAACAATAGATAATCGTCTAACCTGGAAAAGACACATTCACATAACTCATTAGTGCTAGAACTATTCTATACCCCTTTATGGCTTTTGACTTCCGATTAACAATTAAAAATAAACTGCTAATCTACGAAACGATGGCAAGGCCTACTATAACATACACTTTCCTAGTATGGAGAGGAGCGTGCTTTACCAACCTAATGATGTTTGAGTCAGAGCAAAATAAAATCTTAAGATTAATATGCACTTCTGAGCCATATTTCAGAAATATATTAATTAGGAAAAATATTACAATGCGAACAGTTACAAATTACATTAAATACTTAGCACTCAGATTTTATGAAAAATTACCAAAAACAAACAATCCGGAAATTCATAATATTGAGCGCAACAACCCGTATGATCTCCAAAACGGTAACAGGTCTAGATTGGTCCTAAGATTATACCCATCAACTAATGATTAAACTAGTTTTCCGGAAATGAGAAGGTACCTTTTGTGGTGCCCTCTACCTGGCTTCCCGACAGAGCTAGTTAATCTTAAATTTGTAAATAGCCCTTTGTTTAAAAACAAACCGCTTGTTTACAGGCTACCCTCAAATCATTCGTGCGCAAGCAAGCAACATTAATTTGTTTATACCTCACAACCATTATGCACCAATGAAAACTATATCACTATTTCATATCTCAACCTTATATTATTTTAATAACAGTTTCTCATTATTATTATTATTGCTGTTTCTATAATTACCATGATTAATATATTACAAATAAATGATTTCTAAAAATTGCCATGCAAACAAATCGCTAGGAGTAACTGATAACGTTATTATTTAGAATTTTAAACACTTTTTCAAAATATGACTCATGTCAAATAAGAAATTCAGTGTCTAGTTATATCTACTTATAATCATCATACAAAAGGAGGTTAACGGCTTGTCACTGCACACCTCAGCATCAACATAGTCCAATGATCACATTTTTAGCTGTCAAAATCTTGACGCTTTTAACAGCTTCCACTTCCTCCCTTTCATTGTGTATTTCACTGTTGCTCAATTATTGCTCAAATAAGTATTTATTTGACAACGGTTCTGATTGAGATTCAATAAACTCATTAATATCATCTTTGATGTCGTTCATGTCAAGTTCATTCATTACGTCAACTATTGTATCTCTCTGAGTAACAGTTTTTTTTCTTTTGTAAGAGAATTTTGTTTCTTCAAAATTTATAAAATCGCTCATCATTTCTGGGTATAATTGTTTCAAGGAACTTTTCGTTATCGACTCTTTTATTTCAGTCAACAAATCTCAAATATTGTTTATTGCGTTCCATAAAATTATTCCACAAATCTCTTAATGTTGGTGGTACAGCTTGCCTGTCAGTTGCTTTGATGGCCTTTGTCATTATTGCCCTTATATAGTATCATATAGATGAACCTATCACTGTTTGCTTCATGGACTGTGTATGGCAGATATTATTGGTAGCAAGAAACGAAACATTGATTTCTGGATATAAATACTGTAGAAGTTTTGAGTGTCCTAGTGCATTGTCTAAGATTAATAATGCTTTAAAATGTAAATTATTACTTTTGCAACATTGTTTAACTGTCAGCACGAAATGAGGAGTGAACCAATTTTTAAATATTAACGAAATAACATAGGCTTTTTATTTTATTTTGATATGACCTTAAGCAATTCTTTATCTTGCTTTTTCGATGCCCTGGGATTTTCAGCTTGGGAAAAAATATTGGCTTGTTTTAAATCACCAGCTAAGTTACCATCAAGAATTAATATCAATCAGTTTTTGGAATGCTTATGTCCCGGGGCAAATGATTCTTCCTTTGATAAAAATGTAATTTTGGGCATTTTTTTCCAAAACAAACCCGCCTCATCTACGTTGAATATTCGACTAGGTGAATATGCTCCATTTTCAATAATTTTAGAGAATGATTAAATGAATTCTTTGAACATATTTATCGGAAAATTTATGTAAAAAATTTAAGATATTTTCGTTATTTACACATTTACAAGATTTTTAGCATAACACAATAGTATTACAAACTTTGAACAAAGTTTGAGAAACTGAAAAAGAAAAGTTTAAAACAATAAATCAATAAAAAAATGATAATCTAACTGATTAACAAACAAAAATGTAAAGTGTGGTTAAAAGACTTCAATTTTTTAAAGGAACAAAACTAAGCAAAATTATTATTAATAAGGAAATATAAGAGCAAGAGTTTAATTTATGAAGCACTTTCTTTCGTCATTTTTCATCAGCAACCTCTTCTCTTTTCCAAGTCTGATTCATTCCTCACGTTTTTCTGGACATGACATATTAATTATAAAATGCAAAATTTATATTTCTCGTAATAAAAAGTGCTATAACCAAAAAGGATTGAAATTTTGTGGAAAATTTTGTTAATTTTTGAAATGATTGGGTATGCCTCGATGCAAGATGCGCCCGGGGCTTTGACAGCCCATCCCTAGTCACTGCAGCTCTGGTCGGGGCCGTCGCGAACTTGTTTCTCTCACAGAGCCTGGTATGACGTCACAGACGAGAGGTGATGAATGGAAAGTTTCGTTTCCACTTATTTTCAAACTATTGCTTAATTTATGATTTTTATGCACGTTTGTTACTTAATATGAAATTGTGATACTATTATTAACCTTATAACTTAAACATTTTTAAAAAATAACTATTGAACTCAAAGAAAATAAACGATGTCCTTTCTATGATTTTATAATGTTATTATAACAGTGTATAAATAAACAATTATTAAGAATTTCACGCAAAATATTTCTCGTCAGATGATAGAATTATTTTCGAAATATATACATACATATATATAGATATATATAATATGTACATATATATGTGTGTGTGTGTATAAATATATAACACAACATTATTTAACTCATTAAAACTATTATTAACGTTTTTAAACCAGTTAGAACTCAACAAAATTATTATATAAATAATATCTGCAGCAAAATTTATAATGGTCTATGATGTGTTTATTATTTAACAAATTTAAAAAAAAAACATTAATCTCTTATTGATGACCATTATTTTAAAAATTAATACAAAATAATACTTAAGAAAATAAATTAAATGATTCATAAGATAATTATCAAAACATTTATTGTAAATATTGAGTAAAAGTATTATTAATTTGATAAAAGCAATTATTATACAATAAACACTTTATTTTTTTTGTAGAAATTATAAAAGGTAATTATATATTCAAAAAAATTTAGAAATGAATTATTTTTCATTTTAATAAGCATACACAGTGAAAGAAAGAGCCAATGAATTTATTTACATAAATACAATTGGTACAAAAACATGTACATTTTCTGAAATCTTGTATCATTTTTTATATTTGTCACTATTGATCCTTTTTGATTGTACATCAAAACTTTTACAATAAATTTTTATTTAAAAAAAAATTTGGTGATAAGTAATGTGATACACAAGCAAACGGAAATATGTAAAAATTTTATAAAATTAAAAATCTTCTAAAACAAGTCTCATGAGACATAAATTTAAAAAGTAATTGATCACTTATTAGAAAATTTACCTATCATGTTTTATATTATATTTATACATATCTAATATTAAAACACAGACACGAGATATAAAACCTAATATATCCTTACAAATTTTTAATAATACAATTTATATATATATAGAAATCAGACACTTTGAACATGAACTAAATAAATTAAAATAAAGTTTTAAACAAAGAAATGTTTTATATTTATAAGAAGAATTCTGTTAACTGAAAATTTGCAATTGTCTGTTTGTATTTACAATATATTTCATGAATTTAATACACATTTTGCAGAAGATATAAAATATTTTAATTCAAAATATATATAGAAATTGATTCTTCAACTTTATGCACTTAAAATAACACTGTTGGAATAGTCGAAAATTGATACAAGCACATTTTAAAATTCCATGTAACTACATTTCATAACAATATATAAAATTAAAAAATATTGATAAATTATGAACCATTAGTTTTGCAGGAGTGATGGATACATCAAATAGCCAATTAAATGTATTTTTTTTAAAAAACAAATAATCAAATAAATAAACTTATTTTACAGTAAAATACTAGAAGTAGACAGCAAAATTAAAATTTATCGATATTAAAAATTTCTTTTTTTATTTTTTTTAATTTATTTTTTGATTAACTATTTGTTGATGTAGAAATTTTTCGTTTTAGACTTTCATTGGTACGTTAATCATTCTTTAGCTTAGCATAATTATTGTGAAAAATATTAGCTAAGCCAGATAAGCACTTTTTTACAATAATAATATTTGAAAGGGATATATAAAAGGATAATATTTGAAAGGGACAAATATTTGAAAGGAATTAATAGTTATAAATATTAAATATTCTTGGAGCTATTTAAGTTCACCCTTGTCAATTCAACTTAAATATTTAAAAACCTCATTTGAACATTCAAGAATTAATGTTTTATCTATTACGAGTTTTGAAATGCATGCTGTACAACTTAATTTGAGAGATATCTTATAAGCAACATAGCCTTCAATATAAATGAGAACTGGCATTACTTCTTCTGTGATATTAACATCTGGAGTATTTAAAGCATCATAGAATTGCTCAGGTATTACAAAATTTAAATAATTTAACTGAAACATACCTTCTCTTTGGGAATAGAAAGTAATCAGGTTAAGCACTTTTAATTTTTTTTTTCAGATTCAAAAATCTGCGTGCAAGATACATTATAATTTCTGCCACTCATTTGTTGGTATTGATCAAAACGAGCTTCTAAATTATCAGTTTGTAATTTTCCAAGTAAAACATAAGAAAGACTAAGCGTTTCAAATGCATAATGAAAAATTTCAATTACAGTTTGTATTGTAAATTTAAAAGAACAAAACGTTTCTTTTGACAACATACCTTCCTTTGCCCGGAATACCAAGAGCGCTTTTCTATCTTCTGCATTTAAAGTGCTAAATTCAATCCATTTTTTCAACCAAATGTTAAATTCTTTTAAAAATAAATTTTTTTATCATTTACACTTTTGATTGGTGTTGTTAGATCATGCAAACAATGGTGACTGCTGAAAGGATGTTTTACATTCATAATTTCCCACCATGTAGAAATATGTTGAATAAACAGTTTAGTGTCCATTGCATCTGGGCTCAATTTTTCCTTATTTAAGGTTAATGCAACACAGTTTGTTTCATGAAACAGATTTAAAGCATTACTTACATTTTGTCTTTTTTAAGTTTAGGATATAGTACTTTATGCGTTAATTTTGGACCTTTTTAACAAAAGAAATCTTTTTCTAACTCGTGCAGTTCATTCAAGTCTGCTAAATTTTCACGATACAACTTTTCCTCTGGCTTGGGAAAAATAAAACTTGTTTTATGAAAGTTTGATTTAGCTAGTTATTTCTAACTGCATTTATTATAAGTACACTGCCAAACATGAAAAAAAGTTTTTTCTCAGGACGAAATGGATGTTGAATAGATGATTTTAATTCATCTCCAAAGAACTGTGTAAACATAATTCGATTTATACGGTTGTTATCAGAAATTAGAGCTAACACCGTAAAATCAAATTTGTGAACACATTCCAACATTTGGTGTGTATATTTTAGCAAATCTCCAGCAATGAGATTCCGCACTGGAAAAAGAGCTACAACATCCTTTATTTTTGACAAAACTGAAGACAGCATAAAAGCTAAAACAGTTGCTGCTTCAGAATTAGATTTATTTGAAGCACAAATAAGTTTTCCAGGTTTATATGACATCACTATATTCACATAAATATCATCTTATACTAAGTTTACTGTTTTTTTATGGTCTTCTAACAAGTTTGATTTCTTCATAAGATGCACAATATTGCTTATTTTTGTATAATTCGAAATGGAGACTGATGACAATTTTTTAAGATGACATGGATGAGGCAGTGTCATGATTTGCGAATTCCTAAGTAAACGGTACCCTGCTGGATAATACATTTTAGCAGACCATAATATAATAAATGTGGAATATCTTATCTGTGTCTGTATTATTAATGGATTTTATTCCATTATGAATTTTATCTTCATTATCATATTTTTCTTAATTTTGAATTTTGTCTTCATTTTAATTATTTCTTCACTGACGAACTTTAAAGAAATTTATAAAAAAATAAAATGCATAAGCTAAATTTATTTTAAAATGTTGAACATTTTTCATATGAGGATAACTGACTAACGAGCGAATCAAATTTTGTCCACCTGTCACATTTATGTTCGGAACCTTAGAGCCATTCAAATGCTTGCATGTTAATAACTGCATTTTTATACCATATTTTAACAGAAATATCTGTTAATATTTTAAATGCCCCAATAATTTTTGGATTATGACTATCTTCAATTAAATAAAATCCAACAAAATAACTTTTCTTTGGACACTATCCATTTTTCATTGATCTTGCTGTGGTAATTACTGAAAAAATTTGAAAATTAGGGGATTTCATCATCTTTACACCATTGGGATTTTCCTTCATCATATTTTTCCATTTCTTGTCGTCTTGAAGATGGGGATTGCCTCTCAACAGGCAGATTTTTCAATAAAATAAAGACTACTTTTCAAATTTTGTAGTCAATACATCACAAGTGCAAGTTTTTTTCGTTGCACTGTTAAAATTGTACCATCATCACGAACAGCCGAGTCTCCTCGAATTATAAATCTCTCTTCAAAATGTTTGATACATACCACAGCAGAAGAGCCTGGTTCATAATCTACATGGTATATGTTTTTAATCCATTTCTCGCTCCTGTTGGGATCTGAAGTAAACTTGAAAACTGTTGTAAAAGTACCTTCGGATTCATAATTAGAACGACATAAAAGCACACAAATTTCCGTCCCATATTGATCTGAAATTTAAAAACTATCTTTAGTGTACTGAAGCGAATTAAAATGAATATTTAAAACATAAGTTTTTATTTTGCTCACAAAATATAGTGAAAAGTTTTGTAGGGACATTACATTTATAGAAAAATACTTCGACTTAACATTTAGAGAATAATATTTGATCAATGATCTTAAGGCTCAATAATATTAAAAAATTGTAAACCAATGTTTAACAAAATTCAAAAGAATTTTTAAGTTTCACGTAACAAGTTCAGTTATAGTTAGACAATTAAATTATTTATAACAACATTAATCACGACAAATTACTCAAAACAAGCTTACACAAAAAATTTAGGTTTAAAACTTAAGCAATAATTTATTCGAATGCCACATTCTTATACACTTAAAGTTAAAAAAATTCATTTTAAAATAAAATTAGCTATATTTCTCAAAATAGAAACTAAGTAAAATACTAATGAGAGTTAATAAAAAGTAAACTGCTATCAAAATTAACATGACTCTCATTCAAAACAATAGCACACAGCCTTAAAAAATAATCCACAGGAGTTTCCCCATTTATATTCTATAAATAATTTTCTCTAAAGTAGCTTATATTATTTCATATACATATATACATATATACACACAAATATATATATATATATATATATATATATATATTATAAGAATATAACATATTCATAAGATGATGTATGATTTTATCTCTTTGTTTATATCTTTTCTTGAATAATATAGAAATATTAACTTGTAAATAAATAATTATTTTATTTTAAAGTTTCTACACATAAATAAAACATAATTATAGAGAAAATTTATGAAATCCAAATTGCTTAATATTTTGTTAGAATAAAGTTATATTGTAATAGCAAACAATATAAGCAATTTTGATTTAGCTTTCAAATGCTTCAGTGATTACTTCAAAATTAATTGCAAGTAAACTTCTATTTATATTAAAATAAAGTTCAATAAGGAAAAGTAAAATTAAAAGACAAATCAAAGAAATATTTTATGCAACATTATTTTTGGTATAACACGTTTCATTCATGAAGCTCCTTTCAAGAAAGGGTTCAAAATTTGTTAATTAAATTGGATAAAAATACAAACTTACCTTTTAAAATGCCCACAAAGATTCTGCTGATATTTTCTTGCTGATATCAATCAAAATTAATTTAATGTAACAATTAAATTATCAGTTAAATTTCTCATTCAAATGTAAACACGTATACAAACAATGCGTTTTCTACGAGAATCTTCCCAAATACATGGATCTCCTTTGTGTCATCAGAACCAGTTTGGTTACTTAAAATTTATCAGACCCCGTGAGAGAAATATCTTCGCCACTGCCCCGCTCTGGTTCCCTGACAGGGGACATCCAAACACAGAGGATTAAAATTTTTATATATGCGAGATAAGTAATTTTGCGATATATATGCAATATTAATGATATATTTTATTAAAATTCTACATAATTAATTTTTTATATATGATTTTAATGAATATTGGTTTATATTCTTCAAAAATTAGTTAATTTTACAGTCAATTGCCGCCTTCCAAGGTTGATACTCCGTTAACAGCCTCGGCGTACCCGCCCCTGGCTATATCTTAGGAACAATTCTAACAACAAAAATGGAAGATATATTTTTAAAAATGTTTACCACTTTTCTTAAAAACTTAGTTTAAGGTTACAATTTATTCTAGGTTTTCCAAATTATTAGGAGTTAATTCTTTAAGCATTTATGTAAAACACTGAATTCTACTAGATTCGTAGTTAAAACTTGAATACGGGAAATCTGTAATTCAGTGGATCAAACCTGTATATTTATGATTTTTTTTTAATACGTTATGTACTGACAGAAATGCGGGTATATCTATATGATGTGTAACTGAGTAAGATGGTCCAAGAATAAACATGCTATTCTAAGAAATAATATTTCACATGGTGAAACGACAATTTTTACAAACCTTTTTCTCAATATTTAACAATATCGATATCTTGTGCTAACGAAAACAAATGCCAAAATACAACAAAAATAAGTACAGGAAATTTTGTGTTTTATATATCGCCAATTGTGTAGATTTTAACGAAATAGAATAAATATGTTTAAATAATATCGGCGAAAGATATGTAAATGTTTTTAATTATAATATGTTTTTTAAATAAATTTTAAAATTTTCGGTGTAAAAGTCACAAAAAGGATTAAATAGCATTCTAATGTAGTTTTTTTTTTTTTTTTTCTTTTTTTTTTTTTTTTTAAAATCAAATGATTTCACATCAAAATTAAAATAGGATCCCCTACTTTTCATTTAGTTATAGGACCACTATGCTTCAATTAGCTTTCTTTACACTTCAGAAATAATATTAAAGTACTTTCTTAAGAAAAAAAAATTATCAGCTTTATCAGTCTTTACATTCAAAAGAGATTATTTACAGATATTTGAAATATAATTTTATTAATTAAAGCAATTTATAACAAAATAAAATGTCTGTAAATTGGATGCTTAGTCTTTTTCATTTTACTTTTCTTTTGATCTATTGCCAACCTAATAGTAGCTTTAATTGATTGACTGCGGCTTTTCAAGCCAACAATTTTTACATAAGAAATTATTTTATAAAAGAATGAACTTTGGCAACATTGTCAGATATTCGATAGTGAACTTAACCTGTTTTTACATCCGCACAAAGAATGTTATTCAGAGACAGGCAATAAATGCGTCGACAAGTCAGATATACGACACCACCTCATTACGAAGATACGTAGATTTATCGTTATCTGACGTAATGGATATTTTTCAAGAATGAGAATTGGAATAAAGTCACGTAGACAGGCTCTCAACTGGAACAAATTTAACAATCTGTTTAAAGTAAGAATATGAAGTATTTTCGTTTTTCCCATACTTTCAAAGTTTGTAGTAGAAAATAATAATATTATAAACTTTGAGGAAAATATGAAACTTAGAAAGGAAAAGTTTAAAAGAATGAGTTGTATAATTGTTGTAGTTACTTATCTTCTGAGTTCAACACAGCTAAATCAGGTCTACTAATTTATCCCTCTCAAAAAGTTCGAAACTATGATTGGGTTTCTATGCAGATCTAGTCTGGAAAACCTCACAGAATCCAAAATGGGATCAGGACTCGCCTGTTTTCTGCGATACTTTACGCAGATAGGAAAAGTCTTATTCACGTTACTGTAACACAGAGATTTTAACTATAAATTTTAAAATCTTTTAATGGCAGTCTGATCACTTCTGCTACACTGGAGGGACAAAAGCCCTCCAGGTCTCATTTTCTCATACCGCTGGGACACTGGAGGGATGTTCCAGGAGGCACAGTCAAATTTTGTAGCTCCTAAAGAAGGTTCAGATTAGGTTAAGGAATCAGGGGCTTTCAAATGTTCTTAAGAACCCTCTTTAGCCATTACGTTTGATGTTTCCTTGTCATAAATGTCTGTATGAAATAGTATTCACTTAAAGTGAATTTCTCGGAAGGACGAGAGGTACATTTGCTAAATAATAGTTGCGATACCTGTAATACTGTGTCGCACGCTTTGCTGGTTGGAGAGGCAATGAACAAAACTCAATCTGCAGACAAGATCCAGACAGGAGTCATACGAAGGTAAGTGATAACGGATCAAGAGCAATAATTTACGGCAATCAGTTGACTTCTAAAAACTGGGCAAAGGTCTGGTATTCACATCCTGATTTTTCTACACTATCCTGGGATAAAAAAAATTAATTCCACTTTTTGAGCTGCCATGTTCATTATTGTTTCGTCTGTATTCATCACAATACAATCCTTAGGAATTTCGATTATTATTTTGAGGGCCTATGGGGTTTAAATGAGTTGGAATATTAGTCTTCTTGCTCTTAGAAAATGAAAATTATAGTATTTTTTTATAAAGAAAAGAATAAAAAATGGTAATGTTACTGATTAAGAAACAAAAATTGAAAGTGTGGTAATTCAATTTATAAAAAGGAGATAAGGTAAGCAAAATTATTACTATAAGGAAATATAAGAGTGAAAAAGGGTTTTATTTATACAAGTCTTCTTTCGTCATTTTTAATCAGCAACCTCTCCTATTTCCAAGTTTGATTCATTCCTGGCGTTTTTTTTTTCTGAACATGACACCTTAATTGTAAAATGAATGTTGTTTTATTTTCTGCATAAAATAGTTGATTTTACAGCCAATTTGTCGCCTCCCAAGTTTGCCACTCAATTCATGGCCTCTGCTGCCCCGCCCCTTGCGAGAGTTCATTGCATGAGATTGAATAAACATAAAAAAGAAAAATTTGAATACACATTACAAACAAGAGTGCAAAAAATTTTTTTTCTATTATATATGCATATATATATAAATACAAAAGTTTGTTTCTTTATATATATATATATATATATATATATATATATATATATATATATATATATATATATATATATATATATATATATATATATATATATATATATATATATGTATTAAGTATAAGAAGAATTTAATTCTTCTTTTTGGAAGCGAATAAATAAGTTTGAATGTGGTTTAGCCCGCAGAACCGCCGTTGGTCTGTGGAAATTTGAAAGTTCATAGGCACTGTAGTTTCCAATTGCTTTAATTTCAGAGTAATCAATTTCAAAAAGTCTGTTGTAGAAGCGTAAACCAAGGAATTGGATGCATCTTGATAGGGGAAGGACACCCAAATTGTTTCTGATGTAGAAGTCTGATTGAGTGATCAGTCTAAGAAATTTACTCACCCTCAAGAGGTTTCAGATTCGTTTCCGCAGCACCACCCTAGATTGGGGCTGCATGGGTGATAATAGGGCGAAGGTATGATTTAAAAATCAATAGCTTGTTAGCCATGGAGAGCTTCGATTTGTAGGCAATTAAGGGGTAGAATGAAGTTTTGGCAGAAATATATTTATTCTTGTTTTTATTAATATGGGCTTTCCAGGTAAGTTTTTTTAATCTAACGTAAGATCGTGGTACTCGACTTTATTTGACCAGGGGACCGAAAAACCGCTTAGTTGAATCTGGGGGGGGGGGGTAGAGTGCGTTTCCTAGTAAAAATGACACCAGTGGATTTGTTTGGATTTATTTTAATTTTCCACTTATTAAGCCACTCTTCAAAGGCCATGAGGTGTTCAGTAAGGGTAGCATGGATTTTCCAGTAGAAAGAGCTAGTGGACAAAATGGCAGTATCGCCCGCGAATAAGCATATCATAGTATTTTGGTGTAGCTGAATATCATTGATATAGATATTAAATAAGAGAGGACCCAGCAGTGTTCCTTGCGGTACGCCTGCAAGATTGGGTCTGTCCAGAGAGATATCTTTTCCTACTCTAACAGTAAAAGTGTGGTTGGAGAGGTAGTTATTAATTAAAGTAATTAATTGGGTGGGGAAATGGAATTTAATTAGTTTGTAAATTAGACCAGTATGTCAAACTCTATCGAACGCTTTTTCTATATCAATGAATATACCTACCTTGGTTTATTTGTACGCAATTCCTTTTGAAAGTTTTTCTACTACTCTGAGTAGTTGGTGGGTGGTAGAAAGTTTTTACGGAAGCCAAATTGTTGAGGAGTAAGAATTTTGTTGGCCTCATCAAAGGCCAGTAATCTATTAAGAATAATTTTTTCGGCAATCTTGGCTATAGTCGGCAAAAGAGAAATTGGTCTATAATTGGAAGGGAGATTTTTGCTTTTACCCTTCTTGTGGAGCGGAATGATAACTGCCCTTTTCCACACTTTTGGAAAATGGCTTTTTTTCAGTATACTGTTGATGATTGCAGACAGGAAGCAAATTGCTCTAATAGGGAGCTGTTTCATAATTTTGTTGTTGATATTATTATGAACGAGACTTTTTTGTGTTTGAGTTGTTTAATAATTCCTTCAATTTCTGAAGCAGGTGCTTCAATGAAAGGCTGATTATTAATGTTGTTAGTCAGGAAATTAGTTACTGTGTTTAAGATTTGCTGGTCATTTTGTGGGTTACTGAAGTTGTTTGGTTGAAATTGTTTTTCAAGACTGTTTGCGAAACATTCCGCTTTTTCAAAATTTGTGAGTGCTACTTTGGCGCCATCTATGAGTGGGGGGACACACTCCTTGTTTTCTCTCCTTTTATTAGCTGCTCTCCAGAAGGATCCATCCTCCACATTGAGATTATTGAGGTATGAATTCCATGAGTCATGGTTATGTAAGGCTACATAATTTTTGATTATTCGCTTTAAGGCATTTGATCTTTAATCACTAGAGATCTGGTTCTATTATGAATTTTTCTTAATTTATTTCGTTTCTTAATTAAATCAATTATATTTTCTAGAAAGTATTCTATTTGATGATTCCTTTTGATGAATTTACTGTGATTGAGAGCAGTGTTTATAATAGAAATAAAATTATTAACACTTTCTTCAAGTGGGGATAATTCATAAGTTAATTGAAAGGCTTTATCTGGAATTAAACAGTTAATTTTATTTCTAAACTTTCTCCAAATTGAGGCAGGTTTTTTACCAATCCCTTTCTTGCTGATTATTTTTGCTGAAAAAAATTAGTACTGGGCAGTGATAGGACGGGAGCTCCTCGATTGTTGATAATTTCATGGGGGGTTGGATACCCCTGGAGAGCATTAGATCTATATAATTAGCATGTGTAGGGCCGAAATGAGTGGGTTTATCGGGTTTAAAAATGGTAAAGTCGGTATTGTTTATAAGGGAGTTTAGGACTTTTCCAGTACTGTTTACGTAATTATACACAACGGATCACAACTGTATATTTTTTATTCATTTCCTAAACTTAATGTATTTACAGAAATGTGAGGATACCTATGTATCAGTGCAACTGAGTAGATGATCCAAGAATCCACTCTAAGAAATAACATTTTACACGCTGATGTGGCAATTTTTACAAATCTTATTCCCGATACATAAAAATTTCATTATCTTGTGCCACGAAAATGAATGCCAAAATACAACAATAATACATATAAGAAATATCGATGTTTTATACATGGTCAATTAGTAGATTTTAACGAAATAAAATAAATATGCTTAAATAGTAACTGCAAGAATATGTGAATGTTCTCAATTATAATATTTTTTTAAAAAAAATAATTTTAAAATTTTCGTGTAAAAGTTCCTTACTATTAAAAATGGGTAAATAGCATTCTAATGTAGTTTTTAATTTTCAAATCAGAAATTTATTTCACTGAAAAATTATAATAGGATACACTAGTTTTCATTTAGCTATAGGACCACTATATTTCAATTAGCTATTTCTATATTTGAGAAACAATCTTAATAAAATACTTCCTTTAGAAAAAGAATTATTGTTCACGAGTAACTGTAAGTCTAATAATTCGAACCATTGGAACAATTATTTTCACATAAATAAATCATTAAAAGTGAAATTAATTTTCAAAACATTTTATTTGTTGTAATTTACATATGCACATTCAACTTACTTAAAACATTGCATCAAGAATAAAGCTACCAAAATTTGCTTAAAACTCCAAGAAAATTGCTATATGAATGATATATATATATAAATATATATATGTAATTTATTTATTAGCAAAAGCAACTTTGAAGTGAAATGTAAACAGCGTAGGTAGATGCAAAATAAAAGCAAAAAATAATTTAGCAAATCTAAGGAAATGAAAACTAAAAATCAATGTGATTGCTGCTGGTCTCTGTTTGTGACTAAAGCGTGAATTCTATGCTTTAAGCCATTTGCGATAGTACGTAAAGAAGGTGCAAAAGCAAGTCGATTTCGAGGCTTGATCTTAATAGATGACATAGCCGGAAATATAGTTTCACACAAATCAGTTGAGGAAAAAGGCAATAAAATTCTCAATGCCTTTGCATGAAGATTGGTGTATTCTGTTACAATGTTTTCCAAAAATGATAAATCACAGTTCAATTCAGCAAATATAGAAGTCCTAGATTTGAACATTGTTCAATGAGTTCTAATTCCTTGACTGTAGTAAGATTGTTATTCTAATTATCAATAAATAGATTGATACTTCCCGGATTACCTTAACGCATAATTTATTTTGGGAAATAATGCTGATCAAAAGCCATAGAAAGATCATTTAAATGCTCTAAAACGACACTGTTAACGCTCTTGTGATCCATATCATTAGCATTATTGTAAAAAAAAAAAAAAAAAAAAAAAAAAATGAAGCAAATATATCAAAAACGTTTCTTCCGGACGTTTGTACCAGAGTTTCAGATTCTTTTTGAAAGCACTAGTCTTATTAAAAAAGTCGAAAACGGTTAATTTTTAACTTGATGACTAAAACTCATTTCATTTATCAGTCAAAATGTATCTAATACGTATGAAAACAAGGACCTATTTTTTTTGTTCAAAATAATGATGATCCCTTCTGATTTGAAAAGAAATGTACGTCATTTCGCAACTCATATAATCGGTTAAGAACTTCCCATTTGGTTAGCCAGCGTATTTCTGGGAGCAACAAAAATTGAACATGATCCGATTCAATTTCTTGGCATAAATTTGTCAGAAATTTTGAATTAAGTACGTTACTTATAATTAAGTTTACAATTTTTACCGATCCCAAAAAATATCTCTTAGTTGAGGGGACAATTTTTGCTGCCAAATGTTCACGATGAATAATGTAGGGAGGGACTACTAATTCTTATGATGCTACGTCAGCTTTTCGGATGTCGAATTATTAGTGGAGTCATTGGATTTCGTTGCAGGGCAAGAGAAATTTCTTCAATTTTTGAAATAAGCATAGTATTAGAATTAGCTGTAACATTTAATGTAAGCATAGTAATAAAGCTTGCTGTAACATTTAAAATAGGCATGGTATTAAAGTTTTCTGTAACATTTAAAATAGGTGCGGTATTAAAGTCTGCTATAACATTTAAAATATGCGTGGTATAAAAATTTGCTGTAACATTTAAAATAGGCGTCTTAATTTTAAGAAGAGAGGTTTCCTAATTTCGATTTTAGGGGTCACAGTTTTGAATATTGGCATTTACAGTATTCTGATGGTTGTGGGTGGGGCTTTAGACATTAGCTTGGTGGGTGTTTTTTTCATCTTCATATATACAGATAAAACTAAAACAAACAATAAAAATTTAAATGATAAATTATAAAACATTAAAAAATAAAAGAAAGCAGATATTCTACCATACCATTCTAATTATGAAATTGAATTAATCATATTTTTACCACTTTTATATATTTTTAATATTATATAAAGTAATTTTCAAATTGATTTGCTTAGTTGAGTAATCTTTTTATGACTCCCTAAATTAAGGAACCCCAGAGGATTCCTTATTATGAACAGTATTCATTTCGCTAGGCTTGACTTTTTTTATTGATCATCGCTTGTATCTTGGAGGTTTCAGGAAGAATTTTCGTCAGACGCAAAAAGTAAAACTTTATTTTAAAAGATAACAATTAGACAACAAATTATTCTTGAGGTGGTTTATCGATTCGTATGAAAGTGAAAAAGTGGTATTTGTTAAACAACGGATTTATTTATTTGACTTTTATTGTTGGACTTTTTTCCTGATAAATTTGGAATTTGTTTGTTTTTGGGTTTGAATATTTATGCGAAGAACTTAAATTATAGTTCGATACGTTCATGTTCACCAAATTCGGTTGTACTTTGCATAAATTATAGTTCGATACGTTCATGTTCACCAAATTCGCTTGTACTTTGAAGTTCATTGATCATATTTCCTAATTCTTCAATTTTATTTTTGAAGTTATTATTGTTATTGATTTTGTAAAGCTTTTTCTGGTAAAAGCACCATCACCAGTCAGAGAAAATTCCTGCTCGGACTATATGTAAGGAATATTGCAAATTTGAGCTATTTTAAATTTCCATATTTTCTTCTTCCATATATATTGTACTCTACTTTTGCGTTTGACGCAACCATATTGCCCAGAATCAGGGTGCTGGGTGATTCAGCCGAATCCTCCAGTCCCAAAGTATGCTCTAAGAAGATCGTTCCAGAATGGTCAACTGCCTATTTGATTTTGAAATTTTTACTTTTCCCTAAGGAGATGGTGAATAAGGGCTCTTAAAACTCTATAAAAGAGAATGAAACTAAAATAGTTAGTTGGCAGAGCAATATCAATGCATGTCTGTCGTAAGTGGCAACAGTTTTAGAATGATTTTAATAACTCTTACCCATTCAGAATATTGCTCTAATGTGAGATAGCCTGTTTTTTCCGAGCTACTGCTTAAGATTTGTTGAAGTTTCAGTCCGAGGAATTATATTCGTATGATGTCGCTGAAGAACAACAAGGAATACATTCCGTCTGATTTCTTATTCGACGTCGTATTTCGTGGACCTTGGCGAAAACTCAACGACTAACAAGCATTCATTCTGGTTGACGTTATAGTAGTCACACTTTTCATCAGCTGGTGATTCGGCTTTATCAATCTCCTACCTGCACTTTTACATCACTCAATCTATATTTTCATATCCTGTTTAATCAGTAATTATTTACTCGGAACTGTACAATAGGGAGTAGTGTAAATAGGGACTATTTACTTGGAGTTTTATCCTATTTACACAAGATTTTTGTATTTTCTTGCATTTTGCATTGCTATTTTCGTGTTCATTACTTTGTTTGTTCACTGGGGTAGCAGTGCGCGATATATCATTTGAAATATTTGTGGATTGGGAAAAATACATTGCATTCCATTCAAATTCCAAGTAGATTATGCTGAGCAAAGACCCTCAGATTACATTCAAGTTAAATGTGTATATAATAATAATATCTATTATTGATAAGCCTAAGTGTTTTTCAACATAAAATATAAATAATTTTAATCAATGTTCCCTACATTGTTAGAAATAACAAAATTGCTAAGGAACTCAAAATTGGAGACATCTTAAAATATACCGAAAAATTAAACATTTCTTGAACAAGGTTCGAGACTTTAAAGCAATGAAATTTAAGGAATTATTTAATTATAAATATCTATAAAAAGACATTAAATGTCATCCAATTGTAAATTTTTTCCTTCGCAAAATAAACTAAGTCAGAGATTTAAATTTGCAAATTTTCTATATAGCCTCATTATCAAAGAGTCTTAAATTTTATTCTAATAATTGTTAAATTTAAGCATTAAAACACACACAAATGGAATTATCTCCAAGCTCTAAAAATTTGATTTGTACTGTAATCCAAATGCCATTAGCGTCAATAAAATTATGAATAGAAATGTATATATTCAACCAGCATGTATGAAGTACGTTCGAAAAAGCAATATACGCCACAACACTCATTTCACATATTGCAAAGCTTTACATATCTTAACATACCTTAACCTTAACATACCGTAACCTTTATCAACAAGCAATTAAATTTTTTTTTTTTTGCACTACTTTCAACTTTTTGTGAAGTAGACAATCTAGCTGGGGATGGTCTTGCAGAATTTTTTACATCTGATGCAAATATGTATAAATATTTGGCCTGACTCCCTCTTAGTCAATATTTATACACTTTCTCTGCTCTTCATTTTAAGTTTTTGTTAATTCAGATGAATGTGTAGATGCCTTTGGACAGGAACTGAACAATATTAAAAAAAATATTTGAAAGACTACTGGAATACAAATTTAATTTATAGAGATTTTTACTGTTAACAATTGCTACCTCAATCATACTCATTGACCAAGGTCATTATAAATAATTAAAATTTTTGATTTATAAGTGAGGCTTATGTCGTGAAAGTTGCCTTCTTGTAATTCCAACACATGTACACCATTTTGGTTAATATTCAAAGATTTGGTAATGTAAATACGATTTGATCGTGCGATAAGTTTGATAAGTGGTAGTAACTTTATCTCTTAATTAAATTTGCCTGATTTATATAATACGATATTAAATATGTTCTCTTTTTTTCAAAATATATAAAATTAAACATCCTTTATCTAAATACTGTTATAGTATTATAAAGATAACAAAATATTAGTTCAAAATATATGAATCGTATCAGTAAAATTTTCCTGTAGAAATATTGAGTGTCTTCTAATATCTATAAGGCGTATAATAAAGGAAATTTAGGAATTCTTCATATAATAATTTTATATAATGACTACATATTAAAGTATATATTATAAAATAATTTATAAATTTTTTTTCAACATTTATAAAATCAAAAACATTGAAAAAATGAGTTATTATCTAGAATCGAACGACAGATAGTTAATGTCAACAGTTTACGAATTTTCTCATTTAGGATTATTCAATTTAAAGAATAATCAATTTACACACAAGATAGCAAAACGTATTAACTCAGCAGTTTTGTTACTTAAACTGATATTTGTAATAAATCTAAAGAAACAATTCCTGAAGTAAAAAACTTTTTTAACAATTTTTAAATGGAATTTTCAAATTTTCTTTCACAATTTATTTTATTATTTTTGTGGGAAGAAAAACTCTCGATAATAAATTCGTTAAATCTGACATATAAATATGTTTTGCCCGCATAGGCATTATAAAACTCATGCACCCTATTTATAAATATTTTACTAGTTATATTTAGTGAGAAAATGTGCTTTCTTTACCTTGTCTTTTTATACCATTTTTCACAAACTTTCGGGAAGCTTAACCGAGTTAGGTAAGTGTACTTTTGAAGCTATGTCTTCTCCAATTTCTTCGGGTAACTTCAATTTCTTCATTAGGTCCCAAAATTTTCTACTAGTACAGACGCAAATGGAGCAACAGCGATAAACTTCACAGCAAAATTTTTAGATCAGATCTTTTTTTATTACATCTAAGAACAGTAAAACCGTTTTTTTAAAAAATATTTATAATTACAATTAAAAAAGTTTAAATAAAAGATTTTTAATTTTGAAAAAAAAATTTATTTAGATTGGCATATAAAATAAAATATTTTGTACTATGAGCATACTAAAAGTAACAAGATCTCAATCCATAAATGCATTGTAAGTTACAGTGAATGAAAAAAAGGATTTCATTTTGTCTTCAAATTTTATTACACTTGACACATTTTATTCTATATGATAAGCCATTAAAAATAGTAAAATTTTTATATACAATATCTTCTATGAAATCCAGATACCAAAGTAAAACTGCATTTGTAATCATTATTATTCTTTTCTAATCCGTTTTCGATAGCACACAAGATACTATAATAGAAGTAAATAGCTAAATCAACAACCGAGTCTCATTTCAAATTGGAATGAAACCTAAGAAATATTTGGATTCTTAAAACTAATTGTAAAGAATTTTCAGATTACAAGTATTTTCTTCAAGTACACATGCGTTAGAATTCTCTTACGGAGCCGACTTTCACACACGACTCTATATGAAGACAACAATATGTATGTCTCAGTATTTTGGAATATTCTCATAAATATGAAATAATGTTGAGAGTTTTTCATTATATAACTACCAAATTCATGACCGATGCACTGTACTTAGTAGGAAGTAATAATATTCAAAATGATCTCAAAACTAAGGAAATATATTATATTGAAAATTAAATAAGAATTTTTCAAAACTGTAAAACAGTGAACTTTAATCAAATATTTAATTATAAATATCTAAAAAAGGACTTTAGGTCAATTGTAAATTTTAACTTTGGATAATTTGGAAAAATAAATAATTCTGAGTTTTTAGAAATGTAGAAATGTATATATTTATACAAAATATTAGTTTTTTTTCCTTTTATTTTACCCTAATTGTTGAATTTAAGCAAGAAAATTTCAGATAATTATATCTAAGTTCTGAAGACTTCAAAAGTGCTTTAATTTAAATGCGTTTTCATTGGCAATTAGAATCAAGCCGTGATATTTCTTAACACAGGTTGTGCTTGAATTGTCAATTAAATTAAAGGTATTTCTCTGTATTTGAGACTAGTCCAGATGGCACCAGGAATAAAGGCATGCTTCCCAGGCCAACATTCAAAATATGATATCGAAGATTTTAATTTAAAATTCACAGTAAGTGTTGTGAATCGTGATATGAGTAGTAATTCGGAGATCAGTGGCAGCAAACAGGCTTAATTTTAACCTGTCACGGCACATAAGGGAAAACTCATAACAAAATTAAATACCAAAAAAGATTTTTTTTAATAACATTATTAACAAAACAATTAAACAGTTACCAGTAATGCGACTTAATGTCAATGAATCATGATATTCTTTAGATAAAACTACTTCTCTCCCCTATTTGAAAAAGAAAATATTTCAATAAAAAGTAACAGATACTGACGTGGATTTCTCTGATGTACCCTAGATACCCTTCGACAGAGGAAGGATAGTGGCCTACCAAGATTGTGGATTATATTTCAGAGAAATCGCTAGTCATGTTTGACGACGCCAAACAATTATAATGAAGATATGTTATCTTTGTAAACAGGAGGATATGACGGACCAACTTTTTCGATCACATACACCTCCATGCTTCACTTCACGTGATGACAGGCAAATTGTGTGCATGGCAGGGACAGATCGTTTAGTCACATCGAAAAAATAGTACAGCACGTTAGTCTGCATCACATCATCTAGTGTCAATGCCGTTCGACGCCGTCTACAGCAGAGTGGTCGGTCCACCAGGCGTCCTTTGCTTCGTCTACTCCTGATGCAGAACCACAGACATTTCCACCAGCAATGATGCGCGAATGATGTAAACGGGAGAATGGAATGAAAATGTCTTTACTGACGAGTCAAGCTTCTGTCTGTAACACCACGATTGTCGCATTCAAGTCTGAAGACATCGTGGAGAGAGGGTGATAAATAGTTGCGTTATGCATCATCATATTGGCCCTTCACCGGGTATTATGGCATGGGGTGATATTTGATATGATTCTCGCATTCCTCTAATATGAACTGCCGGCACTTTAAAAATCCAGCTCTACATCTTCGATGTGTTGGAGCCAATTGCCCTTCCTTATATTCAGGGTTTGACCACAGCTATATTTCCACAGGATAATGCGCGATCACCCATGGAACGCATTGTCCAAGGTTTCTTCGTCTAACATAGATTGAATTACTTCTCTGATCTTTCACCTGTAGAAAATACGTGGTCCATGGTTGCAAAACGATTAATCCAGATCACTTTTTTAACTGTCACACCACATTAACTTTAGCAACGCGTGAAAGCTGCTTGGTCTGTTGCATTCCATTAACACATCCAAAGTATATTTGAAGCAATGCCGAGGCATGATCTCTAATAATGGCGGCTAATCTGGCTACTGATTTTGGCAGGAAACACATTTCACAGTAGCCTAGTAATTCAATCATTTGATACTTGGTCAACATGTTATCAAAAACATAAATTTTGTTTTGATATCTCTTGTCTTTTAGGGGTTGCATTTTGGATGGCCACAAGTGTATCTCTTGGCAGTGCGCATATCATCAACCGTTACCAATTGCTAATTGTCTTAACGATAGGTTCTTTAGTCTTTGAGTTCAGAACAAAGAATAAAGGTTTGTAATTTCTCTGGAATTTTTTCACTGTTATTCTGTAAAAGGCAATGATTTCTGAAACCGCATTATTACAAGTAATGAGACGTGGGTGCGCTATTTCACTCGAGAAACAAAGCAAAAGTCAATTGAATGGAAATATGCATCATGGGCTGTGAGAACACAATTCAAAATTCCTCCATCAGTGGATAAAGTCAAGGCTACAGTTTTTTTTTTTTTTTTCGATTGTGAAGAATTGTATACCTGGAATTTATCAGAAGCGCCTATCGATTAACGATGAGTTCTACTGATAAAACATGTAGATATTTACGCAAAGCGGAGTAAAATAAGCGACTTGGATAGGTAAGTAAAGGCATTGTCATCTTTTATGACAATGCTAGAACTTACAATGCACGCAAAGCTCAGGATTTGGTTACCAGTTTTGGATAGGTGGTCTTGAAGCATACACCTATTCTCAATCTGAAGATTTTCGATTTCCTTGTGTTCGGCAAGTTCACAAAACGTTAGGGGGAAGACATTTTTTCCATGATTTTAAGGTTTAGACAGCTGTTTTAAACAGGCTCAAGGACCAAGGAGGGATTTTCTAACGTTAGAGCCTTAAACAATTAGTGCGACGTTCCGATAAATGTCTTCAGTGACTGAGGGATTATGTAGAGAATTAGACTGTTATATGTGTGTCATATTGTGTTATAGGGCACTTCTCAGTAAAATATTTCTTGAATTATATCTTTCGCGTGTAACTTACTTTTTAAACACCAGTAGTAAATCAATTTTACATTAGTTTTATAGTTCAGGAATGAAAGAAGTTTGAATTAAATATGAAATGTATAAATATATTCTGTGTAAATGTTTCGTACCATTTAATTTATTCATCATTCTTTTTTTATAATGAAATTATTTGAATATGTAGGATTTAAAATTAAATCTACTTTTACCTAAGATTGACAGTTGTGTAACTTTTGTTGAAACTTACAATTACATAAACTTTATATGTCAAAGGTAAGGACGAATGAACACTAATGGGTATAATGTCTTCTCATCTCCTTTGAATAACTCATATGTGTTTTTTTTAACTTTGTGTATACTCCAAAGTTCTTATCAGTAACACGATTTCTCAATTTACTTTAGAGAGGATTCTACCTTGAAATGGCTTTCGCATGACTGTATGACGAATAAAGAAATAACAAAAAACGTTAATTTTACAACTGGTTATATAAATTAGAAGCATTCTTTAATACTTTAAAATTCAATATATCTTCCTTTTCCAAGTCTTTCAAAGCAGTACATTTTCTGTGTGATGTAACTCATCTTTGTTTATTTCAATGTTTCTATATCGGATGTAAAATATTTAAATTTCAAGAATATAATTATTTTCCATATCGAGTAACTTGATTTCAAAGTTACTAATGTGATCATTAAAGGGAGACAAGTTTTATTTTATTAGACTGTATTAGGATTATATGACGACACAAAATTTCTTGAATATTTCTCCTTAGTAGTCGAGACATATTTTGTTGCGCAGTAGATTTGCAGATTTATTTGTACTTCAACTGAAAATTATTTAATCTGACAATGAGCTTTAGCATTGATTGAAATTAAAATCTTAATCACCAATTCAATAATTTTGCAAATTTCTATTGAAAATGTCTGCGCACATACTTAAAATATTGAACGATGTAAAAGTAAATTTGTCACTATTGATTTGGAATATTAAATAGGGATGTGCCAAACGGTTAATTTTCAATAGTCTGTAGAGATAGCAAAAGCCTTTAATTTTAATAACTAGTTATAAACATTACGTTCCAAGGAAAATACATGTTCTTAAAAGCTTATAAAATAACGGCTTTTTGAAAAGTTATTCCTAGAAATCTCGTTATTTTGGGCTTCTTGGAAATTCTATGGAGCTTTCGTGGAATGACAAAACTCAATAACATAATTTTTGTAGAGCGCTTTAATTATTAAACTGTTATTAGTTGATAACGGTTCTTAACTAACTGTTCCATTAAATAATATTTATCTCTAACAGCCTGTTTCTACTGTTATATTTTGAGCTGATAACAGTTACTAATAACTGTTATAAAATAACTAATAAAATTAGCAATTTCTGATTGGTTTAAAAATAGCGGAAAACTATTAACTTTTATGTAGGAACACCTCAATGTCGCCAATAACTAACTGTTATTGGCGATAATGAGATGTTATTGGGAATATTCAGATATTATTGGTGATATTGAGATGTTATTGGTGATATTGAGATGTTATTGGTGATATTTAGATGTTATTGGTGATACCGAGATGTTATTAGTAATATTGAAGTCTATTAAAAATATTTTGGCAGCCAACTTATAGGATTGCTGTAGGGAAAATATTTGAGGATCACTTTAATGTCGCCAATAACGAACTTTGTTGGCGATATGGAGATGTTATTGATGATATTGAAGTGTATTAAATAATATTTTGGGAGGATTGTTCGTTGGAAAATATTTGATTTTAAACTGAGTGATACATTATTAGTTAATCGTCAGAACATCTTGCTGTGCTTTTGTATGAAAATCGTAGAAATATTATTCTGAAGAATAGCATTTCTTAGAAATATTGCTATATCATGTTTTAGTCTTGATTTTCTAAGCATTTTTGTCAAAATTTACATCAAAAAGTATTTTTAACAATTTTAAGGATTTTTCTTCGCGAATCACGATCATGCTATTTTCAAAATCAAACACGATTTTCTAGTAAACTCGTTTAGTTTAAAGTCTCCTTTTCCTTGTAAAAATATTTTGTTTTTAATTGACCTATGAATGAATGACTTTAGAATTTCAATACTTTTTCCTTATAAAATTTCATCAAAACATACATAGAATAATTTATATAGATAATATAACCTTTAATAGAAAGCCTTTCTTTGTTGCAGCTATTGTTAAAATTGAAATGATTATAGGTATGTATGAGTGTGATAAAAACATGTAATAAATAATTAAAAAATTATCTTTTATTTACTTATATGCCTACAGATACATCTTCATTAAAAGCTGAATTTGTAAGGAAATATTTATTTTTTATTGCTTCTACCTTTATAAATCTATAATTAATCTCTATACAGTTAAAATTTTAAAATTCAAGTAACAAACGAGTTTTTTAACATAATTTTTAAAGTAAGAAAAATGTTCTTCATAGAAATTTTATGACTAAGAAAAATTTGCATTATCAAATATACATGTTAAATTAAGATTTACAATATATATTTTGATAAAATATAAATATTTTAATAAATAATATATATTTTCATGTAACGCTAATTATTGTGTTCTTATTAAAATTACTTTAAAAAGATTAAATATAATGTATTTAGAATTTTGCCACTTTATTTCCGCTTAAAATTTCAAATTTTATTTCCTCTTTACGGTTTTCTATTATTTGTTAGATTTTTCTACAAAGTACCTTAGCAATTTTCTGTTGTTTTTTTTTCTCTAATTATTTTAAAGAAAGCCATATCTGTTTTAACTCAAGTGCCATTATTTTATCAATCCCCAATATTTTTGAACGACTAACTAATAAAATATTCTTTTCACAACATTCTAAAATTTATTTCTTTTGAATAATTACTGTGTGTGTTTCACAGATATTAGCCTTTTATTTTAATATATTTTGTGAGTGCTTTTTTGCATTTTATTTTAAGCACTTGTAATCAACTTGTAATAAAAAAGTTCCCCCAGACGATAATATAGCCGAAGTAAAGAATCTCAAATCGAGAAATGAAACATGATATTTCTTCCTGTGATGTTATTCTCAGAATAGCGAAATGGTTTTCAGTATCTTTCTTATATCACATAACAGCCCATTCCAAACACATCGAAATGTGTTATAATGTAATATTTTGCTACCATTTAACATGTTATTCAAATAATAGAATGTTGTCACGTAACACTTCGCTACGTATTGCTGTTAACGATCATGTTACTGATATTTGCTTACATACATATTTAATTATTGCGTTTTAAGAAAAAAAGGTGAAATGTGCATCTTAAGTAAATTAAATATTAAAAAAATGAAATTTCAATATAAATAAATTTTCTTATCTTTATATGATGTAAGAAAACATAATAATTATTATATTACTTATTAAAATTAAAACAAGAATTTATTTTTTCCTTCTACTCATTTTCTTCATAATTTATACTTATGAAGATGTTAACTATAGCTATTAGGTTTACAAACCCTGAAATATTATGGCCGAGCTGGCAGCCGAATGGTTAGCGCTCTTGCCTTTGCTTTAACAGTTCGTGGGTTCGTATCCCTCCTTGGGCATTCATGTTTGTAGGGGTTCGGAATCCACTTTAAGCCGTAGGTCCGGGTCTAATTAGCCCTAGTGTGCAAAAAATGACCATTGAGCGACAAACGAAACTGCAATATTATGTTTATTGTCTTTTGGGGAATTGCTTGTGCTCTTTTCCTTTTAATAATAATATATTATGAATTTAAAAAGGAATTTTTTTTATTTACACTGGTTTCCTCTTTTTTAAATTGACAGATAATTTACTAAATGAAATAATGTGTTTAACTTTAATTAAAAAATGTATCCTATAAAACAATATAAAGTTATTTTATAGGAGACTCTCCTGTCTCTCGCGATCATAAAATAGCCGGAAATACTTTAAAAACTACTTATGTTAGCACACATTTTATTTAGTAAATTTTCCAAAACACTTTTAGTATGGAATATGCAAAACAATTTAGCTTTGCTTAATTTCCTGTTTTTTTAAAACATCATGATAAAATTTGTAAATAGTTTAAGAAAAAAAACTAATTATTAAATTAATTATTGTAATAAATTTACGTACTCCAACATTTATTGCTTACATACACAAAAACTCAACTTGGTTTAGTTGTAAGACTGAAGGTTTTTGAAGTAGAAGGCTCTGAGTTCGATCCCTGCTACAGTTGAAAACAAGAAATGTGTGTTACTCATTAATCCGGCATGCATATTCATATTTGCCATTATGAAAGATTTAATGTTTAATGGGTCCTTTCTTAATCCTATATTTGGTGTATGCTCAAGTAATTTAGAGTAATATTTAATTGTTAAATTATTTGTTATATAACCACAAATTTAAATATATGACTTTTAATTTCATGAACATATTTGTTACCTTGAAAGTAACGATAAACTGTTTGCTGCTAAATGGATGATTATGTAAGATGCGAATCTAATTTCATAAGAAAGTCGCAACCTATAATGTATACGGATATGTTTTCTTTTGTTAAATAAAAATTTAAAAAATATATAAATATTTTTATGTATCATAATGTATAAAATTTTTGCGTTTATACGTTATGATACATAAAAAAATTTTTTAGGTGTTATAAATAAAATTAAAGCTTCAGAAGGAAATCTCAGTGCAGTCTTGAAAACATTATTGTATTATTGATATCTAAGTTAGAGGAATTTTTATGATATTTTACATTTAATTAAGTGATGAAAAGAAAAATTAAATAAATATGGTTAATCAAGTAAAACAATATTTAGGAGAATCTATATGGCCATTATATATATGTATATAATATTTTGATGGTTCGCTCTGAAGAAGGAAAATAATTTTTATATGCTTATAAATATGACGGCAATATCAAAATTTGAATTTGTGTAAATAAAAAATATGGAATTTATAGATTCATTTTTTTTCAGTAAAACACTTTTGCTTATGTATTTTTTAATATTTATTTACATCTTTACTATGCATGTAGACCTTCATATGAAGACATTCTAAGCGTCTTTACAGAAATATATTTAAAATTTTCTAATGAATTTTTTCTTTATTCGAAATAAAATATTTTAAAATAATAACTAATCTTTTCTTTACTGCTCTCTAATTGGGTAGCTAATGATTACTTTTACTGGAAACTAATAATTTTTTTTTTTAGAAATTATGTCATATTCCATTGTATGATTTTCAAAAATTTTGATCGATGTAAAAATATTTGTAGTAAGTGTTATATTATTTTATTAATTATATCTACAAGAAAATTTACAAAAAAATGATGACCGACATGATTACAGTGATTAAGTATGCCCTTAATTTGTACATAAATGATATAAAAATATATATATAAAATACATAGCTACATATTGTGGACGGTGAAGCTAACGTTAGTTTACAACAATTATTGGTAACTGTTATCAGCTCCAAATATAAAAGTAGTAATAGTTTTTTGAAAAATAACCGCGTAGCACATCCTTAATAAGAAGAGAGGGAGACGGGGGGGCGGGGAGAGGAAAGCAAACTTTGCATGAAAACACAAAAGAAATTTCTCAGTTAATAGGACCTGATGTTGACTTTTTTTTTTGTACCTTCTTGTCTACGTTGATTTGTTTGTGTTTTGCTTAAGTGTTAATATTTAATCTTAATACTGGTCATGGTCTATTCATATTTGCGGCTTTAAAAATGTTGTAAATTGGTATCTTCTCTAGTCCTTTGTGTATACAGCAATGTCTGGGAAATTGCTGCAAAACTCCTGTTTTATCGAAAAAAGTAATTAGGGATATTAGTAACACACAAGACATACATATGATAGATTCATTTTCAAAGTGCCATGGTGAATTAGAATTTGTCCTGAAAATTTTGCTCCGAAATTGTTTGCAGCTGCCTAAGATGACTGTCAGCTGCACCGCTAGAAATTTGGCAAGAGTAGCAGACTACTTTACTCAGCATTAACCTGCTTAAAAATTTTTTATTTTTAAAATTTATTTTTGATTTGTATATCCTATCCTTGGGTATAAAACTACTTACTATTCTCTAAAGTTTTAAAATTATTTTAGTAAAATGGAGCTTATAAGTCCGTCTTTTATCTGTTAATCATAAGTATTCTACCTTTTTAATCTATGGGACTATTTCGTTATTTGTATTTGAATATTGTTTGTCACGATACTTTGGAGAAAACTATAGTTTGTGCATTTTCTATAGTTAATTCTACTTTGCAACGTTGAACCAAATGCTAAGTTTATATAAACATTCATTTAAGGTATTAATGTTTATTTCTCAATTTTTATATTTGCTTAATATCGGTATCGTCTGCAAACTGTGATAACATTGTATTCGTATGTCTTAGGATATATTCGCTTAAATCACTCATTTCCCAGCGCTTAAACAGAGTGAAATATCATTCCTCCTTTGCTAAGTATATCCTTCTCCAAAATGGGCTCCCGCAGGGAGCTGTGACAACACCCCCTAGATACAAGGCCTGCTGGCTGATTTTGTGACGTCACTGTAGTAGCTGAGTCGAAAAACGAAACTAGGTTACAACCGATACATTCAGTGATAGTGTGAAGCGAACTTTGTAAAATATATTTCATTTTTTAACTCTGAGAATCTTTATTAAAGATTCTTCATATATCATGTCTAAATTTTGTTTCATGTATTAGATTTTAATTAAAAGAAATATGCTATTTATAGATAAATGTATATATATAACTTATGTTTTCTAACATAAGTTTTTCATATCAATACTACTATTATTAGCTATCTATTATACTACATCATTTAATTGTAATATGTGCAACCCGTTAGAGTAAAAAATGTACCCTTTTAATGATTTATAATAACTTTTAAGCATTCTAAAATTCATGAAACTATTTTAGTTCTTGTTTTATAGAAATGAAGAATATGATAGATAAAATGGTTTCAATAATTTTTATTATACATGTATAATTAACTTTTCAATATAATATTCCCCAAGAACAAATTATATAATTTTGGTTTTAATATATTAGGAAATTTTAAATATAATACTTGCACTAGAGTGTAATAATACAAAATAATTTAATTAAATTTATTTGAAAAGTTGTGAAAAACCATAATGAAGACAACACAGGTGAAGAAAATACTTTTATTAATCAATATATACACATCAAAAAATAGAAAAGCAATTTATTAAAATTTTTTTGAAACTTTATTGAAGCTGTGGACAAAAATTTATTTATTAACATGCTGATAATATACAAACACAAAGTATCAATATTCTCTTTTAAAAAGTAATAAAAGATCTTTTAGTTTTGGTATATGAAAGAAAATAAACATTATAAAAATTGCAATACTAATTACACATGGAAAAAATATAAATTTTAAAACTAAATAATAAATTGCTACACATTTATATTTTGTATGGTAATTTATATGAAAAAATAATCAAATACATTAATTGAATGCTTTACCTCACCTGATAAAAATCTTTATTGATATTTAAAGCCATTTATTCAATAATATTGGTGTAAAGTAATTCTTATATTAATTATAAGGTTATTTGAATTTAAGCTTTGGTTGAAGAAAATGAAATTGCCAAAACTAATCAAAAAATGAATCAAAACTTAAGGGTGATAATGCCAGATTTTTAAAAGCATTTATACATTTATTTACATATATCATATATTATACATACAGCATACATTTTTTAAAGCATTAGCATACCATCATTATACTCTAGTTGTGTTATACTTTTTATAAATAATATATAATGTGAACTTATAACCACAAACATTGCCTTGCTAGGATTTTAACCCCAACGCAGAGGGGTGTCCGACAAATTACCAAAATTGTGTTTCTCATCATATTTTTTAGCAGAAAGCTTACTTACTTCATATGCCTGAGCAAGCATTTTTACTTCCAATTTTTTTCTTTTCGCAGATGGACTTTCTCGCTCAGGCACATTCCTACTGTAGTATGAGGGACAATTAGGAAAAATTGTGGGAACTGCAGTTGGTACTAACCTTGGTCTCAAAAAAAAGCTGATGATGGTTTTGCCAGTTTTAGAGTCAAAAACACTCTCTTCTCTAATGATATCTGAAGCCTTAAAATGAACTTCACAAACCTAAAAATTTAAATAAATATATGTATATATATATATGTATATATATTGCAAACATCATACTTATCTTCATTTAACATTTCAGTTCAATGTTGATAGTTAGACTTACCCTACAGTCATCAGTTATTTTTAAATTCTTTCTTGGAATGGCTTGAGCCCATTTTTCTCGGAGCACCAGATCCTGGGGAAACTTAAAAACAGATTTCTTGTTTTCAAGAGTGTAGTTTCTACGACAATTTGGAACACAGCAAGAATAGGGCATATATAAGTAAAAAATATATATAAATAAATAAAATTATTAGTTTTTAAGTGAATATTATTATACTTTATTAATGCATTAGAATTAGGAATTAATTAATTTATACTTCAAGCTTATACATTTTTCATAAAATATATTTTTACAGTTTCTAAGTAAAGTAATGAGTTAGATAATTGAGGTTTACAAACTCACAAGTTAATGAACAATAAAAATAAATCCTCAAGAATAATTTTAAATGTATAAATTAATACTAATATTTATATTTAATAAAATGAAGTTTATATTATGCTCAGTTATTCATTGGATCATAAAGTAAAAATTAAAATCAAAAGATAATCTAAATGATTTAGTTTTAAATTAAATATTTTTGAATCATTATTTACGGATTATTATTAAATTTATAAATACATTAGTTCATCACAATCATTTTAAAGTTTACATGCTATTTGTATAGTATCATTATTACATTTATATTAACTGATCGTAAGCCATTACGACCGGATCATACAGAATACAAAATCATACATGTCAAAAAATACAGTTAAATAGTAGGAATTTTTAAGTGATCACAATTTTCCACATAAATGATCAGTTAATTAGCACAATCAACATTCATTTTAAAATATATATAAGTAATGAGAATGATCGACTTACTTTTATTTACTGGATTAATCCTATTATCAACACAAAAAGCACAGTACAACAGGTTGTTTTCCTAGTAGAGTAATGGCGATCGCCGGTTTTCTTTTCACCACCGCTCAACTAGTAGAGTGAAGTCACGACCCTTTTTCTTTTCAGCCAGCAGGCCTTGTATCTAGGGGGTGTTGCCAGTTGCCACTCCAGAATACGAGATTCCTTGCCTAACATGGTTAGGTTTAATTTTTTGTGCTTGTTTGGTTTTAGGAAGCTTAGGGCATCCCCTGCCCTGACAATTGCAAAATATCGGTTTTTCAACTTTTTCCTTTGGGCAATCCCTAGTATTGTGCTTATCAGCACTTTTCACACATCTAGGTGCCATATGGCACATATGAAGGGAGTGGTGAAACCTTTGACAATTTAAATATTGTAGTATTACTTTTGGGCGTCTGTAGTGCATAATTTTTATGCCTGAAATATGGCACAGGTTTTCCATAGTGTATAGTTTCTTAATGTCAAAGCTATCATAGAGTTGAAAGAGAAAAAGGGGGAGGGGCTTATTAGTTCGCCGGCTGGTCATTAAACTGATTTTGTGAATTTTATATCCTAGTTTATCCAAATCATATGCAATTTCTTCGCATTTGATAGACATGGGGAGATTTCTGATAACAAATTTTTTCGGTTTTTGTGTTTTTCCTCTTAGAAGTATGTACTCATACTGATATTTTTCTAGGAATCTCGTAATTTCATTGATACCATTGATGTTCAGTTGTCTTGGGTAAGAGTTTCAGGATTACACTTCAGTTATTTCCCCGGATATCTGTTTTAAATTCGTTTTTTAATTTTTTAAAAAAGTTACAGTGACTATTACCATAACGAACTATTATTGGAGGGATTTTAGCCGGTGCTACAGTGGCAGACTGCTCGCCATGTTCTCAGGCTCCTCCTCCAGTGGGCGGAGTACCCGAAAAGTATTGGAGGTATCTACCGGGGTCATATCGATGCTCTCAGACGTAGCTTTTGCCGTTTTCTTGGGGAATACAAATGCAACCTCACCTTCGATTATTCTTTTTTTAGCAGTTTTGCTAGTTCTCTTTTTATTTCTCTTAGATTCGTTAACATTAGCCATTTTTACTTCGTTAGTATCGTATATCATTTCCTTATCGGAAAGAAGGTAGTAAGGGGGGGGGCTGCCATATCAGAATCAAGACTATAGTTACCTGCTCTAGTTGTCTTTTCAGTTTCTTTGAAGTCATTAGCTTGAGAAAGAGCCTCTCCTAGTCGGATTTGCTCATCAAATTCGGAAAGATCCTCCTGCCTGTAGCCACGTTTAGTGGTTAACTCACCTCTGACGTATTTCATAAACTCATATACCGGATGCGTTCTTCCATTTCTTCTTTATTTTCCATGGTGAATTAGATTGACCTTAGAAGTCAGGTTCAAGAACAATTAGTAGCAATGAGAATTGCTGTTTTTTGTTCGAGTTACAGAATTTCCAATTCAATTGGCAATTTGCTAGGCTGTGCCGCATCAGAGAGCAATGACATTTCACTCTCTCAGGAACAGGTTTCCAGAGTTTCGTAAGTGTACGTCCATCCAGATCGGCTGCTAGAGCCAGAATCTCACCATCAAACTACATTGGGGAAAAGAGGCGTGGTCTGTACTGTTTATTAACTTTGTTGTGATTGAGGAACGTACACATAATGTTCATCTTGCAAATCGATAAAAACGGAAGGTTAAAATGTTTTGTCAGATTCCTTAAAATTTACCAGAGCAGTTGAGTTTTATAGGTTTTACAAATTAATATTCTATGCAATAAAGTAAAGGGTTTACCGTAAAATTGAAACCAGATCAATATGTCTATATGTTGATGATGAGGTGTGCAGCAAAAAGCCGTTGATCTTTTTTAGAATGATGATTATAAGTAGATATAATTAGACATAAAAGTACTCATTTACATGATATTTATTTTGAAAAAAAAAAAAGAGACTAGATTTCTATGCAAAAACATGAAAGTACTCCTAGGGATTAATTTGTATGGCAGTTTTTTTTTAGAGATCATTTATGTAAAATTGATAATAATGATCTTTATAATAACAGTGATAAAAATAAAAATGAAAAAAATATTAATAAAATAATCAAAAAGTATTATGGAAATAATAATTAGAAAATCTACTTTAATCATTGGTTGATGGTTATATTCTAAGGTTTTAACTGAGTGTGTTAAAGTTTTGAAGATCATATGGGTCACCTCTCAAAATTTTGAATTTCCACATTGTTTATTTTAGGTAATTTTTCATGAAATCTGAATGATTAAGATTTGATTTAATTTTTAACTGTTGGCATTGCCATATTCCACCAAATTAATATATTTCTGAAATATTGTCCAGCATTACTTATTAATTACAATGGTTATTGATTGTATTTCTCGATGAATAAAATGTTGTTTAGAAATAATCCAATCTGTATTATTCATTATTAATTAAAACAAATTTATTCCCACAAATATTATACTCTAATTATATAGTACTAATAAACAGAGAAATCGAATGGAAATAAATTTATTACAGTTATATCTGATCGTGTTTCTATATACTCAAAAATATTTTGGGATTCCTGTAGTCGCTAAATATAGTTGGAATTTTTTTAAACTAATTCATAATTCATTTCAGCTGAAAAATGATCATTAACATTTTTTCTAACAGGTAAGTCGACCAAAACTGGTATCTAAAAATAATTTTGCAGATAATTAGTCTATATAAAAAAAAGAACTTTCAGTTAAAATATATTCAATTTATGATTTAAGTAATAAATAATTCATTATTATATAACTTAAAAGGATCTATATGAATTTAATCCATATGTACATGTGTGTGTGTTTTCTGGATTAAAAACTGATAAATTTTAATAATTTGTATACAGAAAATTGAAATAAAAATGTCCAATAAAACAAATTTCATAAAATATCTTTCAAAAACTATGAAATATATTTTACTAAAATTAATTTTTGATACGTATCTTTTCTTATATATAATGCATATTAAATAAACAGTTATTTTTTTCTTTGCATGGTATTTTTGCTGAATTATTCTGCTCCACCTAAATTTCCTATTTGCCATATGTAACCGCATTAAATTTATTAATAATTAAATTTAAGTTACATCTTTTATACGAATTTTCAAAATGCAAAATGCATAAAAATACATGAAAATTAAATTTTATACTTAAATATGAAATGTAAATTAAAAGGAAAACTTGCAAATGAACATATTAAACTTAAAAGATGTCGCTCTGTCTTATGGTCAGAGTGCCTTTATGCTAATAGGGATGTCCTGGATTCGAATCCCTGTTCGGGCATGGATGTACCTTCTCTCTCTATCTATCCTATCTCTGTCCTTTCTGTGTATGAATGAAGTGTGAATGGTTGCCTACCATATAAATGGATCCCTATGGCATGTGCGTAAGGAAGCAGTCGGACTCAACACTATATATGGTTCAGTATGAAAAAGTGGAGCAGCGCACCTCATATTGTCAGCCTAGATGGCACAAGACAAAAAACAACTTAAAAGATTTTTGTACTGTTCTTCATATATTTTACCTAAGCAAACTAAGTACTTTATATAATTATGTGGTGTTAGAATGTTAAATAATTCAATTTCAGTTTTAAATTATTAAATTTTTACGAATTTTATTACATTTAAAAAACTAAGCAAATTTTCATTAAATTCAAAATGCTTATATTCTCCCAATAATCTTCATAAACTTCTAAGTAATCAGGATTAATGTAACTTTTAACTATGATCAAGTCATCATTGTAAGTAAACTTTAAAATATGATAATAAATACATAGTATTGTGCACATACTTACATACATATATGAATATGAATATACATACAAATATAAGTATACATATTCAAATATATATTTTCATATATACGTTGTGCCACCAAAGTGCAACACCCTAAAGGAAGCATGCACAGAAATCATTTCAAATTTATATCACCGTTAAAGGGAATAAGGTGTGTAAATCATGATCATTGAACAGCATATGCACACAATGGATAATTCTAATGCTACCTGCAATGGGATATACAAAAGGAAAATGACATAATTAAAGTATGACTACTTTTTGTGCGTTTTTATATTATTTATTTACTACGTAAGCTATTTAGCTATTTCTCACAGTAGATATGAAGCATATTTTAAGCAAGCCGAATTTGTCTGAATAGTACTAGTGTATAAGGATTACGAATAATCTTTTAAGGAAATTCGGTAGCCGTGTTGGTCAAAATAGCAACACTGGTTCTGTTCTGTATAGCAATTGTGAGTGGTGTGGAATTTCTCTTTCACTTTCTTCTCGTACGCATTACCGAACACTGAACACCGCATTACTGAACAGACAGTGATAAATCTCTGAAGTGTTGGAATCCGTGGTCTTCCAATATCTTCAGTGCTTGTGATTTGCCATATTTCAACAGGATAAAGCCTGACTATATAAAGCATGCAAACGTTAAGAGTTCATGCTTACTATTTAGACTGAATTGTTTTCTACGTCTATATGTTTCCTTGATTAATCGAAAATTTGCTTAGTTCATGCTTGCATAGCAACTGACCCGAGTTACACCACTTGTCGTTGAAACAGCTAACTTTAGTGATATGCGGAAGAGTATCGAAAGCATTATAACTCATGGACACATACAAATTCTCTTTGATTCTATGAGTACCTGTTTTTAGTGGTTATAGTTAATAATGATTGCTATACTAAAACTAGAGATTAATTGTTATCCACTGTTCACGAGCGACTGTATCCTTAACATTTTTGTCTTTCTTTCTTTTTTTTCTTTTCTTTTTTCTTTATATATATATATATATATATATATATATATATATACGTGTGTGTGATGAACATTCCACATACTTATATATGTGTATAATTCATATATTCATACATACACTTAGTCACAAATGTCAGTATGCAAAGTATGTGTATGTAATGATGTTCTATGAAAAAAAACAGACCAACATTACTAGAATTTTCAAATTAAAAATTTATTTCGATTACAGCGAAATGGAACTTTATTACAAAATGAAAAATATTTAAAAAATACAAATATTTAATTAGCAAGATGAGCTTAACTTAAAATAGGATGTTATTTACATCATAAAAGTAAGCATGCAAACAAAAACAAAGACATTAATATTGCAAATTTTACAATTTTTGAAAAAATTTAGTAACTTATATAGCAGCCATTCAAGAACCTGCACAATATGTTTGGGATCATTACCTTGTTGGAACTTGAAGAATCCATCGAATCCCAATTTAGAAGCACTTTGGCTTAGAAATTTCTTTAAAAAATTCAAATAGCTATTTTGATTCATTATTCAATCGAGTATAACTAAATTTCCTACTGCAGTTGCTGCTATATATATATATATATATATATATATATATATATATATATATATATATATATATATATATATATATATATATATATATATATATATATATATATATATATATATATATATATTTATATGCAACCTTAAACCATAATCGAACCACCACAGTGTTTTACAGTTTCCCTTATGTTTTTTTAGAGCTTCAGTTGCTTACCTCCAAACTTTTTGCTGTCCAGCTGACCCCTGGATGTTAATTTTGCTTTCATTTGAAAAAATCACGGAATTCCAAAAGTTTCTGTCAGGCTTTACATATTTTTTTTCAAAATCTATTCTCTTTTTGCGATTCACTTTACTAACAAATGGTTTTCTACGCATATTTCGATCATGGTGTCCTGCTTCCGTAACACACGGCGAATTGTTTTAGTATTGCATGGCTTCGCAAAATTGTTTTTCACGCCAATTTTCAATTTTGGTGCGCTAATCTTCGAATTTTTTTCACATTTCCAAAAATAATTCGCCTTTTTCGATTCGTGAAAAGGAGCGGTCGTCCTATTCTTAGCTTGTTTAGAGAATTTTCCTCAGCATGGAACATTTCAATGATTTTTTGCACTATTGCAGGACATTTGCCTATGATTTTACCTATTTGTCTTTGGGAATTGCTTTCCTTATACAGCGTTATTATTGCATCCTTTAGATCTTTTGATAATTCTTTTCCATGTGGAGGTATTGGTGAATTGTTGGTGTACTTAAAAATCAAACTAAAAAGCTTTGTAGCAGAACTACTAAACTTACCAATGAAATAAGAAAAATCACTCGAAAAAACTTTCATTTAGCCTATTTAAAAGAAAAAAATTCAGAGTGGATCCATACTATTATGATTTAAATTTCGCTGGGTGTTAACAAAACTTACTAAATCGAAGTGTTTTAAAATATAATGAGTTGGTTTATTTTTCATTGTTTTATGATTTTAATCAGAAGCTCTAAACAACGTTCTCCAAAATAATATTTTTCCTATTTTTATTTGAGAACTAGATATTTTTCACTTAAGCTTTCAGTTGCATGTACTCACTTGTGTGTGTGTGTGTTTGACTAAATTTTTTATTTATAATTTAAATTTTGTTAATTACATTAAATTAAGTACATTTAAATGCAGGTTATTTTACTTAACCTTTTTTCTAAATTATGTTTTATATAAAAGTTTATCTATGTATAAGATATGTAAGAATGAATCTCAATTTATCTCATTTTTATAAAAATTCGATCGTTTAGGTCGGTAAAAAGTGCAATCTGTCACGGAAATTCTAAACTTTTTCAGAAAACATAAAACTTATTTGCTACAATGTTAGAGAATTTTTTATTTTTTAAAATAAGATCTATCCTTTGAGTCACACAGACATCTTCGATCAACGTCATTTCTAAACTTTAAAGGAGGTTATAAATATTTTAAAAAAATTCTTTTGATTACTTTTTTAAGGATTTATAATGAACCGTTATCATTATTAAACTTGAAAAAGTTTTGAAAAAACATTATTTTCTGAGGAAAAAAAGTTTGCAGAGCCGATGACTAGCTTAGGTTATTACTAACATTATTTAAAGCTTGCTTCGTTGCTTAACAAGTCTATTTGGTTACGCCCTTCTTCACTAGCGTTAACGACATTGACGTCAACAGAGCACTTTTCGAAACATATCCCTCCCATTCACTGCGGACCTAAAATTTTGCAAATACTGTACATGAAAGTGCGTAAGATTTTCTGCTGGTAACTTAACAGGAAGAAACAATCTTACCAGATTAATTTTCCTTTAACACTAGGATTGTAACCAAAGAGAACTACAATCCAAGAATCTATAAACTACTTAAAATTTTTATTTTAATAAATTTTTTGGTAAAAGTATAGATTTTTTTTTTCCTTTGGAAAATTGGGAAAATAATCGGTAAGAATTTCCTATTTATTTAAACAGAAGCAGAGAAAGTATGGTTCACATATTCTACCTATTAAATTGTAAAAGCATGGCACCAGGTTTTCTGTAAATTACAGAGAATGTGTGAGTAATACTAGATAGAATGAGAAAATTTTGTAACTTAACTAAAATTCTCAAACCACAGCAATTCGGGATTCAACCCAAGAAGTTAACAATATACTAATTATAAAGAGTTACTGAAAATAAACAAGCGGGATACAAATTTTAAAAAAAATACGTGAGCCGTATTATTAAACATCATGAGAGCATTTGATAAAACTTGGAGTAATGATTTAATTTTTAAACTAATATTTTTAAAATTCCAGGGTAATTTATTTAAATTAATTAAAACCTATTTATATAATAGAAAATTTCAAGTAAAATATAAAGATACCTTTTCAGAAGTGAGGAACAATTTTAGCGGAGTTCCTCAAGGCAGTAAATTGGGACCCATGTCACTTTAACTATTTATAAATGACATTCCAAAACAAGCGAATACAGTCTTAGCACACACTTTTTGCAGATAATATCACCGTGTTGTTGTAGTCTTGAGCAAGCTACGCTAAAAATATGGTTTGCACTGCTAACGTTTTCCAACCGAATAATAATTTAAAGTAGAGTCCGAATTCCTCAATACAAACATGCCGTATATAGCGTACCCGAATATAGGGTAGGCCACCTATTTTCGGGTACGCTATATTCCCAACCCATTTATGCAGTGACAAGACAAAGATAGGAGAGAGAGAAAGTACATCTATGTCTGAAATAGGATTCGAACTCAGGACCCCTCTAGCGGCAATCAGGCACGCTGAACACTAGATGGAGTGGGCTGCGCGATACCGCCATATAAACTAAAAATAAAAAATAAACATTTAATTATTAAAACCTTAATCAGAAACTGAAGTAAACTTAGCACATTTTGTTTAATGCTTGGGAAATGGAATTAATCAGTGGAAAAACACAAGGTACAGTTTTGTTAAAAGTGAATAAAAAGCTGAATAATAACATTAAAATTAATAACCTTGGTCTTCAATACTTAGGTTTGACTTTAAATAAAAAAAACTGACTAGTAAGTTCCGAAAATAAATGAAAATTTAAGTTGGCGCAGCAGTTTTATACTTATTGATAGGAATTAAATCAGAACTAAATTTTAAAACATGAAACTCTATTGTATAGTTCAAAGTTGTACCCAGCACTACGCGTGCAAAATGTTTGGTGGAACAGCTGACAATCAACTTAAGCAAAATAACCAATTCAAACAATTCAAAATAAAAGTCTAAGGATAATTTCTAAGGCACTATAGTACTTTAGAAATGAAGCTATCATGTGTGACCTAACATAGGAATTGAGATTATAGACACGCTAATAGACACGGTAACAATATTTTAGCTTTATTGGAAAAGCTAACTTAAATATAATTGCACCTGATACTTAAAATAGATTTTCAAATAATACATCTAATGTAATAGATTTCTAAAACCTGATTTAACTTTTATTTAATTCTTTATATTTAATTAGATTTATTATTAAAATTATTTAATTAATACAGAAATTTTTATTTTAATTTCACAATACAATTTACTAAAGAATTTTCTCTGACCATAAACCTGCGATGATTTGTTTTGACATGAATTTCCCATATCAGAAAATTAGAAAAAATTTAAAAACAAGCTGCGAGAAGTATCTAGAAAACTTAAATATTAAAACCTTAAATATTTCTCCAATTAAAAATATTGCAGACCTGATTAACAGGTATAATGAATTAATCAACAACGGAGTTGCTGAAATTGTGGAAAATTTTAGTTTAAATAATAAAAAGGAAATTACAGAAACTGGGATTGGGGATCAAATAATAATCCATTTGAAATACTTAAAACTAATAAAGAACCAGGAAAAGAGATTTCAGAAATAATTTAAAATCTATCCCTAAATTTCATAGTCCACTTAGCATTTATAATAAAAGAAATGTTAAATTATTCCCCCCTTAGAAACTTATTGGAAATTAGCAGAGGTTTTAACACTATCGAAACTGTGGAAAATATAAAGCTGAAAATTATAGACCAATAATATTTTTCACTGTATAGTTAAAAATATTATTGCAAATTAAAAAAATATTCAAGCAAAATCGCAAAGAACATAATACTAGAAAATTTTGTTCCTTAATCAAAAATCTTAAAGCATAGCAATCCGGGTTTGAACTCAAGATGTCAACAATACACTGGTTATAAAAAATTACTGAAAATATCCATGAGAGATTTAAGCTTAAAACATATACAAGTAGAACTTTTAGATATCGTGCAAGCATTTGATAAAGTTTGGATTAATGGTTTAATTTATAAATTAATTGAAACGTATTTAAATAACAGAATAAATTTTTTAACTCAGATCTGCTTAGCGTCATATCTAAATTTTTTTTATATTTTTTATTTGTATATAAGAAAAGTAAGATTGAATTTCAATTTATTTTATTTTTATAAAAAATCAATATTTTGGGTTCAATACAAAATACAACCTCTCAAAAAATTTCAAATTATTTGTAAACGTAAGGCTTATTTTCTTTAATCACGATCCCTTTTTATTTATCAAAATAATCTCTATCTTTTGAGCCCCAAAGACATATTCGATAAGCATAATTACATAAAATTAATAAAATTTCTAAACTTCAGTAACAAGTTTATAAATATTCAGATGTGGTTTTAAATACTTTTTTTAATATTTGTAATGAACCATCGTCAATATTAAATTTGATAAATTTATTCCAAGCATTATTTGAAAAGGAGGGGGAAAAATTGAAATAATTCCTTTGTTAAGGACTCCTCATCAGATAATAATCTGATGAGGATAACATATAATCTGCTAACATTCTTATAAACTTGTACAGTCGCTTGGCAAGCTTATTTGGTTACGCCCCTTCTTCACCCACGCTCTCCCTGTAATATAATGAATATACCTAGCAGCAATTTTAAAAGAAGTCCCTCCCATTCATTGCGGACCTAAAATGTGCAAATACTGTACTCATGCAACACTCGTATAATATTTCACTCTTCAATTAACAGGAAGAAGCAATGATTTCGGTGTTCAGCAGTGAGATTATTGACATAGAAGTAGACCTAGACTTTCTGAATTCACTTCTACATGGAGCTGAGATTTGGGTTTTGTCTGATAGTAAAAGTGCAATACAACATTTGGCCAGATGGCAATAAGTGAGAGACAGGACTGGGGTTTCAATACTTTAAATGTTGAAACGGATGCCCGTATCGCATCATATTCACCTACAATGGATTCCTAACTACGTGGATCTCGAGGGAAATGAGATTGCGGACACTTTGACCAATGCTGGTGTACCTGAGGACGATGTGCCATCAGCACCTCTCACATTTCAGGAAATTTATTCAAGGATTAAACACGAGAATAAAACCACTTGGATTGTCCCTCCGAGTCATCATTGGTACCGCTGCGTACGTCCAGGTGCTTTCTTGGCTACTGGTCTTAATAGACAAGAACAAAAGGCTATTGCCCCTTTCAGAAGTGGCCATTTTAGTAACTTGAAATTCGTCAAGGGTACGAAGAAATTCGAAATTTGTTCCAAGTTATTAAATGAATAGGCCTCTCCTGAACATATTTTTCAATGCCTTGGTCTGTCCGGGAGAGATCTGATGGAGAATCTACTTATGGTACTGGACTTTTTAAAGGTGTACACGCTCATTGACATGGTCTAGCACTGCTGATCTCGGGTGCATGCAACAACAACAACAATCATGAATAGATTGCTTTTCTGCTATCTAACCATAGAAGAAAGAAAAGAATACATACGTATATGTATCGATAAATGCGGTAAACTTTTTATTTAATAAATTTTCTCGTAAATATTTAGATTTTTTTATAAATTTTAAATTTAATTTTTTTTAGTTTGGAAAAATTGATATTGTTTTAAACTGAAAAGTAGAAAATATGATTCTCATGGTATTATTCCTAATATATTGTTAAAGCATTGCTTAAAGGGATTGTTTAAATTCTGGAATGTAATATTAGATAGAATGAAAAATTTTGTAACTTAAAAAAAATTCTCTACTCTCAGAATACTTCCTTTTTTTCAAATAGGGGAGAGAAATAGTTTTATCTAAAGAAGATCATGATTCATTAACATTAGGTCGCATTACTGTAACTGTTTAATTGTTTTGTTAATAATGTTATTTAAAGAGCTCTTTTTTGGTATTTAACTTTGTTATGAGTTTCCCCTTATGTGCTGTGACAGGTTAAAATTAAGCCGGTTTGCTGCCACTGATCTCTGAATTACTATTCATATCACGATTCACTACACTTACTCTGACTTTTAAATTAAAATCTTCGATATCATATTTTGAAAGTTGGCCTGGGAAGGATGCCTTTATTTCTGGTGCCATTTGGACTAGTCTCAAATACAGAGAAATACCTTTAATTTCATTGACAATTTAAGTACAACTTGTGTAAGAAATATCACGGCTTGATGCTAATTGCCAAACAAAATACATTTAAATTAAAACACTTTTCAAGTTTTCAGAACTTAGATATAATTATCTGACCTTTACTTGCTTAAATTCAACTATTACGATAAAATAAAAGGAAAAAAAAAACTAATATAGCTATTTACTTCTTCCTTATTGTAGTATCTTGTGTGCTAGCAAAAACAGATTAGAAAAGAATGATAATGATTGCAAATGCATTTTTACTTTTGATATCTGGATTTCATAGAAGACAATGTAAAAAAAAATTTAACTATTTTTAATGGCTTATCATATAGAATAAAATATATCAAGTGTAATAAAAATTGAAGACAAAATGAAATCCTTTTTTTTTCACTCCTGTAACTTACAATGCATTTATGAATTGAGATCTTGTTACTTTTAGTATGCTCATAGTACAAAATATTTTATTTTATATGCCAATCTAAATAAATTTTTTTTTCAAAATTAAAAATCTTTTATTTAAACTTTTTTAATTGTAATTATTAATATTTTTTTTAAAAAAATGGTTTTACAGTTCTTAGATGACATAAAAAGAGATCTGGTCTAAAAATTTTGCCTAAGTACTAGTTAAAAATTTTGGGACCTAATGAAGAAGTTGAAATTGCCCTAAGAAATGGAGAAGACATAGCTTCAGAAGTACACTTACTTAACTCGGTTAAGCTTAACGAGAGATTGTGAAAAATGTTATAAAAAGTCAAGGTAAAGAAAGCACATTTTCTCACTAAATATAACTAGTAAAATATTTATAAATGGTGTGAATGAGTTTTATCATGCCTATGGGGACAAAACATATTTATATGTCAGATATAAGGAATTTATTATCGAGTGTTTTTTCCCCGCAAAAATAATAAAAAAAATTGTAAAAGAAAATTTGAAAATTCTATTTAAAAATTGTTAAAAAAATTTTTTACTTCAGGAATTGTTTCTTTAGATTTATTACAAATATCAATTTCAGTAACAAAACTGCAGAATTGAAACATTTTGCTATTTTTTCTGTAAATTGATTATTCTTTAAGTTGAATAATCCTAAATGAGAAAACTCGTAAACTGTTGACATTAACTATCTATAGTTCAATTCTAGATAATAACTCATATTTTCAATGTTTTTGTTTTCATTAATGTTAAAATATTTTAAATAATTTTAAAATATGTATTTCAATATGGAGTCATTATATAAAATTATTAAATGAAGAATTCATAAATTTCCTTAATTATACACATTATAGATTTTAGAATGCACTCTGTATTTCTACAGGAGAATTTTACTGATACGATTCATATATTTTGAGCTAACATTTTGTTATCTTTATAATGGTATAACAGTAATTAGTAAAAGGATGTTTAATTTTATATATTTTGAAAGAATGAGAACATATTTAAAATCGTATTATATAAATCAGCCAAATTTAATTAAGAGATAAAGTTACTACCACTTATCGTACTTAACGCATGATCAAATCGTATTTACCAAATCTTTGAACATTAACCAAAATGGTGTACATGTGTTGGAATTACAAGAAGGTAACTTTCACTACATGAACCCCATTTAAAAATCAAAAATTTTAATTATTTATAATGACTTTGGTCAATGAGTGTTATTGAGGTAGCAATTATTAACAGTAAAATTCTCTATAAATTAAGTTTGTATTCCAGTAGTCTTTCAAATATTTCTTTAATACAGTTTAGTTCCTGTCCAAAGGCATCTACACATTCATCTGAATTAACAAAAACTTAAAATGAAGAGCAGAGAAAGAGTATAAATATTGACCAGGAGGAAGTCAGGCAAAGTATCTATACATATTTGCGTCAGGTGTAAAAAATTCTGCAATTGGTCACACTTTGGCCATCCCCAGCTAGATGGTCTACTTTACAAAAAGTTGTAAGTAGTGCAAAAAAAAAAAAAAAAAATTAATTGCTTTTAGATAAAGGTTGATGTTAAGCTTTGCAATATTGGAAGTGAGTGTTGTGGCGTATATTGCTTTTTCGAACGTACTTCATACATGCTGGTTGAATATATACATTTCTATTAATAATTTTATTGACGCTAATGGCATTTGGATTACAGTACCTTTCAAAATGTCAGAGCTTGGAGATGATTCCATTAGTTTTCATGTTTAAATTTAACAATTATTAGAATAAAATTTAAAAGGCTCTTTGGTAATGAGGCTATATAGAAAATTTGCAAATTTAAATCTCTAACTTAGTTTATTTTGCCAAGAAAAGAAATTTGCAATTGGATGACATTTAATGTCTTCTTGTAGATATTTATAATTAAAAAAAATAACAATAATACAAAATCAATAACAATAATAACTTCAAAAATAAAATTGAAGAATTAGGAAATATGATCAATGAACTGCAAAGTACAACCGAATTTGGTGAACATGAACGCATCGAACTATAATTTATGTTCTTGGCACAAATATTCAAACCGAAAAACAACCATATATAGGAAAAAAGTCCAACAATAAAATTCAATTAAATAAATCCGTTGTGTAACAAAAGAATACCCACCTGTTCACTTTCATTCCACTCCATAAATCAACTCAAGAATAACTGCGTGACAAGTTGTGCTCTTGCAAAATAAAGTTATACTTGTTGCACCTAACGAAAATGCTCCCTTTAACCACTAAGGTACAAGCGATGTACAAAATTTTAATGAAGAGTATTGAATACATAACTGTTAATAACAAAGAACCTTCCGAGGCTCTCTGTTTTTTCTTTATTCTATACATCTTTAAGAGATTATTTCCTTGATACTTCTTTATTTTCACAAGTTTTTTATTTAATTTTAAAAATATATGAAACAAGTAGATATATGATTAATTTTTATAATAATTAGTATGGTATGCTAAAATATCTACCTTCTATTAATTTTTAATGTTTATAATTTATTATTTATATTTTTATTACTTGTTTTAGTTTTATCTGTATATATAAAGATAAAAAAACACCCACCAAGCTAATGTCTAAAGCCCCACCCACAACTATCAGACCACTGTAAATGCCAACATTCAAAACTGTGACCCCGAAAATCGAAATTAGGAAACCTCTCATTTTAAAAATAAGAGGCGTATTTTAATTCTTACAGCAAACTTTAATACCACGCCTATTTTAAATGTTACAGCAAACTTTAATACCACGCCTATTTTAAATGTTACAGCAAACTTTAATATTACTCATAATTTAAATATGACAGCAAACTTTCATAGAACGCCTATTTTAAATTTGACAGCAAACAATAATACCACGCCTATTTTAAATGTGATGGCGGAACAAGTTCGATATCCCCATATAAGATTTCTCGCCAAATCTGGCGCCCTTTGTTTACTGCGTAGTGTTGCCGATTTCAGCTTTTGTTTTTATTTTAGTGTTGCCAATTTCAGTTTTAGTTACTTTTTTTTTTGTTGTTGTTGCCACTAATCAATTTTCTTGTGTTTAACATAAATTTTAAAGCTATTTAAAAATTACTTCGACTTTCATTGTTCTAGAAAATTCTATATCCCACGTTTTTTCGACGTTTCTATTTGAATTGGAAGCCATTTGTCTTTAGTTTGCTGTAGGTGCAATTAAGGGATGTGCTTCGTTGTCACCAGCGTCTAATCATCGTAAATTTTTATTTTTACTTTTTACAATTTCTTTTACATTAATTCTTTTTATTTCGTTTATTTAATATATATTTATGGATTCCATATTTATTATTAGCTTAATAAATTAATTCATTATTATCTTATTAATTTAATTCATTATTATCTTATTAATTTAATTCATTATTATCCTAATAATTTAATTCATTATTATCCTAATAATTTAATTCATTATTATCTTATTAATTTAATTCATTATTATCCTAATAATTTTATTCATTATTATTTTATATATTTAGAAACATATTTTTGAATCCTTTTTTCAATTTTATAAAGTAATTTATATTTAAAATAATATTTTTGCATGCCTTTTTTTTAGCTTTTTAAAATTTTATAAAGTGTAAATATTTAGAAAAATATTTGTGTAAATATTTAAAAAAAAAAAAAAAAAACTGAAATGTGACTCTGGTGACAGCGAAAAAAATGTCGAAATAAACATACCAATCGGCACGTCAGCTCAACTTCATATCAAGTAAGTCCATTTATATTTATTTCCCTTTTTTAAATTTCTAAAATGCTTTTTTTTCGATCGAACTTCCGGAAATTTCCCGTGTTAGCTTGGCGCGCTTACATTGGTGACTTGGCGACAAAAAAAAATCGCCGCGTTCGCCAATATATGGGGAAACCGAACTAGTTCCGTGATGGCTAACTTTAGTACCACGCCCATTTTAAATGTGACACAAACTTTTACTCCGCGCCTATTTTAAATGCTAAAACAAACTTTAATACCATGCCTATTTTAAAAGTTACAGCAAGCTTTAATACCGCGCCTATTTTAAATGTTACAACAAACTTTAATACCATGCCTATTTTAAAAGTTACAGCAAGCTTTAATACCATGCATACATTAAATGTTAATACTAATTCTAATATTATTTCAAACGATGAAGAAATTTTCTCATGGCCTGCAACGAAATTAAATTAGATTCCACCAATAATTCGTAATCCGACAGTTTCTTGGATAAAATTCAGAAAATATAAGAACCTGTACTGAAAAATTGTCTATGAACTTAAAATTAAACTTTCGTATTCCACCACCGACAGATCTGTTATAAAATTTTTTAAAAATTTGAACATTAAATATGACGCATATACAATTTTAGAAGAAAAAAGGCCTTAAAATAGTTTTTAGGATTCTACATATAGATACTGATATACAAAAAATTATGGAATCACTTAAATGTGTCACATGAAATTATTGCCACTAATGTCATACAAAAGACAGTGAGAAGACAAGGAGAAATTATAAAAATGCCACGACTTTAACTAACATTACCTAATACAGTTTTAGCAGAAGAAATATATGAAATCAAGTATATTTTTAGAGTGGGGTTCCTTGTGATTGTGACATCTGTGTTTACATAAAGAAGTTGAACCCCCTGAGCGGAACATAGAATATGGAAATGTGGTAACAGCAACAATAATGGAAATAAATTATGAAAATTGTAGACAACTTAACTCTGAGAGTTATCAAATCTCAATATAACCAGCATACTTTTCAAGCATCACCATACATGCAACTGACATATTGGATTTCATCATATCTAATTCTAGCTAAACTATTGCAGCTTGTATAATAATTGAATTTTCAATGGATCACCACAGATGCTTTTCACGTTGAATTCAAACTAAAGCATAAAAAAATTACACCAGAAAAACTGACTGGATGGTCTAACAAGGATCTACAGTGTTAAAATATCAAAATATCAAAACATAACACTAAACAAGAAATTAAAATATCAATAAAAGTAATAGAATCTAACATCATTCAAGCATATAAATCATGGGTTCGCAAACTGTTTTTCCTCATGGACTACTTTTAAAGTTTTACTATTTTCAGCGGACCGCCTACTGCTATATTTCTATTGTATTCCCAAAATTTCTAAGCAATATCACCCTAAATTAGGGGTGTTAAGAAGAACGAAAAGTAGCACGTTTTTTTTGTGTTTATTCATTAAAATAATACTTGTGGTTATACAAAGTTCTAAACATTTATTATTACAAATAACATATTGACAAAAAATCAACAATAAAGTCAGAAATGTAAATCAACATTAAAAAATAGTCATACTTTTAACGAGGCAGATGTACTTTATGAAGTGACAGCAAAATATCAATATTTGGCTTCAATTTTGTAAGTCTGCTCCTTTTTTTTTTTTTTTTGGCAACTGTTTGGTAACAGCACTAAAACATTTTTCGACATGATATGACGATGGAAATGCTATCAAAAGTTTTTTCGCAATTTCCCACAGCCGCGGATATTTTTCTGTCTACAGCCAAAGTGCTTGATAGCCTTTTTTCAATTTCACTTTCAGGTCTTAGTAGGTGCTGAGCTCAAGTGGCTCCTCTTGTAATACTACATTCGCATCTTCCGTATCATCAAATTGGATTATGATCCATGGTGGTATTTTCATCTTCAGAATATCTTCAAATCTATTTTTGAAGTCATCATGCCGGTTGTTTAAAAGTTGAGCTTAATTTTGAATATCCTCATCTAGACATTCAATCTGTGACAATTGCGGAAATTGGAAGAATTCCTGCCGACTAATACTTTGCTTCATTAATTTCAGTTAACCAAGAAAAACCGAAATTACACCCTTTGTTTTTTTAAATTAAGGCTGTTCCCTTGTAACTGTAAGTGGACAGCCCCTTGTTTGTTTTGAGGTGATTTTACCAGAATATGGCTATCATAACACAAAAGAATAGAATTATTGCATAAAAAAAAGGACGAAAAATCAGTTGAAATACCACTCTTTTAATGAATCACCGTCATTGGGTAAATAAATATTTTTAAACAAAAGGTACCTAGGTACTTAAATTTCAATCTTCCCTGGCTTTTTGTTCTTTTATAGAAGTTTTGAATAATCTGTATTATTTAATTTTCACTACATAACTCTCTACTACACTCAAATAAAACAAGTACAATATGATTGACAAATCACAATATATATATATATATATATATATATATATATATATATATATATATATATATATATATATATATATATATATATATATATATAAGCAGATACTTACCTTTTACCACATTGCAAACTCTGGCATCGATTCATTGACGGTCACACTTTTATGTTCCAAATCCCGGTAAAAAATGAGTAAAGTTTTGTTCTTAGCATTCGTATTTATACTAATGTAGATAGCAAGCACAACGCAAATCCCATTTCATCCCTTTGCAGGTCTAAACAATCATCACGGAGGAGAGGGCACATGGGTAGCACTCAACATGTGGTGTACACTTGCACTGTTAACTATTGTTTTATTCAAATCTGTGGTTCAACTGAGTTTCTGCAGTTTCGAATATTTTTGAGAACCTAGCTAGAGAATGATGCTATCTGTCTACGTTGATAGGTAAATCCAAACCAAAAATTTTTTTTATTACGAAAACCAGAAAATTTTTTGTGGACCCCACTTACAACTTGTGAACACCTTTTTTCTTTTCACGTCTACGTTGACCCTCGCGTGGACTATTATGGATACCTGGGGTCCAACTGGACCACTTTGGGAACCTATGATATAAACCTTAAGTTGCCTTATAAAATAAAATATATAATTAAACTCGTAAATAGAATCAGGAAACGTTGCCAAAAACAATACACGCTATTAATAAAATAAAATTATTAGAACTAATTAAATTAATTAAAAGCAAATGCCAACAACATAAAAATGAAGCATATTGATATAAAGTTGTATCACTTTTTACCTCAGATATCTGGGTATTGAGAATGGTCAAATCATTTAGAACAAATATTATCACTTTTAAACAAGCTCTGTAATCAATGGATTAGACTACACCGGTGTTTCGCAATCGTTTGTTCGCGAACTGGCACCGGTTTTCATAGAATATTTGCCGGTACACGAAGTATCCAGCTATTTGTCCAAAATCCAAACTATCATCGGCCGACAACCGATATTAAGGCAGCGTCTACATTACAATAACAAAAGTTTACTAATTTAGAAAATAATATGATCGTTGAAGAAAAGTATAACAAAATGGTAACTATATACCTTGTCGACTCTCTTAAATCCTAGATTTTCTACATAGAAAACGTTTGGAGATAAAAAAAATTCAAAATGATACTTTTAAAAAATTTTCTCGGTTGATAAATTTATTTTAAAAGTATTGTATTTTTTTGCTCTGCATATTGCCAAACCTAAGAAATGATACTCAGTTGCTGAAGTACTTGTTAAACCTTGTTTGATAGAGGTTTTGAAGTGGTGGGACAATTTGATGCATATGAAAAGAAAACACTGCCTCTGTAAAAAGTGATACTGTTGGACGAAAAATATGTGAGCTATCGCACGACATAGAAAGTCAACTACTGCTAGATATTCATTAATCAAAATGGTTTGCTGTCCAAATGAATAAGTCAATTGACGCCACAAATGGTGCCATATTATTATGTTTTTTTCATTATATTCACTATACAATATTTAAGAATTAATGTGCTGTATCGAACTAAAATCCCAAACAACTTGTGCTTAAATAGTTAAGGTAGTTAACAAGTACGTTGAAAGTAATTCCATTGATTGTAAAAAAAAGCTTCGGTTTGTGAACTGATATCCCTGCTATTATGGCTGGAAGACGTACAGGTGTTGCAAAGAGAATAATCATCAGAAGAATTAATAGTTCCTCACTGCATTATTCATGGTGAACTTTGAGAGAAAAAAATTGTCCCCACAACTAAATGATATTTTTTGGTATCTGTAAAAATTTTAAATTTAATCTGAAGTAACGACCTAAATTCAAGATTTCTGACAACTTTATGTCAAGACACTGAATCGGATCATGTACAATTTTTGCTGCTCACCGAAATACGCTGGCTAACCAGATAAGAAGCTCTTAACCGATTATATGAATTGCGAAATGAGACGTACATTTCTTTTCAAATCAGAAGGGATCATCATTCTGACCAAAAGAAGGTATTTTCTGAACAAAAAAATGGGTAGCCTTGTTTTCATACGTATTAGACGCCTATTCGCAGATGAGCGAACTGAATTGTAATCATCAAGGTAAAAATTAAACCGTTTAAACTTCTATAATAAGACTATAATATGATGCTTTCCAAAATAAACTTGAACTCTGGTACAAATGTGCGGAAATAATGTTTTTGATACATTTGTTTCTTTTTCTTATTACATTAATCCTAATGACATGAATCACAAGAGCGTTATTAGTGTCATTTTAAAGCACTTAAATGAGCTTTCTATGGCTTTTGATCATCATTATTTCCCAAAAGAAATCATGCATTAAAGTAATCCGTGAAGTATCAATCTATTTATTGATAATTAGAATAACAATCTTACTACTGTGAAGGAATCAGAACTTATTGAACAATGTTCTAATCTAGGACTTCTATATTTACTGAATTGAACTGTGATTTATCATTTCTGGATAAATATTGCAACAGAATAGACCAATCTTCATCCAAAGCCATTCAAAATTTCATTGCCTTTTTCCTCAACTGACTTGCGTGAAACTACATTTTTGGCTATGTCTACTATTAAGATGAAGCATCAAAATCGAGTTGCTTTTGCGCCTTCTTTACGTATTGTTGCAAATGGTTTAATGAATAGAATTGACAATTAAGTCAGCAGAGACCAGCATCAAACTCATTGATTTTAGTTACTTTTTTCTTTTATTTGATAAATTATTTTTACTTATGTTTCGTAACTCTCTACGCTGTTTACGTGTCACTTCAGAATTGTTTTTGCTAAAAAATTATATATATATATATATATATATATATATATATATAAATTTTCTTGGACTTTAAATTAAATTTTGGTAATTTTATTCTCAATGCAATGTTTTAAGTAAGTTGAATGTACATATATAAACTATAACAAGTAAAATAGTTTAAAAATTATTTTCTTTTTTAATGATTTATTTATGTGAAAAAAATTGTGCCAATGGTTCGAATTATTAGATTTACTCTTCCTGGTTAACAATAATTTTTTTTTTTTCTTAAGGAAGTACTTTATTAAGATTGTTTCTGAAATGTATAGATAGCTATATAATTGAAAAATAGTGGTCCTATAGTTAAATGAAAAATAGGTAAGCCTATTTTAATTTTGCAATCAAATAATTTTCTAATTTGAAAAATAAAAACTACATTAGAATGCTATTTAAACCTTTAGCAATCGTAAGGAGCTTTTACAACAAAATGTTAAAATTCATTTTATGAAAAAAATTACAACCAAGAACATTCATATATTCTTGCAGATATTATTTAAACATATTTATTGTGTATCGTTAAAATCTACGTAATAGGCCATATATAAAACATCGAAATTCCTTATATTTATTTATCTTTTGTATTCTGGCACTTCTTTTCGTTGGCACAAAATTTTCATATGTCGGGAATAAGATTTGTAAAAATTGCCGTATCAGCAGGTAAAATATTATTTCTTAAAGTGGTAAATTTATTCTCGGATCATCTACTCAGTTTCACTGACACATAGATTTTCTCATATTTCTGTAAACACATAAAGTTTAGAAAATATAGTGTTGTGATCCATTGAATAAATGAGTATATTCTGTTATAGTTAACCTCCGAATTCGCACTAGAATTCAGCGCTGCCTGTTTAATGCCTTGAGCTGGAATCTCGGTTGCTGCATTATAAAATATTAAAAATATATACAATTTAACGAGTTAATAAGAATAGTGGTAAGCATATCTTTGAGAAATATCTATTTTTTTGTTTTTAGCAATATTCCTAAGTTATAGCCAGGGGCGGATCAGCCGCGGCCCTGAACGGATTGGCAACCTTGCGAGGTGGAAAATTGGCTGCTAAATGAACTAATTTATGATGAAATTAAAACATTCATTTTACAATTAATATGTCATGTCCAAAAAAAAATTTCAAGAGTGAATCAGGCTTGGAAAATAGAAGAGGTTTCTGATTAAAAATGATTAAAGAAGACTTGCATAGATGAAACCCTTTTTTATTCTTATATTTCTTTATAGTAATAATTTTGCTTACCTTACCTCCTTTTTATAAATTGAATTACCCACGCTCTCAATTTTTGTTTCTTAATCAGTAACATTACCCATTTTTTTATTCTTTTCTTTATAAAAAAATACTATAATTTTCATCTTCTAAGAGCAAGAAGACTAATATTCCAGCTCATTTAAACCCCATAGGCCCTCAAAATACTAATCGAAATTCGTAAGGATTGTATTTTGATGAATAGAGGCGAAACAATAATGAACTTGGCAGCTCAGGAAGTGGAATTAATTTTTTTATCCCAGGATAGTGTAGAAAAATTAGGATGTGAATACCAGACCTTTGCCCAGTTTTTAGAAGTCAACTGATTGCCGTAAATTACTGCCCTTGATTCGTTATCACTTACCTTCGTATGACTCCTGTCTGGATCTTGTCTGCAGATTGAGTTTTGTTCATTGCCTCTCCAACCAACAAAGCGTGCGATACAGTACTGGTATCGCAACTATTATTTAGCAAATGTATCTCTCGTCCTTCCGAGAAATTCACTTTAAGTGAATACTATCTCATACAGACATTCATGAAAAGGAAACATCAAACGTAATGGCTAAAGAGGGTTCTTAAGAACATTTGAACGCCCCTGATTCCTTAACCTAATCTACTGAATCTTCTGGCACTGGTTTTCGTTGACACAAGATATCAATATTTTTAAATATCGGGAATAAGATTTGTAAAATTGTTGTATCAGCATGTGAAATGTTATTTCTTAGAGTTGTAAATTTATTCTTGGACCATCAACTCAGTTACACTGACACATAGATTTCCCCTCATTATTGTAAATACATAACGTTTAGAAAAAATCAAAAATATATATATGGGATCCATTGTATATATATATATGTATATATATATTCTTTACTACTATTTTCAATTCAACTCCGAATCCGCACTAGAATTCAGAGCCACCTGTTAAATATTTTGAGATTGAATTCCAGTTACTACAGTAAGAATAATAAAAATATCTTGAATGAAACGAGTTAACAAGAAATTTAGTAAGCATTTCTTTAAGTAATATCAATTTTACTGTTTCTAGAAATATTCCTATGTTATAGTCAGGGGCAAGGCAAACGAGGCCCTGAACGGGGTGGCAACTTTGGGAGATGGCAAATTGGGTGTAAAATCAACTAATTTATGAAGAAAATAAACCAACATTCATTTTATAATTAATGTGTCATGTCCACAAGGAAAAACGTCAGGAATGAATCAGTCTTGGAAAAGGAAAAATTTTGGTGATGGAAAACGACGAAAGAAGATATGCATTCATGAAACTCTTATGTTTCTTTACAATAATAATTTTTCTTAGCTTAGCTGCTTTTAAAAAATTGAGCTATCCAAGCTTTCAATTTTCGTTTCTTAATCAGTTCCATTGCCATTTTTCATTCCTTTTTTTATTATATATTTTACTTTTCCTCTTCTGAGAGTAAATAGGCCGACATTCCAGCTCATTTGAAACAATGGACCTCCGAAATACTAATCGAAAACCTTGAGGATTGTATTGTGATGTATACAGACGGAAAAACAATGAAATTGGCCGCTCAGAAAGTGGAATTTATTTTTTATCCCAGGATAGCGTAGAAAAAATTAGGTTGTGAATACTAGACCATTGCTCAGTTTTTAGAAGTCAACTGAAGGCCGTAAATAAGTGCCTTGGATCCGTTGTCACTTACCTTCATCCGACTCCTATCTGGATCCTGTCTGACAGACTTAGTTTTTTCATAACCTCTCCAATTGGCAAAGAGTGCGACATAGTTCTGATATGGCTTCTATAAATGAGCGTAAGTAACTCTCGTCCTTCCGAGAAGTTCACTTTCAGTGAATACCATCTCATACAGACATCCATGGCCAGGAAACAGCAAATGTATTACCTAAAGAGAGTTCTTAAGAACATTTAATCGTCCCTGATACTTTAAACTACTCTGAACATTTTTCGGGTGCCACAAAATCTGACAGTGGTTTCTGGAACATTCCTCCACTGTCCCAGTGTTATCAGGAAATGAGACCTGGAGGGCTTTTTCTCTTTAGTGTAGCAGAAGTGATCAGACAGGCAATATAAGATTTTAAAGACGACATTTAAAATATTCTTGACATATAAACTTCTCCCTGAGCAACAGTATGGGTTTCGTAAGGACCACAGCCCTATTGATCAAGTTTTGTTTTTTGCTCAAACCATCAGAGATTACCAGATTCTTAAACCTACTAATCACAACTTTGCGGCTCTATTGGACTTGTCAAAGGCTTTCGACAGAATTTAGAAGCATAAACTCATCATTAAACTGCATAATACTTTTAATATCCGAGGTAATACATTGGCTTGAATTTCTGATTATCTCCATCAGAGTTATATAAGGGTTAAATATAACAAATTCTTCTCAAAGATTTCTCAACTTGGGCAAGGTTTTCCCCAGGGAACTGTTCTCAGCTCAACTCTTTTTCCTTATATTCGACTGGTATTAAGAGGGCAATCTCTACTCACACGTGCATTGGAATGTTTGCTGATGACATTATTCTCTGGAGCTCTGGAATCTCTATTCCTGAGATAGATTCTCGGATTAACAGTTCTTTGGACGCCCTTTCCGAGTTTGCGGCGGACTTCAGGTTGAGTTTTAATCCAACCAAATCAGTTACCACCTTCTTTACTACAGAAAAGCACTTATATCACTACCAACCTTCTTTGTTACTTAATTTTCAAAAACTTACATACGAAAAACATCCAAAATACTTGAGATTCATTCTAAGCCCAGAATTTACATGCAACAAACATATCGAATACATTACTTTGAAAGCCAGGAAATGACTACGCATCCTAAAATACATTGTTGGTTGAGACTGGGGAGCAGATGCAACTGCCATTAGAACTACCTACCTAGCACTCATTAGGCCAATTTTAGAATATAGCTTCCTTATCTACTGTTGTGCTTCTAATTCCAATTTGGAAAAATTAGAAAAAGTCCAATTGAATGGTGCACGCATCATTACTGGCTTGAAACGCAGCTGTCCTTCAGAAATATTACTCTTCGAAGCAGACTTACAACCTCTCCATATCAGAAGACAATCCTGTCATCATAATAGTCATCAATATCGGATTGGAATCTATCATGAGTGAAACTAATTATAGTGATGTCTAGATATTAACTGATAGCCGCAGTTCAACATCTACAAAATTGGACCTGCTTGGGAGACCAAACAAGCCTCTTTATTCTACACAAGCTTAAAATTGTCACCTTTCGGCATAATATCTATTTTCAATTGATCCCGTCTCACGTGGATATTGGAGGCAATGAAATATCAGACACTTTAGCTCAGGTCATCCTGCTCCTTCTTCTTCCGCTTTTACCTACCTAGATCCCTGAGAAAAGCCAAAATTAAAACCGATTGGGAAGTACCTTTGGCACACCACTTCTGCAAGGGTAGAGAACCGATACATTCTCTGGCTCTTTTTTGTGATAGGAAATCCAGCACTTTGCTTGCACATCTCACCTCTGGACACCTGAAATGCCTCACTTTTGTAGAGGGTAACAAGACCTTCCCGTCTATCCTAAATGCCATGGACATCAAGCTTCTCCTGAGCATATACTGAATTGTATGAATATACTATAGGACTCAATCTACACTTCTCCCCTCCTGGTCATCGATTTCCTCTCAGTCAACGGTTTCCTAGATTTGGTCTGACTCCGTCAGACGCTTGGAGATAAGCAACAACAACAAAATATCTGTGTTACAGTAACGGGAATAAGACTTTTCCTATCTGCGTGAAGTGTCACAGAGAACATGCGACACCTGATCACATTTTGGATTGGGAGAGGTTTTCCAGATTAGATCTACATAGGAACCAAATCATAGTTTTGAACATTTTAAAGGGAATAAATTTGTAGAACTGATTTAGCTTTGTTGAACCCAGAAGATAAGTAACAACCACAATAAAACAACTCATTCTTTTAAACTTTTCTTTCTAAGTTTCATACTTTCCTCAAAGTTTGTGATACAATTATTTTCTACTACAAATCTTGTAAATAGGTGAATGATGAAAATATTTTATATACTTAAAATAAACAGATTGTTACTTTTGTTCCAGTTGAGACCTTGTCTACATGATTTTCTTCCAAATCTCACTGGTTAAAAATATCCACAACGTCAGATAACGATAAATCTAAGTCGAATCGTATTGAGGCGGTGTCGTATATCTGACTTGTTGGCGTATTTATTGCCTGCTTGTTAATCACATTCTTCGTGCGGCTGTAAAAACAGATTAAGTTCAGTATCGAATATCTGAGAATTGTGTCGAAGTTCATTATTTTACAAAATAATTTTTTAAATAAAGAAAAAAAATCGTTGGCTTGAAAAGCCTTAGTCAATCGTTTCAAGCCACTATTAGGTAGTCCAGAGTACAAAATAAAAGTAAAATGACAAAGACAAAACAAAGTATCTAATTTATGGTCAGGTCATAGCAAGGTGGCTAGGATGATTTAAATTCTTATAAATTGTTTTTTTGTAATTTTATTAATTATTATAAAATTATAAACTAATATTTAAAATATTTTTAAGTAATTCCTTTTAAATGTAAGGACTGATAAAGCTAACTGTAATTTTTTTCTTAAGGAAGTAATTTATCAAGATTGTTTCTGAAATGTATAGAAAGCTAATTGAAACATAGGGGACCTATAACTAAATGAAAAATAGGGTATCCTATTTTAACTTTGCAGTGGAATCATCTTCTGACTTGAAAAATAAAAACTACATTAGAATGCTATTTAATCCTTTTTCAATGGTAATGAACTTTTACACCAAAAATGTTAAAATGTATTTTAAAAAATATTATAATTAAGAAATTTCATAGATTCACCCACATTTCGGTAAATACATAACGTACTAGAAAAAAATCACAAAAATTGTCAATCTATTAATTTGTTTCAGTAGTAGTTTGTCATTTCGATTGTCATTTTTGTATCTTCAGTGGTGCAAATAAGCATGAAAAATTGGAAAAACCTATTTCTTTCCAATCTTTACTGATCAAAAAGAGGATTTAAATTCGAAATTTCTAAAAAATGTTATTCAATTTAAATTGTTCAAAAAAAAAAAAAAAAACTGAACTTTATTTTTCGAATTAAATGTTAATGAAACGAGAATTTTGTGCATTAGTGTAATTTTGAAATTAGCATATAAAGTAAAATTTCTCTTCATATAATAATTTAAAATATAAAAACAATTCTTCTTTGTATATCTGTTATTGTTGCTAATCTTTGGATTATCTAATAAAGCTAGACAATCCTCATGAATTAAAAAAAATATCCATAATGTCTTGAAAAGATTACGGTCCAGCAGGAACTTTTCCTTGCTATAATTGAAGTCTTACTAAAATTAATTTCTGTTGTATATAGCTAAATGCTGCAGGAAAATATTTCGTATGATATTTGAAAATTGATTGTTTACTTTTTAAATAAAAGTAACCAAAGATTTTAATACGCTATCGTTTTCATATATATCTCTTCTTATTACTCTTGTAATGATCGCTAAAATTCACTTAAGTGTTATGCAGTGCTGATGTATCAATTTTTCTTGCTTTTATTTTTTCTCTTCTTGTTTTATGGCTTAAATTATTACTTAACACATTCACTGCCGATCACGCGCCAGCGCGTGATATGGTGCCAACACTAAGGGGCCAATCACGCGCCCGCGCGTGATGTGGGGTATAGTCGCAAAAGCCAGTCACGCGCTGGCACGGGAAAATCTTTATCTGATTACTCATTCTCCTGTTCATTTAGCATTGCATGCAGGGTATTTCTGTTGGTATTGGTATGGAGTGATGGTTATAATCTAAGTATAAATAACCGTGGTTTCCAAATTAATACTTTATTTTTTATTGAAAAAATAATTTTTTGATATGAGTGAAACAGATTATAGTGCAGGGCCTTCGCGCCTTAAAAAAAGAAAAACTGAAAATAATAAGGCTCTAACGGATGAAGAGATAGCAGTTTTGTTGCATGAGCTATCGGATGAGTACACGAGTGATTTTAGCTATGACGACAGTGACGATGAATTTGTTCCTCCCTCTGGTGCCCATCCTATTTCGGACTCTGATGAAGATGATGATAATGATGAAGAACGAATCGTGCAAGAGGCTGCATGTCAGCAGGATCATTCAGCTATAGTGTAAAAGGTAATTTGAGAAAACGATTCAACATCAATGAAGATATTTCCTTTCATAAAATCAGAGTGTTTGCTCCAACCTGTTTCAGGTAAGAATCCTATAGATTCCTTTCGTCGTTTTTTCACCGACAGTATCTTGGAGGAAATAGTTGCTCAAACTAATGATTATGCTCATAACGTACTTTTTCATCGTGAAAAAAAAAAAACAGTCTCGTATCAATGCCTGGAAAGACACCACAAAAGAGGAACTCTTAGTATTTGTGGGATTGATTTTACATATGGGAACTATACGAATGAACCGTATACAAGATTATTGGAAAACAGATTCACTGTTTGGTTTACAAGCATTTTCAGAAAATATGAGCAGTAATCGGTTTTTGTTGTTACTGAGGGCATTGCTCTTCTCAAAAATCCCGGAGCAGAATACGGAACCTCCAAAGGATCGACTGTATAAAATAAGAAACATGGTTAATTTGTTCAACGCGCGAGTATCTGAAATATACTATCCGGGGCGCGAGATCAGTTTAGATGAATCAATGGTATTGTGGCGTGGTAGGCTTATATTCAGACAATATATACCAAATAAACGTCACAAATATGGCATCAAATTGTACATGATAACAACCCCTCATGGTATGGTTTTGAAATTTTTGGTATATACAGGTATGTTGGATGATTTGGGTGGAAAAGGACATACACAAAGAGTCATTATGAGTTTACTTGAGGGAATGCTGGATGTAGGTCATAGCATATTTATGGATAATTATTATAACAGCTATGATCTGGCAAAATGTCTTGCATACACAAAACCCCATTACACTGGGACAATCAGAAAAAACAGGAAGCCATTTCCGAAAGAGGTTAATGAAAAAAAAACTGAAAAAAGGGCAAACTGTAGCAAAGTATGCTAATGGTGTGATGATTGCAAAGTGGCAAGATAAGAGAGACGTCACTTACATTTCCAATGAATATAAAAATGATATGGAGGAAAAAACGAACAAAAGAGGTGAAATTATATCGAAACCTCTACCTGTAATTGAATATAATAAATTTATGGCAAGTATTGATAAGCAAGACCAGATGCTTTCTTATTATCCCTGTGAGGAAAAAGCAATTAGGTGGCCCACGAAAATATTTGTACATATTTTGCAAATAATGATGAACAATTCCCACTTTATCTATAATAAGTATTCCAATAAAAAACATCACTATATGACTATCGTCTATCCGTGATACGCAGTTTATTGAAACAGTCATCTGTTGTTCTCCCGTGTGTGATCAGTCGGATAACTGAACATATCCGGGAAGAGAAAAAAGCCGGAAAAGTTCAAAGTTTCCCAGGGGAAACGTAAAGATACCATTTATATCTGCAAGGTTTGTGACGGATCTCTTGGTTATTGCTTGGACTGTGCAAAGTTGACCCACAAATAAGTATTATTTTCAAATATATTATCATTGTATCCTACTTATAATATTTCATTTATATTACATATTTTATAGACATAAAATATCATGCAAAAATAAAGCATTTTGAAACTTATTTTCATTATTTAGTTTCATTTTTTCGCATCACGCGCCAGCGCGTAATGTGGCATTTAGGAAATAATTTTACTTCCAGTGCCTATCACCAGTACCTTCTAATAGCAGAAAGCCTGACTACCACGTGACCGAATGGCTGTGACGTTGCATCCGAAGGCTGTCGCTTTCTTCTAAGTGACGCTTGAACAGAGGCTTGTTACTATGTTGTTTACCATAAACAAATCACTCATTTTCGACTTATTTTTCAAAATATATTGTTTTTATTCTGTACAATAATCAAGAACATGCCTTATAAATGTTGCGTAACTGCCTGTAAAGGCAATTATGATAATGGACCCAAAGTTTCTCTGTTTCGATTCCCACGTGAAGAAGATTTAAAACACAAATGGATTCGGGCAATTCCGAGAGAAAACATGGAAGTGACCAAACATTCCAGGGTAATTAAATTAATTTTATTGTTTCATTTGCATCATGTTTGGCTAGTTATTTTAATTTTGATTTTTTAAATAACATTAACAGTAATAGAAAATTTCAAATGAAATCAAAAGTAAATTCCTATGGATTTTTTTAAAGAATTTATTAGGCATTAAATTCATATCGTTCAAATACAAATTTTCATAGAAAAGTAAAATAATTATTAATTTTTCGATTTATTAATGTCATTAAAATGCGTAGGAGTAAAAGAGAACTATAATAATACTAACTCTAAGCTATTTCGAAATTAATTTCAGAATGATCTTAATGTTGTTTCGACAATCTATTATTAGAAAAGAAAAGACTGAGATTTCTTTGTTGCATATACGTCAGTTTTCTTATTAATTTTATTTATTTATTGTTTCATAAGAATGATTTGTATTTTAATTTCGTATTTTTATTTTTGAATATTTTAATAATATTAATAATTAATAAAAAACTTCAAATAAAGTCACTTCCTGTAGAATTTTGTTTAATTTGTTATGCATAAAATCCTATCATTCAAATTAAAATCTTTATAGAAAAACATTCATCTGTTTTTCCATTTATCAATAATAAAAGAATGTTTGTGATTAAAAGAGAATGAGTAATATATTAATTGTTAAACTCATAGCTCTTTGGAAATATTTTCTAAATGTATCCTAATGATCATATGAAATAGAAATTAGTAAAGAAAGACTTACTTCTTTGTTTTAAGTATATCAGCTTTTTTATATTTAAATTTTAATTCTAGGTGTGTGAACTGCATTTTAAACCAACTGATATATTAAGAACTAGTGAAACTTTTGATGAGAAAAATGGTAAAAAAATCATCGTAAACCTACAAAATCCAAAATTACATCCTAAAGCTGTACCGTGTATCTTCAAAGGATGCCCCAGTTATTTAACAAACGAAATAAGTCATCGAGAGGATCCATCAACTAAACAGCAAAGATTTGAAAATACACAACTGAGTAAAGCAATTGCTCAAAGTAAAAAGAGTGATTTAGAATACAAACAAAAGTATTAATTTACAAATTTAGAAGAAATGAAAAAATGCTTGGAAAATATACACATTCCGGATTATTGGAGTGTAGTCAATAAAAATAGTAATTTTATGTTTTTAAATATTGATTGTAATCCATATCCAAATTTGTTTGCTTCTGTAGTTATTGATGGAAATTTGACTATAAATGGTTTTATTAAAAATGTGCCAATAAGAAAAGTAAGTAACTATTCTTTACCATTTCATATTAATAATGTTATTGATCTTAGTAATATACTACAAAATATAAAGCAAATTAAATTAAATGAAAATTATGAAGATCATGAAACAGATTTATATGACTTAATTGATAATATTTTATCCTTTTTGTCAGAAAATACTGTAAATAAACTGCAGAGAGATGTTCTAAGTTTTGTAAAGGAACAAATTTCTTTGTTAAAAGGTTATATAACTCGTCGTCGATATAGTCCTAATTTTTTAATTTTATGTACTTTATTATACTCTATTTCCCCTCATGCATACAGATTTTTATACAATTTTTCTTCTTTAATTTTACCACATCCAAACACAACAAAACGATTATGTTCAAACTATAATTTAAATCCTCAAATTGAGCAAATAGATATAAATGTACTTTCCTATATTAAAGAAAAATATTTATTTTTGGAAGAAAAAGATAAAAAAGTTGTGTTATTAATGGATGAGATCCATATAAAGCCATATTTAGATTACAAAGGCGGTGAATTATTAGGTACATCTCATAATAGTTGTGATTTGGCAACAACTGCGTTTGTATTTATGGTGCAAAGTATTACTTCCAAGTATAAGGATGTGGTGCATATTTTTCCTGTCAAAAAATTAACAGCTGAAATTTTATTTTCTATTTTAAAAAAACTCATTATTGGGTTGGAAAAAATTGGCTTTATTGTATTTTGCATATCTAGTGACAATAATGCAATTAATAGCAGAGCGGTATCTTTTTTCTCAAATCCCCCAAAACTTTCTATAGTCTATAAGCACCCTTCTGATATATCAAGACATTTATTCTTTATATTTGATAGCGTACATTTATTTAAGTGCATACGTAATAATTGGCTAAACAAAAAAATTCTGAAGTTTGTATGTACTATCCAAATTTTAATAGACCTGGTGACACAAGTCAAAAACTAAAACCTGCATCTTTAACATTATTGAGAAAAGTACATGAAGCTGAGTCAAATGAATTGGTGAAAACATGCCACACATTAACTGCAAAATCTTTGCGCCCTTCTAACTTAGAACGTCAGAATGTTCAGTTGGTTGTAAATGTATTTAATCAGCATGTTGTAGAGGGTCTAAAATTAGCAGCTTCTAGATTCAATTTTCCAAATTTTGATCCAACAGCTGAGTACATAAAAATTATCACTAGTTGGTGGGACATCATGAATGTTCATTCTATTTATAAAGGTAGTCGTAAATGTAATTGGTATCAAGAACTATTGACATCATCTGCATCTGATAAAAAAATTCAATATTTGAATGCATTTTGGTGTTGGCTTGATACATGGGAAAAAATAAAAACAGACACTGGTCATCTAACAAAAGAAACACACAAAGCATTAAAACACACAACACATGCCATTATAGAAATAGCATGATATTGTATAAATGAGCTTAAACTTTATTATATATTAACTGGAAAATTTCAAACAGATTCCCTTGAAGAAAGGTTTGGTGTTTATAGGCAACTTGCAGGTGGTCAATACAACATATCAATTATACAGGTTTTTGAAATAGAAAAGAAACTGAGAATACGCAGTTTAATGGCTCACATATATTTAAGTCAAATAACCATGATAAAATTACTATGTCTTTAAATAATAGTATTGATTTTTCTAATGTTGAGGAACATGAAATAGATGATAATTTGGAAATAAATACATCTGAAAAATATATCGCAAATTTAAAAATTTCTGAAAGTAAACTTACATATATGCTGGTTACTGTTCACATTCTTGTATGAAACATTTTAAATGTCTTCATTGTAAGAATTATCTGGTTTTAAATGATTTTATTGTTAATGCTGAAGAGATTACAAATTCTTCAATTCTTATAAAAAATATGGACAGAGGTGGATTAAAATACCCTTCTGATCATGTTGTAACTATAGTAATTTATTGTTATTTAGTTATAAGTAAACTATTATCTACTGAAAATGAAAAGGAATTCCTTAAATGTTCTAATCATAGAGCATATGCATTTTCAATAATTAGAAGGATTTAAAATGAATCTGAAATTTACCTTCCTTTTGAAAAATGTGAAAATGGACATGCTGCTGAAGAAATAAAATTATTCATTGTCAAATCATGCATAAATATATTCCTTAAAAATTATTGCAAAAAAATTAATGATTCTATAGTGATTAATGCTCTATCTAAAAAAAGAAAACTTCAAACTTTTAATAATTCTTAAAAAAAATTACTTTTTAATGCAATTTGAAATAGAAATTGTATCCTGTATCTTTATTTCCTTTTAAAACAAAAATAATTTTGAAAATAAATTTCAGTATATTCAAATAGTTATATTTTTATCCATTATTATGAATGCATCCAAATAAAGTGAATAAAAATGTAAAAATGTAGTAATTATGTATATGGTTTAAATTTGTTCTAATGTATGTAAATAATTTATTTGTGTTGTAATATGCAAAATTACATAGGGAAATTTTGTTTATATATATAAATATATAATTTATTAATTTTAGTCATTGTATGTATAAGATTTCAAATTGCCAAACTTGCATTATTTTTTAAAGAAAATGTTTATGTTAATATTTATTTTTCATACGAAATTTATGCATTATTTTTAGAAAAAATATGAAGAAAGTATGATTCGAATAAATTATTTTTTATTTTTCTGATTGTCTTTTCCTCTTCAACCATACAAAATTATCCCTCCCATTAATGCATTAAATATTTTAAATCTATCATACGCAGGGAATATATTTTGCTAATAAATTAATCATGTTTATTGCATTCAATAAATTTTAAAGAAATATTTTCAATTCATAATAGATTATGTTGCTAATTATTATTTTAGAATAAATTATAACACCCAAATGTTTTGCTTGAATTTTAAAAAAAATGTGCACAGGAATGATTAATTAAATATACATATAATTTTCATAAAAATAATTCTATTATTAGATTTAGCACATTAATATATAATCACCACAGATACATATTTCTATAGAAAGTACACCAAGGAAATAGAATTAATAGAATGTTTTCATTCAAAGTTATATTTAAATAAGCTTTTACATATAGTTGCTATTAATTTTTTAATATTCTTCGTGGAAACAATATCAATATTAATTTTAAAATATTATAGTAATTGATTGCGAGAAATTTTTTAAACAACATAAAAACACTGTTCCTTCGGAATATTTTAATCGTGAACGAAAGCGGTTGATTTCAACCATCGGTTGATGACGTCACAAGAGAGTGTTCAGGCTTTCTTAGCTATAGAGGGTGATGCTATCACGCGCTGGCGCGTGGTCAAAATATTCTATCAGGAAAGGCTTGCATATTACTTTCTAATCAGTATGACGCACATAATTATGTTTTATTACCACTTTTCAATCATATTTGAGATAAAATGTAAATCGGCTTCTGGGAAAAACCCACTTCTACAGTGCGGCAATAACTATCACCCCATCTTCACGTAACCAGCAGCGAACGTGTTAAAATGTATGTATATATATTTTTTTGCCCAGTATGAAAACCAAGTTTTACGTAATTTTCCTTCCTCTTTTTGTTTAACATTAATAAAATATAACAGATTTGTTTTACTTTTGAATTGTGAAATTTAATAGATAAAAATTATAAATGAGGATATTTTTATGTGTGTTAAGTTTTAACCATATAAAACACTGGTAGCAATGATTGCATCATATTATTCGATTAGGATTATTTTTTTATTTACATATTGTATCTATAATATCAGTTTATTGATAATCTGTGAATGATAAAATAATAATTATTTTCATAATTGTATTTTCCTTTTTTAATTTTAGGTTAGTTTTATGAAATTTTAATGCCTAGATAAAAATAATTTGCTGAAGTAGATATCAGAATCTAAATCCAAAGGAAAATCGAAGTATTATTGTTATAACAAATCAAATTAAACATGGAATCAAAATAATCATATTAATATAAAAATTAAATATAAGAATTGTTATATAATAATCTCTTGGAATAACATAAGAAAAAGTGTAAAAACTATAAAATGATTTTCATTCATCGAATGATATTTTTTTTATGATCTGAAATAAATTATCAGTGTGAAAAAGTTATGTGAAATATTTAGAAGACATTTTGTAACCTATTTATAAAGTTTATTGCAGTTGACTTCATAATTATCTATCCAACAACAATTACTCAAATAATTCCTGTTTATTGTTTAGTAAAAAAATTTTTTTGTGGACATTCAGACATAGGAGTAAGCAATTTATTTCATATTATTGAAGTATATTATTAAATATTTCGAAAACATGTCTTTTCGAGGTAATACTTACATCAAAAAAATTTCTTATAAAATTATTCATATAAAACTTTTACCTATATCAGAAATATAAAATTCACAAGTAACAACCAAATTTACTTTCTTTTATGTTATTATTAAAAATTTTAAAAATTATTTTATTTGAAAGTTTTTTTAAAAAAATTTTTTTCTTAATAGAAAGATCTTAACGAGGTTGTCATTTATTTGTGGCTAAAAAACGTAAAACTTAAAAAAATTTTAATACTGAGGAAATACTTTTATGAATGATTTTATGGAAAAAATTATAATTTTTTCCATAAAATCATGGAGTTTATGGATTCATTCGTGGAGTTTATGAGAGTTGACAAGGTACATAGTTACCAGTTTGTTTCGCTTTTCCAGTTGATTTTCATCAATGATCATATTATTTTCTAAGTTTGTAAACATTTGGTATATTGTTTTGAACCCTTGGTGTTTAAGGAGTTCGAGGACATTGCCCGGTTTGACATGCTTTGGGAAATACTTCCTTCGGGTATCCTGGTAGTGGCTACAGTTGAACATCAAGTGCTCGAGGTCTCGAATTTCATCATCGTGAGGGCAGAGGTTGCCTTGGACATGAAACCTGTTATGATAGGTTCCAAAGGTGCCATGCCCTGTCAGCAGCTGATTGGTGGAAAAGTCACCAAAACTCTAGTCTTGGAGACCTTGGGGAAGAGGGAATGTAGTCTCCTACATTTTGTGGAGAGCTCCCAGTGCTGTTGCCAAGTGCTCATAACTTCATCTTCGGTGAGTGTGGCTATTTGTTACCTGCTAAGTATGACGACAATGTCCACGTTATCCCTGGTGGTTGTATCTTTGGCGGCTGCGTCAGCTACTTCGTTGAGCTGGATTCCAACATGCGCCTTGATCCAGTGGAAGGAGAAGACATTGGTGGAGGAGAGAAGGAGAGCTTGAATCTTTCTGACGGTGTCGCTCTTGACATCTGGGATAGAAAGCGCCTTGAGGACTGATTGGGAATCCGTGTGGATGTGGCAACTGGAGATTTGACTTTGGATGACGAATTGCATCGTGAGAAAAATGGCGGTGGCTTCAGCCTCAAAGACATTGGCGAAGTCATTGAGCCTAGCAAGCTGTCTGTGTATGAGGTCTCCGTCGGTGAAGATGAGAGTGGCACATCTGGTTTTGTTGTCGATACGAGAATCGTCGGTGTATGCAAAGCAGCCTTAGTGGTGTTGTTATGTAGTCCATTCTATGTGACATCGTGTCCCTGGGGGAACATGATGAAAGCTGCAAGTCCAGGCATTGTGGTGGGTCCATTCCTTGTCGTTGATGGTGGCTTTGGTTCAATATTTCCAGAGTTCAAATCTCTTTTAGTAGGAGTGAGCTGTCAGGTGGTTAGGTGGGCATCCTGCAAGAATTTGGAGAGCGTCCGTGGTGGTCCTTGTAGGACTTCGGGACCCTAAGTAATGCGACTCTTTGGTACTGGGCGAGCTTGTGTTGATGCGGTTGGAATTGTTGTACCAGACCTGGCAGCCATAGAGTATGATACTCTCTACGATACTGGTGTAGATGAGCTTCAAGATAGCTGGGTGCATCCCCAAGTGGCTCTGGTGATTCTGGCTAGCTTGTTCTGCACATTTTCAATGTGGCTCTTGAGATCATTCAGATGTGGAATCCAGCTGAGCTTGGAATAGCTGATGTGGTGTCCTGAGATGGAAATTCCAGGTCTCCTTGTGATCTTTGTGGAGGACAAAGATAGTATTTTGGCATTTGCTAAGGATAAGTGTCAGTCCGTTCTGCTTTGTCCAGGAATCAACCAGTTTGAGAGCCAGCTTGGAGAACTTGTAATAGGAGTTTGAGTGCAGGAGGAGGGCCATTGTTGGTTATACATTTTATTTATCCATGAAGTTGGAAATTGTATGGTTTGCGGAATCATTTGGAAGAAGAAGGCTGTTACTTGTAGTATTCCAGATTCTTTGATGTAGTCTATACAAGTTTTTAGATGGCCGAGTACTGTGTTTTTGCCTCGATTAAGTTAGTGGTTCTTTCTGAATTTTCTTGAATTTGTGTGCTGTTTTGCATTTCTTGTGTTGCATCGGAATACGTTCTATTTTTATTTCCGATTATTCTATTATCGTTGAGTTTATTGTTAGCTGCTAATAAATTGTGTTTTTTATTGCATTTGGGAAATACTACGCAATTCCGATAGCTTGTTGTAGGGTCTCCATCACAGTTTGCGCATTTTTTGCTTCTTTTTTTATCTTTAATACATACTGTTAAGAAATGATCTCTTGCGCTGTTAACGCATTTGGGGCTGTGGTGGTATCCATGTTGATTATGATAAAACTTTTGGCCTCTGTGGCATTTACTTGGACGAGCTTTGTAAGCTTCAACGTTTATACGCATAAAAATACATTGTATTTCATATATTTCTTTTGCTAAAACTGTATTAGGTAATGTTAGTAAAAGTCGTGGCATTTTTATTATTTCTCCGTGCTTCTCACTGTCTTTTGTATGATATGTATGGCAATAATTCATGTGACACATTTAAGTGATTCGATAATTTTTTAAATATCAGTTTCTATATGTAGAATCCAAAAAACTACTTTAAGGCCTTTTTTCTTCTAAAATTGTATGTGTGCCATATTTAATGTTCAAATTTTAAAATTTTTTTATAACAGATCTGTCGGTGGTGGAGTCCGAAATGTAAATTTTAAATTCATAGAAAATTTTTCCGTACAGGTTCTTATATTTCCTGAAATTTTATTCAAGAAATTGTCGGATGTCGAATTTTTAGTGGAGTTTTATTTGATTTCGTTACAGGGCAAGAGAAAATTTCTTCATTGTTTGAAATAAGCGTAGTATTAGAATTAGCTGTAACATTTAATGTAGGCATAGTAATAAAGCTTGCTGTAACATTTAAAATAGGCATGGTATTAAAGTTTTCTGTAACATTTAAAATAGGTGCGGTATTAAAGTCTGCTATAACATTTAAAATAGGCTTGGTATAAAAATTTGCTGTAAAATTTAAAATAGGAGTCTTAATTTTAAAAAGAGATGTTTCATAATTTCGATTTTCGGGCTCACAGTTTTGAATATTGGCATTACAGTGGTCTGATGGTTGTGGGTGGGGCTTTAGAAATTAGCTTTGTGGGTGTTTTTTTCATCTTCATATATACAGATAAAACTAAAATAAACAATAAAAATTTAAATGATAAATTATAAAACATTAAAGAAGAAAAGAAGGCACATATTCTACCATACCCCATCCTAATTATGAAAATAAATTAATCATATTTTTACCACTTTTATATATTTTTAAAATTATGTAACCCAATTTTCAAATTAATTAGCTCTTGCATAAATTATAGTTCGATACGTTCATGTTCACCACATTCGGTTGTACTTTGCAGCTCATTGATCATATTTCCTAATTCTTCAATTTTATTTTTGCAGTTATTGATTTTGTAAAGCTTTTTCAGGTAAAAGCACCATCACCAGTCGGAGAAAATTCCTGCTCTGACTAAATGTAAGGAATATTGAAAATTTGAGCTATTTCCATATATATTGTACTCTACTTTTGCGTTTGACGCAACCATATTGCCCAGAATCAGGGTGCTGGGTGATTCAGCCGAATCCTCCAGTCCCAAAGTAAGCTCTACAAAAAGCGTTCCAGAATGGTCAATTGCCTATTTGATTTTGAAATTTTTACTTTTCCCTAAGGAGATGGTGAATAAGGGCTCATAAAACTCTATAAAAGAGAATGAAACCAAAATAGTTAGTTGGCAGAGCAATATCAATGCACGTCTGTCGTAAGTGGCAACAGTCTTTAGAATGATTTTAATAACTCTTACCCATTCAGAATATTGCTCTAATGTGAGATAGCCTGTTTTTTCCGAGCTACTGCTTAAGATTTATTGAAGTTCCAGTCCGAGGACTTATATTCGTATGACGTCGCTGAAGAACAACAAGAAATACATTCCGTCTGATTTCTTATTCGACGTCGTATTTCGTGGACCTTGGAGAAAATTCAACGACTAACAAACATTTATTCTGGTTGACGTTATAGTAGTCATACTTTTCATCAGCTGGTGATTCGGCTTTATCAATCTCCTACCTGCACTTTTACATCACTCAATCTATATTTTCATATCCTGTTTAATCAGTAATTATTTACTCGGAACTGTACAATAGGGAGTAGTGTAAATAGGGACTATATACTTGGAGTTTTATCCTATTTACTCAAGATTTTTTTTATTTTCTTGCATTTTGCACTGATATTTTCGTGCTCATTACTTTGTTTGTTCACTGGAGTAGCAGTCCGCGATATTTCATTTGAAATATTTGTGGATTGGGAAAAATACATTGCATTCCATTCAAATTCCAAGTAGATTACGCTGAGCAAAGACCCTCAGATTACATTCAAGTTAAGTGTGTATATAGTAATAATATCTATTATTGATAAGCTTAAATTAAGTGTTTTTCAACATAAAATATAAATAATTTTAATCAATGTTCCCTACATTGTTAGAAATAAGAAAATTGCTAAGGAACTCAAAATTGGAGACATCTTAAAATATACCGAAAAATTAAACATTTCTTGAACAATGTTCGAGACTTTAAAGCAATGAAATTTAAGGAATTATTTAATTATAAATATCTACAAAAAGACATTAAATGTCATCCAATTGCGAATTTTTTCCTTCGCAAAATAAACTAAGTCAGAGATTTAAATTTGCAAATTTTCTATATAGCCTCATTATCAAAGAGTCTTTTAAATTTTATTCTAATAATTGTTAAATTTTAGCATTAAAACACACACAAATGGAATTATCTCCCAGCTCTGAAAATTTGGGAAAAATTTGGGAACGCTAATGGCATTTGGATTTGTACTGTAATCCAAATGCCATTAGCGTCAATAAAATTATGAATAGAAATGTATATATTCAACCAGCATGTATGAAGTACGTTCGAAAAAGCAATATACGCCACAACACTCATTTCACATATTGCAAAGCTTTACATATCTTAACATACCTTAACCTTAACATACCGTAACCTTTATCAACAAGCAATTAAATTTTTTTTTTTTGCACTGCTTTCTACTTTTTGTGAAGTGGACAATCTAGCTGGGGATGGTCTTGCAGAATTTTTTACATCTGATGCAAATATGTATAAATACTTTGCCTGACTTCCTCTTAGTCAATATTTATACTCTTTCTCTGCTCTTCATTTTAAGTTTTTGTTAATTTAGATGAATGTGTAGATGCCTTTGGACAGGAACTGAACAATATGAAAGAAATATTTGAAAGACTACTGGAATACAAATTTAATTTATAGAAATTTTTACAGTTAACAATTGCTACCTCAATCATTCTCATTGACCAAGGTCATTATAAATAATTAAAATTTTTATTTCTAAGTGAGGCTCATGTAGTGAAAGTTGCCTTCTTGTAATTCCAACACATGTACACCATTTTGGTTAATATTCACAAAGATTTGGTAAATACGATTTGATCGTCCGTTAAGTACGATAAGTGGTAGTAATTTTATCTTTTGATTAAATTTGGCTGATTTATATAATACGATTTTAAATATGTTCTCTTTGTTTCAAAGTATATAAAATTAAACATCCTTTAACTAAATACTGTTATAGTATTATAAAGATAACAAAATATTAGTTCAAAATATATGAATCGTATCAGTAAAATTTTCGTGTAGAAATACTGAGTGTCTTCTAAAATCTATAATGCGTATAATAAAGGAAATTTATGAATTCTTCATATAATAATTATATATAATGACTCCATATTAAAATATATATTATAAAATAATTTATAAATTTTTCAACACATTTATGAAAACAAAAACATTGAAAATATGAGTTATTATCTAGAATCGAACTACAGATAGTTAATGTCAACACTTTACGAATTTTCTCATTTAGGATTATTCAATTTAAATGGTAATCAATTTACACACAAGATAGCAAAACGTTTTAACCCAGCAGATTTGTTACTTAAACTGATATTTGTAATAAATCTAAAGAAACAGTTCCTGAATTAAACATTTTTTTTTAACAATTTTAAAATAGAATTTTCATATTTTCTTTCACAATTTATTTTATTATTTTTGTGGGAAAAAAACTCTTGATAATAAATTCCTTATATCTGACATATAAATATGTTTTGTCCCCATAGGCATGATAAAACTCATTCACACCATTTATAAATATTTTACTAGTTATATTTAGTGAGAAAATTTGCTTTCTTTACCTTGACTTTTTATAACATTTTTCACTAACTCTCGGGAAGCTTAACGGAGTTAGGTAAGTGTACTTCTGAAGCTATGTCTTCTCCATTTCTTAGGGCAACTTCAACTTCTTCATTAAGTCCCAAAAATTTCAACTAGTACAGGGGCAAATGGGGCAACAGCGATAAACTTCACAGCAAAATTTTTAGACCAGATCTTTTTTTATTACATCTAAGAACTGTAAAACAATTTTTTTAAATATTTATAATTAGAAGTAAAAAAGTTGAAATAAAAGATTTTAAATTTTGAAAAAAAAATTTGTTTACCTTGACATATAAAATAAAATATTTTGTACTATGAGCATACTAAAAGTAACAAGATCTCAATTCATAAATGCATTGTAAGTTACAGTGAGTGAAAATAAAGGATTTCATTTTGTCTTTAATTTTTATTACACTTGGCATATTTTATTCTGTATGATAAGCCATTAAAAATAGTAAAAATTTTTATTTACAATATTGGAAGCTGTTTGGTCTGTTGCATTCCATTAATACATCCAAAGTATATTTGAAGCAATGCCGAGGCATGATCTCTAATAATGGCAGCTGATTTTGGCAGGAAACACATTTCACAGTAGCCTAGTAATTCAATCATTATATACTTGGTCAACATGTTATCAAAAACATAAATTTTGTTTTGATATCTCTTGTCTTTTAGGGGTTGCATTTTGAATGGCCACAAGTGTATCTCTTGGCAGTGCGCATATCATCAACCGTTACCAATTGCTAATTGTCTTAACGATAGGTTCCTTAGTCTTTGAGTTCAGAACAAAGAATAAAGGTTTGTAATTTCTCTGGAATTTTTTCACTGTTATTCTGTAAAAGGCAATGATTTCTGAAACCGCATTATTACAAGTAATGAGACGTGGGTGCGCTATTTCACTCGAGAAACAAAGCAAAAGTCAATTGAATAGAAATATGCATCATGGGCTGTGAGAACACAATTCAAAATTCCTCCATCAGTGGATAAAGTCAAGGCTACAGTTTTTTTTTCGATTGTGAAGAATTGTATACCCGGAATTTATCAGAAGCGCCTATCGATTAACGATGAGTTCTACTGATAAAACATGTAGATATTTACGCAAAGCGGAGTAAAATAAGCGACTTGGATAGGTAAGTAAAGGCATTGTCATATTTTATGACAATGCTAGAACTTACAATGCACGAGAAGCTCAGGATTTAGTTACCAGTTTTGGATAGGTGGTCTTGAAGCATACACCTATTCTCAATCTGAAGATTTTCGATTTCCTTGTGTTCGGCAAGTTCACAAAACGTTAGGGGGAAGACATTTTTTCCATGATTTTAAGGTTTAGACAGCTGTTCTAAACAGGCTCAAGGACCAAGGAGGGATTTTCTAACGTTAGAGCCTTAAACAATTAGTGCGATGTTCCGATAAATGTCTGCAGTGACTGAGGGATTATGTAGAGAATTAGACTGTTATATGTGTGTCATATTGTGTTATAGGGCACTTCTCAGTAAAATATTTCTTGAATTACATCTTTTTCGCGTGTAACTTACTTTTTAAACACCAGTAGTAAATCAATTTTACATTAGTTGTATAGTTCAGTAATGAAAGAAGTTTGAATTAAATATGAAATGTATAAATATATTGTGTGCAAATGTTTCGTATCATTTAACTTATTCATCATTCTTTTTTTTATAATGAAATTATTTGAATATATGCAGGATTTAAAATTAAATCTACTTTCACCTAAGAATGACAGTTGTGTAACTTCTGCTGAAACTTACAATTACATAAACTTTACATTTCAAATTTAAGGACGAAGGAACACTAATGGGTATAATGTCTTGTCATCTCCTTGGAAAATTTAAATAACTCATATTTGTTTTTCTTTTTTTTTTTTTAAATTTTATGTATACTCCAAAGTTTTTATCAGTAACACGATTACTCAATTTACTTTAGAGAGGATTCTACCTTGAAATGGTTTTCGCATGACTGTATGACGAATAAAGAAATGACAAAAAACGTTAATTTTACAACTGGTTATATAAATTAGAAACCCTCTTTTATACTTTAAAATTCAATATATCTTCCTTTTCCAAGTCTTTCAAAGCAGTATATTTTCTATGTGATGTAACTCATCTTTGTTTATTTCAATGTTTCTATATCGGATGTCAAATATTCAAATTTCAAGGATATAATTATTTTCTATATCGAGTAACTTGATTTCAAAGTTACTAATGTGATCATTAAAGGGAGACAACTTTTATTCCATTAGACTGCATTAGGATTATATGACCACGCGAAATTTCTTCAATATTTCTTCTTAGTAGTCGATATATTTTGTTGCGCAGTAGATTTGCAGATTTATTTGTACTTCAACTGAAAATTATTTAATTTGAAAATGAACTTTAGCATTGATTGAAATGAAAATCTTAATCATCAATTCAATAATTTTGCAAATTTCTATTGAAAATGTCTGCGCACATACTTAAAATGTTTAACGATGTAAAAGTAAATTTGTCACTATTGATTTGGAATACTAAATAGGGATGTGCCAAACGGTTAATTTTCAATAATCTGTAGAGATAGCAAAAGCCTTTATTTTTGAACAACTAGTTATAAACATTACGTTCCAAGGAAAACACATGTTCTGAAAAGCTTATCAAATAACGGCTTTTTGAAAAATTATTCCAAGAAATCTCTTTGGGCCTTTTGGAAATTCTATGGAGCTTTCGTGGGATGACAAAACTCAATAACATAATTTTTGTAGAGCGCGTTATTTATTAAACTGTTATTAGTTGATAACGGTTCTTAACTAACAGTTCCATTAAATAACATTTATTTCTAATAGCCTGTTTCTACTGTTATATTTTGAGATGATAACAGTTACTATTAACTGTTATAAAAAAACTAATAAAATTAGCGATTTCTGATTGGTTTAAAAATAGGGGAAAACTATTAACTTTTATGTAGGAACACCTCAATGTCGCCAATAACTAACTTTATTGGTGATAATGAGATGTTATTGGGAATATTCAGATGTTATTGGTGATACTGAGATGTTATTGGTGACGTTGAGATGTTATTGGTGATACCGAGATGTTATTAGTGATATTGAAGTCTATTAAAAATATTTTGGGAGCCAACTTATAGGATTTCTGTATGGAAAATATTTGAGTATCACTTTAATGTCGACAATAACGAACTTTGTTGGCAATATTGAGATGGTATTGATGATATTGAAGTGTATTAAATAATATTTTGGGAGGCTGGTTCGCTGGAAAATATTTGATTTTAAACTGAGTGATACATTATTAGAGTTAATCGTCTGAACATCTTGCTGTGCTTTTCTATGAAAATCGTAGAAATGTTATTCTGGAGAATAGCATTTCTTAGAAATATTGCTATTTCATGTTTTAGCCTTGTTTTAGCGAAATGGTATTCAGTATCTTATATCACATAACAGCCCATTCCAAACACATCGAAATGTGTTATAATGTAATATTTTGCTACCATTTAACATGTTATTCAAATAATAGAATGTTGACACGTAACACTTCGCTACGTATTACTGTTAATGATCATGTTACTGATATTTGTTTACATACTTATTTAATTATTACGTTTTAAGAAAAAAAGGTGAATGTGCATCTTAAATAAGTAAATTAAATATTAAAAAAATGAAATTTCAATATTAATAAATTTCCTTAGCTTTATATGATGTAAGAAAACATAATAATTATTATATTACTTATTAAAATTAAAACAAGAATTTATTTTTTCCTTGTACTCATTTTCTTCATAATTTATACTTATGAAGATGTTAACTATAACTATTAGGTTTACAAACCCTGAAATATTATGGCCGAGCTGGCAGCCGAATGGTTAGCGCTCTTGCCTTTCCTTCAACAGTTCGTGGGTTCGAATCTCACCTTGGGCATGGATGCTTGTAGTGGTTCGGAATCCACTTTAAGCCGTAGGTCCCGGTCTAATTAGCCCTAGTGTGCAAAAAATGACCATTGAGCGAAAAACAAAACTGAAATACTATGTTCATTGTATTTTGGGGAATTGCTTGCGCCTTTTCCTTTTAATAATAATATATTATGAATTTAAAAAGGATAATTATTTACACTGGTTTCCTCTTTTTTAAATAGACAGATAATTTCCTAAATGAAATAAAATGTGTTTAACTTTAATTAAAAAATGTATCCTATAAAACAATAAAAATTTATTTTATAGGAGACTCTCCTGTCTCACTCTGGCCATCATAAAATAGCCGGAAATACTTTAAAAACTACTTATGTTAGCACACATTTCATTTAGTAAATTTTCCAAAATACTTTTAGTATGGAATATGTAAAACAATTTAGCTTTGCTTATCTTTCTGTTATTTTTAAAACATCATGATAAAATTTGTAAATAATTTAAGAAAACAGCTAATTATTAAATTAATTATTGTAATAAATTTATGCACTCCAACATTTATTGTTTACATACACAAAAACTAAACTTGGTTTAGTTGTAAGACTGAAGGTTTTTGAATTAGAAGTCTTTGAGTTCGATCCCTGCTACTGTTGTAAACAAGAAATGTGTGTTACTCATTAATCCGGCATGCATATTCATATTTGTGAGTATGGATGATTTAATGTTTAATGAGTCCTTCCTTAATCCTATGTAACGAAATATTAGTTAACTTTTATGGTTAATAGTTAACTTTTATAATAACAGATGGCGGTATAAGCGCATGTTAAATTTTATGTTTATTTTGTGATTGTTGAAAAAAGAATTATTTCGTTTTTAGAATTTGTTCGACTGTAATATGTGCGTATAGGTTTATTTGAAGGGATTAATATCCTATGATGTTTTTTATTCTATTGAATTTAGATTTTTAGAGGCTTTCAGCCTATTTTTTTTATGTAAATATTGTACAAACATTTATTAAAATATATAGAAAATTATTCGAGCTTTTGCACCTTTAGTTATTGAAGTTGTTCTCAATGCTTAGTTTCGATTTTTAGTTAGTAGAAAAGAATAAAATCTTTCATTGGTGCATCGGCCGGGAAGTAACCCAATTTTGATAGATAGATAAGAATAAAAATTTGTTTAGTAATTGTTAGAACCTTAATTGATTTAGTTCAAGGAACATTGGATAGCATTTATATGCGAAGACTGAAGACTGCAAAAGGTAAAGTTTTTTAATACTTCTGTTTATGATGGATTCCAAAGCTAAACAAAAAAAGAACTACATTTCGCACTTCCATCACAAATATTTTTAAGAACGTTGACAAATTTATTGAAGATAAAAATTGTGACGAATTAGACGATTGTTTGGAACTGTTAAATTCTAAAGAAATTGAAATTAGGGATTTAGATGAGAAAATCCAAAATTTTATTAAAGATGATGATACTAAATTAGAATCAGATATTAAAACTTGCATAGAATACAGTGATAAAATAATAATAACGAAATCAAAAATCAAACGTTATTTCAAGAGCGTTGAAGCTCAAAATGTGAACTTAATTACTTCTAACGACTCATGTTTAGAAATCGGAAGTAAAAAAGAAAAGGAATTTGAAAATAATGTTAAATTACCTAAAATGTCAATACAAAAATTTTATGGAGATTATAATGAACGGAGAAATTTTTGGAACTCGTTTAAAATTACAATTCACGAAAATTCAACGTTTTCAAAGATAGAAAAGTTTAACTATTTAAAATCCTATTTGGCAGGAAATGCTTTAAGCTCTATCGATGGATTTTCGATTTCAGCATCCAATCGTGATTCGGCTGTAGAAATTTTTACCAACAGATTTGGCCAAACCCATTTGATAATAAATACGCACATGTCAAACCTCTTGAATTTAAAGCCTGTGCAAAGCTCGAGTGATGTAACAAAAGTAAGAAAATTATATGACCCAATAAATGTTCAAATTAGAAGTATCTCCTCTCTCGATATAAAACCAGAATCTTATTCTAACATGTTAATTCCGGTTTTGATGAAAATCATTCCCAACGATATTGCTTTGGAGTTCCATCGTACTAACGGAGATAGTCCAACCTTTAGTTTAGACACTTTTCTTAAATTCTTACAGACTGAAATAGAATCCCGTGAAAAAATCTCCTGTTTGTCGCTTTCTCAGAAATCAAAACCACAACTTCCGGAATCCAAGAACACGTATAACAAATATGATTCAAAGTATAGTTGGAATTCTAATGTTAAAAAAAAAGAGTTTAACAAATATTGAAAACAAAAACCGTCGGTCAGCACATACGAATTTATAGCTACATTACGAAATCGAAAGTGCATTTTTTGTTCTCAAGAACATTTATCAGAAAACTGAAAAGTTTACAGCAAATGAAAAGAGACATTTTAAAATAAAGCAATAGATGTTTTTTGTGCAAGTCTTTGAAACATAAAATTGCATCTTGCCCCTATCGACAAACAAAAGCATGCAGGATTTGTGGGGGAAAGTACTTTGAGGGGATTTGTTTTAAATCAAATGCGGCAGGCAAAAATTCGGAACCTGATAAATGTGAAGTTTCTTCTATTTCAGAAACTAAAACACAAGTTGAATTGCAAAATGGAAAAATTGTTTCCGCCGTTTCGCATGTTAACAATGTAATACTTTTGCAGACCTACACGATAAAAATTAAAGCGGGAAAAGAAAAAATATTGGCCAGGCTCCTTCTTGATTCAGGATCCATGAGAAGTTTTGTCACTCGCGAATTAACTAACAAATTAAATCTCGAACTAATTAGGAAAGAAAAATTAACTGTTTACACATTTGGGAACACCACCTCTTTTCAAAAAAATTATGACGTGGTTAATTTGAGCTTGGAACATAGAAATTCTTCTGATTTTAGAATAGAAGTTGAATTATTAGTAACTGATCAAATATCATGCTCAAACATTCCGGCTCCTAAATTAGAAGAAATTAGACAAATTCGTCAACTAAAGAATTTGATACTCGCAGATTCGCTCGATAGTGAGGAATCAATTGGAATTTTAATCAGAGCAGACTATTATTATGATATAGTTATGGGACACATTAAGCGTTTAAATAGAAATCTTGTCGCAGTTGAAACTATTTTTGGTTGGTGTTTCTATCATTCAATGTTGTTGTAGGGGAAGATTTAATTTCTAAGCAAATAACAAAATTTTGGAGTCTAGAAAATTCAGGACTTATTAGTGACAAAGAAAATTTAGATTCAACCGAAAATAAAGTAATTAAGCATTTCGAATCCAATATAATATACGAAAACTCTCATTACAAAGTTAGAATGCCTTGGAAATGTGACACTTTAGATTTGAATGATAATTGGGAAATCGCAAAACAAAGGTTCGATCGTCTTAGGAAACGGTTTATAAGAAATCCAGACCTATTTCTTGAATACCAAAATGTAGTACAGGATTATTTAAATCAAAATATCATTGAACCAGTTACAGATGTTCTAGGTGAGGAAAACGTTACATTTTACTTGCCACATAGAGAAGTAATACGCAAGGATCGAACCACGAGCAAATTATGTATTGTCTTTGATGCGTCATCGCATCCCCCAGGCTCGATTTTTCTAAATGACTGTCTTCATGTTGGACCTAATTTATACCCTGAGATATTCGACATCCTATTAAGGTTTAGATATAATCCTGTTGCATTTACTGCAGACATCAGAGAGGCTTTTTTGCAAATTGTCATAGATGAAAAGGACCGAGATGTAACTATATTTCTATTCTCCGATTTTCCCTTTGATGAAAACATCCCCCCTAATATATATAGATTTACTCGAGTGTTATTTGGGATAAACAGTAGCCCGTTTCTCTTAGCCGCGACTATTAGACACCACCTGATAAAATATAGAGTGGTCTATCCTGCAACTGTGGAACTTTTAGATGAGAATATATATGTTGATGATGCAATCGGAAGTCAGCCGACAATCAGAGAAACTTTAACTACAATTCTAGAATCGATCAAAATTTTCAAAGAAGCTAGTATGCATTTGCATAAGTTTCGTACTAACTCGAAAGAATTAAATGAATTGTGGATAAAGGAAGGTGTTATTTCAGATGAATATCCAGATTCCTTTGATAAAGAAAATCTCCCTTTTAAGGTGTTAGGTATGGCATGGGATAATTCCAACGCTCTGTTGTATTTTGATGTTCGAAGCTTATTGTCATTTTTGTCTAAACCTATAGAAACGAAAAGATTTATCTTACAGGTGTTAGGTCGGATTTTCGACCTTCTAGGAATTTTGGGACTTTTTACTGTTAGAATAAAGTGCTTGATTCAAAAGATCTGGTCGTCGCGTGTAGATTGGGATGAACCACTACCAGTAGATTTGACTTCCCAATGGAGAAGCTGGTGTGAGGAGATTCCTCAAATGGCCAAATTATCTATCCCTCGTCATTACGTTTTCAAATTCTCAAACTTTGATGTCCAAAATATCGAACTTCACTGTTTCTCAGACGTAATCACGAAAGCATATGGTACAGTTGCCTACTTACGTTTCACAACAAGCAATGATGAAATTAAAACTGCCTTCGTTGCTTCTAAAAACAGGGTAGCTCCACTAAAAACTCTCACTATGCCTAGGTTGGAGTTGATGGGAGCATTATTGTCAGCAAAGTTAAGTAACAATATTTTAAAATCGATGAAGTTAAAAGTACCGTGCTTTTTTTGGACACCCTCGACAATCGTTTACTTTTGGATAAGAAAACAACCCGAATCCTTCAAACCCTTTGTGAAGAATCGTGTCAAGGAAATTCAAAAATTAACCTCACCTCAAAATTGGCATTATTGTCCTGGCGTAGACAATCCTGCAGATTTCGTATCTCAGGGATCGAAAATCTCTAAATTGACGGATGAACCCATTTGGACCCAAGGTCCAAAGTGGCTTCAGCTCTCTCCTGAACTTTGGCCGAAATTAGATCTTACAGATACAATTGACGAAGCCAAACTTGAATATCGAAAAATATCCACTGATTTATATTCTTGAATGCACTATCGGAAATATTGATAACCTTTTTGACGTTTCAAAATATAGTGATTTAGAGAAACTGTTGAGGGTCACCGCTTGGATAAAACGCTTCGTTTTAAGATTGAGAAAGTGTAGCAGAGTTTAGGGAACTCTAAAAACAGAAGAACTACTAGAAGCTGAAAATTTCTGGATTGGGTCTTAACAAAAAACATTTTTTGCCGAAGAATATAAATCCTTGGAAGAAGGTAGATCGATTGACAAGATTTCCCCTCTGTACAATTTTGTCCCATATATTGATGAAAAAGGAATCATGAGAGTAGAGGAAGATTAGAATTTTCTAACTTTACCCTAGATAATAAAAATCCAATAATACTTCCTAAAAATTGTAGATTGACCTATTTAGTTGTACATGAACAACACGAGAAGATAATGCATGGAGGGAATGCTGCAACTTTGGCTAAGATTAGATCTCGTTTCTGGGTCCCGAAAGGACGTCAGTTAGTCAAAAAGACGATAAAAATTTGTTTCATTTGCCAAAAATATTCAGCCAAACCTGCAAACCAGATGACAGCACCCTTACCTGAAGACAGAATCCTTGAATCACCCCCATTTTCTGTTTGTGGTGTTGATTTTGCTGGACCAGTTTACGTAAAGAATTCAAAGGATACTCAAAAATCATATATCGCATTATTCACATGTGTAGTAACCCGAGCCTTACATCTGGAACTAGTTTCAAATATGTCGACCGATTCATTTTTACTTGCATTTCGCAGATTTTTGAGTAGAAGAGAAAACTGTAAAATCATCTATTCTGATAACGCTAAAAAAGAAGTTGAGAATTTTTCTAGAATTTTAGAAGATGATGTGTTTAAGAATTTTATTGCCAAAGAGACAACTCAATGTAAGTTTATCATTGAACGAGCCGCATGGTGGGGAGGCTTTTACGAAAGACTCGTGAGATCCGTCAAAAACTGTTTGAGGAAAGTTACAGGAAAAGCGTTGTTAACCTTTGAGGAAATGTCTACTCTATTCGTCGAAGTAAAAACTGTTCTTAATTCACGACCTTTGAACTATGTTTATAATGAGAATGATGAGCCACAACCCTTGACAACAATGCATTTCCTGAGCTTTGGACAAAGTAATCCTAAGTACCCTCTAACTTTCGCTGAAATTATCAATAGCGAAACAACAAGAAAGAACTCTCTGAAAAAGAAAGCATTATCAGGAATTGCTGTTAAAACAGTTGTGGAGTAAATGGAAAAACAATATTTGTTAGACCTTAAAACTGCTCACTCTTTAAAAAATCCTGATTTTCAACCCGAACTAAAATTAGGTGATGTTGTGCTGATTCAAGGAGATAACAAAAACAAACTGTTATGGAAACTAGGCAGAATTATTAAAGCCATTCCTGGACGTGACGGTAAAGTCCGATCCTGCGAATTAAAAACCGGAAATGGTACTTTGAAAAGACATTTATTGTACAACATTTATATCCTCTTGAACTATATTGAACTCTTAACATTTCATACATATTTTTTTATTTTATTTAAATACTGAATTGAATAATTTGAACTTGTTTAATAACTTACTTTCTTAATATTTGTATTTATTATTAATTCTTTTTAATTTGTTAAATGCCTTCCTATTTGATTTTTAGATAAAATATTTGTTTCTTGTATACTTTGAATATTGAAAAGTATTGTTGATATTGATGTAATTTAATTCAACTATTTACCTTATTATTATTATCTTTTTTTTGTGCTGCATTTTTGAAAAATCTGATTAACAGAAATTTTGTTTCTTAGAAATGTAAATTTTTTGTTTATGAATTTATTTGAATAGATGAACTCCTGTCAGAGTTCAAGTGGGGAGTGTGTAACGGAATATTAGTTAAATTTTATTGTCAACAGATCGCGCTATAAGCGCATGTTAGATTTTATGTTTATTGTGTGATTGTTGAAAAAAGAATTTTCTCGTTTTTAGAATTTGTTCGACTGTAATATGTGCATACAGGTTTGTTTGAAGGGATTAATATCCTATGATGTTTTATTCTATTGAATTTAGATTTTTATAGGCTTTCAGCCTATTCTTTTTATGTAAATATTGTACAAACATTTATTAAAATATATAGAAAATTATTCGAGCTTTTGCACCTGTAGTTATTGAAGTTGTTCTCAATGCTTAGTTTCGATTTTTAGTTGTTAGTAGAAAAGAGTAAAATCTTTCACCTATATTTGGTGTATGATCAAGTAATTTAGAGTAATATTTAATTGTTAAATTATCTGCTATATAACCTCAAATTTAAATATATGACTTTTAATTTCATGAACATTCGTTACCTTAAAAGTAACGATAAATAGTTTGCTGCTAAATGGATAATTATGTAAGATGCGAATCTAATTTCATAAGAAAGTCGCAACCTATAATGTATACGGATATGTTTTCTTTTGTTAAATAAAAATTTAAAAAATATATAAAAATTTTTATCTATCATAATGTATAAAATTTTTGCTTTTATACGTTATGATACATAAAATTTTTTTTAAGTGTTATAAATAAAATTAAAGCTTCAGAAGTAAATCTCAGTGCAGTCTTGAAAAATTTTTTGTATTATTGATAGCTAAGTTAGACGTATTTTTATGATGTTTTACATTTAATTAAGTTATGAAAAGAAAAATGAAATAAATATGGTTAAGCAAGTAAAACAATATTTAGGAAAATCTATATTGCCATTATATATATATAATATTTTGATATTTCGCTCTGAAGAAGTAAATTAATTTTTATATGCTTAAAAATATGACGGCAATATTAAAATTTGAATCTGTGTAAATAAAAAAAGTATGGAATTTATAGATTCATTTATTTCAATAAAACCATTTTGCTTATATATATTTTTTAATATTTATTTACATCTTTTACTATGCATGTACATCTTCATTGAAGACATTCTAAGCGTCTTTACAGAAATATTTTTAAAATTTTCTTATGATTTTTTTCTTTATTCGAAATAAAATATTTTAAAATAATAACTAATCCTTTCTTTACTGCTCTCTAATTGGGTAGTTAATGATTACTTTTACTGGAAACTAATAATTTTTTTTTAGAAATTATGTCACATTCCATTGTATGATTTTCAAAAATTTTGATCGATGTAAAAATATTTGTAGTAAGTTTATATTATTTTATTTAATTATATATATATCTACAAGAAAATTTACAAAAAAATGATGGCCGACATGATTACAGTAATTAAGTATGCCCTTAATTTGTACATAAATAATATAAAAAATATGTATAATACATAGCTACATATTGTGGACGGTGAAGCTAACGTTAGTTTACAATAGTTATTGGTAACTGTTATCAACTCCAAATATAAAAGTAGTAACAGGTTTTTGAAAAATAACCGCTTAGCACATCCTTAATAAGAAGAGAGGGAGACGGGGGGGGGGAGAAAGCAAAATTTGCATGAAAACACAAAAGAAATTTCTCAGTTAATAGGACCTGATGTTGGCTTCTTTTTTTTTACCTACTTGTCTAAGTTGATTTGTTTGTGTTTTGCTTAAGTGTTGATCTTTAATCTTAATACTGGTCATGGTCTATTCATATTTGCGGCTTTAAAAATGTTGTAAATTGGTATCTTCTCTAGTCCTTTGTCTATACAGCAATGTCTGGGAAATTGCTGCAAAACTCCTGTTTTATCGAAAAAAGTAATTAGGGATATTAGTATCACACAAGACATACATATGATAGATTCATTTTCAAAGTGCAATGATGACTTAGAATTTTCTGAAAATTTTGCTCCGAAATTGTTTGCAGCTGCCTAAGATGACTGTCAGCTGCACCGCTAGAAATTTGGCAAGAGTAGCAGACTACTTTACTCAGCATTAACCTGCTTAAATAATTTTTATTTTTAAAATTTATTTTTGATTTGTATATCCCATCCTTGGGTATAAAACTACTTACTATTCTCTAAATTTTTAAAATTCTTTAGTAAAATGGAGCTTATAAGTCCGTCTTTTATCTGTTAATCATAAGTATTCTTCCTTTTTAATCTATGGGACTATTTCGTTATTTGCATTTGAATATTGTTTGTCACGATACTTTGGAGAAAACTATAGTTTGTGCATTTTCTATGGTTAATTCTACTTTGCAGCGTTGAACCAAATGCTAAGTTTATTTATACATTAGTTTAAGGTGTTAATAATTATTTCTTAATTTTTATATTTGATTAATATCAGTATCGTCTGCAAACTGTGATAAGATTGTATTCGCATGTTTTAGGATATATTGGCTTAAATCACTAATTTCCTAGCGCTTGGCCAGAGTGAAATATCATTTCTCCTTTTCTAAGTATTTCCTTCTCCAAAATGGGCTCCCGCAGGGAACTGTGACTAGGTGTATCATGTTTAACATCATGATTGATGAAGTGATTACTAGATTGATGGAGGTTCCGGGCATTAAATTCCTGGCTTTTGCGGATGGTTTGGTTATTTACACGACCGGAGGTGACATTTTTGACCTAAATAAGTCTATAGTTTATGCTGTGAAGTTTTGGGGGAATTAGTGCAATGAATATCTTGTAACTGTTAACACTGAAAAAACGGTGTACCAATTTTTTACCCTGTCAACAAAACACTCTCAGTTCAATATTTCTTATAATGGAAAAACTTTAACTCAAGTTGACAATTATCGCTACCTCGGCGTATTTTTTGATAATAAGCTTTCGTGGAGAAGGCACGCTAATGAGATGGCTAATAGAGGCAATAATAGACTCAAACTACTAAAAAGATTATATCGCATCATTTTGGGTTTCTCAACTGATACCCTTTTGACCACATAAAAAAGTTATGTCAGGCCTGTTTTGGAATATGGAGGTAAACTCATAGACTGCTTTTAAAACTTGTCAGGATGCTATTGACTTGACACAAAAGAAGGCACTTAGGATTATTACTGGTGCTGCTGGCTCCACCCAAATCGCTGCCATGGAGCTTCAGACAGGTATTGAGCACTTAAATTCCAGAAGAGAATTGCAAGTGTGAAAGGTGTGACATGACAGGTGTGAAAGATTGAATTTACTTCATTGGAGACAATACTCCCCCGCTACCCCTAGACTGAAAACACATAAATCATCTGTCTCTCGTGCTAATGAACTCTATACATTTTACGACATCACGTCAACTATACCTTTCCCACCACAGTTTGGCTCCTCTCCACCTACAATTAGAACTCCTATCTACAATCTTATCATCGGTACGCCTGTACAGAAATGTGATGAAATTCCTGACGCTCTTGAAGCTATTTCCTTAGAAATTATAGCTAGAAAGTATCCTAGCTCTGAATGGATCCACATTTATACTGATGGTTCTGCCTGTGATGGAATTACTCTGACTGAGAGAATGATCGTTGATAGAATACAGTTTTATCTTGACGGTAAAGGATTTATCTCTGAGAGACAAGCTAGGAAATACTACAGAACAAATAGTCAGACTCAGTCAACAAATCAAAGATGGTTTTCATAGAAAAGAAAGTTCTCTTGCAGTCTTTATTGACTTTAAATCAGCGTTTGACCGTGTTCGGCGAAAACTGTTACTAAAGAAGCTTCGTCAGATGGGCATCTCTGGCCACCTTTTTAAATGGATCTTTGATTTCCTCTCATAACATTTTATTGACATAAATTATGGAAATGCTAGATCGGGTTTCAAGCAAACTACTCAGGGTCTCCCTCAGGGTTCTGCTTTAAGACCTGTTTTATTCAACTTGATGATTAATGATCTCATATGCAACATCTCGAAGACCTGCCCTGATGTTCAGGTTTTGTTATATGCAGATGATCTGGTCCTTTGGACAACTGGCAACAACTTTCAAACACTAGAGAGGGTTATGAATTCTGCCCTGGAATTTTTATTGAAATGGACTAATGACAATGAGTTCTCTATCAACACTGACAAGACCAATTTTGAGCTTTTTAGTTTGAGTACTAAACAGAATCAGATTATTTTAAACTTTGATAACAAACCACTTCAGAGAATTGATTGTGCTAAATACCTCGGTTTTCTTATAGACCCAACACTCACCTGGAACAAACAGGCATCAAAAATCACTGAAAATAACTCAGGCCGAATTAATTTATTAAAAAGACTAGCTGGTGTTAAGTGGGATGCCACTCAGGATGTTTTGGTCACGACTTTTAACTCTTTCATCCGACCGATCTTCGATTATGGAACCGAAATTTTATCACTGCCTCAGATGCTGTTTTATCAAAACTCAATGTCGCTCAAAACAGTGCTGTTAGGCTTATCACTGGGGCAACCTTCTCAACTCTAATACCAGTTCTTGAATTTCAGACTGGCCTTGACTGTTTGCACGATAGGAGAGTTTTTGCTACTTTGGTTCTTGGTGAAAGGTTACTACATAGGGATTGTTTTTGAACTAACTATCGACTAAGTATTCTGAGACTAAAAACACAACGAACATTTTTATCAGAATTCCAGAGAATTTCCAGCTCACTTGGCACTCCAAGTACTCACTCGACAATTGGATGCACAATTATAATGACGGATCAGCTGAGAGAAGTACTGAGAGAGCGGGAGCTGGTGTCTTCTCCAAATTTTTCCAACTCAAAGAGCCTTTGGGAAAAATTAAGACAATTTTGATGGAGAAATGTATGCAATTTACATCGCTGTCCAAGAAATTTTAGATTTCTCGGAAATGAAATTTGTCCTTCTTGTTGACTGTCATGCTGCCATTCATACAGTGGCAAATTATACTCTCCTACCAACATCTATAGAGTTTAACTGTAAGACCATTAACACTTTACTATCTACGAGAAAGGAAATTACTTTACAATGGATCCCTAGCCATTGCGGCTTGCCTGGTAATGAAAAAGCAGACAATCTCGCGAAAGAGGCTTCTTTTTTAAGCCCTCCATATACTCCCCTACTGGTCTGAGAAATGTCAAACTCCTTCTAAAACGGGTTATCCATCACCAGCGAAAAACTTATTACAAAGAGAATGCAGTTTATGCCTCTTGGAGGACCCTGTTGAGCTCATGTATCCCCAGAGATCTACCTAGATCTATAGGGGTCTTCTGCTTCAGGTTACTTACTAAGCATGGTTTTCTCTAGAAACATTTATATCACATTGGGCTTGTGGATTCACCCGACTGCATTTTATGTAAGGAACATGTTGATATAGATGGCGAGCATCTTTGGAAATGTACTGCCCTCCAGGAAGCCCACACTTCTTCACATTTCAAGAGGCTCTCCATTCCTGGAGATACTTCATTTCTTTATTGGACTGCAAGACTTATTATGCTCGAAAGAGCCAACATAAGGACGTAAAAAAAAGATTTTGACACTTTAATCTATGAGAAAAGCATTTGATAAGATGGGAATAAAATTGATCTAAAAGATAATATTATTTGATAGGTAATAGTAGCATTTTTGTGTGAAAATTATATATGAAGTGTGAGATATTCTGTCAATTGTAGAACATAATTATTTTAAGCAATATGATTTTATATTAGAGCTTTTATTAAATAACTGTTTCTGATACATCATGCAGTAGCTAAGTTTCTTGTGACATGATTATATCTCACACACACACACACATGACAATAATTAAATCAAATTTTCTTACTTTATATATTTCACAAAGATTAAAAGCTTTCTTAATCCAATCTTGCTTGAACATAACTTAAGAAAACCGTAACGAAATACTTATTATCTTAATTAAAATGCCCGCTTTAAACACAAATTATTGTACACTAGAGACTCAAAAAGGAAACGAATTTCTTAATTTTTTGTGACCGAATATTGATAAATTGCTTTTTACATTCTCAACAATTTAACCTTCTTTTAAGATATTTGGTGGACAAGTTTGATGCCGATGTTGAGTCCTGTGTGAGTCCAGATGCACAAATAGAGATAACATGTAAGAAGTTTGATTCTATTATTATAATTAACATTGCTTTTGTATGTATATGAACTAAATTGTTCAGTCTAGGAGAATTTAGGCTTGTTTCTATTCCACGATATCTTATATATGTAGAATGGTAAACAGATTTTATCCCACACTTTTAGATTGAATTTCTAGTATAGGTAAATTATTTTAATATGTTAAACCTGATATGATATCTCGCGGCTTTGGAATAAAAATTTTATCATTTTAACTTTCTGGAACGTATGAACTTAAATTGCCTTCCCTGGTAACTATTCATTTTTCATTTGATCTTATCTCATGTTAGGATTGAGGGAAACGAAATGGCTGATTACATGGTCTTTACTGCTGTTGAGGAGGGTGTTCGCCCCTGTGGGAGCCTCACATATAGTGAGATCTGCTCCCTTACGAAGATGAAATTAAGCCGAAGGAAGATTTCTTCAAAATCATCTACGGTAATTTGGAAGAAACTGAGGGTGGGGGTCATTTCGGCTTTCGCCTAGAAAATATCAAACAGTTTTCTTGCATTTCATGAGTGGCATGTCAGAGAGCTAACTTTCTAGCAGGCACAGGAGATCTTCCCTGAGTGTCATTGATACGGGGTAGAAAGGGTGACCCCTGCTCATATTTCAGTTTGCTTAGATTTTAAAGGGTACTGTGGTCTTTCAGAATCCTCTATTGTTTTTGTACTTTTTTGTACATTTTTGAAATAATGAGGATTGTCTTGGAAAGCTATAAACAATCTGGAAATAGTAACAAAAAGAAATCAAAAATAAGTTATGTTGCAAAATATTTAACCATGATACGTTATCTTAAGATTTAACATTGCTGTCAGCGATAGTACTAAATTAATTATTATTAAAAAGAATATAATGCAGTTATTGGGAAATGTAAAAAATATTTTTTTTATTTGTTCATGATCTTATTTATTTTTGAATACATATAATTTATTAGAGTTTTCTTCGTTTTATCACTTTTTAAGGATATATGAATTAATAACCTTGAGATTAATGAAATGAAAATTTAATTTATAAGTAGTTATCGCGTTATTTTCAAAAACAAATATTTTCTTTAACTTTCGATTGTAAGTATATCCAAAACACTTAAAATATGTGTTAAGAACGAGTAAAATACATATTAACAAAGACTTGATTTATAATTATTGATACGATACAGATAAATTTACGAATAATAACAATTCTCTAGAAATTAAATATAGAATAGAAATTCTTTAGCATTGACACTGAATTCAAATCAACAAAGTACAAAAATTCTTCTTCTCACATGGATTCATACAAGTAAATATTAATACAAAAACTATTGTAAAAGTGATAAAATAATATTAAAATTATATATCATGAGTAAAACACATAGTTAACTAAAAAAAGTTATGTGAGGTTCAAAAAAACTAAATGTTATAGAATTTATTTACTGTTGCTATAAATTAATTTTTGTTGACAAATTTTTATTACTTATTAAATAATATTTATTAATGTCAAATAGTGATCAAATAACAGCTGCATTTAATAGGTTTAATAATCAACTCAAAGAAAATGAAGCGTTGTTATTGAAAAGTTAGGCAGAATACTGGTATTAAAATTTTATTTTGAGTCTCTCAGTTTTAAACTTTATTTTTTTTTTACATGTACTGTCAATGAAAATGTTGTATCTTAGAAAAAAGTTTACTTCTTTTATATACTTTCTGCGTGTTTAGTTTTAGTATGCTGAATCTAAATTTACTTCAAAAATTAATATTTCGTTTATTAGATTATAATAAGCATTTGTACATGAAAAATTAGCAATATAACGAATCTTTCTTGGCATAATTAATTTGTTATTTAATCATTAGTTTATCATGAATTCATATTTCCATAGATTATATAAAATTACTTTCTTAAATTTTTATGAAAGCTAACTTAAGGAATTTCAAAATTTCTATATTTTTTCTAGATGTGGCCACGGAAGAGAAAGAACCAATTAGTGAGCAACACAGCGTGACACATTCTAACTTTATGATTTCACAAAATGTCATACGATGGAAAAGACAAATGCATGAACAGAGGGAGGAAGAAGAGATTACTGCGTCCTGGATAAGAAGACAATACGAAGAAGAACAAGCAATGTTCTCGAGATTAGATTGGGATGAAAGTGAATCTAAAAGCGAAGATGAGCATATAAGCGTCAGGTTTCCCATACCCAGAAGCGCCCCTATCCCCATACCAAAGAGACCCAAAATATCTCTGTATCCCTGAAAGTTATATAATTATTGAAATGACTATTTAACAACGCCATGTATTGAAATGTATATGTGTATAGTAATGTGTGCAATACCAAACCAATTTAACGTGAACATGTTTTTTACTGTGAACATTTTCTGATGTTGTTATTACTTACGACATTTGGACAAATCAAGCTCGCTAGCCGACAGCTATGCGAAATTCAGTCAAAAGTGTGCGTCTTTCGTTTTAATCAGAATACCACAAAACGAAAGCACGTCTTTGCTCTAAGATTCCTCTGATAGGTGGCATCACCAATAATTTACTCTCTCAATCTTGACTTAGATCTAGAGGGAGAAAAAATTCTCTCCAGATCATTACACCCATGGTAACTACTCAACGACTGATCACAGGACTTTAAATTTCACAGATTTAACGAGCTCATATAGTTTCTAATATAGTTAATTTTGTCGTAATTTTTAGTTTTTTTTTTTTTAATTTTTCTATTTCTTTCTCTCACACACGCGCGCGCGCGCGTTAATTTATTACAAGGACTTATGATTTAAAAGGGGATTGAAAATCACTACAAGCATCTACATATGTGTTACCACGTCAAACATCATGATAGTCGTCGAACACATGACTTGTTAACCTTAAAATCAGAGTATTCACCACTGAAGCTCTAATTTGATATGTTTAAAGGGAAGCTCCATTTTATTAATAATTATAAAGTCGAACAAATTTGTATCAAAATTTTTTATTTTTTAAGGATCTGAATGTGGTCATCAATATGACTTTGTTACTTTCTTTCTTTGCAATCTTTCTTACTTCAATAAAGAATATTAATATTATTTTATAAGTTCTGATTATTTCCCCGGTCTACTGGGCAACTATGAACATTTTATGTACATATGTTTAATTATGAAGTATCCCATTTTTTTCTAACAATTTTACATTATTTTAACTTAAATAATTTCATAACTCATAAAAGTGTTTTCATGTGCTATTCATTTGTTTATATAAAAATTTATGAAAGCTTTAAAATATAGTTGATCAGTTTTAGACACAGAACGAAAAAAAAATTATTTTTAATATTAAAATGTGTATGTATGTAACAATTATCAAATTATCAGGAAAAAATTCTTGAAAAAGGTTAAAATTGTTTGAAAGACTGTTCCTACTTTTCCTGCCAATTTATTTTTATTTTTATTTATTATTATATTTTTAGCATTTTCCCTTTTTTTCTCGTCAGCTATTTCTGTGATTTCGACGGTATTTCTTATTCTCCTTAACCTTCTCAATTCAAGTAGATACCGAATTTGGAATTTTATCGATATATTTAATAGAAATTATATTTTTATAGCATCTTATTTTTTTTGCTGTGTAGACCTTATTTTTATCAAATTTTTTTTTAATAAGTGAATTTGATTTTTAAATTTTGATTATTTGGTTTAAATTTATAAAACGAGTAATTCTTTTTCAGATCTAGAAAATATAATTTAATGATACTGGATTAGAATAAGAATTTTTTTCATTATCATAAGATAATTTTAAAATAATGAATATTGTAGATGTAAATTTTTTGTTTCTTAAATTGACTCCATTAATTATTAATGTTTGTATAGTAAATAAATAAAAACAATATGATTAAAAACTTCAGTGAATAAGTATGAGATAATAGTTAAATTTTGAATTAATTTCATGGCTTTTCAAATTCCATGGATACACATTTTTCATAAGTTAAAAGTGATTTAATTCTGTAGGTATTATTATTTTAATTAAATGTAAATATACAATCATATTAATAAATTAGAATTAGTAGGAAATGAAATATTAAGTAAAACAATTTTTCACAGTAAGTTTAAGCTTATATAAATATGTTTTCATTTAAATTTGTATAAATGGGGATGAAAATACTTTTTCGAAGACAGAAGTTGAACTATGATATAGAAATAAAATACTAGATGGGTACAATTTTATATTTAACCTTCTCTATTTTATCAGTTGATTCAGTTTATTTACTACTTGATTAAAAAGGATCTCTAGTAAGGAAGCGATAAAATTGATATCCTTGATTTTTCACAAGTAAGGAAATAATTACATAAATATATATTTCCAGTTGATTAGGGTATTTAGTATATTTCATTACTTTACTTTAGAAGAATAAAAATATATATCAGTTCTAATGTTAAATAATTTATCAATTAATAGAAAACAAATCCCCCCCCCTTATACTAATAAAATACTACTTCCTAATAAAATACTTATAAAACGTGGTTTCTGTTATTAATGAAATATGTCACTGTAAAAAATATAAGTGTCATTCATATATCAATTTAATTTCTTATTCAAAATAGATATCTATCGTATTTTTCTACTAATTACAGAACATGAAGTGTTTGATAAAATGAATAAATCTAATGTAAACCTATTTTTAATGAGTGAGCACAATAATTACCTTAACTATTGCTCGTATAAGTTATTAACAATACGTCTTTAATTTGCTAATATTGAGGATAAACACAATATATATTTTATGACGTTGGATTTTATTCTACATGTTCAATGCAATAAAAAATTTGAGATAATTCTCTTCTATAAAAAGCATTGCTTAACAATTTTTATCGTGTATTTTTAGTATGGAAAACAAATAAAAAGACGTAAGGCTGAAACAAAATGACAATTTTACAAAAATGTTAACTTTCAGTAAAACCAATAAACGTAATGCTTAAAATTTGAGTGACGTAAATTAACTTTGTGGAGTATAGTTGCGAAAGAAATAATACAAAAATTCAATTTTTAAGATTATATTACAAGCAAAGATATACATGTAACACATATTACGTGCATATAACGAGAAAATATTTGTAAAAAGAGGTTAATAATTCCTTTATCTTAAGAAATAATATAAAAACATACCTTATAAATATTTAACATTTCAATAGGAATAATTTCTTTTAACTCTGTAACTCATCATATAAATTAACAAATGGAAGAAATTAGCAATGTAATTGTAAATATCCATTTCTTTTAAGCAATTTAAATGAAGTATTGAATATTATAGTTATAAATTAGCAGACTTTTAGACATTAATCCATTTGAATCATTTTAATTCCTCAGCACAGTTTTTAATTAATGTTTTACCATCAAAACAAAATATTTAATGTTTGTCAGAAACTCATATATTTATTTAAAAAACATATTAGCTATACAATACATAAATATTTTCCACCTTTGTTTTCAAAATACACTACTGGCCATTAAAATTGCTACACCAAGATGGCGACATGCTACATACGTGAAATTTATACGATAGGAAGAAGGTGCTGTGATATGCAAATGATTAGCTTTTCAGCGCATTCAGACAAAGCAGGAGCCAGTAGCGACACCTACATTGTGTTTAAATGAGGAAATTGTTCAGCCGGTTCCTCATACACAAATTGCATTTGAACGTTGTTGCCTGGTGAAAAGTTGTTGTGATGCCTCGTGTAAGAAGGAGAAATGCGTACCAGCACGTTTCTGACTTTGATAAAGGTCGAATTGTAGCGTACCGAGATTGCGGTTTATCTTATCGCAGTATTGCTGCTCGCGTCGGTCGAGATCCAATGACTGTTAGCAGAATATGGAATCGATGGGTTCAGGACGCAATACGGAACGCCATGCCGGATCTCAACGGCCACCTATCACTAGCAGCCGAGAAGACAGGCATATTATCCACATGGTCGTAATGGATCGTGCAACCACGTCACGAGCCGTGAGTCAAGAAACGGGGTCATTTGGAAGACAACAATTGTCTGCACTAACAATTCGACGACGTTTGCAGCAGCATGGACTCTCAGCTCGGAGACCATGGCTACGGCTTCCCTTGACGCTGCGTCATAGACAAGAGCGCCTTCAATGGTGTGATCAACGACGAACCTGGGCGCACGAATGGCGAGACGTCATCTTTTCAGATGAATCTAGGTTCTGTGTGCAGCATCATGATGGTCGCATCCGTGTTTGGCGGCATCGTGGTGAACACACACTGGCAGCGTGCATTCGTCATCGTCATACTGGCCCATCACCGGGCGTGATTGTATGGGGTGCCATTGGATACACGTCTCGGTCACCTCTTGTTCGCATTGACGGTGTTTTGAACAGTGCACGTTACATTTCTGTTGTGTTACGACCTGTGGCTCTACCCTTTATTCGAGCCCTGCGAAACCTTACGTTTCAGCAGGATAATGCCCGACCGCATGTTGCTGGTATTGTACGGACCTTCCTTGATACGGAACATGTTCGGCTGTTGCCCTGGCCAGCACGTTCTCCAGATCTTTCACCAATAGAAAACGTCTGGTCAATGGTTGCCGAGCGACTGGCTCGTCACCAAACGCCAGTCACTACGGTTGATGAACTGAGGCATCGTGTTGAAGCTGCATGGGCATCTGTACCTGTACATGAAATCCAATCCCAGTTTGACTCAATGCCCAGGCGTATAACTGCAGTTATTACTGCCAGAGGTGGTTATTCTGGGTACTGATTTCACAGGTTCTATCCAGCCAAATTTTTTGAAAATTTAATCACTTGTTATTTCTAGTATAATATATTTGTCCAATAAATATCATTTTGTTATCTGTATTTCTTCCTGGTATAGCGATTTTAATGGCCAGTAGTGTAATAGGATGCTATTATTTAGCGAAAATTTATGGGTCTGAGTGAAATAGTGTTCATGATCGTAGTTGATACAAATCTGTTGGTCTGCTTAGTGAGAGAAAACGATATTGTATGTACATAATAAACTCCACAATTAACAGAAAGAAAGTCCGTCATTTAATTATAATGAATCAAATTTGCTCTGGAGAAGAAACAAAAAAAAAATGAACATATAACTAGAAATGGCTATGGTATAAGCCTTCAAAGCGATTTTGTTGGAGACCAAAGAATATATTTAAGTTAACGTATAATCACACACAAAGAATAATTGCAACACATTCAAAAACAGTGTTGACGGGCTTTGTCATCCATAAACAGAAATTCTGCACGCATGGCACCCCGAAACATAAGTACATGTTGTTCCAGAATGACATCCAGATAGACGTGGCATATCATGGTTACATTCTGAACACGCAGCTGTGTTCTGGAACATAGATTAATTTTTCCCCAAAAGAGCAATCCTGCAACTCCGTAACAATGTCGCTTAATTGTGTTCTCTTGATGGTAACGGGTAACTCCGGTGAATTTCCGGAGAGAATCAGGCTGACAACTAAACCTGCAGGATTCTGCAGGTTTAGGACAGGACTCTGCAGAAAACATCACACAAGACTACGGTTGCAGTGTACACAATGCATGCTCTCTACTCCAAGCTAACCACATTCGACAGTGAGTTTTGGAAAGTAGAACACATCTGACAAGCCTACGAGTATATAGACCACTTAAGCATCTGCATACGGTTTGCCTTGAAACTGTCGTACCGGTAGCTGAAGAGAATTGACGAGACAGTTCTGATGCTGTGCTCCGTCTGTTTCTTTTGGCAGTAACTGTAAAATACTGGTCTTCATTCGGTGTTGTAACTCGGGGGCTACCTGTGCTGTAATGTCTGATCATGTTGCCATCATCTTGGAACAGTTGGCAAATCTTGGTGATGACACTCTGAACCATTCCAAGTTCCTCGGATACTTCCAGCTGGGTGAGTCCCCATTCCAGACGGCCGATAATTCTACCACGTAAAACACCATCCAAATGAAAGTTTATTGAACTGAAAGGCTTTTAAAGCGCTTGCGAACAATTTTACTTCTATGCAACCATTAATTATATACCCCTCTCTTACACGCTCGTCATTGTGACGTACATACTATCGGCACCATCTGGTGATTTCTTGCAATTTGCATATTGTTCTTCAAGATGTGTGTGATAATTCTACGTGTGAAATTTTTATTTTAGAGTTCAATTTTTGTGTGATTCTAAATTATCCTTAATTTATGGAAATGAGAGTACATAAATGTTTTATAGACAACTTTAGATTTTTAATGCAGATAACTATAAATAAAAATTTCAGAAAATAATAAATCATTCCTTTAATATCATTTTTATACGAGTTATAATTAATGATATTAAAAATAATAATATCATTAATAATAATAATTAAAGATACTTTTAATATCATTAATTATAACTGTAGGCTTTGACATTTTATTATCAATTGGATAGGAAATGTATGTCAATCACCAGATACTGCGACAAGAATTCGAAAAGTTTTCATTCAGAATACTTGAAACAACTTAAAGCAGTTTAAAGAAAAGTAAGAAGCTCACCATCTACTGATATCGAAGATATGGTTTCAATATCCAATGACAACATGTAAAGGCTGGACTGGCATTAGGAAAAATGATCAAAGATTTTGCCACGCCTAATGAGAATATTAGACTTGTAAAAGTGGAGTAGTTCTATGTCCGATGTTGAGATTATATTTTTTAGAAGTTGGTAAGCATAAAAACGCCCGATTTCACGTAAGTAGTATACCAGTATACGTCACCAGTACGTTTACCTGTTATGATACTAGAGGAGCTAAAAAAGATCCACTCTACAAGCTTAAACTCGATGAATGAACCTCTCATTTTGGTAGAAGATTTAAACTGGCAAAAAGACTTGGAATGTAGAATTTAACTTTTCTTTACAACAAGAATTCTTTACTTTTGAACTCATGTAATATAAGATGTTTATTTCAGAACTTTAAAATTAAAAAAAAATTTTTTTGTCTCAATTTTACTTTTATTGATAGTTTAAACACATTGATCTTTTGATATTTTCTCACAATTTGAAGTTCGTTGATTTATTTTAAAACATGAAAATTTTTATTATTATGTAGAGAGCTTTTACTAATGTATTTGAGTTTTATATTAGATGTAAATTCAAATGATAATGTAAGATAAGAGAGTTTTGGAAATCTTGGAAATCATCAAAGAATAATGTAACCATCTAGATAAATTGAGCAGTGTTAATGTTAGGGTGAGGTTTTGTTTGGTTTGTTTGTCTCTCAACGGTCATTTTTTGCACAAGAGCGCTTATTTGACCGGGATCTACGGCTTAAGTGCATTCCGAACTACTACAAACATCCATGCCCAAGGTGAGATTTGCACCCACAAAACGTTGAACCGAAGGCAAGGGCGCTAACCATCTCGGTGGTTGTTAGGGTGAGATTCAATGAGATAAAAAAAAGAATATAGAAGTTTTGATTAATAAAGAATATAGATGCATGAGCACTGAAACTAAATATTGTAAATAATTTCTTGTATATATCTATATTCTAATAATATGTGTTATATTAAATAGGGAAAACTGAATATAAGAGAATTTTCTTGGTGGTCAAAGGATCATTTATTAGAATGTAGATGGAATATTCCTTAACTGGAACGAATAAAGTGAAAATAATTTATATCTTACAATTTGATTACTTTTGTTAAATGGCGCTAATACCAAAAGCAGTTATATTATTCTTAATATGTAATTTTTAAACAGCAAGAGATGCATTTATTTTAAAAAAAATTTTAAACAGTAATAATTTACCAGAGTAAACATTGGAATTTTTGCCGACTACTTGTACTTTATTTTTGAGGTATAAATTAATGTTAAATATATGATACATTAAATATATTTGGTATGTGACATTCTAATTTACCTTTATGAGCTATTTTATGCGCGAAAAAATAAATGTAGACGTAAACGCCCTATTGAATGGAATTACTCAGTATGAATCATTCTGTACGAGTTTCTTTTACAATTTTCTCATATACATATATTGGGTTTTCCTAAACAAATTGGGCTTTATTCTTTCAAATTATTCTTTGAATCATTCCTATAATTCAAAGTAATTTTTTGTATTTTAAGTAAAACTTTTATTTTCCTCTAGTTTATATATAATGTAATTTTGGAAAATATGTAATCATAGTATAATTATTTCTTGTTAATAAAAAATAATTTAATTCAATTATAGATTTATTTTTATTCTTCTGTTATTATGTATAATGATTTAAATGCAAAAATGGTATTTTTCAGTTAAAAGAATGATTCATCTTATGTTGATATCTTCCACATTTTATATTAAGTTAAATAAATTTTTAAAAATATATGTAAAAATATATTTCAATATAGTAAGTTTGATTAGAATATTTTTTTATATTAATTATAATTAATATAAAAATTATTCTAGTCTAATACTATACTATATCTATAAAATTATTCTAGTCTATACTCTTATAAAAGTTTTATAAGTCAGAATACTCTTATTGTGGACGTGAGCTTACAGAAAATTATTTATTATGTTAAAAAAGATGTACAGGTGGTAATCAAAATAATGGAAACACACTAGATTTTGAAGGAATCCTTTATTAATATGGGTAGGACCGCCTTTCACATGTTAGATTCACCTGGGAATCGAACCGTACAAATTCTGAATAGTGTTTAGAGGAATATTGCACCATTCTTAATGGAGATATTGTGAAAGTTCCGTAAGAAATGCCGGTGGAGGATATGGATTCCGGATTTAAAGCTCTAAAATAGACCACAATGGTTCAATTATATTGAAGTCTGGGGACTGTGCGGGCCAAGGTAGATGTTCCCCTTTCTCCTCATGTTCATCAAACCATAATTAGACAACTCTCGCTGAATAAATGGTGGCATTATCATCTTGAAAAATTCCATCTCCTGCAGGAAACAAAGTTTTCATTATAGGATGAACCTGGTCACCTCTAAAATTTTTCTATACTTCTCATCAGTGATCCTTCTTTTCAGGGTTACGATTAAACCAGCAGAAAACCATGACATGGCTGCTCATACCATGACCGATCTACCTCCATGCTTGACAATTTTAAGGAGGCAATCAGGATCATACGCTTGTGCAGGTGTTCTTCAGATATGTACCCGTCCTGTTGTGGGAAAAATGTGTGAAACATGATTCGTCTGACCATATAACAGTCTTCCACTTATCCATCGACCAGGTTTTGGGGTTATGGCACCACTCTACACGACGCTTCCCATTAGCATCTGTGCCAAGTGGCTTGGGAATTGCTGTTCTTCTGTAGATGCTCTCTTTAGGAAGGCATCTCCTCACTGTAATTACTGACACTGGACTATCCAGATGCTGATTGAGCTCTGCGGTCACTTTGGCTGCAGTTGTTTTCTTTTTAGACATTATAATCCGCTTTAGTACCAATCGGTCTCTTTCACTCAGCTTCACCCTCCGTCCATTATTTTCCTTTGCTGAACTTGTTTTCCCACGCTGTATGTATGCTGTGCTTTAGACACCGTACCTCTAGAAATGCCTAAAAGCTGGGATGTTTTGGTCACAGTTACTCCAGTTAGTCGGGCTACTACAACTTGGCCTCTCTGAAAATCTGTCAGGTCTGACATATTTTACGCATCTAACATAAATTCTAAACGTAGACAACTGTGCTAAGACTCTCTCATTCTACCCAATATATGTATATATATATATATATTATAATTAAAAAATATGGTAGCTAAGATAATATTACAAAGCTTACGAAGCACGCGAATTTTTTAATGTCCCTTTTATATTCACAAGTGTTTCTATTATATTGATAATCACCTGTATAATTTTTCACCTACAAGAAACAGAAATAGAAATTGAATAAGAGCAATTCAATAAAATAAAAAAATTCAATTTAAATTTTATATGCGATAAAGGGACAATTAGCATACAGCTAATGAATCAAAATTGAATGGGATTTCAATACAAACAGAAAAATTTTCAGAAATACTTCTAAATTGTTTTTATTAATTACCTTCGGTTTTATAATTAGTTTCCTTCTCTCTAAAAATATATACTTCAAGTTAATTTGATAAAAAAATTTATAATAATATAATAAATATATAAATCTATAATTCAACCCATTTTCAGTTTTTCTTTAAAGTACTATACTTAATTATGTCAGTCAGGCAGAATGATTATTGAGCTTCATAGAAGTAAGAACGTCTTTGTGAGCAAAATATATATATATATATATATATATATATATATGTATATATATATATATATATATATAAAGTACAAAATTTAACAGAATTTGCATGAAAAGAACAATGTTAAACCATTTTGCTTCTGTACAATAATTAGTCAAATATCAACGTTATATTTTTGCCTTCAAATTCATATTTCTAATCTCAAATTATGAATTTAAAATAAAGGACGATTTCTTTCGTTTTAAATATTTTATAATTAGATTTTTATAACATTTTATTATTATTAATAATCTAATTAGGAAACAAAATGTCTTGCCTCTTAACCGTTACCTTCATCAATATTCAGCTCAGGATGGGCCAAGGCCTTCTGAACAAGTTTCTTCCAACCACCTCTACTGGCAGCCAAACTTCTCCAATTTTTTGTTCCAAGGAGCGTACAGTCTTCTTCAACTGCAACCATCACCTTAGGAAGACAATTTTTTTTTGAACTGCATGTGATTTTGAAGGTAGCGTGCACAGTAATATCCTAAAGAATGTTCAAAAGATAGGCGAAATGCTTACATGTGATGCTTCTGGCACGTGTGATGTATGTTTCCTATCTATAGTACACTCTTATGAACTGAAAACATATTAAATGAAGGGAAAAACTAAGAAGAAAATATTGGCTATTTAAAGGGAATGATCTTTCGATCCATATTTGTGGAGTTATTACATAATAAAATACGCAGTTATTTTTTGTGAGTAAATAAAATCTAAAGTCAGTCTATAAAATCTATCTAGTATATAATAATACAGAAGTATAAAAGTTAGACAGTAACTGTAAAATTAATATTTAAATTATATAATTATAAAATAATGTCACAATACAATATTTATTAGAGTATAAATCTTAAATGTTTGTTGTTGAATTACGACTATGGAAGTTAAACAATTTCTCTAAATATTTGAACCACAGTTTCAAAACTAATCAACAAACTCACCAGAACATCATACTGAAAATAAAACTAGTTCTCAATATAATTAAAATATTAGAAATAACTAGCTAAATATGTCATTTATGTGTATGAAATATTGATAAAAAGTTTTTTTAATATTTAATAACTAATATATCTCTTAAAGTAAACGCTCGTTTTTACGAAAAAGTAGATAACGCTTAACTTTCAAAGTTCACGAAACAGAAAAATAGCTGTTAGATGTTAAGTAACTACTATAATTCCCTCCGTTTATAAATAAAATTCTATTGGCAAAAATTATTTAGCATTCATTGCATATAAAAAAATTTCAAAATAAAATTGATAATTAAAAATAGTTCTTACTTTCCTTTAGTTGAAGAGAAATTAATTAAAGTAATGACTTTTCTGTTTCAAAACTACATTTTTGAAAACAAATTTTTTCCCGATGTATTAAAAACATTTCTATCCTGTTTTTCCTAAGCATAATGATACTAATCATTCATTAAATTAATTTGCAGATAATTGCAGCAATAAGCGATTTCTTTCACGCACAGAAAAATTAAATCTTTATCTAAATAAAAGAAATTCTTAAGTTATCCTTATGTATTATTATTATTATATATATATATATATATATAAAGCGCTCTCCTCTCAGAAATCCTTAAGTGTTTCGAGGAGGAGTAGGGTTTTTTGTCGAAGCTCATGGCTGAATAACTAATCTTCACTTAAGTTGTCACACAAATATTTTTGTCTTTCTGTAATTAAAGGTGCTTACTTAGTAATGCACGAGATTGAAAATAACTTAGATTCCACTTTTTTCTGCAATATTATTCCGCAAATATATTCACAAGAACATATCGCAAAGAATGCCAATTTCATTAGGCGATTGTAAGACCTGAACACTTCTTTCAAAACTATTCTGAGAGGTTTTCGTTTATATTTCTTAATTACACTCAAATGCATGCAAAGGCGGTTGGTTTGGTTTGTTTGTAGCTCAACGGCAATTTTTTGCAAACGAGGGGTAATTAGATTGGGTCCTATGGTTTTAAGTGGATTCCGAAGCACTACAAACACCATGCTCAAGGTGGGATTCGAGCACACGAACTGCTGAACCGAAGACGAGAGCGATAACCATTCGGCTGCCAGCTCGGCACATGCGAAGGCGAGAAACATTCCACACGCGTATTACTTCCCTAATTTTCAATAAATGATACCTTATTGTTAACTCAGAGTTTACTGACAAATCCTATTAAAATTCATAAAAAAATATTTTGACTTAAATTTTGAGCTAAAGTAATTTAGATTTTAAAATGAAAATTCTTTATTCATTACATTGATTAATACTTAATGCTGCAGCTAATTAACCATAATCCAAATATTTTCATAAAAAAATATATATATAAATTAAAATAAATAAATATAATGTCATTTCACGTTTTTTAAAAGAAAAAGATAATAAAATATCAGATGATGAAAAATAAATGCGAATGAAAAATGTGTGAAAGAAAATCCGTAAGAGAGATTTTTGAACAATTTATTTAAATGAGAGTTAAAATAATTTTTCACTTTTTGGGATCTTGTCACAGGGACCAATCAATAGTTTGTAAAATCGTGAAACTTCGTAAATTAGAGATTCCTAAAAGCGATCACCAATTTTAAAATAATTTATATTTGCCACATATTTGAATTTAATTTTGTCTTTAAAATATTTTCTTAATCTTTCAACAAAATATATTTATTGATTCAAAAGCAAGTCTAATTTTACATAAATTTAAAATCCACCCTACCATAAATAAACTATTTAAACAAAGTTTATTTAATCTTTCTAGCAAAATCGACAACTTATTAAATATACAATAAAATAAGATTTTTTAAATGTATATATACGTAAGTAAATAAATCAATTAACAGTGTGAATACCAGATGAGATTGAAAGTATAACTAGCAAACAATATTATTTTTGATCATAAAATCTGGAGGAAACATTTTAAGAATTTTAACGCAATGGTCTGTTTCTACTATAAAATATGAAATAATATCATTTTAAGCATTTTTTGCTTTTTCAGCTGAACATAATTTGAAAAGTCTAACTTTCATAGCAAGTAAATGTAAACATGCAGCAATCGGTTTCATTGCTTTTTTTTTTATAAAAGGTTTGCAATGTTTTATGTTAGCTTTTTTATTAGATCAACAATTTAAGCAGAACAAAAAACTGAAGCAACAGTTACTGGGATAATTTTTTTGGTTTATTTAAGACATCTGCTTCTAACTTAAAAGCGATTTTCAGTTGGTTGAACCAGATTCTTGGTATTAGATTCATAACAATTTAAGTATGACGATCCCCAAAACGTTCTTCATCGGAGAGTTTGCATTTTGTAAGAAAAAATTATCATTATTCTTCCTATTCGTGTGTTTTTCAATTATTATTTATTGTCATAGGATTTATTTTTAATAATGATTTAAAACTTTATCAGCCCTATGTAATTAACATTTGATCTTAATTTTGTATATAAATCCATTTTATGCTTCGGCCATATTTGAAGTCCTCTATTTTCTGCATACTTTCTCTGCCCATTTATAACGCACATATATATTATTCCTAAAATTAATTATTTTCTATTGAAAAATATTCAATATAATGGCTTTTACATTTCAAATTTTATCTGCATGTGGAATATTGAGACATTAACTTATACATTATATTTAATTTTCTTTGATATATCTTAAGAATATACAAGTAATATTTCCATATTAAAACCATTATAGTGTTCTTTACTCATTTTGTTTCCATAAATGTGATTTAATTAAGAATGAAAAAAAATATGAAATGCTTTAATATTTCTATCTTTCAATCATGCACTTTTAAAAGGCAATTTCAAATGATCCATATAACTCGAAAAACTTTCGAATTATCTTACGTTCATGGTTAAGTGTGATAAATACATAAAGAGATAAAATTGATTCCAAAAGAAGAAAACTTTTAGGTGCGGTTCGATACATTTTGTCATTGCAATTTGGGGAAATCGAATGAATCGGGGGGTGGGGATTATACGGTCTCAATCGAGACAGGAAGACTAGAGATCCGAAGGATTGAGTTACGATAATTCTGCAGAAGGTAAGTTAAGAAACTGTTATCTTCAAAAATGTATATTGCTTGATGAAGTTTAATTCTTTCGTAAAGTAAATGAAATAATATTTTTCTTCGCAGAAAATAATTTTAGATTAATTAAGATATTATGTTTAAATTAAATTACTTTGAGTTAGTTCACTAACTAAACCTAAATACATAAATTATAGTAAGTCTTATTAAAAATGATATTTTAAATTTGATTGTACGTTTATATACTTTTATTTATCCGAAATAGTCAGCACATTTAACCATTTCATCTACTTTTTCACATATTTTTTGGCATACAAGCATCATATTTTATTTTCTGGATTCGAAAACGGCAAGCAATTCACACTAAATTCAAGACATGAAATAAAAGTGTTTATTCTTTTTTACTTGATAAGTATACAAACATATTTCAGTTTCGATTATTAGTTATATTACAACTTTATTCAATTTAAGAACATTCCTGAGAAATCTAAAAATTTAGTTTTGTATAAACAGAAGTAAAAAATAAAAATATATCTAACCTGTTATGAATTTACTAGAATATGTTACAATTTACTTAAAAATAAAAATTAATAATTTTAATAAATGGTGCTAAGTTTAAACAGCCTTACATTTATAAATTTATTTTTCTTCTTCTCATCAATTTTGTGCGTGATTTTCAATTTGTTTTTAGCCTTGGATATTAGTTTCTTAAAATAGTAATCTGTTTTCAATATTGTATATTATACAAATATTATTCTCTTTCAATAAAACCTTGTTAAGGAAATACAAGTGACCTTAATGCTAAATATATGTTTCTGGTTTGCGAGAGACTGGTTTTGACTAACGATTGCATTATCACTTCGAATTCATGAATAAAAGTTTTTTCAAGTTTTCAATTTAGAGTCTTTAATAATTAGTTGCACATCCGATAAATCAACAAGTATAGCAAACTTAAATTATATCTGATTAAAAATATACTTTTATTTTTTATATATAAATAAAAAACTAAGAAAAGCTTCATCCAAAATTGTAGTTTTTTTATTTTATATTACTAAAATTTTTTTTTAATTTTTAGTAAAAGTCAGAAGTATTTAATTTAAACAATAGATTATCACAACTCTCATACATACACGCTCGCATAATATATATATTTACATTTATAAATATATATATATACATATACATATATGATATGTATATATATATATATATATATATATATATATATACATAAATATTATATATATATATATATATATATATACATATACATGTATGATATGTATGTATACATATATATATATATATATATATATCATTAATTCAATTTAAAACATGTTGTGTGATTTAATGTTTCTCATTTAATATAAACTGATTTCTTATAAATCTCCCCTTACATGCAAGTATACATACAAAAAATTTCCTATTTATAAAATATTTTTATATTAGTAATAAGTTATTTTGACTTTGTAATACCGGGAAGTATTCACTTTTAATAATGACTAATTTTTAACTTAATAGATGAATATGTATTCTAAGTAGATTCATAATTAAATCGATTTTATTGACGCCATCTGTTAAATTTCTCTGAGTATTGTGTTTATCAATTCATTTAAAACTTCAGGTTTTATGAATTTTCATAACTTAAATTTGAATAATTTAACTCTTTCAGTAGGGCAATCATTTTATTGCCTTTACAATAAAGAACATACTTATTGGTGAAAATTAATATTGTAAGAAATAGTTAATGTCGTGAGAGATTAATAAAATTTATAAAAAAAAAATTTAAATAGGAATTAAATAATTTAAATTCACAAATTTATTAAGGTAATAATTATTTCATTGATTTGTTTCGTAAAATCAAAATGTAAATATGATTATTCTCTAGCTATAATACAAAAATAATATTTGAAATTGAATTATATGAAAATTCAAAAATAAATATGACTTGAACTTTTTAAATGTCACGATTGCATTTTACTGGAAACATGTTTAATGGATATTTACATTCATTTAATTAGTTATATACTGTGAAATAAAGTTCCATATCAGTTAAGGCTGTAACATATTTTTATTTAACAATAATCATAAGATAATACAATAATGATAAAATTGTACACTTTTCATATGAATGCTTATTTTAAATCTTTGAAAGAAAACTTTTTCGTAAGAATAATGAATAATTATTAAAAATTAAAATTGATTAAAATTTACTCTAATATTTTGACTATAAAATATTTTGCTGAAATTGTATTAATTTATTTAAACAAAAAATTCTATGGAAAAGTTTTTATATTAATAATGGAAGATACTTTGTTTATTTGAAAAAAACATTGAATATTTATCAGTACTATTTCGTATCAGATGTTAAATTAAATTTGGTATTAAATATAAAATATATCACAGAACTGGAACTATAAACATTATCAGTTAAGTCTATGCAGAAAAAGATATATTTTATAAAAATCCTTAAGAACATTAGAGAGAAATAATAAAAAAATACAAATTTAATCTATTTAATTCAAAATTTCTCAGAAAAACTAAAGAAAATTAAAATTTCTTCGCAAAATAATTCCTTTAAGCAGAGCTTACTTTTAAAATTAAAAAAGTACTCATATTTCTTGCAATTTCTTGAAGAAATATTCTTTTTGCTCTAAAATGTAAATAAAAATAAGCATTTTCACAAGAATAATGTTATTAAAATAATCAATATTGCGAATTCTTTACATTTTTATCTCAATCTGCAAATTTAACTATCAGTGTTACTTATTTTGTTGCTTTCATTACTAATTTTGTAATATTTATAACATTTTCACATCATTTCATAAAAAAAAAAATCCACTATAACTCGTTATTGCATACTTGAGAAGTTTAAAATTTACATATTGCTCACTGGTGCCCCACCTTATTATTTTTTACTTAGTTTTAAAACATGAGAAAAGCAGCTTCTAGTACTTTTAATTCAACCATTCAAGGCAATGCATTTAAAAACCTATGTATACAGTAATTTAGTTCAATTACCAATAAAGGTTAAAACTGACTTGATGAGTTGTTGAGAATTCTGTTAATATACTTAACAGCTTTATTTAATATAATTATTTTTGTTGCATTTTTGAATAGTTAATGGTTTACGAATAAAAAAAAGTTTTGGGAAGAAATTTTTTTTTAAATTAAACATGTGTGTGTACGATTTCATAGCCTATATTGTTATTATTTTAGCATTTCCCAGGGAATACCTATTCTGATTCGAAATACATTTTATATAATTTTGATAACATGAAAAATAATAAGTAAATAGTTATTTCTAATTATTTTAAAAATTTACACAAGTTATTATTTTATAAATTTATATCAATAATTTACGTAAACTATTGCCGGAAAGTTAAAAATAGAATTATCTTTTTTTCTTCAAGACGCTATGTAAATAATTTAAAACCATTTATAAGACTTCGACTATGTGAAAAATAAAATCGACGATATACATACGAGTATTAATTTCTGGAAAATGAAGAAAAATACAAACTTTTCTTTCAGAAAAATGTTACCAGTAGATTAAAATGAAGCAGTGCCATTGCATACAACATACAAAAAAGTAAAAGTACAAAAACATTAGCAGATTCTTAAAGCATTTTAGGTATAAATGTAATTAAATTTTACAAAAAGTAAAGTTTACAACATGGAATGCGATAAACAATCGATGCAAGACCTCATATGTAAATATATGCGATGCTCTCGATTTCATTTACACTCGTTTCCATAAATTAAGGATAATGCAAGTTCAGTCAAAGAAAGTGACTGAAGCAAAACAAATGCAACTTATTTGTACAATTTATTTAAAGGCAAAGATCAAAAAAGATGCTATATGTTTGACATCATTAATAAAAATTGCGATTTTTACTCCATGGAGCAAATTTAAAAAAATAACCTATTTACAAAAACCAAAATAACATGGTTGATATTATGATTAATACATAGTATGCCCCCTCCCCCCAGGCGATGCAATACAAGCCGTACAAGGCCTAGGCAAGCTGAGTATCAAATCATTGATCTAATCTTGGGGAATATTACACCACTCATCAAGCAATGCTCTCCGAAATTCTAGTAGGTTTTTGGGACGAGCTGAAATTCATCGGCCAATCATGTCCCACACATACTCTATTGGATTCAAGTCAGGTGAGTCTGCTGTCTAGTCTATAAGGGTGATATCCTCTTAGTGAAGGCATTCGTCTACAATGTTTGCACGGTAAGGATGAGAGTTGTCATCCATAAACAGAAATTTTGCACCCATGTCACCCCAAAACAAACGAACATGTTGTTCCAGAAAGACATCCCGATAGATGAAGCCTGTCATAGTTACATTATGAACATGTAAGTTAGTTCTGGAACCCAGTATGATTCATCCCTAAACGAGCAATCCTGCACCACCGTAACGGTGTTGCTCAGTGGTGTTCTCTTGGTAGTAACGAGTACCTGGTCCTTTCCATATGAAAATGCGGCGAGACTATTGAATGAGAATTAATGAGAACTATTGGTTTATATGGTTATACCCATTGGTTTATATGGACGAACATATAAACCAATGGGCTTTAAGCATCTGTACACTGTTTGCTTTGAAACTTTCGAACCAGTAGCTGAAGAGAGCTGACGAGACAGGTCTGATACTGTACTCCGCCTGTTGTTTTTGACAGCAACTGCCAAATACTGGTCCTTATTCAGCGTTGTAACTCGGGGGTGACTTCTTATTACCATAATCTTGGAACTGTTGCCAAAGACTGGAGATGACACTCTGGGCGATTCCAAGCTTCTTGGATACATCCAGTGGGTACTTCCCATTCCAGACAGCCGATAATTCCACCACGTAAAACATCATTTCAATACTTTCTTTGTGCCATAACTATGCTGTTATTGAACGGAAAGGCTTTTAAAGCTCTTGTGAACAATTTTACTTCTGTGCGATCATTCCTTATGTACCCCTCTCTTACGCTGTCGTCATTGTGACGTATTATCGGCATCATCTGATTGTTTCTTGTAATTTCATATTATTCTTCAAGGTGTGTGTGATAATTCTACATGTGAAATTTTCATTTTAGAGTTCAATTTTAGAGTCATTCTGAATTATCCTTAATTTATTGCCATGAGTGTAAATACGCAATGAGAGAGGAATACAATTGGACATTGATAAATATCTCAAACTGCGGCTATTATTATTTTTTGTCTGCTCAATTTAAATATCTAATAATTGGCTGAGAAAATTAATCAAGTAAGATAAACCCCAGAAATTTATAATTAATCTATCCTTATGTCATCTCTTGACATGAGCATTAATATTGCATCTCAACAACTATCAATCTTCATTACGACACTTGAATATGTCATTGGCTACAGTAAACCAATTTTAAACAATGATTTTCTATGGTAATATCATTATGAATCAGTTATCTCATATTTGTTACTTCAACAATATTACAAAATTTTATGCTTAATGTTAAATGTCGATTTTTATGAAAATGTCACACTAAATACTTCAATAGCTGTATCAGTGCTTTAGTGTTATTTTCTTTTATTTCAAAACATAATGAAATTTCAGTCCGATCAACATATATTTGAGTGAAACATTACTTTTATGCGACAGTTTTTAAATTTTCAAAATCTGTGTAAAGTTCTAATTCATTACAAATGAGTTTATATACCGTATATTTTAATTTTTCACTATTTAATAAAATATTTTTGAAAATTCCTTGTTATAGCAAAGTTTCTGGAATGCTAAGTAACATTATCATATTTTGCAATAAAACTTATACCACAATATGTGCATAGCAAATCTCGAAATCAGTGACGCCAAAAGTTTATATTTTATATTATTAAAACATGATTTTTAACTGTAAATATTTTTCTGTATTAAAGCACACGTGGGCAATTGGGAGAGGAAGTAGCGGACATAAAAGTAAAAGAAGTTGCTAGCAATGAGGAAGTGTCAGTCATAAATCTACCAAAACCAAGCTTCTTCTTAAAACTCCTCCTACATAAAAAAAAAAGAACCATTGAAACTTGTCAAAGAACATGGGACATATCGCAAAGAAGTTCATGCACCCACCAATCTCTATAGATTTCCTCATCTTAAATTCATTTATTAACTATTTAATAACAAATCATCGACACCTCCTTGAATACCTCACAAGATTTGATAAATCCTATTGGACAATCTGCAATTGTAATGACTTAGGAACTGCCCTTCACTACATAGTGAAATGTTCATCTACAAAGGCCATCCACATAAAAAGGCACCAAAGTCAAACAGACCTTCTAATTTTATCTAAAAGGCGGTTTTAGGTGGAAAAAATTCATTTAAATATTCAAATTTTTAACAGTACAAGGACACAAACTATGCCGTGATCTTGTTGAATATTTGACAATGGTAGACAATGAACTTTATTCATCATCAGATAAACAATTATAAATCCATTAAATTTTTCTAATATTTGTATACATATCTACTGGTGTTCAAAATAGTATAATTATTTTAACAGTTAAAATTAATGTTTCAAGTAATATGAAACACTGTGTGATGCCTAGTAAATTCATGAAAAATCTTAAAGGAAATAATGAACATGAGTACTTTATATGGATTATAACTTTAGAGTTCCATGGCATCATGGCTTAACCTTCTAACCGAATCAAATGTTTCAAGTAAAATTCTTAAAAAGAGACTTTTTAACCCATGTAAATAATTATCATTTAAGTTTGCATAATAATTCTATTCTCTTATTATTTTATCGTATTATAAAGTGCTTTGTTAATTTATAATTACTTTAATTTAATTCTGTATATACAACATATGGTGTTCATAATAGTACAGTAATTTTATTAGGTAAATTTAATGTTTGAAGTATTGTGATACATTAATGTCTAGTCAATTCATGTAAATTGTTGTTAATTTAAGATTGTATAACTCCTTATATACTTTTCCTGTAATTACTTCTATCTTATCTTAATATTATTTTATACTTACTAAAATTTATAATATTTAGCTTGTAATTATTGTAGAGCATATGACAATTATGTAACTGAACTGTGTTGCAGAAATCTACTACGCTAGGTTGTCTGCAGGCTATCAAGCCTCACCAATGGGAATATAATTTTAAATAAACTCCAGGCGGGGTCGTGAGTGGGCCTCCGTAAATGTTACGGATGGCTCGCGGAGATAATTGGGCATAACCCGATAACCAGTTGGTAAAGTCCGGGGCTCAGCCACTTCGCTGTACTAACTTACTGAGCCAACCCTGTTCTCTCTCTATATTATGCAAGTCACTTCGACACACTTATCACTTTTTGTCCGTAGCTGTTTCTCTCTGTTTGCCAAGTTTCATTCCTTTCTGGTAATGAATTCTTTGTGTTGCGTTTTAATATCAGGCAGTATATATGAAATAAATCTTTCTCAATTAATTTTTCTGATTAATTTGCTTACTTGTATGAATACACTTGAGAAAAATTTTATAATGATGCGTACTCGGAATCGCTAGATCAAAAATAAAAAATTAAAGAAAAGGAAATTAGATTTAATAACAAAATTCCACAAAAAATACAGTAATTTTAGTTCTATTCAATTCACAATGTAGTCCAGACGCTGTACAAAATAGTTAGCAAAATTTCAATTTGCATTAAATAGCTTTCGACCGCAGCAACGTCCAAGCGCTATGAGAAACTGATATCAACTGACCGCCAAGACCCGCTGGAAACCTCTATATATAGCATCCGAATAGCTTCCAGAATTCTCCAGAATATTCTTTATCGTTCCAAAATTTTACTAGAAGTCACCAAAGGTCACCAATTAAGCCAAAGAATTAAGTTTGGCGGCAAAGATTAAGTTGCAAGAAACGCTGAGAATTTTCCACTATCTCGCCAATTTAGCGATTTTCACGCAGAACCAGTTTATTTTGAACGTAAAGCGCATCAAATGGACACTACTAGAGAGCGCTATAAGAACTCATTTAATCAAGCTATTAACACAGAATTATTTGTGACTTCTACATTCTAAAAAGCAGTATATTTATAAGTTAACAAATAAGGATAAAATTATACAACGTATTTAAAAAATTTGCAACAATTCGCACATGATATTACAAATTCGGAAATGATAATTTTTCTTCTTTTGAATAATTCTCAAATTTCTTTCAGATATACTTTGGATTTCAATAATCTGGAGGAGTAGCTATTGTCTTGAATGCTATACAAATAAAGATATTGATGATTCTGGACCTGTAGTCGTTACAAAGATGGGCACAATTGCTGGGAAATACATCAATGTAATGGATAAACAAATTCCAGCTTTCCTGGGAATACCTTTTGCTAAACCTCCATTGGGAGAAAGAAGATTCAAAATTTCAGAGCCAATAGAAGAATGGAATGGTACTTTATTAGCCAAAGAAAAATCACCAGCATGCATGCAGTATTCCAGTCGAGAAGTAGCATGGCTTCCTCCCCCTACATTTAATTTTAGTGAGGACTGTTTGTACCTAAACGTATGGTTGCCCCCAACTGTTGCTGTAACAGAATGGAGAAACTTCCGGTGATGGCTTTTATACATGGAGGCGGATATTATTCCGGGTCAGCAATGATGGATATATATGACGGTGACGTTTTGGCTGCTACTGGAAAAGTTGTAGTTGTTACTATTAATTATAGATTAAATGTATTTGGTTTTCTTAATCTTGATTCCAGAGATGCTCCTGGAAATATGGGTCTTTATGACCAACTTTTAGGTTTGCAATGGATTCGTGAAAATATTGCAAGTTTCGGTGGCAATCCAAACCGTGTTACATTGTTCGGTGAAAGTTCTGGTTCATTTTCAGTGTCTCTACAAATGGTTTCTCCTCTTTCTCGAAATTTATTTCATAAAAGTATTCTTGAAAGTGGTACAGCTGTTCTACCAGTTACGGTCGACAATTTAAATTCATCTTTTAGCAAAGCTATTGAATACTCAAAAATTCTTGGCTGTTCAATCAAGAATTCAAAAAGTCTGTCAAAAGATATTTTAGATTGTTTGAAAGCGAAAAGTAACCATGAACTTGCTATAACAGATAACTATTTTACTTCAAAATTTCCTGCTTTTTTTGCACCTTCATATGGAAATAAATGTGATGATTGCTTAAAATATTTTTCGGGCTCACCATTGAAAAATCTACAATCTGGAGAATTCTCTCAAATACCTACACTGATCGGTAATAACAAAAATGAGGGTACGCTGTTTATGATATATACTATACCACGCCTTTTTAGATTTGATCAAAAGCCGCTTCTTACTCTTTCTGTGGCAAAAAAAGCACTTCAAAATTTTTTTAGTATTTTACAATTATCTAAAATTCCTTCGAATCGTATATTCAATTATTACATGAAAAAAGTAATACATGGCAGTTCTAAAGGTCCTCTACATGCAGTTTCGATGATATACGGTGATTTTCTTATAAAATGTGCGAATATAGCTCTTGCTGATAAAGCAAAAGATGTGTACTATTATTATTTTTCTCATCGTTCTTTGAATGACAAAGATGATAAATGGGTAGGAGTGCCTCATTTTGCTGAAATTCCTTACGTTTTTGGAGACGCATTTAGAAATACTGAAAATTACACCACTGAAGACAGAAAAATCAGTGAAGATGTAATTCAAACATTCACTTCATTTGCGCATAATGGGTAATTAGTATTTTTTATTTATTGATATTTTAAAAATTAAACTATTTGAACAAAATAGTACTATTTTTATTTCAGATTACAAATTAAGAAATGTTCTTGTTGTATTCATTGAAATATCTCTAATTTGGAACATTTATGGTATAAAACTTTATCTTTCATTGATCTTTATTGATATGAATATTTTGAATAAAAGAAAATAAGTTTTCATAATTTCATTTGTTTGTTCTCTACAATTATTTTAAAATTGCATTTGAATTGAAATATAAGTAAGTATAAAATTCTTAATATTATAATAATTTTAATTGAATTCTGAAACAATAATTTCAGAGTAACATAAAAATGTTCTCTTTTCCTGGAAAATGAATAGGCTCTGAAAAAATTAAATCTTGACAATAATTGAAATTATATTAACTTAGTAATTGATGTAGAAATAATTTCATAAAAATATTTGTAGCAGCAGCAAAAATAACTCAATCTGTATACTTATAAAAGCACTTAGGTAAATATACTATCTCATGCAACGATAAGGCAGGAAATCTGTTTAGCTAAAAAGAAACTTCATCAATAGATTTTGTGTTCAATATTGCAACTGACTAACTGAAAACTTTTGATTGTGAGTGAGTATTAATCATGTGATTAAGAGAAAAAACCAGGGACGTTTATAGTTTGCACTTCAATGGAGATGCATGCAAAGAGCTGATGTGCAGCACGTCTCTCTCGTTTCTGATATAGAAGCTTAACTTTGGATTTCGAAGAGTATATTTTCACCATTAAGACGTGGTGAGTCATTATAACTCTCTGACACCACTTAATTCACGGCTTAATAGAGAATAGGTCTAATGGTTGATAGGTGCCTAGCCGTTAGGCCATTTACCGCATTATTTTAACAAAATTGAGTTCACCCCTAAAAGAATATTTAAACTATACATAATTCTTAATTTTAAATAAGTCTCATCTTTTTAATAACCTAAGGTAAGTGCTCCCAAGTTGGTAGTACTTTGCATGGTATCACAATATTTATAGTAACAATGAGCAAAGATATGATTCACCATTCTTATCCATTGAATTAAAACAGAAATTTTTAATTCACTATTAATCCTTACTGTAACTTTTTTCCCTTCATTTGTTCATATTATCTCTCTCTCTCTATATATATATATATACCTATATATATTATATATATATATTATATATTAATATATATATTATATATTAATATATATATATTCCTGTTTTATTTAAAGTATTTATTTACACGAAATACAATTAACACCATAACAGTTAATTTTCCAAGTTCTGATAATGGAACTTGGCAACAAATTACATATAAAATAAATTTTTCCAAGTAATCATTTCATTAGAGTTATATACAACAAAGCCAACAGATCACGTCACCCATATGACACAGTTCCAAGTGGTCCGTATATACTATTCCCTTGTATGCACACACAAACAAACTCGATGTTCCCAGTTGCTTTTTATTAAGTCATCCTATTGTTTTTTTCTTCTTTTGTCTTGAGCGTCGATTAGTGATGTGATGGTTAGAATGCGGTCTAATTCTGAGAATTGAATGTGGTCTATGGAAATTAATTAAATGGTAGGAGTTGTAATTTTCAATTTTTTGTATTTCAGTGTTGTTTGTATGATAGAATTTATTATAGAACCTAAAAGCCAGGTATTTGATATAACGCGAAAGCGTTAAAACTCCCAGGTTTTTTCCGATAAGATCATTTCTGAAATAATATTCCGATTTTGATATTAACCTAAGTAATTTATTTTGCTATCTCTCCAGCATCTTCATGTTCGTGTCCACTCTTCCACCCCAAACTGGAACAGCATACGTGATAATAGGGCGCAAATAGGCCTTATAAATGAGCAGCTTATTCATCAATGCGAGTTTTGATTTTTATGCGATAAGTGGGTACAATGTTGTTTTTACTGCTATAAATTTGTTCTTAATTTTAGATATATGGGGCTTCCAAGTAAGCCTTTTATCGATAGTTAGTCCCAAGTAATCCACCTTGGGTGATCATGGAATTTCAATGCCTGTTATCTTTATTCAAGTACATTGTGATAATTGTTTTGTGAAGAGGACTGCTTGGCTTAATACCAAACGAGTTTCAAAAAGGCTTTTGACCTCACATTATTGCGAAAAAAGAAATGTTTGGTAGATTTTGAAACAAATCCATATGTGATTTAAGTGACGCAAGGTAACTTCCAAACAATCATGCCAACAAATGCTCAAGCAGGAAGCAGAAAGTAATACTGTTATTCAGTACGAGAGAACAAATCAGGGATATTTTACTGTGGCGAGAACAATTCTACTAGTAAATTACAGAATGTCAATTATAGTTCCACATTCTACGATATTGCTTAGTTGATACTCTTATTACCTAATGCTATTTTGTGAGACATTTGTATGTTTACCCCGTTTTCCTCGTTTTATGCAACACAGTAGAATTGCTAAATATAACCAAAGAAAAAATCTTGATGTATGAGATCATTTGTTACTTTTTTTCTGTTTGGTCCGATTTTCTCTTCAATAGATTCCTCTTACTTTTATATCCATAATTAAATAAAATATAAAATGTTTGTACTCAACGCCCCATAACTTCGAAGCCAATGCATATTGATTTTGTTCAATAAATTCTTTCATAGAATTATAAACCAGTAATATATACTCTTTTATTAATGTTAAACTATTCGTGGAATATTTTGCATTTTTAAAAATTTCTATAACTTTGTTCAATTTTAACAGTGGTTTATTTTAAAAGACAGACTATTTTTGTCTTCAGAAGCTTTGAAACAATCCTGAAAAGAAATATATAATTTTATCATTCTGTGAGCAATTCAAATAATTGAATTTTGTACAAATTTGTCCAATGACTTGAAATCTTTTTCTACATTCTAATAATTTCTTTTATCATGTCGCATGATATTCTAGTATAAATTAAGACTAAAATATTTTAAATTCGATCTTAGTGGTATTAAAGTCATATCGCTATGTTCAATAAAAGAAATAATGAATTGTTTCTTCAGAAATAATTTTGCACACTTGTTTAAAAAAATATTACAAATATTTTAATAAGAGTTAGATTATCTAAGCTTTTATTGAATTCTGGTAAACTTGATTGGTTCCAAAGTTTCTTTTAGAATAAAATAAATGAAATGTTTCTTCTATTTCTCATGCATTTGAAATAATAAATTTTTTCCTTTTCTCAGCTCAAAGAAGAAGTTGAGGGAATATTTTAAATCACGCTCTAATCTTTTCCTGATAAATTATTCTAGAACCACCTTAAAAAACACTCTTGCAATAAGAACCTCAAATTTTCGTTTACTGTTCTTTCCATGAGATGAGATGGGCTAGTGTTCAGATCTTCTTTTTTTATTTTAGAGAAAAAATATTCTTTAACCTTATCAGCTATTTTCTTTTCCTTTTCAAAATTATTAACTTACTTCATAATGAAGTAACAATAATAATAATAATTACAAAATTTATATAAATTTTTTCATTCATCTTTAATCAGCAATTCGCAATTATTTATCTAAATTATTTAACAATGAGTTAAATAGTAATTAATAAATTAAACTGTCGCTTCAATAGTTAACTATGAGAAGAATTATTTTTAATTATTTTGAAAAACAATTATACGTAGGCCAATGCTTAAGATTAAATACCTAATACTGTGATTCTGAAAATTCTTTTCCCCTGTACCATATCATCCTGTTTTATTTCATTAGGAGATTTTATGGTTAATATTGTACTACGCTTCACGGTTCGTGTTGGTTGAGAGTCAATAAAACAATCTCTTTAAAATCACTATTTTTATTCATAGTAAATCCAACTCAATACAGGAAATTCTAGATGTTGAAATTATTATTACACTGCTCTAATACTCCTAATATAACCGTAAATTTTATTTCCAAACCCATACATACATTTCAGTGTAGATGAGCTCTGGACAATACCTTCAGGTTAAATGGTTTGAAATACTCACCCATCATTAAGTGCATAGTAATTTGGAACCCCTGATAGGGGGCGAGTTCACACCTAAGCTGTCAACCCTCCTCTCTACATCCACGGCACACCAGCGGAAATACTTCGGATGCCACATATTAACGTAGACACGTTCCCAACCCATGGCGTTCCATCAATATAGTGAGGGAGTTAACGTGGTTACCCTCCCAATCACTGCCCGTGGCAAATGATGCTTCATTTTTATAATCTTAACGAAATGCGGCGGCTTTCAATACAGAAATCTCTAGTACAACAGGCAGACAATAACTTATATGCTCTAAAATAGCATTGAAAGCTAGTCGTCCTCGCAAACTTTTCGGTGAAGGGTGGTGGTATTTATACCCGACTTTGCGTGAAGACCTACGAGGTTCCCAAATTTCTGGAAGGTTCTAAGCTATCCAGCTTTATATTTTCCTCAGAGCTTCGGTTAGGGACTTTTTCAAAAGTATCTATTTCTCACAAAGTCATCAAAAATCTCTTTAAAGGTCACCAAGTCACCGAATCATTAGTATATATACTGCTGTTTTTAACATAGAATAAGTCTAGACTGGGCAGTTTTTGGCCAATATCTGAGTATTTTCGATGTATCTTATATATTTTAAGACAAATTCCAATAATGTTTATAAATTTGTAACAATACGAACGGAATAAATATGTTATTGAACGGATATGCTATATGAATGAATATGTTATTGAACATAGTTTCAAAGTAGAAGAAGGAAAATACAAAAAAACATGCTTTTCTTTTTCATTGAAATGTTTAAGGACCACCATCAAGAGAGAAATGGAACTATCGCAATTACTTTATTTTAATGAAGAAAGGCGTAGCTTTCATTATCGAAAAATGGTGCGCCGATGTCTGCACTGTGATATTATATGCATAGTTCTGCAAAGTCCAATGTCCCACCGCTGATGCAGCGTTGCGTATCAGCGTACATAGCTCAAGCTTTGTGTCATCTTCACTTGATCATTGATCAAAATTACCTGGCAAGTCTATGGGAGTAGTCAGCAGAAACAGTTATTTGCAAGTATGTCGCCTTCTTCTGGACTTAAAATTTCATGAAGCCTGTAAATCATATCATGCCTTTTCCACACATGATTAATTACACACATTTATGGTTTGAAATTTTAAAGACTTTTATCAATATTATTATTCGCATGCTTTTTTTATATTAAACGTGAAATTGTCTCCCAAAAGTTCATATTAATAAGAAATCACATATTACTTTCGCACTCCTCATTGTGTAAAGTTGTAGACATTTATAATTCTTTCAATTTACCATTTTTACAACGAAGTATATGTTTCCATTTATGTTATAAAAATGTGAAATGGATGAAAAATAAAGCTTAAATTACATACATTTCATTGAGGTCGAGATTTACCATGAAGTATGTTTGATTAAATATTTAATTTAGGCACAATTGACATTTATTTTCACTAAAAACTTTCCAAATATATAAGGCCAAATATATACGACAATTAGAATTATAATATTTCTCTTGAAATCTGATGTATGTATTTTTTTAAAAAATAGATAGCATATTTCATATGAGATAGCGCTTGTTTCAACCGACCGAAGACTAAGTGGTTACCGTTTTTGACTCTTAGACTGTTGGTCCCGGGTACGAATCTCGGTTCAGGCTTAGATGTTTCTTTCTCTCTGTGTTTCCATTTCTTTCTTCTGAATTGATGAATGAATGTATCAAACCCTATAAACGGGTTTGTGGTGGTATAACATGGGTAATGTTACTCTCTTCCATAACCTGTTTTACAGGTGCTCACCAGGTAATGATAAATTAGCAGCAGTTTCTGGCTTTGTTGTAGCTAAGGGTTAGTTACCCAATGCCCGATATTATTGAATGCATTTATTTTAATACGGTTATTCCATATTCATTTAACATTCATATCGGTTGCTTCATCTTAGCATATTTGGTAATGGGGCTAAAATATTTTCCCCAAGTATTTATAAAAAATGCTCTTAGTTTACTCTTAACCAGCATTGACTAATACGCACGAGTAAAATCATTAGTGCGAAGCTAGCTGCTTGCAACTATAAATAACCGTATGGTCAAAAAGTAATAATATTATTCAAAGTGTTGTTGTTGTTACTTATGACACTTGGACAAGCCAAGCTTGCTATTCCTTGGCTATGTGAATTAGTCAACGGGGAGCGTCTTTCATTTTAATGTGCAGTGGGCTGATCATTTATTAATTGAAATCATAAATAAATAAGTACTTTTTTATCCGGAAGATGTGATATTTTCAGAGGAATTTTGTTTTATGTAAAATATTTATATTGGATTGGAATCCTACTAAACTTTAGTTCTCGGAGGTCAATAGTAAGGTTGCTTATAGGCCAGTAAAAAAATACTTTAACCTCCTTTCATATATTCATTTTATTGCTCATAAAATATTTATCACATTTGTTTCGCATAAGATACAAAAACTAGCCCATTTTTATTTCTTCACTTCCTGGTGAATCGTCTTCTGTCTTTATATTAGTTTCCATTGATATAATAAAATCAATGATACACTAAACTGTGGAACAGTTTAGCGTAACAATATATTTAATTTTATACTGTGGAGTTGTAATGAATTATAAAAACTAAAATAAAGAGAAATGAAACCAAAATTTGTCTTTTTAACAATATTTAAAGGAGGAAACATTATGAAGGAAGTTTTATAACATTAACGCGCGATAAAAGAACATGTGATTTTAATAAAAACAATGTTTTTCTCTTTCAGCCCTCATTTTATATGTCCACCGAATTCTTGCATGAAGTTGAATTGAGAGTGTCTACACGGAATTAAATGAATACTACTTAAATATTTGCCAAATAATTGTATTAAATCAGAATTATTTCATCATTTTATTTCTATACTTAGAGTAAAAACTTTTATTTGTTCCCATACAAAAAATCCATTCAATTGTTGTGCTTGAAAATTTATCAAATTTTAAATATATATATATATATATATATATATATATATATATATTCAATTAAAATCTATTCACTTAAAATATTAAATTTAAAAATTCGATATTTTAGATAATAAATAATTCACAATATGTTAAATATTTAAATATATTTTTTTAATTAAATGTTTTTTTAAATAAATTACTTTATATTTTAAATGTTAAAATATATTTTTAATGTATATTAATTTTTAATGTATATTAATATTCTAACCTTTAAATCGATATAAAGTTGTATCAAAAATGGCAATACTCAATAAAATAATAATTTTTACTTTAGTAATAAAATTTCAGTTTTTACACACACACACAAAAAATTCAGCACTTTTATATCAATAGTTTAGAATATCAATACAGCAGTTTCATGTATGAATAATATTTCCAAATAATTCATGTTCTCTGTTATTTTTTAATGTTTTTTTATTTCACACTTAAAAGTATATCAGCTGAATATAGAATTTAAAGTAAGCAATGTTGCATTGATACGAATGTGCCATTGGCTATTCAAAAATTCAATTGAGGAATTTAAAATTCTAAATTATTTTTCAGGTATCCTGTAACCAAAGATTCTGAACCGAAATGGCCAAAATATTCCTCTTCTGATCGGAGAGTATTTGAATTTAGCTCAAAGGGAAATAAAGTCATTCAGTTTCCAAATCAGAAAGAATGTGAAGAAATTTGGAAACCTATTTATGCCAAAATATGAAAATAAAATTTATATTTTGTAATTATTTTTTTTGTGTTTTTATGTTTTGTAATTTTGTTCTTTCATGAGATTATGAAACCGATATATTTCTTAATAATATGTTATCAAAACTATTTTACTGTGATTCATAAAAATAACTAAAAACAAAAATTTGTAACAATTTCTCTTATAATGTCTGAACTTTCTAAAAATAGAATAAAAAAAAAGCTGTGAATAAATTTTATAGAATTATTTTTTGTGTGTGTGTTTTTGTTTTGCCAAATAAATTCACTTTTTTAATTAGTTTACTTCTTTCGGTAATTTAAATATACAACTCCTTTAAAAAGTTTAATTAAAAAGAATTTAATTGCTAGATCTCCATCCTCTACCCTTTAGTTAAATGCTGAATGGCGCTACGACTATCACTAAAAATCCAAATGTCAGTGCAAACTCTTAATTGCTCAAAATTTTAAAGCCTTTACAATGGCTTTTAGTTCAGCAAAAACAATGAGCAATTGTCGGGGATGCTTACACAGAATAATGTAGAAATTCATTATACTGATTGCTAAATGTTGGAATTAGTTATTTACACTTCAAATATCCTCCATAAAAGAAGTCAATCAAGTTTTTTATCCATAAAACAAAAAAGAGCAACATATGATAAAATAAGCGAAACCAAAAATACATGAAAACAAATTCTCAAAAAAGATATGTTTTAAAATTTTAGTTCTTAAATGGGAATAAAAATTATCTTCGCGTCAAGGACCAGCTAATACATAATGAACGCTCGTAAATTTGATGTTAAAAAAACTAGTTTCCTTGCATAATTTTCAAAATATTATAAATTTGTAAGATAATTAATTTTATCCTTAATGCATTTTCTAAAACTTAAAGGTAAATCTCTTCACTTATTTAAACGCAAATAATAATTCTACGTAAATTCAAAATCCTCTCTATCACAAATAAAGTATTCTTAGAAAAGTTTTCTTTAATAATTCTTGGACAATTTCAATGACCTATTAAAATAAGATTTTAATAAAATAATAACCAAAATAAGATTTTTTTTAAAAATTTATATGCATAAGGCAATAAAAATCGATTAACAAATTTATTATCATAAGGTATTGAAAGAATAACTATAGAAATAAATATTATTTTTGGAGTTGAAGAATAAATCTTAAACATTGAAATGCAAGGGTCTTTCACTATTATACAATATCAAATATCATTATATCAATTACTTATTGCATTCTCAGGTGAACAAATTTTCAAACTCCTCATTCTGAAAATACGCCATGCTGCTGAAGTATGTAAATGTAATCAAGTTTAACAACAGGGCGCATGTTTATAAAAAGTTTGCAATGGTTTTCCTCTTCATAACTAAAACTATTTAACGATAGCTATAAGTTTAGGTTTATACAATTTAAACAGAACAATAAACAAAGATAACTATTATAAGGTGATAATTTTCTTTCTTTATTTAAACCATCTGCTCATAAAATGAGGAAGAAATGTTGACTGAACAACTGATTCTAGACACATTCTTGACAAGACAAGTTAAGCATGAAGTTCGGTAAAATGTTCTTCATAAAGAAGTGCATATTTTGTAAGCAAAATTATATTATTATTCTTGATATAGGTTTTCCATTTATTAATTATTGCACAACATATTTATTGTTAATATAAATTTAATGTATGTCAACTCTGGGTAATTTACACTTGAACGTAATTTTGTCTACTTGTCTATATTTTGCTTCATTATTTTTTGATGTCTTCGCCTTTCTGGATACGTTCTTTTCATATATTCACTTTTTTCATTTATATATTTAATATAAAGGGTATTACACCTGAGAATTTATCTATATGTGGAATATAGAGTCAATAATTAATCATTATATTTGATTGCCTTTGAAATATCTTAGTAACTTGTAAGCAACATTCAACTTTAAAGCTATCAAAATGTAATTTACTCTCTTCGTTTTCATAAAATGTATTTTAAAAATTAAAAGAAAAATTTATAACATACTTCACTGTTTCAATCATGGACTAAATTTTTGAAAAAAGAATTCAAATGATCCTTGTAACTCGAAAAAACTTTCACGCAATTCTCTCTTAATGATTCAGTAAGGTAAAAACACGTAAGGATAAAATTTGCTTACGTATAGATTAATTGATTTCATGGCACAGTTATTGAATTTCTGGGAAATTAGTGAAGCCCAATTTACAGGGATGTTATACTGTCACCATCGCGCGACAGGACAACCCAAGATAACAAGGCGTGAGTAATGATCTTTCTGTAGATGGTAGGTTAAGCAACAGTTATCTTCAAAAATATCGCTTAAATGCTGAAATTTAATTCTTTCGTGAAATAAATAAACATTTTCGATCTCAGAAAATAATCTTCGATTCATTAAGATATTATTTTTAAATTAAATTATTGAATTGGTTCACTAACTGAAGATACTGTCGTAAACTGCGCTATAGTACGACTTATTAAAAACGATGTTTTAAAATTGCTTAAAATTTCAATTATTTGTTTCTGAAATGGTCAGCAAATTTAAACATTTGAGCAAAAGTGTAATAAATTTTCTAGCAAATAAGCATCAGATTACATTTTTTGGAATAATAAACGATTCCCAATAAAAGTAAAACATGAAAGTAAACGTGATTTATTCTTGAATATTTTAAAATACATACAAGAATATTTAGGTTTTGATTATTATTTATAATTAAATTGGATTAAATTTTAAATCATTTCTGAGCAATGTCATATAATGTAAACAGAAATATAAAATAAATTATAGAACATGTCATGAAAAAAAGTTGCTTAAATTTGCTTGAATGTAAATTAATATGTTTTTATGAAAATTACTAAATTTAGATAATTTTATACACATACACACACACACACACACACACATATATACAGTATGTCCACTAAAATCCCTTGCCAGCCACCCTCTTAACTTTGGAACCGCTGCTGCTATATTCATAAAAATGGTGTCTAGGTATAGTAAAGTAGCCATGCGCTACTGAATGAAACAACCTACCGCACCACCTGGTGGAAAACTGTGTAGTTAGCATTCGTATCTCGAAAACGGAACGAGATAGGAAAAAAAGTGATATAAATATATATATATATATATATATACAAAATATAAAAGTGATACAATATTGACATTGATCTGAAGGGATATATATATATATATCCCCCTTCAAATCAATGCCAAAATTGAGGGAGTAGATCCTCTGGTGCTGCCATCTATCGGAGGATTTGAAGAGCAAAAAGTCGTACTTTCACCTTTATGGTGCACTGATTAAACGAAAGATACTCCCATTTGACTTAAATTCGCATAGCCAAGGCATAGCAAGTTTGGCTAGTCCAATTGTCATTAGTAACACAACAATATATATATATATGCATATAAAGTCGTAGAGCATCCTTGATTTAGTACGAAAAGGTACCTTGTAGGCTTTAATGTGAAGAATTCAATGATTAAAATGTTCATTTGTTGTTTCGTGCTGTGACGTGGGACATCGTACGTGTGCATATTTGAAAAAAAAAAAATCGTGATTACATTTTTCACTTTTCTTTCGAAATGGGAAGAATGGAAGTGTTAAAAATAATTCCAACAATTTATATGCAGTATGCAAATACGTAAGGAAGGTCACGCTTTTCACGTGTGACAGCTATAAAAGAGACATCTTCTTGAGACTATAGTATGTTGATGTTCATGGTCATGGCTGAATATTCTAAAGCTGAGTATTGTGAGATGGTTTTACTGTACGGTGAATGTCCACGCAAGGCACGATCAGCAGCAAGGTTATAACGCTAATGTTTCTCTGCAGCCCGCATCCTTCATATCAAAACATCCTAACTGATGTAAAACGTTCAAGGGAGACAGGTTGCATCACTAATCGGCCTCTATCTGGCAGACCAGTTAAGGTAGGAAGGCAAGTTCAACCGCATAAGGCATTAGCCTACGCCATAGCATATACAAAATGCAGCGTAAGAGAGATCATTCAACACTGTGGTCTCTCCAAAAGTCAGGTTTGGAAATACCTAAGCGAATCAGGTGCTCATTCATACCGACCAACGCCTGATCAGGTTTAAGTGGACGGGGATGCCGAACGATACTATGCATGGTGCAACTTCGTCATGAATCAGATACAGGCCCAACTAACATTTTTGACAGATATAATGTGGACGGATGAGGCATGCTTTTCACGGAATGGCATGTACAATAGGCAAAGCACCCATTACTGTGCACTGGAAAATCCTAAATGTTTCATCGACGTTCGACATCAAATGTGGTATGCTATTGACGTTTGGTGCGCAATTTACAATAACTAGTTGATAGACCCAATATTTTACAATGCCACGTTGACGGGTCCACGATTTTTACAACTGCTGCAGAAGTTAATACCCGATTTTGTTGAGAACCTGCCGTTGTTTAATCTTAAGGTCTATGGTTTCAACATGACATCGCGCTTTCTCATAAGACATCTCCAGTGAAGCAATACCTCGTGAAGGAATTTAGCAACCAAATATTAGGGTATGGTGGTTTCGAAGAGTGGTCTCCACGTTTTTCTGATCTTACTCCACTGGACTTTTTCCTGTGGGGATACTTAAAACAGCAGGTGTATGCGACCTCTTCACAAAAATTGCAGGAACTTAAACGACGCATTACGGTCACGTGTTCCAACGTGTCAAGCTGTAGGCTCCAACGTGTGCAATGTGATATTCAAGCGAGGATCGAAATGTTCATTACAGCTGACGGTGCGAAGTTTGAACATCTTAAATAAAGCATATTGTTATAACTATTTGTTTTTTTCTTTCTTATATCGTTTTGTAATGTCACAGCAAGAAACAACAAATGTGCGTTTTAAAGATTCTACCTTTCACATTAATGCATACAAGGTATCTTTTTCGCACTAAGTCGAGGATGCTCTACAACTTTGTATATCGCATTTTCTCTATATCTCCTTCTGTTTTCAAGATAGGTATGCTAACTCCGAAGTTTACCACCAGGTGGTGCAGTAGTCTATTTCATTCAGTAGCTCATGGGTACTTTACTATACCTAGACACCACTTTTTACAAATATGGTACCAGCCATTCCGAAGTTAAGAGATTTCAGTGAATATACTGTATCTATCTATCTATCTATAATATATATATATATATATATATATATATATATATATATATATATATATATATATATATATATATATATATATATATATATATATATATATATATATATATATATATATATATATATCATATGAAACAACACAGCTATGTGGTATATTGTAGATTATATTTAACTCTTTGACAAAGAGGACATTTTAATACCAATGATTTTCTCTAATGGTTAAGATTATTTGCTGATCAATTTGATTAACATATAATAAGCTTAGAAAAGCTACCAAGACAAAAAATTTTAAAAAGCTATAATTACTCCATTTGGCGTTATTCCAGTAACGTCAGAATTTTCATTAGTCAGGAACGTTTAATTCAAATTATGTTATAGTTCCTCAAATTTGATCAATTATCCTTCATAGTCATCATTAGAAGTCAATTGTTGCTTATTTTTTGTTCCTGAATCAATGTAAAATCTCGGGTTTTGTAGTTAAATGTAGCTCAAAGTGATAATATCAGATTGCTTATTTCAATAGCAGTGTTACTAATATGGCACTTTACTTTTATTTTCTCTTACTTAAAAACACATTAAATTTATATGCTGATCAATATAAATTTAAGTAAATTATTGCTTTTTGAGATTTTTAAACTTTTAGAACCCTTGTAGAAATCTAATTTATCAAACCAATTTATAGACCGCATAATGCATTAATCGACACCAATTCAATAAAAAGTTTATGTTAGCAGTGAAATAGCTAGAAAATATAGTTGTCACTTCATTAATTTGTAATACAAATTTTACCCTTATATGTAAATGACAATTCTCAAATACAATATTGTCAATTATAAGCTTAAATTAACAGGATAAAAATATACAGAATATTTACAGAATTTGATACAATAATATTTCTTTTCTTGTTTGAAGTAATCCTCAAACTTTTTCAGATATATTTTGGATTTCAATAATCTGGAGGATCAGCTATGGTCTTGAATGCTATACAAATACAGATATTGATGATTCTGGGCCTGTAGTCTTTACAAATATGGGTACAATTGCTGGGAAATACATCAATGCAATGGATAAACAAATTTCAGCTTTCCTGGGAATACCTTTTGCTAAAGCTCCATTGGGAGAAAGAAGATTCAAAATTTCAGAGCCAATAGAAGAATGGAATGGTACTTTATTAGCCAAAGAAAAATCACCAGCATGCATGCAGTATTCCAGTCGAGAAGTAGCATGGCTTCCTCCCCCTACTTTTAATTTTAGTGAGGACTGTTTGTACCTAAATGTATGGTTGCCCCCCAACTGTTGCTGTAACAGAATGGAGAAACTTCCGGTGATGGCTTTTATACATGGAGGCGGATATTATTCCGGGTCAGCAATGATGGATATATATGACGGTGACGTTTTGGCTGCTACTGGAAAAGTTGTAGTTGTTACCATTAATTATAGATTAAATGTATTTGGTTTTCTTAATCTTGATTCCAGAGACGCTCCTGGAAATATGGGTCTTTATGACCAACTTTTAGGTCTGCAATGGATTCGTGAAAATATTGCGAGTTTCGGTGGCAATCCAAACCGTGTTACATTGTTCGGTGAAAGTGCTGGTTCATTTTCAGTGTCTCTACAAATGGTTTCTCCTCTTTCTCGAAATTTATTTCATAAAGGTATTCTTGAAAGTGGTACAGCTATTCTACCAATTACGGTCGACAATTTAAATTCATCTTTTAGTAAAGCTATGGAATATTCAAAAGTTCTTGGATGTTCAATCAAGAATTCAAATTCCAAAAGTCTGTCAAAGGATATTTTAGATTGCTTGAAAGCGAAAAATAACAACGAGCTTGCTATTGCGGATAATTATTTCACTTCAAAATTTCCTCAATTTTTTCACCTTCATATGGAAATAAATGTGAGGATTGTTTAAAATATTTTATTGAATCACCAAGTAATAGTTTACTGTCTGGAGAATTTTCTCAAATACCTATACTTATTGGTAATAACAAGGATGAGGGTACACTTTTTATGATATATAATATACCGCGCCTTTTTAGATTTGATCAAAAGCCACTTCTTACTGTTTCCGTTGCAAAGAAGGCTCTTAAAGAATTTTTTAAGAGTGTAAAGCTGTCAAAAATTTCTTCAAGTCGTATATTCAAATATTACATGAAAAATATAATTGGTGATAGATCTGATGGCCCTTTGCGTGCAGTTTCGATGATATACGGTGATTTTCTTATGAAATGTGTCAATATGTTACTTGCTGATAAAGCAAAAGATGTGTACTATTATTATTTTTCTCATCGTTCCCTGAATGACGAAGATGATAAATGGGTAGGAGTGCCTCATTTTGCTGAAATTCCTTATGTTTTTGGAGACCCAATTAAGAACATTCAAAATTATACCATTGAAGATAGAAAAATCAGTGAAGATGTAATTCAAACATTTACTTCCTTTGCGCATAATGGGTATTTAATATTTTTATTGTTATGTTTAAATTATTAAATATGAATTTATTTTACCATTAATCTATGAAAAATCAACGCTATGTCAGCTCTATACTGATATCGAATGTGTGTGGTTAATAATCTAACAGTAGAATATTTTTGGAATGCATTTAAATACTTCCCGCTTGTTGTCACCCGATTTCTTTCTTAAAATTTCTGTGGCATTGAAAAAATGTTAAATTAATACAGGAAACAACATGATATGTGCGATTGCTTTTTCCTCACATTAGATATATCCATTTATAACCCATTTCTCTTAACTAGTTTTTAGTTTAATGAAAATCTGAAAAGTATGTACTCTTTGCCTTAAGGTCTTATAACTTGTCATTAAAGCATATTGCCTTACGTCGAATAAATTGCTTCGTAGAATTATGACCTTAGCAACAGACAAACATTTTATCATTATTAAAGTTGTTTTTATAGCATGACCGGCTGCATTTTTTTCCAATTTTTTAGCTATTAAACAGGGAAAGGAGCTCTTTATATAATGAAACAATCACAAAGCATGTTATCATATCTTGATTTTTATATAAATTTGAAAAGGATAATTGGAGTTGGTTTTAAAATTTAAATTCAATGTTTTTAAAATAAGCACATATTGCGAGAGTATAATTATTAGTTCATTTATAGATAATTATTATAAAAAGTTTGAAATAATGATAGCAAAAGGGTGTAAATTTTCAAGTATTAACGAATTTCATACCGAAATATATTTTCATTAATTTTTTTACAATTTAAGACAAAATGTCTTATAAATATATTATCAAAAGTTACAAACTTAAATGCCCAACAAAAATAAAATTTACTTAATATTAAAATTACAATGTAATTGTAAAATAAATGTCACAGTGATTTAATTGGCTGTTGCTATTATATTAAAAAACACAATATATTATTATTAATTTATTTTTTCAAACTTTTGAAATGAATTATTTGAAAATTTATATATGTTTGTATTAGAAGTTAATATCCTAAAATATATATAAAATTTGAATCAATATCAAAAACATCAAAAAATAATTCTCTTCAATGAGACATCAGTTTTTAGTTTAGTGAAAATTTTCTGTTTCTATAACAATAAATGTTTTTCATTTTTATTTTCCAAGTATAGCAATAAATAACCATATATAAATTTCTCATACACTCTTATCAAAATTCCAAATAATTTATATACTGATATCATTTAATACTTTTCCCCCTTTAATAGTATATAAGCTGAAACTGGAATTTAAAATAGCCGATGTCATTTTCGTAACAATGTACGAGTATCAATGGATATTAAGAATCTACAATATAAATTTAAAGTTCGGAATTATTTTTCAGGTATCCTGTAACTGAAGATTCTGACCCTAATTGGCCGAAATATTCCTCTTCTGATCTGAGAGTATTTGAATTTAACTCAAAGGGAAATAAAATCATTCAGTTTCCAAGTCAGAAAGCGTGTGCAGAGATTTGGAAGCCAATTTATTCCTTCTTTAGAAATTAAAATGTATACTTTCTAATTAGAGAGATTTGGTCTTTTTTTATATTTTGTAATTACTTCTTTTCTTCTATGGGATTATGAAGCCCATATTTTTAACGATAATTCATTACCAAAATTATTTTTTGTTGACTTATAAAAACAAATAAAAATAAAATTTCTGACAAATTCTTACTTATTATCTCAATTTTCTAATATACATTAAATGAAAAATATTTAAAATCTAAAATTTTGCAAATAAAAGACTGTTGATAAATTTATATAGAATTGTTTTACAAACTGTTTTTGTTTTTCCAAATAAATTCACTTTTTTTTTAATTAGTTTACTTTTTTCGGTAATTTAAATAAGCAACTTCTTTAAAAAGTTTAATTAAAAATTAGTTCGAAATTCGAATTTAAGAGAACATGATTGCTTATATTTGATCGGAAATATCACTTCGTAATGCATAATAAATTTTGACACTGTTGTTTTTTGCTTGTAATAAAATTTCTCTGAAAATGCTTAAAAATATTTTTTGATCGAATGAAAAATAAAAAGTATATTTACGATAGAAAAATTAATAATTATGAAATTAAAAAAAAGTTTCATTGTAAGAAAAGTCAGTAGATGGTATATGCAACTACTTGCTTGTTTCAATAAACATTATGAAATACGAGGGATGTATTGAACCACTGCTTGTTTCAATAAACGTTATAAAATACAAAAACTGTAAATTAAGTAATGACAACGTAGGTATAAATCAAATTTAATGAACTTACAAGTACAATTCCATTTCATTCCTGATATGTAATCATCAGCAATGATTATAGCCTTTTGCCATATGTTGGGAAGCCGTTGTAGCCCAGTGGCCAGGTGTTGATTGTGTGTGAAATCAGGTGTCATGAAATCAGTGACCTCAGAGGGGTTCCTTCAACTTCGGGAACTGACCAAAGTCACATGGGCTCATGTCGGATGAGTAGGGAGGGTGTTCCAGGATTTCTTACTGCCAGTGTTGCAATAGGAGAGTGACATTGTTTACGACATGGCAATGAGCTTTGTCATGCTATACGATAGGGAGATTGTTGCACCATAAACGTGGACGATTGCACCGGATACCTGGATGCAGATGGTACTGTAGAAATCGGAAATAGTTTGACAGTTTGTCCTTCCGGTACAGAAGGGGATCGAGTTTACGAGGCTTAGTGCCAGAAGCTGAGGCTTCTGTAACTAATTTTGATACCTTGCAACTCGAAGGCTTTGAACTCAAGTCTACAACAGCCGCCACCTGCCTCGGTAGACGAGCGACAGAACCATACCTTGATGAGGCGAGAAATCTCGCCGGCACCCACGCACTTAAATTGGCACACACTTTCGTGGAAGATTTGTGTAACCTCACCTTAACGAACCGTCAAATCCTATACTATTCCTCTACGTCCAAGCTCTGTACCGGACCATCGTCGGTGACACTCTGGTATTTCATCATTGGAATGTCGTCCGACGCAATGAACATTATCTTTTTCAAGATAGACCAGTTGCGCCTGTCCAGGACGGTACTCAAGCTTTCGCTCTTGTACACCAGCTTGCTCCTTTCATCCGAGTTCCTGGTACAGGACAGCACGAAGTGGAGGCAATACCCCACCACATTGCACGAGCGACATAGCTCACTAATCGGATACATTCATTTATGAAGATATTCCGGTACACGTCCGTGTCTAGTCGCTATTTGGGCAACGATAGCATTACCGAAAACTCTTTTATCAGAGACTGTTTCGAAGAATCTGTAGGTCTGTGGACCCACTTCCTTGCTATCCCATCTCAGCTGCCATACACGCAGTGCTTCATTACACAGCACCTTTATCAAGTGCGACCTTGGACGTGACAATTCCAACGTTGGCTCTGTTAAACTCGCAGCCTCTTTGGCCAGCATATCGGCTCTTTCATTTCCGAAAGTGCCTGCGTGAGCGCGCACATAATGCAAATGTACCTCTCTTTCACTAGTGGCTTCCCGGTAAGAGTCCTTTACCTTGTTTACCAAGATGTTCTGGTTGTTTGGATCAGCCAGGGAGTAAAGGGAGGACAACGAGTCACGGTATAAATGACAAGTGCTGTTGCCCGGGTGTATTTTGAGCCAGTCAAGTGCCAGTCCCAGCGCCGATATTTCCGCCTGTAAGACAGAGTTCTCGTCACCGAGTCTAGCACCATACGTTTCAATTTCATGCCCAAAATACAGGATGGTGAACCCTAAACCAATTTTACCATCAATGCCTAATCCATCGGTAAAAATCTCCAGACCCTCACCAGTTGGCTTTTCGCTGTCGAAAGGCACACTATATCGCTCCTCCGGGTGACATTTCAGAATGTCGACCCTATGCTCTACGTCATCTGGCCGCAGATTAATCTCGTTGAAGAAATATGGACTGCGTTCCACCAATACCATTAGCTTTGCATACTCTATGTCTGCTTTAATATCTAACGGTAGGACTCCCGCCAATACTTGTACAGCAGCCGTAGAAACAGTCCTGTAGCATCCTGTGAATGCCATGAGTGCCGGTCTTTGAACACTCTGTAGGTGACCACAGAAGGTCTTACATTCCAGTCTGTGTCCCCATGCCCCTACACACAAAAGTGCCATTTTTTCGGTTCCACTCCGATATAGGCGTTTGAGTAATTCAGGCTCACGCCCGAAGAGAACTCTCGCCGTTCGTTGGAGTGCCATTGTGACTTTCACAACATTTTGCCTCACCTCCTTAAGATGGGAGTTGAAGGTGAGTGCGCTATCGTATTTTACGCCCAGGAATTTAAGCTCCTGCACATACTTAATGGAAGTTCCGTCCCACCCGAAGACGGGAGGTCTCTTAAGTTTCCGCTTTCTGGTAACCTTGAGGGCCACCATTTTGCTAGGATTGAATACCAGCTTATAAGTCTTCAACATTTGCTGAGTGCATTGAGGTCAGCGTCCGCATTTTTCTCGAGCTTTGCTCTTGAGTCACCAGCCGCGACCAGCAGCATGTCGTCAGCGAAAGCAATCAGCCTCGTTTCATCCGACATGTCCAGTCGCAAAGCGCTGTCTGCAACTTGGTTCCAGAATAGTGTTCCACTAAATGACTTTTGCGGCACTCCTCTGCTGGATTCGAAAACCAAGTTTTCTCCCGAGCCATTATATTTGATATTTCTCTCTTCCAACAGGTAGGACTTCACCAACATATGTATATTATGTGTACATCGTGCTTGACCGAGGAAGAATATAATACCTGGTTTCCACACACTGTCAAAAGCAACCTGAACATCTAGTGAAATTAGGCTGACGTACCTTTCTGTCTCCTGAAAATACCTGATTGTGTCATGAAGACACACGTGCGCTGTGTCGCACGAACTACCCGGCCTGACGCCACGTTGGGCAGGGTGAAGCATCTGTGACTTCACCAGGTGGTGGTAAATTCTTTGGGTTAGGAGTTTTTCCAGTACTTTGCCTAAACTAGACAGTAGACAAATGGGCTTGTAAGATCACGCCTCAGACGCATTCTTTCCCTGCTTCAAAAATAGGACCAACTTGGCATGTTTCCAAGATCTTGGGAAATGCTTAGATAGAGGCATTTGTTGAAGAGGAGTATAAACATTCTGTGGGATTTCTCTAGAAGATAGCTTGCACCAGCTCAGCCGGGATTCCGTCGGGTCCCGGTGCCTTTTTCTTTGCCATGGATTTGACTACCGACCTGATCTCCACTTTTGTAAAGGGCCGATCGTCATCTCCACTGCAATAGGAGTCCGCTATACTCATCATGCCTATTTTCTCTTCACTCTTCTTGGTCCGATTCATCCACAGGGAACAAACTAGCAACAATTGTTTTTACGGTTTCCTCCTTGCTATTGCTCAGAGTTCCGTCAGGCAATTTGACGCTACTCATTGATGTGCTTCTGACAGCGTTACCAACTGCTAGTTTGTATGGCAGAGACCACACATTGGATCTCATTTGTTTTTGACAGAATTTATCCCAGTTCGAATCTTTTTTCAAAGTATGAGTCGTTTGTACTGGGCCGCAGATCTATTATACAGCGTTTTTCTGGCTTTGCACTCATCGGAGTCGGAACATTTCTGAAACCGTCTCCTTAACACTTGCGTTTTGCTCCGTAGCGTTGTAAGCTCGTCATCCCACCATGGAACCGGCTTCCTAGCGGTCGTGCTAGTATGAGGCCGAAGCCTTCTATTGCAGATCCCCTGTAGCACCTTGGTAATGTCTAACACTACCTCATCTAGGTCTTTGCCTTCTTTAACTCTAGTGATCTTATCACTGAGATCGGGTGCTTTTTTATTAACGTCTGCCCCCAATAGGTGATACTTGCCTAGTCTCAGTTTACCAGTATTTTTACTCTTTAGGAGTTTTGGTACTAGCCTGAAGGAGATGTAGTTGTGATTGCTTAAGCAATTTTTAACCACTTTCCAGGACGAGAAGGATGACTGTAGAGCGCCCGTCATCACCGACAGGTCAATCTAGCTCCTCCCATTCACAGTTTCAAAGGTCGGCCCATTTAATGCATCATTTAATAAAGTGAGGTCGTTTCGGATGAGAAATTCCACAAGGGCTTCCCCTCGCTCCGTCCCCACCCTACACGGACTCTCAGGATCCCACATTTGATGCCTGGTGTTAAAGTCCCCTCCTATGAGAACCCACGTGTAGAACCGTATAATCTTTTCGAGGGTCTCTAGAAAATCGCCAATGTCTGCTCTTGGAGGAACATAGACTGATACTACCAGTAGCAATTGACGCAGATCTCTTATCTCTACCGCTACGATATGAGCATCCGCAAGTTTCCTTAGAAAAATTTTTCTTAAAAACATTTAACTATAATTTGGACTACAGAATTCTAGGGAAAAATGAAAACATTTAGGTAATCAAAAAATTTCTTAGAAGTAATTTCACAAAGAAATCAACATTTTTTTCAATAACTGTGATAAATCTTATGAAATTTACCATACACGAGGATTTGATCTTTTGTGGATGACATGGCCATACTATCAAGTGATTTCAATCACCAAACTATTCATGATAATCTAAATAAATGTCTCTCACAAATCGAAATCTGGTGGTTATTAAGTGGGAAAAAAAAATAAATGCTTCAAAATAAAATGCTGTGCTTTTTACAAGGAAATTGAGACTTCACGAATTTAAATGATTGAATGCTATTAACTATGAATAATAATTTAATTCCTGTACGATCCTGGTAGTACTCGTATTGCAAATTTACTCATGTTGTAAGATTTCTTATTTAAATATAAATAAATAAAAACAAAAATATAGCATTGAAGAAATGTTTTGTGATCAATTTTATGAATATTTTTATCTAACGTTTTCTGTCGTTTTACTACTCTATTGAGCATTTTTATCAATTATTCTGTATAATTTTGAGGTGTCTTGTAACGCTTTATTCTAAGCTGCTCAGTATCTCTTTATTATAAAATATCAGAGTTAGTTGCTAAATTTACAGTATTTTTGCTTAATTATTTGATATTTTCCACTTTAATATTAACATTGGCTTGTTAATCTACTTATAATTATAATTACTTTATAATTTCATAACTTTAACTTATTTCATTACTTTATACATTCCTAACTGTAAAGAATAACTTTATAATTTTATTTTATAAAAATATTAATTTTCATAAAATAAAATTTATTTTAAATAAAGAAAATACAAAATAAGATTTATTATATTTTCTTTATTTAAAATAAATTTTCTTTATTTTATCATCATTAATAAATAATTTAATAAAAAGGTAATATTTTATATTGAAAAATTAATTTATCGATCTTTGTTAAGAATTTTCATGAATTAATCTTTATCATAAAAATATTGTGATAAAAGTCAATCGCAAATATTATTTCAAAGGCAGAAAAAAAGAAAAAACATAAAAAGGTAAACATTTTGCCTTTTCGCCGGTGCCCATCCAGTAACTTTTTGGAAAACTTAAAAGTTCTCTCGAAACGACTATTTTGTAACGTTTTATGATATCACTTGTTCGCCGGAGTTGGCCGGCGTCTGTTTTCCGGCGAATTATTCCAGGTTTGCCCACAGCCTTATGATCTCGAGTGGTTCACTTTCCTTTTTCTGCCCTTGAGACTAGTCCGCTTCGGAACCTGCTTGAGAGAAGTATCGTGTGGTGTTCCTGCTTCAGAGAAGTATCCTTCAACCTACGAGTGGTATTCCAGGAACTCCACACGTAAGTCGAAGCTCTCCTCAGACCCCACATGAGCCTGCTATTTATATACAAGCTTTTCCCCAACAACTGCCTTCCAGTAATCTTCAGGTTCATCTTCTAAGATCACTGGACGACACATATTGCCTGCACACACATATTACCGGAGCAATTCGAATCAGAAAGAGTAAAAAGACAATAAATTATTCGAAAACACCTGGCCTACTCACTAGATGATTCCAATTTAATTTGAGGAACTATATTTGTCATGAACGATTTAATGTCCTTTCACGAATCCTGTTTGAAGTTCCCACATCATCCTCCAACCAGAACTAATTGACTGTCTTTGGACTGTCCAAGGATTCAAACAGGAGAAATCAATCTCTTTCGCAGCCACTAAGGGTGTAAAATTCCCTTGAATGTCTGGAATTAACTTGTGGGTTTACAAGCAATAATGGGCAGTAAAAGGAAGGAATTAAAGGCAATAATGATTGTATAAAATGGAAGTATAGATGTCATACAAGAAATTGCTCAATATGTTTTAGTGTTCCAATCAGTGGCGACAGGAAAAAGTAATATATTGACAAATTATATTTCTCCAAAATAAATTTATTTCCACCAAATGATTCATTAAAATTGAGAGGATAAGGAAAAAACCGTTTGCATTTCATAACATTTTGTAAAGAAGTATTATGTATCAAAATTAGTTTATCTTTAATTAAATTTTGACATTAAAGAATATTTTAATTTCTAAACATGCTTGTTTTAATAAATTTCTCACTGACTTGGACTATTGTAAAGATGGAACTAAGGCCTTTAAATTTTTATCCACTCATAATGGAAAAAAGATCCAACCTTGTAAAAAGCCAATTGAGGCTTATGGAAAACTTTTTACCACTGACAAAGATATTGCTGATAATTTTTGCAGTCATTTTTCTCATAAAATTATTAATTTTTAGACCAAAAGCAAAAAAACTCGAAAAAGACGAAATAAGGCCAAACTGTTTAAGGGACTTCAGGTCATGCCTCTTTTTTGTTCACTTCTCCAATGAAGAATCCAAAAATGCCTTAAGGCATTTAAAACGTGGCAAGAGTGCAGGACCTGATAAGATTTTACCAGAATTTATCCTAGAACTCGGCTTGAAAGCCTAGTGTCAAAACTTTTAGATTTTATTTATAGAACTTGGGGTGGAACACTTCCAGCTTTATGGCGAAAAGCTAACATTATTCCAATACTGAAACCAAATATAAAGATCCATCTGACCTAAATTCGTTTCGACCCATTTCTCTGACCAAGAGCAAGCTAACTGAGAGAATGATCGTTGATAGATTACAGTTTTATCTCGATGGTAAAGGATCTTGACGGCTCTGAGAAACAAGCTAGGTTTAGAAGGGACTTTAATACTACGGAACAAATAGTCAGACTCAGTCAACAAATCATCGATGGTTTTTATAGAAAAGAAAGTTCTCTTGCAGTCTTTATTGACTTTAAATCAGCGTTTGACCATGTTCGGCGAAAACTGCTACTAAAGAAGTTTCATCAGATGGGCATCTCTGGCCACCTCTTTAAATGGATCTTTGATTTCCTCTCATAACATTTTATTAACGTAAATTATGGAAATGCTAGATCGGGTTTCAAGCAAACTGCTCAGGGTCTCCATCAGGGTTCTGTTTTAAGACTTGTTTTATTCAACTTGATGATTAATGATCTCATATACAACATCTCGAAGACCTGCCCTGATGTTCAGATTTTGTTATATGCAGATGATCTGGTCCTTTGGACAACTGGCAACAACTTTCAAACACTAGAGAGGGTTATGAATTCTGCCCTGGAATTTTTATTGAAATGGACTAATGACAATGAGTTCTCTATCAACATTGACAAGACCAATTTTGAGCTTTTTACTTTGAGTGCTAAACAGAATCAGATTATTTTAAACTTTGATGACAAACCACTTCAGAGAATTGATTGTGCTAAATACCTCGGTATTCTTTTAGACCCAAGACTCACCTGGAACAAACAGGCCTCAAAAATCACTGAAAATGTCTCAGGCCGAATTAATTTATTAAAAAGACTAGCTGGTGTTAAGTGGAGTACCACTCAGGATGTTTTGGACATGACTTTTATCTCTTTCATCCGACCGGTCTTCGATTATGGAGCCGAAATTTTAATCACTGCCTCAGATGCTGTTTTATCGAAACTCAGTGTCGCTCAAAACAAAAACTGTTAGGCTTATCACTGGGGCAGCCTTCTCAACTCCAATACCAGTTCTGGAACTTTAGACTGGCCTAGACTGTTTGCACGATAGGAGAGTTTTTGCTACTTTGGTTCTTAGTGAAAGGTTACTACGTAGGGAGGGTTTTTGGACTAACTATCGACCAAGTATTCTGAGACTAAAAACACAACGAACATTTTTATCAGAATTCCAGAGAATTTCCAGTTCACTTTGGCACTCCAAGTAATAGTGCTCTTACAGACAGACCCCCTGTTTTCCCAGGTATGCTGAAATATCACCTCTGTCTTCGACCTTGTCCTTCCTGTCCAGAAGAGAGTCTCTCCTCAGGCAGAACTCAGGGTTGCTGCTCTTGCTACTATTAATGAAAGATACTCACTCGACAATCGGATGCACATTTATAATGACTGATCAGCTGAGAGAAGTACTGGGAGAGCGGGAGCTAGTGTCTTCTCCAAATTTTTCCAACTCAAAGAGCCTTTGGGAAAAAATCAGTCAATTTTGATGGAGAAATGTATGCAATTTACATGGTTCTCCAAGAAATTTTAGATTTCTCGGAAATGAAATTTGTCCTTCTTGTTGACTGTCAGGCTGCCATTCATACAGTGGCAAATTATAGTCTCCTATCTAAATCTATAGAGTTTAACTGTAAGACCATTAACACTTTACTATCTACGAGAAAGGAAATTACTATCTACGAGAAAAGACAAATCCAATCTTGCTTGAACATAACTTAAGAAAACCGTAACGAAATAATTATTATCGTAATTAAAATGCACGCTTTAAACACAAACTATTGTACACTGGAGACTCAAAGGAAACGAATTTCTTGATTTTTTGTGACCTGAATATTGATAAATTGCTTTTTACATTCTCAACAATTTAAACTTCTTTTCAGATATTTGGTGGACAAGTTTGATGCCGATGTTGATTCATGTGTGAGTCCAGATGCACAAATAGAGAAAACAGGTAAGAAGTTTGATTCTATCATTATAATTAACATTACTTTTGAATGTATATGAAATAATTTGTTCAGTATAGGAGAATTTAGGCTTGTTTCTATTCCACGATATCTTATATATGTAGAATGGTAAACAGATTTTATCCCAAACTTTTAGATTGAATTTCTAGTATACGTAAATTATTTTAATGTTTTATATTAAACCTGATATGATATCTCGCGGCTTTGGATTTTGATAAACCCTCTATTCCTTTTTAATCCTTTTTTTTTGAGGTTTCCATTGTGAATATAAAAATTATATCATTTTAACTTTCTGGAACGTATGAACTTAAATTGCCTTCTCTGGTAACTATTCATTTTTCAATTGATCTTATCTCATGTTAGGATTGAGGGAAACGAAATGGCTGATTACCTGGTCATTATTGCTGTTGAGGAGGGAGTGCGCCCCTGTAGGAGACTCACATATAGTGAGATCTGCTCCCTTACGAAGATGAAATTAAGCGGAAGGAAGATTTCTTCAAAATCATCTACGGTAATTTGGAAGAAACTGAGGGTGGGGGTCATTTCGGCTTTCGCCTAGAAAATATTAAACAGTTTTCTTGCATTCCATGAGTGGCATGTCAGAGAGCTAACTTTCTAGCAGGCACAGGAGATCTTCCCTGAGTGTCATTGATACGGGGTAGAAAGGGTGACCCCTGCTCATATTTTAGTTTGCTTGGATTTTAAAAGGTACTGTCTATTGTTTTTGTACTTTTTTTGTACATTTTTGAATTAATGAGGATTGTCTTGGAAAGCTATAAACAATCTGGAAATAGTAACAACAAGAAATTTAAAATAAGTTATGTTGCAAATTATTTAACCATGATACGTTATCTTAAGATTTAAAATTGCTGTAAGCGATAGTACTAAAGTAATTATTATTAAAAAGAATATAATGCAGTTATTGGGAAATGTAAAAAATATTTTTTTTGTTCATGATCTTATTTATTTTTTAATACATATAATTTATTAGAGTTTTCTCCTTTTTATCACTTTTTAAGGATATATGAATTAATAACCTTAAGATTAATGAAATGAAAATTTAATTTAGAAGTAGTTGCCACGTTATTTTCAAAAACAAATATTTTTCTTTAACTTTCGATTGTAAGTATATCCAAAACACTTTTAATATGTGTTAAGAACGAGTAAAATACATATTAACAAAGACTTGCCTTATAATTATTGGTACGATACAGATAAATTTATGAATAATAACAATTCTCTAAAAATTAAATAGAAATTCTTTAGCATTGACACTGAATTCAAATCAACAAAATACAAAAATTCTTCTCACATTAATTCATTCAAGTAAATATTAATACAAAAACTATTATAAAAGTGATAAAATAATATTAAAATTATATATCATGAGTAAAACACATATTTACTAAAAAAAGTTATGCGAGGTTCAAAAAAACTAAATGTTATAGAATTTATTTACTGTTGCTATAAATTAATTTTTGTTGACAAATTTTTATTACTTATTAAATAATATTTATTAATGTCAAATAGTGATCAAATAACAGCTGCATTTAATAGGTTTAATAGTCAACTCAAAGAAAATGAAGCGTTGTTATTGAAAAGTTAGGCAGAATACTGGTATTAAAATTTTATTTTGAGTCTCTCAGTTTTAAACTTTATTTTTTTTTACATGTACTGTCAATGAAAATGTTGTATCTTAGAAAAAAGTTTACTTCTTTTATATACTTTCTGCGTGTTCAGTTTTAGTATGATGAATCTAAACTTACTTATTCAACAAAACTTAATATTTCGTTTATTAGATTAATAAGCATTTGTACATGAAAAATTAACAATATAACAAATCTTTCTTGGCATAATTAATTTGTTATTTAATCATTAGTTTATCATGAATTCATATTTTCATAGATTATATAAAATTACTTTCTTAAATTTTTATGAAAGCTAACTTAAGGAAATTCAAGATTTCTATATTTTTTCTAGATGTGGCCACGGAAGAGAAAGAACCAATTAGTGAGCAACACAGCGTGACACATACTAACGTTATGATTTCACAAAATGTGATAAGAAGGAAAAGACAAATGCATGAACAGAGGGAGGAAGAAGAGATTACTGCGTCCTGGATAAGAAGACAATACGAAGAAGAACAAGCAATGTTCTCGAGATTAGATTGCGATGAAAATGAATCTGAAAGCGAAGGTGAGCATATAAGCTTCAGGTTTCCCATACCCAGAAGCGCCCCTATCCCCATACCAAAGAGACCCAAAATATCTCTGTATCCCTGAAAGTTATATAATTATTGAAATGACTATTGAACAACGCCATGTATTCAAATGTATATGTGTATAGTAATTTGTGCAATATCAAACCAATTTAACGTGAACATGTTTTTTTACTGTGAACATTTTCTGATGTTGTTATTACTTACGACATTTGGACAAATCAAGCTCGCTAGCCGACAGCTAGGCGAAATTCAGTCAGAAGCGTGCGTCTTTCGTTTTAATCAGAATACCACAAAACGAAAGCACGTCTTTGCTCTAAGATTCCTCTGATAGGTGGTATCACCAATAATTCACTCTCTCAATCTTGACTTAGATCTGGAGGGAGAAAAAATTCTCTCCAGATCATTACACCCATGGTAACTACTCAACGATTGATCACAGGACTTTAAATTGCGAAGATTTAACGAGCACATATATTTTCTAATATAGTTCATTTTGTCGTAATTTTTAGTGCTTTAAGTTTTTTTTTTTTTTTTTTTTTGCCAATTTTTAATTTTTCTCTCTCTCTTACACACACACACGTTAAATTGACCACAAGGACTTATGATTTAAATGGGGATTGAAAATCACTACAAGCATCCACATATGTGTTATCACATATGTCTATGTGTGTAACAATTATCAAATTATCAGGAAAAAATTCTTGAAAAAGATTAAAATTGCTTGAAATATTGTTCCTACTTTTTCAGCCAATTTATAATTAATATATTTAATTTCAACCAATTTATAATTAATTTATTTCAGCCAATTTATAATAAATTTATTTATTAATGCTAAAAATATAATAATAACTAAATAAAAATAATATATTTATTTTTATTTAGTTATTATTATATTTTTAGCATTTTCCCTTCTCTTCTCGTCAGCTATTTCTGTGATTGTATCTGGAAAAAGCGTTAAAAATTTCGTATAGAGTAAAATTATACTTTTTAGAAGTATATATTTGACAGAATTAAAATCAATTTGTGATTTCGACGGTATTTTTTATTCTCCTTAACCTTCTCAATTCAAGTAGCTACCGAAATTGGAATTTTATCGACATTTTTAATAGAAATTATATTTTTATAGTATCTTATTTTTTGCTGTGTAGACCTTATTTGTATCAAATTTTTCTTTAATAAGAATTTGATTTTTAAATTTTGATTATTTGGTTTAAATTTATATAACGAGTAATTATTTTTCAGATCTAGAAAATATAATTTCATGATACTGGATTAGAATAAGAATTTTTTTTCATTATCATAAGATAATTTTAAAGTAATGAATATTGTAGATGTAAATTTTTTGTTTCTTATATTGACTCCATTAATTATTAATGTTTGTATATTAAATAGATAAAAACAATATGATTAAAAACTTCTGTGAATAAGTATGAGATAATAGTTAAATTTTGAATTAATTTCATGGCTTTTCAAATTCCATGGATGAACATTTTTCAGAAGTTAAAAGTGATTTAATTCTGTAGGTATTATGATTTTAATTTAATGTAAATATACAATCATATTAATAAATTAGAATTAGTAGGAAATGAAATATTAAGTAAAACAATTTTTCAGTAAATTTAAGCTTACATAAATATGTTTTCATTTAAATTTGTATAAAATGGGGAGGAAAATACTTTTTTGAAGACAGAAGTTGAACTATATAGAAATAAAATACTAGATGGGTACAATTTTATATTTAATCTTCTCTATTTTATCAGTTGATTCAGTTTATTTACTACTTGATTAAAAAGGATCTCTAGTAAGGAAGCGATAAAATTGATATCCTTGATTTTTCAAAAATAAGGAAATAATTACATAAATATATATTTCCAGATGGTTAGGTATTTAGTATGTTTCATAGATTTACATTAGAAGAATAAAAATATATATCAGTTCTAATGTTAAATAATTTATCAATTAATAGAAAATAAGTCATTTTTTACAGAAAATACTTATAAAATGTGGTTTCTGTTATTAATGAAATATATCACTCTAAAAAATATAAGTGTCATTCATATATCAACTCCTTATTCGAACTAGATATCTATCGTATTTTTCTACTAATTACAGAACATGAAGTGTTTGATAAAATGAATAAATCTAATGTAAACCTATTGATAATGAGTGGGCACAATGATTACCCTAACTATTACTCGTATAAGTTATTAACAATACCTCTTTAATTTGCTAATAAAGAAGATAAACACAATATATATTTTATGAAGTTGGATTTTATTCTATATGTTCGATGCAATAAAAATCTTGAGATAATTTTCTTCTATAAAAAAGCTGTGTTGTAACAAATATATTTTGATTGCATTGTTTAACAATCTTTATTGTGTATTTTTAATTTGGAAAACAAATAAAAAGACGTAAGGCTGAAACAAAATGACAATTTTACAAAAAAATAAATTTTCAGAAAACCAATAAACGTAATGCTTAAAATTTGAGTGACGTAAATTAACTTTGTGGAGTGTAGTTGCAAAAGAAGTATTACAAAAATTCAATTTTTAAGATTATATTACAAGCAAAGATACACATGTAACACATATAACGAGAATATATTTGTAAAAGAGGTTAATAATCCCTTTATCTTAAGAAATAATATAAAAACATACCTTATTAATATTTAACACTTCAGTAGGATTAATTTCTTTTAACTCTGTAACTCATCATATAAGTTAAGAAATGGAAGATATTAGAAATGTAACTGTAACTATCCATTTCTTTTAAGCAATTTAAATGAAGTATTGAATATAATAGTTATAAATTAGCAGACTTTTAGAGATTAATCTATTTGAAGCATTTTAATTCCTCAGCACAGTTTTTAATTAATGTTTTACCATCAAAACAAAATATTTAATATTTGTCAGACATTCATATATTTATTAAAAAAACATATTAGCTATAGAATACATAAATATTTTCCACTATTGTTTTCAAAATAATAGGATGCTATTATTTAGCGAAAACTTACGGGTCTGAGTGAAATCGTGTTCATTTTCGTAGTTGATACAAATCTGTTGATCTGTTTAGTGAGAGAAAATGATATTGTATGTACATAATAAACTCCACAATTTACAGAAAGAAAGTCCGTCATTTAGTTATAATGAATCAAATTTGCTCTGGAGTAGAAACAAAAAAAAAAAAAAATGAACATATAACTAGAAATGGCTATGGTATAAACCTTCAAAGCGATTTTGTTGGAGACCAATGAATATATTTAAGTTAACGTAAAATCACACATAAAGAATAATTTCAACACATTCAAAAACAGTAAATATTTAAATATATTAATTGAGATAGATATATAAAAATAAAATAAGCAAAAATTAGCAAATATTAAATAATATTTAAATCTATTATTTAATATTTAAATATACTTGAGTTAAATTTATAAATATATGTGTGTATCAATATTGATGATTCTAATTTCTGATTAATATAATTTAACTTGTATTTTTTAATACTGAATTATTTTATTCCGACATGAAATACAATTGATTAAATCATTTAAAGGTAGTAGAATAACTGTATTGATTATCATAGAGTTATTAACTACTTATATATATATATATATATATATATATATATATATATATATATATATATATATATATATATATATATATATATATATATATAAAATCAAAATTGTGATAAATTTTTCATTTGAAAGATCATATAAAAACAATTTTTTATGTATATATAAGAATACTTTAAAACTTTCATAATTTAATTTGCTTATTTTTATTTTAAATAATTCATTAATTTATGTCCTAAGTTAAATTGTTAATATCCGAGGTCATTATATGGATGGTCGCGCCGACTACCTAAAATGTCTTAGCGGTCGACGTCTTGGTCACCCCTGCATTATATATAAGAATACTTTAAAGCTTTCATCATTCAATTTTCTGGAAATCAACAACAATGTTTTGTGGAAAAATGTTTCCCACGATTTTTGAAGTGCGAAAAAGCAATGACAAGATATAAGAAGTTGAACCCATCCGTGGAATGAATGACTTTCAAAAATACAAATATAATAGTCTATTCTTCACTATCACAATGGACTATTGCACTTGTTTAGTCTAAATTGTATACAGCATTTTCTTATTGGCAGGTAGGAGTGGTAAAAAATAGTTTCGACTTTTTTTTTTGTAAGATACTCAGAAGCTTTCCTCTTTCATCAATCAAATGACATTCTTTGTGGTTTTAGTGTGACGCAAAGTATATATCTTGTGAATAGTTCTTAGAAATACGTGTGCCCACTTGATTCTTGGCACAGGACTTTCTAAAAAACCTTATTCTTTTAAAACTGGTATTTGTCACACAGATTTGATAAAAGCTTCTACTTTTCTTGTATTCAATTGCCTTTCTTAGGAAGGTGATTTATAGCTAGTCTTAACTTTAAAAATATTGTTTAATATTTTTGTTGTGGAAGTCTTAATACTATTCTTTCTTAGTGGCTTCAAGTAATTACAATTCATTTAATATTTGTATGAAATTTATAAGCAAATGCAAAATGATAAGCAACATGAATATAAAAATATTTTTTATCAAATATATTTTCTGACAGATAAATATTTCGAGATGCTTTTTACAAACAATATTAATCGTATTTATTATATTTTATCGGCTTAAGCAGATGTGTGTGTTCTTAGCTATATGAGTTTATATTAGATTATGCTATTCTCAACTCTTGCTTTTAAAGTTTAGAAATGCAGTTCTCTATCTTTAAAAAGTATTGTAATGATATACTATTCTCATATTACTGAATTCTTGGATCATTGTATAGATCAAAACATTTTTTACGAACATTTTTCCAATATAGAGTACTAATTGTTCATATTAAATCTGAGCATGTTTAATTGATCTGATATGTTCTGGAAAAAAATACGTTTTATATTTTTATTTCGGTAATGAGTGTTACACTTAGCATTGTGCATAAATTACGAATTTGTCTTTGTTTGAAATTTATCTTTTTTTGGTTCATGTTCATTGAATAACAAAAGATTCTCTAAAAATATTAATTTTTGCTTATTTTAAGCTTGTTTTACGCTTCCATGTACATTAATGAGCGGATTTAGATTCTTGTAACTTGTAAAATAAATTTTTCTGTCTAGAAGCAATGTAGGAATGTAATTGAGACATTCTCTTCTTAAACATATTGTATCGACATATTGTATGTCATAACTTAGCACATTTTAATTTTTATATTTAAATAAAATTTTATACAAAAACTGGGCACTTAATGATTTCTTAATTTTTGCGAATGATTTTTTTTTCAGCAAAATTGAGATATATTATTGTGATTTGAATTATGAATGCTTAAAATCATTTTCATCATTATTGCAGAAATCACTCTAAGAAGTGAAATTTTTTTTTTTGATTTCGACGACAATCTTGTCTTGTTTACAATCTTTTTTGTATTTAATTGAAATAAAACAATTAGATTCTATTTGATCCTTTTTTTTGTGAAACCATTATATTTTTTAGGAACGTTTGAATGTTAAGGCCCTGCTAGACCTCCGTTGGGGAAAATCGAATCCTATGTTAATCCTATGGATAATATTTTAACGTTTCACAAGTGCCATTTCCATGATAGAAACTTCGGTCTTTTGCAAATTACAAAAAACAGAGCTACTGTCACTTCGACGTCCCTTTTTAGCGTTTAAAATTTTTTCAAATATTTTTAAAATGTCAAAACATCTCCATTCGAGTAAATTTTAACCAAATTCTAATTACATTGAGGTTGTACAAAATTTGGTTTAAAGATATTACATTTTTTTCTCCGTACATTTACAAAATGAACATTTTTGTTTTTTTAAGCTAAAAATATTTTTGATTGCATTAATATTTCGATACGAATTTTGAATACAAATCAAACTCATTCTTATTTTTGAAAATCCACCTCTGTACACAACGCCACCTATGAAGCTGAAAAATTTTTAACGCCAAACTTGGCTGATTTTTCTACTTCACTACGGTAAACAAAAGTAAGAGGAATTTCTGAGAAAAACTTCTCCCCATATGATTCCCGCTGTTTTACCATGTGGTTGACAAATACTTCCAAATCGAGCAAGACGAATTAGCTTTTCTCACTCATGAAATAGAAAAGGCATTTGTAAATAATGAATGTTAGATTTCTGTTTATTAGCGTTGGAAAAGTAGCTATGATATGTACTTTTAAATCAACTTTAATTATTTTCATTTAAGTAAATTTTAAAAATGAAATATTATAAACTGTTTTGTGTTACCTTGTTCAATTATATTATATACTACGATTTTGATATAAGACTACCTATGTATTAAAAATTTAAAGAACTTAATATAAAAGAATGCATTTTACAATAGACACACACACACACACACACACACATATATATATATATATATATATATATATATATATATATATATATATATATATATATTTCTTATAAAATAAAATATCTTATAATAAGAACGATAAGTTTATTAGAATAATAGTGAGACAAATATTTTAATTTGATTTTTAATCATTTTCCAAAAATATTGAGTTTTTATCTCTACAAACATTTGGACATTTAATTATATTTTCAACTTATTTCATGAAAAAAAAATACTCTATAAGGTATGATTAATAAGCATACGATACCAGCATACTAAAATATTGCGTCTGATAAAAAAAATTAAACACTTTAAATTTGAAAAATTATAAATATCTTTGAAAAAAAATTGGGTTTGTAGTAAAACTTCAATGGAAAAACATAAAAGCATTTCAATAACCAAACGAACGATAACAATATATTACAACACACTACAATACAGATGACATCAATGCTCTTAGGGGAATCATTTTATGCTCGCGAAATTTATTTCAGAAGAATTTATTTCAGTCCAGCGCAACGCAAATGACATTATTTTTGACAAAAAAGGAATAAAAGTAATAAAATATCAAAAGAATGAATAAATATCCTGTAGCACTTCAGGCGATATAAAATATGTGACTGAAGTTATAGTATTGATTTTCGAGAAGAAATGCTAGAGAGAGAATATCAGGAAGAAAATTAAGAATCAATTAGATATGCTCAAAGTGACTAGTCTAGAAATAGTGTGATTGAATGACTTTCTTTCTCTGTATGGCTACAACAATAATTAAATCATAAATCACCTTGTTGTCACTAAGATGGGATACGCCGTACAATACCGTCTCCAAACAGCTTTCTAATACATCCATTCCAAACTATTCAACCGCAGGATTCTGTTGAACATATTATTCACCTTGACGCAGTTCTCAATTGATGTTGAATGCTGTTTTCCGAAAATTCAAATTTCTCGTAAATTCATTTCAACACTTTTACCATTTTAAATGTATTTGGATCTTTTTCTCATTAATTAAACTCTGTAAAGTAATTAGTCTATTTTAAAGATGAAAAAAAGTGATTACAGTACAAAAAGAAAATTTCATCTTTCCACTAAAAGGTAATCGATGAAAAATCGATTTATTTTCCCATCCCAAAAAAATAAAAAAAAAAAAAAAAAAAAAGATGCTGAAAAATTAAAATCCAAAAAAATAAAAGTTTAACTATACGAATTTGTATGTTTGTGTTTGTATATAGAGTGATTTTGTGTGTGTACAAAAACAGAAACTAGAATACACACATACATACATACATACATACATACATACATACATATATATATATATATATATATATATATATATATATATATATATATATATATATAAATATATATACAGACATATATATATATATATATATATGCATATATATATATATATATATATATTTAGTTTTTTTAATGGAAGCCCATCCTTCATTTTAGTGGAATCCTATTCCATTTGATTGAAAGTCTAGCTTCCATGAATCAAAAATGTCAGTGGTTTAGCAGTATAAAGTAAAAAATTAATTGCATTTAAAAATAATTATATTAAAATTATATCTTTTGCTTAAGAACTCTATTGTACATTGAAATTATTAATGAAAAAGCAATATTAATTGAAATAAAAATCATAGTAAAGTATAAGAATTGAATATTATAACTTTCAAAAGAAGATAATAAAGAATTCAATTGAAGAATTTGAGAAAATTGAACAATACTTTCACAAGTTTTTTTCTGTTAGTATTTTATCGATAAAAATTTTCTTATAATCTCTCTCTCTCTCTCAAAGCTATTGTTTCAATAGTACTTCCGTCTATTTTTCTACGTTTAAAAATATTTAAGCAGTTTTTTGCTTATTTATTTCAGAAAATGCTCATAAATTCTATTTTTCACTTAACACGTGATATATTCAAGAGACAATTTACATAATTGGATAAATTAGAATAAGATAATTTATATCTGAGTTGAAATAAAATGTAAAACGCTGAGCGAGTTCAGCTTTATAAATAGTTAGATTTAAATGTAAATTTTTCATAACTCACTAAATTTATGTGAATCCTAGGTGATCTAAGGTGACTGAAAGTGGTAGCTATAGCTAATAATCCATAGCACAAAAATGTACAATCCAATTGTTGGAACACGTGATGTTTGCACGATCACCAGCGCGTTCACATAAGTCACCTGCACGATCGTATAATCAGAAGAGCAAAACTTTTTATTTGAATTCTGTAATATTTTTCCTTAACGAGGATATCTTCTTATAATTCAAAAAGAAATAACACCAAATATTTTGAATTAGCTGGTATTTTAATAATTCTGTAATATTTTTCCTTAACAAGGATATCTTCTTATAATTCAAAAAGAAATAACACCAAATATTTTGAATTAGCTGGTATTTTAATAATTTTGATAAGTTATAATAGTTAGGGTGCGCGTTGTGTAAGTCAAACATTCGAAGGAATTTTAATATCTACATAAAATTCCATAACATAATTAATTGCCATTTGCATTGAACCGAGAGGACATTCTATAAAGTTTAAGCCGTATTCACGTCTTGCAAAAGGATATTCGCAAAATTCTCAAACGTCTACTTTAATGTATGTGCATACAGAAGTCAAAAGCACAATTATCCGTGCCCGTTGCTCAATAGTGGCTGGGACTGAAAAGACTACAGTTAAACCATTCGAATTATCTCAACAAAATGATTTAGGTTGAGATTTTTTTAACTTCAGAAGAGAAATTTGACTCATGTTGCTTTCATCTGAATCAAGTTTTAAATTTTATTTTCCCATTCCTTTTGCTTCCGATGTTTTAAGTTTCAACTCTTCTTCATTCCCTATTAGACCATAATCGGTTGGGATTAACAAATTTTTAGAGCTACTATGTCATAATTTTTACTAGCTAAAATTAATTCTTGCAATTTCAAAATCGTTGTTTCAGAATCTAGATATTCATAACATTCTAAAACTTGTTGAATAAAATCAACTCTAAAAGAAAATTTGTAGCTTATTAAACTTTCGAAAATTCAATATGTAATGAAACTAAATATAATATTGTCGAAAATTTCAAACATGATTTTACTTTTAGAATATGTTTGAAAATGCATAAAATTCAACAACAATTTTCACAATGTTTTGAATATTATAAGAAATTTTATAAATTTTAAACCATATTTTAACAAACATAAATATTATGTATTAACTTTTATCATTATTGCAAATATCAATAGTGAAAATTACCTCAGAACTTGCGCAAATTAAAGTTTGAATGTACTATAGATAATATATGAATGTTCTATATATAACTAATACACTCTTTCCATATATTAAGGATAATGCAAGTACAGGCAAAGTGGGTGACTGAAGCAAAACAAGTGTGATTTATTTGTTAATTTTATTTAGTAAGTAAAAGGTAAAGAGCAAAAAATATGCTATATGTTTGACATCATTAATAAAAATTGTTATTTTTACTCTTGGAGCAAATTTAAAAAAATAGACAATTTACAAAATTCAATATAAAAATGGTTGGTATGATGGTTAATACATAGTATGGCTCCCAGACGATGCAATACAGGCCGTACAACGCCTAGACATGCTGAGTATCAAATTATCGATCTGATCTTTTGGAATATTACTCAAGTCATCAATCAATGCTCTCCGGAGTTCCGGTAGATATGTGAGAGGGGGTTGACGGACGGCAATTCATCAGCCAAGCATGTCCTATTGGATTAAAGTCCAGGGAGTATGCTGACCAGTAAATATGGATGATATCTGTGATTGAATGATTTCCTCTACAATAATTGCACGGAGTTGATGGGCTTTGTCATCCATAAACAGAAATTCTGCACCCTTGGCACCCCGAAACATACGTACATGTTGTTCTAGAATGACATCCAGATAGACGTGGCATATCATGGTTACATTCTGAACACGCAGCTGTGTTCTGGAACATAGATTAATTTTTCTATAAAAGAGCAATCCTGCAACTCTGTAACGGTGTCGCTTAATGTTGTTCTCTTGATGGTAACGGGTACCTCCGGTTAATGTCCGCAGAGAATTAGGCTGACAACTAAACCTGCAGGACTCTGCAGGTTTAGGACTGGACTCTGCAGAAAACATCCCACAAGATTACGGTTGCAGTGTACACAGTGCATGCTCTCCAAACTAACCAAGCTAACCAAGCAAGTACTCCAAGCTAACCACATTCGACAGTGAGTTTTGGTAAGTGGAACACATCTGACAGGCCTACGAGCATATAGACCACTTAAGCATCTGTATACGGTTTGCCTTGATACTTTCCTACCGGTAGCTGAAGAGAATTGACGAGACAGTTCTGATGCTGTGCTATGTCTGTTTCTTTTGGCAGTAACTGTAAAATACTGGTCTTCATTCGGTGTTGTAACTCGGGGGCTACCCGTGCTGTAATGTCTGATCATGTTACAATCATCTTGGAACAGTTGCCAAATTTTGGTGATGACACTCTGAACCATTCCAAGTTCCTCGGATACTTCCAGCTGGGTGAGTCCCCATTCCAGACAGCCGATAATTCTACCACGTAAAACACCATCCAAATGAAAGGTTATTAAACTAAAAGGCTTTTAAAGCGCTTGCGAACAATTTTACTTCTATGCAGCCATTAATTATATACCCCTCTCTTACATGCTCGTCATTGTGATGTACATACTATCGACACCATCTGGTGGTTTTTTGCAATTTGCATATTATTCTTCAAGATGTGTGTGATAATTCTACGTGTGAAATTTTTATTTTAGAGTTCAATTTTTGTGTGATTCTGAATTATTCTTAATTTATGGAAATGAGTGTACATAAATGTACTATAGACAACTTTAGATTTTTAAAGTAGATAACTATAAATAAAAATTTCAGAAAATAATAAAGCATTCCTTTAATATCATTTTTATACAAGTTATAATTAATGATATTAAAAATAATAATAATTAAAGATACTTTTTATATCATTAATTATAACTGTAGGCTTTGTCATTTTATTATTAATTGCATAGGAAATGTATGTCTATCACCAGATACTGCGACAAGAATTCGAAAAGTTTTCATTCAGAATACTTGAAACAACTTAAAGCAGTTTAAAGAAAAGTAAGAAGCTCACCATCTACTGATATCGAAGATATGGTTTCAATATCCAATGACAACATGTAAAGGCTGGACTGGCATTAGGAAAAATGATCAAAGATTTTGCCACGCCTAATGAGAATATTAGACTTGTAAAAGTGGAGTAGTTCTATGTCCGATGTTGAGATTATATTTTATAGAAGTTGGTAAGCATAAAAACGCCAGATTTCATGTAAGTAGTATACCAGTATACGTCACCAGTACGTTTACCTGTTATGATACTAGAGGAGCTAAAAAAGATCCACTCTACAAGCTTAAACTCGATGAATGAACCTCTCATTTTGGTAGAAGATTTAAACAGGCAAAAAGACTTGGAATGTAGAATTTAACTTTTCTTTACAACAAGAATTCTTTACTTTTGAACTCATGTAATATAAGAATTTTATTTCAGAACTTTAAAATTAAAAAGAAATTTTTTTTGTCTCAATTTTACTTTTATTGATAGTTTAAACACATTGATCTTTTGATATTTTCTCACAATTTGAAGTTCGTTGATTTATTTTAAAACATGAAAATTTTTATTATTATGTAGAGAGCTTTTTCTAATGTATTTGAGTTTTATATTAGATGTAAATTCAAATGATAATGTAAGATAAGAGAGTTTTGGAAATCTTGGAAATCATCAAAGAATAATGTAACCATCTAGATAAATTGAGCAGTGTTAATGTTAAGGTGAGGTTTTGTTTGGTTTGTTTGTCTCTCAACGGTCATTTTTTGCACAAGAGCGCTTATTTGACCGGGATCTACGGCTTAAGTGCATTCCGAACTACTACAAACATCCATGCCCAAGGTGAGATTTGAACTCACAAAACGTTGAACCGAAGGCAAGGGCGCTAACCATTCGGCTGCCATCTCGGCGGTTGTTAGGGTGAGATTCAATGAGATAAAAAAAAGAATATAAAAGTTTTGATCAATAAAGAATATAGATGCATGAGCACTGAAACTAAATATTGTAAATAATTTTTTGTATATATCTATATTCTAATAATATGTGTTATATTAAATTGGGAAAACTGAATATAAGAGAACTTTCCTTGGTGGTCAAAGGATCATTTATTAGAAGGTAGATGGAATATTCCTTGACTGGAACGAATAAGGTGAAAATAAATTATATCTTACAATTTGATTACTTTTGTTAAATTGAGCTAATACCAAAAGCAGCTATATTATTTTTAATATGTAATTTCTAAATAGCAAGAGAAGCAATAATTTTGAAAGAAATTTTAAACAGAGTAATAATTTATCAGAGTAAACATTGGAATTTTTGCCCACAAGTTGTAATTTATTTTTGAGGTATAAATTATTATTAAATATATGTGATACACACACACACATTAAATATATTTGGTATGTAATATTCTAATTTACCTTTATGTGCTATTTTATGCGCGATAAAATAAATGTAGACGGAAACGTTCTATAGAATGGAATTACTCAGTATGAATCATTCTGTACATGAGTTTCTTTTACAATTTTCTCATTTACACATATTGGGTTTTCCTAAACAGTTTAGGCTTTATTCTTTCAAATTATTCTTTGAATCATCCCTATAATTCAAAGTAATTTTTTGTATTTTAAGCAAAACTTTTATTTTCCTCTAGTTTAATGTAATTTTTGAAAATATGTAAACATAGTATAATTATTTCTTGTCAATAAAAAATAATTTAATTCAATTATAGTTTTATTTTTATTCTTCTGTTATTATGTATAATGATTTAAATGCAAAAATGGTATTTTTCAGTTAAAAGAATGATTCATCTTATGAAATAGTCTAATACTATACTATTTCTAGAAAATTATTCTAGTCTATACTCTTATAAAATTTTTTAAGTCGGAATACTCTTATTGTGGACGTGAGCTTACAGAATATTATTTATTATGTTAAAAAGGATGTACAGGTGGTAATCAAAATAATGAAAACACACTAGATTTTGAAGGAATCCTTTATTAATATGGCGTAGGACCGCTTTTGACTTGTTAGATTCGCCTGGGAATCTAACCGTACAGGAGGATATGGATTCCAGATTGAAAGTTCTAAATTAGACCCTAATGGTTCAATTATATTGAGATCTGGGGACTGCGCGGGCCAAGGTAGATGTTTTCCTTCCTCCCCATGTTCATCAAACCATGATTGGACAACTCTGGCTGAATAAATGGTGGCATTATCATCTTGAAAAATTCCGTCCCATGCAGGAAATAAAGTTTTCCTTATAGGATGAACCTGGTCAGCTCTAAAATTTTTCTATAATTCTCATCAATGATCCTTCTTTTCAGGGTTACGATTAGACCAGCAGAAAACCATGACATGGCTGCTCATACGATGATCCATCTACCTCCATGCTTGACAATTTTAAGGAGGCAATCAGGAGCATACGCTTGTTCAGGTGTTCTTCAGATATGTACCCGTCCTGTTGTGGGAAAAAAGTGTGAAACATGATTCGTCTGACCATACAACAGTTTTCCACTTATCCATCGACCAGGTTTTGGGGTTATGGCACCACTCTACACGACGCTTCCCATTAGCATCTGTGCCAAGTGGCTTGGGAATTGCTGTTCTTCTGTAGATGCTCTCTTTAGGAAGGCATCTCCTCACTGTAATTACTGACACTGGACTATCCAGATGCTGATTGAGCTCTGCGGTCACTTTGGATGCAGTTGTTTTCTTTTTAGACATTATAATCCGCTTTAGCACCAATCGGTGTCTTTCACTCAGCTTCTCCCTCCGTCCATTATTTGCCTTTGCTGAACTTGTCTTTCCGCGCTGTATGTATGCTGTGCTTTAGACACCGTACCTCTAGAAATGTCTAAAAGCCAGGATGTCTTGGTCACAGTTACTCCAACTAGTCGGGCTACTACAACTTGGCCTCTCTGAAAATCTGTGAGGTCTGACATATTTTACGCATCTAACATAAATTCTAAACGTAGACAACTGTGCTAAGACTCTCATATTCTACCTAATATATATATATATATATATATATATATATATATATATATATATATATATATATATATATATATATATATATATATATATATATATATAAAGTACAAAATTTGTATTAAAAGAGCAATGTTAAGCCATTTTGCTTCTGTACAATAAGTAGTCAAATATCAACGTTATATTTTTGTCTTCAAATTCATATTTTTAATCTCAAATTATGAATTTAAAATAAAGGACGATTTCTTTCGTTTTTAATATTTTATAATTAGATTTTTATAACATTTTATTATTATTAATAATCTAATTAGGAAACAAAATGTCTTGCCTCTTAACCGTTACCTTCATCATGATTCTTGGCACACCAGCTCAGGATGGGCCAGGATGGGTCAAAGCCTTCTGAACAAGTTTCTTCCAACCACCTCTACTGGCAGCCAAACTCCTCCAGTTTTTTGTTCCCAGAAGCGTAGTCTTTTTCAACTGCAACCATCACCTTAGGAAGACAATTTTTTTTTAACTGCATGTGATTTTGAAGGTAGCGTGCACAGTAATATCCTAAAGAATATTCAAAAGATAGATGAAATGCTTACATGTGATGCTTCTGGCACGTGCCATGTATGTTTCCTATCTATAGTACACTTTTATGAACTGAAAACATATTAAATGAAGGGAAAAACTAAGAAGAAAATATTGGCTATTTAAAGGGAATCATCTTTCGATCGATATTTGTGGAGTTATTACATAATAAAATACGCAGTTATTTTTTGTGAGTAAATAAAATCTAAAGTCAGTCTATAAAATCAATCTAGTATATAATAATACAGAAGTAAAAGTTAGACAGTAACTGTAAAATTAATATTTAAATTATATAATTATAAAATAATGTCACAATACAATTTTTAATTAGAGTTTAAATCTTAAATGTTTGTTGTTAAATTACGACTAAGGAAGTTAAACTATCTCTCTAAATATTTGAACCACAGTTTCAAAACTAATCAACAAACTCACCAGTACATCATACTGAAAATAAAACTAGTTCTCAATATAATTAAAATATTAGAAATAACTAGCTAAGTATATCATTTACGTGCATAAAATCTTGATAAACAGTTTTTTTAATAATTACTATATCTCTTAAAGTAAACGCTCGTTTTTACGAAAAAGTAGATAACGCTTAACTTTCAAAGTTCACGAAACAGAAAAATAGCAGTTAGATGTTAAGTAACTACTATAGTTCCCCCCGTTTATAAATAAAATTCTATTGGCAAAAATTATTTAGCATTCATTGTATATAAAAAAATTGCAAAATAAAATTGATGATTAAAAATAGTTCTTACTTTCCTTTAATTGAAGAGAAATTAATTAAAGTAATGACTTTTCTGTTTCAAAACTACATTTTTTAAAACGAATTTTTTCCCGATGTAGTAAAAACATTTCTATCCTGGTTTTTCTAAGCGTAATGAAACTAGTCATTCATTAAATTAATTTGCAGATAATTGCAGCAATAAGTGATTTCTTTCACGCACAGAAAAATTAAATCTTTATCCAAATTAAAGAAATTCTTAAGTTATCCTTATGTATTATTATTATTATATATATATATATATATAAAGCGCTCTCCTCTCAGAAATCTTTAAGTGTTTCGAGGAGGAGTAGGGTTTTTTGTCGAAGCTCATGGCTGAATAACTAATCTTCACTTAAGTTGTCACACAAATATTTTTGTCTTTCTGTAATTAAAGGTGCTTACTTAGTAATGCACGAGATTGAAAATAACTTAGATTCCACTTTTTTCTGCAATATTATTCCGCAAATATATTCACAAGAACATATCGCCAAGAATGCCAATTTCATTAGGCGATTGTAAGACCTGAACACTTCTTTCAAAACTATTCTGAGAGGTTTTCGTTTAAATTTCTTAATTACACTCAAAGGCATGCAAAGGCGGTTGGTTTGGTTTGTTTGTCGCTCGACGGCAATTTTTTGCACACGAGGGCTAATTAGACTAGGACCTATGGTTTTAAGTGGATTCCGAAGCACAACAAACATCCATGCTCAAGGTGGGATTCGAGTACACGAACTGCTGAACCGAAGACAAGAGCGATAACCATTCGGCTGCCAGTTCGGCACATGCGAAGACGAGAAACATTCCACACGTATTACTTCCCTAATTTTCAATAAATGATACCTTATTGTTAACTCAGAGTTTACTGACAAATCCTATTAAGATTCATAAAAAAATATTTTAACTTATATTTTGATCTAAAGTAATTTAGATTTCAAAATAAAAATTCTTTATTCATTACACTGATTAATACTTAAAGTTGCAGCTAATTAACCATAATTCAAAAATTTTCAAAAAATATAAATTAATTAAAATAAATAAATATAATGTCATTTCACGTTTTTTACAAGAAAAAGATAATAAAATATCATATGATGAAAAATAAATGCGAATGAAAAATGTGTGAAAGAAAATCCGTAAAAAAGAGAGTTTTGAAAAATTTATTTAAATGTTAGTTAAAATAATTTTTTACTCTTTGGGAAGTTGTCACAAGGACCAATCAAAAGTTTGTAAAATCGTGAAACTTCGTAAATTAGAGATTCCTAAAAGTGATAGTCAATTTTAAAATAATTTATATTTGCCACATATTTGAATTTAATTTTGTCTTTAAAATATTTTCTTAATCTTTAAACTAAATATCTTTATTGATTCAAAAGCAAGTCTAATTTTACATAAATTTTAAATCCACCCTACCATAAATAAACTGTTTAAAAAAAGTTTTTCTAATCTTTTTGCGAAATCGACAATTAAATTAAATATACGTAAGTAAATAAATCAATTGATAGAGTCAATACCAAATGAGATTGAAAGTATAACCAGCAAATAATAATATTTTGGATCATAAAATCTCGAGGAAACATTTTAAACATTTTAACGCAAACTATAAAATATGAAATAATATCATTTCAAGTATATTTTGCTTTTTTCAGCTGGACATATTTTGAGAAGTCTAACTTCATAGCAAGTAAATGTAAACATGCAACTATTGGTTTCATGGTTTTTTTTTTTTATAAAAGGTTCGCAATAATTCAATTTTTCGAATCTATAAATGTTTTGTGTTAGCTTTTTTGTTTACATTAACAATTTAAACAGAACAAAAAATTGAAATAACAGTTATTGGGATAATTTTCTTCGTTTATTTTAAGCCATCTGCTCTTAACTTAAAAGCGATTTTCAGTTGGTTCAACCAGATTCTTGGTATTAGATTCATAACAAATTAAGTATGACGATCCCCAAAACGCTCTTCTACAGGGAGTTTGCATTTTGTAAGAAAAAATTATCATTATTCTTTCTGTTTGTGTGTTTTCTAATTATTATTTACTGTAATGGCATTTATTTTTAATAATGATTTAAAAGTTTATCAGCCCTATGTAATTAACATTTGATCTTAATTTTGTATATAAATCCATTTTATGCTTCGCCCATATTTGAAGTCCTCTATTTTCTGGATACTTTCTCTGCCCATTTATAACGCACTGATATATAATTCCTACAATGAACTATTTTATATTGAAAAATATTCAATATAAGGGCTTTTACATTTCAAATTTTATCTGCATGTGGAATATTGAGACATATACAATGTATTTAATTTTCTTTGATATATCTTAAGAATAGACAAGTAATATTTCAATATTAAAACCATTACAGTGTTGTTTACTCATTTTGTTTCCATAAATGTGATTTAATTAAGAATGAGAAAAAATATGAAATGCTTTAATATTTCCATGTTTCAATCATGCACTTTTAAAAGGCAATTTCAAATGATCCATATAACTCGAAAAACTTTCGAATAATCTTACGTTCAGGATTAAGTGTGATAAATACATAAAGAGATAAAATTGTTTTCAAAAGAAGAAAACTTTCAGGTGCGGTTCTATACATTTTGTCATCGCAAATTGGGGAAATCGAATGAATCGGGTGGTGGGGGTTATACGGTCTCAATCGAGACAGGAAGACTAGAGATCCAAAGGATTGAGTTACGATCCTTCTGCAGAAGGTAAGTTAAGCATCTGTTATCTTCAAAAATAGTTTTGAGTAGTTTTGAGAATAGAAAAGTAGTTTATAGAAAAGTAGTTTTGAGACTAGTTTTGAGTAACGTTTGTATTATCATTTCGAATTCATGAATAAAATTTATTTTAAGTTCTCAATTTAGAGTCTTTAATAATTAGTTGCACATCCGATAAATTAAAAAATATTGCAAATTTAAATTATATTTGATTAAAAATATACTTTTATTTTTTATATATAAATAAAAAACTAAGAAAAGTTTCATCCAAAATTTTAATTTTTTTATTTTATATTAGTATAAATTTTTTTTAATTGTTAGTAAAATTCAGAAGTATTTAATTTAAACAATAGATTTTCATAACTCTCATACATACACGCTCATATATATATATATATATATATATATATATATATATATATATATATATATATATATATATATATATATATAATATATATATATTCAACCAGAAAATACTTTGATAGATTTCACAGAAAATTCGTTCTTATAATTGATATGAATTTACATTTAACACATATTCAATCCATAAAAATATTAAGTGATTTTTATAAACCGATTATAAATATTAAGTGATTAGTATAAACTGATTTTTTAAAATCTCCTCTTACATGCGTGAATACATAGAAAATATTTTCCATTTACAAAATATTTTTATAATAATTGTAGTTGATTTTTGTATTAAACTTTGAAACACCGAGATGTATTCATATTAAACTATCACTAATTTTAACTTAACAGATGAATATATATTCTAACTAGATTCATACTTGACGCAATTTTACTGACTTCATCTGTTATATAAAAAGTTTCTGTGTATATTGTTTTTCAATTTATTTAAAGCTTCAAGTTTTATGTAACTTCATAATATGAATAATTGAAATCGTTCAATAAAGCAAACATTTTATTATCTTTACAGTAAAGAACACACTAGTTAGTCACAATTAATATTGAAAGAAATATTTAATGCTCGTCACAAACAATAACTAATACAAATTATGAAAAAAAATTATAAATAGGAATAAAATAATTTAAAATTTAAAATTTTAATTTCTGCATTTCTAATTGATTCTCTCTCCACAAGCCAGAGCTATTTCATACTGAAAAGCTCTAGCTTAAATGTTTCGATTAGGATCTGCATTTGTTTATTAGGTTTCATTTTACAATTCGTGCATAAGTGTATTAGATGGGTGTATTACATTCGTGTGAATTTCCGTTTGGATACGCAGGACAGGGACTAGTCTCTTGAACACTTCCCGGATTCATAAAATTAGATGATTTTAAAATGATAAAAATATTTATTGATTGGGAATGCATACTTTTTGTTAGAAAAAGCCCCCACCCCCTTTTTCTAGTGGTGTACACATATAAGGAACTGTCTTCAATCGACAAAGGATTAGGACTGTTTATCTTAGCTAAATATTTACTTATGTAACATCATTCGATTCAGTTTTCAAAATTATAAAAAGTACAAAAATTTTACGATCTAACTTCCAATAGTTTCTTTGTTATTTACAAAAAATTCTGAAAAAAATATATTTTCAATGTAGTCTGAGTGACTCTACCCTTCCGGCAGTAACATTCCCCTCAGCAACAGAAGCGGCACTTCCCCTGCACTGGCATTTAAGACTTCCATGTGCGAATACAAAATAATTAATATCTTATCACCTAAATGTAACAGAACTTCAATTTTCATCACTACATCAAAAGGATATTTCAAGATTCCTGTAAATGTCTCAAGAAAAACCTTCATATATTTTCATGAAGCAAGATTTTTTGTTGAACTTTGAATTCATACTTACGATTGAAGCATTTTCTAATTTCAAGTCAATATCAAAATTAATGAAAAGCAGTAAGTGCCTAAATTTTATATCATTTAATAATTTAATACTTAAATAGCAACCTTTTGCGGAATTTTATAATTTTAATTAGAGTCAATTATATTATATATTTTCTGAATATAAAACTTCCATATTTTCTTCTTTTCTTACTCGAAGATTTTGATTTTTCATAATTAACTTGTGATTAATAGAAAAGCAATGATTGTAATGAGTGGATTTTTTGCAGCTTTAAGCCTAAAATTTCGGTGATTAAAATAATATCAAAAATACTTTTCTGACTGCAATTGTTGATTTTTAATTAAATTTAAAGTAAGATCATGATTTAAGTAAATATTTATATTTCATTGCTACTATCTTTTGTTTTTACTTTGCCATCATACATTTAATTATTATTATTTAAGCTAACTCTTTTGGTATATTCTGTCCTTTTTATAAAGATTTGATTGGTATCAATATTTTTACAATATCTTAAGTGTTTTATTTTAAATTAATTTTTAAGTACTTGAAGAAATTGTGCTTTATTTGTTTTTCTCACTCTTAGTCTTATATGCTATTATCGTGTATATTTCTAAATTCACTTTTAGATTCTGCGCATGCTCCTTCAGCAGTTGGTATAACTTAACCCTTTGGACACTAATTATTTTTCGTTGATTACCATATTAGTGAATTTTAATCAAGCCTGTATCTCAAGTCCTATCATAGAGACACAATATATTTTCTCCTTCTATTAGATCCTTAACCTTGTAATTTCATAGACCCCAGTAATTTCATAGAAACTCATACTCTACCTAACTTGAAAATCTTTCAAACAAATTTAAGGAAATCAAAACCTCCTACAGATCTCTTACAAGTCACAGCTGAAAAACATGATGTGAAAGTTTTCCTCGTTCAAGAACCTTACATCCTGAATGAAAGAATTTTCGGTATTCCTTCAAAATTTACTCAAAATCTGTATAAATTTCCCTGTATGGGCAAACAAATGGTTTCATTAAGTAGTAAGTCAAATTCTAGGACTAACAGTGCTATTCATTTTATTACAAAAAATATATTTTATGAGAAAAAAGATATTTCGTTTTGTGCGCCCATATGGTACGTGTGACTTCAGATTCCCACTAAGATTGACTTCAAAATTCACTTATATCTTAAAAAAGGCATGGACGTACTGGACTTCGCAAAATTTCAAAGCAGCCATTATAGTTACGATGAGGGACATAAAGCCAATCTTGGTTCATACCACTGAGACGAAAATTAAAATTACAGTTGATTCCGAACCATTTAATATTATTTTAGCATACAATCCACCACCAAACTCCCGTTCCACTGACTCTTTCCCAAACGACATTTCACTCACGCTTAGTGAATTCGATACAGCTGTCAGAAAAATACAACCAGAAAATTTCCTCATCGGAGCAGATCTAAATGCCCACAGTGTTAACTGGGGTTATGAACATAATGATGCAAGGGTGAACTCGTACAAGATTTTATTATGTATAATAACATTTTTCTTCTAAATAACCCTAACTCACCACCTACATATCTTAATAGATTACAACAAGGTTGGCTTGATTTAACTTTAGTATCTAATGGAAACTAATGGAAATACTATATCCTGGAACGTTTTAGAAGAAGAGACAATCAGTGATCATCGATACATATCAATCACCCTTAACAAAGTTACCAAATGCTTGAAGATAAAAAGATGTAAGACATCTTGTGGAAACTGCGCCAAATTTTTAAATCTGCTCAGTCCTTATAATCAAGATTTCCAAAAGTCTATTGATACAGCAAACACAAATACTAAACTAGAAAACATAACTTCAAGACTACAAAGTACAATTTCAGAATGCTGCTCAAAATCTTTCAAAACCAAAAAGCAAAGTTTAAGTGTTAAACCTACTTGGTGGTCTTTATCACTGGAAATCAAAAAGAAAGAACTCAAAGCCATAAGGAGAAGAATTCAACGTGGCCAACAAACTGAAAAAGAACAATTCTGTAACATCTATAAAAGCAAAGTGGCTCCTTATGATAAATTAATTAGAACTGTCAAGAAAAATGAGTGGATAAATTTCTGCTCAGCAGCAAAAGACCCATTTGGAAAAGTGCATAAATCAGCGTTCAACAAAAGTATTCCACCCTCCAACCTTCTTAACCCATCTTCAAACATATTTAAAGGCTCTTAACTGGACACAGCAAACAAGATCCCTTCCCAGATCTCTTCCCAGCACATCCAATTCCCTTACCTTTGCAACCACCTTTTCATATTGAATTTACTACGAATGACATACCCTTTAGCCAGGAGGAACTTGCACGAACAGTAAAGTCTCTACCAAGGGGTAAAGCACCGGGATATGATGAAATAGATAACTCAATCCTTAAGACCATACATAATGGCTTTTCAGATCCTCTATACAAACTCCTAAACAAATGCTTACATATGTCTTATTTTCCAAAGTGTCTCAAAATAGGCATAATTATATTATTTCATAAAGAAGGTAAAAACAAATATGATATACAATCCGATAGACCAATCTCTCTCCTACCCACTATTGCTAAATTCTTAGAGAATATAACAACAAAGCTACTTAATTATTTCTTGGAATCTACTGGATATTTTAATTACAACCAGTTTGGCTTACGTCAAGGCAGATCAGTAGACGATGCCCTTATGACACTCATTAATAAGATTAACTTATACAGAGCTGCAAAATTATACACTGCCGTAATCACGATTGATATCAAAAAAGCCTTTGATACAGTTCAACATTACAAATTAAAACAAATATTAGAAGCCACAAGCCCTTACAACATTAAAAAAATACTTAACAGTAATCTTGAAGGTTGAAGAATCGTTATGCCAACTAATGATGGTTTAGCCAGCAAGGAACAAACTATTGGTTGCCCACAAGGCTCTTGTAGTGACCCCATTCTATGGAATTTAATTGCAGATATAGCCCTTAAAAAGAACTGGGGTGATATAGGAAAACAATATGATCCAGAAAGCATGATACATCTTCAAGCATTTGCTGATGATTTTACTTTCGTGATAGCTGCAAAGAGTGAGAAAAAAATTGGGCAAAGTAGCAACAGAGGCACTGGTTCATTTTAAAAAATAGTTAAATGATAATTTCTTCAAATGTCGCTAGAAAAAATCAAATATATTCTAACAGCAAAGCTTAAATGTGGTCCACAAATTTTTTGAGGTAGCAGCAGAGTGAAGAAAAAAGATACAATTAAGCTTCTAGGAGTAATAATTGAGTAAAAGTTAAACATAGCAAATCAAAATCACAGGCCAATAAAACTATGGCGTTACAGCAAAAGCTCTTAAGGATAGCAGGAAACAATTGGGGAATTTTTCAAAGACACCGAATCATACTATATTAAACTGTAATAGAGAGGATGTTGGCGTATGGGTCAGCAATTTGGGGAACACCATTAACAACAAGGGCAAAACAGTTACTTCGATTCAAAGGAGATTTTTGCTAAACATCAGTGGTGCGTTTAGAACGACTCCTACAGCGACTCTTCAAGTTATAACTGTAATACCTCCTCTCTACCTAAAAATAGAAGCCGAGGTAAGGTTTTTAAGACATGCAAGGGCACAAATTCCTTGTGAAGTTGATCCTATTCTTCCTGCACCAAATTTGATAGAAAAAGTTATAAAAGGAGAAACAACCCACCCTGGAGTCTTCAATATAGAGAGCAAAATAAAAATACATGAGCATAACCATATACCATGTTTCAGTGAAGGTTTCCTTACAATGTTCACAGATGGCTCAAAAATAGAAAAAAAAGTTGGATCCGGAATGATAGTATACTCTGAACTCGGATTACAAAGTACTTGGAGTACTGGGCTACAACCTGATAACACAGTATATCAAGCTGAAGTATATGCTCTGCGTAAAGCCATTCAAGTAGCTGCTTCCAACCTCTTCCAACAAACATCTGGTCAGATAGTCAAGCATGTCTTAAATCTTTATCTAATCCTCTTAACAAATGTCCTATGGTAAGAGAAAAGCAAGATCTTTTAACAACATCGGATGACATCAGGATTGGTTGGGTAAAGGTCCATCAAGGTATAGAAGGAAATGAGGTAGCGGACAGACTTGCAAAAGCGGCTGCACTTTCAACTAATTCTTCTCAGGTCCTACCATTACCACGTTGTCATACGAAATCTTTACTTGATAATTGGATAATGGATCGTTGGCAGGAAGATTGGGATAATGGAAAAACTGGAAGAAATGTTCACGAGATGATACCGAAAGTTAGCAGGAAATCCCTTAACAGGACTAGGAATGATGTACTTTTCTTTACGGGGCACGGACCATTTACATCTTACTTTCACAGGTTCCATATTTCTGATTCCAAAGATTGCAATTGTGGAAAAGAAGGCAATCCACTCCACTTCTTGACAACTTACTCTCTAACATTACCTTGGCATTTAGCCATACCCAGTGAAAATTGGAAGATCCTCTGGAAGAAGAGAATTCTGAGAAATCGTACAGTGAGAGCAAAATTTAATAAAACAGTTTTCCTAATAAACAATGAAAACTTTGTTGGATTGGGAAGTCTTCTACAACTTAGCTAAAAACATGTTTTGATCAAATTAAGGCTCTGTCTTTGTAAATATCAAAAACGTTTTCAACATGATTTATAATTTTTTTATTCAATTATAATCAAGAACTTTGCAAAATTACGATTATTATGTTAACTGTATATAATTCATAATAAATTCCATTATATTGTCATCTTGTTTTCATCTTTACAGTTAACCGGAAATTGATTGCATATTTAAAGCCATGTTGTAAGGTAATCATGTTCAACTGTTGTAAAAAATTTTTATAATGTCATTTTTTAAATATATTTTTAAATAAAAGTCCCAGCAGCTCCCATTAAACTGGTAAAGCTCCTTGGAGTTAGGTACAGGGGAGTTCTCTGGTGTCAATGTCAATTATATTCGTGTAATACAGGGGAGAGATTCCTGTATTAAAGAATACTGAAAGGTTTGGCCACTAGAAGAAACATTTCTCCGGAGGAAAGAAGAAAAATCAGTAGATTTATTAAAATGTATTCAATTACCGAATATATTAAACTTCAACGCCTTGTAAATATCATATCAATTAAGAAAAGTGAATAACGTGTTAAAAGCTCAGTGGTGGCGTGCAGAAAGTTTTAAGAAATTTCAGCGATATGGCTTGCAATGCTGGTTTTCTACTCCGGCAAAGTTCTAATTTAGTTTGTATAAATTCGGTATCCTTTTAGCTCCATCAATCAAAAATCGTAGGGATGTAAACAAAATAAATGAGGACAGTCTTTTGGAAAAATTCTTGATATTAAAAGATTTTTACCAAAGTAACAAGAAACAGTACCTTCATTTTGCTCACAGGTTTGCGATTTCCTATCTTCTAAATATAAAAAATATGATTTGTAAAGCAAGCATGCTATTTAAGTTTATTGTACTTTGCACTTATGACAGAATATGTTTCAAGATAAAATAAAACTGGTCCGAACGTAAAATCGGCAATAAATGTACATAATGCAATCAAACAATGAAAAGTTAGTATTTGTAAGGGCAGAGTATTATAAGATAAAATACTCGATGGACGGCAGTTATGATTGCTGTATAAAGAAAAGAGCATCTCATTCCACTTCAAAGATTTCCAGGATCACCTGTCATCATAATTTTCTGCGGAAAAATTGGCATGAGAAATCGGAGAATTTTTTATTGTTGTAAGTTTGAAGTATTTGTACTTTCTGGTGTTTTCAGGAATACTATTTTAAACTAAATAGCAGAATATTTTGTATTATCTGCCAAGGAACCACGAACTCGATAAACGAGTTATTGGATGAAATGGAAAATGGAGATTCTTTTAACCAGAGCAGTATTGCCTTCTTCATCATGTTATTTGTTTCTTTTTTCAACATTATCTTGGTAGAACATCAAGTCTTCAAATTTTATAATCATCTTTAAAAAAATATTCTTTTACACGATTTATTTCTGCAACGTCCTTAAAGTAACGATAAGCATCAGCATAATTAAACAATTTCGGCTGCTCTGATAAAAATATTTGTAATTCTAGATTATATAGTACACTGTTGGCAACCGTATGTGCAACATCCTGAGGGAAACATGCAAATAACATGAAGTTTACAACATGAATAAGCGGAGTTAAGATATGCAAATGAGTAGAATTTCCTTCCAGATGCACATCACCCACGTCTGTGGCTCCTCTTCAAAGTGGTATTTAAAGCATGGAGATTTCGAAGATTTCATTTCTGCAATTGTGTTTTTCTTCAATAAAAGAATCAATTATGCCTCGTAGAAAACAGAGATAAATTCTTAACAAGGTATCCGAGGTCGACAGAAGGAAGGATAGAGTCCTACCGAGATTGTGGATTATCTTTCAGGGAAATCTGTAATCGTCTTGCACGAAACCAAACAAATATAATGCGGATATGTATGTGATCGTTAGATACAAGAGTCTATGAACTATTAGTATATACGACGTGTTCGATGGCATCCACCTCAGTGCACCACATCACGTGATGACAATAAATATTACATTATAAAATTGATAGTTAAATTATAATAATAATTTGAAGTTAAATTGATATTTAAAAAGAGTTTTTACTTTAATTTATTGAAGAGAAATTAATTAAAGTAATGACTTTTCTATTTCAAAACTACATTTTTTAAAACAACTTTTTTCCCGATGTAGTAAAAACATTTCTATCCTGTTTTTCCTAAGCATAATGATACTAATCATTCATTAAATAAATTTGCAGATAATTGCAGCAATAAGCGATTTCCTTCACGCACAGAAAAATTATATCTTTATCCAAATTGAAAAAATTCTTAAGTTATCATTATGTATAATTATATATATAAGAAGCGCTCTCCTCCCAGAAATCCTTAAGAATTTCGAGGAGGAGTAGGCTTCTTTGTCGAAGCTCATGGCTGAATAACTAATCTTCACTCAAGTTGTCACATAAATATTTTTGTCTTTCTTTAATTAGGGGTGCTTACTTAGTAACGCACGAGGTTCAAAATAACTTAGATTCCTCTTTTTTCTGCAATATTATTCCACTAATATGTCCACAAGAACATAGAGCCAAATGTGTCAATTTCACAAGGCGAGGGTAAGACCTAAACACTTCTTTGCAAACTATTCTGAGAAATTTTAATTTTTATGTCTTAATTACACTCAAAGGCATGCGAAGACGGAAGACGAAAAATTTTCCTCACGTATTACTTCCATAATTTTTGATAAATGGTACCTAAAGTAGGTGTCTATTATTAACTAAGTGTTTACAGACAAATCATATTAAGATTTATAAAGAAATATTTTGGTTAAATTTTGATCTAAAGTAATCTAGATTTTAGAAGGAAAATTATTTATTCACTACTCATTTTGATTAATACTTAATTTTGCAGATATTTAATGATAATTCAAAGATTTTCAAAAACTATATAGAACAGTGATTCTCAATCTGTGGAGTGTGCACCCTAGGGGGCACAAGCACACTAATGGGGGGCGAGAGCGAGCATATCCAAAAGAAAATGTTATTTAGAGAATTGATTAAGTGACTAAAAGGAAAGAACACACACATACAAAACAAAATACATTTCGACATATTTAATAATTAACTTAATAAATTAAAACAACTTGCTAAATTAAAAACAAATTTAATAATTATTAGTGACTTTCTTGGGGCTGTCTTTCAGAGCAAAGTTTTTCAAAGGAGGGATTAATATCAGAAATAGACACTCTCAGTTCTTTTTCTATATTTAGCTAAAATCCATATTGGAGCCACCGCAGAAAATCCAGTTTCACAAAGGTAACATATTGAAAATGGTAGTAGAATGTAAAATGCCCTTGCTTTTAGTGCAAAAAACTCATCATCCACTCCTGCCTAAAATTCAAAGAATGATTTATTACTCAATTGTCTTCTGCTGTCGCCACTTGCCGTGAAGTTAATGAAGTTTTCTTCCTCTTCAATTGAGAATCCTTCGAAAGTATTTAGAAATGGATCCCTCACCCACTTGTAACTTAATATCAGTTTCTCGTATCAAGAAAGTACTTTTTAAAATTCTTTGCTAGCATTGCTAAATGATTTTCAATGGTTACAATAACAACTTTTACATGTTGTTCTTCAGCCTTGTAAGTTTTAATACAATCATTTATATTTGCAAAACTTGCCAAGTTTTCTTGCTTTAAATTTCTGCTCCACGCTTCCAATTTCCTACAAAAAGCACTAACTTTATCACTCGTATCCGATATATGCGTATTTGTTACTTGCAGTTGAAGATTCAAGTTATTTAATTTCGAATATGTTGACCATGTAGCTCAATTTTATCACAAATAAACTATCGCGAAAATTCTCAGCTTTGGGTCTTTTTACCTCTTCTAGGAAAACGGCGATTTCTTCTCTTAATTCATAAACACAAAAATTTCCCTCGTAATAACCATCTTGCCTCGCAGTAACGTAGTAACGCTGAATGTACTGCACCCATGTCTTCACAAAATGTAGAAAATATTCTTGATTTCAGAGGTCTCATTTTTATAAAAATTACTACGGTTACAAGCATAGTTAACACAATATTCAAACCAATACTCATTTTTTTAGAAGCCAAAGCTTCTCAGTGGATCATGCAATATGTCCAGACGCACAGTGGCGATTTTTGTTTCACAAGTGCTTGAATACTTTGGAATCTTCCGGACATAGAACGAGCATCATCGGTTTATATTCTGGCGCAATTTTTCCATTCCATTCTATGTTTTTCTCGGTCATAAAATAATTTAAGATAGCAAATAATGCGAGTGCTCTTGCTTTGAGTTCTATTGGTTTGCAGAAAAGTAATTCTTCTAGTGCTGACAAATCATCACAAAATCTATCATAGGCAATGAAATGATAATTTTTATTACTATGTGTTTCTTCATCGATTTGTATTGAAAACAATTTGTCACGCAACTTCCACAAAAGCTGACACTCTACATCTTCAGCTATATCAGCAATTCGACGGACAATAGTATCATTTGAAAGAGGTATAGACTGCAATTGTTTTACAAAATTACCTCCAAACATAATTTCTAAAATCTCAATTGGGCCTGGCAAAATGAGCTCTTTACCAATGGTGTGAGGTTTTTAGATCTGGCTATTTTATATGAAACTTTGTACAACGGCAATTAAAGACATTTTTTTTCATTTACAGATAAAGTTTTTTTAAACAAATTATTTTTGCTTTTGATATGATTTAAATTTTAATTCGAAGAATTCTCTGGGTTTGTTTACGTACTCACTATGAAGCGTTTCCAAATGTCGTTTAAGTTTATTAGGTTTCATGTTGTCAGCCACGAACATTTTTGAGCAAATGATACACAGAGGCTTTTCTTTTTCATGTACTTCAGTACTAGTGAACCCAAAATTTAAGTATTTTTGAGAATATTTTCTTGATTTAATTTTCGGAACCACGCTCGTCTGTGTATTTGTTGATGCTTGTCTATCGTCTAATGTTCACTTACGCCCGCTGAAAAATTTATCCATGATTTTGCATAAGTCTGCTGACGTGAATATTTAATACGATGAATTGCAATTACACGAAAATATATATAACACACACATTCAGAATAGATTCAATAGTGATAGAAGGATCGACTCGAATGAGATTGTCTGGAATTGAAATTTGCGTTATAGAACTTTCTCCTTATCCCTATGACAAAACATTTGTTCATATCTCCTCACGCTCCTAACTTAACTTTTAAGCTGACCAAACAAATCGAAACTTCTCGCGAAACCATGAGAATGTCAGACATGGCGGGACGTAAGAGCAATAAAAAGGCATAGGATTCTTGTTTCTTTAATGCTGAGGATTCATGTTGCAAAATGCCAATAAATTTCCGTATTCTTGTTAATTTGTAAAGTTTAAAATTAAGGCTGTAGTATAGGTTTTGCTCCGAAATACTAAAAATATATTATTATTGTATACATTTTATTGTATTCGGTGGGGAGGGGGTTGCTCTATGAAAATTATGATTGAAAATTGGGCCGTGAATACTATAAGGTTGAGAAGCACTGCTATAGAAATAAATAAATAAAAGGTCTGTTCAAGTTTTTTTTAACAAAAAACTAATAAAATATTAGGAGATAAAAAATAAATGCAAATGGAAAATGCGTGAAAACAAATTCCGAAAAAAGAGATTTTTCAAAAATTTAGTTCGTAAGTGAGAGTTAAAATAATTCTTCCCTCTTTGGGATATTGTCAGGGACCAATCAGTAGTCTGTAAATTCGGGAAACTTCATAAATTAGAGGATCCTAAAAACTGTCGTATAAGCTTTAAAATTTTTTGAATTGTTATAAGTTTACCTCATACTTGAAATTAATTTTGTTTTTAAAATATTTTCTTAACCTTTAAACAAAATCTCTTTCTTAATTCAGAACAAAGTCATAATTAGACATAAATTTTAAATCCACACTATTATCAATAATCTGTTTTTAAATTTTTTTTCTTTAATCTTTCTTGCATAATCGACAATATATTAAATGTACCGAAATAAGATTTTCTAAATGTATATATCTTTAAAATTTTTATAAGGAAATAAATCGATTAACAGGAAATAAATCGATTATCAGATGATATTGAAAGTATAGCTAACAAATAATATTATTTTTGATCATAAAATCCCGAGGAAAATCTTAAACACATTTTAACGCAATGGTCTATTTCTACTATAAAATACGAAATAATATTATTTCAATTACATTTTTTAGTGTTATTGCAGGTGAAAACATTTTTAAAACTCTAACTTCCAAAGCAAAAAAAATGTAAACATGAAACCAATGGTTGATGGCTCATTTTTATAAAAGGTTTACATACATTTTATTTCTCGATTTTATAAATGTTTTATGTTAGCTTTTAGTTTAGAATTACTTTTTAAACAGAACAAACAACTCAAACACAAAAAAATAGTGTAATTTTCTTCATTTATTTAAACCACCATCTTGACAACGTCAAATCAATTTTCAGTGTGTTGAATCATATTCTGGGTATCAGATTCATAACAAATTATGTATGACTATCCCTAAAACGCTCTTCATCGAGGAGTTTGCATTTTGTATGAAAAAGTTATCATTATTCGTCGTATTTTAGTGTTTCACAATTATTATTTATTGTAATGCATTTATTTTTTATAATAATTTAAAAGCTTATCAACCCTATGTAATTAACATTTGATCTTAATTTTGTATATCAATTCATTTTATGCTTCGCCCATATTTGAGGTCCTCTATTTTCTGGATACTTTCTGTCTATTTATAACGCACATATATATTATTCCTACATTTAACTATTTTTTATTGAAAACTTCTAAATATAATGGTTTTTACTTTTGAATTTTATCTGTATTTGGAATATTGTCATTATGAATTGTATTTGAGTTTCTTTGAAATATCTTGAGAATATGCAAGTAATATTTCAATATTAAAACCATCACAGTGTCCACTTACTCATTTTGTTTCCATAAATGTGATTTAATTCAAAATAGGAAAAAATATGAAATGCTTTAATATTTCCATGTTTCAATCATGCACTAAACTTTTAAAAGGCAATTTCAAATTATCCATATAACTCGAAAAACTTTCGAATAATCTTACGCTCATGATTAAGTGTGATAAATACATAAAGAGATAAAATTGTTTTCAACGGAAGAAAACTTTCAGGTGCGGTTCGATACATTTTGTCATCGCAATTTGGGGAAATCGAATGAATCGGGTGGTGGGGGTTATACGGTCTCAATCGCGACAGGAAGACTAGAATCAGAAGGATTGAGTTATGATCCTTCTGCAGAAGGTAAGACTGCTTCTGCCTTCTTCAGAAGGTAAGAGTTGACGGACTGCAATTCGTCGGCAAAGCATGTCACACACATGTTCTATTGGATTCAAGTCCGGAGAGTATGCAGGCCAGTAAATACGAGTGATATTCTGTAATTGAAGGCATTCCTCTACACTGTTTGCATGATTTTGACGGACTTTGTCATCCATAAACAGAAATTCTGCACACATGGCACACCGAAACAAACGTACATGTTGTTCCAGAATGACATCCATATAGATGTGGCATTTTATTAGTTAAATTTAATGTTTAAATAATGATGATACATTAACGTCTAGTCAATTCATGTAAATTGTTGTTAATTTAAGATTGTATAACTCCTTATATACTTTTCCTGTAATTACTTCTGCCTTATCTTACTATTATTTTATACTTTCACTAAAATTTATAATATTTAGTTTTTAATTATTGTAGAGCATATGACAATTATGTAAATGAACTGTGTTGCAGAAATCTACTACTCTAGGTTGTCTGCAGGCTTTCAAGCCCCACCAATGGGAATATAATTTTAAATAAACTCCAGGTGGGGTCGTAAGTGGGCCTCCGTAAATGTTACGGATGGCTCTCAGAGATGGTAGGGCATAACCCGATAACGAGTTGGTAAAGCCCGTGGCTCTACCACTTCGCTGTATTAACTTACTAAGCCAACCCTGTTCTCTCCCTATATTATGCAAGTCACTTCGACATACTTATCACTTTTTGTCCGTAGCTGTTTCTCTCTGTTTGCCAAGTTTCATCCCATTCTGGTAACTCCTTCTTTGTGTTGCGTTTTAATGTCAGGCAGTATATATAAAATAATTTAATGAAATAAATCTTTCTCAATTAATTTTTCTGATTAATTTGCTTACTTGTATGAATACACTTGAGAAAAATTTTATAATGTTGCGTACTCGGAATTGCTCGATCAAAAACAAGAAAATTAAAGAAAATGAAATTAGATTTAATAACAAAATTCCACAAAAAATACAGTAATTTTAATTCTACTCAATTCACAAAGCAATCTAGACACTGTATAAAATAGTTAGCACCATTTCAATTTGCATTAAATAATTTTCGCCCGCAGCAACGTCCAAGCGCTATGAGAAATTGATATCATCTGACTGCCTGGACCCGCTGGAAACCTCTATATATAGCATCCGAATAGCTTCCAGAATTTTCCAGAACATTCTGTATCGTTCCAAAATTTTACCAGAAGTCACCAAAGGTCGTCAATTAAGCCAAAGAATTAAGTTGCTAGAAACGGGGAGAATTTTCCGCTATCTCGCCAATTTGGCGATTTTCACGCAGAACCAGTTTATTTTGAACGCAAAGCACATCAAATGGACACTACTAGAGAGCGCTATAAGAATTAATCTAATCAAGTTATTAACACAAGATTATTTGTGACTTTTACATTCTAAAAAGCAGTATATTTATAAGTTAACAAATAAGGATAAATTTATACAACGTATTTAAAAAATTCCCAACAATTCGCGCATGATATTACAAATTCGAAAATGATATTTTATCTTCTTTTGAATAATTCCCAATTTTTTTTCAGATATAATTTGGATTTCAATAATCTGGAGGAGAAGCTATGGTCTTGAATGCTATACAAATGCAGAGATTGATGATTTTGGACCTGTAGTCGTTACAAAGATGGGCACAATTGTTGGGAAATACATCAATGTAATGGATAAACAAATTCCAGCTTTCCTGGGAATACCTTTTGCTAAACCTCCATTGGGAGAAAGAAGATTCAAAATTTCAGAGCCAATAGAAAAATGGAATGGTACTTTGTTAGCAAAAGAGAAATCACCAGCCTGCATGCAGTATTCCAGTCGAGAAGTAGCATGGCTTCCTCCTACTACATTTAATTTTAGTGAGGATTGTTTGTACCTAAACGTATGGTTGCCCCCCAACTGTTGCTGTAACAGAATGGAGAAACTTCCGGTGATGGCTTTTATACATGGAGGCGGATATTATTCCGGGTCAGCAATGATGGACATATATGACGGTGATGTTTTGGCGGCTACTGGAAAAGTTGTAGTTGTTACTATTAATTATAGATTAAATGTATTTGGTTTTCTTAATCTTGATTCCAAATATGCTCCTGGAAATATGGGTCTTTATGACCAACTTTTGGGTCTCCAATGGATTCGTGAAAATATTGCGAGTTTCGGTGGCAATCCAAACCGTGTTACATTGTTCGGTGAAAGTGCTGGTTCATTTTCAGTGTCTCTACAAATGGTTTCTCCTCTTTCTCGAAATTTATTTCATAAAGGTATTCTTGAAAGTGGTACAGCTATTCTACCAATTACGGTCGACAATTTAAATTCATCTTTTAGTAAAGCTATGGAATATTCAAAAGTTCTTGGCTGTTCAATCAAGAATTCAAATTTAAGAAGTCTGTCAAAGGATATTTTAGATTGCTTGAAAGCGAAAAATAACAATGAGCTTGCTATTGCGGATAATTATTTCACTTCAAAATTTCCTCAATTTTTTTCACCTTCATATGGCAATAAATGTGAGGATTGTTTAAAATATTTTATGGAATCACCAAGTAATAGTTTACTGTCTGGAGAATTTTCTCAAATACCTATACTTATTGGTAATAACAAGGATGAGGGTACACTTTTTATGATATATAATATACCACGCCTTTTTAGATTTGATCAAAAGCCACTTCTTACTGTTTCCGTTGCAAAGAAGGCTCTTAAAGAATTTTTTAAGAGTGTAAAGCTATCAAAAATTTCTTCAAGTCGTATATTCAAATATTACATGAAAAATATAATTGATGATAGATCTGATGGCCCTTTGCGTGCAGTTTCGATGATATACGGTGATTTTCTTATGAAATGTGTCAATATGTTACTTGCTGATAAAGTAAAAGATGTGTACTATTATTATTTTTCTCATCGTTCCCTGAATGACGAAGATGATAAATGGGTAGGAGTGCCTCATTTTGCTGAAATTCCTTATGTTTTTGGAGACCCAATTAAGAACATTTAAAATTATACCATTAAAGATAGAAAAATCAGTGAAGATGTAATTCAAACATTTACTTCCTTTGCGCATAATGGGTATTTAATATATTTATTGTTATATTTAAATTATTAAATATGAAATTATTTTACCATTAATCTATGAAAAATCAACGCTATGTCAGCTCTATACTGATATCGAATGTGTGTGGTTAATAATCTAACAGTAGAATATTTTTGGAATGCATTTAAATACTTCCCGCTTGTTGTCACCCGATTTCTTTCTTAAAATTTCTGTGGCATTGAAAAAATGCTAAATTAATACAGGAAACAACATGATATGTGCGATTGCTTTTTCCTCACATTAGATATATCCATTTATAACCCATTTCTCTTAACTAGTTTTTAGTTTAATGAAAATCTAAAAAGTATGTACTCTATGCCTTAAGGTCTTATAACTTCTCATTAAAGCATATTGCCTTACCTCGAATAAATTGCTTTGTAGAATTATGAAGTTAGCAACAGACAAATATTTTATCAATATTAAAGTTGTTTTTATATAATGACCGGCAAAAAATTTTTTCCATTTTTTAGCTATTAAACAGGGAAAGGAGCTCTTTATATAGGGAAACAACCACAAAGCATGTTATCATAAAAAAAGGTTTTAAAATTAAATTCGTCATTGTTTTTTTAAATAAGCACACATAGCGAGAGAATAATTATTCGTTCATTTATAGATAATTATTATAAAAAGTTTGAAATAATGATAGCAAAAAGGTGTAAATTTTCATATATTAACAAATTTCATACCGAAATATATTTTCGTTAATTTTTTAACAATTTAAGGCAAAATGTCTTATTACATATCTTATCAAAAGTTACAAACTTAAATGCCCAACAAAAATAAAATTTATATTAAAATTACAATGTAATTGTAAAATAATACAATGTAATTGTAAAATAAATGTCACAGTGATTTAATTGGCTGTTGCTATTATATTAAATCAATATATTATTATTATTATCAATTTATTTTTCAAACATTTTAAATGAATTATTTGAAAATTTATATTTTTGTATTAGAAGTTAATATCCTAAAATTTGAATCAATATCAAAAATATCAAAGAATAATTCTCTTCATTGAGACATCAGTTTTTAGTTTAGTGAAAATTTTCTGTTTCTGTAACAATAAATGTTTTTCATTTTTATTTTCCCCGTGTAACAATAAATAACCATATATAAATTTCTCTACACTCTTATGAAAATTCCAAATAATTTACATACTGATATCATTTAATGCTTTTTTCCCTTTAATAGTATGTAAGCTGTAACTGGAATTTAAAATAACTGATGTCATTTTCGTAACAATGTATCAATGGCTCTTAAGAATATACAATTTATAAATTTAAAGTTCGGAATTATTTTTCAGGTATCCTGTAACTGAAGATTCTGACCCTAATTGGCCGAAATATTCCTCTTCTGATCTGAGAGTATTTGAATTTAACTCAAAGGGAAATAAAATCATTCAGTTTCCAAATCAGAAGGTATGTGCAGAGATTTGGAAGCCAATTTATTCCTTCTTCAGAAATTAAAATGTATACTTTCTAATTAGAGAGATTTGGTCTTTTTTTTTATATTTTGTAATTACTTCTTTTTTCTTCTATGGGATTATGAAGCCCATATTTTTAACGATAATTCATTACCAAAATTATTTTTGATGGTTTATAAAAACAAATAAAAATAAAATCTCTGACAATTTCTTACATATTATCTAAACTTTCTAAGAGTATAGATTAAATGAAAAATATTTAAAATCTAAAATTTTGCAAATAAAAGACTTGATGAATTTGTATAAAATTGCTTTACAAACTGTTTTTGTTTTCCCAAATAAATTCATTTTTTTTAAATTAGTTTACTTCTTTCGGTAATTTAAATATACAACTTCTTTAAAAAGTTTAATTAAAAATTAGTTCAAAATTCGAATTTAAGAGAACATGATTACTAATATTTGATCAGAAATATCACTTCGTTTTCTTTAATGCATAATAAATTTTGACACTTTGTTGTTTTTTGTTTGTAATAAAATTTCTCTGAAAATGTTTAAAAATATTTTTTGATCGAATGAAAAATAGAAAGCATATTTACGATAAAAAAATTAATAATTATAAAATTTAAAAAAAAAATTCATTGTAAGAAAAGTCAGTAGATTGCCTTTCCAGTACAGCATGTGTAAGAATCAAACCGTCTAAGTCGTATGCCACCATCAGCATAACCTTCACACGACTGGGTTCCTGTCGAAATTTCTGTGGCCGTGATGATCTTTGGTAATGCCATTTATTTCATTGATGCTTCAATTTAGATTCATAAGCTTGTGCTTATTTCTCATCAATGGCGACAATATGCTGCAGAAATACGTCTCCTTCATCACAGTATCTCTTCAAGTGGGTGATAGTCAGTGCATACCAGTGCCATTTCTTTACTTCGGTTAGTCAACATGGAACATAGCGGAAAGCAATTTTCCTTATGTGTAGGGATTTCTTTATTATACGCCACACCATTTAATGACTCAGATCAACCTGTAAAATAATTCTCGGATAATCCATTGGCTGTCTATGGTAAGGAGACCACTCAGGTTGTCAATCTGCTCTTAAGGAATGGAGGGGCGACCTATGCGTTGCACATTCGCAGTCTCATTACAACCCGAACGAAATGCTTGAGGCCATCGTGATACTGTAGTATACGGTAAAGCATTTGAGCCCCAGCTCAAATTCTTGACAGCATTCTTAGTATTACTGTTGCATTTTTGCCACGGGGAACCTCGATTTTAAACCACGACCACTAATCACCTTTATAAACATGCTCTAGAGCGTTGGAAGTGAAACTCCTCTCACTTTAACGCTATACAACAACTATTTTTTTTTTAAACAAATCGACTGTTTTTGCACTCTACACATCGACAACACTGCTAACTCACTGCTCCCATATTCTAATTGTGCATGCCCAACCTTTTACCGGTTTCAAAGTTAAGTTACCTCTATTTAATTTACAACTGTCGTATATGCGCACAAATTTTATTTAGCTTACTGTATTGTATTGTATAACTTCTCATAGTATACCGGTATTATCATTTTTTGACTCACGGGACCAACTGACCATAAATTAAGTAAACATACGAACATATTATCTAGGTAACGTAATTTTACGAATATACCTGATGAATGCCATGATTCATTAGTTGATTTATCATAGCTTCGAAATTAAGTCCTTGACAAACATGAAAATTATTTGTCTTGTCATCATAAACCAAAATAACTAATTTGGACGGGTTGCACTGCCTCATATTAAGGCAATTAAACAGATCTATTTATTTATATATATAGCCATCAGACATATATACATATAGACATCATAAAATTAAAATATTTTATTTAAACAAAAGATATTGAAAAATATTCAGCGTTTTGCTTCCGTTTTGTCTGAATAACTAAAGTATTCCTCTAAAATACAATAATTTTGATAAAAATTTAAAGGAAACACGTTTGGATATTATAACGTTGAAGAATTTAATTTCATGTTCAAGAATAAAGAACTTATATTCCAAATATCAAATTAGAATGCAAATTTTTTGCAAACAAAATAGAGAAAGAAAAGATGCAAGAAGATCCATCTATTTACCTTAATGAAAATGTGTTTTTAAATTTTTGTAATATTATTTTATTTTATCGTTGATGATGGCTATAACGAAAGCTATTAAAGTGTAATAAAATTGGATAAATATTTTTATATTTATAGAAGAGAAAAAGAGAAAAACACGCACATCGAAAACTTAAAAAGCAAGTTGGGCTGAATCAACACTATAAGTAGATAAATCAAGTGAAACTTTGAACTTTTTTGTTTCTAGGATAAATTATTGTAACGCTAAAATTTCAAATACGTGTCCGAAGACAAAATTCCTGGAACTTCTCTTTTCATACCAAGCACAGTAAATTTATAATATATTTGCATTAGACTGAAAGAATAGTTTTTACCACAATTACACAATTACAATTATCATAATAAATATTCTCATGATATTATTCAGCATTTTCATTTTTATAAATAATTTCACTATTCATATGACTATTTTAGTAGATTGACATTAATTTGAATAAATTATGTTTTTTAGTAGCAAATAAAACATTTATGTTTATCAGTATTTTGTTTTTTATTTTTGAGACTGTTTGTTCAATGAGATAAAAATATTTGAAGTAAGGAATAATTTCAAATGTTTGTATTGGCGAATTGTTTTTTTTTTTTTTTTCTGTAGGTGAGATTTTATGGATTAATGCTCGAACTAACTATTCAAAATCTCACAAAATATTTTAAAAAATATAATTCATTTACAAGATATTTTATTCAATTTATAAGACAATTATTTCAAAATTAAGGTTTCACTGTTAAAGATAATTTAGCTGTGTATGTCAATTATACAGTGAATGATAGACACAATTTTATATGTCAGTAAACAGATAAATTTTGCATATTTTTATTTTGTATTTAATGATTGTTTCTTTTTCTTAAAAAATTAGAGGCTCCGTACATTAAAAACTTTCTATTAATAATATTGCTTTTATATACTAGAAATTAATAGGGAATATAAGAAAAATATAGTATTTATTTTATTTATATTTTAAAATTCATTTGTTCGTGATATGATTTGACGGTCAATTTTTGCTGTTTGAAAAACATATAACACATTCATAATCAAACTTAGAAAACCGCCAAATAAAGAGATCGATACATGAGTTAGCAACCTGTTCTCCACACTTTGCCATACTAGCGAAGGGTCACTGGTCTTACCGAACCCAAAATATACATATTTTTTCTCATCATGGAGGGAATTTAATCAAGTATCGAATTTATTATTTCCCGGTGATGAGAATCATGTTATGTTTGAGTTACGAAAAATTCAAATAAACTTATTTTTACCAATCAAAATTTTACAATTTCAGTTGCATACACCAAAATTTTTTCTCTGCATTTTCTTCTGCTGCAAATATCAATATCACAAATATTTGACAAATTCATTTCTAATACTCAAGAATATTCCTACAACGTGTAAAGAAATTTTACAGAGCGAGCCTTGTAGACAATTTTGAAGTATGAGAAAAAAACGTTTTGACTATTACGAACGTTTATTGCCTTCCCATTAAAATTGAGGAGCTGAATTAGAGAGAAAAGCTGAAAAATTGCCAACGTATCTTATAAGCAAACAGAGACCAGAAGCAATCACATTGATTTTTAGTTTTCATTTCCTTAGATTTGCTAAATTATTTTTTGCTTTTGTTTCGCATCTACCTACGCTGTTTACATTTCACTTCAAAGTTGCTTTTGCTAATAAATAAATTACATATATATATTTATATATATATATCATTCATATAGCAATTTTCTTGGAGTTTTAAGTAAATTTTGGTAGCTTTATTCTTGATGCAATGTTTTAAGTAAGTTGAATGTACATATGTAAATTATAACAAATAAAATGTTTTAAAAATTAATTTCACTTTTAATGATTTATTTATGTGAAAAAAATTGTTCCAATGGTTCGAATTATTAGACTTACAGTTACTCGTGAACAATAATTCTTTTTCTAAAGGAAGTATTTTATTAAGATTGTTTCTGAAATATAGAAATAGCTAATTGAAATATAGTGGTCCTATAGCTAAATGAAAACTAGGATATCCTATTATAATTTTTCAGTGAAATAAATTTCTGATTTGAAAAATAAAAACTACATTAGAATGCTATTTACCCATTTTCAATGGTAAGGAACTTTTACACGAAAATTTTAAAATTATTTAAAAAAAAAAATATTATAATTGAGAACATTCACATATTCTTGCAGTTACTATTTAAGCATATTTATTTTATTTCGTTAAAATCTCCTATTTGACCATGTATAAAATATCGATATTTCTTATATGTATTTTTGTTGTATTTTAGCATTCGTTTTCGTGGCACACGATAGTGAAATTTTTATGTATCGGGAATAAGATTTGTAAAAATTGCCATATCAGCATGTAAAATGTTATTTCTTAGAGTGGATTCTTGGATCATCTACTCAGTTGCACTGATACATGGGTATCCTCACATTTCTGCAAATACATTAAGTTTAGAAAATGAATAAAAAATATACAGTTGTGATCCGTTGTATAATTATGCAAACAGTACTGGAAAAGTCCTAAACTCCCTTATAAACAATACCGATTTTACCATTTTTAAACCCGATAAACCCACTCATTTCGGCCCTACACATGCTAATTATATAGATCTAATGCTCTCCAGGCATATCCAACCCCCCATGAAATTATCAACAATCGAGGAGCTCCCGTCCTATCACTGCCCAGTGCTAGTTTTTTTCAGCAAAAATAATCAGCAAGAAAAGGATTGGTAAAAAACCTGCCACAATTGGAGTAAGTTTAGAAATAAAATTAACTGTTTAATTCCAGATAAAGCCTTTCAATTAACTTATGACCCTTCCCCACTTGAAGAAAGTGTTAATAATTTTATTTCTATTATAAATACTGCTCTCAATCACAGTAAATTCATCAAAATAAATCATCAAATAGAATACTTTCCAGACAATATAATTGATTTAATTAAAAAACGAAATAAATAAAGGAAAATTCATAATAGAACCAGATCTCCAGTGATTAAAAATCAAATTGATGCCTTAAAGCGAATAATCAAAAATTATGTAGACTTACATAACCATGACTCATGGAATGCATATCTCACTAATCTCAATGTGGAGGATGGATCCTTCTGGAGAGCAGCTAATAAAAGGAGAAAAAACAAGGAGTGTGTCCCCCCTCTCATAGATGGCGCCAAAGTAGCACTCACAAATTTTGAAAAAGCGGAATGTTTCGCAAACATTCTTGAAAAACAATTTCAACCAAACAACTTCAGTAACCCACAAAATGACCAGCAAATCTTAAACACAGTAACTAATTTCCTGACTAACAACATTAATAATCAGCCTTTCATTGTAACACCTGCTTCAGAAATTGAAGGAATTATCAAACACAAAGAAGTCTCGGTCATGATAATATCAACAACAAAATTATGAAACAGCTCCCTAATAAGAAAGCGAATATTTTTATCATACAAATATTTAAAATATCCAGGAACTTGGAATTAAAAACGATTAAAAAGTGCATTTATTATTAAATTTTTTTATTAAATTGGAAACTGATGAACTGTAAAATGTGTAAGAGTCAAATTTTTGCAGTCTCCCAACAATTCCATTCGATCAATCTGTCTCTTTAAGCTTTGGATATAAGTGTAAAAGTTAAAGAATTCATAACCTTTTTCTATTTTGAAGTAAAATAAATACTTTTTAATATCATAATCAAATAATTTTTGACCTTTTTCTAATATACATGCCAACAATTTTTATTGATTCCTTAATTATGTGCTCAGTAGACTTGAATGCTTACAGGCCGATAAACATTGGAATATTTTCATATAAATTTTAAAAACATATTTAATAATTCTATTGATTTTAAAATTTGCTTTTAATATAAAGATACAACATAAATCTAAATATAAAGGTTTAAAAGATTTTACGAAAGCCACATACCAGAGATTAATTTATTATTAATACTCTAAGATTTAAAATTTTGTTTCAAAATATTAAATACAATTCAATTGGGGTACCAGAATTCCCTAAACGTCCCTTATCAATCATTATTTTAAATGTTTTGAAGATTTTTCTGAAACTTGAATAAGTAAGAAAATTTTACATAAAAATTTAATATTTGTTATAATCTTATTATATTGATGCAGTGAAAAATGTTGTGCACATTTTTAAATATTAACAGAAAAATACTTTTTTAGAGAACAAGTTTTAATTTCTAATTCATATTTTATAAAATTGAGTCATTTGCATATTTTCACGGCTTGTTTCACTTCTTAATATTCAAAAATTTTTGCATGTAATAACGAAGAAACATAAATGTATAGGAATATTTTTAGTACATTATCTCTCTTATTAACAACAATGGTATTCTGAAAAATTTCCTCTGCCCGTTCTATTCGTATACGTGGAATGTATATTTTTAAGGATTCTGACTTCTTTTCATGAAATTCTAATACATATTAAGTTTTTCTTTTAATTTTATAATGGAAGGATCTTCAGAAAATGTTATCTATTTAAATAATGTTAAAATACGATTACTTTTCTAAGAGGAACAAGTTAAGAACAAAAATTCCGAAAATAAAAAGTAAGAAATAGTTGTAATAGTGTAAATCAAACAATAATTAGCCAAAATGAGATATTTGAATCTTAATACATTCTAGAAATACATATAATTCATTGGAAATTAGCTATCATTCAATAACACTGTCTTCGTATTACTTTTTTACGTTTTGGATCAAACATGAAAATGGGTCGTGGCACATTGTTTACTTTACTAAAACATTAATAACTTTACCTAAAATTGACTGAAATTAAAACTTCATTTTGTATAATATAGAGAATGATTCATGTTTTTATTATCAACTGAAAAAGAAATATCGATATTTTTGTCAATTTTTCACATTTTGATAGTCCACTGTCCTCTTAACTGTATAAAAGAACACAAATATTTCAAAATTACATAACTAATTATATATATATATAGAGAGAGAGACAGAGAGAGAAAGAAAAAGAGAGAGAGAGAGAAAGAGAGAGAGAAAGAAAGAAAGAAAGAGAGAGAGAGAGAGAGAGAGAGAGAGAAAGAAAGAAAGAGAGAGAGAAAGAAAAAGAGAGAGAGAAAGAAAGAAAGAGAGAGAGAGAAAGAAAGAGAGAGAGAAAGAAAGAGAGAGAAAGAAAGAGAGAGAGAGAGAGAAAGAAAGAAAGAGAGAGAGAGAGAAAGAAAGAAAGAGAGAGAGAGAGAGAGAAAGAAAGAAAGAGAGAGAGATACAAGAGATAAACAAAAGATAGCTCTGAATATATTGGAATTAATTTAATGCAAAAAATTTTTATTTTTTTAACTGAAATATATATAATGAATAAGAAATTTTAATTTTTAATCCACTATTAATGTTAACATTAATTTAAAGTTATTTTACTGATGTAATATTTCTATTAAAGAGCAAAATAGAGATGTTTGTTTGTTTGTCGCTCAACGGTCATTTTTTGCACACGAGCAAAATAGGGATGAATAAGACTGATAGGAAAATTTTAATTTTTCATGAACTTATATAGAGCTTTACCTATTATAAGGATGAGAAACAAAAATTTTCTCAATAAGAATTAGAATCAATTCTCATACATTTAGCACCACTTTCTCATGAATTATATTTCTCATATTTTACTTCAGGTTCTCGCAAATACAATCAGTGAATTTTTGTTTAGCTTTTCTAAATAAAATTCATATATATATATATTTATATAAAGCATGGAATATCAAAATTTCTTGAATCCATCATGAATTGTTACTTGTATGAATAGTAAGAATCCATGTGAAGTGTTGCTTTTTGCAGTGGCAAATCGATTCGAAGACCAACTATTCAATTACATTTCTAAAATTGCCCGCACTTAGAGAAGAAAATAGATTTGTGACGCATTAAATATGGCTGATGCGTTACCTTTTGTGATTTTATTCTTTAATAAGTCCTATTGTCTTTAATATTTTATCTTAACAATGTAACAATAACAAGTTAACAAATAACAATTTTCATAAAAGGAGTTCCTCACCGTATACACTGGTGCCAATACGGTTTTCGTACGACAATATCCAAATAGAACTCCATCTGATTGAGAGGAAGCTCTTCACATTTCATTTTTAGGGGTTTACTGTGAGACTGGGGAACCACAAAGGCAATACAGAATAGGTCTAATTGCTGATAAGTGTCTAGCCGTTAGGCCATTTAACCCAATATTATAACAAAAGTAAATTCACCCCTAATAGAATATATATATTCAAAATACACATAATTCTTAATTTTAAATAAATCTCGACTTTTTGATAACCTAAGGTAAGTGCTCCCAAGTTGGTAGTATACTTTGCATGGTATCACAATATTTATAGTAACAATGAGTAATGATATGATTCACCATTCTGATCCATTGAATTAAAACAGAAATTTTTAATTCACTGTTATTCCTTACCGTAACTTTCACCCCTTTATTTGTTCATATTATATCTATACATACATATATATATATATATATACACATACATAAACACAAAGCACTAGTCTGCGATTATTTCTTAACGTCGACTCAATATGAGAATTCAAAGTTACCTATCTAGAATGGCTCAATTCCCGTTGTAACTAATTTTAAAATTAATGGGAAATATATTATTAACAAAAATAAAATTAGTGGTAGACATTTTGTTGTTTAAATTTATTCTTTTTTAGGAATATTATTAAGTTAATAGTTTCGAATTCTTGTGACTAGAACAAATTGAAATTCGAACTGGTAGCCGGCTAGCTGGTTTCTGAGGCCCCTGGATGTGTGATCCTCTACCCTCTTTACTGTCAGGAGTACGCTGTAACTATAGCTGATTCTGATTGGCTTAAATTATTTCAGTGCTTTAGGGAGAGGGGCTTATGATATAGGTATAAAGTTACAAGTATTTTTTTTAAATGTTTACATTTAATTTTAAGTAATTCTTAATTAAAATTATTTAGTATTGAATTTGTCTTCATTTATTTAATCAGTTAATTTATTGGTATGCTGGAATATAGAGTTCTAGCATACCAATAGTATCGTAATTATATTTGCATGAGCATGTACATGTTTATACAGAAACGTTTTGAATTAAAGAAGTAGAATTTATGTTAGTTTGTGAGACAGAAAGATTTCAAAAATCATTACAGTTATCATATTTATTTATAATAGAGTAAAAATATTTATATACAGGGTTAGTATCTTACTCTTTATATATTTTTATTTATTATTGTGTTTATTGTTTTTTTCTTGTTAGTTCATTACACTATATGTTAGTTAAAATTTAGGATAAATCAGATTTGGTGAGGAGGTTTTTGTTTGTTTCCTAGCGTTTGAAAAAAAAATGTTTTTTTTTAAACATTTTCATGATGAGGAACAATTTATCCTTCCTGCTATTGCATTTTCGAATGCGCCGAAAAGCTCCTGATACGTTGATTCCAAAGAATATTTCTCTGATTTCCTCTAGAAGGATGAAAAATTCACCTATTTCACTTTTAAAATTCATTATTTGAAACGTTTTGTTCTAATGCTCATCTATAATAGTTGCTGCAATAGTTGAGAGATCTGAATGACCAGTTGCCACTCGAGCATACGAGATTCCTTGCCTAACATGGTTAGGTTAATTTTTTGTGTTGTTTGGATTTAGGAAACTTAGGGTATCCCCTGTAGCTGGCTGGGTGATTGCCCTGACAATTGCAACATATCGGTTTTTCAACTTTTTCCTTTGGGCAATCCCTAGTATTGTGCTTATCAGCACTTTTGGCACATCTATGGGCCGTATGGCACACATGAAGGGAGTGGTGCAATCTTTGACAATTTAAATATTGTAGTATTACTTTTGGGCGTCTGTAGTGCATAATTCTTATGCCTGAAATACGGCACAGGTTTTCCATAGTGTATAGTTTCTTAATGTCAAAGCTATCATAGAGTTGAAAGAGAAAAAGGGAGAGCGGCTTATTAGTTCACCGGCTGGTCATTAAACTGATTTTGTGGATTTTATATCCTAGTTTATCCAAATCATATGCAATTTCTTCGCATTTGATAGACATGGGAAGATTTCTGATAACAAATTTTTTCGGTTTTTGTGTTTTTCCTCTTAGTATATACTCATACTGATATTTTTCTAGGAATCTCGTAATTTCGTTGATTCTATTGATGTTGTTCAGTCGTCTTGGGTAAGAGTTTCATGATTACACTTCAGTTTTTTCCCCCGATATCTGTTTTAAATTCGTTTTTTAATTTTTCAATAAAGTTACAGTGACTATTACCATAACGAACTATTATTGGAGGGATTTTAGCCGGTGCTACAGTGGCAGACTGCTCGTCCATGTTCTCAGGCTCCTCCTCCAGGGGCGGAGTTCCCGAAAAATATTGGAGGTATCTACGGGGGTCATATCGATGCTCTCAGACGTAGCTTTTGCCGTTTTCTTGGGGAATACAAAAGCATCCTCACCTTCGATTATTCTTTTTTTAGCAGTTTTGCTAGTTCTCTTTTTATTTCTCTTAGATCCGTTAACATTAGCCGTTTTTACTTCGATATTATCGTCTATCATTTCCTTATCGGAAAGAAGGTATTAGGGGGTCTGCCACATCAGAATCAAGACTATAGTTACCTGCTCTAGTTGTCTTTTCAGTTTCTTTGAAGTCATTAGCTTGAGAAAGAGCCTCTCCCAGTCGGATTTGCTCATCAAATTCGGAAAGATCCTCCTGCCTGAAGCCACGTTTAGTGGTTAACTCACCTCTGACGTATTTCATAAACTCATATACCGGATGCGTTCTTCCATTTCTTCTTTATTTTCCATGGTGAATTAGATTGACCTTAGAAGTCAGGTTCAAGAACAATTAGTAGCAATGAGAATTGCTGTTTTTTGTTCGAGTTACAGAATTTCCAATTCAATTGGCAATCTGCTAGGCAGTGCCGCATCAGAGCGCAATGACATTTCACTCTCTCATGAACAGGTATCCAGAGTTTCGTAAGTATACGTCCATCCAGATCGGCTGCTAGAGCCAGAATCTCACCATCAAACTACATTGGAGAAAAGAGGCGTGGTCTGTACTGTTTATAAACTTTGTTGTGATTGTGGGACGTACATATAATGTTCATGTTTTCTTGCAAATAGATACAAACGGAAGGTTTTAAAATGTTTTCTCAGATTCCTTAAAATTTACCAGAGTAGTTGAGTTTTATAGGTTTTACAAATTAATATTCTATGCAATAAAGTAAAGGGTTTACCGTAAAATTGAAACCAGATCAATATGTCCATATGTTGATGATGAGGTGTGCAGCAAAGAGCCGTTGATCTTTTTTAGAATGATGATTATAAATAGATATATTTAGACATAAAAGTAGTCATTTACATGATATGTATTTTGAAAAAAAAAAAGAGACTAGATTTCTAAGCAAAAACTTGAAAGTACTCCTAGGGATTAATTTGCATGGCAGTTTTTTTTTTAGAGATCATTTATGTAAAATTGATAATAATGATCTTTATAATAACACTGATAAAAATTAAAATGAAAAAAATATTAATAAAATAATCAAAAAGTAATATGGAAATAATAATTAGAAAATCTAATTTAATTATTGGTTGATGGTTATATTCTAAGGTTTTAACTGAGTCTGTTAAAATTTTGAAGATCATATGGGTCACCTCTCAAAATTTTGGAATTTCCACATTGTTTATTTTAGGTAATTTTTCATAAAATCTGAATGTTTAAGATTTGATTTAATTTTTAACTGTTGGCATTGCCATATTTCACCAAATTAATATATTTCTGAAATATGGTCCAGCATTTCTTATTAATTACATGTTTATTGATTGTATTTCCCGATGAATAAAATGTTGTTTAGAAATAATCCAATCTGTATCATTCATTATTAATTAAAACAAATTTATTCCCACAAATATTATACTCTAATTATATAGTATTAATAAACAGAAAAATCGAATGGAAATAAATTTATTACAGTTATATCTGATCGTGTTTCTATATACTCAAAAATATTTTGGGATTCATGTAGTCGCTAAATATAGTTAGAATTTTTTTAAACTAATTCATAATTCACTTCAGCTGAAAAATGATCATGAACATTTTTTCTAACAGGTAAGTCCACCATAACTGGTATCTAAAAATAATTTTGCAGATAATTATTCTAAATAAAAAAAATAAGCTCTTTCAGTTAAAATATGTTGAATTTATGATTTAAGTAATAAATAATTCATTATTATATAACTTAAAAGGATCTGTATGAATTTAATCCATATGTACATATGTGTGTGTGTTTTCTGGATTAAAAACTGATAAATTTTAATAATTTGTATACAGAAAAGTGAAATAAAAATGTCCAATAAAACAAATTTCATAAAATATCTTTCAGAAACTATGAAATATATTTTACTAAAATTAATTTTTGATACGTATCATTTTTTTTATATATAATGCATGTTAAATAAACAGTTATTTTTTTCTTTGCATGGTATTTTTGCTGAATTATTCTGTTCCACCTAAATTTCCTATTTGCCATATGTAACCGCATTAAATTTATTAATAATTAAATTTAAGTTACATTTTTTATACGAATTTTGAGAATGCAAAATGCATAAAAATACATGAAACTTAAATTTTATACTTAAATATGAACTGTAAATTAAAAGAAAAACTTGCAAATGAACATATTAAACTTAAAAGATGTCGCTCTGTCTTGTGGTCAGAGTGCCTTTATGCTAATAGGGATGTCCTGGATTCGAATCCGGGTTCGGGCATGGATGTACCTTCTGTATCTATCCTATCTCTGTCCTTTCTGTGTATGAATGAAGTGTGAATGGTTGCCTACCATATAAATGGATCCCTATGGCATGTGTGTAAGGAAGCAGTCGGACTCAACACTATATATGGTTCAGTATGAAAAAGTGGAGCAGCGCACCTCATATTGTCAGCCTAGAACGCACAAGACAAAAAACAACTTAAAAGATTTTTATACTGTTCTTCATATATTCTACCTAAGCAAACTAAGTACTTTATATAATTATGTGATGTTAGAATGTTAAATAATTCAATTTCAGTTTTAAATTATTAAATTTTTACGAATTTTATTACATTTAAAACTAAGCAAATTTTCATTAAATTCAAAATGCTTATATTCTCCCAATAATCTTCATAAACTTCTAAGTAATCAGGATTAATGTAACTTTTAACTATGATCAAGTCATCATTGTAAGTAAACTTTAAAATCTGATAATAAATACATAATATTGTGCACATACTTACATACATATATGAATATGCATATACATACAAATATGAGTATACATATTCAAATATATATTTTCATATATACGTTGTGCCACCAAAGTGCAACACCCTAAATGAAGCATACACAGAAATCATTTAAAATTTATATCACCGTTGACGGGAATAAGGTGTGTAAATCATGATCATTGCACAGCATATGCACACCATGGATAATTCTAATGCTACCTGCAATGGGATATACAAAATGAAAATGACATAATTAAAGTATGACTACTTTTTGTGCGTTTTTATATTATTTATTTACTACGTAAGCTATTTAGCTATTTCTAACTGTAGATATGAAGCATATTTTAAGCAAGCCGAATTTGTCTGAATAGTACTAGTGTATAAGGATTACGAATAATCTTTTAAGGAAATTCGGTAGCCGTGATGGTGAAAACAGCAACACTGGTTCTGTTCTGTATCGCAATTGTGAGTGGTATTAAATTTCTCTTTCAATTTCTTCTCGTACGCATTACCGAACACTGAACACCGCATTACTGAACAGACAGTGATAAATCTCTGAAGTGTTGGAATCCGTGGTCTTCCAATATCTTCAGCGCTTGTGATTTGCCATATTCCAACAGGATAAAGCCTGACTATATAAAGCATGCAAACGTTAAGAGTTCATGCTTACCATTTAGACTAAATTGTTTTCTACGTCTATATGTTTCCTTGATCAATCGAAAATTTTCTTAGTTCATGCTTGCATAGCAACTGACACGATTTACACCACTTGTCGTTGAAACAGCTAACTTTAGTGATATGCGGAAGAGTATCGAAAGCATTATAACTCATGGACACATACAAATTCTCTTTGATTCTATGAGTACCTGTGGTTAGTGGCTATAGTTAATAATGATTGCTATACTAAAACTAGAGATTAATTGTTATCCACTCTTCACCAGCGACTGTATCCTCAATATTTTTTGTCTTTCTTTATTTTCTTTTATTTTTTCTTTATATATATATATATATATATATATATATATATATATATATATATATATATATATATAATATATATATATATATATAATATATATATTATATAATATATATATATATATATATATAATATATATATATATATATATATATATATATATATATATATTATAGAATATATATATATATATATATATATAATTGTGTGTGATGAACATTCCACATACTTATATATAATTCATATATTCATACATACACTTAGTCACAAATGTCAGTATGCAAAATGTGTGTATGTAATGATGTTCTATGAAAAAAAACAGATCAACATTGCTAGAGTTTTCAAATTAACAATTTATTTCGATTACAGCGAAATGGAACTTTATGACAAAATGAAAAATATTTAAAAAATACAAATATTTACTTAGCAAGATGAGCTTAACTTAAAATAGGATGTAATTTACATCATAAAAGTAAGTATGCAAACAAAAACAAAGACATTAATATTGCAAATTTTACAATTTTTGAAAAAAAATTAGTAATTTATATAGCAGCCATTCAAGAACCTGCACAATATGTTTGGGATCATTACCTTGTTGGAAATTGAAGAATCCATAGAGTCCCAATTTAGAAGCGCTTAGGCTTAGAAATTTCTTTAAAAAATTCAAATAGCTATTTTGATTCATTATTCAATCGAGTATAACTAAATTTTCTACTGCAGTTGCTGCTATATATATATATATATATATATATATATATATATATATATATATATATATATATATATATATATATATGCAACCTTAAACCATAATCGAACCACCACGGTGTTTTACAGTTTCCCTTATGTTTTTTTAGAGCTTCAGTTGCTTACCTCCAAACTTTTTGCTTACCCCTGGATGTTAATTTTGCTTTCATCTGAAAAAATCACGGAATTCCAAAAGTTTCTGTCAGGCTTTACATATTTTTTTTCAAAATCTATTCTCATTTTGCGATTCACTTTACTAACAAATGGTTTTCTACGCATATTTCGATCATGGTGTCCTGCTTCCGTAACACACTGCTTCCGTAACACACGGCGAATTGTTTTAGTATTGCATGACTTCGCAAAATTGTTTTTCACGCCAGTTTACAATTTTGGTGCGCTAATCTTCGAATTTTTTTCACATTTCCAAAAATAATTCGCCTTTTTCGATTCGTGAAAAGGAGCGGTCGTCCTATTCTTAGCTTGTTTAGAGAATTTTCCTCAGCCTGGAACATTTCAATGATTTTTTGCACTATTGCAGGACATTTGCCTATGATTTTACCTATTTGTCTTTGGGACTTGCTTTCCTTATATAGCGTTATTATTGCATCCTTTAGATCTTTTGATAATTCTTTTCCATGTGGAGGTATTGGTGAATTGTTGATGTACTTAAAAATCAAACTAAAAAGCTTTGTAGCAGAACTACTAAACTTACCAATGAAATAAGAAAAATCACTCGAAAAAACTTTCATTTAGCCTATTTAAAAGAAAAAAATTCAGAGTGGATCCATACATTTATGATTTAAATTTCGCTGGGTGTTAACAAAACTTACTAAATCGAAGTGTTTTAAAATATAATGAGTTGGTTTATTTTTCATTGTTTTATGATTTTAATCAGAAGCTCTAAACAACGTTCTCCAAAATAATATTTTTCCTATTTTTATTTGAGAACTAGATATTTTTCACTTAAGCTTTCAGTTGCATGTACTCACTTGTGTGTGTGTGTGTGTGTGTGTGTGTGTGTGTGTGTGTGTGTGTGTGTGTGTGTGTGTGTGTGTGTGACTAAAATGATCAAATGCAAGAATTAGTTTTGTTAATTACATTAAATTAAGTATATTTAAATGCAGGTTATCTTCTACTTAACCTTTTTTCTAAATTATGTTTATATAAAAGTTTATCTATGTATATGATATGTAAGAATGAATCTCAATTTATCTCATTTTTATAAAAATTCGATCGTTTGGGTCAGTAAAAAGTGCAATCTGTCACGGAATTTCTAAACTTTTTCAGAAAACATAAAACTTATTTGCTACAATGTTAGAGAATTTTTTATTTTTTTAAATAATATCTATCCTTTGAGTCACAGACATCTTCGATCAACGTCATTTCTAAACTTTAAAGGAGGTTATAAATATTTAAAAAAAATTCTTTTGATTACCTTTTTAAGGATTTATAATGAACCGTTATCATTATTAAACTTGAAAAAGTTTTCAAAAAACATTATTTTCTGAGGAAAAAAAGTTTGCAGAGCCGATGACTAGCTTAGGTTATTACTAACATTATTAAAAGCTTGCTTCGTTGCTTAACAAGTCTATTTGGTTACGCCCTTTTTCACTAGCGTTAACGACATTGACGACAACAGAGCACTTTTCGAAACATATCCCTCCCATTCACTGCAATACTGCACAAAAATTTTGCAAATACTGTACATGAAAGTGCGTTAGATTTTCTGCTGGTAACTTAACAGGAAGAAACAATCTTACCAGATTAATTTCCTTTAACATTAGGATTGTCACTAAAGAGAGCTACAATCCAAGAATCTATAAACTACTTAAAATTTTTATTTTAATAAACTTTTTGGTAAATGTATAGATTTTTTTTTCCTTTGGAAAATTGGGAAAATAATCGGTAAGAATTTCCTATTTATTTAAACAAAAGCAGAGAAAGTAGGGTTCACATATTCTACCTATTAAATTGTAAAAGCATGGCACCAGGTTTTCTATAAATTACAGAGAATGTGTGAGTAATACTAGATAGAATGAGAAAATTTTGTAACTTAACTAAAATTCTCAAACCACAGCAATTCGGGATTCAACCCAAGAAGTTAACAATATACTAATTATAAAGAGTTACTGAAAATAAACAAGCGGGATACAAATTTTAAAAAAAATACATGAGCCGTATTATTAAACATCATGAGAGCATTTGATAAAATTTGGAGTAATGATTTAATTTTTAAACTAATATTTTTAAAATTCCAGGGTAATTTATTTAAATTAATTAAAACCTATTTATATAATAGAAAATTTCAAGTAAAATATAAAGATACCTTTTCAGAAGTGAGGAACAATTTTTGCGGAATTCCTCAAGGCAGTAAATTGGGACCCATGTCACTTTAACTATTTATAAATGACATTCCAAAACAAGCGAATACAGTCTTAGCACACACTTTTTGCAGATAATATCACCGTGTTGTTGTTGTCTTGAGCAAGCTACGCTAAAAATATGGTTTGCACTGCTAACGTTTTCCAACCGAATAATAATTTAATGTAGAGTCCGAATTCCTCAATACAAACATGCCGTATATAGCGTACCCGAATATAGGGTAGGCCACCTATTTTCAGGTACGCTATATTCCCAACCCATTTATGCAGTGACAAGACAAAGATAGGAGAGAGAGAAAGTACATCTATGTCTGAAATAGGATTCGAACCCAGGACCCCTCTAGCGGCAATCAGGCACGCTGAACAGTAGATGGAGTGGGCTGCGCGATACCGCCATATAAACTAAAAATAAATAATAAACATTTAATTATTAAAACCTTAATCAGAAACTGAAGTAAACTTAGCACATTTTGTTTAATGCTTGGGAAATGGAATTAATCAGTGGAAAAACACAAGGTACAGGTTTGTTAAAAGTGAATAAAAAGCTGAATAATAACATTAAAATTAATAACCTTGTTCTTCAATACTTAGGTTTGACTTTAAATAAAAAAAACTGACTAGTAAGTTCCGAAAATAAATGAAAATTTAAGTTGGCGCAGCAGTTTTATACTTATTGATAGGAATCAAATCAGAACTAAATTTTAAAACATGAAACTCTATTGTATAGTTAAAAGTTGCACCCAGCACTACGCGTGCAAAATTTTTGTTGGAACAGCTGACAATCAACTTAAGCAAAATAACGAATTCAAACAATTCAAAATAAAAGTCTAAGGGTAATTTCTAAGGCACTATGGTTCTTTAGAAATGAAGCTATCATGTGTGACCTAACATAGGAATTGAGATAATAGACACGGTAACAATATTTTAAATTTATTGGAAAAGCTAACTTAAATATAATTGCACCTGATACTTAAAATAGATTTTCAAATAATACATCTAATGTAATAGATTTCTAAAACCTGATTTAACTTTTATTTAATTCTTTATATTTAATTAGATTTATTATTAAAATTATTTAATTGATACAGAAATTTTTATTTTAATTTCACAATACAATTTACTAAAGAATTTTCTCTGAACATAAACCTGCGATGATTTGTTTTGACATGAATTTCCCATATCAGAAAATTAGAAAAAATTTAAAAACAAGCTGCGAGAAGTATCTAGAAAATTTAAATATTAAAACCTTAAATTTTTCACCAATTAAAAATATTTCAGACCTGATTAACAGGTATAATGAATTAATCAACAACGGAGTTGCTGAAATTGTGGAAAATTTTAGTTTAAATAATAAAAAGGAAATTACAGAAACTGGGATTGGGGATCAAATAATAATCCATTTGAAATACTTAAAACTAATAAAGAACCAGGAAAAGAGATTTCAGAAATAATTTAAAATATATCCCTAAATTTCATAGTCCACTTAGCATTTATAATAAAAGCAATGTTAAATTATTCCCCCCTTAGAAACTTATTGGAAATTAGCAGAGGTTTTAACACTATCGAAACTGTGGAAAATATAAAGCTGAAAATTATAGACCAATAATATTTTTCACTGTATAGTTAAAAATATTATTGCAAATTAAAAAAATATTCAAGCAAAATCGCAAAGAACATAATACTAGAAAATTTTGTTCCTTAATCAAAAATCTTAAAGCATAGCAATCCGGGTTTGAACTTAAGATGTCAACAATACACTAGTTATAAAAAATTACTGAAAATATCCATGAGAGATTTAAGCTTAAAACATATACAAGTAGAACTTTTAGATATCGTGCAAGCATTTGATAAAGTTTGGATTAATGGTTTAATTTATAAATTAATTGAAACATATTTAAATAACAGAATAAATTTTTTAACGCAGATCTGCTTAGCGTCATATCTAAATTTTTTTTATATTTTTTATTTGTATATAAGAAAAGTAAGATTGAATTTCAATTTATTTTATTTTTATAAAAAATCAATATTTTCGGTTCAATACAAAATACAACCTCTCAAAAAATTTCAAATTATTTGTAAACGTAAGGTTTATTTTCTTTAATCACGAATCTTTTTTATTTATCAAAATAATCTCTATCTTTTGAGCCCCAAAGACATATTCGATAAGCATAATTGCATAAAATTAATAAAATTTCTAAACTTCAGTAAGAAGTTTATAAATATTCAGATGTGGTTTTAAATACTTTTTTTAATATTTGTAATGAACCATCGTCAATATTAAATTTGATAAATTTATTCCAAGCATTGTTTGAAAAGGAGGGGGAAAAATTGAAATAATTCCTTTGTTAAGGACTCCTCATCAGATAATAATCTGATGAGGATAACATATAATCTGCTAACATTCTTATAAGCTTGTACAGTCTCTTGGCAAGCTTATTTGGTTACGCCCCTTCTTCACCCACGCTCTCCCTGTAATATAATGAATATACCTAGCAGCAATTTTAAAAGAAGTCCCTCCCATTCATTGCGGACCTAAAATGTGCAAATGCTGTACTCATGCAACACTCGTATAATATTTCACTCTTCAATTAACAGGAAGAAGCAATGATTTCGGTGTTCAGCAGTGAGATTATTGATATAGAAGTAGCCCTAGACTTTCTGAATTCACTTCTACATGGAGCTGAGATTTGGGTTTTGTCTGATAGTAAAAGTGCAATACAACATTTGGCCAGATGGCAATAAGTGAGAGACAGGACTGGGGTTTCAATACTTTAAATGTTGAAACGGATGCCCGTATCGCATCATATTCACCTACAATGGATTCCTAACTACGTGGATCTCGAGGGAAATGAGATTGCTGACACTTTGACCAATGCTGGTGTACCTGAGGACGATGTGCCATCAGCACCTCTCACATTTCAGGAAATTTATTCAAGGATTAAACACGAGAATAAAACCACTTGGATTGTCCCTCCGAGTCATCATTGGTACCGCTGCGTACGTCCAGGTGCTTTCTTGGCTACTGGTCTTAATAGACAAGAACAAAAGGCTATTGCCCCTTTCAGAAGTGGCCATTTTAGTAACTTGAAATTCGTCAAGGGTACGAAGAAATTCGAAATTTGTTCCAAGTTGTTAAATGAATAGGCCTCTTAACATATTTTTCAATGCCTTGGTCTGTCTGGGAGAGATCTGATGGAGAATCTACTTATGGTACTGGGCTTTTTAAAGGTGTACACGCTCATTGACATGGTCTAGCACTGCTGATCTCGGATGCATGCAACGACAACAACAATCATTAATAGATTGCTTTTCTGCTATCTAACCATAGAAGAAAGAAAAGAATACATACGTATATGTATCGATAAATGCGGTAAACTTTTTATTTAATAAATTTTCTCGTAAATATTTAGATTTTTTTATAAATTTTAAATTTAATTTGTTTAGTTTGGAAAAATTGATATTGTTTTAAACTGAAAAGTAGAAAATATGATTCTCATGGTATTATTCCTAATATATTGTTAAAGCATTGCTTAAAGGGATTGTTTAAATTCTGGAATGTAATATTAGATAGAATGAAAAATTTTGTAACTTAAAAAAAATTCTCTACTCTCAGAATACTTCCTTTTTTTCAAATAGGGGAGAGAAGTAGTTTTATCTAAAGAAGATCATGATTCATTAACATTAGGTCGCATTACTGGTAACTGTTTAATTGTTTTGTTAATAATGTTATTTAAAGAGCTCTTTTTTGGTATTTAACTTTGTTATGAGTTTCCCCTTATGTGCTGTGACAGGTTAAAATTAAGCCGGTTTGCTGCCACTGATCTCTGAATTACTATTCATATCACGATTCACTACACTTACTCTGACTTTTAAATTAAAATCTTCGATATCATATTTTGAAAGTTGGCCTGGGAAGGATGCCTTTATTCCTGGGGCCATTTGGACTAGTCTCAAATACAGAGAAATACCTTTAAATTCATTGACAATTTAAGTACAACTTGTGTAAGAAATATCACGGCTTGATGCTAATTGCCAATCAAAATACATTTAAATTAAAACACTTTTCAAGTTTTCAGAACTTAGATATAATTATCTGACCTTTACTTGCTTAAATTCAACTATTACGATAAAATAAAAGGAAAAAAAAAAACTAATATAGCTATTAACTTCTTCCTTATTGTAGTATCTTGTGTGCTAGCAAAAACAGATTAGAAAAGAATGATAATGATTGCAAATGCATTTTTACTTTTGATATCTGGATTTCATAGAAGACAATGTAAATAAAAATTTAACTATTTTTAATGGCTTATCATATAGAATAAAATATATCAAGTGTAATAAAAATTGAAGACAAAATGAAATCCTTTTTTTTTCACTCCTGTAACTTACAATGCATTTATGAATTGAGATCTTGTTACTTTTAGTATGCTCATAGTACAAAATATTTTATTTAATATGCTAATCTAAATAAATTTTTTTTTCAAAATTAAAAATCTTTTATTTAAACTTTTTTAATTGTAATTATTAATATTTTTTTTAAAAAAATGGTTTTACAGTTCTTAGATGACATAAAAAGAGATCTGGTCTAAAAATTTTGCCTAAGTACTAGTTAAAAATTTTGGGACCTAATGAAGAAGTTGAAATTGCCCTAAGATATGGAGAAGACATAGCTTCAGAAGTACACTTACTTAACTCGGTTAAGCTTCCCGAGAGATTGTGAAAAATGTTATAAAAAGTCAAGGTAAAGAAAGCACATTTTCTCACTAAATATAACTAGTAAAATATTTATAAATGGTGTGAATGAGTTTTATCATGCCTATGGGGACAAAACATATTTATATGTCAGATATAAGGAATTTATTATCGAGTGTTTTTTCCCCACAAAAATAATAAAAAAAATTGTAAAAGAAAATTTGAAAATTCTATTTAAAAATTGTTAAAAAAATTTTTTACTTCAGGAATTGTTTCTTGCGATTTATTACAAATATCAATTTCAGTAACAAAACTGCAGAATTGAAACATTTTGCTATTTTTTCTGTAAATTGATTATTCTTTAAGTTGAATAATCCTAAATGAGAAAACTCGTAAACTGTTGACATTAACTATCTATAGTTCAATTCAAGATAATAACTCATATTTTCAATGTTTTTGTTTTCATTAATGTTAAAATATTTTAAATAATTTTAAAATATGTATTTCAATATGGAGTCATTATATAAAATTATTAAATGAAGAATTCATAAATTTCCTTAATTATACACATTATAGATTTTAGAAGACACTCTGTATTTCTACAGGAGAATTTTACTGATACGATTCATATATTTTGAGCTAACATTTTGTTATCTTTATAATGGTATAACAGTAATTAGTAAAAGGATGTTTAATTTTATATATTTTGAAAGAATGAGAACATATTTAAAATCGTATTATATAAATCAGCCAAATTTAATTAAGAGATAAAGTTACTACCACTTATCGTACTTAACGCATGATCAAATCGTATTTACCAAATCTTTGAACATTAACCAAAATGGTGTACATGTGTTGGAATTACAAGAAGGCAACTTTCACTACATGAACCCCATTTAAAAATCAAAAATTTTAATTATTTATAATGACTTTGGTCAATGAGTGTTATTGAGGTAGCAATTATTAACAGTAAAATTCTCTATAAATTAAGTTTGTATTCCAGTAGTCTTTCAAATATTTCTTTAATATTGTTTAGTTCCTCTCCAAAGGCATCTACACATTCATCTGAATTAACAAAAACTTAAAATGAAGAGCAGAGAAAGAGTATAAATATTGACCAGGAGGAAGTCAGGCAAAGTATCTATACATATTTGCCTCAGGTGTAAAAAATTCTGCAATTGGTCTCACTTTGGCCATCTCCAGCAAGATGGTCTACTTTACAAAGAGTTGTAAGTAGTACAAAAAAAAAAAAATAAATAAATAATTGCTTTTAGATAAAGGTTGATGTTAAGCTTTGCAATATTGGAAGTGAGTGTTGTGGCGTATATTGCTTTTTCGAACGTACTTCATACATGCTGGTTGAATATATACATTTCTATTAATAATTTTATTGACGCTAATGGCATTTGGATTACAGTACCTTTCAAAATGTCAGAGCTTGGAGATGATTCCATTAGTTTTCATGTTTAAATTTAACAATTATTAGAATAAAATTTAAAAGGCTCTTTGGTAATGAGGCTATATAGAAAATTTGCAAATTTAAATCTCTAACTTAGTTTATTTTGCCAAGAAAAGAAATTTGCAATTGGATGACATTTAATGTCTTCTTGTAGATATTTATATTTAAAAAAAAATAACAATAATACAAAATCAATAACAATAATAACATCAAAAATAAAATTGAAGAATTAGGAAATATGATCAATGAACTGCAAAGTACAACCGAATTTGGTGAACATGAACGCATCGAACTATAATTTATGTTCTTGGCACAAATATTCAAACCGAAAAACAACCATATATTGGAAAAAAGTCCAACAATAAAATTCAATTAAATAAATCCGTTGTGTAACAAAAGAATACCCACCTGTTCACTTTCATTCGACTCCATAAATCAACTCAAGAATAACTGCGTGACAAGTTGTGCTCTTGCAAAATAAAGTTATACTTGTTCCACCTAACGAAAATGCTCCCTTTAACCACTAAGGTACAAGCGATGTACAAAATTTTAATGAAGAGTATTGAATACTTAACTGTTAATAACAAAGAACTTTCCGAGGTTCTCTGTTTTTTCTTTATTCTGTCCATCTTTAAGAGATTATTTCCTTGATACTTCTTGATTTTCACAATTTTTTTTGATTAATTTTAAAAATATACGAAACGGGTAGATATATGATTAATTTTTATAATAATTAGTATGGTATGCTAAAATATCTACCTTCTATTAATTTTTAATGTTTATAATTTATTATTTTTATTTTTATTACTTGTTTTAGTTTTATCTGTATATATAAAGATAAAAAAACACCCACCAAGCTAATGTCTAAAGCCCCACCCACAACTATCAGACCACTGTAAATGCCAACATTCAAAACTGTGACCCCGAAAGTCGAAATTAGGAAACCTCTCATTTTAAAAATAAGAGGCGTATTTTAATTCTTACAGCAAACTTTAATACCACGCCTATTTTAAATGTTACAGCATACTTTAATACCACGCCTATTTTAAATGTTACAGCAAACTTTAATATTACTCATATTTTAAATATGACAGCAAACTTTCATAGAACGCCTATTTTAAATTTGACAGCAAACAATAATACCACGCCTATTTTAAATGTGATGGCTAACTTTATTACCACGCCCATTTTAAATGTGACACAAACTTTTACTCCGCGCCTATTTTAAATGCTAAAACAAACTTTAATACCATGCCTATTTTAAAAGTTACAGCAAGCTTTAATACCGCGCCTATTTTAAATGTTACAACAAACTTTAATACCATGCCTATTTTAAAAGTTACAGCAAGCTTTAATACCATGCATACATTAAATGTTAATACTAATTCTAATATTATTTCAAACGATGAAGAAATTTTCTCATGGCCTGCAACGAAATCAAATTAGATTCCACCAATAATTCGTAATCCGACAGTTTCTTGGATAAAATTCAGAAAATATAAGAACCTGTACTGAAAAATTGTCTATGAACTTAAAATTAAACTTTCGTATTCCACCACCGACAGATCTGTTATAAAAATTTTTAAAAATTTGAACATTAAATATGACGCATATACAATTTTAGAAGAAAAAAGGCCTTAAAATAGTTTTTAGGATTCTACATATAGATACTGATATACAAAAAATTATGGAATCACTTAAATGTGTCACATGAAATTATTGCCACTAATGTCATACAAAAGACAGTGAGAAGACAAGGAGAAATTATAAAAATGCCACGACTTTAACTAACATTACCTAATACAGTTTTAGCAGAAGAAATATATGAAATCAAGTATATTTTTAGAGTGGGGTTCCTTGTGATTGTGACATCTGTGTTTACATAAAGAAGTTGAACCCCCTGAGCGGAACATAGAATATGGAAATGTGGTAACAGCAACAATAATGGAAATAAATTATGAAAATTGTAGACAACTTAACTCTGAGAGTTATCAAATCTCAATATAACCAGCATACTTTTCAAGCATCACCATACATGCAACTGACATATTGGATTTCATCATATCTAATTCTAGCTAAACTATTGCAGCTTGTATAATAATTGAATTTTCAATGGATCACCACTGATGCTTTTCACGTTGAATTCAAACTAAAGCATAAAAAAATTACACCAGAAAAACTGACTGGATGGTCTAACAAGGATCTACAGTGTTAAAATATCAAAATATCAAAACATAACACTAAACAAGAAATTAAAATATCAATAAAAGTAATAGAATCTAACATCATTCAAGCATATAAATCATGGGTTCGCAAACTGTTTTTCCTCATGGACTACTTTTAAAGTTTTACTATTTTCAGCGGACCGCCTACTGCTACATTTCTATTGTATTCCCAAAATTTCTAAGCAATATCACCCTAAATTAGGGGTGTTAAGAAGAACGAAAAGTAGCACGTTTTTTTTTTTGTGTCTATTCATTAAAATAATACTTGTGGTTATACAAAGTTCTAAACATTTATTATTACAAATAACAAATTGACAAAAAATCAACAATAAAGTCAGAAATGTAAATCAACATTAAAAAATAGTCATACTTTTAACGAGGCAGATGTACTTTATGAAATGACAGCAAAATATCAATATTTGGCTTCAATTTTGTAAGTCTGCTCCTTTTTTTTTTTTTTTTTTGGCAACTGTTTGGTAACAGCACTAAAACATTTTTCGACATGATATGACGATGGAAATGCTATCAAAAGTTTTTTCGCAATTTCCCACAGCCGCGGATATTTTTCTGTCTACAGCCAAAGTGCTTGATAGCCTTTTTTCAATTTCACTTTCAGGTCTTAGTAGGTGCTGAGCTCAAGTGGCTCCTCTTGTAATACTACATTCGCATCTTCCGTATCATCAAATTGGATTATGATCCATGGTGGTATTTTCATCTTCAGAATATCTTCAAATCTATTTTTGAAGTCATCATGCCGGTTGTTTAAAAGTTGAGCTTAATTTTGAATATCCTCATCTAGACATTCAATCTGTGACAATTGCGGAAATTGGAAGAATTCCTGCCGACTAATACTTTGCTTCATTAATTTCAGTTAACCAAGAAAAACCGAAATTACACCCTTTGTTTTTTTAAATTAAGGCTGTTCCCTTGTAACTGTAAGTGGACAGCCCCTTGTTTGTTTTGAGGTGATTTTACCAGAATATGGCTATCATAACACAAAAGAATAGAATTATTGCATAAAAAAAAGGACGAAAAATCAGTTGAAATACCACTCTTTTAATGAATCACCGTCATTGGGTAAATAAATATTTTTAAACAAAAGATACCTAGGTACTTAAATTTCAATCTTCCCTGGCTTTTTGTTCTTTTATAGAAGTTTTGAATAATCTGTAGTATTTAATTTTCACTACATAACTATCTACTACACTCAAATAAAACAAGTACAATATGATTGACAAATCACAATATATATATATATATATATATATATATATATATAATATAACAAATAAGCAGATACTTACCTTTTACCACATTGCAAACTCTGGCATCGATACATTGACGGTCACACTTTTATGTTCCAAATCCCGGTAAAAAATGAGTAAAGTTTTGTTCTTGGCATTCGTATTTATACTAATGTAGATAGCAAGCACAACGCAAATCCCATTTCATCCCTTTGCAGGTCTAAACAATCATCACGGAGGAGAGGGCACATGGGTAGCACTCAACATGTGGTGTACACTTGCACTGTTAACTATTGTTTTATTCAAATCTGTGGTTCAACTGAGTTTCTGCAGTTTCGAATATTTTTGAGAACCTAGCTAGAGAATGATGCTATCTGTCTACGTTGATAGGTAAATCCAAACCAAAAATTTTTTTTTATTACGAAAACCAGAAAATTTTTTGTGGACCCCACTTACAACTTGTGAACACCTGTTTTCTTTTCACGTCTACGTTGACCCTCGCGTGGACTATTATGGATACCTGGGGTCCAACTGGACCACTTTAGGAACCTATGATATAAACCTTAAGTTGCCTTATAAAATAAAATATATAATTAAACTCGTAAATAGAATCAGGAAACGTTGCCAAAAACAATATACGCTATTAATAAAATAAAATTATTAGAACTAATTAAATTAATTAAAAGCAAATGCCAACAACATAAAAATGAAGCATATTGATATAAAGTTGTATCACTTTTTACCTCAGATATCTGGGTATTGAGAATGGTCAAATCATTTAGAACAAATATTATCACTTTTAAACAAGCTCTGTAATCAATGGATTAGACTACACCAGTGTTTCGCAATCCTTTGTTCGTGAACTGGCACCGGTTTTCATAGAATATTTGCCGGTACACGAAGTATCCAGCTATTTGTCCAAAATCCAAACTATCATCGGCCGACAACCGATATTAAAGCAGCGTCTACATTACAATAACAAAAGCTTACTAATTTAGAAAATAATATGATCGTTGAAGAAAATTATAACAAAATGGTAACTATATACCTTGTCGACTCTCATAAATCCTAGATTTTCTACATAGAAAACGTTTGGAGATAAAAAAAATTCAAAATGATATTTTTAAAAAATTTTCTCGGTTGATAAATTTCTTTTAAAAGTATTGTATTTTTTTGCTCTGCATATTGCCAAACCTAAGAAATGATATTCAGTTGCTGAAGTACTTGTTAAACCTTGTTTGATAGAGGTTTTGAAGTGGTGGGACAATTTGATGCATATGAAAAGAAAACACTGCGTCTGTAAAAAGTGATACTGTTGGACGAAAAATATGTGAGCTATCGCACGACATAGAAAGTCAACTACTGCTAGATATTCATTAATCAAAATGGTTTGCTGTCCAAATGAATAAGTCAATTGACGCCACAAATGGTGCCATATTATTATGTTTTTTTCATTATATTCACTATACAATCAATGATATTTAAGAATTAATGTGCTGTATCGAACTAAAATCCCAAACAACTTGTGCTTAAATAGTTAAGGTAGTTAACAAGTACGTTGAAAGTAATTCCATTGATTGTAAAAAAAAGCTTCAGTTTGTGAACTGATAGCCCTGCTATTATGGCTGGAAGACGTACAGGTGTTGCAAAGAGAATAATCATCAGAAGAATTAATAGTTCCTCACTGCATTATTCATGGTGAACTTTGAGAGAAAAAAATTGTCCCCACAACTAAATGATATTTTTTGGTATCTGTAAAAATTTTAAATTTAATCTGAAGTAACGACCTAAATTCAAGATTTCTGACAACTTTATGTCAAGACACTGAATCGGATCATGTACAATTTTTGCTGCTCACCGAAATACGCTGGCTAACCAGATAAGAAGTTCTTAACCGATTATATGAATTGCGAAATGAGACGTACATTTCTTTTCAAATCAGAAGGGATCATCATTCTGAACAAAAGCAGGTATTTTCTGAACAAAAAAATGGGTAGCCTTGTTTTCATATGTATTAGACGCCTATTCGCAGATGAGCGAACTGAATTGTAATCATCAAGGTAAAAATTAAACCGTTTAAACTTCTATAATAAGACTATAATATGATGCTTTCCAAAATAAACTTAAACTCTGGTACAAATGTGCGGAAATAATGTTTTTGATACATTTGTTTCTTTTTCTTATTACATTAATCCTAATGACATGAATCACAAGAGCGTTATTAGTGTCATTTTAAAGCACTTAAATGAGCTTTCTATGGCTTTTGATCATCATTATTTCCCAAAAGAAATCATGCATTAAAGTAATCCGTGAAGTATCAATCTATTTATTGATAATTAGAATAACAATCTTGCTACTGTGAAGGAATCAGAACTTATTGAACAATGTTCTAATCTAGGACTTCTATATTTACTGAATTGAAATGTGATTTATCATTTCTGGATAAATATTGCAACAGAATAGACCAATCTTCATCCAAAGCATTGAAAATTTCATTGCCTTTTTCCTCAACTGACTTGCGTGAAACTACATTTTTGGCTATGTCTACTATTAAGATGAAGCATCAAAATCGAGTTGCTTTTGCGCCTTCTTTACGTATTGTTGCAAATGGTTTAATGAATATAATTGACAATTAAGTCAGCAGAGACCAGCATCAAACTCATTGATTTTAGTTACTTTTTTCTTTTATTTGATAAATTATTTTTACTTATGTTTCGTAACTCTCTACGCTGTTTACGTGTCACTTCAGAATTGTTTTTGCTAAAAAATTATATATATATATATATATATATATATATATATATATATAAATTTTCTTGGACTTTAAATTAAATTTTGGTAATTTTATTCTCAATGCAATGTTTTAAGTAAGTTGAATGTACATATATAAACTATAACAAATAAAATAGTTTAAAAATTATTTTCTTTTTTAATGATTTATTTATGTGAAAAAAATTGGGCCAATGGTTCGAATTATTAGATTTACTCTTTCTGGTTAACAATAATTTTTTTTTTCTTAAGGAAGTACTTTATTAAGATTGTTTCTGAAATGTATAGATAGCTATATAATTGAAAAATAGTGGTCCTATAGTTAAATGAAAAATAGGTAAGCCTATTTTAATTTTGCAATCAAATAATTTTCTAAATTGAAAAATAAAAACTACATTAGAATGCTATTTAAACCTTTAGCAATCGTAAGGAGCTTTTACAACAAAATGTTAAAATTCATTTTATGAAAAAAATTACAACCAAGTACATTCATATATTCTTGCAGATATTATTTAAACATATTTATTGTGTATCGTTAAAATCTACGTAATAGGCCATATATAAAACATCGAAATTCCTTATATTTATTTATCTTTTGTATTCTGGCACTTCTTTTCGTTGGCACAAAATTTTCATATGTCGGGAATAAGATTTGTAAAAATTGCCGTATCAGCAGGTAAAATATTATTTCTTAAAGTGGTAAATTTATTCTCGGATCATCTACTCAGTTTCACTGACACATAGATTTTCTCATATTTCTGTAAACACATAAAGTTTAGAAAATATAGTGTTGTGATGCATGGAACAAATGCATATATTCTGTTATAGTTAACCCACCGAATTCGCACTAGAATTCAGCACTGCCTGTTTAATGCCTTGAGCTGGAATCTCGGTTGCTACATTATAAAATAATAAAAATATATACAATTTAACGAGTTAATAAGAATAGTGGTAAGCATTTCTTTGAGAAATATCTATTTTTTTTGTTTTTAGCAATATTCCTAAGTTATAGCCAGGGGCGGATCAGCCGCGGCCCTGAACGGATTAGCAACCTTGGGAGGTGGAAAATTGGCTGCTAAATGAACTAATTTATGATGAAATTAAAACATTCATTTTACAATTAATATGTCATGTCCAAAAAAAAATTTCAAGAGTGAATCAGGCTTGGAAAATAGAAGAGGTTTCTGATTAAAAATGATTAAAGAAGACTTGCATAGATGAAACCCTTTTTTATTCTTATATTTCTTTATAGTAATAATTTTGCTTACCTTACCTCCTTTTTATAAATTGAATTACCCACGCTCTCAATTTTTGTTTCTTAATCAGTAACATTACCCATTTTTTTATTCTTTTCTTTATAAAAAAAATACTATAATTTTCATTTTCTAAGAGCAAGAAGACTAATATTCCAACTCATTTAAACCCCATAGGCCCTCAAAATACTAATCGAAATTCCTAAGGATTGTATTTTGATGAATAGAGGCGAAACAATAATGAACTTGGCAGCTCAGGAAGTGGAATTAATTTTTTTATCCCAGGATAGTGTAGAAAAATTAGGATGTGAATACCAGACCTTTGCCCAGTTTTTAGAAGTCAACTGATTGCCGTAAATTTCTGCCCTTGATTCGTTATCACTTACCTTCGTATGACTCCTGTCTGGATCTTGTCTGCAGATTGAGTTTTGTTCATTGCCTCTCCAATCAACAAAGCGTGCGATACAGTACTGGTATCGCAACTATTATTTAGCAAATGTATCTCTCGTCCTTCCGAGAAATTCACTTTAAGTGAATACTATCTCATACAGACATTCATGAAAAGGAAACATCAAACGTAATGGCTAAAGAGGGTTCTTAAGAACATTTGAACGCCCCTGATTCCTTAACCTAATCTACTGAATCTTCTGGCACTGGTTTTCGTTGACACAAGATATCAATATTTTTAAATATCGGGAATAAGATTTGTAAAATTGTTGTATCAGCATGTGAAATGTTATTTTTTAGAGTTGTAAATTTATTCTTGGACCATCAACTCAGTTACACTGACACATAGATTTCCCCTCATTACTGTAAATACATAACGTTTAGAAAAAAATCAAAAATATATATATGGGATCCATTGTATATATATATGTAGATATATATTCTTTACTACTATTTTCAATTTCAACTCCGAATCCGCACTTGAATTCAGAGCCACCTGTTAAATATTTTGAGATTGAATTCCAGTTACTACAGTAAGAATAATAAAAATATCTTGAATGAAACGAGTTAACAAGAAATTTAGTAAGCATTTCTTTAAGTAATATCAATTTTACTGTTTCTAGAAATATTACTAAGTTATAGCCAGGGGCAAGGCAAACGAGGCCCTGAACGGGGTGGCAACTTTGGGAGATGGCAAATTGAGTGTAAAATCAACTAATTTATGAAGAAATAAACCAACATTCATTTTATAATTAATGTGTCATGTCCACAAGAAAAAACGTCAGGAATGAATCAGTCTTGGAAAAGGAAAAATTTTGGTGATGGAAAACGACGAAAGAAGATATGCATTCATGAAACTTTTATGTTTCTTTACAATAATAATTTTGCTTAGCTTACCTGCTTTTAAAAAATTGAGCTATCCAAGCTTTCAATTTTCGTTTCTTAATCAGTTCCATTGCCATTTTTCATTCCTTTTTTATTAAATATTTTACTTTTCCTCTTCTGAGAGTAAATAGGCCGACATTCCAGCTCATTTGAAACAATGGACCTTCGAAATACTAATCGAAAACCTTGATGATTGTATTGTGATGTATACAGACGGAAAAACAATGAAAGTGGCCGCTCAGAAAGTGGAATTTATTTTTTATCCCAGGATAGCGTAGAAAAAATTAGGTTGTGAATACTAGACCATTGCTCAGTTTTTAGAAGTCAACTAAAGGCCGTAAATAAGTGCCTTGGATCCGTTGTCACTTACCTTCATCCGACTCCTATCTGGATCCTGTCTGACAGACTTAGTTTTTTCATAACCTCTCCATTTGGCAAAGAGTGCGACATAGTTCTGATATGGCTTCTATAAATGAGCGTAAGTAACTCTCGTCCTTCCGAGAAGTTCACTTTCAGTGAATACCATCTCATACAGACATCCATGGCCAGGAAACAGCAAATGTATTACCTAAAGAAGGTTCTTAAGAACATTTAATCGTCCCTGATACTTTAAACTACTCTGAACATTTTTCGGGTGCCACAAAATCTGACAGTGGTTTCTGGAACATTCCTCCACTGTCCCAGTGGAATCAGGAAATGAGACCTGGAGAGCTTTTTCTCTTTAGTGTAGCAGAAGTGATCAGACAGGCAATATAAGATTTTAAAGACGACATTTAAAATATTTTTGACATATAAACTTCTCCCTGAGCAACAGTATGGGTTTCGTAAGGACCACAGCCCTATTGATCAAGTTTTGTTTTTTGCTCAAACCATCAGAGATTACCAGATTCTTAAACCTACTAATCACAACTTTGCGGCTCTATTGGACTTGTCAAAGGCTTTCGACAGAATTTAGAAGCATAAACTCATCATTAAACTGCATAATACTTTTAATATCCGAGGTAATACATTGGCTTGAATTTCTGATTATCTCCATCAGAGTTATATAAGGGTTAAATATAACAAATTCTTCTCAAAGATTTCTCAACTTGGGCAAGGTTTTCCCCAGGGAACTGTTCTCAGCTCAACTCTTTTTCCTTATATTCGACTGGTATTAAGAGGGCAATCTCTACTCACACGTGCATTGGAATGTTTGCTGATGACATTATTCTCTGGAGCTCTGGAATCTCTATTCCTGAGATAGATTCTCGGATTAACAGTTCTTTGGACGCCCTTTCCGAGTTTGCGGTGGACTTCAGGTTGAGTTTTAATCCAACCAAATCAGTTACCACCTTCTTTACTACAGAAAAGCACTTATATCACTACCAACCTTCTTTGTTACTTAATTTTCAAAAACTTACATACGAAAAACATCCAAAATACTTGAGATTCATTCTAGGCCCAGAATTTACATGCAACAAACATATCGAATACATTACTTTGAAAGCCAGGAAACGACTACGCATCCTAAAATACATTGCTGGTTGAGACTGGGGAGCAGATGCAACTGCCATTAGAACTACCTACCTAGCACTCATTAGGCCAATTTTAGAATATAGCTTCCTTATCTACTGTTGTGCTTCTAATTCCTATTTGGAAAAATTAGAAAAAGTCCAATTGAATGGTGCACGCATCATTACTGGCTAGAAACGCAGCTGTCCTTCAGAAATATTACTCTTCGAAGCAGACTTACAACCTCTCCATATCAGAATACAATCCTGTCTAGTCCAATATTACTATAAACTCAACAGTTATGGCCAAGGTAATCTCACGTCAAGTTACCTAAGCAATTGGACACAGTTCCAAAGATTAAAGAAGCACAGTCCTCTCAGTTTGGTTAACTCACTACACTTAATCGAGAACAATGCCGAACCACATGCCCTTCACTGCGGTCTGAACCCTTCTGACGCTCTTCCCAATGTTCACTTCATTTACGAACTGTCTACGGCAATCATAAAGAGTGATTGTTTACCTGAATTATTAAAACAACTAGCCTTGGAAATCATTAATAATATACCACCAAATGACATAAAAATCTGCACAGATGCCAGCAAAATAAATCACCGAACTGACAGCCGAATTTACATCGAGACTCCTCATAACAAAATCTCTTATAATCAACGTAATCCCGACTTCTGTTCATTCTTTCGTAGCGAAATAATAGTCATCAATATCGGATTGGAATCTATCATGAGTGAAACTAATTATAGTGATGTCTAAATATTAACTGATAGCCGCAGTTCAACATCTACAAAATTTCGGCATAATATCTATTTTCAATGGATCCTGTCTCACGTGGATATTGGAGGCAATGAAATATCAGACACTTTAGCTCAGGTCATCCTGCTCCTTCTTCTTCCGCTTTTACCTACCTAGAACTCTTTTCCTTGAGAAAAGCCAAGATTAAAACCGATTGGGAAGTACCTTTGGCACACCACTTCTGCAAGGGTAGAGAACCGATACATTCTCTGGCTCTTTTTTGTGATAGGAAATCCAGCACTTTGCTTGCACGTCTCACCTCTGGACACCTGAAATGCCTCACTTTTGTAGAGGGTAACAAGACCTTCCCGTCTATCCTAAATGCCATGGACATCAAGCTTCTCCTGAGCATATACTGAATTATATGAATATACTATAGGACTCAATCTACACTTCTCCCCTCCTGGTCATCGATTTCCTCTCAGTCAACGGTTTCCTAGATTTGGTCTGACTCCGTCAGACGCTTGGAGATAAGCAACAACAACAAAATATCTGTGTTACAGTAACGGGAATAAGACTTTTCCTATCTGCGTGAAGTGTCACAGAGAACATGCGACACCTGATCACATTTTGGATTGGGAGAGGTTTTCCAGATTAGATCTACATAGGAACCAAATCATAGTTTTGAACATTTTAAAGTGAATAAATTTGTAGAACTGATTTAGCTTTGTTGAACCCAGAAGATAAGTAACAACCACAATAAAACAACTCATTCTTTTAAACTTTTCTTTCTAAGTTTCATACTTTCCTCAAAGTTTGTGATACAATTATTTTCTACTACAAATCTTGTAAATAGGTGAATGATGAAAATATTTTATATACTTACAATAAACAGATTGTTACCTTTGTTCCAGTTGAGACCTTGTCTACATAACTTTCTTCCAAATCTCACTGGTTAAAAATATCCACAACGTCAGATAACGATAAATCTAAGTCGAATCGTAATGAGGCGGTGTCGTATATCTGACTTGTTGGCGTACTTGTTGGCCTGCTTGTTAATCACATTCTTCGTGCGGCTGTAAAAACAGATTAAGTTCAGTATCGAATATCTGAGAATTTTGTCGAAATTCATTATTTTACAAAATAATTTTTTAAATAAAGAAAAAAAATCGTTGGCTTGAAAAGCCTTAGTCAATCGTTTCAAGCCACTATTAGGTAGTCCAGAGAACAAAATAAAAGTAAAATGACAAAGATAAAACAAAGCATCTAATTTATGGTCAGGTCATAGCAAGGTGGCTAGGATGATTTAAATTCTTATAAATTGTTTTTTTGTAATTTTATTAATTATTATAAAATTATAAACTAATATTTCAAATATTTTTAAGTAATTCCTTTTAAATGTAAGGACTGATAAAGCTAACTGTAATTTTTTTCTTAAGGAAGTAATTTATTAAGATTGTTTCTGAAATGTATAGAAAGCTAATTGAAACATAGGGGACCTATAACTAAATGAAAAATAGGGTATCCTATTTTAACTTTGCAGTGGAATCATCTTCTGACTTGAAAAATAAAAACTACATTAGAATGCTATTTAATCCTTTTTCAATGGTAATGAACTTTTACACCAAAAATGTTAAAATGTATTTTAAAAAATATTATAATTAAGAACTTTCACATATTATTTAAACATATTTATTCTATTTCGTTAAAATCTACGTAATTGGCCTTATATAAAACACAAAGCATCGAAATTTCTTGTATCGATTTTTGTTGCATATTGAAATTTGTTTTCCTTAGCACAAGATATCGATATTTTCAAATATCGAGAAAAAAATCCGTAAAAATTGTCATATCAGCATGTGAAATGTTATTTCTTAGACTGGTAAATTTATTCTTGGACCATCTACTCAGTTACACTGACAGATAGATTTACCCACATTTCTGTAAATACATAATCTTCTAGAAAAAAATCAAAAATAGTTAATCTATTAATTTGTTTCTGTAGTAGTTTCTCATTTCGATTGTCATTTTTGCATCTTCAGTGGTGCAAATAAATGAAAAATTGGAAAAACCTAATTCATTCTAATTTTTACTGATCAAAAAACTAGGATTTAAATTCAAATTTTCTGAAAAATATTATTAAATTTAAATTAAAAAAAAAAAAAACTGAACAATATTTTTCGAATTAAATGTAAATGAAACAGAAAATTAGTGATTTAGTGTAATTTTGAAATTAGCATATAAAGTAAAATTTCTCTCTTTACAACAGATAGACAAAGAAGAATTGCAACAACAACAGATATACAAAGAAGAATTGTTTTTATATTTAAAATATAAAAACAATTCTTCTTTGTATATCTGTTGTTGTTGCTAATCTTTGGATTACCTAATAAAGCTAGACAATCCTCATGAATTAAAAAAAATATCCATTATGTCTAGAAAAGATTATGGTCCAGCAAGAACTTTACCTTGCTATAATTAAAGTCTTACTAAAATTAATTTCTGTTGTATAGCTAAATGCTGCAGGAAAAAATATTTCGTATGATATTTGAAAATTGATTGTTGACTTTAAATCAAAGTAACCGAAGATTTTAATACGCTATCGTTTTCATATATATCTCTTCTCATTACTCTTGTAAAGATCGCTAAAATTCACTTAAGTGTTATGCAGTGCTGATGTTTAAATTTTTCTTGCTTTTATTTTTTTCTCTTATTGTCTTATGGCTTAAATTATTACTTAATGTATGTATATATATTTTTTACCCAGAATGAAAGCCAAGTTTTACGTAATTTCCCTTCCTCTTTTTGTTTAACATTAATAAAATGTAACAAATTTTTTTTACTTTTAAATTGTGAAGTTTAGTAGGGAATAATGAAAAATTAGGAATTTTTTGTGTGTTAAGTTTTAACCATATAAAACACTGGTAGATTGTACTGGAACACTGGTACACACAATGATTGTATCAAATTATTCGATTAGAATTATTTTTTAATTTACATATTGTATCTATAATATCAGTTTATTAATAATCTGTGAATGATAAAATAATAAATATTTTCATAATTGTATTTTCCGTTTTTAATTTTAGGTTAGTTTTATGAAATTTTAATGCCTAGTTTATATAAATAATTTGCTGAAGTTGTTATCAGATTCTAAATCAAAAGGAAAATTTGTAATTATTATTATGTTATAACAAATCAAATTAAACATGGAATCAAAATAATCATATTAATATAAAAATTAAATATAAGAAAATAATTTCTTGGAATAACATAAGAGAAAGTGTAAAAACTATAAAATGATTTTCATTCATCGAATGATATTTTTTTTATGATCTGAAATAAATCATCAGTGTGAAAAAGTTATGTGAAATATTTAGAAGACATTTTGTAACCTATTTATATATATATATAAAGTTTATTGCAGTTGTGTCTTCATAATTATCTATCCAACATCAATTACTCAAATAATTCCTGTGTATTGTTCAGTGCTGCCATCTATCTAATAAAGCTTATTAATAATCGTAGTAAATAAATTATCCAATAATATATTTTCATTAAATTCAGAATATAATAATATGCCAAGGCCTTTTAATATAAATAATTGGAATAAAAGTTTTTACCTATAACAATTATTAGTTTACTGAAATAAACAATGAATAATAGTAATTAAAGCATAACATATTGATATTAGTAAAACAAATAAAATTTTTTTTTGGACATTCAGACATAGGAGTAAGCAATTTATTTCATATTACTGAAGTATATTATTAAATATTCGAAAACATATCTTTTCAAGGTAATAGTTACATCAAAAAAATTTCTGATAAAATTATTCATATAAAACTTTTACCAATATCAGAAATATAATATTCACAAGTAATAACCAAATTTATTTTCTTTTATGCTATTATTAAAAGTTTTAAAAATCATTTTATTTGAAAGTTTTTTTTAAAAAAATTTTTTCTTAATAGAAAGATCTTAACAAAATTGTCATTTATTTGTGGCTAAAAAAGGAAAGAAAATTAGGATTAGAAACGACGGAGAATTAGAATTAATTACGATACTCTGTCAACAGCGACTTGTCAGTCGTTAGATGCAAGAAAATTGCTAACGCACTTTTTGTTAGATAAAAATAAATTACAAAAGATGAAATTGTCCGAATAAATTATCCAGTTTCGTTGCTTTCTCTGGATAAAGATTCGTTACAGTTGTTTGCTTTTGATTCTGGTTTTCTCCTTTTGGCATTAATTTTACTAAAAATATCTCAGGTGTGATGATCATGAGTGGGAATTAGAATAAAGAAAGACAAAGAGAGAGTTATATCATTGGACTGTAAAACAGAGCATTTGTATTGGTTTTCTTGCCAATTCAAATGAGCTTATTGCACTTTAGCTCTCTCTAGCCCTGTAGACTGCCTCATCGTGGCGAAGGGATGTTATTGTGTGGAGTAGGGGTAGTACTTCGGGAGTGCATACTCCTAGTAATGTCATCCAAGGCTTGATGGCTACTCCACAATACCCAGGCTAAAGCCTACAGGCATTTGAGCTAAGCCTGCCATTGGTGCTAATGAATTACAGAGGGTACCCTTTTCCTCTTTCCAAGAGGCAGGAAGCTATCAAATGTAATTCATACTGCAGTGGCCGTTGCGCAGCTTAAGAAGAAATAAAAGCCTTGTAAAATATAATAAACTTTTCAGTTATAAACTTCCAAAATAGAACTTCAGAATTCCTGCAGAACTGGAATAATAGCCAAAGATTTAATAAAATCTGCCCTTTCAGTCAAATTGAGTACGCTGGTTTAATTGACTGTAATGTTGAGCAACTTTAATTGAAACAATGTTTAGATCCATCTGATGGACTCTCTAGAGTCGGGTTTCACACGGAGCTTTTGTCTTGAGTCTCCAAGAACAATGATATTCCGGCTCTGTAGCTTATCTGCCTTGGAAACTATAAATCCAATTCTCTCTGAAGCTACCTTTAATTACACTGATGAGAGTAAAAGTGAAAACTCTCGTTCCAGTAGTGGTGCTGTTATTAAAACCACAAATGAAATTGTCAAAATAAAGAAAAGTAATCCTGACTCCAGTTCGGTTTTCAAGAGTGAACTTATAACTATCGAAGAGGGGTTGAGTGCTGTTTTGTCTTATACAAATATTAAAGCAGAGTTACTTTTGTCTGACAGTCATGGAACCATCCAATATCTTTCTATTTGTGGAAGAGTTGGCGATAGAGCCGGAATCACAGTTCTTAGCAAAATTAAGCAGATCTCGTCATTTTGTAAAGTACACTTTCTATGGATTCCTTCGCATCTTGATATATGGGGGAATAAAATGGCAGACGTTCTGGAAAAGGAAGGATCTGAAGAATCTTTATCAGTTACTGATTCACTGACGTATCTTTAATTGTATTTCATAAAAAGATATGCTGACAAGCAAATTTGGCTAATTATCCCGAGTCATCCTTGGTATCAAGCTGGTTGTCCTGGAAGATATTTTATTCTTAGTTGTAATAGATAAATTTAGAATACATTTTTCCGCTTCTTCAGTGGCCAACTGAAGGGACTTACTTTCGAGAGAGGTCTAAAAATACATCCAAATAGTCCTAAATGCCGAAATGAACTGCATCACCGGCGCATATTCTTGAGTTCTGAGGTTGTTTCTTGAAGACTTGAACAAGACTCCTACGCTTGTTTTTGATTTTCAGAAAGTGAGTGGACTCGCCTATTTCGTCTAGTACACTCATACACATGGAGATTATAAACAACTTCAACAACATTAGTGTATTTGCTATACTTAGCATAATAAGCCAAATTAATTTCTTTTTCACATTCTTTTCTCCGCTTGAATACTAACACAGGATGAATATTAATGTTTAATTGGTTTTTTGGAATATTATGTATTCAGAAATTATTCGAAAATTATTTAATTTTATAAATTAGGAAATTTTTATATACATTATTTACAAAACAAATATATTAATAAGAGAGCTGTTAATTGAGTAAGTTGCTAAAGTTGTTAGAAAATGAGCTATTGATCTAACAATGTTATCTTCCATTCTTGCATGCTGTTAATGAATCTATTTTCGTATCACTTCTCAAATCATACTGAGCTCCTAAGATTTTTCACTACAATTTCAATTTTTTCCTCATGCATAAACTACATTATATATATTTAATTCAGTCTCAGTGCAATCTGAAAATCCTTCTACTTTTACATCATCAATTTAGATCAAACCATTTTTTAAAATGATGATGATAGAGTTGATGTCGATGACTGCATCTGCAGTGATGGTGAAGAAATTTTCATTTTTCATTGAATAAAATAACTAGTAATGTATTTAAAAGATATGGTACATACACAATGAATATCTTATTAACCTTCTCAGCTTAACAATTTTAATTTTTAGATAAAAAGGATAATAAAAGTAAAGTATTATCTTTCATATTTGACATTTTTTATGCAGAATAATAACCAGGATTTAATTTCCATATGTTGTTAAAAACCCGATGGTAAGGAATCACAAAGACGGAGGACTGAGATAGAGAATAATTATAAAATTGATGGTAAACATTGGTGTACTTTTAGAGATCTTTATAGTGTTTCATTTTAAAATAAGATAGTTTTATTGCATTTTTAAATTGCCTGTAAAATTTTGCATTTTGTTCAAGTGTGAATTCTTTTAACTTTTAAGAGCTTGTCGGTATTCAAAATTCATGAATTTCGAAATATTGACTTTGAAGATATATTCATTATTCTTAGATATTCTCCCGTGGGAAAATGGTTGCTCCTAGCAGGCTGGATTTCTGCCTGTTGGTATTTTATTTCCCTTTTACATTCGGAGGAAAACCCAGCGGATGCATTCCCCTATCCAACACCTGGGGACGTGCTCTCAATTGGTTGCAGATTCCCCCGAGGGATTAGCAAAAAGTAATTTTTAATATCATGATTCAGTTATACGCTTGAGAATAAAAAAGAATACATAATCTTATAATGTTAAAATAAATATTTTAGATATTTAATTAATTTATAATAATTTCAATTATTTTAAGTGTCCTTGTAGAAATCAAAAATTTCCAAAAGTGTAAATAGAGAAGTAGCATTTTACTTGCTTTTTTCATAACATAATAATAATAGTAGTTTAATTACTTACGTTAACTTAAAAATAATTTATATTTACATTTTATTCATAAATGAGAAAAATAGTTTTTTCAGTAATTATATTTATTGTAAAAAGCATTTTTAGTAAAAGCAAGATTGTGTGCAAATGAATAATTTTCTGGAAAATTCGATAATTTGCACATATGTTTTTGTTACAGATGTTCCAAACTAAAATTTATACTATTAAAGGGTGGAACAAAAGGTGATTCTAAAAAATTGCTGGAGCATAAAATCACTAGAGAATTATTTAAAGTACAGAATAACGAGAAGTGGAACAAAAATTAAAAGCTTGGTTTTAAAAATATGAACAATTTTAAATTTTTATAATGCGCTTTTCAATGGCAGATTCCTGGTATTTACGTGTATACTGAGATTTAGAAAAAAATAATGGAGTTCGCACAAAAACTCCTCATTTGTGATTTTTTATGATTTTATGTAGTATTGAATCAAAAAGCATGCATTAAACCTCTGTAATTAATGTTTGAAATTGAAGGCTATCCTCATTGTTCCTCAATTCAGAATGTTTTAAAAATGTCAGGCATCACAACACTCTTAGGGCTAAGGCACTCATAGGAAAGTCATTGTAAAGATAATTCCGGATAATGTTTCCGCTAAATGGAAAATATAAATGATAATCCTCTTGTCTATAAAATAATACAAACGCAACTCAGCACTGAATCCGATAATATAAATAGAACATTTTGGAAAATTGCATACTGGAAGAATAGCCTACAATTGAGTTCCATATGATTTAACTGAGAATCTAAAGGATTACTAGGTCAGAATCCGACAAAACATTTAGTAATGGTGACTTCTGGATTCTTTTAATATTATAATTGGTTATAAAATGTTTGACGGGTCTTTGAGGACACTCTAGTTCAGGATGTCAGATGCCGTGGAAGATATAGTGGCATACTGTTATTTATAATACACTTTTTATTTTAGAAGTAAAGAGCTAATTCAAGCATCAGGAAGTCAGTCACAGTTAACTATTACATAACTAAATATATTTTCTGAATTGTTTAAGCAATCGCATCTTAGATGTAACGTGGTTCACTACAAAAATGCATCTTCCCATTCAACAAGATCAGCTTTTTCGATAGAAACACATAGGGATGGCAAATTTACCAGACTTATCTGATTAATCTGAGTTTAATTTGTATGGTGGTTTCCATTCCAAAATAAGTTACGTGGTTGTCTTTTCATTCTGAACATTGATAAGGTGATAAGTGAACTTCATTTATTCTTGGAAATAAATAGCTAACTGCAAATAATCTTTGTAAAATTTGTCTTGAAAAATATATTAATCCGGAAAAGACTAATTTGAATTTTCTTAAAATTTCACAAATATAGGCCTAAAAGTCTTGGTACAATACAGAATTTCCAAAATCACTTTATTCAAAATCATAAAGTGTGCCAATTTAAGGAAAAATTAGGAATCATTTGTTCGTGTATCAATATTTTGCTTTATTTTATAAAATAATTTTTAAATTAATATTTAATAAGCTTTTTAAATCAATTCCTGAAAAATCAACCGCAAATTTCCAATTAAATTTTTAAAATTTAATAGGAAATTCTTTCTTCTTAAAATTACGGTTCATTTTTTAACTTGAAATCATAATGATTAAAAGTAAAATAAATAATAATTAAATAATTTTTCTCCTTAAAATAAAATGTCTTCGATCCTTTCTTAAAATAAAAAACAAATTCTTTTAAAATATGTATAAAACGAATTTAACACAATAAATTGGATTGTTTTAAATTTCAACTTATTCAACACATATGCATTTAATTATTATAAATAAAGCAAAAAAGTACTAAAGTACTATATTTTAATTTTATTTAAAATATATTGTAGAATAATGTTAGAAATTTTGATAGTTTTAATGTGAGCATAAATAGTTTTAATCAAGGAAAAATTATACGACACAAGCAAAGAAATAAAAGAAAGTCATTGATGCATGGTGTATTCAAAAATCCTTACAAAGACCACAGTTAACTCCTTTTATTATGATTAACAATATTAAGACATTTTTAATAATTGTATTAATGGCTGATGATCCAGGGCCTTGAACATCGCATGCTCTCTCTGATCATGTCAGCTGCTTTCTCAGCCACCATTATCACAGGCACATTTGTGTTACCCCAGGGAATGCTGGGCATGATGGAAGCATCAACAACTCTTAACCCACGGATTCCCTTAACCCTAAAACAATTGAGAATAAAATATTCAAGTAAAAGGTTAAGTCTCCGAAGCATACTATATCATATATTAGAATATATAATCAATAGCAATTTAATAATTTTTATACTCTTCTTTAAATAGTAACCACCAGAGAATAATAAAATATTTTCGATTGTAATTTTTTTCTCTGATGTTGACATTTCTTTTAAAACGCTCCTATAATCATCATTCATTTGGAAGAAATAAAGCCAAATCTAATATATTATATTATATTTCAACTTATTACAAAATAAAGTACTTGATTCATTATTTTTATTTAGCTATTAAATAAAAATATAAAATTTTTAACTGCAAAATTCTTAAAGTTTAAAATATATAAAAAATAAAAATATGTTTCTTCCTTTTGTAAGCTTTTCTCTACAATATGACACTGCTGTATAAAAAATGTAAGGAAAAAATTGTGTTCTTGATAAATTATAAGTTAAGATTACGCATGTCTACAAATTACCTACATGAAATTTATATCTAATTTTTAAATAAGAAAAATTTGCGCTTTAGTTAAATTATTCCTAATTATTATTCTTTAATAATTAGAAAGCAACTTTTATTGCGTCTCTACTTTTAGATGCTGTTGTATATTTCACTAAAACAAACTTTTACGCCATTTGATAGGACTCATCAATATTTATGAGTGTGTACAGAAGAAAAAAAAATCTATATGCATGTATTATTTGTCTTCACAAAACTGTTTAAAAAATATTATATTATCAAGTTTTTTTATGACATGAATTCCACTACATCTTTAGGTCAATATTTTAAGCAATAACTTTTGGTATATTGTTTTCAATTTTTTCAAAATAATTAATGCTTAATTTTTCAATCCGCAAAGTTAATTTAAAAGTAACAAGCATGTAGAGACAAATTTGTTTTTCAAAAAACAATTCTTGGAATCAAACATTTTCTTCCTTTTTAGTAATTGCAAAAAATTCTTAGCATATTTCCTTATTTCAGTATTATATTTAATTAACTGTAGATAAGATTAATCAAAGACATTCCCTTTAATTTGATTTTTAAGATATTACTCTAATTAGATTGGAAGCAAAAATTAAGATCGTGATTCAGAATCCTATTTTGTAGCATAATAATCATGATTTTGCAAAACATTTATTATTTTTAATATCATTAATTAATTATATGAATTTTAATCACATATAGACTTAGACATTAAAATTGTCCTCAATTAAAAAGAAAAGATATCGTAAAATTATTCAAAATGGTTTATTCACAGAGCCGTAAATATATTAAAATTTGAAGGGAATTTTATGATAATAATATTTTCTATTTTTGTTAAACAAGGAATTAGGAAAAATATGTTTTTACTCAATACTCAGCTGTTTTTGTCGAAATTATAAAAATTCTAGTCCTTGAAAATTCATAAAATCTTATGGTTAAAATGACTGCAATGTAAATTTAAAATTATATATTTATTTTTAGAGGGCTTATTTTATTTTATTTGTTATTTAACAAGAATAAAATATACATAAGTAAATGTGTACTGCTTCAATAAATATGATTTTATAGATTATCCTTTTATGGCAATCGAGCAAATATATGATCAATCATGTTTTAATAAATTGAAAATATTATTGGATCGATAGATAAAATTCAATTCACAAAGATTAGCTAGTATAATCCGAAACTAATATGAATGAAATTATCTATCTTATATGAAGTTAGATTGATAAAATTTGCTAAATTTAAATGAGAAAATTAGAATTTTACGAAATCAAAATCTTAAAAATCCTATGGGGAAATATTATCAGAAAAACCAAATTTAACAACAGATAGTCGATCTAAATCTTCACAAGGTAGAGTTAAAAATAAAACATCTAAATTCACACACAACTAAAATTAAGGTATTATAATAAAATAAAACAACTTATTTTGAACTCAACTTATCGCTTTAAAACTAATAACATGTAGTGATAATTAAAAACAGAGCATTACCTTAATTGTGGATCCACTACTGTAGTTGGATCTCTTGGATTACCCATTTTAGCTGTACCAACTTGATGATTCATTGTTACTACAACTGATTTTGCCTGACATTTAAAATAAGCATCTTCATTACCCAAAAACTTTTCGCAGCTTGAATAAGAAGTATTGAAAGGTTTGGATCCAATTTTCTGCATTATTTTACTTTTCCCAATCTTCTGACACATTTTCATTCCTGAAAATATTTAAAACATAAAACTAATTTTTAATATAAGTAAAATTTTAAAGCATTTAAATGAAAAATCCACATTTAGTTTTAAAAAAGTTTAAAAGTATATTTTAAAGTTATTCGCATGTTTATGTGTTTCAATTATGTATTATTAAATCAATATGTACTTTTGGGGAAATGTCTAATTCACATTTTTATTACAGTTAATCAGTTGTGATGAATTATGAACTCGGTAAAAATTCTGAGATTTTAAAGAATGCAGTAGCTCTTTTCTGAGTTATATATTGAATTATGAGAATTGCATTATTGAATTGCTTTATGCAAACAATAAATATCTCATATCTATTTTAGTTTTATTCCATGTGATAAATATGATGATTTAAATTATTTTAATTATTAGATTTTTACAAAAGATTCATTTCTAACATTAACTATTTTTATTAACTTAATCTGTGTCTGTTATTCAACACAAAAAATATTTAAAAAGCAATTTTTTCATTTGATTAGATTTCCCACGCATTGTCCAATATTTTTCTTTGTAATATATGCATTGAGATTTTAATGTCAATACTATTATTAAGTTTTAACAAAAGTTATGAGTTTCAAGAAAAATAAAACTTAAAAACTTTTCATCTTACACAAAATTACTTAATTTATTTACAAGGAATTTCACTGTTATAAAACATCCTATTCAGTTGTTTTTCAATTATCAAATCAACAAACTACCAATTATCGAATGCTGCAATGAAGCATAGACATTTAGACCCCCAAAACAAAGTTATCGCTTGGTGTGAGTGCATGTTTAAGTGTATGAGCATATTATAAGAATCAACGAAACATGCATGAAATAGTTTGTGGGAGACTTAGTATGGTAATAAATATATTTTTTTATGAAATAACTTGGCAGTTGGTAAATAAATCCGATCATAAAATTTATTCTTTGTGTCTCTTACGTTTAAGTAAAATACATAAAATAATGTTGCAAAAGTTCTAATAGAAGATGCTAGAGTTTAACAAAACAAGTTCTAAACCTGCCGAAAGGAAGGTACGCCACTTACGTTGTTGAACTGGACAAGTCAAATAGGCATGTCATAATCGCCATTATCTGTCACTCATTGAACATTTTGCTGTATAGTATGCCATTTTGGCACTTCTGTCTATCTGAAGCACCTAACATAACCCTAAACAATTGTTCTTGATTTTGAAATAAATAAAAAATTAACAAAATCTATCAGGAAATAGAAACAAGAAAATCACAATGGATTATATTTCAATTGAAACAATCAAGAGAATGAAAGAAAATTAAAGGAATCTTTAAATTGAGGAAAATCAAGTATAAATTTACCTGCAACAATCTGTTTTAAATCCTCAGGATCATCGAAGTAATTAGGATCAATCAATGGAGGGTCATAAGGATTCGATGACTGCAATTTCACCGTTCCTCTACTTTTAGGTCTCAGAATTTGGGATAAACACACATAAAAGGGTTTATTTATGTATGGACCATAAATTGTTTGAAATACCTAAAAAATTTATTTAGTGTCTAATAAGATAAAATGTATATAAGAAATTATTAACATTTATAATAAAACGAATAATAATGCGATCGCATCAGTGAAACTAATTATAATAAGTTATCATTGATTGCAATGAATGGTTAGTTTATACACAGTTAAGTTTAATTGTAAAATGTTTGTTATACGTAATATTTTTTTTTCAATTGATATTTAAGTCATTTACCAAATAAAACTTACAATTTCTGAAAATGAGTCCTTGATGTCAAAGAAATAGCTCCTTATACTAAAATTATATTGCGACAGATTTTCTTATAATAAAAACTTTCATTAGAAAAATGAAAGTAATGAATTTCTTGTTCTGTGTTCAACTTACATTTTTATTAGATGCATAAAATTTTCATTCCATTTGCCAGTATTTAAATCTCGTACATTATATTTTTCTTCTCATTTTACGAATATAATATAAAGAAAATAATTTTACTGTAGTATTACTTATTTTGTCTCTAGAAATTTCCAATAATGAAATTGTGTTTAAAGTTAGATGTTATACCTTGTAAGTGTTTTAATGCAGTATACGACTTGAACAATGCGTAGGACAAAGAGTAAGTAAAAAAGTAATGGGTCAAAATACTATTTGTGAATACTAATTCTTTATATTACAACTTCAAAAATAAGGGTTTATTAAAACAATCGAAAATTTTTGTTCAAATGAGCAATTGAGATTTCTTTAAATATAATATTCTGTTTTCTTTTCTCTAATATGGGGAATATAATACTTTTATTTTCCAATTCTCATCACGTTGTAATTCGAATGCTCATTTATCAAACTACAATAAGCTGCTTTCATTGATTGAGGACCATGACGGTCATATTAAATGCCATGCTAAAAATTTCAGTACCTATCTATCCCTATCTGTTGAGAAAACAATCATATTTTACAGTTAACTTTAATGGATTAATTAAAATTATGAAACCTCTATATAAAATTTTTTTCGCGGAATAAAAAGACTTTGATTTAATATTTTCCTCAGAAATTTCAAGTTCACGATATTTCATTCAATTAATCAGGTCTTAAAGTAAAAACTTATAAATTCTATGTCATTCATCCAAGATTGTTATATTGAAATCGTACACAGGATTATATTAATGATTATTTACATTAACGTGACAATCTAAATGAATCGATAAAATTTTAATTTGATCTTTTGGCTCATCATTTCATCCTTTTGGGCAATGTCTTCATCAATATCAAAATCTGATTCTTAATCCCTAAAAATAAATTTTGTTTGGTTAAAGTCAACTTAACAAGCACTGTTCTTCTAAAATTTTCAGCTTAAAATTTAAAAAATTTCATGAAAAAGAAATTTAGTTCTAGTGAAGTAATTATTAAGTGTATCAAAGAATTCGCTTAAGATTATATTTTCCATCATTTTTAATGAATATATATAGGTAATATGTAGTGATACACAGAATATATCTGTAATACACAAAATCATTGAAAAGATCACAGCAAAATTGAAAATATAGATTTTTCAAGAAGAGGAGAGAGAATTCTACAGAAATTTAATTATACGCACTACATTTCAAATTCTTTCTTCTAATCGTCAGTTAAAAAAAAGAAAACCAAAGAACTTCACTATATAAAACGTGAGCAAACTACAAGGGAGAAATTAAGAATATTTCAACTCATATGTAAAAATTCAAAATATGCTACTTATTGTCGCCTCAAGGAATTATAAATATTTCTTACTCTTCATAACCTTACATCCATACGTGCTATGACACGCTAGGTTTTGAATTAAATTTCTCACACATACACCACATACACACACACACACACACTATGTATATATATATATATATATATATATATATATATATATATATATATATATATATATATATATATATATATATATATATATATATATATATATATATATATATATATTAAGATAAATTAGTATTTATCTGTTTATAACATATTGAATTTAAAAGATGTGTAAATTGCTAGTTGTGTCATTTACTTGAGGTTGTAAACCAAATTGAGTCTCAATTATTGATAATGGAGGTTCGGCAAAATATAATTGAAAGTATGGATCATCATTTTCATTATATATTGGACTTGGGCCTAGAAAAGCTATTCCAGAAATTCCTTCAAGACTGGCCAATGGACCTAAAATAAAATACTATTGCAATAAAATTACTTGGAATAATAAGATTTTCATGTAATAAAATTTCAAAAGCAATAATTTGTAATGTAGTATATAATTATATTACATTATGCATTTTTTAGTTTTAAACGAAATATATGACACTAAAAATGACACATTTTATCGATCATAAGGTTAAAGTAGTTAAAATCGACAACCGACAAATTCGTTGAGCAATAATTGACATTCACTAATAGATTAATATAATAAATTATAAGCACGTTGCAGAGTGGGCATGGGATTTTTATTAAGTTAGTCATTGCTAACATGAAACTATTACTCTAAAAATAGAAATGTATATCATTTTGTAAATCACGTTGTCTCAACCTGATGCTACTATAAATGAAGATGACTCTGATTTTGTGTCAAGGAGAAACACAACTAACATATTACCAATATCTATAAATTCAAAGGAATCGCTGAATTTATAGATATTTAAAGTTGGTTTCTTCTAAAAATACTTTGCAGAGGAAAAATAATTTTTTATCGTGTATAACTTACATTTCAAGTTTACCCCTAACCATTTTGAACATCCATGCAATAGGTGTCAGTTGGACACAGAAGTTGTTAACTAAAGACCAGAGCTAGATACCAGCAGTTATTTATTTAACTTGAAATATATAATTTGCACTCCTTTTATAAGTTGAAAAAGTTCGATGAAATTGATTACAGGGTGAGACATAATAGATGAAAAATATACATACTGTTATCGTGTCCTTTTAAAATGGCATTATTTTACATATTATTATCTCATGAATGAAGGAAATAATTCTACACGAAACTCAATGTAAGTGTTTAAGTATTTAGAATTAAAGTTGGCAAAACTGCAGTTCTGAATACTTTTACTTTTGAAGTCATCTAATGATATATATTTGTTTCTAACAAAGATTCATATTATCTTACACTGTATGTGTCAACTAGCATTCTGCACAAATCGACTTCAGAGTTAGAACATGAGTCATTCAGCTTTTAAAAGTATTTACCATTCTTATTTTATGGTCATAAATAACAAGCTATATTCGATAATGTTTAGGATCCAAAATGCAACGCATTGAAAGAAGCATGAAAATCAAGGAAAATTTACACATTACGTTAGGGTGATGATTAATGCAATTCATTAGAAATATAGCACCAACGAACAACACAGTCGCTTTGTACCACCTGCCGGAGGTTCCTACAGAGAGAAATAATAGCCGATATGAAATATAATTTGCAAGCATTTTTTCATGCGTTTTTTCCATAACTAACCCCATAAAATTCGTCGTTAATACTAGTTTCTGAATTTAGCCGTGAAGAATAAATGCTTGTAGATATCAGATCATCCTTCAGAGATGTAGTGATCATGATAAATAATGCTACACAAGAGTGAATTGAATTTATAATCGATGAATACAATAGAGAAAGGTGAACTGACTGGACCTATCGTATTAATCTCATTGAACCACTGGACAAGGATAACAGGGATATTGTGTTGCCATTGCAGTGACAGATTGCTCAGCCACATTACGAACCATAGTACAAATGAGTCACTATTTACACATCATTCCGTGTGAGCTCGCGCTATTCGACATCATTTTCTGCTGACTGAAATGCTTATAAAACGCTTCATTAATTATTGAATCAAAACCTTGACTCCAATCGCAAGCATTTTTGAAGAAAAAGGTGTGATGAATGATAGACTTGGACAGTGGAATGGAGTATCACAATGATTGGATTCGAGTCTGCAAAATCATGGTAAGATTACTAAACTATTGAATGATATGTTACACTATGTCTTCATCCGATATCAGAGTTTGTAAAGGTATTAGAATTCGCTTCCACATCACTCTAGTATGTATTGTCGATACATTGAACAGCCAATACAGCTTCTTTGAGGTAAGGGAGTCCAGGGTTATCTCATAACTTCAGCGTTTCCCATCAGCCATATTAGAATAAGGAAGTGCCTGGTCAAATATTACACAATATTCAAGAATATTTAGACATCAGAATGAATTACTTTCTTGTCTTGCTTTTTCTTCCTCTGTCCTCATATAGAATAATGTGAAATCCATTCTTTCACAACTGATTTTGACTACGCCATATGTTGCTACAAGATACAGTAATATGTGAAATCTACATGATTAAGTTTTAGCAATATGTGAAATCTGCGTAGATTTCAACATTTTCAAGAATAAATCCAAAGCCTCCTTGCCTATTGCAACATTTATAGCCAAATACTGTAGCTATACAAACTATTTATTTTATTACCATTCATATTTCACAAAGAGCATTTGTGTTTAATATAACGTGGTATATGCGAATAAGTTTCGCTGCTATGGTTCTGGTCTTTTTTGGAGCGGAATTTTAGTCAATCAATATTATGCATACAAAGCATTAAACACCTTAAAGGTAAACACATTTAAAGCATTTTAATAGTAAATTCAGCTCAATATATTCATTATTTTTAATATGCAACAAATTTTTAATCAATTTAAAGGAACTTTGTTCATTTTAAATAATTAATAGAATGTGGTCTTTATCTTCAGCAAATTCTTCCATGATATGAATTTTCATTCTTAAGCAATGATTATTTATCCGTTAATAAGAACTCATCTACTTTTTTTGAATTTTAAGCTTTCTATGGATATTAACTATGTATGTTATAGAGATTTTGCTTCCTTATTTCGCTAATAATTTGGATTTTAACAAAACATAATGTGATATTACATTTTATAATGATTTAAAAAATGCATTCTAGTTATGGCAGTATGTAAACTAATAACAATAGATTTGGGAATCCATCTTGAAATATGTTATCATTTCATCCAGAAATGCGTAACGTATAAATATATTCCTACTTACTCGAAACATAAGTAAATGAAAATCCCATGAAATAGATTTTAAACCATTTACAACGAATTCAAATTTAAAAATAAATATTTAGTGGAAAAAAAAGAAATTTCGGCTTATACCCTAATATTATATATACTATAAAATTAATATTATTATGCCAATTGAATGCCAATTGAAGACATATATTGTATGTTTATCGACTGTAATTATAGTTGAATACTTAAATAACGCTTAGAATTAATCCAATCATTATTAATTAAAACAAATTGATTTCCACAAATATTATACTCTGATTATATAGTATTAATAAACAGAAATCTCTAGAATGGAAATGAAGTTTGTAACAATTATACCTGATCGTGTTTCTATATATTCCAAGATATTATTGGGATTCATGTATTCGCTTAATATAGTTGGAATTTTTTCATCTAATTCATAATTCATTACAGCAGAACAATGATCATGAAAATTTTTTCCAACAGGTAAGTCAACCACAACTGGTATCTAAAAATATTTTTGCAGATAATTAGTCAAAAAAAAAAAAAGAAATGTTCATTTAAATTATCTTTTTTTTTACACTTTAAGTACTAAATAATTTTCTATTATATAAATATATATAAAGTAATCTGTGAATTTAATCCATATGTATGTGTGTGTTGGATTAAAAACTCAATTTAATAATTTGTATACAGAAAATTGAAATAAAAATACCCAATACAACAAATTTCATAAAATATCTTTTAAAAACTTTGAAGTATATTTTTCAGTATTTAATTTTTGATAAGTATCTTACTTTATATATAAAGTATATTAAATAAATAATATTTTTTCTTTGCATGGTATTTTTACTGAATTATTCTGTTTCCCTCAAATTTCCAATTTACCATATTTAATCATATTAAATTTAATAATAATTAATTTTAAGTTACATAAATTTTAATGCGAATTTTCATTATGCAAAATGCATAAAAATACATGAGTACAGTTTTAACTTAAAATTGATACATAATTACTTATGATGTTTAAGATATGCACATCATAAGTAATTGTAATAATGACTGCAAAGAGATATATATAGAAAGAAATGCCCAATTTAAAGTATGACTATCTTTTTCCTACATTTTTATAAATATTTATTTACTACGGAAGCTATTTAACTATTTCTCGTAGTGAATATGAAGCGCATTTTAAGCAAGCAGAGTTTGACTGAATTGTTGTAATGTATAACAATTACGGATAATCTTTTAAAGAAATTTGGTGATCGTCTTGGACAAAATCACCACATTGGTTCTGTCCAGTATCACAATTGTGGGTGGTATTGGATTTCTCTCTCACTTTCCTCTACCACGCATTACCGGTGCGCTGAACATAAAGTGCTAAATCCTTGACCAGTCCAAAACCTGTGATTCATGCTTGCACACAACAACTGACCAGAGTTATACCATCTGTTCTTACATCAGTAAACTTTAGTGACATGTGGAAGCGTATCCAGCATTATAACTCATGGATACATACAAAATCTCTTTGATTCTATGAGTGCCTGAGGTTATGGTTAATAATGATTTCCATCCTAAGTAGAAATTTATCGTCCTCCACTGTTCACGAGATGCTATAATTTTAATAATTTCATCTTTGTATAACATGTTATCAGCTTAAAACATTTTGCTTTAGCATTTTTAGTTTTTCTTTTAGATGCATTTTGAGAGGTAGGCACAATGTTCATTATATATATATATATATATATATATATATATATATATATATATATATAATTTACAAAATCGTATTCTATATGAACTAATTAATGATAGTAATTTCAAATGATCGATTTCATTTGGGTTAGTTACTGGACACATTGGTACATAATTATAATTTCTCTTCCAAAGGATATTCTATATTTTAAAGCTATTTTTCCAAATATTCTTCTTTGAAAAATTTTTGATGTTCTATTGTTGGAAAATTCGGTTCTGTATTTTAAACAGATATAAAATGCAGTAAATATTTCATTACGCTTTTATTTTAAAAATAATTAAATTTTTAAGTACAATCATTGCAGTTAAAAATTTTTATGCCGATGAATTGTTTACACAAAAAAATGTCTTGTAATTTTGTCTTCCAGCCAACTGTTTTTTTCTTTTTTTACACACCATGAAAGACTTTTTCGTACAGAAGTCATTTGCTTTCAGATTTTATATTTGATTTTCCAAAATTTGTTAATATTTGTAAAAATGCATATGCAAAAAAATCAAACTTATACAAAATTGATAAGTAAAAATCTGAATTCTAGGTTCATTTATTGAAGTTAAATCAGTGATTGTTCAAATCACATGTATCTTTTCTTAATTGTTTCTCTACATTAGCTAAATTTTCGACTCAGTTTAATTTTATTTTCACTGCACGTTATAGACAACACAACAACAAATCAGCAATTAATTTTACAGACATATGATAATAGCAAATCAATTTAATAAGAGAATTTAATATGATTATTCACGAATTTTAATTCTCAGATTTGGAATAAGAGATTGCGTTATAAGAGATTGCGTTTGCTACGGCGCTACAAACATCCTTTAATTAGAAAGATTTCTTTCTAATTAAATGATGTTTGTACATTTTTAGAAATATTAACAAACATAAAAAAAATTAGATATTTTCTAACTGAATGAAATTTGTAACATCGTAGAAAGCTGTGTTTCGGAAAACTATATAAAGGAAAGTAGATTTAATCTGAATACCGGTTTTAAATGCATGTATATTTAGGAAAAGTGGAATATTTGCAAAAACCTGTCCTACATCATTGAAATGGGTATGTTTGGAGATGGTCGAGTTTTGATTTCAGATGCTTATGATCAGTATCCACAACACTTTTTAGTCTTTCAAAGTAGTGTTACCAATGGTGCCCGCTTTCCAGGCTAACTTCTTTGTATATAACACTGTATAAGCTACTTTTAGCTTATAAGAATTTGAACTGGATGCATTGAATGTATCCAGTTCCAGTTTAACTTATTTATCTATTTTTTCTTCAAAAGTGCAGTGAATATTCAGTTCCTTGCCTCATGGACTGTAAATGCATACTTCTTTTTGTGGGTATCACACGTAGTATAAGTAAAGAAAATTTTTATCGTGTCATTTGGCCCACAAGATCTAGAAATTTAAATTCAATCAAATTTATGTAGGAAATGTTTGGAGAGATACATCAGCATATCGTAGCTACTAGAAATGATTCCAGGGCTGCTATTGGCACTGCGAAATATATTGTGGCGTATAGGAATGAACTAATGGTTGGGAACGTTGTGCTCCACATATGCAAATAGTTTGAAATATGCATGGAAGTCAATCAAATCTATAGTCCTTGAAATCTGAATTTTGTTAGATATTTACAGACAGACCTCTTAGACATTGTGTTAAAAGACACGGAACGTTAAAAATGGCAGAAAGATTTATGAATCAATTATCTGAACTCACATGCTTAGTTTTACTTAGATATGTTCCGAACAATAATTTGCTTATTTAAGAAAGGAACGTAAAGGCTATGAAATAACTTGGTAAAATTTAAAAAAAATAAATAAACCTCATTAACAAATTTTCATTTCACTCTATCTGCTTCAAATTTTTATTAATTTTATTACATTAGTATTATTGCTTGAGTCTTAATTTTTTATTTAGCTCATTAAATTTTTTTCTCAGCTTTTGTTAAGTAAAATCACGTACTTTTAAGTGTGGATTTAAAGAAACATCTAATCATTGTGTATATTTATAAAACATTCTTTGCAAAAATCTGATAATTTTTTGGAAAAATGGCAGTAAAATATCGAATATATATATTTTTAGAAACTAATAAATGGAAAAACATAATGCCTTTTTGTTTGATTCATATCATTAGTAGGGTTATGTTAAAATTTTCTTAACAGATTTGAATAAAATTTGAGACGCAAAGAACGGTTTTACTAATTATGGTATAATATTTCGTAAAAATATTTAAAAAATTACTATCTAAAGAATTATAAAGGTTACGTATATAAAAAAGCCCATAGAGTTTTGACCAAAAAATAAAAATTATGATTTTAACAATAAAATTAAATTTTTTCACTACCAATGTTTCGTATACCCGTAATTAAGAATTTTTTCTTTTATTGAATCGTAATTTTTCAATGAAGTTCATTTTTATTCATTGAACTTTTCTTGGTTTTATTTGATTTTCACATGTTCTTAAGTTTTTTGCTATAACGGCATTATTTCATTATTTTTATTAATTTGAAATACTTTTATTTTACATTATATTAAGAAAACTGTCTTATTCCTAATATTTTTGTATCAATATATATATATATATATATATATATATATATATATATATATATATATATATATATATATATATATATATATATATATATATATATATATATATATATATATATATATATATATATATATATATATATATTCAGGTATAATAGAGAGGAATAACTTTTACTTAGTGTCTTTAATAATAAAACTATAACAAACATTATAAGAATTTTATCAAAATTGAAGTTATATTCCTAAAAATTTTCTGATGTGTTTCATTTATAATCGGTGTAAAATACTTAATAAGGAAGAGAATCATTTTTTAATATTTTGTAATAAAAATAGTAAATATATTTTTCAGCCATTTTTAGAAAAGTCATTCTTCGTATATTCTTCCCATTTACATTCAAAAAGCAATATTTATTTTTAAATTTTAATAGCTATATATATATTCTTCACATGAAGTTAAAATAACGAACTATTCAGCTTTATGTCTTTATATTTTAAGAAGTATAAATCTGGAAAGAAAAGATAATGTTCATGAAAAAAGTTCTAAAAAATTAATATTTTCATGTTTATTATTATTATAAATAAGGTTAATAAAATATGTTACCAGTTAATCAACATGAAGGACTACTTTATCCAAATGTTTTATAAATTGGCCAATGAAGTTATGTTTTCAATTTTCTCTTCAATACGAAATTTTAACAAATGATTTTTAGTATCAGTAAAATATTTAAATACATATTAATTTTTCGCCAAATTTTATATTTATACCGAAAATACAGAAATCTTCAATTCAAATTTTAGTATTTTTAAGAGAGAGAGAGAAGGATGTCATTCTTTATATTTATCCTTAAGAACAGGCATAAATAAATATTGATTAACTAAATTAAACAACTTATTATCAATGGTTTCCCACTGAATATTTTTCATTTAATAATGCGCGTTTATGTAATTGCTTAGTGAAGAATAAATTATTCATATGTTTAATAATAGCATGTCATACATACATTATGCTTTTCGAGTTCTTCTTTTGGTCCTATGCCAGACAACATCAGCAACTGAGCGGAGTTCGTGGTACCTGCAGACATTATGACTTCTTGCTTCGCTCTTACTTCGTACTTTTCCCCTTCCGATTCAAAAGATATTCCGACAGCTCGTCTACCATCGATGAGAACCTGCATTAAAGGAAAAATTGGAGAAGGATTTTGTTTAGCTCATTGCTTTAATTAACTAACCAAAAAATCTTTACTTCATGAAGTCAACTCATGAGCTGAGCAACAATCAGTTCATGAATTGACTTCATGAAAGATTCACATTGGCAAAAACTGAATAACAAAAAAATAATCATTTAAATATTATAAATGGAAATGAAAATTAACAAAATTTTTATTACAGTTAAATATTTAAGTTAATTAATATCATTGTATTGTATTTGTTACCGAGAAAAAATTTGATTTCACATGTCAAGATAAATTCATATTAGGTTACAATATTTAAACATATAACTTACATTTCTAATATAATATAAAATATTTTTAAATGTGGCATGAGTTTACTTTAATAGTTTTGGAAAGCGCTTAGTTAAATATTAAAATTAAAATTCTCGAAAATAAGTAATGTATATTCAGCTGCACACGCCTGATGCATTCTCTACCAAAATTCTTATTAGGTAATTTATTTGCCCACTCTACAATTACATTTAATATAAAAGTAATAAGATTATATAATATGCACTGAGTTATATTGCGTAATATGCGCTGTAAGTTTCACATCTTGGTTCTAATTTTTAAATGCATAAATATATACATGCATTTAAACATATATATATATATACATTTAAAAATTAGAACCAAGATGTGAAGCTTACAGCGCATATTACGCAATATATATAGATATATATGTATATGTTTATGAATATGTATATATATGTATATATGTTATATATATATATATATATATATATATATATATATATATATATATAAACTTTTCCTCGCACACAATTGCAGTTTTCAATTTTACTGAACAATAATTTAAATTTATTCCATTGCTTTGTACATTTTTGTTAAACTATAGCAATGAAAGTTTAGTCAAAATATAAATTTTCGTTCACGTATAGCCTTTTTTGTTATCAGGAATTTCTTTTTATGATATTACTTTATACATATAAATTTAATTCAGATTTATAATATTATATATTTTATTAAAATAATTCTGTTTATTCTTCATTGAAACAGTAATGCAATTGTTTCCACCAAATCAATTTTAACACTAGCTTCAATATTAATTATTATAATTACACTTATATAATTAATTATTATTTTATTTTAAACGAATTCAAACTGGAGGGTAATAAATGTCTAATGGTATATTCCACGTGGAGTACATGAAAGTTAAGCAATTGAATCTACTCACCTTTATTTCCCCGCTTTCAAATTATATTAATCAATAAGTTTTTTTTAGAAAAACAAACCTGTAGTTAGAAAAACCAATAGAAAATATTTTTCTAAGTATTAATCAAACTGAACCGAGTAAAGTAGTTTTTACAATAAGAAAATATATTAGTTTATATAAATGCGTAAAAAGCTTTATTATTGTGAGGGGGAGAAATGAGTTACAAACAAAAACATCCAATTACTTCCACCTGTTAAATTGTGAAACCATTATCTCAAAGAAATTGAAAATCTTTACGCTATTTTTATTTACGAGTAGTTCCACAAATATGAGGTATAATTGATTGTGTTTAGAATTGGTTTGTTGAATTAAATCATAGAATCCCTTAAGTATTAAAATTTTTGTATTGAGGTATCGAAAAGAAAGAGTTCAAACAAATATAATTGATGAACAATTATTCAGAAAGATATTTTCGAAAATAAATATGCATATTGATCTGAGAATTTGTAAACCCAAAAATGCATCAGATGGACTTAAATATTCATTTCAATGTTTTTATGTAATTTTTATTCGATATTGTTAACACGAGCTTCTGAAATTATTAACAGATTTGCATCCAAATCTAATGATTAGAACCATATTCACAAAACCAATCTAATGATATATAATTTATTTGAAAATAATTTTATAATTGTGGATTCAAATGCCATAGTTTTAAATATTTCTAGAACTATAAAAAGTTTATCTTTAAAATACTCATTTAACAATAATTGATATCACTATTTTCATTCATCAGAAAAAAACTTTACTTCCCATATAATTTGTACTTTCTCATATGCGAATACATATACGAATAGAGATAAATTAATTTTTTATTCATAATTGGTAGACGAGAGAGAGAGAGAGAGAGAGAGAAAGGCATTTCAATTTAGATAAATTCAAAGTAATATTTCTATGATAAACTATGTATTCTAAATTTATATATTTAATTAAAAGTTTAAAAATAAGTTAAAATTGACTTTTAAGGAACTGCATATGCTAATTAAAATTATAAATCTGAAAGATTAACGTTTTACTTTAGTGACGAATGCATTAGGAAGAATGTGTAAGTTTGGTTTATTTTCAGCTGGAACTAAATACGCTTTTGCTGTGCTGCACCTCTGATTCCGGCGAAGCGTTCCTTGATAATCTGTAAAACCTAAGAGAGAGAAAAGGATTTGCTTCATCTATTATTTTTTTCCCTGTTATTTACTTTAACTTTCATAGTCTTACAATAACAAATGCCCTAAGTAATCACAAGCAAATTGCCTTAATTTACTAATGAGAGATTAGTTTCAAAAGAAATTTCTGGAATAGAAAATTGTGGTAAATTACACATTGAGAAAATTCTTAATATTCAAACAACCACAATCATATTGAAGATGCCAAATATTCCAACCAAATGTAAATATGAATCATTTTGTTGAAAAATAGACTGATTTTTTGTGAAAAATCGTGGGTTCTGATTATGAATATACAAATGTATCGTATCGAGTAGCTACCCATCATACTAAATGGGTATACCTCGTCTAAGACAAGTCAGTAAAATTAAGTTCTGCCAAAATAACGAGAATTTATCATTTGAATTAGATTTTGATTTGGATTTGATGACTATACTGATAGATTGGTACAAATAGCATGACTTATTATGACGATTTCAGTGAAATTTCTTTATTAAATTAAGAGAGAGTTTAAAATATAAAGTTAGCATGAACACACACACACATTTTAATAATTTAACACATGAAAGCATAGTAAATAACATTAAGATTAAATATTTAATATTCGAAGATTCGATTAAAGATACATAATCTTTAAGGAAAAATGGTCAATATATAAAATAAATATTTAAAATCATTATATTCAGGAAAAGGTAAAAATCAAAGATCCCATTAAAATGGAATTGAATTGTACTTTCTTGATTCTTCCATTTATATATATATAATTTTGTTAAGTGCTGACATGAAAATTGTATTTATTAGTTTAAAAATGTTAGAAATCGTTACTCTCTTTTATTATTAAAAATATTCATCGTATTAATAGGTTAAATACACACACACACACATATATATATGTAAGAAATTATCTTTTATAGCAATTAATTTACTATGATCACAAATATTTTTTTATAATTATACCTGCTTGTTTCGGGCCATTACTGTCAACTACGCTTAATCCCATTTCTTGAGCTACTTCATAAAGAAGATGTTGAATTTGAGGATGATATCGAGGATTTTCCACTGTTACTGGGCCTCGTACGCCATGATAACCTATGCAATATTAAGTACGTGTTTGTAACTGAACTCTTTAAGTAGTTATTTCAATTTTCTTAATATTTTAAGTTCTATAAAAGAGAAAAAATACTCACCATTTTCTATAAAAGTCCAATTCTGGTTGTTCTCCATTCTCGTAAAATAAGGAAGAACCTCTTCATAGCTCCATCCTGTAGCACCATTTGCTGACCATTCGTCATAATTCCTTTTATTACCTCGAACAGACAGCATAGCATTTAGCAAGCTCGAACCTCCAAGACCTTTTCCACTCGGCCATATTAGTTGCTGCTCGAAAAAAAGAAAGAAAAATTAATGTTGGCGTAAGAAAGGCATTAGTCTTAACAGTTAAAAGAGATTGCTTACAAATATTGAAGTTTTTAAGTTAAAATTTTATTACATGAAATTTTTAAAAATTTAAATCTTCCTTGCCGATTTAAACTAATTACAAATTAATATTTAGTCTTATCTTTTTCATCTTGCTTTTCTTTCTGTTCTATTATCAACGAGTTAATGGTTTCAATCAATGGAAAACATCTTCTCAAACCCATGCTTTGGTCTATAGGTAAAATATTGTTTTATTAACAAAACGAATTTTGACTATATTCTCAGACATTCGAAGGTGAACTTCGGCTTGTTTTCTGTCACTCGAAGAAGGAGATTTAAAAGCAGGCAAGAAATTCGTTAACAAGTCGGACTTACGACGCCGCCTGAATACGATGTCGTAATTAATTATATATGACGTAGATGAAACATAACCTGACGTCATGGATATTTTACATGAATAAGAATTGTAATAAAATGGCGAAGTCCTGATCTCAACTGGAATAAAAGAAACAACCACTTTATGGTTAATAATAAGAAAACTATATATATTTACATGCATGATTTCAAAAATTAAGTTGGATTAATAATGTAGTGTATTCTTCTGGATAGCCATATCATTTGTTGCTTTTTCGGAAGTGGAAAATGATAATTATTATAACAGATCATTTAATCATAGGCAAATTAATAAACTAACTAACTCTATGTGCAAATATTATTTCTTATTAATTAATTTTGAAAAAAATTAATATTTTTGAGAATGTTTTTATTGGAAAAATGAAATAAAATACAACTTAATAAGGTAAGAATTTTAATTAATGAAATTAGATATTTAGGTTTTACCAAATCGATATTCATAAAGATTTCAAAAATTAAAGTCCAAAATAAAAATTTAATGAAGGAAATTATTTATTTTTTAAACTAGAATATTAAATAGGTCAAAAATACATGTTTTCTATTTCATACAGATCAGCAATTTTTTCCTCAGATTTTAATTACAATTTCATAATTTATGTAAATAAACATGTAAAAGACATTATTTACATGTAATATTCAATATTACTCACGCATTGTAAAAATGTTCTATATTTTTATTAAAAACAATCCATTCAAGATGAAATACTCTTTTTGAGAACTTAGAACATATATCTTATTTGCTATTTATAGAGAATGAATTTCTAAAAGTTTAAAAATTATGATTAGAGGTCTTATATTTTATGACAAAGATTAACTTAAAGTTCAATGTGATTTAAATTTCGTCCTAGTAATGACAGCTTATGTCTTTTTGCAATTACTTTGCTTAGCAAATCATGTTATTAGTCCCTCTTATTGAGATTATGACCGGTAAAGGAACAAAAGGATTTATATATTTTTGGTTGCTTTGTTGAAAACTTTCTTAAAATCTACAAAGCCTTAAGATTAATTTTCATAAATCATTAATTCTCCAACTTATCCTACAAGATTACCTACAAGATATCCTACAAGATTACCATACCTTCCTCAATTGAAAATGAACGAAAGATACAGTTACAGTTATCATAGATACAGTTCGTCGAAAATAGCAACTAAATTAAGTAAGGTAGGATATGTATCAAAATTTGAGTATAATGTCCCTATTTACTATTAATAATCCCTCGCGTTTCTTTTAAATATTAAACATTTCATTATTTGTGTTTCATGTTTTACGTCGTGATACAACAAATGAAACTAAAATTTTTAAATCTTTTTTTTTTATTTACATAATATAGGAATCTTTCTCAAAATTCCATTCATTTTATTATTAAAATATATTTACATTGTTAACGAGTCCATTTCCAGTATGTTTTTGTGGGGTTGTCCGGTATTGCCAATCCATGTCAGTAAACCAGAAAGACCTAGATAATCCTGGTATATCATTCAGAACAGGTGGTTTACTTCCAGCTTCTAGAAGTAAAACATTAACACATGGACTTTCAGATAAACGGCTGGCAACCGTTGATCCGGCTGACCCCGCACCTACTGAAGAAGAAAAGCACATCAATGAATCTTATGTTGATTAAATCGCTTAAAAATAAAAATTATCATTAAGTGGTGTTTGTTTTTCCTGTATTAAATAGTTAAGCAATTTCAGTTACATTGTGAAAAGTGAACATTTTACTGTGTTTTATTTATCAGCTGTTTTAATAAAATATATAATAAATAGTAAGCTAAATTAACGGAGTAAAAAATAAGCATAGCAAGATGAAATTTCCTTAAAATTTCTTATTGTCAGTAAATCTTACCTAAAAACTGTCAAAATAATACAAAATCGACATATCATCTAGAAGATAATATGTTGATGCATGCTTTCTTTGAAAGTGCTTATCCAAATGTGAAAATTAATTTCACTGCTTGTTCAATCAAAAAGACTCAATTGAAAATTTTTCTTTCTCAAATCTATTATTAAACTACTATTTCAAATCTAAATTAGCAAATGTATTAATGTAATCTTAATGACAAATATTAAAAATTTATAATATAGTAGATCCTATCTTAACAAGCACCTCTCATAGCAAAAGGGGAAAACAAATTGTTAAAATATGACTTATTTAACGAGTAATATTTCGGATGACGAGTAGCTAGCAAAAGGGATGTCCCGGATTCTGCTTATGTTACATACGTTAAGCAATCCTTCCAATGGTAGAGTCGTGTCGCGCTTTTGATCACACGTTCTCTCAAACTTGTGTTATATATTCATGAATAAAAACCAATTGAATTAATTAATAGGAAAATAATTAGGAAAAATATTTGTATAAATTTTGTATGAAAAATTTTATTCCTTGCAAAAATGCCCTTAAAGAAAAAGCCACAAGAAAACTATACTGTCCAGTCACATTCACGTGACCACAACATACTTTCGATGTCAACGTTAAATAACCAATAACAGAAGGCTAGTACTAGTACAATACCATTGAGCGCATATAAAAGGTGTATGAGAATTTCGTAAAAAAATCGCAATCGTTGGCGTAATGCAGAAACAGACCTATTTACCCGGAACATGGCCATTGGTTTTCGGGCCAAGGGCTTAAAAATTTCCGAAATTATTTAGTTTATGAACTGTTCGCGTGTAGCTGTGGTAAAAGTATACCGTAACCACCAGCATGAACCACCTGTACTTAACCGTAACAAAGTTTAACCAGTTTGGTGGAGCTCTCTGAGAGAGAGAAAAAAAAGGACTGTTTATGAAAGAGAATCGCCACAGCTGAGCATCCCAGAGCTCCCAACATATTTCAACAACTGGTTACTGAGCAACCATGAGCTGTATGTCTGTCCTTGCTACGTTCGCACAAGTTCATTAAAATAATTTCAACAACATATAGCAGACAATAATGCAATAAACATAATTATACAATGGATTGGTTATTTAACGTAAACTTTATGAAATATAGAACAAAAGCAAAATGGTTATTTAGTACATTACACTTGACAAAAAATAAACATGGTGATACATGAGGAATGATATCCAATACCGCCACATACCATAATACCCTGTGCAGTACTAGTGTAGCGGTACATAACGCAGCTGTTCAGAATCCTCTCTCCTCGGTGTTTCCAGACTCGAATGTGATTATCATGATATTGCAGGCTGAAGCGTCACCACGGAGATGTCTGTGGCTCTGCATCAAGGGTAGATGAAGAAATGGACGTCTTACGAATAGACTAGTCTAGTGTAAACGGCGTCGAATTTCTGGATGTTGCATCACAGACTGAATGGGCTGTGCTATGGTTGAGCGATCCTCCACTGCCATGTGCCTCATTTGCCTATCATCACGTGAAGTGGTGCACAGGGATGAATGAAATCGAACACGTCGGTCCGTTTTACCCTCCGGCATCCAACGATCACATATCCTCATTACAGTTGTTTGGTTTCGTTCAACATGACTACCGATTTCCCTGAAAGATAATCCACAATCTCGTAGGCCACCACCCTTCCTTTTTTAAACTCGGGTATTTGATCAAAAAATGATCTTTTCCACAAAACATAATTGATCATTTTAAAAAAATACCCAAGAAAAACACAATTGCCGAACTTGAAATCATCGAAATCTCCAATCTTTAAATAGCGCTTTGAAATGGTGCCACAGGCGTGCAGGATGTGTATCTGTGATGAAATTCTAATCATTTTCATACCTCGTCTCCGCTAATGCATGTTGTAAATTTCATGTTATTTTCATGCTTCTTTCAGGCTGTTGCATTTATGGTTGTCAGCAGTGTATGTATAAATGAAAAGGAAATTTAACTCTGTGAAACTATTTATGGAAACATTATTTGTGTGAAGGAAAAATAATTTTGCTGACTATGTTGAGAAGACTTCAGGATAATCAGCAGTTGAAGAAGTGTTTACAGAAATCCGTGAGTAGTTTCAAAAGCTTAAGAGGAGAACCAGCATCTATAAGATTGTGAGGCACTGAGAACAGCAAATTCTGATAATAAAATAGCATAGAATTTGATTGGCGGTATCAAGAATATCATGGATTTTAAAGGTTTGATAGGACATCAAGTTCTTAATTGATACGAAACTTTTCTTCTGGAAAAAAGAAGCCAAAGTAAATCAACATAATAGCAGACGAAATATATTGCACAGCTAAAAGCCAAGGAAAGCCTTTATCTCGTTGTTATTCAGAGCCAATACAAACGTCAGTTGGAAAGCTTAGTCGTTGCTTGTTTAACATTTAGGAACACCATGGGCTTTCAAGAAATGCAAAATCCTGAATAGCAGGCTACACATGATGTAGAGTTTCAACAACTGAGGGGATTGAGGACATGTTAGGTTTTGATGGGAAAAATATTTTTACTTGAACTTAATCTGCCCCTCCATGTCTTGTTTGTTATGGATAACACTCCTAATAATCCTCCAGGCGTACAAGATGGTCACCCGGAAGAATTTAAGTGCATCAAGATATAGTTTCCACTTCCCAAGCACTCCATTACAGCTCATGAACCATTAAGTTATTTCTAAGTTTACGAATTTTTGCGCTTAAGCACTTTTCGAGCATCATTTTCAGATGACAGCAGAAACCCAACTCCTTAACTGAGAGTTTTGGAAAAAAGACCAGAGAACATTGTCCAAGATGACTTTAAGGGTTTGGAGAGAGTAACCAAGTAACCTGTAGTTAACGAGAATGTGTCTTTGGACACCGTCATGGTAATAGAGGTGGTTTGTTTGTTTGTCACTCAACGGTCATTTTTTGCGCACATGAAGGCTACTTAGATAGGAACCTACGGTTTAAAGTGGATTCCGAACCACTACAAACATCCATCCCCAAGGTGGGATTCGAACCCACGAACAATTGAACCGAAGACAAGAGCGCTAATTATTTATCTGCCAGCTTGGCGTAATAGAAGTGGATAACAGTGATATCGAACAGATTTTGGAAGAGCTCAACCAAGAGCTGGAATATCCAAGAGTTTATGAAGGAGTAAAGCGTATGTAAACGTTGTATTTCACAGTTAAAAGTTTTGTAGGAAACCTTGTCAGAGTAAGTGGAAATAACGAAAAAGCAACAACCTTCTAGAGAAATAAGAGAAGTTTGAAAACATAAAGAGCTTTTGCATATTACATTGAGAAGTATAACCCTAATAGGAAAGTGCATTTGAGCGTTACAAATTTATTTTAAAAAATGCTCTGTGACGCATTTTTGCCAAATTTTGAAGAGTCTGCAAAAATATCTCTGGACATTTTTCCAGTAAAATGAATTGGGTATGTATCATAATTGATAATATATTTAAATCAAACTCGCCCTTCTGATGAGTTCATTCCAAAGTAAAAGAAAAGATGATGTTTCACTGTTATTAACAATATCAAATAAATTTACTTTGTATAAACGTTATACTTCACTATTTGTGAGTAATATTTTGAAATGGAATGCTGTATTGTAATTCACAGTAGTTTCAATGAGAAAAATTTATTCTAATAACGAATGCTTAGATTAACAAGAATTATCACGGAACGAATTATGCTCATTAAGCATGATTCCACTGTAATTGTTAATTACTGTGGTTTACTTTTCATAAGCACTTTCTTGTTTGCAAATTTATAAGCATTTAAGTCATAAATATACATAAAGTTTCCAATCTTTATACCTAAATTTATTTATATTGTTATGCAAATAATAATGAGGATACTGTTATTCTAAATAAGATTTTCTTTAAAAAAAAACATTTTTAATTAAATATTAAAAGCACAAATTTTATTCATTTAAAAAATAATTTTAATTAAAACAATTAATTTCTTAGTAGTTCTGAGTATTTTAACTTTTTGTATAATTTACAAAAATAAAGTTTTCCTTCTTTAAAACAAAATAATATTATATAATATTTGCTGGGAATGTACAACAGGCGCTCATGTTTACGAATTTCTAATTTCCGATTATTCACGATTTTACAAAATGGTAACTTGATTATTTATTACAGAAAATCAAAAATTGAAATAAATTTTCTTAACTTAAAACTTTTCATTAAAATATTAAAGATTTACTTGGATTTTACGATGTAGCACTTTTAATCAAAATGATTTTTCCAAAATATATTTAATAATAGTTATTATTTAAAACTATTTCAAAAGAATAACTTGCCTTTATACTTATTCTTCAAAACTTTATAGAGAAAGTTATAAATATGTATCTCTAACTGATTCAAAAGCATTTTATTATTTGTTATATTAAATAATGCAATTTTAGTTAGAAGTAGAATTTTAATGTGGCTAAATTAAAGAGCCGTTCTTTATTTGAGGATAATACAAATTAATAAAATGCTTTAAGGCCTCAGAAAAGTTTTCTAATAAACTGCATTTAAATAAAATAATTTTTATATAGACTCAATTCCAAAAGTTAAGCATGAAGATGTAAAATGCAAAAAAAAAAAAAAAAAAGAAAGAAAAAAAAAAAAAAGAAAAAAGAAAAAAAGAAAAGAAAGAAAGAAAAGAAAAGAAAAAGAAAAAGAAATCAACAAATATTGCTTTGATTGACACAAAATTTGGCAGAAAAATAGCATATATATTTATGCATAAAATAAAATCAATAATTATATACAGAAATGAAAACAATATTAAATTTTTGTAAGTTATCAGATAATGACATATTGGAGATTTAAACAAAATTATGTATAAGATTAAAATAAACAGCATAAAATTAAAAAAAGGATAGTAATAGGGTATGTGATCTCCCTCATCTGCATACAAAGTTCACACCTTGTGACCATGCTTTCAATTAAGTGATCAATCACCGCAGAATTAAGCAATAACCTTTCTTCTTGTAGAGCAGTTTTCAGCTCAATAAGAGTGGCTGGAGGTGGGAAACGTGAAGATACAGCATAGCCGAGAGCATCTCAAAGATTTTCAATGGGATTAAAGTCGAGAGAATATTCTGCCCACCCATACAAATAATCCCTTCACTCTTCAGGTAGTCATCGACGATGTCAGCTCTATGGGGACGTGCGGTATCGCCCATTGAAACAGAAGTAGGGCCAAATACTGCAGTGTACAATCTTACAATGGGTTCTGGGACTTCATTTCGATAACGGACAATCGTCACAGAACCCTTTTTAATGATGTACAGATCGGTGCGGTATGCTAATAAAATCCCTGCCACACCATAATGCTTCCGCCTCGGAATGTGTGATTTTCCGTGATATTTTGGGGTTGATTGCGTGTTCTTTGTTCACGCCATCTTCTTATACGGTGTTCATCTGCCTCCAGAGCAAGTCTCGAGTCATCAATAAACATGACACTGCCCCAGTCAGATACAGTTCAGTTGACATGTTCCCGACACCACTTTAATCGCGACCCTCTTTATTTTACGGATAGGCAAACACAAACTCCAGGTACCGGGGTATACAGCAGCTGCAAATATCACCTTGCCAATGGAAGCTGTAACCATAGATGTCACACGCGTGAAGGTCGCTCTGCGATTATTCCGCTTGGCTAAAATCGCAATATATAGATCTTCCGCGAGTTTTGTAACCCTTGGAAGACCGGCTACGGGCCTTCGGACAACTGTCTGTGTTGTTTGGAATTGTTTCCATAAACGTAAAATTACAGAATGATGAACGCTATAGGAAAAAGCAACATGTGAGCTCAACTGTCCTGCTTCAATGCACTCCACAGCATGCCAACGGTCAGAATCTTCCATTCGTCTTCTGAAAGTCATAGAAACTCGTATGTCTTGAAAACAAATGGTACGAAAGTTTTAAGCACCTTCTATCAGCATTTACAATCCAATTCTGCAACCCTTCATAAAGCTAGTATCTTATAAGATTGCCCTTTTTACATATTTCTTGACATGAAAGCGCGATTGGCTGTTACCTAACATATTTGCATACTTCCATCTACCTCTGCTGCGATTTGCATCCTCTTCAATTCTGATTGGCTTTCGGAAATTAGCATTATCCTCAATGTGATTAACTTTTAAGTGAGTGTATGAAAGATAGAATACTAGATTTAAACCTTCACAATTATCTATCTTAACATACAAAAATTTAAGTAAATTCTTCAAAAATTTATTTTACTTTTAATTAGTGCAAAGAGATTTTGCGAGGAAAAACCTATAGAAAACGATATTGATATAAAGGAACTGGATATAATTCCAAACATAAGCAAAATAAAAACCGATTTAGCGATAAACGCTTTTTTAACTTCGATCTATTGATAAAAAGGCAAAATTCTAACACGCACTTCACTTAAATGGACAGCAAATAAATATCAAATTTTGATAGGAAAATGTAATCTTTATTAGTTTCTAGCAAGTTTTCTTCCAATGATAATCAATTGATATTTAAAAATTATCGTTACTCTCAAAATGTTTACCTATTATATAATCGTACTCAGGTAAAATGTTTGATGGCATTCTTGTATTAGATGGTGAGTTCTTTTGCGTCATCAGGGAAATTAACATCAAAGGCAGAAGACTCGAATTTGCCAAAGTTGTTGGATAGGAACTTTCTCGAGCGATATCCAGATCCATATTAAAGGAGTTGAAATACTCTTTTCCCAAATATACATATATATCTAAAAGAAAAATTCAACAATTATCCATGTAAATTAAATTCACTCTAATTATTTAAATACATCTATGTATTTAAATAATTCAAAATCATCAACTTATGGTTATTCATCTTCAATTTAAATTCAGCATATCTTATATACATTCGTAAAATCATAATAGCATCAGTAATTAATTTGAATTCCATATATTATCCTAAACCACACTAACAAACCGAAATCTATACTGATAGTTTTTTAAACAAACTTTTTCTTATAATAGTTGATAAGCTTGTTAAATTAAATATAGTTAAGTTCATCAAGCTAGTTGATTAAAAATACTTATTTACTATACGAATTTGCTTATAAAAATTAAATTTAATACTATTTTAAATTTAGTTTTACTGTATATATTTTCAAACTTACAGTAAACGAAAAGCATTGTCGTAAAATTGATGATTCGTCAATAGTTATTTAATATTCATGAAGAAAAGAGGCTTAATGAGTTTGGTTTCTAGTAATAAATTTATACTATTTAATTAAGTATCCAACAGCAATTTCTATTTTATAATTTACTACAATTATAATAAAAAACTCGAGAGAGAGCAGTAGATATATGGAGATACACTAAATAATTCTTAGAAATGTTTTGTAAGAAATTAATACCATCGTTTAAATTAAATGCAAAACTAGAATTAAAGTATTCATTAAGTTTGAAAAATATAGACCCACAGAAAACATTATCATGCTTTGAAATTTTTAAGAAAATTGAATAATAAAAATTATTTAAAAATTTTTCTTTTGGCTTCTTTATTGAGAAATTAAAATTTGCTTATATATGTGATACACATTAATCAAGAAATATATGTTTAGTCCTATTTCTGAGGATCCAATTTTTTGAAATTCTCATTTTATTATATATGTGTTACTTTAAATTAGTTTTAAAAAAATCTTGATTTATGTTTTATCTTTATTTATTATAAAAATATTCTTTTCTGAAATCAAAGATTGCAGTTTATACAAAATTTGCAATTTATAAAAAAAATAATAATAATAATAATAAAAGAATGAAGTGCATTTTACTTCCGTTTTTACAAGCATATGAAGCAGTTCATCTCTTGAATCATTTGATTTCTATCATATTTATTATCAACAGGAAAATTTACGTGATTATTTTGAATTAGTTTTTTTTATCACGCCTAAAATAACCAAAATAGGGCATCAAAAATATTACTCATTAATTACTCCCGATTTGTTAACTATTTTGTCAGACACATCCGCCGTAATTTAGTTTTCCACATGGTTGAAACACCGAATCAAGTTTACCTCAACATTGATAATTTACTTATTTGATTCTAAATTCAGTCATCTTGAAAAATCTGTCTCTTTTCTTTGAATACAATATTAAGAATAAAAGCGTGTCTTTTTTTATTGCTTTGTACAGTTATTTTTTTAAAGACTGAGTTACAGAATAATTTATAAGTAAAGTTAAAAGGAAATCGAAATATTCCATAGACAGTAATGACAAAATAAATACAACTTGCCTTAATAAACAATCTTGAAATCGTATGCAATTTTGCACATTTAAACAGTTCTTATTTTGAATTCAAAGATTTCCGAAAATATAAATGCTAATAAATGTAAAAATCCTAAAAATATTATTGTGAAAAAAAATATAAATTAATTATAAAAATTAGAAACTTAAATAATATGCATTTAACTATGTAAATTTCAGACAGTTTAAAAATATTTAAATTCAAAGACATTTTATGTGTAAATTGTAATTATTACAGATATTGTTTAGTAAATAAATATGAATAACTAACCATGCATTAAAGTACACATTAAAAACGTCATTTCGATCAAAAATGATAAATTTATTTTATTCTTTCGTTAAATAAGGAATTTAAATAGCTTTCTAAAACAGGTTTGTTTTTGTCTCTACGTTAATTAGATTCGGAGATATAAAGGATTTCGGAAAGATTAGGAAACCAAAAGTGGACATATTTAAAGGACCGAAAGTGGGCATTTGAAGGGCTAAGAATTATGTTAAAAATTAGTATAAACAGAGATTAATTTTTAAACATAAATTTAGTAAGCTTTTGAAAGATACATAAAATAATTACTATTCCGGAAATCAATCAGAATAATCAAATAAAAATAATTAATCAGAAAATATGATTATAAAAAAACACTTTAATCTTTAAATGCGATTTACTCAGAACTGGCTTTTACCTATAATTTGCACGCTTCAAAAACGATAACTCAAAATAAATTTATAATATCACTATGAAATTCATGAGCATGATCTTTATATTGTTTACTAGGGAATGTACTAAAAGAATTCTAATCACTAAAATATTTCCCAAATTATGGCCTGTTATTCGAATAATTGCATAGAAAATTTGGCTAAAATTTCAGTATAAATATTCAACTGGCCGTAATTTTTTTTATTTTTTTAATAAAAACTTAAAATTTTAATACATGCTCTAGATAACAACATATAGATTATTTGGTATTAATTTTCTTCAAATATGTTTAATAGTTTTTGATGTAGCATTTTTTAAAGTTTTTAAAAAAAGTGCTTAAAATTGTATAGATATTTAAAGCGTTTATATAGCATAGCTTTTATATAAAATTGTATACATTTCTGAAGAATAAAATTGGAATATATCAAATTTTAGTAGCTCAATATTAATGTTTTCTAAAGTGAAATAAGAAATAATCGTTACAATGTATACATGCAGTGTATTTAAAAAAAAAAGTGCTCTGAACGTGCTCCGGTACCTTAATTAAAATTAATTTGAAACGAATATTTCTCATTGCATTTTGTATTTCGAAATAATGTAATAACAATCATCTATAATCAAAATTAATTTCAAGACTTATGTTCAGAAATATTAATTTTTAAATAATATATTTATGCAAATATCTCCTTATTACTCTATTATCAACTTGCTTTGAGACTGCTACAGGAAGCAATTGTAATTAATCCACCAGACTAAAATAGACTAAAATGAATCATTCATTAGACTGAAATAAAGCATTGATTGAAAGCTCTATTTATATTTATTAAATAACTAGAATTAAAATGCGACTATAAAATCAAAACACTCATCGAAGTACAGAAACTAAAAACATCTTTAAGTTTTGGCGATTTTTTTACGGTATAATTACATGGATATTTCACGTGCCAAATCGATTTACTCCACTTTCAAAATTTCATTAAATTTCTACTAAAAAGCTGTATATAATACATAGCTGTATATATTCAAAACAAATTTCAGTATTCTGAATATAGGTAGAACTTATAATAAGAATTAACACAGCAAAAATCATATGTAAATAACATAAAAACTGTTGGTACTGAAAAAGTTTAGATATTTTCTAATATTTTTACAACTTTTTTGGGGGATATGGAGATTACCGGTTCGGCAAAAGAAGCATTTATATATCAAACTAAAAGATATATATATATATATCAAACTAAAAGATATCAAAGATATATATATATATATAATTATATTAACTACAGCTATTATTATTAAACAAATCTCTGATAACTAAGATAGTGTACTATAAAATACCAATGATACATTTATAGCAGAAATTTAAGTTATAAATAAAGATAAGTTAAGAGGTGAGGAAATCAAACCTAAACATAAAATTATATCACCCGCAATAAATTCTTTGAATCAAAACTATACCTACTGCTGAACGATCCGAAAATTTATTCTCTTTGTAACAGTCAGTAGCGATGTTTTTGTCGCAACATGAATGTATGATTTTACAGCTGTCGAAACATTTATATAATCTATTATACAAATATAACTCTGATGCTGTGAAAGAGTTTTTAAAAAATTCTTTTTAGTTTTAAAAGTTATGGAAATTATTTCAAAATACCATTATTTGATTAGATACCAAGTAAATTTTAAATTTCATCATTTCATAATATTTAACTTTCACTGAAAGCAGAAGAAAGGAAAATAACTTACTTATAACTATTATCTTCTGTTGCAGTTATGAAAACACACAGGTATATTACAGAAATGAAGGAATTAATAATAATGTTTACTATTTAGTGTCAGAAAAATGTTTAAAAAAGATTTTGTTGTTATATACAGTTATATTATAAAATTCTATTAAATTAGACTAGTTAAAATTTGATAACAAAAATGAGTACAAAGCTAACTAACTATATTAAAAATTAGTTTGTTGCGCCGAAAGCTGTTTTATTGATTTTACTGGGTTCTGTAGATGATAAAAATAAAATCCTTTTCAAACATATTTATTCATGAATATAAGAATGTCTACGATAAATAATATCATTATTAAGTAAAATAGAATATTATTTTCATTGACAGAAAAGAAACTAACATCTTAAAAATTTTCATTTTGTAAGGAAGAGTTACAGGCTTTAAATTATTCAGGGCATTTTTTATAATTTCAGTCGAGTGCTCACTAAAAAATTACATTTTCCACTTTTTGTAGTAACTAATTATAATTTGTCTAACTTAAAATATTTTTAAAATTTCAGTGAAATATTTAAAGAAATTTATTGGTTGAATTAAAATAAAAGGTTTAGTTTCCAAGAATGATGAGATATCATACATTATTAATATTAAATATTGATACTTTAACCTTTACTTGCAGTTTTACCGTGCTTTTCAGAAAAGAATGTTCTATGTTCGATCATTGCTACTGTTGAATAACAAATAGATTTAATGCTTCTGTTTGGCACGGACATATTTATATTTTACATAATTTGTCAATTTATTTTTAAGTTCATGAAAAAGACGCGCTGTCTATCAAACGTCCTTCTAATACTCAGTGCGTAACAGATGCGTAAATACCCTATAACTTAGCAATTATTATTATTATTATTATGCTTTTTGTATACACACCAATTGGATAAATGTATATATATCAGACTTAACATACATACTTTCTGCATACACATCAATTAAGTTTGGGACATTATCAAACGTTTATAAAGGGAAAATTTTTGAATCAATAGCAAGAGACATTAAAAGATTGCAAGAATCAAAAACAATGTTTTCATTATTGACTTTGAAAGGAGAAATCAGTATCGTAAAAAGCTATTGGTGGATTAAGCAAGTACATTGACTAAGAATTATTGATTGTTTCTTTCAATATATTCAGTAATAGCTCACCTTTCATTTTTAAAGGAATGTAATTTTACAAACTAAATTTTTGCTTTGAAAAATCATTTGTTGTATTGTAACTTATTACTTTGAAAAACACTTGTATTATTATCATGGCAAAATATTTAAAATTTTTTACTAGGTGAAAATTAAGGTAATAAATTTTGCTGCATCAACACAATTATGAAATATATAAATTGATAGATAACTGATAAATAGTAAAAGCAAATTACTTATACCCGTGTTGACATGAAGTATACGTTTCATTTTTAATACGTGCTAATCAGCAATTGCGATACCTCGGCATTCGTGAAGCCGAAATACATACATTTATTAAATATATAAATTGCGGCACTAAAATTAGGAATCTGATTTCCAAATCTATTAAGTATAAATTTTACGTTTTATAATTTATCATCAATATAAAACTTAATAAATAACAAAAATTTTGAGTTAAATTTTAATGTGGCAGAAGAGAGAATTTTCTACATAGTTAATAACATACTTATATATGCATTAGTATCTCATAACGAAATTGAAGTGGCTTCTCTATTTTATATGCTTTAACAAACATAACTCTAATTTCCTTTAAAGTATCTTAATTATTTATAGTCGAGTTGAATGACTGAACAACCGATAGCTGAGTGGTCAGCGCTCTTGACTCTTGAGTGGATCCTGGGTTCGAATCCCTTTTCGAGCATAGATGTTACTTTCTCACTCTGTGTTTCCCTGTCATTTCTTCTGAGCTGATGTATAAAATTTTCTCACCCTATAAACAGGTAGGCTACGTTGTAGGCAATGATACTCGCCTCCGTGACTTGGTTCACAAACGACAAATAAATAGCACTTTACGAAGACGCGAGGAATTTGTCACCAAGTGCCCTCCGTCATTTAAAATAAATAAAGTTAGTTGTTTTGACTTTCGATTTAATTGTATTTTTTAGGTTAAACATTTTCACCACGATGAAAGCTATTTGTAGTAGTTTCAAACTTTATTCACCAAGCTTTTAATGAATAAGTCATTCATATAAAAGATATTAAAAAGGGATACAAATATAAACTAATTTATATTTAAAATCTTTCTTTAAATACAATTAAAGAAAATTAGCTTCAATATTTTCTAAAAAATAAAAACGCAACACCTATTTCTTGCTCAGTAACTGTAATCGAATTTAGGTTTTCGGGATTTCTTCCAACAGCGTAATTATGCCACGGTGGGCCTATATGTATAGAATATCAAGATTATCTCTTAAGATCATAAAATTTTTGTCATTACAAATGCAATGGTCCCAACATTTATATATTTCTGATATCATGATTAATAAAGTACGTCCTGTCACAAAAATTTTCCAAGATAACTACAGTAAGAATTACATGTAATCATTCAGTGTTTTCTATCAATGTTGGATTAAGATAAAAATTTATATTTTTATTCTTAACCTTGCTTATAATATTCTGAATTAACTTTAAAATATTTTTAATAAATATCAAAGACTTCCTAGTATTGATGAAATATAAAACATAACAATGATTCAACAAACATCTATAAATTTAATCTTCTTTTATAGTCCATATAATCATCAAATATATATAAAATTTATTCAATTGTTCTGATTCCATATTTCATAAATTTAATGCTATTCTTCTATTTATTTAACTTATCAGTCATAGTCAAATAAATTTTATGGGGTTAACTTGCTTTTTAAGTTCATTGTTCGAGCAATATTCATAATTGTTCATTTAATATAAGTGTAATAAATTTATCTTGCTATGGTTTTCTGTTTCTGACGATATTCAAATTGAAAATATTACAGTGAATTAATTTAATTGAATAAATTTAATTAAAAGATTAGTCAAACCTGGTTAAATTTTTATGGCGTTATTAAATTACACTTGTTAAAACTAGTTTTCAGTATTAGTTTACAGTTCTAGAAATAATTGTAAACTAGTTTAGTATACAAACTTTTATAAATAAATCAAAATTTCTCTATTTTTTTAATACATATAAAATTTTTTTATCTGTTACTAAATAAATCCTTATGAAATTTCTCTTTTTGCACTTAGCAAGATAATGCACATAATTTTCGAGGAAAAAGTTCTTATTTTTCTGACAAAATGCAAAATGTAACTCTTGCTGATATCTTATGGCAATTGACTTTTAATTCAGCTTATTTTTACTGTTACATCGTATTACTTTATTTTTGAATGCAAAACATTACAGAAATTCCATCTAAAATTTTATATCAAGTGAAAAGCCACCAAGTAAATATTTCTTTAACTTAAATTCCTTGAATTTAGACAAGATTAATTTGAAAAATATCTGTTTAGATTAAGATACAATTTTTAACGACATTTGTATTGATAATTATTTTTCATAATAGATATTTGCTTAAGATGCATTATTAATCTAACTATCTCAGTTTGTCGGTTAATTTAAGCATTGTTAATTAAAGCAATTTATTTACGAAAAATTAAACAAAATGCGAGAAACACATCTATTTCGTAGAAGTAAATTCATGATTTCCCCTTTCCCAAAATGCAAAATCTGTATATAAATGTAAAATTGAAATTTATAAAACCACAACTCACTTTATGAAAAAACTAAGAAAATAAGCAGTTACAGAAAATGTTATAAAGCATAAAATATTACTTACAATCTATGAAAGATAACTTAATTATAAGAAAACTCTCAAGGTGGCTTAATACATAAACTGTCAGTTACAATTTGTGTAAAAAAATTTTCTGCTTTTTCTCAAAAAAAAAAAAAAAAAAAAAAAAAAATACCTATTTAAAGAAATGACGAATCTATTTCTTCCTTATTATTTTTAAAAGAGAAGCAATTTCAAATTCATTACAAAATATTTTTTGTAATGATATGTATTACGGAAAATTTTTTGCTACCCAAAAAAATTTCTTATTGTTTCTAAATATTAATATACCATCTTTTATAATGATTATTTTACTATGTTTTTATTTTAACAAAAATTATTTTTATAGAGAAAATGAGACGAAGCTCCTGCAAAATTAGAATTTACAGGATACAGTTAATGTCATGTCTTAAGAAGTCGATTTTATAATTTAGAAATAAACACTGTTTGAAGGTTACACCTACCAACAATAAGTTGAATTCTGGAAGTTACGGACTATTTATGAATTGGAAAAAATACGCTTGAAAATTTTATTCTTTTATGTCATGTGTATGCAACATGCTGATTTTAGAAAAGGCATCTGGGAATCTTTATGTGTGTGCACAATAGATTTAAAACAAAATATTTGATATTGAAGAAACCAGTTAAAATAAAAAAAAACTTTATACAAATAAAAAAGGTATTCCAAAAATTACTAATCATTACTTTCATAAATTTGCAATATTTCCCAAACAAATAGTTTTATATAAGGAATGATTACAGATCGAAACAGAAGCAACGTAAAACTGTTACTATTATTGCTCATAACGAATCGTGTAATTTTTGGTTCATAAAACTTTTATTTTTTAGTTGCCAAAATTTTTCGAAATGAATTGAAAAAGCCTTCAATGAACACTATGAAAACTATATGAATGTGTTGCACTTTGGTCTACTAAAAACAAAAGATGTTTTATTTCGAAATTTTGAAAATAAAATTTATAACTAATTTTAATTTAAATTAACTCTAATTCCAGTTCTCTGTAAAGTTAATTATACCATGATGTACATCATTCTGAAATTATTTCATTTCAAGAATAGAAACACGTGCTTTTAAATTCTTTTAAAAAAGCACCCCTTTTGAGTCCCTTTGGAGTTGAGTAGTTTTTGTCAGTTAATCATCGAATACAGCTCTTCTTTTTAAATTTCAAAGTGCAATTTTTGAAAACTATATTTATGTTTTTTCAATTTTTATAAATGGTTATCCCCTCTGAATCGAAAACACCTTCAATTTTTAAATCTTCCATAAATAATTAGATTTCTTTTTATCCTATCTTCACGATAATCTTATGTTACGTGACTCAAAAAAAATCCTAAGAAAAGCTAAGCAAGTAGTGAATGTTAAAAATAATATAGCTATCGTTCTTTATATTTAAACTCGATTTTTCCCCAAACGTTAGGTAAACATTGGAAGCCTCGCTCACGAAAATGGGCAGGCTCAGCTGCCTGGTTGGATTATTCCAGTGATAAAGATTGTAAAAACAGACAGTAATTGTAGTATTACTGGACTGTACAAAATCTCCTCTATTTCAATCATTCCCACAGACGAGCTACACTTTATAGGCCACACACTTCTATTCAGTTCACTACTAAGAATCCCAAAAACCAATTTTCAAGATTCTTTGCCTCTATGATTTCCATAAATTCCATAGTTTATATTTTATTTTAAAGTTAATTTTTTAATAACTGTCACAGCTGATTTGTTAACTTCAAAATTTGTAATTCTTCCATTTTTGCATGACATTTCTACAGATTTTTAATATTCTCCACTTTGCATTATTAGTAATTAAAAAATACACTATGAAGAAAAACAAATAGAAAAGGCAATAAAAGAAGATAGGAAAAAGGTTATAAATACATGTAACTTTATGTTTTTCACTGTAAGAAAGAGTTAAAAGCGAGAATAACATTTAAAATTTTATTTATAAGTAAAGTGTTTAAATAAGAATTGTTCTGAGACATAATTTCTCAAAGTGAATATTTTAGAGAAATAAAATCAAATTAGAATATCATTGATTAACTTTCAATTATTCCTTCAAATTCGTGCTATTAATCACCACATCAGCGTGGTGGAATGCAGAATGTCAAAAAACTTATAAAAACAAAGGAAGTTATGGAGTTGATTAGGAGGTATCCCACAACGGAGAACCTAATTGCCTTTAAGAGAACAAAAGCATAAGCTCGCAAAGTTCGTCGTCGAAGTCAGAAGGAATCCTGGTCTCACAATGAATCATCAATTACTCGCTATGTATCATCAATTACTCGCTATGTATCATCAATTACTCGCTATGTATCATCAATTACTCGCTATGTATCATCAATTACTCGCTATGTATCATCAATTACTCGCTATGTATCATCAATTACTCGCTATGTATCATCAATTACTCGCTATGTATCATCAATTACTCGCTATGTATCATCAATTACTCGCTATGTATCATCAATTACTCGCTATGTATCATCAATTACTCGCTATGTATCATCAATTACTCGCTATGTATCATCAATTACTCGCTATGTATCATCAATTACTCGCTATGTATTATCAATTACTCGCTATGTATCATCAATTACTCGCTATGTATCATCAATTACTCGCTATGTATCATCAATTACTCGCTATGTATCATCAATTACTCGCTATGTATCATCAATTACTTGCTATGTATCCTCAATTACCACATCAAGTAAACAGTTATGGAGAGAAGTGAAAGTAGCCAATGGAATTTATTAGAAATTTGCAATTCCTATTTTAAAAATTGAAACTGCTATGTACTCTTCCCTGAGGATATCGTAAATATCCTTGGTGAAACTTCTGCTAGTGTTTCAAGCTCCCACTCATACACTCCTGAGTTTTTAAGTACTAAGAATCGTGCTGAACGAACACCAATTCGTTTCAACCATAGTCAAGCTTTTCCTTACAACTGAGAGTTTAAGATGTTGGAATCGGAGAAGGCATTGCAGAAAGCCAATAATACCAGATGGGAATTGATGGAATCAGCTATCAAATGCTTCGAAATTTAAATCTAGACTCCCTATCGAGCTTATTATATTTTTTCAGTAGGATCTGGTCTGAAAATAAATTTCCAACACTTTGGAAGGAAGCAATAGGGATTCCGATCCTGAAGCCCGGTAAGGATCCTTCAGACCCTTCGCATTATTGAACAATAGCTCTGACGAGTTGCTTGTGTAAACCTCTCCAGGGTTTGTTCAACGCTCGTCTAATATATCTCTTGAAAAAATAAATGCACTCCTATTAATCAGAGTGGCCTCAGTAAAGGAAGATCCACTCTTGATAACATAGCGTATTTGGAAACCCAAATCTGCAACGCTTTTGTGCAGAGTAACCATTTAGTTTCCATTTTCTTTGACATGGAGAGGCATATGAAAGTACATGGCCTTATAGAATTCTCCATTCATTATTTAATTTTGGATTTCGGGGTAATCTACCGATATTTTTAAAATATTCCGTTTACTCCCGTGTTTTAAAGGTTTATTGAATCATTTACATCCAATTATTTTATATAGTCTGAGGATGTGTATCAAGTCTTAATTTTAAGTGTAACACTTTTTACATTTGTATTACCCTGCATAATCTCTCATCTTCTATTTATGACACAATGTATGTAGATGACCTGCAAATATCTTGTGAAGGGTCAAATAAATGTTTAATTAAGAGACAGTTTCAAACATCTCTTAATAAACTAGCTAAATTGTATTCAGAAAATGGCTTTATCTCCAATCAAGAGTTGCTGTGTCCATTTCTGCAAAAAGACTAGTCTTCATAACAATCCTATTATCTATCCTAACGATACACCTATACCTGCGGTTAACGATATAAAATTTTACGAAGTGATACTTCGTAAAATTTTATATTTGATCGAGTGATACTTGATCGAAAATTAACACTCCTTCCGCATATTTTATATTTGCGGGAGAAGTGCGAAAGATCACTTAATGTCCACCAGGTATTATCAAATACATCTTCGGGTGCTCATCGCACGTCCTTCCTCCGAGTTTATCAGCCAGTTATTTTATCTTGAATTGACTACCATTGTGTTGCAGAATATGTACAAGTGCATTCCGCACATCACCCGTCCAGAGTGTTTATGGAATTTGTCAACAACTGCCTTTAGACCTGAGACTGTTACAGCTGTCTCTCAACTATTATACTAAAATCATGTCTGACCCTCATCATCTATTAAGTTCGATAACTACTATACTTGCGCTTATGAGGCTGTATAAAGCTCGCTCATCTATATCCCACCTTTTCTCACTCGAACGAAATCTAATGTGTTATTAACTGACCTTTGTGATGTTCGCTTTATTAAAACATACTTTTATTCGCATCCGCCTTAGTATAATCTACAGATAAAAAGAATTAATCCCTTAGCTCAGTTCAGAAAATCAGGCAATAACTCTAATATTTTCCAACAGCTGTATTTATCATACCGCTGTCAGTACTCGTCTTACAAGAAAATATTCACAAATGGATCCACATATACGGGCATATTAGCTGCAGAGTTTTTATTAATGATGTATCTTTTAATTACAGCCAGCATTCGTCCTGCTCCATCTTCACAGCTTAAAGTAAAGCATTATACATTGCACTTCAGCTTGTGAATACTGTAAATTCTTATAAATTTCGCGTGTATATTGACAGCTTGAGTATACTAGAAGCGTTGGAAAATAAGAACATTTTATGTCATCCCCTTGCGTCAAAGAATTTCGAAGCAAGGGATATGATATTATTTTCTGTTGGATCCTTGGTCACGTATGTCTTGAAGGGAATAAAAAGGCTGATGTAGCAGTCAAAGCTGAATCATTTTCAATACAGTCTTCAATTCCTCATACAGATGTGAGAAAGTGTGTAAAAAATTTTGTTTATTATTTATGCCAGGAGTTATGGAACTTGTGCAGGTCACAAATAAATTAAGTGCCATATTTCCATCTCTCACTACATTGACTTTTACCGCTACGAAATGCTGATGTTCGTTTGACACGCCTTCGTATCTGACACGCACATTGCACTCATAGACATTTGTTTTTGAATGAATCAAATCCTTGGTGTGAAACGTTTGATGAAGCATTTACTGTTTATCACATTTTAATTTCATGCCCAGATTTTAACACAATCATCGTTATACACTTTGTAAAACTGATATCTTAACATTGTTTGATTTATTGGGGAACCTCCACACCAAAACTTTGTCACCTTTTTAAAGGCAATCGGTTCCTTAAAATTTATTTAATTTTATAATTCATATTTAAACATTTCTACTACACTCTATATTTATTATGTTTTAATTTTAGATTTCAAATCTATTGTGTACTTATATTTTTATTTTTTATCAAGATTTTAAAATTGATTGGGGTTTTTCAAATTTATTTAAAAGAAAAAAACTATTTTTTTTTTTTTTAAGTTAGATTTGGCACAGCATGTTCTTTTTAGAATTTTGCACCAGAAAATACCAATCAATCAATCAACCGTGTTATTAATCAGTTTATAATAATTTTTTAATTAGGAGTTTAAGTAGACAAAAAACGTTGAAATTGTCAAAAATCTTCAAAAATAAATTATATGAATTCACATACTTAAATATTGCTGAAATATGTTAAGAAAAAGTTTCTAAATTTCTAATCTTAAATCTGAGATACCAAGATTAATTTCTGAAATTACTATCAAAAGTTTTTCAAAATCATTGACTTGAGATTTTCAGTGTTTTCAAATTTTCATAGTTATGAATCATTTTTATATATTGCTTGGAAATATTTTTAATATATATATATAATATTATAATTTTTATTAATGTATTTATTAATGCATTTTAAATATTTTTAAAATACTAAAAAATACGTTAAAAAGAAATGTAAGATTAGGGTATTAAATGAAAACCCTTAATTTTTTTCATTAGTAAATGAGAATTGACTTTTCTATGTTATAATTTATATTTTTCAACTTCACACACAATGACCTGTTGTAACGAAATATTTGTTAACTTTTACTGTCAACAGATGGCGCTATAAGCGCATGTTAGATTTTATGTTTATTTTGTGATTGTTGAAAAAAGAATGTTTTCGTTTTTAGAATTTGTTCGACTGTAATACGTGCGTATAGGTTTGTTTGAAGGGATTAATATCCTATGATGTTTTATTTCATTAAATTTAGATTTTTAGAAGCTTTCAGCCTATTCGTTTTATGTAAATATTGTATAAGCATTTATTAAAATATATAGAAAATTATTCGAGCTTTTGCACTTTTAGTAATTGAAGTTGTTCTCAATGCTTAGTTTCGATTTTTAGTTCTTAGTAGAAAAGAGTTAAATCTTTCATTAGTGCATCGTCCGGGAAGTAACCACAATTTTGATAGCTAGATTAGTATAGAATAAAAATTTGCTTAGTAATTGTTAGAATCTTAATTGATTTAGTATAATTGTTAGAATCTTAATTGATTTAGTATAATTGTTAGAATCTTAATTGATTTAGAATTTCAATTGATTTTTTTTTTTTTTTGCGGAACCTCATAGCTCCACCCTCATTTACATTGTAGCAATAGTTAATAGTATATTTGCATTTTGCAAATGTATAATTTAGAAACATTTAATTTAGAAAAATGTGAAAAAAGAATGATAAAAATTAAAACAATTTATTAAAAGTAAAAATAAATATAATCTTATACAGTAAGACTCCGCTTAACGCTGTTTCAGTTATACGCTCTTTTACTTGAATTGTCGGGTTTCCCCGAAATTGCAGGCACCGTTAGGTTTCCCGATATCCGAAGCAGTTTATCTGTGTTTCTTTTTTCCTGTGGTGTTATAAGAAAGTTGTATGTTTGTCGTTTTAACCATTTGTTGACATTATTGTAAATATAAATTTATGTAATATAACGATTGAAATTGTGAAAAATATTATCACTCTTAGTTTTTATCATTAGTGATAGTAAAAAACACGAAAATTATGTAACAAGAAAAAGCATTTCACCAGAAACTAAATGGTAGTGTTTATAAGATTAGATATTGGTGAATGTCGATCTCAAATTGAATTTGGCAACTTCAACAATAAGGGCCATTCTTAAGACTAAAGAAAATAACACTGTCATTAGCTATTGCAACGATAAGTTCTGCAAGTAGAATTACCCGCTCTAGAAATAATACAATAGACGGAAAGGAAAAAGATTTCTTATATAAATTAATGACGAAACTGAACGTAATTTATCATTAAGCCATTCTATTACAATGGAAAAAGCAAGAATTTTAAATTTCATTCAAGTTGAGGTAAGTGACACAAGTGAAACATTCCTTTCAAGTCGAAGATGGTTTAATAGATTTAAATTTTGAAATAATTTTCATCTTCATAGAGAATACGAGAAAAGAATCCCTAATTACTATACTTAGTTTACAATTATTTTCAAGATTTAAGAGGTGATTTGAATTAACTGCAATATTGGATAGGACCGAGGTTTCCTTTAAAAGTTTTCTCTCCATTAATTTATTTATTTACAAATGCCTGTTTTTTGGACACTAGGCCATTAGACAACGGGCTCTCCAATATCTTGCAACATGACAAGAAAAAACAGATAGTGCAGATCACTTGCTCAAATGTGTTCAACTCGTCTAGTGGTCAGCGTGCCTGACTGCGGATTGGTAGGTCCTGATTTCGAATCCTCGTTTGGGCATCGATGTACTTTCTCTGTATTTATCCTGTGTTTGTCATTTCCTTATATGAATGAGTTGTGAATGGTTGCTTACTCTCTAAATGGGTACTGTAGTTGCATTATCCAGAACTATAACGCTAGAAAATAACACAACAATTAAAATTCTGTCTACATTAAATTATCCACAATCTTTCACGTAGGAACATGACTATATGCAACTCTGTAATTTAAAATTCATTTAGGAATACCTCGCAGGAACACTAAAAGAAATTACCAAAGGAAAAATTGTGGGACACTGTTCTTCATACTTAAAAATAGTGTCGTCTTTCCCCAACAAACAATGCTTCTTCATTGGATAAAAATTGGTGCAATTAGTATATTTAAAAGCTTTAGAAAACAGCTAATGCAAAATTTTAAACTCTTAACTTTATTAAAAATGAGTTCAAATGGAATATCCTTAAAAAAGTGCTTTTCAGCAGTAGAAAATTTTGACTTTAAAGGACCTTTATTTCTAATTTTATATCATAAATTGTGAATAAATCTCAAAATCTATTCAGTTTCCCTAATTACTATACTTAGTTTACAATTATTTTCAAGATTTAAGAGATGATTTGAATTAACTGCAATATTGGATAGGACCGAGGTTTCCTTTAAAAGTTTTCTCTCCATTAATTTATTTATTTACAAATGCCTGTTTTTTGGACACTAGGCCATTAGACAACGGGCTCTCCAATATCTTGCAACATGACAAGAAAAAACAGATAGTGCAGAGCACTTGTTCAAATGTGAAGCAGTCAGAACTCCCCTAAATGTTCTCTCTGTATGCCTAGACATACAGAGAGAACACGCAGGGGAGTCCCCAATGTTAAAACGGAAGAGAGGGGCACGGAGACAGTCGTGACCAGTCAACATTCTAAAAGTAACAACTGCAGTCGCTCGAGGGAAGTCAGGAAGAGTGTGTGGAGCAGAGAAGAGTACAGTCCAAGGCTTGCCATTTGAAAGGTGTAAGGCAGTATCACGGCGAAAGCACCTAGAGATTCTAGAAATTTCAAGTTTAGATTAATGGAATCTGAGTTTCACAAGGAGTTTCTGCAGAATTAAGGTCGTCTTCTTTGCTAGGAGATCAGCTCTCTCGTTTTCCTCAATGCCACAGTGGGTAGGAATCCACTGGAAAGACACTTTATTAGGGAATCTCTCAAGCAAAGTCCGGCAATTTAGGACTCTTTGGTTCTTAATCTCTTTATTAGTAGTAAGAGCTTGAAATAGAGTCCGAAAGGATTACGGCTCTTTCAAAGGAGTTTTCTCGTATGGAGAATTGTTCTAGTGCTATGAGAATAGCTTTCATCTCACCATCAAAGTGAGTCGGGAAAGTACCAACCGGAAAACGAAAACAGAAAAGTTCACTAAAGATGCCAGCACTGGTGCCTTGAAAAAAGCAAGGAAGTGAACCATCCGTGTAAACGTGCTGTCATTTATCAGGTGGATAAAGTTTATGGGTGATCTCTAGAGCAATCGCCCGAATAATTTCTGGAGCAAGATCTGAATTTCTAATTTTCTGAGTAAGATCCAATCTTACATCAAGATTCATGTAATGGAAGGGGCAAGGAAAGGTAAGGAATTTAGTTGGCAAATCATTAATGATTTGTTGTCGTTCAATAGCACGGACATATTGAATAAAACCTCTTTGAGTCTTCAAGTTACATTCTCTCCATTAATTCACGATCAATTACATCTACTGATGAGAGCTACACTTTTTAAGTACTTCTTCGATTCAGTTCACCACTCTGGCCTCAAGAAACCAGTTTTGAAGATTCATTGCATTTGTGCTTTTCATAAATCCTATTGTTTATATTTTATATTACAGTTATCGTAAATTTTAAAATGTTATCCTTTGGCAATCCATTCCACGATTTTTTTTTTTATTTTCGATAACTATACATTTCATTAGTTTATGCAATAATGAGTCTGAATTGTTTTTATTGGTTACGTTTTCTTCTCTAATTTTACTTCTAACATGTGAACTCTTATGCTTCTGAAGTTCAATTTTTAGAAACATGAAAATACCAAATCACAAACCTATTACACTAAGCACGGCTTTGAACTAAAAACTCCAAATAATAAATGAATATTTTTCTTAAATTTAAAGTAACGGAGTGAATTGCAAAATTCTGCTACTTTATAAATAATATTTAGATTTAATAGTAAGTTCTTTATTTTGTTTTTGGGCTTTATTTTGAATTTGAATTTAATAAGCATAAAAATAACGTCACAATGCCATACACTATCGAAGGCTTTCTCAATATCGAGAAAGACTCCGCCTGTAGATTTTTTGTGTGTCAAACCCAAGCGAAATTTTCCCCACGGCTCTGAGGAGTTGGTGAGTAGTTGAAAGTTTCGGCCTGAATCCAAATTGCTGGGGGATCATCACATGATTTTGTTTATCAAATTCCAATAGTTTTAATAGAACAAATTTTTCCATTATTTTTGACATCGTTGGCAGGAGTGAAATAGGCCTATAGTTAGTGGGAAGGGTTTTAGATTTTCCCCGTTTGTGAATGGGGATGATCACTGCTTTCTTCCAAGTAACTAGAAAATGCCCAATTTTTAGAAAATTGTTAATAATGGCTGTTAAATAACAAAATGCTTATATCGGTATTTTCTTAATGGTTTTATTATTAATTTTGTCATGTCCCGGACTTTTTTTGTCTTTGTGTTTCTGGATGACATCCTCAACTTCTGAGGCCTCTATTTCTTTTATCGTGTTATAAGTGCTATTAGTATCCATCAGAAATTCTTCGACTATACTATTTATATACAGGTCATTATTGGGATTGGAAATGTCGTTATTCCTAAATTTCTGTTCAAGTGAATTTGCTATTAATTCAGCTATTTCGCTATTAGTGATGGTGACTTTGGTGCCATCTATGATTGGCGGCAGGCATTCTCTATTTGTTTTCCTATTATTATCCGCTCTCCTGAAGGAGCCGTCCTCTACATTCAAATTGGATAAATAGTTGTTCCATTGAGTATGATTATGGGATGCAATCTCATTTTTAATTTTGCGTTTAAAGGCATTAATCTGATTTTTGATTGATGGATTTCTAAGCCTATTGTATTGTTTCCGCAATCTTTTTTTCTTTTTTAAGAGGGATTTAATTTTGTCTGGAAGGTATTCAACTTTCTGATTTGACTTACTAAATTTGCTAAGATCTAACGCTGTGTTAATTATGGAAGTTAGATTATTTGCTTTTTCTTCTAATTGATTTGGTTTTTAGCAAATTGAAATGTATCCTCAGGGATTAACTGCTTTATTTTATTATGGAATTTATTCCAGTTAAAGAAATACATAATTCCCTGATTTTCTTTTGGGAACTGGTCACCATAATATATAATTACAGGGTAGTGATCAGAGGGCAATTCCTCCATAGTGGTTAATTTGATAGGAGGTCGGACTCCCCTGGATACCAGATCAATATAGTTCCCATATGAATGATCATAGTGAGTAACTTTGTCTAGTTTGTAGATCCTAAAATCTGTGTTTGTAACCAGTGAATTAAGCACAATTCCCGAGCTATTATTATAACGGCAGTCCCAACTGTAGTGTTTCGCATGAAAATCCCCAGCTATAATAAGCTTATAGAAGGGGTTGGAATACGAGTGAGATTTAGTTTATTTTTAATTAGGATAGCTGTCTCTCCTTGCGCTACTTGACGGTCTTTTTATAAGTCGTGTAATTTGGCATCCTGAGGGTATACATTTTGGTCAGGTTGGTTTCCCGTATCATAATTATATCAGGATTGTTTCCCTCAGTGGAGTTTTGAAATTCCGTACATTTTTTAAGAATGCCGTTGGCATTCCAACTCATTAATTTTAGATTTTTTATCTCATTAATTGTCATTATTATTTTCTGTTAAGCTGAGTGATTTCAATAGTATGTTCAATTTATCAGTAGGATGAATTGTTTTTTCCAGTAAGGGTACAGCCTGCAGTAGTGCAGGGTACGCTTTAAATATTGTATTAACCTCTTTTATAAGTTTAATTATTGTGTGGAAATTTTCGAATTGATTATGATCCGGTAAAATATTGAGGGTAGTTGGGGGAGCAGTTTGTTGTAGGGGTGTTGTTTTTGGTGCCGCTACCTGAGCAAACGTTAGATTTTTCCTTGTATAGTTTGGAGTTGGGCTTGTTGTAGGGAGAGCTCTTTTGTTTTTATTTATAGGGTTTTCAGGGCATCCTGCATAGGACACAGTAGGGTTGTTGCCGCAGTTGCAACATTTCAGCGTTTCCACATGTTTGTGAGGACATTCCTGGGATTTGTGATTCTCACTGCATTTAACACAATCAGGTCTCAAAAACATATTGTTCGTTATGCACAAAGCTATGGCAGTTGTAACACTGCACAGGTCTATTATTTATGTATTTTTCGATTTTAACTATTACATTCATAATTTCTCTGACATCAAATATTTTAAGGGCAATTTTATTATGGTTTAGAGTTACAAGGAAGCATGGCAAAGGCTCCTTTTTTCTATGCCTCCTCATTACAGCCACCGCTGCTACATGAAAACCTTTACTATCAAGCTCTTCTTTTAATCAACTCGGTGGGAATTGTACAGGGTAACGCTTTGATAACTACTTTAACGGGTTATTCTAATCTCTTTTTTATAATTAGGTATTCAATTCCATATTCCGTTAAATATTTAGTTATTTCCCTGTGAGTCTCTGCAGAAGTTAGAATAACCTTTAGATATTCACCTGAGAGTCTAGCAGTTAAATTTTTGTCATAAGATTGTTTTAGATTATTAAGAAGGACATTGAAATTATTTTCGAATTTAATTAAAATTTGGGGGGAGGTTCTATTTTTATGGGTTTTGTTTATTGTAGTCAGGTTATAATTGACTTCATTTTCATTAGTTTCGGGTTGAATTGAGTGGAGAAAATTTGTTCGATAAGTTGGTATGCTTGCTATCCGTGACAGTTTTAATATTAACAGTCTTTCTAGGCCGAGTAAATCCTTCGTCATCACTGAGTGAATTAAGAACTCGTTTATATTTAGAAGTGTTGTTATCCATATAAGCAGTACTTGTTGAGGGCAGTTGACAGTTGTGCATATAGCAATTGGTTTGGCATACTTATCATTAATAACAACATTATTGGCATCAGTAGTTGATACATTGTTCGATACACGCATATTATTTACACCAATATTAGATACATCGTTAGTTACAGGCATATTATTTAAAACCATGGAATTATTAGCATCAACACATTTTTTTCTTTACAATAGCATTACATTTATTTATCATCATATCATTACTCAAATTAGGATTATCTTTAGAAGTAAGACTGAAAACTTCAGTAGCCTTGATTTTAGAAAATTTGTTTACCGAACTATATCATCTGAATCTGATAAGTTAACATTAAATATATCCGATTTCTTATTACCTTTAACAAGTGAATGCACTTTTTTGACATTAATAGTTAAGGTGGTCCCTTTTGTCTTACCTTTAGATTTTTTTAGTAGATTTTTGATTTTATTAGTTTTTGTTTTTTACAATGTTAGAATTATTAATAATAATTAAATTATCTGAATCAATTTCGCTGACAGTATTAACAACATTCATAGCTGAGTTATCACCAGGCAAGGTACAGTTTGAAATCAAGCAGTAATCAAATTGGGAGTACTTACCTCTCAATTCCTGACTGGTGATAAAAGCTCTCTGATACAATCTATTAGTTGCAATCCAATATCGGTCGTTGTTATAATATCCACCTTTTTGCTCAACCACTTCCATTAGCCGTTTTTGTGTAGTCGCGAAACTTTCGAGTCGCTCGCTAATTCTCACAAAATCACGTAGGGCTTCGCATCTAGCCACTTTGGTGATCGGAACACTAGGAACAATAGATATCAGAACACCCATATTTGGCACTATTGATTTCACATCTTTTACACAAACATCACTTGTATCACAATTAATGACACAGTTGTAGATCAAATCTTGTTGCGGGCTAATCACTGATTTATGGCCCTGAAAAGGGCATTTTTGCCTAGGCGCATACGACGCGGTTGCACATAATGATGAATTACTTGACTCAGACTCAGCTGTAGCATTAGCATTATTCCTAGTGGGAATACTTGGCAGGGTAACAGTATCCAATCCATATTCACTGGTGCTGCAAATCCGCTTGGAGAGCTTGGCTGGAGAGGCATCGAAGAATCCATAACTGGTCCCATGGCGCATTCAGCAGGATTGGGCATCAAGTCCGAACAGTTACCAGATACATCCGCCGGGAGCAATCCGGGACTCTCTCGGGGTGGGGCATGATTCCCTCCATCCGCGGCCATCCATTGGAGAATTCGCAAAAACGGTTTTGAGGACAAGTCTTAAAGCACGTCTTGTTTCCTCGAAGGCTGGAACGAGAATGAAGAACAGAAACACGAGCCTTGACCCTCTACGCGCAGAGGCGTTTTGTTCTGAGTTGAAATTATGTTTATAAATTCTCTCTAAAAGTAAATGGTTTTTATCTTACTAATGAATTAAACTTATATGTATCTAGTCTTTTGTGATAAGTGAAAAAGCAAACACTGCGTATACGAGTTAAAACTGCATCTACGAAATAAACAAACTGCTATTCGTTACTTCAAACTTGACATAGTCAAAATGATGCCATTAATTACATTGCTTTTTAAAGAAATTATTCGGTAGTAAAGTAAATAAACTTCCACGAGAAAATTTTCTGTCTGATTATAGACAAAGAGCAAGAACAAATAAAATAAAGCATGAGATGTGACAGTCAATTCCTATGCAAGGGAAAGCTTACTAAGTGTATTTTTCTATATGTAAAAAATTGCAAGAAATATGTCAGTCAAATTGTATTGAAATGCAACCTTTTAATTAATATCCTTATAACAGTGCTTCAACACTATTTCAGAAAACTGCAGCATGGAGGAAAATTAATTTGCAAATAATAAATCTCTCTCAATTATTTAATATAAAGTTACTTATCTTTCGGTGAAATAGTTTTTCCGAAAGCAAAGCATATTTTTAACCCCTCTAGTTTTCTCTCTGACATAATCTCCAATAAAACATTAGTTTACTTGTGTGTGAATAAAAGTTAAATTCTTATTTTCAATTCCTTGTCTTATGATAATAATAAATGCACTATAAATCAGATGTGCAAAATGAAAAATTCATTTTAAATAATCAATAGTTTAAAATGTATCTTATAAGTAAGGGGTTGAATCCACAGGCTCCAGCCCCTTTCAAATCACAACGAAAATGAACTAATAGTTTTGCACACCTAAATTTCATTTATTAACCCTGCAATGGCAGGGATCCAAAAATTGTTAGAAACTCATTAAATTGTTCCACTCCACGGTAATCTTTAGTAAAAGGCGAAAGATTAACACGATGCATGAGGTGAAACCAGAGATTGTAATGGTTTATTAAACCTACTATTACTAGTAAAGATTACTAAAATAAAACTGGTGAGCAGGTTTTATGGAAAAAAAGGAAATAATAATTAAATTTTAGTCTAACTAAATTAGCTTCCTATGTATAATTTTGTTCATTAAATATTCCACACCATCACTGCATAATAATTTTTAAATAATTTTACTTTTCATATATTAAAGAGTTTTTCCAATCAACTAAAAAAATTCTTAATCATACGCTTGCTCGAATTATATCAAGCGAAACATCTGTCTTAATTATTATCCCAAAAGCTTTTATTTATAATGGAAATAAAGACATCTCTTTGATTATACAGTAAAAATATTAAAAATTTAAAACTTAAACAATTACTAGTTTTTATAATTATAGAAACGTATAATGAACAATAAATTATATCCGAAACTGGGCGTGTCACTGAAAATGACCCAAAAGCTTCTGGTTCTCCACCACGCCTATTTTCAGTTTGATATAAGATTTTCGTGGGTAAATTATTGCCACTGGAGCTTTGAGATTAGATAAATTTTAAATTAATAGTGAAATAATAATTTAGAAGCAATGTTTAAAACCATTTTGCTTCTAGCATTTCCACTTGAGCTACGTAGAATCATATCTCAAATATATCCTATCTGATTAAATGAATCATTTAATATTAAGCACGTTTATTTATACATTGTGTTATATATATATATATATATATATATATATATATACACAAGGGTCAATCTGAAAATTTTGAGATACAACTAGGTTTTTTAAGTTATACTTACAAAATTTTAGGTATTTTCAAAGTAGTCTCCTCAAGCATCAATGAACTTTTGTAGACGAATTTTCCTCAGATTAAATGCCTCAAGCCATTCATTTCTTGGAATAAATGAAAAAAATGCATTTATCTGAATGAAAACGACGTCCACGTAAGTTCTTTCTTAGATTAAAGAATAATCAAAAGTCGCCCATAGCTAGATCAGGTGAATATGGTGGATGTTCGATCACTTTAATTTGTTTTTGTATAAGAAATTCAACTCTTAATCCGGCTGCATGTGAAGATGCATTGTCATTGGGAAGAATTAGTCCCCTAACTTACAGTTCTTGTAGAATTTCTTGAAGACATTTAGTGGTATACCAGTTTGCTGTTACTGTTTTCTGTCCTTCCAACTTGATGGCTTTGACCAATCCCGTACTTCTGAAGAAAACGGCACACACCACTTTTTTCAGTGCGTGTTGTTTTTTCACCATTGTCGGCGTGGGATCATATTCATACACCCATAATTTGCTTTCTGGACGTGTTGTAACATCAAAAAATGGTACGTACAATTATCACATGTTACAATTTTAGAAATGACGAAGTGGCCACCAAAATGTAGCAATTTAAGAATTTCTTCACTGATTCTGACATGCTCCTCTTTTTGGTACTAAGTTATATTATGGGGAACCCAACGACAAACTACTTTTTTCATGTGTAATTCTTCATTAATGATTTTGTGTATGGCTGTGGATCCAATGTTAAGTTCCTTCTGTATCATTTGATAGATACAGCAATTATCATCCATTAACATTTTTTATTTGGCAGACACAATATCCGGGATTACTTCCGACGGCAGCCTTCCTGTGTGTTCTTCATTCTGAAGAAAATTGCCACCTCTTCTATATTCTTTAAAACATCTGAATGATCTCCAGCTCTACAGTAGCATGAGCTGGAGATTCATCACCAAATGCAAATTGCAACCATTAAATGCATTCTTCTAGATTTAATCCTGCTTTGAAATCGTAAAATCATAGCACGAAAATGTTCTCGCATCAACTCCATTTTCTCTTCTATTTAAAATTTATTCTACGCTAAACAAGCTGAAGTAAGTCAGTAAAAAATCGTCTTCTGTGTTAAAATACTTTGTATTTTAAAATTAAACCGTTATTTTAATTTTTAAATTCGCGTCAACTTTATATCTCAAAATTTCAGAGTATATATATATATATATATATATATATATATATATATATATATATATATATATATATATATATATATATATATATATATATATATATATATATATAATATTCAATATATTCGATTCAATGTGTATATGGATTGCATTACAATAATGAGAATATTATTTTCGTTACGTGAAAATGAAATTGTGGTTACCAAGTTAAAGTTGAGTATTTAATTGATTTAAGAAGAGTGACTAATTAAATTTACTAACAATTCTGTACATTTAAATTATAAAAGTATGAAGAACTGCTTTACCTAAAAACAAATAGCATTCGTTCAAGGGCCTAATAACAAATAATTTTAAGGAACAATAAATATGAGTATATGGAAATAAGGTAATTTCAAATTTTTAATTAATAAAGAACTGTAAAAAAATATCGATGGTCCACGATAGTTAATTATACACTACTGGCCATAAAAATTGCTACACCAAGAAGGCGACATGCTAATGACGTAAAATTTATACGAAAGGAAGAAGGTGCTGCGATATGCAAATGATTAGCTTTTCAGCGCATTCAGACAAAGCAGGCACCAGTAGTGACACCTACAGTGTGTTTAAATGAGGAAATTGTTCAGCCGGTTCCTCATACACAAATTGCATTTGAACGTTGCTGCCTGGTGAAAAGTTGTTGTGATGCCTCTTGTAAGAAGGAGAAATGCGTACCAGAACGTTTCTGACTTTGATAAAGGTCGAATTGCAGCGTACCGGGTTTGCGGTTTATCTTATCGCAGTATTGCTGTTCTCGTCGGTCGAGATCCAATGACTGTTAGCAGAATATGGAATCCATGGGTTCAGGACGGTAATACGAAACGCCATGACGGATCTCAACGGCCACCTGTCTCTAGCAGCCGAGAAGACATGCATATTATCCACATGGACGTAATGGATCTTGCAACCACGTCACGAGCCGTGAGTCAAGAAACGGGGTCGTTTGGAAGACAACAAGTGTCTGCACGAACAGTTCGACGACGTTTGCAGCAGTATGGACTCTCAGCTCGGAGATGACTGCGGCTTCTCTTGACGCCGCGTCATAGACAAGAGCGCCTTCAATGGTGTGATCAACGACGAACCTGGGCGCAAGAATGGCGAGACTTCATCTTTTCAGATGAATCCAGGTTCTGTGTACAGAATCATGATGGTCGCATCCGTGTTTGGCGGCATCGTGGTGAATGCACACTCGCAGCGTGCATTCGTCATCGTCATACTGGCCCATCACCTGGCGTCATAGTATGGGGTGCCATTGGATACACGTCTTGGTCACCTCTTTTTCGAATTGACGGTACTTTGAACAGTGCGCTTTACATTTCTGGTGTGTTATACGACCCGTGGCTCTACCCTTTATACGAGCCCTGCGAAACCCTACGTTTCAGCAGGATAATGCCCGACCGCATGTTGCCGGTACTGTACGGACCTTCCTTGATACGGAACATGTTCGGCTGTTGCCCTGACCAGCACGTTCTCCAGATCTTTCACCAATAGAAAACGTCTGTTCATCAGTAGTTTGCCGAGCGACTGGCCCGTCACCAAACGCCAGTCACTACGGTTGATGAACTGTGGCATCGTGTTGAAGCTGCATGGGCATCTTTAACTGTACATGCAATTCAATCTCTGTTTGACTCAATGCCCAGGCGTATAACTACTGTTATTACTGCCAGAGGTGGTAGTTCTGGGTACTGATTTCTCAAGATCTATCCAGCCAATTTTTTTGAAAATTTAATCACTTGTTATTTTTAGTATAATATATTTGTGCAATAAATATCATTTTGTTATCTACATTTCTTCCTGGTGAATCAATTTTAATGGCCAGTAGTGTATTTACTTTGATTTTAGCCATCAGTATGTGCAAAAAATATTTTAAAATATCACTTTTCTTTCGGACAACCCTGAGGCTTGTAATGATATTCTTCGGAAATAATCCAATAAGTATTTTTAACTTTTTCTTGGAATGCAAAAAAATTCAAATTTAATAATAAATTAAAGTAACAAGAAAAATTTACAATCTTATATTATTCAGAAAATTCAGAAAAATCTCATAAAAATTTTCCTAAAATTCAGAAAAATTTCCCTTTTTTACATTGAAAACGCACCTAAATGGACAGTGAAGTCAAGTATATTTCAAAAATTAGACCACATTTTCAACAATACTATCAAAGAAAAATTACTGTTGTTGAAAAAGCTTACAAGGTTTTCTAACTAACTCTTTAAGCCTGATATTCAACTTTATATGTTACGGTTTATTTAATGGAATTAGAGTTCATCAACTAACTACTATAAAAATCATTGATGACATAACATAAATCTCCATCGAAATTTATCTGCATGGTAGAATTTCAATTCTGTCCTTTGGTGTTGTTTTAAATTAAAATGTTTCACAAATACGCGTTTTATTGACTAAAATATTTAAAGAATTAGAGAGAAAATTTGGTGACAATAATTAATAGCGATCCTTAAATCGTTGGCAATTTTATAAACAATATTTAAAAATTGCGAACTTTCGTAATATTGATCAGTGGTTTAAAATATAATTTTAACTATATAAAATGAAGGAAAATAAAAATCATAGCTTTTCTAAAAATAACTGTATTATTAATTATTGTGTTTAATAATGTATTCTGTCAGGGAAAGTTATAAAAGTTACAATTTCCCAAGCTCTTGTAGTACATGACATTAATAAATTTTTTTTGTAAATGTTAATTCTATCAGTTTAAGAAAAGTGACATCTTAATTTAATTTTCACATTTGATACAACAATCAAATAACAAAATTAAGAAAATCTCTCCTTTTCCGAGTAAAGACTATCTACGAAATAAGCAAACTGCAATTCGTTACTTCAAACTTGACATAGTAAAAATTATGTCTTTATCTGCATTGCTTTGTAAAGAAATTATTCGGTAGTAAAGTAAATAAACTTCCACGAGAAAATTTTCTGTCTGCTTATAGGCAAGGAGCAAGAATAAATAAAATAATGCATGCTATAAGACAGTCAATTCCTATGCAAAGGAAAAATTACAAAGTGTATTTTTCTATATGTAAAAAATTGTAAGAAATATGTCAGTCAAATTGTATTCAAATGCAACCTTTTAATTAATATCCTTATAACAGTGCTTCAACACTATTTCAGAAAACTGCAGCATGGAGGAAAATTAATTTGCAAATAATAAATCTCTCTCAATTATTTAATATAAAGTTACTTATCTTTCGGTGAAATAGTTTTTCCGAAAGCAAAGCATATTTTTAACCCCTCTAGTTTTCTCTCTGACATAATCTCCAATAAAACATTAGTTTACTTGTGTGTGAATAAAAGTTAAATTCTTATTTTCAATTCCTTGTCTTATGATAATAATAAATGCACTATAAATCAGATGTGCAAAATGAAAAATTCATTTTAAATAATCAATAGTTTAAAATGTATCTTATAAGTAAGGGGTTGAATCCACAGGCTCCAGCCCCTTTCAAATCACAACGAAAATGAACTAATAGTTTTGCACACCTAAATTTCATTTATTAACCCTGCAATGGCAGGGATCCAAAAATTGTTAGAAACTCATTAAATTGTTCCACTCCACGGTAATCTTTAGTAAAAGGCGAAAGATTAACACGATGCATGAAGTGAAACCAGAGATTGCAATGGTCTACCAATCCTTATATAAGTAGTAAAGATTACTAAAATAAAACTGGTGAGCAGGTTTTATGGAAAAAAAGGAAATAATAATTAAATTTTAGTCTAACTAAATTAGCTTCCTATGTATAATTTTGTTCATTAATCATTCCACACCATCACTGCATAATAATTTTTAAATAATTTTACTTTTCATATATTAAAGAGTTTTTCCAATCAACTAAAAAAATTCTTAGTCATACGCTTGCTCGAAATATATGAAGTGAAACCTCTGTCTTAATTATTATCCCAAAAGCTTTTATTTATGTTGGAAATAAAGACATCTCTTTGATTATACAGTAAAAATATTAAAAAATTTAAAACTTAAACAATTACTAGTTTCTATAATTATAGAAACGTATAATAAACAATAAATTATATCCGAAACTGGGCGTGTCGTTGAAATTGACCCAAAAGCTTCTGGTTCTCTACCACGCCTATTTTTAGTTATAAAATTTTCGTTGTTAAATTATTACCACTGGAGCTTTGAGATTAGATAAATTTTAAATTAATAGTGAAATAATAATTTAGAAGCAATGTTTAAAACCAATTTACGTAGCATTTCCACTTGAGCTACGTAGAATCATATCTCAAATATATCCTATCTGATTAAATGAATCATTTAAATTAAGCACGTTTATTTATACATTGTGTGTGTGTGTATATATATATATATATATATATATATATATATATATATATATATATATATATACAAGGGTCAATCTGAAAATTTTGAGATACAACTAGGTTTTTTAAGTTATACTTACAAAATTTTAAGTATTTTTAAAGTAGTCTCCTCAAGCATCAATGAGCTTTTGTAGACGAATTTTCCTCAGATTAAATGCCTCAAGCCATTCATTTCTTGGAATAAATGAAAAAAATGCATTTATCTGAATGAAAACGACGTCCACGTAAGTTCTTTTTTAGATTAAAGAATCATCAAAAGTCACCCATAGCTAGATCAGGTGAATACGGTGGATGTTGTTCACTTTAATTTGTTTTTGTATAAGAAATTCAACTCTTAATCCGGCTGCATGTGAAGATGCATTGTCATTGGAAAGAATTAGTCCCCTAACTTACAGTTCTTGTAGAATTTCTTGAAGACATTTAGTGGTATACCAGTCTGCTGTTACTGTCTTCTGTCCTTCCAACTTGATGGCTTTGACCAATCCCGTACTTCTGAAGAAAACAGCATACACCACTTTTTTCAGTGCGTGTTGTTTTTTCACCATTGTCGGCGTGGGATCATCTTCATACACCCATAATTCGCTTTCTGGATGTGTTGCAACATCAAAAAAGGGTACGTACAATTATCACATGTTACAATTTTAGAAATGACGAAGTGGCCATCAAAATGTAGCAATTTAAGAATTTCTTCACTGATTCTGACATGCTCCTCTTTTTGGTACTAAGTTATATTATGGGGAACCCAACGACAAACTACTTTTTTCATGTGTAATTCTTCATGAATGATTTTGTGCATGGCTGTGGATCCAATGTTAAGTTCCTTCTGTATCATTTGATAGATACAGCAATTATCATCCATTAACATTTTTTATTTGGCAGACACAATATCCGGGATTACTTCCGATGGCAGCCTTCCTGTGTGTTCTTCATTCTGAAGAAAATTGCCACCTCTTCTATATTCTTTAAAACATCTGAATGATCTCCAGCTCTACAGTAGCATGAGCTGGAGATTCATCACCAAATGCAAATTGCAACCATTAAATGCATTCTTCTAGATTTAATCCTGCTTTGAAATCGTAAAATCATAGCACGAAAATGTTCTCGCATCAACTCCATTTTCTCTTCTATTTAAAATTTATTCTACGCTAAACAAGCTGAAGTAAGTCAGTAAAAAATCGTCTTCTGTGTTAAAATACTTTGTATTTTAAAATTAAACCGTTATTTTAATTTTTAAATTCGCGTCAGCACATATCTCAAAAATTTCAGAGTATATATATTTCATATATATATATATATATATATATATATATATATATATATATATATATATATATATATATATATATATATATATATATATATATATATATATATATATATATATATATATATATATATATATATAATATAATATTCGATTCAATGTGTATATGGATTACATTACAATAATGAGAATATTATTTTCGTTACGTGAAAATGAAATTGTGGTTACCAAGTTAAAGTTGAGTATTTAATTGATTTAAGAAGAGTGACTAATTAAATTTACTAACAATTCTTTACATTTAAATTATAAAAGTATGAAGAACTGCTTTACCTAAAAACAAATAGCATTCGTTCAAGGGCCTAATAACAAATAATTTTAAGGAACAGTAAATATGAGTATATGGAAATAAGGTAATTTCAAATTTTTAATTAATAAAGAACTGTAAAAAAATATCGATGGTCCACGATTGTTAATTATACACTACTGGCCATAAAAATTGCTACACCAAGAAGGCGACATGCTACAGACGTGAAATTTATACGAAAGGAAGAAGGTGCTGCGATATGCAAATGATTAGCTTTTTAGCTCATTCAGACAATGCAGGTGCCAGTAGTGACACCTACAGTGTGTTTAAATGAGGAAATTGTTCAGCCAGTTCCTCATACACAAATTGCATTTGAACTTTGTTTGATGGTGAAAAATGGCTGTGATGCCTCGTGTAAGAAGGAGAAATGCGTACCAGAACGTTTCTGACTTTGAAAAAGGTCGAATTGCAGCGTACCGGTTTTGCGGTTTATCTTATCGTAGTATTGCTGTTCTCGTCGGTTGAGATCCAATGACTGTTAGCAAAATATGGAATCGATGGGTTCAGGACGGTAATACGGAACGCCATGCCGGATCTCAACGGCCACCTGTCTCTAGCAGCCGAGAAGACATGCGTATTATCCACATGGCCGTAATGGATCGTGCAACCACGTCACGAGCCGTGAGTCAAGAAACGGGGTCGTTTGGAAGACAAGTGTCTGCACGAACAGTTCGACGACGTTTGCAGCAGTATGGACTCTCAGCTCGGAGATGACTGCGGCTTCCCTTGACGCCGCGTCATAGACAAGAGCGCCTTCAATGGTGTGATCAACGACGAACCTGGGTGCAAGAATGGCGAGATGTCATCTTTTCAGATGAATCCAGGTTCTGTGTACAGAATCATGATGGTCGCATCCGTGTTTGGCGGCATCGTGGTGAATGCACACTGACAGCGTGCATTCGTCATCCTCATACTGGCCCATCACCTGGCGTGATGGTATGGGGTGCCATTGGATACACGTCTCGGTCACCTCTTTTTCGCATTGACGGTGCTTTGAACAGTGCGCGTTACATTTCTGGTGTGTTATACGACCCGTGGCTCTACCCTTTATACGAGCCCTGCGAAACCCTACGTTTCAGCCGGATAATGCCCGACCGCTTGTTGCCGGTACTATACGGGCATTCCTTGATACGGAACATGTTCGGCTGTTGCCCTGACCAGCACGTTCTCCAGATCTTTCACCAATAGAAAACGTCTGTTCAATGGTTACCGAGCGACTGGCCCGTCACCAAACGCCAGTCACTACGGTTGATGAACTGTGGCATCGTGTTGAAGCTGCATGGGCATCTTTACCTGTACATGCAATTCAATCTCTGTTTGACTCAATGCCCAGGCGTATAACTACTGTTATTACTGCCAGAGGTGGTAGTTCTGGGTACTGATTTCTCAGGATCTATCCAGCCAATTTTTTTGAAAATTTAATCACTTGTTATTTCTAGTATAATATATTTGTGCAATAAATATCATTTTGTTATCTGCATTTCTTCCTGGTGAATCAATTTTAATGGCCATTAGTGTATTAACTTTGATTTTAGCCATCAGTATGTGCAAAAAATATTTTAAAATATCACTTTTCTTTCGGACAACCCTGAGGTTTGTAATGATATTCTGCGGAAATAATCCAATAAGTATTTTTAACTTATTCTTGGAATGCAAAAAAATTCAAATTTAATAATAAATTAAAATAACAAAAAAAATTTACAGTCTCATATTATTCAGAAAAATCTCATAAAAATTCTCCTAAAATTCAGAAAAATTTCCCTTTTTTACATTGAAAACGCACCTAAATGGACAGTGAAGTCAAGTATATTTCAAAAATTAGACCACATTTTCAACAATACTATCAAAGAAAAATTACTGCTGTTGAAAAAGCTTACAAGGTTTTCTAACTAACTCTTTAAGCCTGATATTCAACTTTATATGTTACGGTTTATTTAATGGAATTAGAGTTCATCAACTAACTACTATAAAAATCATTGATGACATAACATAAATCTCCATCGAAATTTATCTGCATGGTAGAATTTCAATTCTGTCCTTTGGTGTTGTTTTAAATTAAAATGTTTCACAAATACGCGTTTTATTGACTAAAATATTTAAAGAATTAGAGAGAAAATTTGGTGACAATAATTAAAAGCGATCCTTAAATCGTTGGCAATTTTATAAACAATATTTAAAAATTGCGAACTTTCGTAATATTGATCAGTGGTTTAAAATATAATTTTAACTATATAAAATGAAGGAAAATAAAAATGATAGCTTTTCTAAAAATAACTGTATTATTAATTATTGTGTTTAATAATGTATTCTGTCAGGGAAAGTTATAAAAGTTACTATTTCCCAAGCTCTTGCAGTACATGATGTTAATAAATTTTTTAGTAAATGATAATTCTATCAGTTTAAGAAAAGTGACATCTTGATTTAATTTTCACATTTGATACAACAATCAAATAACAAAATTAAGAAAATCTCTCCTTTTCCGAGTAAAGACTATCTACGAAATAAACAAACTGCAATTCGTTACTTCAAACTTGACATAGTAAAAATGATGTCTTTATCTGCATTGCTTTGTAAAGAAATTATTCGGTAGTAAAGTAAATGAACTTCCACGAGAAAATTTTCTGTCTTCTTATAGGCAAGGAGCAAGAATAAATAAAATAATGCATGCTATAAGACAGTCAATTCCTATGCAAAGGAAAAATTACAAAGTGTATTTTTCTATATGTAAAAAATTGCAAGAAATATGTCAGTCAAATTGTATTCAAATGCAACCTTTTAATTAATATCCTTATAACAGTGCTTCAACACTATTTCAGAAAAATGCAGCATGGAGGAAAATTAATTTGCAAATAATAAATCTCTCAATTATTTAATATAAAGTTACTTATCTTTCGGTGAAATAGTTTTTCCGAAAGCAAAGCATATTTTTAACCCCTCTAGTTTTCTCTCTGACATAGTCTCCTATAAAACATTAGTTTACTTGTGTGAATAAAAGTTAAATTCTTATTTTCAATTCCCCTTGTCTTATGATAATAATAAATGCACTATAAATCAGACGTGCAAAATGAAAAATTCATTTTAACTAATTAATAGTTTATAATGTGTCTTATAAGTAAGGGGTTGAATCCACAGGCTCCAGCCCCTTTCAAATCACAACGAAAATGAACTAATAGTTTTGCACTCTTAAATTTCATTTAATAACCCTGCAATCGCAGGGATCCAAAAATTGCTAGAAACTCATTAAATTGTTCCACTCCACGGTAATCTTTAGTAAAAGGCGAAAGATTAACACGATGAATGAAGTGAAACCAGAGATTACAATGGATTACCTATCCTATTATTAGTAGAAAAGATTATTAAATAAAACTGGTGAGCAGGTTTTATGGAAAAAAGGAATTAATAATTAATTTTAGTCTAACTCAATTAGCTTCCTATGTATAATTTTGTTCATTAATCATTCCACACCATCACTGCATAATAATTTTTAAATAATTTTACTTTTCATATATTAAAGAGTTTTTCCAAGCAACTAAAAAAAATCTTAGTCATACGCTTGCTCGAAATATATGAAGTGAAACCTCTGTCTTAATTATTATCCCAAAAGCTCTTATTTATGATGGAAATAAAGACATCTCTTTGATTATACAGTAAAAATATTAAAAAATTTAAAACTTAAACAATTACTAGTTTCTATAATTATAGAAACGTATAATGAACAATAAATTATATCCGAAACTGGGCGTGTCATTGAAATTGACCCAAAAGCTTCTGGTTCTCTACCACGCCTATTTTCAGTTTGATATAAAATTTTCGTTGCTAAATTATTGCCACTGGAGCTTTGAGATTAGATAAATTTTAAATTAATAGTGAAATAATAATTTAGAAGCAATGTTTAAAACCAATTTGCTTCTAGCATTTCCACTTGAGCTACGTAGAATCATATCTCAAATATATCCTATCTTATTAAATGAATCATTTAAAATAAGCACATTTATTTATACTGTATATATATATATATATATATATATATATATATATATATATATATATATATATATATATATATACACGAGGGCCACTCTGAAATTTTTGAGATACAACTAGTATTTTTAAGTTTATTGTTTATGTACACTTATATATATATATATATATATATATATATATATATATATATATATATATATATATATATATATATATATATATATATATATATATATATATATTAAATTTCCTACTTGTTGTACAATGTCATAAATTACAATATTACAATAAAATTTCATTACTATTATTTCAAAATTTTAAATTATATAAAGTAGAAAAAAGCGTCTGAATTAGTTTTTTTAACAATCACTCTTTATCAAATTATTTACTATTAAAATATTTGTATTTTTTTCACAGTATTAATATATTCTAATTTTATTTGAAAGCACTTGTACCTTTGAATGTATTATAAATTTATATGAACTTGAAAACATTTACACTATTTTAATTGAAATTCAAAATGTTTTTGTTAAATCTTTTAAAAATGTGTACCGAAATCATATATTCCATCAAATATTGATGGATAAAAGTAACATATAACACATAATGAAAGACTTGAAAATAAATGTTTGTTATAGCTTAATGACTTTTTACAGTACATATGTACATTTTTTATTCATCAGTTAATTGTATTTGCAACTTTCTGTGATAATTTATATAAAACTTAATTAACAAATTACAGGGGATGCATTTTTTATTTCTTTTGGCGATGTAGAGATGAAACGTGTGCAAGCATTGAATGTATTTCTCATTTATGTTGGGAAGGGGAGAGATTTTAAAAAAGAAAATCACATTGCTAACACACAATTTTATTAAGTTTATTATTTTTGAAATAAAGATTTACTGAGATACAATTATTGTTGGAGGTCAAGTGTTGAGTTAAAATTTCAATTTCTTGGTTTTTGTGCATATTTCCACATGCTTTCTTGAAAATAACAAATACTTTCTGTTAAATTAAAATATTTAAATGGAGATTTAAGCAACTTTTGAAAAATTTGAAGAAACGAAAAGTTTATTAAAATATCATTATAATCAAGAGGTTGATATGACAACTAATAATAAAGGTCTTTCTTCTTCCATTGTATTTTGACGATAAGTTTACAATAATCTAAAGCATGAAAAAAATGATTCGCAATTGTCTGAAGTCATTGGCTCAGTCAATTTGAAAAGCATTAATGTTACTGGAGGATATCTATTTTTCAGATGCTTTTATCTAAAAAAAAATCATACAGTTTTTAAACAGCTATTTTCTGTCTTAGCAGAATTTATCATTGAGTAAAACAGCTATAGTTAGCACAACATGTCTTCTTTCTGCAAGCTATAGAAGTTACATATTGTTGAAGCATTCGGGTCCTTGTGGTGTACATGTGCTGTCGCACATAATGTAGTACAAATGGTGATAAACACAGACAGTCTGTTCTCTAAATTTTGTTGCTTGAATTTTGTTGGATACTGAATCCATAATTTCATTTAGAATTATAATTCTATAATATGATACAACATTACCATGAGATTTTTTTTTACCACCTCTTGGTTTTAATGAGACTTCATTTCGTCTCTTCATTTTTGGTCCAGATTAGGAATATTTTAGATCTCATAACTCCACGTTTTATTAAAAGCATGCCATTTCGAGAAGAATAAAAAGATTCAATAGTGGCTTTATTTAATATTTTTACAACATCAAAACTGAAATCACACACACACACAGGCGAATGAAGGCGCTTTGAAAGACTATTGCATTGTTCAAGAACTTTGTTTCAAACAAATAAAATGAATAAAATTTGAGCGTTGCTATACATATTAAAAATGCGTTCACTTTCCCACCCTTAAGAGCATCGCTTTCAGGTATTTCTTCAAATACTAAAATTGCAGATTCAAAACTATCAAATAATTCCTATGACTTCCACTATGCAAATCTATTTAGTATCACAATGTGATTTTAAAGTTGATGAGCCTTCATAAACCGAATTTGTGAACAAATATTTTTTTTAATTTCAGGCTTTTTGAATGTCCTTTCTATATATAAAAAAGGTGCAGTAAGTTAAGCTGCTGAAGTGATTACCTCTCTGCCGGAATAGACAAACATGAACTAACTAAATACAAATTAAGATATGTGTACGGGTATAATAATGAACATAACTTGCCAGTGTATTATCCTGCAATATTCATGCAGCTGCACCACTGGTCCTCTTATATTGGACGTTCAATCATATCATTACTCAAAAATTTGAAAGATTCACTCAAAACGGAAAAAAATATTTCATGAAATTACGCAAGTTTCTTTCATCAATTTTTAATTCAGTAAAATTCAGCAAAAGATCCGTGGAATTCTTAGTTGTTATCTATGTAAGAAAAAAATATTTAGCTATATTAGCTCATGAACAGAAATGATTACATAAAAATAACAGAAATGATTTCACCAACCATAACAAAAAAATAGCACGAATGTTTTATTTTATTTCGAATATAGCTGCCAATCTGTGACTTGCATAAATATACTTCGATGATCTTTGTGTAGATATGATTTCTTATTTTTTTAAAAAATATTCAGAGTTAATGAACAGTCTAACTCTCAAATCTTTTAACCCCCCTAAAAAAATCCCTTGCATTATAAGGACTTATTTTTTCATCGTGTCCTTTAAAGGACTTTTTTGATGTACCAAAACAACTAGTTTCACTGACTTTTTTAAAATATTTGAGGGTTTCATTCACTTTTAAATACTGTTTACCAAGTTAAGCTTATATGAAACTTGATGATGAACATTCAGTCAAATTCACCAACTTTCTGAGTTTCTATATAAAGCGCAAGCCTCATGAGATTCAAATTTTTGAGTTTCCTTTAACCAGTTACTGAATCAGTTAGTTACGTATGCAGATTTGGCAAATCTTTTATTAAGATTTGAAAACGATCTTAACAAATGATTTGCCAAATCTGCATATGTAATTAACTGATTCAGTAACTGGTTAAAGGCAGCTCGAAAACAAAACATTCTATTTAATGAAGGATTTTATTCTAACCATCTGCAAGCATTGTGCCACTTTCTTTTCCTAAACTTATAATTTCTTTTATTGATTGGAAAAACAAAAAATTCAAGTTGAGAAGAGCATAAAGTTACATTTCTTTCGACTTTTTGAGCATCATTAGCAGTTTTATTTTAACAAGTTACAGAAAAAACTATAAAAAACTTATTTAAGAGTCGTGGAATGGCATAATTTTAAGTACTTAATCATTCGTCCTCACTTAAATGATCTCATAGTGGATTTCCTCCAAAGATTCTGCTAAAAACATTAACATTCTCAACAATTTTAGAAAATTTAGCAGAAAAATTCTGTATCATCAAATGAGGATTTTTAGAGCTTGTAATTGATGAAGTCAAAGGGGAAAAACACTTTTTAATATAAATGAATGATGTAGCAAAATTATATTCCGCATTAACTTTTCTTAGAAATAGGGAAAGAAAATTTTTCCTTGCTAATAAGGATTAAGAGCTAGTTCATACCCATGTCGACAAGTAGCTTAATGACATCGAACACCCTGATATCACTTATTGTTAGAAAATCATTCTATTTTTTTATACAATCGTTAGGTAAGTGTGCATATCTGGAATATTTAATAAAAGTGAATTAAGCTAAAAACAATAATTATTGTGATTGAAATGTCAAAATCATTTTATCTCCCATTTCAAATCAATTATTTCTTTAATTTAACCACCAAAATATTGGTTCCTCACGTCCCCTGTTGTCTGCCTGAAAGAAAATAAGTATATTACTCCTATTGTTACATTAAAAATTAAATTCACAATGCTGATTTAATATTTTCTAGTGATACCTATTATTTTTGCATGTAAACTTAAATTATGGATCAAAATAATTCAATGGATTTAAATATAAAATTTTAAATTGAAGAGAAAGAAAAACTTTTTAAATTGAACAATATGGTCTTCTTCTTCTTTCTAATTTCCATGTCTAGGAATATACTAGACGAGGTTCACGAGTCCATTTACTTTCAGCAAATTAAAAACAAGCGTAGGAGACCTATCCTCAAGAGACCCATGAGTCACAATATTGTAAATAATTAATATTCCTTCAGTTTGATATTTTTTGAGAAAATTTACATTCATATTCTTCTGTCAAATTAACTCTTATTGGCCAATATTTTACAAGCAATATAGATATAATTTTTATTGCGTAATTAAACACAAAATTTAAAAAAAAAGAAAAGAAAAATTACTTTTTCAAATTTCTATAAAAAATGAATGTAAGCAATTTTCATATTATAATTTAGGAACACTAATGTCCTAAATATTTGGTTTCTGCAATCACCGTTGCAAAAGAAGAAATCGATGATGAGACATTATTTGAGAAAAAAAGGGTGTTTATATGGAATGTCTTTTGTTTCAATACTGATCAATTCTAACTTCTTTTTAATTTTCAGGAGCGCAAAAATGTAAGTACCTCTTCAAGTGTGTTTTTTCTTAAAATTTATTTCTTGAGAATTTTTTCTGCAATGCTTGCTTGGATGCAACTTTCATATATCTGTTTTTTCTACACTTTCATTCCTTAGAAAAGATTCAATACGCGTTTCATAAAACTGTAACTCATCGGAAATATCATCAACTTGCATGTATAAGATTGGGATTCAAAATTTAACCAGGAACACGGAGAAACTGGAGTTACACATCAAAATTTCTATAAAATTTCTAGCAGAAGTCATATTTTTATTGAAACTGAGCTTATTATATGAATAACCCGAAGAATTATTCAGAATAATTATTATCCTTGGTTATATCAATCATAGGTAAGACCCTTTGAAATTACAATTAAAACACCGTATAATGAAAACATCAAAAACAAAAAATATCACGCATGGGCACTATTTATCCTAATTGGGGTCAGGGGCAAAAACTTCTTTGTGGACCCCTTCTGCTACACAACAACAAACTTTTTATTTGATTTAGCAAACGATTCTATTTTATTCACAACGTGAAAAACTTTTCTCCAATAAGTGACACTTTCGATCTAGCGTCCTGCGTCAACTGCCTCGTAAGCCCCGGCCTTAATCAGCCTCTAATAACAAGTATTTCAGGCTTCTTGTAACAAAACGAGCTAGTGGAAATGATACACCTTCTATTGAAATATATAAGTACTAAAGACTATTTTTCAATGAATTAAAAATACCGGCAAATGAAAACAAGGAATTAGAAAATAATGTCCATACCGTATTAGCAATTCCTACCCCATACGTAGTACAGACAAACCACAATCAAGGGGTTAATCGTAAAATAATTAGCTCTTGCTTTGTCACCGGTGCCTTGCGAGACATTTCTAAAATTTTCTTGAGAACTGAGTTTCGCTCGGAAAGCCTATTTTGTGAGGTTTTCTGACGTTTTGTCGGCGTGATTTCTGGAGAATTCTTCGTCGTTTTCCTCTGGCTTAAAGGATACAACGATCTCTCGCCAGTGTCCTCGAAATCCTGTTTATATTCAGCTCAATGTTTGAGACTAAATATTTTGGTGTTGTAAATGAAGAATACTCTTTACTTTATAATATTACTTTCTAGATATTATAATTCAGGAAGGCAAACATTTATATTTTATCTAAGAAGTATAATCCTTATAAGTTCATACTACTGATTAAAAATACCTCTTTACATATTAATTTGAACAAAGCAAAATTTTAAGAGCTTTATTAATTCATATCAAATATACGAGTTCAACTCAATGATCCACCCATTATATGTGTGCCATACTAATATATATTTATATTAAGTATTCCCCTAACCCTCGCCACTGTAACGATCCCAAGTCACCTAGAGAGAGTCGAGGCTGTTGCCCGCTTTCGCCTTACCACTGGACACGACTTTCTGGGCGTCCACTTACACAGACTTAGCCTGGCTGCTGATAATGCCTGCCCGCTCTGTGCCCATGCTAGGATGGATGACGACCATCTGAAGCAGTGCTCTGCACTTGCCCTACATCCAGGTGACGATGTCGTCAGCCGTTGTTGGGAGGCTCGGCGTCAAATAGCCGTAAGGCCAAGAACGGGCAGTGGCTAAAGTATTCTCCTGACGAATACTTTTTAATCATTAATAGTACTGTTTAAAAATCAAAAACTATTAGATACTTTCACTCCAAGAAGAAAACCACTGAGGACGGAAATGGTGGTTGTTGCTGATATGTTTTCTATACGTCCCAGTAGAACTTTTTAGACCTATAGAAATAAATGCATGAATAGAAATGTATTTTTTACCACAAGACTATTTTCATATGCAAATCTAATTTCTTTTTCTCATCATTTTAGTATGCAAACGATTAATACTTATTCAATAAGGGTTACTGTGTACATTTCACCAGATGAATCGTGATTGATATTTATTTTCAATTTCTCTCAAGAAAGTGAACCGACAATTTCGTTCGCGGAGATACAATGACGTCACGTGCAAGTATGTTATCACATTTTGTACACATCTTTTTCGAAGAAAAAGTGTCGAACTTTCTATTTGTATTCCATTATATAAATTTATGATCCTTGCTCTTTTCCTAACCTAAATTAATTACTGCAAAAATGCTTCTATATTTTTTTTAGTCATTAAAATAGCATTTACTTTATTAATTTGAAATAAATATTATCCATTATTTTAGAATTTACTGATCTCTTCAAACAATCTAAGAAAAGAACATAATCTTTGTTTTGAATAATTTCTTCAAAAATGAAAATTATTTTAATACTTCAGTAGAAATTGATTTGAACAGAATTTTCCATGAAATCATTTTTTATTTATCAACATCAATCAATTAATCAATCCTTAAAACACAGACAAGAATATTCTCTGTTGCCATATTCCATATTGCTTAATCCATATTATTTCGAGATTTCTAAAGTGGCGCTGCTGCGCCGAAAGCAAAATTCTAGTTTTCCTTTTGGGTTTTTCCATCGTTTTAAATACGTGCTAGTAGGAGAGACGTTTGTTGCTGTTCGTCGGTGTTTTTTTTTTTTTACCTGGCATGCCAATCATTTTGAAAGTTCATAGTTTTGATGTTATTTTTATTTTTGGATATTCTTTTTAAAATATATCAAGCTTTGCCAATATGTGATTATTCAGTGCCTGATTGCAAGCTTTATTTATGAAAAAATATATAGTTATGCCACAGTTGTGTGCGTGATTGTCTGAATTTTGCTTTGGCATAAAATGGATTTTATGTTTATTTTTATTGTTCCTTGGATTGTGTTGTCGGTTTTGCGGTGTCGGAAATTTGCTAAATATTCGTGTATTCTGTTTTGTATTGTGTTTTTGTGGTCTACTGCAATCGCACATGAAAATCGTGAAAGTCCAGATGAGGAATTTTTATTAAAATCGCATAAGGTTATTGAAGCTGTACCCAATGTTTTGCGCCGAATGCAATCAACGACCAGTTCTGGTCTTCCTGACGGTAAATGATTTTTAATATTTATAATTAATTATATATTTTAAAAACTAATAGATAAGAAATCATTCAATTTAAACACTAAACACAGTTACTATTAATGAAATTTCCTTGCATTTAAATTGATGTGTAAATACTAACAATTATTCTATCGCAGTATTTAAGTAATTTTCTGTCTGTTTCTTGTTATTAATAACATTTTTGTTATATATATATATATATATATATATATATATATATATATATATATATATATATATATATATATATATATATATATATATATATGTTTGTGTATGAAACATATATTTTTGAAGTACAAAATTAAGTATATTTAAAGTGTTTTTATAAATTTATTTAATACGTATTATATGTGAAACTTGTGTTTTTATAAATAATAATCAAAATTGTACATTTTCAACTCTTAAAAATCTCATCTCATGATATTGTTGCTATTTTGTATTAAATGAAAGACAAACTGCAAAAACTTAAATGTTTAACACATTCACTGTAATTGTTCGATTTAATTATACTTTGACTTATATCATACATCTTACTCAGCAAGATCAAATGTAAATTTTTTATTTAAATTCATTTTTTACTTTTTGATAAATAAAGGTTAAGATATCTTTAAGAAAGCAATTAAGCTATTTAGTTTTAATGCATTATTATACAGGAGTTCAATTTTTTTTTTTATATTAATTCTATTATAATCAAATATTAGAATTAATATAAGATATTATTTATTAGACATTTTCTCTAATGATAAAAAATTTATTTTTAATATTTTAATATACAAGAATATTTATCGGGGAAATATTAGCATTAAGGTAATTAAATATTTTATTTATTGGAATTATCTCTTTACATTTTAATGATCTTGTAAAAATAACAAAGTTCTATTATTTGGTTGACTGAATATATTTAAAAAAAAATGATATTTGGTGTAATGTTACATTATTCTTAACTAATAGAAAAGTACTTAATTTTATTTTATTATTTTTTCTTAATGTCGATAAATATTTTGACATTATAAAACTAATTTTATTTTATTTTTATTATTTTCTTAATGTGTTTTTGAAAAGCCTATTATTGGGAATATTTGGTGGTATTCTAAAATTCATTATCTTGGAATCTCCAAACTGTAAAACAATAAAAATTGGAAACTTTAGAAATGATTTTATTTATATTAAAATATGATAAATTAAGTTCTATAATACTAATATTATCTAAAATGGCTGCAAGTTATTATTGTTAGATTTATTATTTGATAATAATTATATTTTATTAGAGTTATGCCATTATTTTGTCCAAATCAGTATCAATGCCTAGGTGTTGTGAAAATCACTATTCTGTTTCTATTTGCAAATGTTATATTGATGCTGTATGGTGATCAACCTAACTGCCTAAGTCTGTTGTTAGGTATTTTATCATCCACTGCATATAAATTGCCTTCTGAGATGACTTTTTGTAGATACTGAACAGTATTTACATGTTGCAAGCTTAGAAACCCAAGAAACTTGCAAACATCTATCTTCTATTACTCAAATATGGCTCGGATCAAACCAAGGACCTGAAGGAAATCAAGGATGATCTGAAAAGTGATGTCCTTCAGATCACAAGGTCCTTGGTTTGATCCCAGCCAGAATGATGTCTCTTGGCTACAGTGAGCCCTTCTTAATATGCCTTTGCTAAGATCTAACTATGTTCTAACAGAATGTCTGGATTTTGTCTCAGCCACTGACAGATGAGTGTTGTCTTTCAACTTTGCATGGCTATCTGCCAAAATATGTAATCATATTTCTTCGTATGCTACATTTGAATATTGCCCAATGTCTATAAAAATCCTTTTAAGATAATTTAATGCTAAAGCATTATAATACCCATATGATGCTAATGCTTTTGAATAAGCAGTGCTGAATGCAACTTTCTGAAGATTACAAATATTTATAAACCTAGTTGTTTACATATTTAGATAAGATACTGGTGTATTTTAAATAGAATTTCAAAAACAAGGCATTACTTTCCCATTATTACATCCATAACAAGAAAGAAAATTTGTATATTGTTGTAAATATTTCATTTGTGTCGTGTATTGTTTTAAAAGGTTTACATTTTTAGAAACAATTAAAAAAAATGATACAAACATTTTATTTACATTTTATAAATTAAATAATTATCTCTTATTGTCAAAATATATGTAAACACGAATATTTATTACTGGCGCAAACTGCTTAACAATCACATTTATGATTGATTGTTTAAGTATAATGTAATAGCACCTTTTTTTTTCAATGAAACAATATAAAGCAAAACAAGTTTCCAAGAGTAAGTAACATCTTATTAAGAAAATTAGCTGTTTTTTACTCCTGGTAACTTGTAATCGTAACGCTCCTTTTAACAGACAAAATTATGACTAAAACATCTTTTGTTCCAATTTGCTTTATCTTTGTTTATCACTTTTCAATCAATTTTTGCTCAAAAATAATTAAAAAAAAAAACCATTCATTTGGATATATTTAATTTACAATAAAATTTTGAGCTATTAAAACTATCTACATTGTATTATTTTTACTTCTCCGTAAGAAACATGCTATTTGTTTAGGATTATAAATGGGGGTAATATAAAAAAGCACCAACAAGGCTTGTGCTATCAAGCTATCTATTAGTCAGTATCTAATGTATCTGTGTGGAAGATAGCAATTATCTTCAGTTTTAGGTTTTATCTTATTTTTATTACCTTATTTTATAGTTTTAAGTATCTTTTTGTTAAAAGATACTTAAAATATCTTTTTGTTAAAAGATACTTATGAAAAAATTAAGGTTTGTTTATTCATTAAAATTATGTATAAATATAGGCTTTATCTTTTTAACAGGAAAATTCACTTTATGTATTTTATGATAAGAATATTTATGTATTCATTGATGACACTATATCTGTTTTGATTTTATCAAATTGAAAGATAAAAATAAATTCTTTATCGGTAAGCTACAAAGATAACAACAAAGTAGATAACTTTTAAGTATAATAAATTGAATTAAAATTAATTTTAGCTTATGTTTCTGTATAAATTTTGTTCAAACAAAATACGTTATGGCAAGTTACTTATATCAACTGGAATTACAGTTTATTTAAAATTGTTCTCAGAAACTATATATATATATATATATATATATATATATATATATATATATATATATATATATATACACATACATACATATTTATATATACATTTATACATATATATATATATACATATATATACATATAGATATATATATACATATATATATATATGTATATATACATATATATATATACATATATATATATATATATATATATATATATATATACATATATATATATATATATATATATATATATATATATATATATATATATATATATATATATATATATATATATATATACATATATATATACATACACTGGCTTAACCTTATTACAAAATAACTTTATATCTTAACTGATTTATTACCAATGTAGAAAATAAAATTAGTGAATAAAGCTTAAAATATTTATAGAAGTATGTAAACATATAAGGTATATAATTTTTATTGAAGGACTTGTGCATCATTATATAAGGAGTTACTACTTGAAAGTTAATATTAGATAAATTTAATGTTTTGAATAATTAAAATACTATATTTTGAATGAATTGAAGTCAAGCATATATTATAAAGTAAAATGTAATAAAAGTTTTTTTGTTGTATCCATTACTACATTTATGTTTATAAAATTTTATATGTATTTGTTAAATTTATATAATTTATGAAATTAAAAATGCATTTCTGCTCAAAAACACCCATATTGCAATGCTTTTGTATTTGTTAATATAGTAATAGGAAAATTACAAATTTTATTAGTTTTGTTCTTGAATTTTACTTGACTCAAAAATTATTGCTTATTATATCTGCTCCAGTGTTTATTTTGAAATGTTTTGGTTCGAATCAAAATATTATTAACATTTCTGACAACATTTTGATTAAATGTTTTATCTAATAACATTTCATCAAAATGTCGTTGAAATTAATTCTAATTTCAATATCTAACAGCATTTTGATTTCATATAGTTTTAACTGAGTTAATGAAACTATTTATTTTAGTCTTGAGCAATATCATACCTAAAAATACATACTTCAAATATGTTTATCAAATTTAATTAAAAAAATTAATAAGTAAAATCCTACAAGTTTGTACAGGTGTAGTGCAATTTAAAATTTATATACTAAGCATTATCATGCCAACCAAAATTTACTTCACATCGTACAATGCACAATTTTCGACATCCAGTTCACACTCAAATTCTAATTTTAACCATTGCAAATTTTTATTGGTGTGCTTTTAAGGACGTCAAATTTCAAAATTGTAAATATTTCATATAATTACTTATTACAGAAGTATTGCAAAATTAATATCTAGAAACTAATTTCATCGATTATATATTGCAAAACAAATATGAAATAATTAAATATCATGCAGCCTAGATCAAGAGACATCCGGATAATAAAATAAAATTAATAACGCTAATAACACATTTTTATGAAAACTCAAATTTTAATTAACCAAGCAGTGATGGTCACCTAATTAAAACATCAGTGTAAGTATGACCTACCCTGGAAAGAACCAAACAATGATGCTAAATCAATGATGTAAATAACATACATTTTTATGAAAATACCAATTTTAATCAACCAAGCGGTGGAACCCACCTTAGAAAAACATTAGTATAAGCACTATCTGCCCATGAGAGAAAACAAGGAATTAAGCTAAATTAGTAACATAAACAACATATTTTTATGAAAACTCATCAGAGAACTTTTGCGCAAAGAGCAATCAAGCTATTTCTTTTACCTATGAAATGGATATCATTTGGTGAATTAGAAAAGCTGCTATTGAGCTCTTATTTCATTTGAGAACACAACTGGAAAGTGAAGTCCATCTATTAATGAAGACAAAAATAAAATTAAGATTATAACTAATAAAAAAAATTGACTCAGCACCTCTGGCGATCAATGACTACATAGTTGAGAATGTTAAATATGTAAGCATAATAATTGCAAGCTGCAATGATCCAAAAATTGTAATTAAAAGTAGACTAACTATAATCATTAGGTATTTCTATGGTAATTAGAAACCAGCTAAAATATAAATTCAACAGTTCTAAAATAAAAAATTGATAAAGGCTGATAAGACCTATTGTCCTATGTAGGAGTGAATGTTTAGCACTGAATGAAGCAAATATTTGAAAGAAAAATTTTACGAAATATTTTTAGACTAATTACTTAAAATAGTTTATTGGAAAATTGCCTATAAACTCAAAATATATTTAAAAATAATAAGGGGAACTCAACATCGTGAATGTGGCAGTATATCTCACATTATGTGACTGCCCCACATATTTATATTTGATTAATTATTTCCCACAAAATGTCCCCTTTTCAATTTTGGAGGATAAACAAAAAGGCAGACCATAACTAAATGGTAGGACGATGCAGAAAAAAATTTAACAAAAAAATGGAAGACTTTTGAAGATAGTTGAGAAAAAATTGGCAAGATAGCTAGTGAAGATGTATGTATGTGTAATGTTATTCATTTATAAATATGCTTTAGATTCTCCATGTAAGCAATTTCTTCTTATTTCTTAATTAATAATATGTAATATAGCATGAGGTTTGAAAAAGGACTTGATTGCAAGATATATAAACTGATAAATCTGCTTATGTTGAAAGCAAATTAGAAATTTAACAGCTCATTAAATAGTAAAATGAATTAATATATGAAGTGATAATATAATATCCATGTTATCTAAACATAGCACCAAAGTAGAAGTTGCTCTTAGTAAGATAAAGTTAAATTTATTTTAAGAAGTTGCATAACAAGTAGTTTAATGAATTTATTAGCTCTCATGACAAAATACATGGATTTATTTAACTGAAATTTAGTTTTTTCCTATGAGAAGTTAAATAATGTGTAGTAGTTCAAAAATATGCATTTAGATTATTAATTTATTTAAAATTAAAAGCTGGAATGTATAATACTAATCCATTATGTATGATACTAATCATCTTAAAATGATGAAATAATTTGTTTCATTTGCTTGAGTTCAAAAGGAATTAGCATTCAATAACTGTGTTAATCAAGTTGACTTTATTATTTTGAGCTTTACCAAATCAAAAATTGCATATGGTATATAAATGAACGCTTAAATCAAATTCATGTGTGTTCATAGTTATATTTAATGTAATTGCATTGATTATATTGGAAAAGATTTTTGTTACCAAATTATTCTAAAACAAATGTAACTAATCTGCTTTAATTTATATGTTATCCTTATATTTTCTTATTGTTTTTATATTTAAAAATAAGAATGAATATCTCTTGCTCAGTCATTTCAATTTATGCATATTTATTTTTTTCCCTTTATGTAAACAGTTAAATTTAATAATAGCACAACTAACTTAAAATTGCTATTAGTTTTTTTATTTTTTTAGTGATAGCATTTTAGCTCTTATCTTGCAAAATATTTGTTTCATTTTCTATCCTTCATTTCAGCAATTAATGCATTCGGTTCTCACATCAGGTTCAGATATTTAGTGATTCTGATTTTTTGTTTTATTTCAGTAATTGTTGAATTACCTTTTATTCTGCAAAATATATGAATGGGGATCTGTGCTTATTCATTGCAAAACCATTTCAATCACGTTTTATTTATTTTGGCAATAAGTAAAATTTTATTAAAATGGTTTATATTCAATGAAATTTACTTTTGAAAGGCTGTGCATAATCAAATACATTTAAAATAATTAGCAAATATATTTGTCATTCTTTAAGGTAGATCAATTAATTTATTGATTATTAAAATATTTTAATCATACCTTTGCTATATAATCTAAGTAATATATGAAATATTTTTAATTGTTAAAGTCTTTTAAATATTTTTTAATAAAACTTTTAATGTTTGTTTGAGATTATTCAACTTTTTAAATATTTTTCTTTAGTGGAAGCTTTAGATAAATACCTTAAAGATATATTCCAGTTATTGTGGCAAATTATAATCGTTTTAATTTTGTACTTTAGGCTTCATATTTGTTTTTTCCTCATTGTGAAAATAATCTTTGACTTAACGTAAGTATCCTGCTATAAAAAGATTGGCGAGATTCTTCTTGGCTAACTGATTAAAATATGAAGGGAATCACATTAAAAGATACTAAAATTTTGAAAATATTACTTTGTTTGACTATAATCGAGATTTTGTGAACTTCCCGTGTTAAATGTACTTTTAAAGGACGTTCTTAAGATGGGATCACTGTTTGCATTTTGATTGATGAAGTTTAGTCCTGTTCATTTCATTTTATTTTATTTTATTCCTAACTGCATGAAAAGCTTCATAATATGCATTTATTTTAAGATGTGTAACTGTTAATATTTTTTCGGTATATTGAAACATCGATGTGAGAATCAGTAATATTTTATTGGATTCTGGATTTGTTAGAATCTAAAATGATCCTCTGGTATATGAATGCTCACATTCTTTTTAGAACACAGTGTTAGGTACACTCTAAGTATAATGATTTCGAACTTTTACCTGTAAACATCTTCATAAATCTTTTGTAAATTTGGTTCATATTGAACTATACAAAGTAAAAGTGTACCAGGTTTAATTTAATTATAAAAAAATATGCGCACGATTTCAAAAAGCGAATATTGGTTCTCACATTATTTGTTGTACTAACAATAGGAAAGCAAAACTTTCAGTTAAAATTGCATTATTTTTTTTAAACAGATTGTGTTTAGTTTGTGTAGAATTCACTCATTATTGATTCAAAAAGCTTGTTAATATTTTTAATGACAATACATTGATTTTTTTATGATTTACTTATTTAAATGAACCTCCAAAAATTTTTCTTTTATTATATAAACTTATTTAAATAAATATAATTTGTGCTTCTTACCATTACTTGTGATGTTTCAAAATATGATTGATACGTTATTTTGATTTTAATCTAAACTTTTATACAACTTCGTACCGTAATTCAGCATTACTTTTGTTATGAAGAGTCGCAGGGTATTTGAATCATCCCTGAACAGAATTTTTCAATTTATGTATTTCACATAGTTTTTATCACTTGAAAGTGATAATTGGAAAATCATGCGAAATTTTATACGCAGTTTTTAAGTACATAAACTTTATGGAACATTTTTTTCAGATATCTTTGCTGATATCTAAAAGCTCAGTTTTTAAGTAGATCCAATTATATAACTTTGTTAAAATTAGAGAATCTACATTTGTCTTTGCGTACTTTACGTAGAATTAAATTTTTGTAAAAAATATCGTAGGTTATCATTAGGTGTTAACAGTTTTAATTATGTGTTCAGCCTTTTCTTTTTCACTGCAGAGATAGCAATGTGATTCAATCAAGTTTTAATTTTCTTTTCCTAACTGAAGGAATTTATTTTTCCTGTTTAAAATAAATTATTTTAAATAATAATTAGAAGAAGAATAAGTGATTATTTTTTTACGAATGTACAAAATTTGAAAATTTCTTTTTCTTTTGCACTGAATTTCATAATGCTCTAAGAAAGTGAATCAAATGCACAGTCAGAATTAATAAATACTTCTGAAAATGAATGTCACACTCGATTGTATAAATAAATATTTTTGCAACCTTCATTACCTCATAATTTTTTTTTCACTGTAATGTGTATAAATTATGTTGATGTAACTGTAAAGTAAATTTTGCGTGCAAAATTCACGATTGCGTTCAGAGCATTTTTTTGCTTGTTAGCGAGTGCATGCAAAAGGGCGTTGAAATTCAATCCATTTATTTTTTTTATATCCAAATTTCGTATTGGGCCATCCTGTTATAAAATTTTACATGGAGTATTTGGAATCCCCAGCAATTATTGCGTATTTTAATATTTACAAATAAGGTTCACATATTTTCATTTATATATAAAGAGAAAGATTGCTTCGGCGAGTTTTCACATCAATATTAGAGCAATGTTATTCATATTCATTACTTTTTTTATTAAAATAAAAATACATACTTTGCCGTCGACATCATAACAGTTTTCAATTTATCTACATTTTCTCATGAATTGTAATGTACTGATCAATTTGAATCATAGCAAAAGATGTTTTTAATAATATAAAAGGCAAATTTGGGAATTTGATTTTGTTAAATATCACATTGAAACATCTGGTGGATACATTATAAAACTTTCTGATTTTAAGTATGTATCTACAACTAACTAAACTAGGGAAAAATCAGCATTTCTCCTTATACCCCCGATTATAACTGTTCAAAGATTATAATATAAATCTTATTGCATGAGAATATTTCGTATTTTCTTATTAAATAATTTAAACAACCTTATTGTTTATTAATCATCTTTATGATTGAACTTTTAAAAAAGGCAAACTATTATTTTTTGGAATATGCTTGTTTGTATTCCTTTAGAAACAAAAAAGAAATTTTTTTTTCAAAATACTTTTCGCATTACTAGTGAAGTGTTGTGGGAAGACAGGAAAGGTATCCTCTTTACAATTTCAGATTCTGGTTCTTTTCTTATTTGGTGCGTGTTTGTTTGGCATTTTGTGTTCCCTCAAATCGGTTTTTGTTGGCTCTGTGCTAGGTTCTATTTTAGACGTATTTCGCACTGTTCTTTTTCGCTTTATTAATCTTACCTGAAATAATAGTCAGCACCCATAAAATTTTAGTGGAACATTGCACTCTCGCGGAAAACTAATTATAATTTTTATGTCTTGTGCAAGTTTCTTTAAATTTTTTTTGAGGAATTTTTTTTATTTGATGAATTTGTTATCAAATAAAAAATATAATTATTAGTTTTAAAAAATCGTATGCTTTTTAAACTTTTCTCAATACCAATAAAAAGATTTTTCCTACGATGATTTTCCACTTATAAACAGCTGTTTTGTGAATTTTGATTGAGATGACATCTTTAATAGTTTAAGACAATGCTCATGATTTCAAAAATAATTTTTTATAATTGTGTTTTTCAATATTTTTTTCCAATACTGAAATACTAGAAGCCTACTTTTTCTTAATTTCAATTGAAGAAATTTTTGTTAATTGAGATTTTGGATTTCCTTGGGTAAATTTTATTAAATAATCTATAATGTTAAAATTTCATTTATTTGATGAAAAAAATCGATTGAAAAATCGTTTGCATAACAAACCATCTTATAAGTTTTATCGTGATCGTTTAAAAAAATATCGTTTGCTGAAAGGCGAATAAAACACTGGATGTGAGAACAATTCAGAAGTATTCGTATGTAAATCATATCGTATTTTTTATTTTATACATTTTTCTATTGTGAAAATTGCAGTGAATCATAAAAAGACATGCGTGAATTAACAAATATCCTATTCAAAGAGGACATCAACCATGTTTAGTAGTTCTTTGTAAATCGTTATTGAATTTTGAATTACGTTTTATGCATGTTTAAAATCACAGCTGCAAGAATAGTAAAATTCTTCAAAAAATGTGGTTTTGGTACAGTTAGAGAATCCATTATGCCAATATTAATGTTGACATTTCTTTGTTTCTTGTGTGTTATTAAATGTTATATATATATATATATATATATATATATATATATATATATATATATATATATATATATATATATATATATATATATAGCATGTATTAAATGCCTATCTCATTTAAAATAGCATCCCAACGAAAGACTCATATTTTAAGTGGTTATTTTGGATGTATATAAGCATATATTGTGCAATGTATGCCAAATTTTAATAATTTTATGTTTAAATGCAATTTATGTGGCAAATTTTATATTTCAGAATAATTATTCTTTATTAAATTCGTTGATTCAATTCCCATTAAAGGGTGAATGTATGATGTAATTCAAAAATACTTTAAACTTTCCGAATTAGCTGGTCGAATTAGTCTTCATGCATAAAATGATTGTAGAGCGATAAGCAAATCAAAATCTTCATCTTGTTCATCTAATTTAAATTTATTAACAAGCTTATATTTCTCAACGATATTTAGGTTCGAATTTGAAGATTACAAACCATTCTACCTTAAATGAATTTTTTTAAAAATTGAATAAATATTGCAAGCGATTAAAAACTTAAATTTTTAATATATCGTCGAAATAAAACATTTTCCTTTGTTAATTTTCTATATTTTTAGCCCTATATGTTGATTATTTTAGATTTTAAATTTTGACCCACTATAAATACTTAATTTTATTTTTTCAGTTTACAGTCATTTTAAATACCAAACATTTTGTGGAATATGCCAACTTTGCAACCGAATAATTTACGCTATGGTCATTGGTTTAATATGTTCTATTCCTTTCTCTTGTATGTACACTTACCACCGAAAAAATCTGTGTACAAGCCATTAATGCTTGGTGTTTATGTAGCGATTCATAAGTGAGAATTAAATTTTTATTATTAAACAATAGCATTTTAGATACCTCAAGTAAAACATATTTTAATAGCAGTTAGTAACAATCATTTAAAATCAAAATTATAAAAAAATATGCGTAAATTAAAAAATAAAAATCACATACACCAAAAATCAGCGTACATTTACAAAAATGTTGAAATTAATCCTGGTTTTCGGAAATTTAATACTTGGTTACATAGCCTTTTCTTTTTAAAATTACTCTCAGTCCATTTGCCATCGATTGAATAAGTTTTGACGTCTCCTAAGAAGTTATTTTTTCCTATTCTTCTTTCATAACAGATTTTAGCATTTCTTTGGATGTTATGTGATGTTCTCTTATTCTTCGTTCAAGCAAATCCCACAAATGTTCAATGGGATTTAGGTCTGGGGACTGAGGAGATGTATGCAGTTGGTTTGCCACATGATACAGAAGCCATAACTGCACATATGTGTGCCGTATGCTTTGAATCATTGTTTTGCTGCACGAAATAATCTGCATTCAATCCAAGTTTGCGAGCACTTTGCTTAAGATTTCTTTTTAATGTGTTCAAGTAATCAATTTTATTCATTGTCGGTTCAATAAACTCCATGTTACTTACTACACTGTTCCCCATACACTCTCAAACCATAACACCTCCTCCTCCATGTTTGCCAGTCGGAAGTTGCTTTTCTTTCTTTCTTGAGTTCTATACCAGGTTTCTCCTAGACATTACTTCCTTTTATTCCGAAAATGCAAACTCTGCAAAAAATTACTTTGTTTATGAGTCTTATCCAAATGTTCTTTAGCAAACGCAATTCTTTTTGCTCTATTATTGGTGAAATGTATGGTGTCTTCCTTGCACGAAAATCATGCTTTTTCAATACTCTTCGAATTGTAGTCGAACTAACATTTTCTTGGAATCTCTTAGCAACACTTTTTGCTATTTTTAATGTTGACTATCGAGGATTTTTTTTTTTTTTTTTTTTTTTTTTTTACAGATTGAATTACAAAGCGGGTTTGTCAATGCAATTGTACGGCCAATTCTCGGTTTTGATGTTAAAAGGCCTGTTGATTTGTAGTTGTTAATAACTTTTTGGATCGAGGAATGTTTTCTATTAACTGTCTCAGCTATTGCTCTGAGTGATTTCCCAGACTTTCAAAGATTTACTATAATCTTTCTTTCATCAAAACTTATCGCTCTTTTACCTGTCATGTTTTCTAGAACAAACTCTACAGCAAAAATCGAACCCCAGACTTGAGTTCAGACTTACTTCAAAATCGTACTTTGAAAAAATAAGTGTACAAAAAATGATAGGTGAATGCTATTTTTTTAAGTATACGCTGATTTTTGGAGGGGCCTTTAAATGTCATTTAGCGAGTATTTTTAATCTTTGGGACGAGTTGGGGCTTATTTGTTTTGTTTGTTGAAATATATGAGTTTAATGAATGAATTGGAAGGGTATTGCTTTTTTAACATATGATATTAATGGATATTTTAGCGTGAATAAAGAAGAATGTTCTCTGTAAGCAGACTTTCGGCGGAATGTGAATATAATAGATAGGAATTCATTTCAAACCGTAAGTTTCGATTAAATTATCCTCATGTACAAAAATTGGGCACTTAGTAACCATATGAAATAAATTTTTAATTAAAATGTTTTCTTCACGTCCAATAACTTCGATATCGAGATTAATCTCAATGCAGATTAAAAAGAAAATGCAGAACTTTATCTAAGATTTATGACTGCATTTTAGAAATTCAAATTTAAATATTTAAAAATGAACAATATACGGTTGAGATTCTGCTTTAATATATATATATATATATATATATATATATATATATATATATATATATATATATATATATATATATATATATATATATTAAAAAAAATCAAGCATGTTCATCAGTCTGTATATTATGCTGTAAGTTTGGGGTATTTGGATGATGAATGAATTAAAGCATATTCAAAATTTTAAAATATTTCGTTTATTTACTGATAATTTCAAAAAAAGTGTTTTCAGTTGGTTTAGTTCTGTTCCTGGCAACTATTTAAACTGATAATCGACGAAGAATGAATCCTGGATGTTCCTTTGCCATAAAGTTATATAAATATTGAAACTGATCGAAGCTTATTCTTGGTATTCCACAAATGCGGAATTTGCTTCCATAACATGTCCTAAACAAGTTTAATGTCCAAAACAAGCAAGATCTGATGACTTGACAGGTTCTGGAAGAACACGATATCCTTTTAAACATTATTACGCGAGTCACAGTTTGAGACTGAATTTTGAGAAATAGTATTCTATCCCAGGAGACATGTAATGGCAGCTTTCATACGTAGCGACATCCTCTACAGATGGCATACATTATTTCTATTACTTCTGTGAATTACCAAAATATGTCGAGTTTCTATTGGTGTACACATAGCTGCTTTCGCGATGGGTTGATTTTATCATTTACTTCGGACGGTCCTGAACTCTTGACACATAGAATGTTACAAAGCATGTAAACTGTGTTCCTTCTCTAATTCACTGCTGCTATGGCAATGCAGCTGCTTAATTTGCTTTACACCCCGGTGAAAGTTTCGGTATCATTATGGAATATCAGTAAGAACAAACGGAAAAGCCATGTTATAGAGTTTCTTTGGCATGGTTAAGTGATAAAAAATTAAAAGCACACTCGTGGAGCGACTGTGTAAAAGTTAATTCTTGATTAATCTTCAAATTTATGATGGAGTAGTAAAAAATATTGCTGCCGATTGGTAAAGTATGAATCACAATTTCGCCAGTTACACATTAATGGCGTGAGATTCAATAATGTTTTGTGTCCATCTCTTGATTGAAGCACTTTGAAAATTAATCTGGTAACACTTCTTAAAACTACGTTCATCACAAGTCACCTGACAGACTGAAACAATTGCATCACTCTTGTACATGCCAAGATGACTTGAGAGAAATAAAAGCATTTGGCGAATTCAAAGTAGCATTCCTTGATCCAGCTGTACCATCGCCATTATTTCTTATCCGCTGAAGATATATGTACCATGAATTTTGCTTACGAATGTATTATGAATCTTGACACAAATTGAATTCTTGAGAACATCGTTAATCTATTACTATTGTATACCAAGAAATTTTAGTGTTTTCTACATTTCAGTTTTATATTTTTTTAATTAAGTTAGTAGATGATAGCTTTTATAAATTTCGCATTCTTGAATTGTTGCGATTTTACGAATTTACTGATTAATTTCCAACATTCTTAGATTTTAATCTTATTTTCTGTTCTTGTTCATTACTCAAAATGTTTTCCTTACGAATGTCATTTTTTAGCATTGGGTTTTCACTGAAGATAAGATGTTAATAATTTTTTCTTACGGAGTAAGAGCTAAGCAAATAATCAGTATACTGCTTTCTTTCAAGACTCTTCTCTAGTTAAATAGTTTTTCGCAAATTTCTGTATAAAGTTTTTTAATGGGATAACAATTATAAACTTCTCGGACATATCTGTCGGATCAATAGCTAAAACAATGGTGATTTAGTGATATTTTTTGCTTTGTCAGTAGTATAGAAAATTTTTTTATGTCATTTAAAATTATTAAATCCTTTTTTTGTGAACTCGTTTTTGCTAGCCATGTACAATAATTAAATTCTACTGTCTTCGATAAAACAAAGTGCTCTTTTAGTACAATCCATTTAATGCTCAATTTCTATTAAAATTGGAATAGCGGAACATGGTGTTTTTTAAATGACGCATTTTATACACTGAGAATAATTAAGGAATAAAAATCAAATATATAAAATTTATTTTAGATTTGGTTTTTATTCCTTTTGCAAACTATTCGTGAGATTTTTCAGTTGTAGAAGCGTGTATTTATTGTATTATTCTTTATTTTGTTATATATTTTATGATTATTTAAAATAAAGGATAATTTAATGAAAAAAAAGATTTTTGTTTAGTTTTTTTTTCAATTACACATTTTGTATGAAATCATTATCAGCCTTCCTAAGTTTTGCGTATTATTTGATTTTACTGTAAACACTTTTTTTAAAATTTTTTAAAAAATTAGAAAAGACTTTAAGAAAGTTAAATTTTTATATTTTAAAATGTACAAGTTTCGAAAGTACATTATGTTGCATACCATGAACTATATATATTATATGCAACATACATGCTGAATGCGTCATTTTTCTGGAATTTAGCGATTAAGAATGCCATTATAAGGCTGAAAAGTGACTTCGTTTAGGTCAAAGATGGGCAAACTTTTTCGGTCGCGGGCCATACATCGAAAAAATAAATAAATAAATAAATAAAAAATAAAGGATGGCGGGCCAAGAAAATTTTTTCTAAAATTTTAAAAACAATATACAAGTTTTACAATTTAAATATGTTAATGAGATAAGTGAAACTTGAATTTCTCTAAATAAGTTCCTTATATTGAAGTTCAAAGTGAGATGTACTGATTCTAAGGAACGTAGCTAAATGCTTACGTGAGTCTATTTCCCAGATGATTTTTCTGAGGCTCATAGTTGAAAACACTTGTTTACACGTGTAAAATGAAGCAAACATAGCACTGATTTTCTGGGCCAGGTGGAGCTTAAAATCCGTTATCTTCTACACGTGAGACCTAAATCACCTATATTGGATTCTCATATGTTTGCTCCTCCAGAAAGAGATGACGCTTCTTGCTCTCAGTTTGCAGTTATAACTAACGAAGAACATCCTCTGTCTACGCTTGAAATTTCCATTGATTTATGCTTTGTGTAAGAAGTAAAAAGATTACCAGCCCTTTGAAAAAATAAATATGTAAGTAATATTAAAACATTGTAGAAAAGGCGATGGATATATAATATATAAATCATATTCTCTTTTAATTTCCGTCGCGCGGAACGGCAAATTAAAATTCTACTCGCGGACCGCATAAAACCTTCCGGCGGGCCGTAGTTTGCCTATCCCCTGTTTTAGGTATTTAATTTATTGGAGTTTCCATTGTTAGTTAAATGTCTACATCAATGATTCTGAACCACTTTGCCGTGGCACTTTTGCGTGCCACCAAATTTTAGAAATGATATTGTAAAAGTTATTGTGCTTTTATTTTTATTACGAGTAAAATAACAGACGTACTATTGTTTTATTACGAGTAAAATAAAAACGTTTCGGTACATGTTTTTTTTTTTTTTTTACATTCAAAATTATTATTATGAATTATTTTACAGAGCGTATTATTGGTGAGTAAACAATTTTTAAACTTATCTTTTTCTTTGTGTGCCACCCAATTCGGAAATCATTAAAAGTGTGCCTTGAAAAAAAATTCAGGAATCACACTGGTCTATGTTATATCAATTTCATGTAGCCATATATATATATAGATAATGTTTTACGTCATTTATGTGTAAGATACAAATATTTCATTGGTACTGGTTGATTTGATTCAATCAGATAGTGAGGTTGAATAAACAGTGTTAATTTAATATGGAACTTTAATTTATCAAATGGTATAAACTGTATCTTTTCCAAGTACTTTAATATTTAATTAAAAGGCAAATATTTGATTGAAATTACACTGTTCTTAAGAATGTGTGAAACCCTAGGGCCTCCATACAATTTTCAATATATTCAATCTTTTTGCGTTGGATAAAATTAGGATTTATTATATGTCTAATAACATTCTCATACATTATGTTAAAGAAATTCATTATTTGTATTAATTTATAGATATATGTTATATTCAAAATCAGATTTATGAAATTTAATTAGGTACTATGGTACAGAAATTATTTGTGTAAAATTGCATTTAAATTTTTTTAATAAAAATCATTTTTTTAATTTTAGAGTTACAAAAATTTTTCCTATGCTTTATTTTACTTTTAGAAAATTATCATTATTGAAATTTATTAGTGAGTTTAGTTTTCAAAGTAACTTCCTTAAGATAAATGGTAATTAGAATATTCTTTTTTTTTAATTTTTTACCAAATAAAATTTATAAAAATGTTACATGCTAGTTACTTAATATTTTGACTTAGAATTGGAATTTAAGAATTTATTTTTGCTTCCATTTTTATACAGTATAAGAAAAAAAATTATTTGTATCATTAACACATTTTTCTCTATTTTCTTATGTATTCCTTAATTCTTGATAAAAATCAAAAATTTCTATTTTCAGTAAGTATTAATTATTTTTTTATTCTAGCAAGATTTTACATTTTGAAATGAAAATATTTTACCACTAGATTAAAAATGTGATTTTGAATGATTGATTTTGAAGGCACATCTTTTATTTATTAGGTGAATTGTTTTCATAATTATAGAATGAAAGTCCTAAAATAATGTGGCTATTGTCAAAAACTCCCTTGAATGTCTTCAGTTATTTATTGGCTTCAAGTGCATTCTTTTCCTATACCCGTAGTTTCTCAATTGCTTATTTATGGCTGATATATTTCGAAACTGATTCAATGCGGGCACTATTTCACGCTATTTTCAAAAGGTACCTTCTTTCTATGTGGCTTTTTTGGATTGCTTTGTTTATGATATTTTGTGGATGAGTTTATTTTATTTTTTTTATTTAAAGTCTGTGTTGAGTGTATGTTTCTTGTGTTTTTATAGTGTGTCATTTGTATTTTTATAATGTTTATTCACAAGCATAAAGATTGGCTTTTCATAATATCTCCTATTAAGTTTCCAAAAAAAAAAAAAAAAAAATACAATTGATAACTAAATTGAGGATTTGGTTTTGCTGTCGCCGTGTGTGTGACCTGTTTTAGAGATATGAAGAGTAATTGTATCAGAACCTGGAGTTTTAATTGGACTCTGAAATGCTACGAACCCTACGACAGAGTTGGTAATCAAACCCACGCATTCGAACCGTGAACGAAAGTTAAAACGTTGATCATTCGGCTGCTGTAACTAGTTGAGGGAAGCAAATCTACATTTATTATTGTAGTTCAAAGGTCGATTTAGTTCACAAAATCAAATTATTGTTAAGATGTTTTATGAATATTACAAGGTAAACAAAAAAGCTCGTACCGTTTTTAATGGCCTATAAGAACATGACCAACAGAAAGTGCACCCTATTGTTAGTTCTCGAAGTAATCACCATCGGCAGCAAGCACCTTTTGCCAACGTGTCTCCAGTGTGCTATTTCCTTCTGATAAAACTCAGGGGTTTTAGACGCAAAAAGTCCTTGAGTGTTTTACGCTAGTCTGCTTCATTGGTGAAGGATTTTCCATGAATGGAAGCGGTGGTAATCTGATGGTGCAAGGTCAGCAGGTGAGTAAGGAGAATGGTAAAATGTCTCCAAACAAAGTCGCTGTATGGTATTTCTGTCATTCGTGTGACATGTGGTCTCGCGTTATCGGGCAAAAACAGTACATCCTTGTGATTTTCTAGTGCTGGCTACTATTGCAATGCCTGTTGCACAGGTTCCAATCAATGTGAGTGCAGGTCCACAGTGACCATTTAGCCGGTTGGGTAGCAGCTCATAGTGAACCACTTGGCGACTAGTCCACCAGACACCACGTTCATCTCCGAGGGACGAATCTCCCGCCCTAAATTTGTGAAACCAGTGTCTTGCCATAATATTCGCAGCACTATTCCCAAACACATGATATATTTGGCTACTTAATGCATTACCCTACAAGCCCAGTAAAGCAAAGAACACCGAACGAGCTCCTTCCACACGTCCATTTCTCTTTGCTACTGTGCGACTTACGATTGATGAATGTGCGCGTTGGAACTGATTTATAATGCCTGATATTCCCACTGTCGACTGACTGTTGTTTCAACCACGTCATACACTCATTTGTATACTTATTCTCACTTCATTCAATGGCTACACGAAAACGGTAAGGATTTCTCGTTTACTTTATATATTGAAGTTATTTTGCCTGAATTTTTTTTATTAATATATTGGAGATTTGTACTTTACTTTTTTAAAATACTTTACTTTTTCATCAAGTGATACAATATAGCTGTTGGAACAGTTGTATAATCGATCTTTGTTATGATTGGCTTTTAGTTTTTGTATTCTGTGGTTTAAAAACCCTAGACATAAGCGTTTATTTGGTTTATTGTTTGATTTCTTTTGATTGTGACTAGTTGGAATATGCATTTTCTTTGGCAGTACTAGTATTTTCTATTACAGGTAAGGTCTGTATGTAGTTTATTTTGGTTTAGTTTTACAAAGAAGGTCTACACCCTTTGTGCTAATTCATTTTCTCCAATTCTAGTACTGTTATTTGGTCTCCTGGTGGTATCATTACGAGATCGCACTTCACTCTCATACAAATGAACTGTTTTCGACGTCATCGAAAGAAAAACATATGTAAAATTAATCTGAATTGTTGACTTAAGAGAATGAATGTTTGTAATAAACTCACTGAAATCTCGGAATTATATCGATTATCTTTTGAAAATTTGACTAATGATGTAAGCAAAAATTCATTTAGAAATATTAGAACTCTTAATTGATAAATTTAGTTATTCTGAAATGAGTTCTTGATAATAAGATTTAAAGATATTGCTACTTATAATATTTATGTAAACATCTTTATAGGTCAAATTAGAATTATGATCTAGATTTATTAATTAAGGAATTTGGATAAGTTCCAGTAATTCATAGTTATTGGTTAAAATTAATAATTAATCGATCGTCAATATATATCCAATAAATTTATAGTCATAGAATAAGTTATTTTGTGTGTGGTGAGATTTAATGAATTTATATCTTTTTTGGTAAGTGAAAAAAAATAGTCATTCAAAGGAAATGCTGAATTTAAGACTGGTTTTAATAATAAAATCACCTGCGTTACTTTTAAAAGAACCAAATGTAAGTACAGTTGAACTCCAATTATCTGAATCACTGATCATCCAAATCGCATTCAGAATTTGAGAAAAAAATAAAGACTGAAAATGAGAAAAAGCGCAAGAAAAGGAAAGGTAAAGGGCGGGAAAAGATGAGAAAGATGTGTTATTTGAGCAATTCAGAAACATTCTTTTGTGTGTGTGTGAAAATTCCTACATGTTCAGAAGTTAGTGCTGAAGATATAAGAGAATGGATTGCATGAGTAATGCATACAGTATTGGTAAACTTAACAGTTAAAAAAAATGAATAAAAAATTTATGAGTCAGGCACTGGATTAATGCATACAGTATTGGTAAACTTAACAGTTAAAAAAAATGAATAAAAAATTTATGAGTCAGGCACTGGATTTCAAATTGCAAATCATGGTAAACAAATTGAAAAGTCGAAGTTAGTGACTTTAATGTCCAAGTTGAAACAGACCTGAAACCATCAGTTGGCGAAGAAGCATTTGCTGGCTTTGAAACAGCTCTGAAGTAGATGGAGCACCAGCCCGAAGTACCATCACATAGCAATTCTTACTGTCAAATGTATGCACGACTTTACTGCTTGAAAATGGGGATGAAAGCAGTGAAATAGCTTACCGAGATGCTCAGCAACGACTTTCATTTACAGTAGTGTACATAAATATTATGTTAATGTTTCATTTACAGTAGTGTACATAAATATTATGTTACATCACTTTTAAGTACCTTAACATGTAAAAATGTTACCGTTTCTTTACACACTAGATTTTTTTTTCCTTAATCAGAATCACACATTAATAAATTATAAATTACCAGTGATAATATGTGAATGAAAGTCGTCATAAAATTGTGTCAAAATAGTTACAAATGCAAATTAGTGAGCCATTTTCTTTTAGAGGAAATTTATAATTACAGGAAAAATTGTTGAAACATTTGTTGTATCTGAATATTGCAAAAATTGAGGCAATTAATGATTGGAGTAGAATTTGAAAATTTATTAATAATATTGATGTTAATTTGATCATAAATTTTTTCATAAAAATATATAACAAAATGGTTTTTATTTTTAGGAAATTTTTTATGTAAATTTTCAATAATTTAAAAAAGAATATACTCATTAGTGTAAGTTGAAGATAACGAATTATAATGTGTTTATTATAAATTTATAATGTTGACCGATGGCGGAGTGGTTAGCGTTCCTGACTCCTGATCTGTGGTTCCCGGCTTCGAATACCGGTTCGGAAATGGACGTTACTTTTTCTCTGCGTTTCTCTAGCCTTTCTTTTGAGATGTATGAATGTGGCCTACCCTATCAATGGGTTTGCGGTGGTATGGCGTGGGTAATGCTACTCGCCTCCGTGACTTAGTTCACAGGTTCCCACTGCTAATGACATATGAGTAGTAGTTTCCGGACTTGTGCTGAAGGATTAGTCCCCAAAAGCCCGCCGTTACTAAAAAAAAATGAATAAATAAATTCAAAACAAGGAATTTTATTTTTGATTACTTTGACAATATTGAATATATTGAAGTAATTGAGGTATATACTTTTGTAAAATTTGGAAAATTGATAAGTTTCATTAATTATATTATTACTTTCATCTCCTTTCTTATAAGAAAAATTATAGTTTTAAAACATTCAAAATACAATTTTGCTCATTTAAGCATTTAAAATTGTGAAATTATATAGTAGTAAGGCTATTATTAAACTGCTTTTTGATCAATAAACGTTTTCTTTTTTCTAGACTAATTTTAGTGTTATTCAAAATGTTAAATTTTTGGACTGATTTTTTTGAAAATAAATTTTTAAATCTTAAGTGTAATTATTTTGACCTATATGTAAAATATATTTTAAATAATATAATGAAATTTATAAATTTTATCGGAAATATTAAAATATAATAAGTTTTTAAAGATAGGAAAGATTAAAATTTAGTTTGGTATTAACACCAACTAATTGCATAAAGGCCAGGCAATAATTGTCTTTTTAAATTTAAATACTATATACTCATGTATATAAATCTTTGCTCCAGTTTGTTAAAAAAAAAAAACAAGTTTTCGTTTGTTTTTAAATGATTTTACTGAAAATGTTATTTTAAATTTATCCACATGTCTCGATATGAAAATTATTCGTATGTAGAATCATACTGTGTATGATTAAATTGCATGCCATTTCTAAAGCATTTAGTTTAACAAATGTAAAATTGAAGAAAAATATCGAAACATTTTGTGAATTGGATTACAAAAATGTGCCTTGCTCGTTTGTACAGGTATTTCTAATCATTCTCTCAACAACTTAATTGTCAGATAAAACTTCATCTTGTAAGGAGAGATATACATGTAACCAAAAGATTAGACATGATTGATATTAAATATATTCAAGCTTTTGCACACAAGTACAGATTCTTCGATTGTTTAAAGTAAAGGGATATTCATCTTCTGTAAAACGAGAAGAATAAATTTTTTGTTCCAGCTTCCTTCGAAAATTAAGGATCATTTTTAAATTGTTTTGAGGGTTAACCTTTTTATTATTTGGCTTACATTGATTTAATGGAGAATGATATTAAAATACACAATAATTTTTATTTATGAATGTGAATGTACAAGCATAAAAAATATTGTTAGTTTATGATATTTTAACTACTACCATAAAGATATAAATAATAAGAATGTCATTAGAATAAAATGCATAAGAATATCATTTAATAAAGAAACCTTGGTTTGGAAATTTTATTACTTTGTTTATTTAAATATTACATCTGTGTGAAATAAGTCCGATTCCAATAAAGCGACTTTGTTTCTTTTTCATATATGTTTTCTGAACAACCTTATATAATTTAAACTTTAATTTCCTAGTTAGTTCAATAACTATTTTATATTATATAATTGAAGAAAATATTTGCCCTGTACTTATCTTTTTCTAAATTTAAATATAAAACAAACTACTACGATTGTAATTTACCCCGTTACCTTTTAAAATCGATTGCGTGTGGGTGGATGCAGACTTAACAATGGTCGATACGGATTTGCTCGTAACTAGGCACAAGTCTGATTGAAAGAAATAAAATTCTATTTCAGTAAGTGCTCCTCTACCCTTCTCCGCATTCTGTCACCAAAATTTAGGTGAATTATGTTCTGTTCGTTTTCAACTTTTTATCGAAACTTATTTGCTGTATTGGAAGTAAATGTCATTTGCAGGCGATATATATATATATACACTTTTTATCATGGTCCCAGATTAGTAAATATAAAAGTTTTACGATCCTAAAATTTTGTTCTTATTGCTTAGGTCACGTATCTGACTGAGCAGCTGTCGCTTCCTCCCTGTCTGATAGCATGAAGAAAAAAGCTCTCATTTCCGAACACTTGTTTTCAGTTAGTTTTCTTTATCGGTCAAAACTTTATTCTTTTCAAGGATAAAACGATTTTATTTGGATCGAGGCGTAGACGAGAAATCGTGTGGATGGGAACATACCATTTGGTGAAATTTGCTAAATTTTATTGGGCAGAATGACAAAATTATTATCAGGAACGCTGAATTCTTTGGTGTGGAAACTAAGCTTGTTTTCACCTGTTGGGTATTTTAAATGTGATTGATACTTAATACTTATCCCTCCAAGAATTTTTCAGTTTATTATCTCTAAACATTACGTGTACTTAGTGTACATACTTAAATTTATTACTTTGTGCATCACAGCTATCTATAATATTGTAATGTTAAGATTCAATTTTGCGAATTGTGACCTGCTATACGTTCGCCTATAAACTGTATATACTCGTTTTTTAGTTGCAGTTAAAACTGTATAATATTTAATGACTTCAAAATTTGTTCAGTTAGCTGTTTTTAATTTTTAGGACTATATAACAACAATTTTCTATTGTTTTGATTTTGATAAATACATCTGTGTATAATGGTAACAAATTAAACCCATTGATTGAATCCGTTTTGAGTTTGATGATAAAATGATTTCAAGTTTATTGAATTTAATGAAATTTGTAAAATACGGACTTTCATTTTAACAAAATTACCATGTCAACATCAGAAAAAAATAAAAATATGCATGACTAGCAAATGAGATTTGTATCTAGAAGTCATTGAAAGTTCCCCAATGGAATTTACAATAACTCCCAGAATACTTCTGAAACTAACTTCTAGATAACTTCTGAGAACGAATTAAACAATTGTCTTGAAATTGTTATTTTTTTTAGTATTTTTAATTGTTTAATTTTATTTTTAATTCAATAATTCTAATACCAGTTTATTAATTATAATTTATACTTTTTTGTATCTTTGTTATCACAAAGCTAATATTGACTTGATATTTTTGAGATTTATTACATGTTTTATCGGATATTTCTTAAAATTGAATGGTATTAATTTTTTTAAGAATTAGAATTCTAAATCTCTGGAAGTTAATTCAGTAAACAATACCATAAATGCTGTGTGAATGGTAAGGAGTAAGCGGGCGAAAGGTACAGAATAGTTTTGTACTAGTAAAAAGAGTAAATTTTCTTTCCCTTATGATAGAGAGTGTAATGCAAGTCTTGGCTGATGTTTGCCAAGTTTAAAAATTTAACTGTTGGTAAAATAATTTATTCTAAACGAAAAATACTTTTAATAATCTTTCTGAAACTTCTCATTTAATACTAAAGTAATGCTGTGATCTGAGTTGTGAAATTAGCTCATCATTTTTTTTAATGGAACAAAAATATTCTTAACATTTAAAAAGCATAAGTCTTTATATATTTATATTTAATGAGCAATTTGAATAGCATTAATTTTATAATAGATTGCTTAAAATACATCCATTTTTCAAATAAATGTTATTGATATCGACTTTAAGAAAATTTCTAGTAATTTTACATATAAAATCAATTTGTTTTAAAGTTAAAAAAAAAAAAAATAAACAAACATATAATTGCAATTATTTTGACGAGAGTATCAATATAAATTTAAATCCTAAATAAAAATGTCATTTTTTTTAAAAATAAAGCTGTTTTCACATAAAAATGTTTTAAAAAGCAAGATGATAGTTTAAATTGTAGTGTAGTAAAATAACATGAATTATATATATATATATATATATATATATATATATATATAAGATAAAATATGAAAAATATGAAATTGGAAAAACAGTGAAATATCAATAAAATAAAACATGAAAAATATGGAGAAGCACTGAAATATATGAAACAGATGAAAAGAAGAATACATAGGGGCCACGTCTTCATCAGGAGGGAGATGGCCAGCTATGCTAAAAGAAAGAACACTCTTTTCTGACATGCTCGAAGGACAAATGTCTAAAGATCTTCGAGCAATTCCCCCAAAGAGTTATATATATATGTATGTATAATTAAAAATGCATATAAACTGGTATAAATATTGTTTGCACAAATGATTTACAAAAATAAAACAGCTAATTTATTCACCCTCTGTATAGGTTAGTAAAAACTATTTCTTGAGTAAAATTTAGTTATTTAATATTGTTTCCTGGAATGCGATACTTTAATTTATGCATCACAGAAATATTTCAACTAAAAATAATTTTTTCTTTTTAAATTTAAATATTTTTATCTTAAATTGTTATCAGCAGTTTAAGACTGTATAGTTTACTTTCTCATCAACTTTAGAAAGAAAAAAATCACTTGCTGAACACCAATGCGAATTAAGTCATACAAATGAGTAAATTTATCAACTGTCAAAGATTACTTCAAAAAAGCCACAAAATGTTTACGAAATTCGACTTAAAAACAACAAGAATAAATTCGCTTATAATAAATTGTAACCATATTTTTACTTTATTCTTCTCCCAAGTAACGATCAATAAAACAAGTTGTGCACTTCCACTTGTCTTCCTATTTGGCTGTAGAAGGTTCTATATTAGATATTATATATGAAACGATTTGGCGCTTAAATATTGAAAAACCATTGAAAGTAAGACTGAAAAATTCAGTTGTTTTATTTATTTTTTTAAATTAAATGTAGAAAATAGTATATTTTCCAAAATGGTTTAAATATATTTCGTAGTTTTAAATCGAGAGTATTTTTCTCTTTTCTCTAGTAACTCCAGTCTACATTTTTCTTTAATTTCCCCTCAAATATTTTTACAATTTATTTCAAACGTAAAGAGCATACAAATCATTTGCAGCCATTGGAAGAGTGCTTAGACTCTTGAAACCGGTTTCTTTTTACAATGCCAATTCTTTAAAGAAAATCCTTCAATTACTTTAAAGAAAAGGAAATCAGCATTTAAATAATCAGAATAAATGAATTAAAATTTATTGGTTCTCAGCTCGATTAAAATATTTCATTTAAATGTAATTACATGTTCCCTTATTTACTTTGGATTCAATCTTCTCTAATCTATTTACACTTTTTACTTTTAAAATTTTGGTTTAATCTTTTTGCATCAACTAGGCACGGTTGAATCTTTGTAATAAAAATTTCATCCTTTTGTTCCATGATTATTTAATTTTGTACTATCTAAAATATTGTATTGCGTGCTAAAATATTATATTGCTTGAAGTACAGAAAAATAGTTTGTGTTTTAAAAATTATTCAAATTTTTGTATTATGTGACAATTGTCTGTTTCAGATTAAATGAAAAGATTGCAGAATTTTGTGACCGAATGGCTAGTATTCAGGGACATGATAATAAGAGTGTTATGTTAATTGAATTAATGAAAAATACTGTGTAAACAAAATTATTAATATGAATAAAAATGTATATGTTATAATATTGTTAAATATTATAATTAAATATTATACGTAGATCCAAAAAGGTATTGTTTTCTTTAACAAATAGTTGTTCAACCAAACATTAATCATTAAGTCAAAACACCTGAAAAATTTGTCCAAAACATTAATTTAAAATTTTAAATTAACGGTGTTATAGAATAATTTGTGTCATTCTAAACCAATATTTGCGAAATTGTGTTCGTGATGACTCAGTTTGCGAGATTTAATGTAAGTAATTTGAGTATGATTTATAAACGTTTCAGCTTGTATTGGAAAACACTGTTTTAAATCTTTTAATTTTCATTTTTGCTTATAACTTCACTGAGGAATAAAATTTCACACATTAGAAACTAAATGTCTATTTTGTTTTATACTTTAAGTTAGCCTTTTTAAAGCCATGTATAAGGACGCTATTGTTTCGTATGAATTAAATGTGTGTGTGTGGTTATTGTTCTGGCTTTTAATTCAATAGTTAGACTTCCACTCTTATTTGGCCTTATATCTTCGTAGTGATTTGGAATCTGCTTTTAGTTGTCTATCCCAATCGAATTTACCCTTGTGTGGTTTGAGCAACTTCAGAACGACATATAAACACCAGACCACCCTTATTGTTCGCAGAAATATTATAGTTTATTTCAATATACTTCTGATCAAAATTGCATTTGTCTGATCTCTGTAAAATTTTTGTTGCTATGCGGTTGATCTCTAAAGTAAGATTCTTCTTAACATTATATATTTGCTTTTGTAAGTTAGTGTAATTATTAACGTCAACTGTATTTGAACTTTTCATTCGTTTTAATAATTTACATGCTCTTTATACTTCTTGGGATCTACTTTTTCTAAGAAAAAGCTTAGTTTTACCCTTGTCATGATTGTATCATCAATTGCGAATAGAGATTATGCTTTTCTAATTCGCATTAACTTTTCAAATACAACAAATCATAAGTTTGAGCTAAAAACACATGTTGACAATGTTAATAGAAAATGTAATGATATATTAATTAAAAGAATAACAAATGCAATTATATTTCTCTGGTGGTTCTGTTTATACTACTTATAATATTCATAGCGGAGACTTTTTCCATTTCTATAAAAATATGTAAATTGTTCAATAGTAATGTTTATTTAGTATTTTTAATCATTATTTAAATTTTGTTAGTTTATCTTGTTACAATTTATTTTTTTTCTCCAAAGTTTTTTTTTTCCGTAACCGTGTTCTAATTAATATTAAGGATCAAGTATATTCCAATGATTACTAAGATCTTTTTTTTAATATTAAGTTCTTTGAGACATTTTTTAAGCAATTATTTCTCCTGTATACTTAGAATTATATGGTTAGATAAGTTTTAAGAACGCACTTGATCGCTGTTTGGTCATAAACAAATAGAACACACATGCAATCATTGGATAATTAATTAATTTATTTAAATATTTGTGTAACAAAGTCCAATCGTCAAAAAATTATTATGTGTAATTATTGTTTGATGATAGAACCCTAAATACATATAACAAAACTTGCCCCGGAGCCCATGAATTTAATGGACACCGTGTCGTGCAAGAATTCTTCATTTTCAAAATTCGTTGCCATGGAACCAAGGCAATTAGTTATGTATGTGCAAAAGAAAACTCGAATTCCTTTAATTAAATATGATATCGAAATTTAAATAGTACAACATTTTCACGTTTAGCAATGAGAACTTAGCAATTTGTTTTTTTTTTTTTTTTGAAAAATAAAGATTTTTAAATTTTTTTCGAAATGATACCAATTACAAAATAAAGTTTTTAGTAAACTAAATATTTGGTAATAAACAATGTGTAATCCGAACATCAGTGTTTATCGAAAACACCAAAATGAATTTTAATTTTTCTCTGTTTCTGTTGCTTATGATGTTCGTAGTGTAGACTTTCCACTTCTCCTTAATTATATAAATTAATCAATTGTAATGTTTATTTTAGTAATTTTTAGTTTTCGTGTTTTGTTATATTTATAGTTTATATTAATTTCATTTACTTCAACTGATATTTGTAAAAATACTCTCAAGATAAAATATTGATTGAAAAAACCTTTTGTCACGTGAAACTTATTGGATATTTTGTGTCATCATCAATGCAGAAAAATTGGGAAGACTACATTAGGAGCTGGCTTTTTCAGTTGCGAAATGTTTGCTAAAATCCCTTCATTATTAGTGAGTTTCTGAAACTGCTTGCATAGAATGATTAAAACAATCCTTGAATGATCAGTTTAAGAAAACCTTGGACATTTTTGACAAAATGAGCTTACTTGCCTTGTTGGTTCTTAAATTGCTTCGTCGAGGTAGATGTGAAGCTGCTAAGAGTCTGTGATCCCGGAAACGTCTACATTCTTCCTCTTTGCAAAAGGCTCAAAATGCAATGCTCACCCGGATTAATAGGGAAAAAAGGTGTCGAGGTTTCTGGATTCCTTGTGTCCTTGAACTGAGAATTGAAAAGGGAGGCAACGCTCCAAGTTGCTCTTTTATTTTCATTCCTTCTCAAGGTAAGGGGTTGCCTCGCGATGAAAAGCCAAAACAGATAGCATTGTCGTCTGTTCCAAAGAAAATAATCGCTTTGAAGTATCTTTTGAGAAATTTTGTGCAAATAAATAGGTTGACGGATGAGTTGTAGTTAGTCACTAAACGTTAGAAATAGTTCACACTATGCACAACTTGCGATTTATCGCCGTCGTCGGCTGACAAATAAATTGGTTTTTCTTGACTAGAGAATTATTTAAAATTATGCAATGGATGTGTCATTGGTATAAAGGAAGCAGATTCGACTCTTGTTTACCAAAATGTTGAACTTGAAAAGATTCATATAACCTCTTTTAAAATCCATTCATTTATCTGTAATATTTACGTGTTTATGTCCATGTATGTTGTTCCTAAGCAACTCTGAATTGCCTATATCAAACTTGTAATTTATTATCAGCGATGTAATGTTATCACGGTAACTCAACCTTCTCCCTTGTAAAATATATTTCATAGTAAATAAATTCTGTGTACTTGACGAATCCATACCTTTTGGATTCGTTGACATAAATAGCGACATCCATCTTTTGATGACGTTTTAACCAAAAGCAATCTCCATTTGCATTGATGAAGCGAAAAGATCATTATAAAATGGAAAATCTGAAATGAACGTGATTGATGTTAAATACGTAGTTTTTATGGTTTAGTTATTAGTGACGTGGCTGTTATGTTCCAGAAATGACGCTTCTATCGAAGTTTAATAAAAACATTTTCTGATATAAATATTTGTAAGTGAAAGGGATTGATATTTCCCAGATGGTAGATGAACCACTAGTGTTCTAGTTTTCGTATCGGCAATTTGCTGGTATGTTTTCCACTTTGAACATAAATATTTATAGTGAATCCTAATCACGATATATTGTAGTATATTTTAAAATTGATTCTTGTGCAAAAAGGTAGCCTTATATCAATAAACCAAATTGAATCAAGTACTATTTATATGCGCGGGGCAACTCCATTTGGAGATTTCATATTAGAAGGAAAAAATATTTTGTTGACCCTAATCTAAATGCTTTAACTTATCCAAATGTTTCGTACTACTTAATGATTCACCATGTATTCAATATAAGTGAGTGAATGAATAAATCATTATATGAAGTTTTACTGTATTAGTTTTTAAAAGATAGTTATTTTATCTCGTACAACGTGTTATTTTTCAAGATATAGTACACTTACGTATTGAAATGTTTGCCCCGATTATCAACGTATGAAAGTTTTGCGACATCTTCTGTCGTTAAAACTTAATATTTAAAAACAAACGGATTGATATCATAATTATCAAAGTGAATAGCGGAACACTTTTTTTTTCTTTCTGTTTTGTAATTTAAATTTTGCATTTAGTGGAAGGAGAAGAAACGATAAGACTAACTAAAATAATCCTGATCATTTGCGTCGATTCATTGTATTCTATTGTTGTGTTTCGTTAATGATACAGTTATCCTGTAAATGTTTTCAACTTGTTGATTGTTTACTTTTCTTATATCATATACTAATAAATGAACAAATTTAACTGTCTCTTTAATTTTTAGAATATGTTTTTATGAAATATTTTACGCGCAAGTTTTCTTTTATGCTTAGTTTTGCTTTTGCTGAGGAAAATATAATAAAATGGAAACTATTTTGCTTCATCAAATGAAGACTTCAGTAGATGAGACTCCTGTATTTGTTTTCTTTTAAATTAGTTAATCTTATTCAATAAATTTAAAGTAATAAGTACGCTTAAGTTAAAAACTTATTTAATCAAATACATCTAGAATAAAAACTATGGTGAAAATGTTATGAAATAAAATTCTAGCATATTTTAGTTAAATTGTTTCAATGTTCCGTTTTATATATTTAAAATTCTTCCCACAAACACACACACAGATATATATATACACACACCACACGCACACACACACACACGATGAAACATTCAGAAAACAAAGAAAAACAATTAGAATAACAACGGAATGAATTAAAATTAAAAAGAGAAGAATTACGCAGGAAAAAAAATTATATAAATTCTGAGAAATTTGTAAATGCTCTAAAATTCTAAATCGTATTTTAAAACGTGAGAGTAGTTATTGGAAAATAGTTAATTGATCGTGGCCTTTAATTTGAAATATATGTTGTATATTTGTTTTTAAAATTTTATGTTTCAAAGAAGACCGAGGTTACTCGTTCTATTGCAGGTTTTGAATTTTTGTTACGTGCAACACAAATAATTCAGTTACAAGGTCGTTATTTTACTCTTTGTTTGTTAATGAAGATGAGGTTGCGATTTTGAAATCCCATTAGTATTCTATCAAGAGGGATTGTATGTACTGTCTCTTTCAAAAATAAATAAAATAAAGAACATATGAATTGTATATTGAATAAAAAAAAATCATTGAAATGCGAATATATGACGAATTGATGACTGAATTCATTGAAGATAAGTGTTATTAATTCTTCCTAATTATATCTATTTTTGTTCAGTAATAGATGTACTTTGCTATTGTTTTCGTTTTAAAAGCTAAATCCATATTGACTCCATATAAAATTGTAATATTAATGTATAATAACTCATAGTAACTTTATCCGTCTTGAATATTTCACTTGATTTGAGTGCATTTTTTAATCAATGTATTTATCATATTCTCTGTAAAGCAATTATTATCAGTATTAAATACGTTTTAATTAAGTGGTGTTCGGAATAATTTAAATTACGTTGTATATATGTAAAACTGATTTGCTGCAGAACAGAGCGAGCAATTTGTTTGCTCATATGAGGGAAAAAATTAGGTTCTGAAGATCTGTTTATTTGGGTTGCCTATATAAAAAGCCCGTCGTCAAGCATATCTTTTATTATTTTTTTTTAATGAATGGAAATCAGTGTTCAAGTACGAACATTAAAGTGTTTTTTCTTTCATTTATTTAGTTACGTTTCATTATGTTTCTATTTTCTATGGTAATTAACGAAAAGTAAACTCTAAATTATCCCCTTGTTCAGAAATATTGTTTTAAAGTAACCTTCACTGCTTTTGTTAAATGTAGAAGCAGGTGATTTTTGCTACTTCAATTTAAATCGAGCTCCATTGTAGATTTCAGCTTCTTTTTCTGGATGATCATCAGGTGCATAACCTTCGCTAGATTTCAAGGATTTCTGTCTCGATGACAAGGTCGATCGTGAACTCTGTTACTACCGTCGAGAATGTGAAACAACCTATTTCGTTTACTGTCCTCTCCCAAAAGGAGATATTCCCTATTATTTTTAAAGGAAAATATATACTTATTTTGTCATAGATTACGACAATAGTTTTATAGAACCAATGGCTATATCTACTCCTTTCTTTTGTGGCATTGTTATAATAAACTGTTATGTACGTCGAAGCACGCATCCTTTTATGTTAGGATTTGAATTTCAGACTCATGTGTTCTGTGAGGAATGTAACGATATTTTTTTATATCCTCTTATCGATTGTGCAGAATTTTTAATTGGCGCTATAGATTTCTAATACTCTTGCTTAAATACCTTTTTTCTCTCTTTTCGGCTTGCCTTAGAGGCAGTTTTCTAGAATTTTCATTTGAATAATCTTGCGCTTCTTTTGCCCTTGTTTATATTTTTTATTAGAGTAATTATTTTTTGAATTAATGTAGACTAATTTTAAGAACTCGCCGGAAATTTCTGGTGAAAAGGTTTGTTAAGAACTTGATATTTATTTTCAGTGTAAGGGATAGTGTTAGTACGTCACACATTTATGGCGCCCATCTCTCTTTTTGTACATATATATTTTACAGGAATTATTTTAAATAATACATGCTATTGTTCTTTCAAGGTCAGAATCTTTCACATATTTTTCATTGATTTATTTTTTTTGAACCACAGTAAATAAAGCTATTGAGCAACAATAAGATTATTTGCATTTAAATGTGATTGTCTGAAGTTATTCCTTTATTTTTTTAAACTGCTTATTGTAATGGACTATATTTACTAAATATACTAAATATTCGCTGTACTCAAAAAGACAGAATTATTATGTAAAGTGACTGCTGCTAGTGTTATATAAATTTTCATACCAGATTTATAAATTTAAGCTATACTGTTTTAACGCCTTAACAATGCTTCAAATTTTATTAAAAAAATGGGATATTCTTAGTGCCCCTTCTGACAAAAATCTCAGGAATGCCTCATGAATCAGAGAAACAGGCAAATTCAATAAAAATGAATGCAATTTTTATTGAATTTGCATAATGCTATAAATAAATGTTGCCAAACTGTCCCGCAAATGTGTGAAACACAATTTAAGCACTCGAAAGCAGCTCATTCGAGAAGAATAAAAATGTTAAAAGTTTCTGAAAACTTAGTTATTTTTGGCAACCTTAGCACTTTTCGTCATTTATTCTAGAAAAGGGAACAGCGAATGTGATCACAGCTACAGGAATGTGATTGTTTCATGCAATTTGCTCTTTTCTTTTTTTTCCGTTCGTTTCTGGTATTTATTATTTTTATTCGAGGCCTAATTTGGATATTTAAGTTTTATTAAGTATTGGTTTTTGAAAAAAATGTATGAAAAATGTTACTTTTCTTTGTAGTGTAACGTTATTGAACTAAACATTAATTTATCGATTTTATGAATGCAAGTTATTTTAGTTGCCATATATTCAAAGTTATTTTAGTTGTTTTAATTAAACATTTCTGACTGAATTATGATATACATTACTAATAATTATTTGTCAAAATATTACATGTGTATATTACTGAATTCATCAAAATATAAAATACTTACTTTTTTCATTAAAATATAATTTGTGATAATATAAATTTGAAAAAATATTTTGTTTAATAAAAAAAGCTTTATATTTAAATTAATTAAATGTGTGCAAAATATGTTGAAAAAATTCTAATTTCGATATATATATCCTCTTATATATGTTTTTTAATATTTTTTATTTCTTGTTACAAATGTGAAAAACTGATTTTGAATTGCATATAGGCATTAAGAAATTATTTCATAGAAAATGTATTTACTATTTAATATTGTTTTATTTCCATGGTATATAAGTGTTTTATGTTGTATATATGGATTATAAGTAAATGAAATTTATAAGTAAAAAGTTAAAATACGCAGTTACAAATTAGCATGACGTTTGATATTTACATACAAATTGAAATGAAACTTTACTTTTTAGCAGTTTAAATAAAAATAATTGGTATAATTCTAATTTATGAAAATACTTTAAATACTTTTTTTATTATTCTTTTAAATTTCTTTGTTTCTAAAGTGAGAAACGAATAGGTATGAATACATTTTATTGCTTCGAAAAGCAGTTATTTTAACAATATTGAAAATAAAAAAGCAGTTATTAAGGATTTAATTAAAAAAAATAATGTATGTATATAAGATAGTGAAATATTTTTTGCAGGAAGTAAAGTATAGAGTTAAATAATACCGTAACATCAGTTCTATAAATTTGAAGTTTGTAAAGTTTTTATTAATATTTTTCCCAAATTCAATTTTTGTTTTCAAAAATACATATTAGCTCCTGAAGTATTTTTCCAGAAATTAATTTTTTTATTATACTTGTAATTTTAAGTGCTACATTGACTATTATAGATTTTAAATCGTCATAAACGAGAACAACTTAAAACGTCTCCCGTTGATATTTGTAGTAAGCAATTACAGATAAGTTTGGTTGATCTGACGTTTAATGCTCATTTTTTTCTCACGAGGATTTGTTTAGCGAATTGTGTTGAACTGTAAGCTAGAATTATAACCAGTCAGCTTTAACTAATTAATAAAGTACCTATGTATTGTTCTAAGCAAATCCATCTAGTTCTTGGTCTTCTTCTCCTTCTCTTTCCCTCTCGTGTTTGGAAAGTTATTTTTCTAACAGGGTTTTTATCGTCATACCGATAGATTTGCCATAGCCACCTTATTTGGGAGGCTTGATATACTAGGTTAGGCTCTCTGTATTTCAATTAGTGTTCGTGGTTATATCGGATTCTCCGTATTCCATTTTCTCTAATATCTACAAAATTGTTTCTCAAGATCTTTCTGTCAAAAGTCATCAGCTTCTCTTCGTCATCTTTGTTAATTGATCAGCATTCGCTGCCATATAGAACTATTGGTCTTACTAGTGTTTTATTTAGTTGTGCTTATGTGTATTTAGATATAAACTGATTTCGTAATCTATGATAACATTTATTAGGCATGTTGATTCTCTCTTTAATTTCAATTTTTATGTCATTATTTATGTTGACAATAGTGCCTAGGTATTTAAACTGAGTTGTTCAATCTCGTATTTATTAATTTTCAGTGGTTGTAGATTTGAGGTTCTGTTTGTTAGCGCCGTGAATTTGGTTTTTTATTTCTTCATTCACTTTTAATCCTATGTTTTTTGCGGCTGTCTCAAGTGCACAAAAGGCTTCCATTGTAGTCGCTTTAGTTCTTTCCACAATATCAATATCGTCTGCAAAGACTAGCAGTTGTTTAGGCTTAACAAAAGTTGTCTTGCTAGTTTATATACAGAGTCTCTAATTGCCCTCTCTCGGGCTATATTAAGCAAATGACATGAGAGGGAGTCTCTCTTTTCAGTATAGGAAGCATCTGATAGCTCCGATCCCAACTTTACTCTGTTGAGTGACATTTTTATGAGATAAGCCACTTTTTGGGGGATTCCCAACTCCAACACAGCTTGATACAGTTTTTCTCTATTAATATTATCATATGCTGTTCTAAAGTCAATGAAAAGATGATACGTATCAATGTTATACTCTCTGATCTTCTCAAAGGTATCTGTCCAATACTGTGTATTTGATCTGTGTTTGATCGGCCTTTTTGAAATCCACACTGGTATTCCCCAATTACACTGTTAGTGTAAGCGACAAGGAGAGGAGAGGATGTTTCAGAATACCTTGTTGCTGTGTTTAGGAGAGTAATTACTGTGCAATTCTTACATTCTAGCTTGTCCTCTTGTATATTGGACAAATGGAAACATCTTCCAATTCAATGGGCATTTTTTCCACTGTCTAGACTCCAAGGAATATTGGCGTGTATTTCCTTGATAAGTTAACGCTCCTTTTTGATCAGGAACATGGCTTTGATACCATCCAGTTCTGCAGAATTGTTGTTATTTAATTTATAACTCTTTCATCTTCATCTAAAAAAAGTGGTTCTAGTTCATCTTGTGGGATTATGCTTATATCTCCCCCCTCACCTCACCTCTAAAGTATCATCACTTTCCCGTAGAGTTTTGAAAGGTTATCTCCATCTCCTTAATATTTCAGTATTATCATTAATAAGTTCTCCATTTTCACCACAACGTGTAAGAGTTCTGGGACAGAACCCTCTTGTATTGTTCACTACATTGTAGAACTTTCTCGCTTCCTTTTGCTTTTTAAGGTACTCAGTTTCTTTTTAGATTTCCTCCTGTTGCTTTCTTTTTTATGCATATTTATATATATATATTAAAATATATATATATATATTGCAAAATTAATTCTTTATAATGGTAAAAACTAAACCTGACAATAAAAACTTATTTTTTATAGAATGGTAGTTTATCAACTGAATAAAATATTAAAGGAGACAATTGAAAAGAAACAAGTAAAAATATTTTTTATTATAAAAGTAATACATAATTATATGTCGGGTCTTGTTTAATCATTCGAATATAATAAAATTAACGCAAATTAAGGGAAATGAGAAGTTCAAAAGAAAGAACATTTGAAAACTACATAATTATCTTAATTAGCAATAAATGCTTATTTTCCATAAAAGTCAAAATAATTTTTAGTGTTCAAAGTTCTGTGGAATGAATGAGAATTTTCATTTTGTGCTTTTAGGATAAAATCACTAATTGTATGAAAACAAGTGATATATCAGTTATTTAAATTTTTGGTGATCATAGTTCCTATTTTCAACCAAACTTTGGAACGTGCTTTAATCGCCTTTAACTTTTCGATAGATCTTGAATGTTTATAAAGCACCAACTTATTATAATTCGAAAATGCTGGAAACACAGCTTAATTGAAGCTTCTAAGAGTAATTTACCATCAAAAGTGCTTGGGATATTTTTCTAAGCTTTTAATCATATAGGAAAAGTTGGGAAATATTAATTGCATTAAGCGGATTTGGTGTAGAAGCTAATTTTAAAACACACTGGGTTGCTTCGAAACCTTCATTAAAATCTGAAATTCGTTAAAAATTTTGCTTAAGCTGATAAATAATAGCTGATAATAATATATATATATATATATATATATATATATATATATATATATATATATATAAAGTCTAAAAACTATAGCCATTTCAATTTAAATATTTTTTAAATTTCCATGAAAGTTTTGAAGTTCGCGAAATTTTTTTCTTAATTTTATGATTCAAAGTTAATGTTCTTAAAGTTAATGGCTAATATGTCTACACTTTTATTTGATATAGCTTTATAATTTTATTTTTGTACTATTTAGTCAAAGAGTATGTATGATCGGAGGTGCACTTTACTGCATTTTTTTGCACAATAGGACTTCGCTTAATATTAACTGTGAAAATAAGTACAAAAGAGTTGTTTTCTTCGGAAAAGATAAACTAAAAATGCATATTTATATGTTATGTATTATAAATATTGATTACTTGGGGAGAAATTGTATAATTTTCAATTATAATGCTTATCAAGTTCTACCGCTAATGCTTTTTTTTATGAAGTATCAAATATTAGTAAAATAAGATATCCATTTTACACAGTTCCATTTATTTTGATTAGTTGTTTTAATTTTTTTTCTTTTTAGAATAAAGCTGTAAATTTAAAAGAAATAATATTCAATATTTCAGTTTTTCCTTTCTCTTACATAAAAACATTTTTTTTAAATTGCGAAGCAAACTAAAATTACAGTGGTAAAAACTTTCAAGAAAGTGAATTAATTGGAAATTTTGAAATTAAATTCTGTCACTCGCAAAATAGCTTCTCTTAAAATTTTCCATCAAATGCTCTCTTATTTGAAATGCTAGTTAACTTCTTATATGTCGCTTCTGATACATCCCTTATCAAAAGTAAATAGCTTATTGGAAATTATTTATTAATTTTTTATGTTGTTCCCCGTTACCATTTATTAAAAAATTCTTTTCTATCGCATAGTATTTAATAACAGCTATATTCAAAAATCTATGCAACAAAAAAAAAAAAAAAAAAAAAAAAAACAAGCACATTGTTTTTTCCTTTTTTTTTTTCCTTCAAAAATAATTAAATGTCGTAAATGAGTGACTCGACTCATACATTCTCTTCAGTGTCAAAACAACGAAATTTGCATAATTGAAATGCGTTTTCTGAAACCACGTAATATCTCGGAACAATCGAGCGGATTGTGACAAACGCAAATTCATTCATGTCTCTGATTTCTCGCTGAGCTTTGTTCAGCTGCCTTCTCGTTTTCATTCGTTAGTATTCAATTGTTGCGATTGCGCAATTAGGAAGTTCCGCTGCACGCTCTTGCGAAATTATATGCTATCATTACCTGCGAATTGTGTAGGATTTTTAGTTATTCTTTTGTATGTTGTAAGGCAACTGATCATCTTCGGATATCGCAAAATTTGTGTACTCTCTCCTATTTTAACAAGACTGGTTTTTACTTTAATCCCGAAGAAAATATATATTCAAAATGTATATAACAATATTTTAGGTTTTAATTTTCTTAATATGTAATTTATTTTTCTGTGTGTATCCGTTTTGGCAGCTCGAACATTTTTCGTGTGATGGTATATTTAACTTTTTGCAATGAATCTTGTTCATCAACCTGTATGTGCATATAAATATGCAATCGTAAAATTGCAGTATCACATCCACACACTAGGTGGCTGACTAAAAATGATATGAATTCCGCCCCTTGGGACTGATGGTGTCGTAGTCAATTGTTGGATATTTCAAATAAATAAATTATATGTGTTAATCAATTGATGTGTGAGAAGACAAATATCTGTTTTTCTTTAACAAATTCATTATAATAAATTATTTGATAACGGTTAATCTTGTATATATCTTTTATATTTACATCCAAAAACCTTTAAACTCTATAACTTTTTAAACTTTATTTGCCTTTTTTAAAATTTATCTTTTAACTATGTGTGCTGTTCTTAAATGGTGAATCTGTCTTTAGTTATTTTTTAACTTTTTATAAAAAAGTGTTTATATATATATATATATATAACATAAATTTTAAAAAAAGGACAATTTAAGCATGTATAATATAGAAACAGGAAAATATTGCTTTGGAAAATACTCAAGATAAATATTAAAAATTCATTAAACCTTTCTATTAAACTGCTGTATCAAAGTAATGCGTCTTGTTGTATTTGTATTATGTTTTTCTGTCACTTAAATAAATGATATTTATTCCATTATTATATTAATAATGGAATATATATATATATATGTATGTATATATATATATGTATGTATGTATATATATATGTATGTATAATATATATATATATAATATGTATATATACATATATATATATATACCATTTCAAAGGACAATTATAATATATGATATAACATTTCCTTATTATGTGTACAATGATTTATGAGAAATATATTTTTTTCATTTCTTAATAATTTGTGTGTGTGTGTGTTTAAATTTTGCTGATTTTACTAATTATTAAGGTTGTTTGTTGGATAATATTTTTGGAACGTTTAATTATAATCATAGCACATACTTTCTAAGAAGCAATCAAATGAAAACTGAACACATGTTACAAAGTGACAGCATAATTTTATTGAAAATTAATTTGCCACATGTATTACTGAGTGTCTTTCAATGGGAGGTAAAATGATCTACATCAATCTTGTAGAGAGGTATATTGTTTACGTACTTATTCTTTCAGCTAATTTTCTGAATGAAAATTAAGTTCGCGAAGTCTTTCTTCAGATCACCAAACATATGAGCCACTTAGGGAAAGAGCTGAACTGTACAGGTGATGTTTGAACGCTTCCTTGCAAAGTCACTAAAGCGTATCCTCCACTAGAATGATAACATAGTAACAGAGCCATTATTAAATAAAAAAGTTGTTGATTATTGAAAGAATTCCAAGTCATTTTGGCTTGATTGCTCCTCACAGTGTATGTTGTGTTTGCCATAATCTGCAGATAGGCGATGATGAATTTCGATTCAAAGGCTCTTCGGTCAGAGCTTGTCTCTCAGCATCAAGAAACTAACCTCTGGAATGTATTTTGGTGGATGTTTAATCTTGTTTTTTTTTTTTTTTTCATTTGACTTTCCCTTACATATGGAATCAATGAATCTCAATTTTAATGGTATTCATATAAACCTTAATCTATATGTATGTAATGTAAAAATGCACGTGACTATTGTCGTCATAAGCATTAGGACTTTATATGTAGGCAATTATTAATTTTAACTTTAAATGGACACTTCAGTAATTTGCTTCTCAAAAGAATACCGTATATAGCTATATTTTTCCTAATGACAGAGATATTTTGAAAATTTTTGCAGAGAAAAGTATTCTGTGACTTCCAGTACTCAATTACAGATTTTAATAGTATTTGGCCGTGTAGTTTACTTTGTATAGCTATTTCAAAGTAAAAAAAAAATTAATTATATAGAACCAATATACACTCTGGTCACAAAAAATGTTAATATAATATGAAATAAAATTTTTGTTAAGTTTAAATTAAAGGAAAAAGAGAATTTTAATTAATTTAAGGTAAATTAAAAATGACATTTTCACTTTATTTGACACCACGTAGTAAATTGTCTAACAATCAAAATCTTTGTTAGATGTTTTCTTTAAAACTCTACAGTGTGTTAATGATTCCTAGTAGGAATTTTTTTATAGATTTTAATCGTATTAAAATATTGCAAGTGTGAAAAATACAGAATACTCAACTAATGTTCACCACCATGGGCTCACCATGTTTTCTAGTGGTAGGGAATGCTCTTTGGGTAATAAATATCCCCGATTCCACGCCACCACTGTTGAAAAATGGGAAATGGGTGTCGCCTTTGTGGCATGCACATCTGTCGGGTGCTCAAGAGTTTCCTTGACCCCCCCTCCCCCTTACGACACGTGAATATGATTACTGTGAAGATATTATACAAATTACGCGGTGACCTCATATAGCGGTCTTCAGCTATTAGACTGACCATTCAGCGGTGTCAAAGCACTCAGCATACTTGTAGACTCATTTTATCAATCCTCCGTTGTTCAAAAGTTGCTCTGATCGAACTTTAAAAGACTTTCTTCCCTACAGAAAGCAATTTTGCAACTGGGCTGCGCTGCGATAAGCAGATTTCGTTACATACTTTTATTACCTAATTATTTCATAAATATAAAGGCTACATTATCAATATTATTTTACCCAATTATATAGTTTTATCCTAGCTCGATTATTTTTCTATTTAAGACAGTTTGTGGTGTGGTAAATTAAGGGAAAATTTGAAAAAAAGCTCTTAGATATTGAATAAACGTTTCAATTATTATTAATGTTTTGGAAGGTACTTACGATAAAAATTTTTTCCTATTATGTATAGTCACTTAATATTTTCAGTCAACAATATTAAGAGATTAAGTTTCTGAATTTTTCTCTTGAATTAAGGAAAATAAATTAAGTTGCATTCGAATATTAAACTAGCTAATAGGACAAATTATTATAGTATATCTTAAATTATTATAGTTAGGTAAACATTTAACAATTCGGTGTATCATGTTTCGGAATTTAAAGTAAAATGGTACTTTCAATAAAAAGAATTACAAGTTTTTTTCTGGTTTTAAAATAACCAGAAGTTTTTTGGAAAGACAGATTAACAATATATAGATATCACGGATGATACATAGATATCACGGATGATACATAGATATCACGGATGATACATAGATATCACGGATGATACATAGATATCACGGAATGTGTAGTAACTTGCGAGGGTGCACATGATTGACAAAATATTTCTCTTTTTTAATTATTATAAAACTTTAAAATGAAAATTTAAATGCTTTTCATCAATTTATTGAAAATATTTTTACAAATGCTTGAGAATCATACTGTAGCCTATGACGAAAATAGATCGCCCTCATTAGGTACTCGATTTAAGAGAAAGGAGAAAAGAACTGAGTAAAATTCGTATTCTTAATATATATATATCTATATAAACAGTAATATAGCTAATTTAATGATCTTTAATTTCAAGATGGTAGTCGAGTGAATAAAACTTTACATTTCTTTGCATGACATTAATCTTGTAATTCTTTGTTTAAAAAATAAATAAATTGAAAAAGATTCACCCTCACATATTCTTGGTCCTTATCACTAAATAATTTGGGCACAGTAGCCTATAAAAACTAATAATATAATACATAAGTCTATAAAGACAATCATTCATTTAGGTTACATTCAATTGCGTAATAAGCATGACGTGTAATTAGAAACTTAAAAGATGCGTTGTATCTGTATATTCATAGCACTCCTTCGCTCTTTATTCTGAGAACTGCTTGATGAAGCATAATTTATGTATTAAATTGCGATTTTAGAAAAAGATTATAAATAGTAAAACTGGGAAAGACACTGGACATAAAAGTTTTTTAATATACAACAAACGTACCATGGAGTCATAAGCTGAATAATGTATCATTTAAAATCTAAAATTGAATGAAAAGTACATCAAAAGAGCGTATATAAGAGCGATGTGTAAGTTAGCTTCCCTATTGTATGAAAATTGAATAATTTGCAGTGAAAAATGGAATAATTTGCTGTAAGTAAAAATATGTGTGGAAAAACTGTTTGTCATAAATCAATTTCTCCCATTGTCTATAAAAACTAATGTATGGATTTTTCCTAGATTAAGAAACTGCTGTGAGTTTCAATTGCTTTCAAACTATCCTTCCTCCTGACCTTTTACTTCTCCGATTCTATTAAGTGATACGATCACGTAGTTAATTTTCAAATGGAGGGAATTGTGCGAATGTCCTTTTCGTGTCTTGTCTTTTACACCTGTGATACCCCTTGTCCCCCCCCCTCTAAACGATAGGTAAAGGAAAAGTGATGCACGCAAAATTCTTTTGGGAATTGTGTCCGCAAGCTTCCTAATTTTGCTAAACCATATTGAAATGCATCGATTTAGTTGAATAATATAGTCAAGCTATTAAGGTTATGAATCTTTTCATCCAATAAGATGCACAGTATTATTTTAAAAACATTTTTGTAAGAAAAACTCAATCGAATTGCATTAAATAATTAAGATAAATATGATCTATTTAACCATTAATGCATACGACACACACACAAAATTATTCTAATAATAGTGTGGTATTTTAAATCAGTATTGTATTCAGAAAAAAAAATAATTTTGAAGTTGAGGCTTCTCTAAGTTTTATGATAAATAAAGAATAATTAAATGAATTGATCGCTAAGCAAAATATGAGAAATAATTTATATTAAATTTAAGCTAAGTTAGAATAATAAGGATTGGTGATTTAACCTCTTTCATAAAATTCTTAATTTATGAAATTGTTTTCTTGCATTACCCTACACTGAATCCTAAAACACAGATGCCAGTGAATCTCTAAGATCTTTCTTATACATTTAACAACCCCGTAGGATCCCCTATATAAACCCCCTTCGGTCAAAAACAACACACAAATCTAACCACGTTAAGTGTCACACTTGTTACAGACGGATAACTTAATCTCTTTTTTAAATAAATGATAGTTGGAATGTATCTGTCTTACATTCACTGCCTTAACACTCTGCTTCTAAGTTATGAATTATTATTTTCAGAAATAATCTAATATATATCTATTGAATTCTTGTATGTGTGTTTGTATATGTAATGTTAACGATAAACTAAATTGAAATAATAGACTAAGTTCTTTTGTTGAATGTACGAGTATTAGCAGTACCGAGTTTATGTGAATATTCCCTTAATTTATCCACACACTGAAGTCAATTATTGTCCTTAAAATACAATTTTCAACGAATTCCTAAGACTTTTTTTCGTACTTTGAACAGCCTCGCTTGCAACCTTTTCTATAAATGAAATGTAGAGTAGAAACTATTTTAACGTACGGTAGGGTTCACATTTACTCTAAAGATGGGCAATTGAATTAAGTGATTTCTGAAAATTATATTTGCCTCGATATTCTTGCTATATTCAACTGCAGATAGCTTATATATGATGCATTGCAAATCTTAAATTTTGCACTTGAACCTGTAGCACTATCTTTTGCTGGCTCGTATTTCATATATACTTTCAGAGTCGATGATGTTTTCCGACATCAATATTCAAAAAAGTAAAGTATGATTTCTGATGTGTAACGAGAGAATGTGCATGCGCAGAAATAGTACCAAAAACTTATTTTGCTTTGTATGAAAAAGTATTGGAAACCGGAACATTTATCAAAATTGATAAACAATTTTCTTGTACCTATTCTTTGGTGAAATATTAAACTTTCTAGAAATGCTTATAAATCAAATGTTCCCTTTATTTGTTAATCATGGAGATTTAAATTTCAGACTTACAGCTTATGTTTATTTTATTACTCAAAAACAAGTTTTTCTCTGAAAATACTTTCATTGGAAGTTAGTGATTATTTTTGTTAGTATTAAAAATCCGTTTCCAAAATTATAAGCAAATTAAAATTCATCTCATGACAAGTATTAATATCTTAAGCTTTTATTGATTTACAAAAGGAAGGCTTTGCACATCAATAAACGTTCTACTAAACAGATATAGATTTCCTCTTATAAATTTGATACCTAATATTGTTCATATATAATCAATATTTATTCTTTAATGAAGAATTAGTTTACAAACATTTATTCTGCTTCAAAAATTCTTTGTTGTTTCTTCCTCCATTTCTTGTAAGAACTATAATATATTGATTGTAATACCTATATTGTTTGATTATTGTAATACAAATCGTAAAGAACTTATGCAAATTAAAGTTGGTTAAGTATTATGTAAAATTTTTGACTACCTAAAATAATGAAATATTTTTCTAGTAAAAATAAGTAGTTGTGGAGCCATTTCCAAATTTAATTTGTTATTAATTAAAGTAAAATTGTTTTCATTATTATGTTATTTATTATGTTTATATAATTTTTTCTAAATTATAAATTATTTAAACATTGAATAAGCGTAGTACTTATTTTCACTTAATACATTTTTGACAATGCTAATTGATCACGGACGTTTTATTATATATATGATTTTAAATAGTTAAAAGAATTTTATTTCTCTTTTTTATGCCATTGGAAAACCTATTCTTTGCTCTTTATCTGAATTTTTGTCTCCATTGTTGTAAAATCCTTGTATTGTAGAAGAAATTTCAACAAGTTGTTCCGACAGAATCTATCCATTATGAAAAAACAGTGTTTGCCGATATGTGTTCGCCTATCTTATCTTCTCCACTCCAGATAAGAACTCTTGGGGAAGCGCTCTTAATGCAGTCGACACTCGTACTCAAGTGGGCACCTTATTGTGGTTTTGTTTATTTTCATCATTGTTTCTGTCGCCTTTTTAATCAACCTCCACACATAGCAGCAGCCATTCTTTTGGCCCTGTGCCACGATCTCATCCGACTCGTCCCGACGCTTGTTGTTGGTGATTTAAATGGTATCGTCTCTCATCCCTCGGCGAACATGAATCGCTTTGCACGTGTTGTCTGTTGCAAAAAGAATTACAGTTTCATTCCTTGATGAAAAGGATACTTCCGCTCTTTCTTTCACGCAGACGAAGATGACAGAAGAGTGATTGAAGGAAATGATAATATAGTTGGGACTGTATTTTCTGTTAAATTAGTACGCCGGACAATGGCAACTGGCACTTTACCGATTCTTTGTGCAACTGTCGTAAATTAATTTATTGTAATTTACAATAGAGTGTTTGCTAACGCCTACCATTTTGCCAATACCTTACAATCGGTATTAATTTACCCCAGCACTCATGTATAGTCTTTGAAGTTTGATTTAGTTCACGTGATTTTAGGTAACTTTCCTAAATATTTATTTAATGGTTAATATATGTAAACTTGTGCAGTTGATAAGTAAGATTTATAGTTTATGGCTTTACTCTCAGTTTTCGTTAATTAGTTTTAATTTCACCTGGGATTTATATACAATACTTAAAAATGAATATACAACATTTCATAGTTTCGATTCACTACGCATGAAGTTTAACTGAAGTCCTTTGTGCATATAATTCAGTTATTTTTTGAGTACTACACAAAACTACTTAAAATACAATTTATGAAAATAGTATCCAATATCAAGAAAACTTTCAGTAATTGATGCGACAGTTGTGTAAATTACATTTCATTTACTTAATTCGTTTATAAACTCTGGCGCAGCTTGTCCTTATCTGGATCTTGCGCCAGAAAACTCAACCAACCAACCAACCATCGTTTATAAACTCAGAAGGAGTCCTTAAGGAATGTCAAATAGTTTTTATGATTAAAACTACTGTTGTTTCCAGCATATTTTGCATCTGCATAAACTGTAATTTGCACTCTTATTTCAATGGTATGGGTGAGCCACAATGTAAATTATCATGTATTTTTCATGAGTGCTAAGGAAGGACAAAAATTAAAATTACTTTTCTCTCTCTTGTGTCAGAAAAATAGAAATAATGTTATAAGTATAGTTCAGACTGGTTGGGTTTTCGATAAAAATTTTCTAACTTATCAAATCTAAACTTGGGAACTGGTTGTACTTTTAGTTTTGAAAACTGGTCGTATTTTGTTATTCTTAGGTTATTTACCTGCTATAAGCGTAAGTTATCTGTCCATCATCCTCTTCATAATATTCTTTTATGGGTCGTTTACTCCGTCTCTTATTTAAATCTGAAATGATAGGTTATAATCAACTGTAAGGTTGAAGTTCGACTGGTAATTTCGAGAAAGCACTCGCTATAGACAGCTGTCACCGTTTGATTGTGTTCGATGTCTGCGAGGATTAACCTTTCTTTTGTTGAACTTTAATCATCAATCATACCGATTGTATACGCGTTAAACACCTTTATTTGTGCAAAAGCTTTTTCCTTTCTCGTTCCAATTATCGCCTTAGTGCTTTTTCTTATTTGAAGAATGAAGTAGTTATTCTTTAAATGTTGACTTATATCATGATGGAAGTTGGTGCCAAGAAATGATTGAAATAGTTTATGATTTTCAAGAATTGTAACTTTTAATGATACTTTAACATCTCTGAGGTATAGAAACTAAGCAAAATTTCTCTGTTCTTCCATATAACGTTTGTTTTTTGCTCTTTAATTTTAATACTCTTCCTAAAAAGGTTTTTGCTTTATGAATGCCAATTACTACTGAATAATAAATGGTTGCAATATTATCACTACTTACAAATTAACGAGTATGTTAAAATTCATTGAAATAAAATGTTGGAAATTAAGCAGATATTTTTAAAAGAGTATTTTTTTATCAACAGTATTTTTATAATGTGTTTGTAATATTACATTATTGTAATGTGGAGATCAAATATAAGACAAGTTAAATTGTATGAACCTATTCAGTTGAAATGACAGTGAATCCAAATTAAACTTGGCATTAAAAAATTCTATTCCTCTTAACTTATTTTTAAAATTATTTCATTCTGTATTGGCATACTACTACTTTTTTTGGCAAAGCGTCGTTAAAAATTTCGCGATTACGCTGAAAATTTTTTTTTCTTATACAAGTTCTTGAAATTTGTCGATTGGATAACTTATTTCTCTAATGAACGCCTTTTCTCTCATTTTGCATTATGAAAAGTGTAAAATAGGCTCCTGAATTCAAATAGAAATGTGATTAAAAGAATCAGATTCTCATAAAAGCAAAAGTATTTGTCCCATTCCTGCTGTGAGGCTACGTTTAACTCTTATTTGTCATGAACACATGACTGAGGAAATCAAATTCAAAAATTTTAAAGTTATTTGTGCAAATAAGTTACTAAATCTACCTGTTGATCATATGTGTTAGTCGATATTGAATCTCCAATTATGTGCCACATATGATTTCCAAATTTTTACTCTGTTTGCCATCCGTTCCTTCCCAACTGTAGGACTGCAATCGCGTATTTATGTATGGATGACACAGAGTAATTTTATGGATAGTTATTCCCTAATCATAGAAAAAAAAATACTGCCAAAGCTCTTGAAAGGCGGTTGCTTTCTGGGGAATTCCAATAACATTGTTCTTCGACCTTCCTTTAGCTTCTCACTGATATGATTTCTAGTAAAGCCATTTATATATATCGTCTACTGTATTAGACAAATTGCACTATTGATATATAATATGCAGTAATTACGGGCATACACCACCAGCCAATTATACTCTTTTGTTATACCTTTAGCATTATGTGTTACATATATGTGGATGTGTGTCTTTTTTGTCTCCTTACCGTAAAAGATACTCTATAATCCTTTTACTTAGTTTTGATTATTTTTTCCACATTTTTTGCTTTCCCCTGAATTTTCTTTTTCGTCAAGTTGTGCAAAATCCTAAGCTACAAGTTAATGTATTTGTATATTGACTGGATTTTAGAATTTCTAGATATATGTATTTATGTAACACTTTCCAATTTATCCTATCGATCCATTTCTTTCCATCCAGTTTTGATCTTTTATCAAAGATAGATTCTTATCCTAAATAATTTTGCTTTTCGCTTATTTTGTCTAGTCTTCGGTTAATAAATAGTTCGTGAGTTTTATCCCGCCTCGAGCATCAGTGTTTAACGGTTGTCTACTTTAAAATTTAGGCCTTGTTATATAAATTTTTATGCGCAGAAAATTACCTTAGAGTAACAAACTAATCGATCAAACTGTGTTCTTCATTATATTAATTATTTTTATTCATTTTACATGTCTCGTAGAATTTGTTCAAAAATATTGTTGCATAATGTAAAATATGAAAAAATTTTACATGAAGTTAAAGAAAAATTTTTTGAAAGAAAATTTTTTTCTAAAATCGTCTAAACTTAGAATTTTTCTTAGACAAAACAAAAAGTCTCGCTAAAACAAAACGACTCAAACGATATAAAATAGTAAATGCTCTTTTGAGGCAGGGAAGTCTTAAATGAAGTCCTTCAATTCTAGAAACTGAAACAAAAATAAGAATGCTTAAAATGCATTTGTAGGTAATAACCAGCTTTTTTTTTTTTTTTTCTCCCCTCTCCATATGAGCGTTTTATAAGAGAATGTATTTCTTCATAGAATCCTTCAAATTTTTCTTTGTAATATGTACTATAGAATATAATTATGACAATAATTGTGTACAGAATACTTTAAATAAAATACTCTTATTTGATTAACCCTTAGAAGCCTGATATTTTTTTAAACAGTTTTCCGAATTTAAACAATTTTGACAATTGTTGTTTGCATTTAAATTTTTGTTCAAAAGAACATTATGCCATGCTAACATACTGTCAGCGAAATGTTAGGGAAAAGGGGGTAAAATATCTGCAAGTTTGATTGAAAAGTACGGTATCAAATTAAAAATTTATAGCATTTAGAAATTAAAAATATTTTAAAAAATAATGAAAAATTAGAAAAAAAATTTTAATTGATAAAAGAAAAGGGAAATTTATATAGATAATTGTATATTGTAGGGAAATTTGTATATTGTACCGAGCTTCGGGGTTCGTGTGGATTGAGAGTTGAATAAAGCAACCACTCAATGAACACAAGACTTTTATTCGTAAAAATTCCACTAGATATACCAGCTGTAACAATTATACAGCTACAATTCGACGGATACAATAAGTAGGAGCTTCCAATCACTGGTCTCAAATACCTCAGGCAGAGAACAGCTTCTCTAAACTAGCAGTCCCGACTAATCGTCTTCACTCACTGACTGTCTTCACAAAACTCTGACTAACTATGTCGGGCTGCGGTATTTATTCCTGACTTGGCGGGGAAATCTACTAATTTCGCCAAGGTTCTGGAAGCTTCTAGGCTATCTGGCTAAATATTGGTCCTAGAGCTTAGGTGATGGATGTTTCCAGAATGATCTATTTCTCGCCAAGTCACCAAATCATTAGAAAACCCGCTTTTAACGTATAGCACGTCTAAATACCGCAATGTTTGCCCAAAATGTAAGTATTTCCGATCTGTCTGCGATATTTTAAGACATATACAATAATTATTTATAAATTTGTAACATTTCCCCCCTCTCAAGGACTGCACATCCCGGGCAGTACAATCACCTGATAGGAGGCCAAATTTAATATAAAAGAATTCACATTCTCTGTCCATAAAAATCTCTGTTTAACGTCTGTCAACTTGTGAAGGGGTCTGGCTATACTTGAGAAACCCGTAACAACGCAGTCTGTGGTGAACGCAGTCTTTTCCCTATCCTCAGGATGTATCTCTACTTGCCAGTAACTACTCTTGAGATCCAAAGTCGAAAACCATTGATTTCCGGATAAAACATCAAGTGTATCGTCAATCCTAGGAAGAGGGTAACTATCTTTTTAGTGATGTTGTTTAATCGACGATAGTCAACGCAGAATCGGGTAGAACCATCTTTCTTCCTAACCAAAACAATAGGTGAAGCCCAATGACTCTCTGATGGCTCAATAATGTCATTCTGCTGCATTTCCATCAGAAGATTATCCACCTCTTCCTGCTTAGCGAATGGTAGTCTTCTCGGATGTTTTTTAATGGGTGGATGATTTCCTGTATCTATTCGGTGCTGCGTTATTTTGGTTCGCCCAACATCATCTGATTTCTTGGAAAAGAGATCTTCGAATTCTAATAATAGATTTCTTGCAGCATTCCTCTATTTATCATCTAACTCTGCATTCTGAAGGAGTTCATTAATTAGAGTGTCAGGAGGCTCAGATAGTGTGGCTTGATAATTTCTGTTAATACAGGTCACTGGAGTACAAATCGCCAGCACTTCTTCTTTTATTAGTTTTGCCTTATCGCTTAGATTAGCAACTCTTGTCGATCTTTCACGAAATGTAATCTCGGTGAGTGAAGATGCCACTAGTACTCCTTTAACGCTATTGTCAGAGTCTGAATATTCAATCAATCCATAGTGAAAATTATTATCTTTTGAAAGAGCTCCGGAAACTATCGTCTCAGTTCTTGGTGGTAATGTTGTTTCACTCTTTGCAGTTATATGATGGACTGTTTTAATATCTGAATATTTCGTCTTAAAAATCGCTATGTCTTCAGAACACGAGTGTAGTTCATTATTTTTAAAATCTAACTTGAAATGGTTTTCTTTGAGGAAATCCAATCCGAGAATAAATTCATCATTTATATCAGCGACATATGCCATATGATGGTACACGGTATTACCAAATGCAATGTTTAGATTGACTTTTCCATGCACTTTAATCTTATCTCCAGTCACAGTTTGTAGGGTAATGCAGTGCGGCGTCCAGATGAATTTCTCACCAAGTTTGCGAGCCAGATCTGTCTTAATGATGGTTACGTTGGTTGCAGTATCGATTATCATTCTACAGAGAACTTCGTTGACATGTCTCATAACGAAAAGTCCGTTGTCTCCGCCACTTATGGAAGAAATGTGAAACCATTTAAAATGGGGCTTCTGACTCTCTGGACATCTCCGCCCCGCGAGATGGCACATATTAGTTTCCTGCTGTGGTGGAAGATCATTTCCACCATCTGTTGGTTTCGGGCAGTCTCTACGGACGTGTCCGACAGCACCGCAAGTCCAACACTGAATTTTCGTGTTTCTGCCACCTTTACTCAGCTCTAAGCTACGAACTTTTCGCCGCAGATCTTCAATTTGTTTTCTTAGATCATAGTCCGTATCAGTAGCAGAGACGGCTCTGATTGAGTGCCGGTCTTTACGTGCGGCCTGCTGGGTAGCCTCTATCTTAAGTGCATAGACTACAGCAGATCCGATATCTTTGACATCGGTGAGTCTAAGTGCTTTCTGTATCTCCGGATCCCGCACACTATCGGTAAAGTGATGGAGACCCAGATCTTGACGTGTCTCAGCTGGGCAGTCCGAAAATGCTAAATGGGAAAGTCACTGAATATCGGCAGCCAATTCTTGAAGACTTTCACCCGCTTTTTGATAACGGGATTTTAACTGTAATCTGCTATATTCTTTATTACACTTTTCTCCAATCCGCAGCTCAAGCGCACTTGATTAGGCTTGGAAATCGTGCCTATGCTCTTCCGGAAGCGTCTCGAGGATATCGGCCGCGTCTCCTCTTAAAGAAGCCGCCAGGTGAAAAGCTTGGGCCCGGGGATTCCATCCATTAGCTTCTGCTACCTTCGTAAACTGGGTCTTGTATACTTGCCAGGATGATTTTTCATCAAAATCTGAGAGTTTAATCGTGGCTGGGGAAGGCATAAATGCCACATTGGGTTCCTCATGTCTGTTTGACATTTGTTTCTTCAAGCTTTTAATCTTCTTATTCATATTGTCTAATGCTTCTTCAACGTTTTCTTCGATCTCCAAAACCTTAGTTTCAACTGAAGTTACCTTAACTTCCACTGCATTCATCTTCTCCTGAATGATGTTGGAGAATTCTTCTTTAACACTTACAATGTCCTTCTTAAGTTCCTTTTTTAGCTCCTGCTGTCCAGATTTTATCTCTTTCGTCATCTCGGTTTTAATCTCTTCTTGTCTTAGTTTTCATCTCTTCTTGTCTTAGTTTTCATCTCTTCTTGTCTTAGTTTTCATCTCTTCTTGTCTTAGTTTTCATCTCTTCTTGTCTTAGTTTTCATCTCTTCTTGTCTTAGTTTTCATCTCTTCTTGTCTTAGCTTTCATCTCTTCTTGTCTTAGCTTTCATCTCTTCTTGTCTTAGCTTTCATCTCTTCTTGTCTTAGCTTTCATCTCTTCTTGTCTTAGCTTTCATCTCTTCTTGTCTTAGCTTTCATCTCTTCTTGTCCAGCTTTCATCTCTTCTTGTCCAGCTTTCATCTCAGCCATCTGCTCCGTTAATTTTTCGAGAATACTTTTCATTAAATCCATATCCATTTTTCTTGTGACACGCTGCATCAACTCTTCAACCCCGCTTCTGACACCAGTTGTACCGAGCTTTGGGGTTCGTGTGGATTGAGAGTTGAATAAAGCAACCACTCAAAGAACACAAGACTTTTATTCGTAAAAATTCCACTAGATATACCAGCTATAACAATCACAATTATACAGCTACAGTTCGTCGGGTACAATAAGTAACAGCTTCCAATCACAGCTTCTCTAGACTAGCAGTCACGACTAATCGTCTTCACAAAACTAAACTATGTCTGGCTGCGGTATTTATACCTGACTTGGCGGGGAAATCTACTAATTTCGCCAAGGTTCTGGAAACTTCTAGGCTATCTGGCTAAATATTGGTCCTAGAGCTTAGGTGATGGATGCTTCCAGAATGATCTATTTCTCGCCAAGTCGCCAAGTTTTCTCGCCAAAACATCGCCAAGTCAACAAATCATTAGAAAACCCGCGTTTAAAGTATAACACGTCTAAATACCGCAATTTTTGCCCAAAATGTGAGTATTTCCGATCTGTCTGAGATATTTTAAGACATATACAATAATTATTAATAAATTTGTAACAATATTTTAATTTCGGGCTAATTTTTCGAATTGTTTCGTAAATTTATAATTCACCTTAAGGCATTTCTAAAGGTGAATAATAATTCTCAAATACCCCCCCCCTCTCCGTTTAGAATAACTACTAACTATTTTATAAAAATATTATTTTTATATTTTTCATATATTAGAAGTGGTGTAATCAAATTCCTGGGAACATAAATGCGATTTGCGCATTTAAAATTATTGATGCGAAATAAGTTACCAATTTTCATTATATGAGACCATATATACATTGAAAGAGTGAGTATTGTTATATATGTTGAAAGAGTGATAAAATTCTGCGCAGTTCTGATTGCTTATTAATTCTTCACAACGGAAATTAATTTTCTATTATTTGCCATACAAAATGAATCGGGTTGTGTGGTCTTTTAGTGTAGTTGATTTCCAATCTAGATTAGTAAAAGCGATGGTTAATTTTTTTTCTGATACTTCAAAATGTAAGATGATATTGGACAACGGTGGTATTGCATTTCAGCTTTCTCCATGCCCATCCGTCGAAGTGTGTGCTAGGGAATTTTTCAGGTTTTAACTTTCATTACGTTTATGTAGCTCATTATCTTTGAAAAGTCTTTCCAAACAAAACCAAAGCTGTCAATCGAATGTTAAAGCACTGACCTTCAATTCAACTTCTCTTGGGTTTCATTCATAATTTGGGTGTGGATGTTTGTAGTGGTTCGAAATCACTTTAAATTGTACGATCTGCTCTAATGAATTCTCATGAGTAAAAAATTATTTTTGATCGACAGACAATATAAACCAAACATTTCTGAGAGTTATCCGCTGGATGTTAGCAAAACATTTCAACATCCTGTGGTTACTTTTCTAGTGTGCAGTGCCAATTATTATACAGTAACCTTCAGGATGAAGAGTGCTTATTGAACATTTACGGCATATTCTCCAAATTTCAGAATTTAACTCCAAGAGTTTGTTAAATTTATGTTGTTTTGAATATCTGGAATTCAAATTTAAATTTTGACTTCTTTATTTATCATTTGCGTGCTGAATTCTTTTACTGTTTATCGATTGTGTAGAAAAAAAATGAGTATTTCAGAAATCATTTGATTTCAGTGGTGCGTTTCTTAAGGGAAATGAAATTTTCTATCTTCTGATCATGTTTTCATTTTATTAATTTCAGATTGGGATTGCGCGACCGTAGGAGCATGCGACGATCCGATCGGTTACGAAGCGATACGCGGTCTCCACCGACAACTGGACGACGACGCAAACGGCAGCATCGACGTCTCTGAGACAGATGAGGTGAGTGTTTACTTTGCCGTTCATTTGAGAGTGTAAATAATTAAAAATGTATTTGTTAAAAAATAGTTTACCTCGATTGAATTTCTATCCTCAAATGATTTTTAGACACAGTGGAATAATTTGTATTTAGAAAAGATGGCTAATGAAAATTTGTTCAGTTACGTTTAATATTTAAGTTACTAAAACTGTAAAGCCCCAAAGGAGTGAATGCCAACGACATCAGACAGTATTTTTCATTCGGTTTTATATAAACAACCGCAACCGAAGATTTTTGAGTAAAACTGTTGGTCTAGATTAAATTAATAGATCCGTCAAAAAAATTTTTATGGGCAAAACTTACAAAGAAAAACAGAGTAACGAAACGATTGTCCCCATCTTGTTATCACAAATGAAATGACAGGCAGTTACAGTTAACCACTATCTGATTATGGGTAAATTTCAGAGAAGTATACTACGTTCCAACGAATGAATAAACATTTTAAGTGTTGTCTATAACTGTCTAAACTACAGAATAAGAATAAATGATAAGTGGATATGATAATTTATCAAAATACTTATGTATTAAATTTTTTTTCCCATTTTGTTCAGATTTTTATTTTATTGACCTGCATTTTATAAAGGCTTTCAAATGCAGTTAAAATGTTTATTGTTTCCCATTTGAGTAATGAATAATTCATATTTTTTATTGTTTCCATTAAAAACACGAATAATCATTACCCGCTTTAATACAATTCAATAAATGTTTGATTTAATTTACATGAAATTGCTTCTTGGAGGTGAGAAAAACGATCGATCCACTAAGTTTTAAAAAATGCTTTCACTGTAACTGCGACTCAGCAAACATTTTTCCAGACTACATTGATAAAAATAAAAAAAAGTTTTAAAAAATGAAAATAAATTTAGTCTTCGTGTGAATTTTTTTTTTTCCTTTATTCAACTTCTACATGGTTTTTCTGCTGCAAGTCAGTGTCTCTTCTATGTCCTTGTACATAGCGATTTTTTTTTATTCCAAATTCTTTTCGTTCAAGATTTTTAAGTTTTCTTTTCGAAGGAAATGCATACAGGTTATTTAATAGTATTTTCTTCAATGCTTATCTGTACACACATAAATATATACTTCAATTTAATAAGTGTTTTTAAATTTATTGAATTCAATAATATATTAAATATTTCATAATTTAGTAAAAATATATTTATTTTGTATTAAATTACTAATTTTAATACAATTTCCTTCAAACAGACAGGCAAATAAAAAAAATCCATTGTTATTTTTAAAATTGATTTAATAAAACTATATAAAATTTAATTTTTTTTTTTTTTTTTTTTTTTTTTTTTTTAGCATTTCAATTGCTGCAACTTCATTAAGTTCTCTAAATTAACGTATTTAGTATTTGAAAAAATTGTTTCAAATGTATGTTTCTGTTTAAAAAAAAAAATTTTTTTTGACTCAAATTTATAGATTGATAAATATGGTATTTGATCTCGGTTTTAGTTGATTTATTAGCTTTAAAATTTTATTTTAAAATCTTTAAAGTATTTTAAAATTGTAGAAACTGCCCTTTTTTTTAAAAAAAATTTCTATTTGCAATTTTTTAAATTTTATTTTTACTGTACATAAATAAAAATTTTGTAAGATTTTAGCTTTGAAATACTATTTAATAAACTCTACGGATGCGAACGTATATAGAAAGTAAAGTTTTACGTAGTAGATGTTTTGCCTTTGTTATTTTTGTGTATCCTTTATTATATTCATAAAAATGTTTGCGATCCGCACGAAACAGCTTCGTTGATGTTGTATAGTTCTACTCAAAAAGGAAGTATCATTTGATTACGTGTCTTTAGCGGCAGTCTATCAGTTCGATTCTTTAAATTCATTAATATTGTTGTGAAATAGTGAGATGAATCTTGAAATAAATTTTCAAGTTTTAGTTGTACTTGTAAGAATTAACTCAGCAGGAAACTTTATTTAAAAATTTTTCCTGCTATAGCCAAATCTTAAATTTTAATATTTTAAGAATTTCTGATTGGCTGCATTAGTGGTGAAAACATAATTTTTATTTCCTAATTAATTATTTTTTATTCATAAAACTTATAATCTTACAATGAAAAGCAATTTTGATATAACTTCATTCATTGGACGTCACCATTGTTTACTTTTGGAAGCTCTTTTAAAAATAAAAATCTGCATTTGATTAAAGTATTTTTGGAACCATTATCACAATTAGAAATCATTTCTCAGGTTACTTTTTAACATATTAGGCTCCAATAAAAGCATGCGAATGATTTCAACTTCGTCACGCAATGATCCTGAATTTTATCCTTGAATCTTTTTTTCCTGTTAATGTTTATTTAAGTTCAAATCAGGAAAAGTGCGAAGAATTTGATACTATAGATTATAAATTAGTAGGTAATAAGCTAAGTTTTCGATCATTGTTGTGCGGGTAGTAGCCTCAATTTAATACCTGCATTTTCTGGCTGATCTGGCAGCCAAATAGTTAGCACTTTGGCCTTTCTTTCAGCATTTCATGAGTTCGTTTCTTGGTTTTGGCTATTTGTAGTTCGAAATTTACTTTAAAATGTTTGTTCTTGTCTAATTAAGCCTCGTGTGCAAAGAAAACGCATTGAGTGGCTAACCATTTTATTGCATGTTGTGAACGTAAGGTTATTGAAATTGTTATGCTACTTAACCGCTTCATTTTCTATTTTCCCACTGATTTAAACATTTTTTTTTATTCGAAACTATTGGAATTTTTTTTTTTTTTAAATTGCCATTAATTTAACTGAAGGTCCTCTAATCCTAGAAAGAACCATGATTCTTTGCATCATATTAGTCGATTGATTTTCCATTTAATATGAAATAAAGAAATACCCTTTAGTACCAGAAGTATGACGTCATTTATAATTTTAATTATTTTGACCAAATCTAGATCAAGTTATGTATAGTTGAATTTTGATTAGTAAATGTTTTAATAAAATATCAGATTTTAGCATTGCTGCATTTTTATTTAAATCATAATTTTATTTATTTATTTTATTAACGAAGGCACTATTTTCAGTCTAGTGTTAGCAAGAATTATTAATTTTAAGTTATGAATTTGCAAGTATTCATAATGATTTTTCATAATTTTTCGGTTACCAAGTATGATTCGTCCATCTTTAAGATGTTATATGTATAAAGGCGTTTTACTTTCACTGTTTTGAAGACGTATACATGTACTACTCCTGAAAAATTATCATTTTTCGTTTACATTCTGCTTTTTAATAAAGACTAATGTTAAAAAATATTATCTTTTTTAAGTTTTAAGAAATTTGCCTATAAATTGCTATGCGTGCTCTCCTTTTCAGACTGCAATGGTGGTTGAATGGTTTGATGTTCTAATCTTTAGTAAATGTTTGTCTAAGACTTGAATATTTGCAAGGATTCGAAATCGACTGGAAACCAGATGTAATTCGAATTAATCCTTGTGCTCTAAAAGTGACTATAAACTGACAATTCAAATAGTAAATGGTTCTTCAAACAAAGAAATGCTCGTCTCGCATTTACCGACTGAGTTATCATTTTGCATTACATGATCAAATCAGTACTTCGTGTCTCACCCGAGTCAAGTAGTTTATTTCAAAAATATTTAAATGAAAAGGTATTGTTTTTTCCCCATGAATTTTAAACACTGAAATACCTTTCAATTTTCTGTATTTAAGGCAAAAAAAATTTGGGTATGGATTTCTTTTTGTACTTCTCAAATTCGTGATATGCGTTTAATTCTCATCAATTTACAAACCAGTCGAAATACGTTACTTTCATCTATTAAGAGTCATTTTTAGAAATTTTTTAACACCTTTTATCAATCGATTATTCTGAATCGTTGTGATTTTCCTTCAAGGAAGTTTTGAATGATTTGAGTGCTACGTTGCTTTATATGTAGTTAAATTTGTCTGCATTTACATTGTATAAAAATAAGTATTTGAAAGTAATTTAAGACATTCATTTTTATCGAAATAATATTTGACAGCGGCATCCACTTATCCTCAAATATAAGTAGATTAGGACAGCAGGCAGTAAAAAGTAAAAGATATTTTATGTACATTTTTTTTCTGACTATAACACGGAGATTAAACATTATATGAAATCCAATCGGTAAAAAGTTTCCTACATTGGTCTAAGGTCTAATTAGCCTTCGTGTGCAAAAATTGGCCGTTGAGCGACAAACAAAACAAATAAACAAACCTACATTGGTCTAACCCTATATTTCTGGCTGTTACGCAGTGTAGGGCATTGCTTCGTTTTTAATTGTTTAGTGTTATAGAAAAATAAATATAAACAATCATTCAAAAGTACTGAGTTCTTTTTTAGAGAAGAAAATCTGCCATAGCCAGCTTATAATTTCTTAGTTCTTTATTAGAGATCAATATTGAAAACCGTGCACTTTTTTATTTATGAAATAGTATTTTATGCTTATTTGTTTAATAAAATTAATGTTAAAATTTTATTTTGAAATTTGTTCCTTAAAATATAAATAGGTAATTTTTATATGGATATTTAACTATCACTAAGGCCACGAGAATTATTTTTAATATTAAATTGTTCACTGTTTCAAATAATTCTATGTTCTCAAATTTTTTAAATTACTCTTTTCTGACCTCATATATTCTCATACATTTTTAATGCAGATGTAAACATGAACAAAATTTTAATCTGTTAGCAGCGGAAAGTGCATATCGAATTGCAAGTCTCGAACAAGCCAAGCTGGCAACCTTATGGTTAGCGCTCAATTCAACGGTTTATGAGTTCGAGTTCCATTTTGGGCATAGATGTGTTGTAGTGATTTTGAATCCACTTTAACTTGTAGATCCCTGTTTAATTAGCTTTCGGGTGCAGAAAATTTATTTCCGAGCGGGGTAAAAACGAACCAAGTTCAACTTGTTCACTTTGTGCTTAAAATTTAACTTAGCGAACGCTTGTATTGCCTTATTTTCTTCGAATACATTTATCAGCCCCTTATTATTTTAAACTTATGTGGCTAGAATTTAGTAATTTTGGCTAGGTTTAATATTTGTTGTTATATTTATTTTAATGTTTAAGATTGTATTCAAATTTGCTGCTCTTAAAAAGTTCAAATGGATTTTTTATTTATTTATTTGAATATTTTAGGTAAGGAAAACGATTTTCTGCGCATTGATGTTTCACGTGACAAAATCCATCTGCATTGCACTGAAAAGGCTAGGGGAAAGCTGTCGCCATTCAGTTTTTATAGCTGGGGGGGGGGAATGAAATTCTTATTTTTCTCTTTTCTTCTCCTTTGGCGTCAAAGTTTTACGATCTAATTGAGAGCCTTTATTGCTATTGTTTCTCGTATTTCAAATCTAATTTTACGTTCTCTCGCCTCCGTTCTTTCCTCCTAAGTGGTCTTTTGTGCTTATGTATATTAGAACAAATAAGAAAAGAGCTTATAATATTTTTTTCTTGCTGTTAAATGAGAATGCCAACTTTCTCCCCCTTTCACTTGTCTGTTGTAGTCCGTGGTATTATTTACGGCAGCTCGCAACAGTAATTCCTTATTTGCTTTGCTCCTCTCTTATTACTCGGTTTCTTATCATATAAGATATAGTGTGCTAATCCAGTTTCATATATGTAATTTATTTTTAGAGAGCTGAGGAATTGCCGGAACTTCTTTTTGTAGTGTTACTAAAGGTCAAAGTTTGCTAAAGTAGTGGGGAGAAAAGAGTCTCTGCTAGTTCCAGAATATGAGAAGATTCAGGGATTTTTAACTATCCTTTCAATTTTAAAGGAGACCAGTAAGCAGTTTCGGCTTTAATTGGGAAGTTATTCTGCATATTTTTCCCCCTTAAATCTTGCATTACTTAATAAGAATAATGTTTCTGTATAAAAGAAAAGCTTTTAATTATCGTGTGTATCCCAACGATTTTACTCAATCAAAAGAGTTGTTTGATAAAATATTGTTGGTAGAGGAAAAGGGCATATATAATCAATAACGGAGCTTGCTATGTTTATTACCACTACAAAGTGACATTTTAGTGTACCGAGTATTTATCACAAAAGTAATGTATCAGGATGCTTGTATTAGAAAATAAAAATGCGTCTCTGAAAGTGAAAGTGAATTCATGTGAGATATCTATGCATGAATAAAATATTAAAATGCAATAGAGGAAAATGTAGTTTAAACTTGCTCGGAAGCTCAAATTCTTTGTAAAGACGTAAAAAAAAAAAAAAAAAAAAAAAAAAAAAAATTTCTCATAGTAATTTATTAATAAAAAAATTGATATTGGAACAGTGTTAATTACGGCATTTGATTCTTTGGGGCTGTTGCACATTAATTTTCTGCTTATGCGTTGAAAATGTCAATAATATTACTGCGGAAAATCCTATCACAAATAAATGTTGTATCATTGGTCCTTCACAATTCGATAAACACCTTGCGATTCTCCGCCCAAGTGTGTGTCAAATGTATCTTCGCGGCTTTAAATTCGGAGCGTATGTGGACTTGGGTAAGCTTATGCTGTTCCTCATTGTGTGGTTCGAAATTCAAAACAAAAATTTGCTCTTTCGCTTTCTTCGATTTTGGGGAAATTTTATCTGCCTGTAATAATCATATATCGAGAGAAGCTGTTTGTATTATTAGGAAGTAGTGATTGTGAACTTCATTGTGGGAATTTGAGTGCCAGTTCAGGCGTGTCTACGTTACCAACTGTGGTTCGGAGCGCTGGTAGATTGGCGACTACTCCAAATCCGTTAACCTTAAGTTAACTGTTCAGTTAAAATCCGTTAACGTTCCTCGCATGCACAGCTATCTATGTGAACTTGGTAAATCTGAAGTTAATAAAATTCAAAGATTATGTCTGTTTTCCATATAAAGAGGAGTACTGTAATTTTAAATTATAGTATTCAATTTGTAGGCTTGTTCATTAAATTTGTCACGTAATATCTATCTAAATTCTGTACGAAAATTCTCGTGAAGATGCGCATTTAGAGTAACTCAATCTTAAGGTACGAGCTTCTCATGATTTTGTTCAAATGTTTCAAAATGCGTTTGTGATAGGAAAGGAGTAAAGTTATTAAACTCGGGGAAAGTTGGAAAAGATGCCCAATAAAATTAAACACGATATCAGCGTTGGTATTTTCAATGCGTAGCTGAGCTCCAATCGGTATTTATCATAAAATGGTTGTTTCTTTCGTTTCAGTTGAGATCATGATTACGCCACATTATTACAGTTCTCATTTGTTTAAAATATCCATGGCGGATGTCAGAAAACGTTTCATCTACGTCACACATAATTAATTACGGTATCGTATTGAGACAGAGTCGTAAATCCGACTTGTCGACGAATTTGCAGCTTGCCTTCAAATCGCATTCTTTGATCGGAAGCTAACAAGCCGGAATTCACCATCAAATTCCTAAGTGTCTTCGACGATGAGAAAAAAAAATCCATTGATGATATTTACCAGTAATAAAGAAGTTTTTTTTTTTTTAATTATAATTCTTTTTGTTTGTAAAAGTTTACAAAATCATTAGTATTGCTTCTAAAATTTATATTTTTTTCTAATTTGTGTTTTTGGCCTATTCAAGTTTTCTTGCTTGCTCTCCAACATCTCTCCTGTCATTCCATGTTCTCCTGAAATACATTAAAGCTCCTCTAATTATCTTTTTTATTTTTGATTTGACGAACATTTTGTGCGTAAAACATTGATTGTTACGAGGATTCGAAACCATGTTTCCAGAAGTCGTCTCGAATCGTTTTGATATGTTAACACCAGTCGAATTGACTCGGACACGACATCCATATCCAGCAACGACTCTATGACTTGAATTCATTGAAATCAAAATTAAAAATATTGTCGAAGTTCGTTTTGTTAATAAAACGATTTCTTTTATAAAGACCAAAGCATCGGTTTGAGAAGCCGTTTTCCATTGATTCAGCCAACTAACACGTTGACAATAGAATAGAAGAAATTGCAAATTGAAAAATACAAGACAAAACATCCACCTTATGGTTAATTTATATCGTCAAGATTTAAATTTATTTTAAATTTTGTTTTCCTTTTTATGAAATCAATTGCAATAGAGAAAGTAATTTTGTTTCATTTTAACTGCAATTTCGATCTTGAACTGACTACTTTTATTTGATGGCTTTTTGAGAAATTCATTATTGAATCTCCTTTAACTCCTACCTCGTACAAGGTCTTCTGGTTTCTTTGACAAAGGAGTAGAGTTTATTGCTAGTTACCTTATGAATCGTTATTATTTTGTACTTTTGTACATGGTACATTGATATTGCTCTTTAGTGATATTTAAAAATCTCATTCTTTTGTTAATTTCTGCATTGTTTATTTTCTGTATTCCACAAAACCCGAATAAAATTTACCTAATTCTCCCTTGCAGCATTGATTAATTTGTTTCTTTAATTTCATTGCATTCTAACTAAAAGGAATTTTACATTCACCATTTTATGATTTCTTAATTTTATTCATAGACTAATTAAACCAAAGCTATGTATATTTCTTCAACCATAATGAAATACAGTTTGTACTTAGGGTTTCTTAATAAGTACCAATATTTTTTCTAATAGATAATTATATATTTTTTTTATCTCTATTCAAATATTTTATGCATTTATGTAAGGAGAACTACTGTATACATTGTATAAAATTCCTTGGCAAGTGTTTTGGCATTTCTTTACAAAATGCATTGTAATTTTTATTTCGAATTGTGCAGAGATATGCATTGTATTCTCCCTGTATCAATAATGCATATAATGAAAAGAGAAAGTCTTCAACATGTTTGTAACTTTTTGCTTCTTAAGGGTACTTTCATTTTATTTGAAATTATTTTATCTGTGAACGTCACTCAAGATTTAATCTTATGTTCGGAAAAATCTTTTGATGCGCGCCTTAACGTTGTATTGCGACTTTTTAATTGTTTATTTTTATTCAGTTTTTAATAGTGTTTCTTTTTGTGTCAAGTAAATTTTATCGATTATGGATTGAATGATTTTCTATTGTAAAATATGTTTTTTCTCCCATTTTGAGCAATGAATATGAAGTTTGAGTCTTACACAGCTGCTAGTAATTCCAGCTGTGTAATACCCTAAGTCACAGTTCCCCAATTGATGGAAGCATTACTCGTTAGCAAGTTCGACTCTAAAAGAACCAAACTGTTGATAAGATCTTAGTACTCAAATATCTGATGTTCCTATTTTAGTACATTGTGAACGATCGAGTAAAGAACGAAATGTTTGGTGTTGATTTCATCTTTCAATTATGACAAAATCAATATGGCATAGACTTCGAGTGAGTTTTGATATGTTCACCAGGCAAGCGTTATTTTACTCTTATGCAATCTATATATAGAAAATGCTAATACAGGCATACTACTTTGGATTCTTATGAATAAAAAACTTATTAAATTGATATATCCCTTTACAAACATCGAAGCAGCTCAAAATCTAATCATTGTTTCAACATAGCCATGCTTTAATGACTTATGCAAGAAAAAACACTGTGATTTCCCGTTAAAAAGTAAAACAGGCAGCCTATATGTTTATAGTGTAATCAATCTAGTGTCTACCAACCTTAGTGGGTGAATCAAACTTTCGTTTTTGGTGATTATCAACTTCCGAAATTATCATATATTCTAAGAGCTTTCGTAATTCACGTGGTCATTCAAATACATTTTTGAGAATGCCCAACAATTGTAGTAGGAGCTAAATAGACCATTTTCGACGTAGTTGTTTGCTAACTTCGTAAAGTCTCTTTAAATCGTAGCTCCCTATCGAATTTACTCTAGTATTCAAAGAAATGAACGAAAAGCAACAAACAAATTAAATCTAAAAATAAAATATTTTACCCCTGATGATTTACGCACTTCATTATTCTTTAACGGACCCTGATGATAAAATAAACTCTTCCTCTCTCTTCAGAAGGAACATTACACTTACCTTGCGTACCTTCTTAAGAGTTCGTATCTATCGGGAGCATCTTACAATTAAGCTTGTAAAAATAATTCGGGGTTTGAAAAATTTGCTGAATTGACGTTTCTTTTGTACACACGCAAATCGTAATTTTTTGAAATAATTTTTTGAAACATAAAATTTGAACGCTGAAATAAATTACATTAATGTAAATGAAATGGATAAAAAAAAAGATTTGTTAATAACAAGTAAAATAATCGCCGCCCAACTTGTCTTGTGGTCAACATGCCTGACTGTGGATAGGGGAGGTCGTTCGAATCCCAGTTCGGGTGTGGATGTATTTTTTTTATCTATCCTTTCTTTGACCTTTCCTTGTATGAATGAGCTGTGAGTGGTTGCCTACCTTATAAACGGATGCCTATGGCATATGTGTAGTGAGGAAGTCGGACTCCACACCAAATTATGGTTTAGTTAGAAAAGTAGAGCAGCGCACACCATAATGCCAACCTTGCTGGCACAAGATAACAGCAACTAAAATAATCATGTTTTTCAGAAATTAATAATGTAAATCATTGCATTTGGCTTTAGCTATCAAAGATATGTTGACTTTACTGGTTAGCCAAAGCTATAATTTAGGGAAAAAATATCATTTAGTTATATCTTGCTGGAGAAAATAACGATGTTTTAATAAATGCTGTTATTTATCGTTTACGATTTTGTTTTTATATTATTGATTACGATCTTGTTTTTATATTTTTATTAATATTGTTGTATGTTTATGCACAAAAACTGAATTTGAAATTATGTATAGGGGATCAAAAGTTCTGTTAGAGGGTGATGTTCATTGAGATTAAAAATATTTATTTTGTTATTCCTTTAGTTTTTAATTAAACTAATCAGTTGCCCATAAAAGCATTTTTTGAATCCAAAATTTTTATAAAATGAGAAAACATTTGATCTTCTCAATTCACATTCAAGTGGCTATATGCCTTATGATCATTAATTAGTATACTCAAAACGTGCAAAATGAGGTCAAATTTGAAGGCGAGAACTTGACGCTAAGAAACAGAAATCATATTTTCATCATCAGGTTATTCATATAATATTTAAAGTTATTAAGTTCTTTATCTCCACACCAGTGAGCTTATGCCGCTCAACGTTTCAAGTTAGATTTTCCGTGTGACATTTATAGAAATATTTATATACTCGCAAGTTGCATTTCTTTAGATATTTAATTTTGATTTGATATACATTAATATTTAATTCTAAAAATGACAAATTTTACTAGTCACTTTTGAGTTAATTTGAATTATATTTTTTAGAATATTTATATATATAAGTATATTTTTTTAATTTAAAATATTTTAATTTAATATAAAGCTGTGAATGAAATTTAAATGGTTGTGAAATGATAATATTATATATATAAGTGAGAATTCTTGAGTTTTAATTCTTTGTATTTAAAAATATTTTTTAGGAAGATGACTCTCTTGTAATTTATCTTATCTGTATAAATGTTGAATAATTCGAATAATTTCAAATGGAAATAAGTTTTGGAGATTTTTTATATTCAATTTTGAGGAAAATTTTTCATACAAAATATTCGCAAATTCTCTCGTCGATATATATATCTCAGACAATTTCAGTATTACTAGACAACCACTTTTTATTGAAGTGATTTTTTCTTTTCAGATCATTTCTTCGTTTAATAAATTGCTTAAGATCATATGAATTACAGTTAGCCCGGCATTTGAATTGTTTAAAAAGATGTATTAATCTAATGGCGATCCATACTCCAGACACTAAACATTTTTCTATGTTAAGAAGTAATTGCATTCAATAAGATCATATAAACATAAAGAATTCAGCCTCTCCCATTTTTGTTACACTTTTTTATAAATATTTAAAAGTCCAGTCCTTTTATGAAAAATATGCTACTACTTTGGAAAAAAAATTAATATGATTTTCTAAAAAACATGATCTTACTTGTGAATAAAATCAGAGTAGGAAATAAGTTTTATTATTTTTACTGTTGATTGGCAATAATAATAAAGAAAAACCTTTCTTTTTCGACTCACCAATTAAATTATGTTTGACGTTTATGATGATTAAAATAAATATAGTCTGAGAAAATATTAAATCAAAGAACATTCATTTATCTGAAAGAACATTTATGATGTTATAAATTGTGACAAGAAAACTTCTTTTAATGTTTGATTCGCTCTTAATTCATTTTTGACATCAAGATAATTGATTTTCCGAATTGCCGACAAGTTTTAATCGCTTGATGCGTTACGTAAGGTCAATTTATAACTTTGATTTCTTGAAGAACTCTTAATTTAATATTTAATTTTAAATCTTGGCGTGACTCAGAATTGCCACTATTAGGATTCCTCAGTGAATAACGCTTCACTCGACTTAGAGCCAATCTGAATGGTCAGTGACTCAATTTCTTTGAACAAAAGTTATGTTTTGATGGCATAGGGAAAAAAATATGTATATGTACGCACACTCATTTGCACATTTAAGTAAAATTTAAAAATAAATTATTTATAAAGTCTCTCTCGCTTGCGTGTCTTATATGTAAAATAGTTAAACAAGAACCATTAAGCCGCGATTTTGTACCCTTTTTCCAATATATATTTAACATGAACATAAGTTCTTGAATTATAATCATCTTTTGTCTTCTGCTGCTCATTTGATTAATGTTTTTTTCAAGCCTTAAGGTGATATTATGTAATTCAAAAAACTCTCTTATACTCTTTGTTTCAGCTTCCTATTGTCTTTTCTCCTATAAGAGTTTCTTAACATTTTTTTCATGCGCAGAGGAAAATTTACATCTAAGTTGTTTAAAATTTGAGAATGACGTCTTCATGACAATTTTATATACTAATAACTTATTATGATAACCAAAGAAGGGCATTTATTTCTTATAATTGTAAACACACATTATAAGATGCACAGGCGATGCGATTATTAACCATTTTTAAATTAACCTACTTGTGTGTGTATGGTTCTCATGTTGTTTGGAAACAGTGCGTTATGGTTGTCAGTATCGGTTCGTTTTGGTGATTAGGACATTTTAGGAGACTAAAGATATCTGGGACCAAACTGAATCTTGTAGAGGAGACTATTGCGAACATTTTGTTGTATTAATATTTAAGATCCCATGGTTAGAGTCGTAGCACTCCTCAATTTTCTAAAATCCAACCAAAAGGACACAAAAATTATTATTAATCATTTTTAAATTAACCTACTTGTGTGTGTATGGTTCTCATGCTGTTTGGAAACAGTGTGTTATGGTTGTCAGTGTCGTTTCATTTTTTAATGCTGTATATGTCCATTCCCTAATCAATTTGAGTAAGAAAAGATATCCAGATTTTCATTCACTTTTTTTCTAAAATAGAAAATTTTCCGATATTTTGAAGACGCTCCCAAGCCAGATGACTCTTTAGCCGTTTTCCGTACATTGAGAAGAAGAAAGAATTAATATTTGTTTTAAGCCTATTGTGTTTTGTGCGGTTAGACATCAAAACTATTTAAAAGTTTTCTTATCATCGAATTCGTGCATTGTTGGGACATTTGTATTCATGAAAAACTATTTTTTATCATTCTCGGAAGATGAGTGAGGAAAAAGGTATTCTTGGAAGATAAGTAAATATAAGCATTGCTTATACCCATTCAATATATTTTAACCATGTTAATTTCTGAAAAGACAATAGTGATCAATGATTTACAGGCATTGTGCGATATAAATTTTTCCTGTGAACTTTTAATGAAAAATCGTTTTTTGCATGCGTTATCGGCTTTCGAGACTAAAATCTCATTCAAATATTGCAATACATAAAACTGATATCGAATAATTTAATCGAAATTACATTAAGCTCACATCGTGTACATAGTATTTGAGATTGATATTTTTTTTAAAAAAAAAAAAAAAAAAAAAAAGGATGATTAATTGAGACTGATTGCATTTACTTGTCACTATTCCTAATAACCGATTATTTCATTTGTGATGAATGATAATTCGCTTTCTTTGCTAATGTATTTTGATAATTTTTTTTATCGATTATTACAAATTGAATGTTAAAATTTATCATCCCCAAAAGAATTTAACATGATGGAATGTTAAAATACTAAGAAAAGTGTTTAAAAAATACAATGTTATGTATCACTCGACACTCCACCGAATTGTCATCACTCGACACTCCACCGAATTGTCATTTTTATTAAAGTCCTATCCAAGTTGTATGAATAGAATAAAAACAGCTAATGAAAAATATTTTATTTTTAAAAATTGTCTTTTTTTAATGATATATCATTTGACTTTTTTTTTTTATACAATAGTTCATGATTTCTTTAATTATTGATAACGGAGTCGTTGAAATTTAGATATTTGCGCTTTAATTTCTTGGTGTATAACAATGTGCGTTAAAATATCTCGCTCTATTTTTAAGGGGCATGCCAACGAATTTATAAAAAAAAAGTTATAAAAATTGCTCCAAAAAATATTGCTGTTACTTCAACCAGTTTGTGTTTAAGCTCTTTAAGTTATCTTAAATATTCCTTTCGATTGCGATGACTTCGAAAAAATCAAGAACCGAATTATATGCAGTTCTGTCATTCAATACCCGAAAGATATTTTTAGCTGCAAATTTCTTAAAAAAAACTTGCAGATTTCATTTTATTTCTTTATTATATTATGTTTCCCTTTTTTTACTAAATTAAATATTTGAATGCTTTTATATGACTTTTCTTGGCACATTCCTACTTCTGTAAATAAAAAATACTGCTTGAGTTTTATGAGCGTAAAAACTCAGAGATAAAATTGTTCAGTTATATTTCACTGCTTAAATTTTTTTATTTCTTTTAATCATAAAATGGTTTATAGGTTTTCAATACGTAAAAAATCTCTGAGTTGTAAATTTCGTCAGGTTATAGTAAATTTTATTCGACATGCATTAAATTTTCACTTTGTATTTTTACTAAAAAATATAGTTTGTTCGTGCATTTTACAAATTATGTAGAAAATTTAATTTAGATTAAAAATTAAGTATATTGAATTAGTATTCTTATATACATTCTTTTTTCCCTTAGTTTTAATACAAATAAAGATACTTCTATTTCAATTTTAATTGAGAGTAACAATTAAAGATTTAAAAAAATAGCTTATTTTTTGTGGACATTTATTAATTCATAAACTCTTAAAATTGTTGAGATGATAATTTCCTATTTTGATTCTTTTCAAATTAAGCTGCTTTTAAAAAGTTTGTTACAACTTGAAAGTTTAATCTAATTAAAGAATTCTGTTTACTTTTTATGGTAAGCTTTATTCTTTTAAGAAATATTTGAATTATATAAAATTATGCAATACTATAAAATAATTTTTGATTGTGAAATTAACAAAATCGCTAAATAATATTACAATAATATATTGGAAATAATGTAATAAAATATGTAAGTATTTTATATACCCCAGTATTGCAGACATTTTTGTAGGAGTGTATAAATACACTTTAGGCCCTGACTTTTATAACTATACAACGGTAGTTCTAAGGAATACATTTATAATCATGAAGTTTAAGCTCGAATATTATTGAAGTTATGTAAATCAGGTAAAATGTATATGCTAGCTGTGTGTATGATTAGCATATGAATGTTGGCAGTAAATTAAAAAGATATCGTTTTTTCATAATATTAGAAGAAAATATTTTTATATGGTTATGTATATATGTTTGCTCCTATTAATTCTGCAGCAAAAATTACTATTATATTTTCAATTTTAATATGTAATTGCTTGACCATTTGAGAAGGGAAGAAAAGAACGGCCGAGCTTCTTTTCTATCTATGAAGGTCGCGCGAAAAGTGAGTTAGTTGACGATGTGGTGGCGGGATCATTGCCCAAGGTCCAAAAGGGGCGTGTGCAATCTCTCTGCCTCTTTATTTTGCTTAAATAACAGGATCTGTTGATATAAAAACACCTGTCGTTATCGAACCAGATGGATTTCCTTCCATTCGAAGTCTCTCTCTTGCCCTTTGAAATTTCTCCGCTTGTTTTGATGCAATTTTATTGCAGTACCCGTTCGTTGCATCAAAATCCTCAAAATAGCTCTCTCCTGTTTAATTCTTTTATTGGCCACCCGCCATTGCTCGAGATACTCTGCTTTCCGTTCTTTTAAGTGACGTTGCACACGAGGAATGCCTGCGTAGGCATGGGATTGAAACAAATCGGCGAATTTTCGCGTGTCTCCCGAAGATTTTGATTAGTTTTTTATTTATTTATTTTTTTCTCTTTCTGAAAGGAGATCACATTATTTCGAGCCAAATTTCTACGTGTACGAAACCGTACCCACTTGTTGGTGTTAACCAATTTGCATCAGAATTTTATTTTTAGTCCCTAAAACTCTGCTAATGATAGGAAAAGAAAGGGTAGAATTTGAAAAAGAATTATTTAAAAGAATAAAGCTTTTTCCACTGATGCTGTATTTATTTTTTAATGTCTAAATATCGACTCAAACAATTTCGCTTTAAGTATTACTAAAATGTTAAGAAATACCACCTCGAAATTCACACATTTATTACATCTCATAAAATTGTTTATTTTATTTTCTAACATTTTTTTTATATAAGAATTGTATTAAAGTCACCTCAAATCAAAAAAGGTATATCAGATTTAAATCAAAATAAATATCTTTGAATAGTGCTTTCGTAAAAATATTCTGATTATTTTGCATTGATATGCCATGTTTCATAGTTTTTCTTAAAATTGTGAACTGAGCTAAAATTGGAATACATATACATTGAATTAAACTGGTAATATAATATGACAGTTTGCAAGGTATTGGAAATGTGTATATGGCAAGAAATCAGTCACTCATTCTAAAATAGAAATTTAAATAGATTAATGTCTTAAATCTTTAAAATGTTTGTTATGTTTTCCCCCTTTAAAAATAGAATAAATGTCATCTGTTTCTGTACAAACATTTGTAGAAAGTGTTTTAAAATTCACTTCATCAAATATTGAGAAATAGTGAAAGTGTTATAGTTATAAATTACATATTTTTTCTTTAAGAGGAGCCAAAATAATTTTTTCTCTAAATGATAAGATTTTCTCTTTTTAAATATATATTTAAACAGGTACTTTTTAAATATTTTATTCATGAAAAATATACTTGCTTAGGTATTTTTAGATATGAAAAGTACATCAACAAAGTATCAATAATAAATTTAAAAATTAAAATTTCAAAAGTTGTTTATTTGTTTTGGATATAACTTGATCCTATTTATGATGCCCCATATTTTTTATTTTTAATTATAAGGTATTGTATGTTAAAGAATTTCACTGACATTTAATAAAATTGAATAGGAAATCGTTAAATATTTTTAAACTAAAAGGTTTTCCTATAATTTTTGAATTAGAAATCTTGCTTTGATAAATTTTTTAAACTTATCAAAAAATGGGCTCACACGCATACCAAATTTTAATACATATATATTTCAAAATCATATCTTGAAATGGATCACAATGCAAAAGAGTTAAATAAATATAATACATATATACTTGTGCAGTAATCATAACTTTTAAGGAAAAGTACTTTTGGTTCTGTCCATTGACTAAAACTTATTTTTATTTTATTCTATGCAAAATAGTTAATCTGTTACTTTGGGGAACGATGAAGATTAGGTGGTGAAAATTCTGTCTCAGCTTATTTTGAATCAACAGAAATTTAAATTTTTAAAAGATTTTTGTTTTAAAGAGTTGTACAAAAATAACATTCATTGATAAAACTTTTATAAAGGACTTCACACTTACAAAACAATGTATTAACATTAAAAAGAAATTAGTGTTCAAAAATGTAATTTTTTTTTAATGGGCTGATGTCTTATTGAAGAAAAGTAGTTTCCTATTTTTTCAAGTATTACTTGAGGAGTATATCTAAAAGATATCAAGAGTTCATTGGCTTATTAATGCTATGTAAACACCTTCATAAAGCATGTGAACCTTTTCAGCTTGGTGTGCGGTATTGAAATTTATTTGCAGATGTACAATGCCAATTTACTTTTCTACTCTGATTAGACAGATAGATCTCTAAGTACTATTCAAATTTCTTGTATTATAACAACTATTTCATTACTTAACACTAAACAGTAGTAAAATTTAAATATTTAGTGATTTGTTAAAGTGATGGATCAATATTTTTATTTAAGTATTTAATTTTTTCTCCGGATAAGTAAAAGTAACTCATACTTGTGTGTGTGCTGTTTTGTAATTATCAGGCAGGAGGTATCACATAATTGAACTAAACGTTTTATTCCAATTTCAGAAATTTCTTGCTGTTGACAAAAACTGTAATCTATACTCATTAAGTTACTTATTAAAACTAGTGTGCATAGCTTGGTTAGATTATAAAACTTTATGATTTGCTTATTAAAATTCGCAAAATTTTATGGTCTTCTTGCTATTTCAGTTACGATGTTGAGTAATATATTTTTATTGCTATGGGTGAATTCTCTATCTTTTGTGAATTAAAATGTCTGTAAATTACCTAATGTTTTTTAAGTATTACCATAAATTGAATATAAAGGAAACTTTTCTAAGGTATTGTTTTGAAAAATGTTAAGATTTTATTCGTATTTAATATAAAAAATACCTATACAAATTCTTCAAAAAAATTTTTTTTTGTTTTTAATGTAAATTATTTTATGCTTATTTGATTATGCAAACCTAACTAAAATATATACTTTGATTGTACAAACCTAAACATAATATTGTACTTTGATTGTACAAACCTAAATATAATATTGTACTTTGATTGTACAAACCTAAATATGATATATTTAGAATACAGAGATTGTATTGAAATATTTTCTAATCAAGTTTTTAAATTTTTCTTATATTTAGTAAAGATTATGAAATGCTAAAAAATAAGATAATTCATACCAGAAGACATTAATTAAATCAAAAAATCTGCTTTGCTAGTCTTCAATAACTTATAAATAGTTTACAATATTCATTGTGTATTATTGAAAAAAGGAATTGATGCATAAATTATATTTTAAATCCTAAATAATTATGAAAAAAATTGTAGTTGATGACTCAGTTTCCTTAAAGTAAATTCTGCTTTCTTAAATGTTTTTGTTCAAGTAATCATTTAGTCTAAAAATTTAGAAGCTATATATTCCAATAGATACAATATTTCATCCATTAAAAATTCAATGATTAATTGCTGTGCAATTGCTATTAGTGCTTTATTTTCTATATTTCATCCATTAAAAATTCAATGATTAATTTCTGTGCAATTGCTATTAGTGCTTTATTTTCTATATTTCATCCATTAAAAATTCAGTGATTAATTTCTGTGCAATTGCTATTAGTGCTTTATTTTCTTTGAACATATTTGCCATTAAATGAAGATATTTAGAATAAAACCATTCACAAACTGTTGGTTTGAATTTCATTCAATTTATAATTATTAAGACAACTAATCTATAGAAAATTTGCATATTTATAAATGTTTCATTTGTATAGTAAATGCAGATATTAAAATAATAATAATTAAACCTATACTCAGCTTCTCAATTCTTTTTTAAAATAGATTGTTAAATGAATATTTATATTTTGTAGAAATGATTTCTGTTTGATATGTTGAATTAGCTTAGCATTTTTATAAACAAGCACTTTAATTAAAATGATAACATTTTCCTTGAAACTAATAAAAATTATTTTAGTTCTTAAGAGACGAATTACAATATGAAAATGGAAGGCACAAAGAGCGACACAAGGAATTCCATGGAAATGATAAATACATTAATGTTGATGAACTTTGGCAAGCTTGGAAGATGTCTGAAGGTAACTAAAAGTTAATGTAATTTCGTCTTTCCTTAATCATATTTTTCAGTATTTTCTTCCAAGTTTTCTTAGAATAATTAAGTTTTGAGTTATTAGATTATCATGAAAATATTTTATAACCGAAATTGAATTTAACTGATATAAAAATTATAATTTGCTTATTATTAATTTACTTTAACTTTGTTTTTTGCTAAAGGAAAAATCAAGAATTAATTCTCAAAAGTATTAAAAAAATATTTAACAAATTCATAAAAGTCAATTTAATTGATTGACTGTTTCAATGTACATACATTATCTAGTAAAACTATATATTACCTCTGTTTTGTCAGGTTTGATTTGTGAATATATGTATATTTTTTTTCAGATTGATAAAATTTTTATTAAGTTGATATATAAATTTTTATAAAATTTTTATGAGTTTAAATTTAAAAGCTCTTTATTAGCTATATGCTTTTTAACTTCCTTATTATTATATTTCCTACTATCCCAAAGTTTCTACATTGATGCCTAATAAGTTCTTCCGCTCATGTTTTCATGTAATATTTTGAAGGGGGAGAAAACTATGAGAAATTAATAACTTAACAAAAGAAACAAATTAATAACTTAACAAAGAACAATTAAGAGAACTAAATTTTTGAAAAAAAAATATTACTTAACATGTTTTTGCAATTTAATTCCCTCAATTCAATTATTTTATTCTATGAAAAATAGATAAAATAATATCATTTTCTTATCATATTACTTACCCTATGAAAATGATGATCTGATCTGAAAAAAATTCAAATTTTTCTGATTTTAAATTTGCCTTTTCAAATATTATCAAGTTCACATGAAAATATCGAAATATGTGATACGCCCTAATGTAAACTGTATAATAAGCATGTTGTTCTTGAATTTAAACTTATTAAAATTTGTCACTTGCAGATTTTATGTCCATTTTTATTCTCAACATTTTTATTCACATTTTCACAACTTTGATTTTATGGAATTAAGTTAGTAAAGGTTCTGTTAAAAGCTGTTTTGTTTCATTTACCATACTTTCTTCAAAAGTTTAATTTTAATGTCCTCAAATTCTTAGAATTTCATTTATAGAAAGTACAGAATAGGTTTACAAACTGTGTTATTAATTTTATTTGATATATATGCAGTATATTCTATCATTATTTTCAGTAACTGAAAACAGTTTTATAAAACAATTTCATATTATTAGAAATAATCTTTGTTAGTTTTACCTTTAATTATTGATAATGCACATAAATATTTGTCATTAATAAATTTAAAATAGATTTTTTCAGAAATAATGTAGGACATATTTAAAATTGTTGATGTACAATATGCATATAAACTATCATTTACTCTAACATACAATTGTAATAAAAGAAATAATGATAAAATGTTTAAAAAAATTCCAGAAAATAATTTTTAATATGTTTAGTTGTATTTACTATACAAGAAAACTTATAGAACCAACCTTGGATATTTGTTTATGAATTCAAAATTTCTCTTGAAATTTTATAATTATGTATAATTTATGTAATTTTTAAAGGGAGATATGTGATTATAAAGAGTAAAGGAATAAATATTGCAAACTATTTTATATTATGTTTATTCAATAAATTGATGCTAGTATTTCTGTCATTTTTTAAATTAATTATTAAAATATCACAAAAATATTAGGATCATGTTTTATTTCTTCTTTTTTTATAAATTATTAATGATATTTGGTAAAAAAGAATTTATTGTTTTAGCAAATTGTATTAAGTTCAGAAAATAATATGAAATTAACTGAAGGTAAATACATGTTGTTTACCATCTTATACATTTTTAAAAATTATTTCATAAAACTAAATTTTTGTACAGTAAAGAACTGATTTATATTATTTTTTTACTTCAAGTTACTTAAGAGTGTAATTCCACAAAATAGCAGTTATGTTTGAAGGGTAACTATTCTATTGTTGCTGAACCAAACTTATATGTAATTGTGTGATTTTATTTGAAAGACAAAATATGTTGTTGTTATGTTGTTACTTATAACACTTGAACAAGACATGCTCGCTGTGCCATTAACTATTCAAATTGAAATCAGTAGGGTGCACCTTTCATTCAACCAGAGCACCACAAAGAGTGAAAGTAGACTTTGCTTTAAAATCCTCCAATAAATGGCACCACCAGAAGATCCACTCCCTCATTTTTACATTGATCTGGTGGGGGAGGAACTTTTCTCCAGACCATTATACCCCTGGTAACTGCTCAATGACTGACCACAGGACTTTCAATTCCACAGGTTTAATGAGTGCATATATCACATATACTTGGTGTGTCTTTGGCAGCATTGGGAATAGAACCATGCCCTTCCAGATGGATAACTGATACCCTAACCACTACACTATCACAGATCCTAGTCAATATATTAACCTAAGAAAAGTTCCCTAAATATCACTATAGATTTGTATAAATCGCATATAAAAAAATTATCATATTTTTAGCTAAAGTGCATATTTTTTTTTAATTGTATTTTTAATCCCAAGCACACTTTTTACTAGTAGTTCAGGATCATTTTTACTGGTGGATTAAATAAAATAAATATAGAGGTAGCGTGTTGCAAATGTTTTTAATGTTATTTATCTATTATTACATCTTGTTTATTTCAATTATAATGTCAAAAAACAGATAGAATTAAATTAGGAACAGTTTAAAATATTATTAGAAAAAAATGTGAATTATAGAGATAAGGTTAAAACAGGCAGAAGTCTTAATAGTTTTTCCTCACGGTTCATTTTCTAAATTTTTTTAAATATACATTTTAAGAGTAAAATAACTTATTCATATGCTAAACTAAATAACTAAAATTGACTTTGGTTTATGGAGAAAAAAAAATTTTTTTGTTCATTTTAAAAACATAATTTCTTTTCTTGTAAGAGTTTTAAAACATAGCATTGTATTAATCAAACTGTACTACAAATGTTCTTCAAAGTTGGTTCAATTTTGATTAGCCAAATGCCGTAAGAATGAATGCAATGGAAAAAGGAGTATTCTTTGATTAAATGACTACCTTTGTTATTGATTTTTTAATGTTAGTTCCATGCTATGTTTAATGTTTTGAGGTAATAATTGCAAAATTGTTATGAGAAGAATAATATGTTTTAAAAGAATAGTTTTTAATGGGTTTGAATCTTTAGCCATAAGGATGAACTATTCCTGCTTAGTATAATAATTTCTTTCACATTGTTCTTTTCTGTTAATAGGCAAATAAAATTTTGATGTATAACTATTTTCTTCAATTACTTTGATTTCATTAATAATTTCAGTGCACAACTGGACGGTGGATGAAACTGTGGAATGGTTGATAACCCAAGTAGATCTTCCACAGTATGAGCACAACTTTCGTAACAATGGAGTCAATGGGGCCTCTTTACCACTGTAAATATTTATTAAATTATTATACATTCTGTCTTTAATAAGGGTTGTTAAAATCAGTATTTTTTATTTCATATCAGATGTGTTTGATTTCACTATATATTATGTTGTCAACCTATTGTGCTAATGTTTAATAAAATAATCTGTGATTTGAAGTGTATTTTTAAGAATTTAAAGAATTTAGATTCAATCACAAAAAACTGCTTACTCTCAAATATATATATATATAATTAAACTGGTGGCACAAAAGCCTATATATGGGCACCAACAGTTATTCTGGTGTCTTATTCTGATAATTCCTTTATATTTTTTTCATTCTTATTTAAATAATCCAAACTGTTTTTAAATGTCTATTAATTTTAAATATGTCATTTTTTGGCTACTACAAATCTTCACCTTTAATTATGGATAAAATTCAAAAATTGGAATACGAACATTAGTTATTTCATAAAAAATAATTTTACAAAGATTTCAATGATTAATGCTTATCATTGACTGTAAAATTAAGTTAATATTTCCTATAGTTATTAATAGTTATGTGGAAAGAAGGTGTGTACAAACATAAAAAAAAACTCATTGTCATAACACTTCAAAAAGGCCATTTCTAGAGATTTTGTAACTTATTGAATTTATTCTGAACCAAATGTAAGGGAAAAAAAAAATTCGCTAATGTGTATTGAACTTAAAAAATTTATACGTAACTAAATGTTAAAAAACAGTGATTTTGAGTTCTAAATATGAGTTATCGATAAAATTTAAGAATTTTGAATGTGATCAAATTGATTTCTTTTATATTTTATAGAAATAAAATCTTTATTATTTTCATCAGCTAAAGGTTGAGTTGTGAACACATGCAAGAAGTGGTAGGAAACTTAAATCAGGGTTATGTTCTGTGGCTAACTTAAAACAGGGGCACAATTTTTTTTCCAATATTTTCATTATAGCATTTATAATTATTTTAAATAGAAATCAATGTAGACTTGAAATCGCTGTAAAATTGCGTATGTTATGTGATTCATTTAAACTATGTAACTTTGTATGAAACTGTTCTCGCTTTCAGAGTGGGAACGTGTGGTCACTTTCCCCCTTTTAAAAAAAGCTCTGTATGCGTAACCTGTTCAAGTAGAAAAAAAATATTTTAAGATGTCTCTCAGATTTCTTCTATTTCTTTTTACATTTCTTACAGTATCACTTTTTTTTTTTTTTTAAAGAAATATTTACCTACAATTTTTTCAGTTTTAGTAAAATGTTTAGTTTGAATTCTTATATATCACTATTTATGATTTCTACCATACCTACATATTAGAAATGCATTGGAATGCAGTTTCAATATTTAATTAAAAACTAAACTAAACTCTGTGACATGACAGTCCATTATAAGCTGCAAGGCCAGGGGGCATGAAGTATATGTCCCAGTTAGGTAGTCAGTCTGATATAAAACCCTCAGTGTTTTAATAAATTCTAAATATAACTTGTGAAAGAATGCACTTTTTCTTATAGTGTTAAGTAGATTCTAAATTGTTACAAATATTTACAATAATTCACTGAGTGTGAAAATACACAACTAACCTTTAAACTGGAGAGTTTAAATGGAATGACAAAGCTTTATGAATGAAATGGCTATTGGTAAGTAAATAAATGACAAAGATAATAAATAAATTTTCTCACCAAATCATCATTTTTGTAACTTATCAAAAAAAATGTATTTAAATATTTTTACTTTGAGTTATTTTGTAAAATATTAACAAAAAAGAAAATTTATTTGCAATTTTTATCCATTGTTTTTTTTTTTTTTTTTTTTTTAGCTTAGCACAAAATATTAATAACTACATTTCACTAAGTCTTGGAATCAAGGATTCGATCCATAAGCAAAAAATAGCTTTGAAAGCTATGGATGTTGTTCTCTTTGGTCGTCCTAAATGTAAGTGCTTAAGTATAACTATTATTTAATAATAATTTATTTATAAAAAATATTGAATTTTTATTATAATTAATCAACATATATTTTATTAATTTATTTTATGTTTTTAAAAAAGCTTTTGAGTGTAGAATTTTTTTAAAATTCTATTGCAAGTACAAATTTTTTAATGATTTGTGAAATGCTAAAATTGTATATTCATTTAATGCATCTGCTCCTACTTTTTCATCCTTGCTCCAAAAAAGGGTTTCTTATCATAAACTTATTTTCTAAATACAACCTTTGTATTAAATAAAACTGTATTAAGACTAATGCATTTTTTAATTTTAGATCGCAATTATTTGAAGGATGTTCTACTCACTCTTTCTTTGTTAATTGCTGCTGCGGGTTGCTGGTTTGCTTATGTGCAACATAAATATTCCAAAATACATATGCAAAAAATGATGAAAGATATGGAGGCTTTACAAAAGGCTGAAGATTCACTTTTGGATTTGCAAAAAGAGTAAGTGCATACAAATGTTTCTGTTAATTGACTCTTCAATTAAAAAAAATGTTAGATTTAAAATTGTAAATTATTTTAGAAAAAAACGTGAAAAATATGGATTTTTCAATGATACATAAATTATTAGATAAACGTTCTATTTTAAATTGGTTCATTGTAAACATTTTTTGACAAGACAAGAAAAACTGAAAATTTCTTTAATAGTTGTGCATCATTTGAAAATTCGTATTGAATTATTATGCTTGATTTGATATATTTATGAATGAAAGTAATTGAAAGATAAAATTTCAAATTTATATTTATTCTAAATAAATTTCTTTTTGCTACACTAAATTAACTTTTTTATTCAATAAGTAAAATAATATTTGACTGTTTTGATCTCTAATTTTATCCATTGCTTTTATATCTTAAAGTAAAGGATAGTTGGTAAAGAGTAAGAAGTGCGTTCATTTAATCAGTGTTTTTCATTAATTTATCATATTTCAGCAGCCTTTAAATTTAGTTATTTATCAATTTTAGCAAAATATCTAAATTTGAAAAAAAAAAAAAAAAATCTATGTTAATAGAATTTCAGATCTATTGTTAACCCTATATATATATATATATATATATATATATATATATATATATATATATATATATATATATATATATATATATATATATTACAAGCTTTTCATTATCTTAACTTAGCATGGAATCTGATTATTAATTATCTTTTCATCTGAATAAACAAGAATAAATGAATTATTGAGGATCACTAAGTTATAGGAGTTATAAATATCCTTAAACTATTATCATTCAACTAAACAATTATAAAATCTATAGATTTAGTATTGTAATTTATTTTAAATTTTATTTCTTGTTTTTCATCATTGATACAAAAAGGTCTGATCCTTAAATTAGGAAATATTTACTAATCTCAATTGCCCTAAAAACTAGATTTGGTGTTAATATCAAACACTTTTAATTATTTTTACACGTTTCTCTCATAATAAATGTGCCTATAATATTACGATTACCCAAAAATATTGTTCTGATTAAATTTTCTCTAATGCCTTAGGAGTTTTATAAACATAAATGCTCTTGAAACTAAACATTTTATTTTTACAATTTCTTATAACTTCTTTTTAATAGAACAAAATAAGAAAAATATTTATTTAGTGAAATCAGGTATATCTTTGTCACATAAATTCCAAAACCGTTTCTAGTACTAATAAATTACACCTTTGACCATTAAAGTCGCAACACCTGGAATTAGTAGCTTTATAAACATTAAAATCACATGGAAGATAGAACAGATCAATTTTAAGCTTTGCTTTCTTCCATGTGATTTTTAACATATTCAAATGTATAGCTTTTCATATCATTTAGACAGAGCAGGAAGGACTAATGACAGCTGTTGTGCTTCATAAAGGAAAAATTGTGCAGTGGATTCCTTATTTCGAAATTAGTTTGTTGGGTCATTCAAAAATTGGCTTGAATGCATACTTTGAATAAGAAGATATGTATGCATACTTTGAATAAGAAGATATGTATTTATATCTTCTTATTCAAATGTTGTTCTTGTTATGCATACTTTGAATAAGAAGATATGTATTTAATGGCAAATATCTGAATTTAATAAAGGCAAGATCATACTGCCTATCATGAGTGCTTATAATCATTATTTGATATTGCTACTCACACTGGCCGAAATCCAATTAAAGTTAGGTGGTTATGAAATCAATGAAATGTTGAGGAGCATACACAAATATCATGCAGGATTCCACTGCTTATCTATGACTAATATCTAATTGAACAGATAGATTATGAGACCAGCTATGCTGGTTATTGCAGTGACAAAGCTGGATGCAAGAATTGTACAATATTGTCTTTTCATGAGTTGAATGTTATATTCAGATGAATTTATAAGTCTGATGTCTCTGAGGAGAATACTCATTAACTGGTTACATTTGATATCGTATAGGCCCTGTGTGGTAGTCTGAGAAGCCATTGTGTACACAACATGCTTAATCTAATTATGGTAATTGACTGGCAATTAATGCATTTGAGACCCTAATTTCAGTAATTCTGTCTTATTATTGATACCTATGATACATCAACAACATAATCCAAGTGCATATGTTGTATATCATGTTCTAACATTCCTTGATACAAAGGTTATATTTCTGATTATTGTCCTGATTTGTCACCATTTTCCAATTACTATACTTAATAAAGTTTGATTTAGATTTAAAGCAGCATAAAATAAATAACTGTTTCTGTCATTCAATCTTAGTTTATCTCCGATTCTAATTAAGTAAAAGATTACTTGAGTAAGAGTTGAAAAGCTTAGCAACTATTTTGATTAATTTCATACTATTGATTCGCAAATTTCTTGTAAATTTAATCATTCTGTCTTCATACTATACTGTTTTTGAATACAATGAATATTTTTTTATTTCCTTTCCTTCATGGCTTTGTAAATTTACTGTCTAGCTGCATGTTTCTAAATAGTTCTACATTCTCTTTTATCTGTCATTAAAGGTTGTGAGTGATATTCACTTACTTGGTATTGTAAAACCCAATAAATGAATAGAATTTAAAACCATTAACAATATATCTTAGTACTATATGCATGCAATATTTTTGGATTTTAATATAACTTTAATTAATACAAATCATCAATATTATCTCTAACTAATGATTCAACAATAATCTTGGTTATTTCAGATGTATATTATTTTTCACTTTTTTATATCTTTATAGAGGTGGATATCTCCCATTTATACATCAATGAATATATTTTGATTTACCACAGTATTCCCCAAAATTATAAATTAAATGCTATTATAATTGTATGATTATTGCTACTACTTATTTAAGATTTCTACCTATAGACAAGTTGAAAAGGTCTTCTTTCTTTTATACACTATTTACAATTCTAGTTAATGGTTTATACTAAAAATTTTTTCTATTCTTATAGAATTACACATGTCAAATTTTAGTTTTAAATTCAAAATTTCTCAATTATACTTCAATTTATCCAATTATTTTCATTGTCTTTTTTTTTTTTTTTTTTTTTTTTTTTTTGCAATGTCAAATCTAAGAATTAAGATAACCTATCTGTTAACTCAAATTAATTTTCTCATCAAATATTGTATTAAAATTATATCACAAATAGCTTAATATTAAATTTATTGCAAAAAATACCCAAAATATTTTTTCATCAATTGAGAAGGCAATTTTTTATTTCCTTAAAATTCATAAAATAACGTGTTGTGTTCAAGCAAACAATGGATTCATAAATGGCATTAATAATCATCATATTTTGCTTTACTATAAATTATCATCATATTTTATAGATTGAACAAAGCAAGGCAGGAGCAAGAAATAGTTAGTATTGAAAAACAAGATCTTGAGCGTCGATTGCAAGATGAGATGATAACCAAAGTGAGAAATATTTTTGATAATTGCTTACTAAATTTTAGCTTTGAATATCTAAGATGCAATTATTTATAAGTTTATAGCTCATTTGTGCCATTAACATTTGTGTGATTTAAAATATTTTTTTCTAGCGAAGTCTGGAACATTCCAGTAGTGATCCTTCAGATCCTGATGGAGTAAATAGATTGATTGAACTTGAGAAACAATTGCAAATTGCAAGGAATGAAGTACGAGAGGCTGAAAAGAAATTAGAAGCTAGGCATTGGGTAGCACCCACTTCACTGCAACATTGGTTGCAATTAACTCATGAAATAGAACAAAGAAATTACAATGCAAAAAAAGCAATTGCAGAGCAGCAATTGCAGGCGGCTAAAGAAGGTGTATGTGTAATTATTCATTGGTTGCTATTTGGTGTGGTAGCTTAGCTCACATTTTATTAATTAAAAAATTACTAATTTGTTGGTTGCTTGTTTTATAATGTAATCTCATATTTATAATATTTGCTAAATATTCAAATCTCCCCCCTTTTTTTTTAACAAAATAACACTTAATTTTATTTACCCTGTTAAAGCATTTATTGTTTAAGAGAATGTTTCTAATAACTAATTTGATTGATATTATTTATTTTCTTGGATGCAAATAATGCTTGATGTATGCTAACTAATATGAAAGCAAAATCTTTTTGATTCAATTTAATTTTGTTAAATGAACTTAAGTTTTATATTTTAACTATTGAAAAGCATTTTATGGATACTACTATTTTTCTCGGTCCAAAATTGTGTACAATCTCATATATATGAATAATTCTACATATAGGAATGCTTATATTATAATTATTAACTTTGCCACTAATATCTTAATTGTGGGATTCAGAAATCAGCTTTATGCTTCAAGTAATGTTTGTATGTATTCCAAATGTGAACATAAGTAAATTGAGTTAGACGCTAAAATGATTCAACTTAAAAAATATATCAACTTTTATTTCAAGCACTATCAGTATTTTGCAGTACATGTTTATAAATTATATATAAATTCATTAGCAATTATAAATTCAATATGAAAATTTAAACTAAATGGAATTTAACTCTGTCAAAATTATAACTGAAGGAAATGTAATAAGAATGTGTAAAACTATGCATAATTTTTTAAAGTTTTTTTGCATTACAACAAGAAGTATACATTAAAAAGCTAAATACTGAGCGGTTTCTCTTATTCATCAATACATTTTTATATTGAGACTCTCTTAATGTGAAAATATTGTTATTGAATAGTTACAATAATAGTATGTGTTTACTTTATAATTTATAAAAAGAAAATTTACTTAAGATCAATTTCAGTCAAGAATTGCTTAAAGGTTATTTTTCAAATTTTATTAATAAACTAGTAGAGTTATGATTAATAATTTGAAGAATCTATGACTAATGTTGGAGAAATTTTGATAACTCAATAGTTTACCAAACATTAATAAATACACATACACATGATACTGGTTAATTGTTTTTATGATAAATTTCAGGGATTTATCTTTTCTCTATGCTTATGTGTCATTTGAAAAATTAATGAAGCCATGAAAACTCACTGATAATAACTTTCTTGAGATAAAATTATTTTGACTTGTAAATAATTTTATGAAATGGGTGCATAAATAGAGCCAACAAATAAACAATACATATAAATATACATTTAAAATAAAGGTTGTTTAACTGTTTGAATACATATTATTTATTCCTTATATATTCCTCCTTAAATACTCCTGGATACTTTTAATAAAAGAATCAATGCTTGTATTAGAACAAATAATGATAAATAAAAATAAGTTTGAATCATAACATTTGAGTAATTAGCAGATTCTTAAACTAAAGTATTCTGGATTATTATTATTATAATTATAATTATTATTATTTAAAAACATGTTTTTTTTATTCATTTCATATCATTAAGTCTTTAAAAATAATCTAAACTAGGATAAATTTTTTAAACTTTTTATTCTTTTTGAAATATTTAAACTTATTGTTGGCGCACAAGCTTAGAAACTCAAAGAGCAGCATCCTCTTTGTAAATGATTCATTCCGCCTTGTACTACTGTGAAGAATGGAGCTTGACTGACTGTCAGCTCATTACTTATACTTACTTACTATTTACTGCTTTTTAATTTTTATTGTTATTAAATAAAATTTAAAAAACCTACACTAAGCTGTCATATTTTGTGCACATTATAACACGACTACAAACATTTGAATTCATGGGCTAACACTTTTAAATGCAAAATTTTGGTTAGTCTTAGTTTGGTTTGACTTAGAATTTTAATTTAAAATATTTTATTTCAGTGTGAAAAACTTAGTAAGAAAAGAGCTACTTTTATGGGTGCCTTTAGGATAGCTCATGGAAGCTCAATAGATGATGTGGATGATCGCATTGTGAAGGCAAAGTAAGCTATTTTACTTCAGTCATAAACCCAAATTAGTATTCAAAATGTTTGATAATATTGTGGAAATTTATTTGAAAAAAAATGTAATTTAATTCACTTTTTACTATTTAAATTATGTTTAAAATTTCATATATATAAAAATACTGTTATTTATTAAATATTTTAAATTAAAATGAAGTGGAATATCATTTATATGATATTTTATACATTATACGGTTTCAATAATTTAGTGTTTCATTTTTTTTCTTTCTGCTATATCTTATTTTTTATTTTAGCATTTTAAGGAAAGGTTTAATGAACATAATGGAATTTAAGTAAATATTTAATTTCATTAATATTAAGCTTAAATCCATAGAAAAACTTACAAGTCGTGTAATATTTTTATTCTGTATATTATGATATGGGAAAATGTATCTGAATTATTAATCAATTATCCTTATATTATTGTTATTAAGCAAATTATTTCTGGACACAAAAGGTATCTCTGTATTATGTATATTTTAATAATACACCATTTCAGTTTCAACCTCACAAAATATATATTTCCAACTTAATTTTTAATTTGCTTGGATTTAAATTTAATTTTCATTTGTTTAGATGAAATAACAGTCTAATCAAAACTGAGAAAAATAATAATAATAAGGCTGTTTTACAATTTTTACTTAAATTCTTCTATTCTGTTCAATTATCTTTGATAAATTACTATAAATCTTCTTAGTTTTGTCGTAAATGTATTGCATTAATGATACATTTATGATAAAGCTGAAAATTTTTTAACTAAAACTGCTTGATAAAACATGTCACCTTTTGCTGAAAAATGAACTTGTTTCGTAGGAGAACTTGAAATATAATTTTTTTTTAAATGCATTATTAAGGTCTGCATTGTATGAAGTAACTACTGATCTTCAAGAAAGAATGCATCGATGGAAGCAGATTGAACTTCTCTGTGGTTTTCCCATTATTCATAATCCTGGTATTGCTTCTCTAGAAAGCATTTTGAAGCCAGCAGTAGTCAATGGGTCAACAGGCAGTACTCACTCTGGTATGTAAAGTATCAATTTTATATTTTGTGGCTTGAAATTAAATTAAAATTACTTTGTAGCTGAATACTTAATTAGTTTTGTTTTGGCATGATATTAAATGTTTGTATATATTAATCAGTATAATCAGTGATAGTTTTTAAAATTAATGCCATATTGCGTTAAAAATTTCATTAACTACCTACATGGTTAACTATTATCCTTTAGATTTCTAATTTTGCCTTAAAAGAATTTCATGACATTTATAATGAAGGCATCTATATATGGAACATTAGTATTGTAATATTTATTTGAACAATAGAGTAAAATATATTTTGAATATTTGAATAATAATTATTTATTTTATGCTTGCTACATAGTCAAAAGTTCAATGCATTGTTCACAAATATTTTTATTTAAAAATAAATAATAAATTTTATGTAAAGTATTAATCTTTAGCATTGGTTAATTTTTGTTTTCTAAATTGTTACTACTAATGCTATTTTGTTTGCAAGTCTATTTTAAGTGAGATTAATATTGCAGAAATTGTAATTTTTGATCATAGTATCTTCATTGTTTCACTACTCTTCTTGTATCTTCATTGTTTCTTTTCTCGTAAAGTTAAATATTAAAATTATAGCCTTTGCATATTGACCGTAAAAAACTATCTTTAAATCAAGTAACCCAACAATTGATGTTTTGAAACAAGGATTTCTTAATTTTTTAATTAATTATTCATTATTACTAATTAAATAGCTCATAATTTTTAATTAATCAAATTATAAAGATTTAAAAAATTTTGTAGTGTTCAATTGTATAAAAACCTGAAAAATGTGATTCGAAAATTTTCTTGAACATTTAAATCACTTTTTAGAAAACTGAAACCCCTAAAATCATAATTTTAATAAATGTTTAAAGTAAATAGACATGGCAAAATATATAAATAATATATTTACTAATGCTATTTATACATTCAATGGTGTCAAAGTTATTAAAATATAATAGTTATTAAAATTAGTATATTAATTTTGGAAATGAAGCAATTTTAGATTCTTATGATGCATTATATATACATTATTTAAATAATCGTTTCTCAAAAATTGTTGATTGAAAGTACAAAAGTAATATTTCTTTGGTTCTCATCAGGCATCATTTTCATTAAGATAAAATAACCATGTTAATGTATTTTGTCACAAAAAATATTTTTCTGAATCCATAATTTATACTGTTATATTATTTTACATTATATTATTTTTTTGTGTATTATAATTGCATAAAAATTTTATTTTAAAAATTATTTTGAATACAGTAATTACAATATAAAAACAAGGTTTGTACAACTAAAAACTCCTATAATTTGAAAATGTTATTAAGGGCCCTTGAAATTCCTGAAATTTTGACATAACTCCTTGAAAATCATAAATTATTCCTGATTTTTATTTTTACTCAACTTGATGCATTTATTTTTTGTTAGAAAATATTTTAATTTTTTAAGTTTTTTTTAATATTCTAAAATTTTTAATGAAATTGTTCGAAAACCATATTGAGTATTATCTTTTAATGATATCACTAGATGGTGGCATGAGCTGTATTAGATTAAATAGATTCATAATTGTTGACTTAAAGAAAAAGATTATGGTTCATCCACAGTAGTTTCATGATGATCCATTTTAGTTAGGACCAGATGTAGTATTTTGATTTATGTGTATGAAGTGAAGAGTAATTACCAATAAGATCGTAACATGTATCAATCAAAGAGCAAATTCAATTGATTATTTTTCTATTTGTTTCTATCTTTCATATTGTGTAGTATTCACTGAATATTAAATTTAAATATAAACTTTTTTAATTAAAATATATTTTCCATATATTTCATAGGGAAAATTGCTTACGATTTCAGCGAAAAGGAATGAGTTTGTTTATCAATGAAATAAAGTTTAATTTGTCAATTTAATATGTTTGGCAGAAAGTGTCTTTTCAATAAACAGTAGACTCTGGGAAAACCATACAAAGATTAATTTTATGTGTGGTTCAGGAAAAAGAAAATATATCATAATTTTGTTGAAGAGTTTATATCGTTATAACCTACTATAAGATTTCGAGACTGTATTGAAATTTGATCCTATCAAAGATAAAATAAAAAAATTTTATTTTAACTTACACTCAAATAGACAAAATTATTGTCATTTATGGAAAGTTGATAATCTTTTACTATTCTCTCATAGACAAGCATCTATTAAATATGGGTTTTCTGTGAACAAAAATTTGATGCTAGAAAATTTAAATAATTAGTTTATTGTGGCTAACTGCTTCTTTGATGATGACATCCAAAACATAGGAGGTGTCAGCATAATAATTAATAAAGAGCTATTTAGATTTGCTGCTGGTGCCAGACAAAAGTATGAATTATATTTAGATTAATTAAAACAGCAAGGAAATCAGCTGATGGCTGAAAAAAATAGATGAACTTAAAATAAAAATGAAGCATTTGGGAGATGATATGTATGACCTTGAAATATCTACAATAAGACTTGCTGAGGAAGCTAAATGAACTAGTAAATTACTATAAATTGTAAAATCAAAATGGTATTGCTGTTGTGTTCTCTTAAAAACAACAGTTATTACACAGTGTTAATAATGAATTAAAAGCAAAATCTTTGCATTTTCTAACAAGATTGTGTATTTATAAATATCCAATAAATGTGAAAATCTATTGAATGCTTAAAGAAATAGAAAAGTTTAGAATATTGTTGTGAAATTGTATAATTTTAAAAGAGTTTGAAAGTAAACTGGTAAGAAATTTAGAATTGCTTTTATTAAATAATAATTGGAAAAAAGTCATGTCCTTGAAACTTTATCTAATGGTTATATTTATTTTGTTTTAAAGAAATAAATATAACCATTAGATAAAGACCATTAAATATTTATTTGTAAAGAAATTGTTATACAAATTTTGAATGTCTAATGAAGATGTTTTAAAACTCTAAAATTGCCCATTATTTTATATAATCTATAATTCAGTAATGTGATGAATATTGATTATTTAAGTAAAAAAAATTTCCGTTTTTGGTAAATTCCTAGAAAGCTTTTAAGTAGTCACTAAATATAATTTTTAACTTAAATAAAAATATATTCTCATTGATTCTCGTGGTAATTTATTTGTGTTATTTACAAATGTAATTAAAAATTTGCTACATACATAATTATATACATACATTTGTTTAAAAACGATTTAAAAATATTTAATATGAATGTCGATATCTCCTTTAAATTTTTGATTTGACTCCTAAAAATTTCTGGAATTTAATTCTTGGATACCTGTACAAACCCTTAAAAATATAATTTAGAAAATTATTAATTATAATTTTAATAGTTAAAAGGAAATAATTAATTTTTTCAATTAATTATTTTGGTTATAAAAATATGTTAAGTTTTGAAGAAGACTATATAGACTATATATATAATTATCAGTTTCTTTTAAACTGTTTTCCTCCTGTTTACACATTACTCAGCATTTTATAAAAGTTTTCAAGTTTGTTTTTCATTGTGAACTTACTTATCCCTCTCTCTCTCTCTCTTTTTATTTAAAAAAAGAATAAAAAATTTTATGTATATATATATTTTTTATTATTTATTTATTTATTTTTGAAGTTCCCAATCTTCGTGCCATTGTTTAATATTTTGTGAACTTGGAAAGATCTTGTAATGTTGTATTGTGGAGGGAAAACATACTTACATTATATATATATATATATTCAACTTTGTCAGAAAATTATTTTAAACGTTGACAGACATTATAATATTGTTGAATGTTAATATACATATAATATGTTTTTATTAAAGTTTTTTTGTAATTCTGCTGAAAGCATTAAAATCTTTCGATGAATTTTCGACTTAACGATTATTTCGTCCTTTTTGTATGCTTACAATTTAGGGCTTATTTTCATTTAGTTGAATGTTTTATTCACTGTGAAGAAACAATTTATTAAAATGATTAAAAAGAAATTGATCATTTTATGTATCATGTAAAATTTGAAATGAGTCCTTTTCTATTTATAATAATAATTTGACATGTAAGCATAAAATTTAATGAGTAAAATTGAGTTTTTTATGTATCCATTTAAATTAAAATACTCAAATAAGTTAATTGTATTCAAGCTGCCAATTATCCTTATTTTCTATTTCACATTTATGGATTATGACCTAACTTCTTTTTATTTATAATGTTCAACTTTTAAGGACTCAATACCTTGACTCATAGCAGCAGTGAAACTACACTCAGAGAAGAAAGCCCGCCTCCTTATGCAGGTGTTGTTCCTAGTAAGTAAATCTTGTCTCTTCAAATTCTTAAAATGAGTATATTTCTAAAAATATAAACCTATCTAAGCATTATCTCTTTCTTGCTCATTGACTAATTTAATACAATAATTTTCTCTTGCTTTTCTTAATCTATACCTTTTTTTCTTTCCCTATCCTAATATTTTCCTTGACCCTGTCATATTCTGACTAACAGCCTGCATTAGCTCTACTAAAACAACAGATAGACATAGCTTTAAAACTCAGAGATTTTTAGTCCACCGTGATAGTGGCATTTCTTTGACCTCTGCTTCACAAACACCTGCTAATACTGCTGTAGCTTCTACATCTAGAAATGGTGAGAAATCTCTCTTCCTCATTCATAATCTTAGTTGAGTATTGCATTTTGCTACTAACTTTATATAAACTACAATTAATGAATAATTTATGTTACATATGCTTAAAATATTTTATATAGCATCATATTATATAGAGCGCAACGTGTAAAAACGACTTATTGTAATATTATAGAATATTGCGTTTTTTATAATTGTTTGTTTATATTTGTGCATTACATTTTTGACAGTAAAATCCTTGTTTGGTAGACCATATTATTTGTGTCAAATGACTGTGAACATTGTATTTGATTGGGAAATCCTAGAGGAATTTTATTCAAATATTCCAGAAGAGAAGCTGCAGTTATGTTACTTTTAGTGAAATGGTGCAACATGCCACAAATCAAATCATGATTGTCCCATGTGCATGAGATGTTTATGGCAGAGGAGACAATCAGCAAAGGCTTGTGGTCTTGTTGATCATCTTCCTTTGTTCTTTTATAATTTTCACTTTTGAGGAGTGCTAAAGAGAAGAGTATATGAAACAAATCCAAACTCAATGGAAGAACTCAATATCCGCATACAGAATGTCATTAGTGGAATAACACAAGAATTTACAAATATATATATAAATCTCAAGCATGCTTACATGTATGGTGAAGTGGGTAAAAATCGCTTTCTCAATACCTACAGTGAAAATAGTCATATTTAACAAATTGCATTTTATTTTATACTTTGATTCTACATGCCTCATTCTGTATAATCTATACTTCTATGCCAACATAAAATTATGCTTATATATAGTTTACATTAGTGAAGTTTTAAATTTAGCTTTTGTCATGATGCATTTATTATTACAAAAGCTAAATTGTGCAGTGTTATGAAATATAGCTGATCAAGAATTTTTCTAAAAATTTAAAAGAGTTAAGGCTAAATCACTCTTTTATTTTCATGATGTTTTTGCCACATGTGTTATGAAATATCATAGTGTAAACACTTTATGCATTTTAACCTTTTGCTTAAGCTGTTTGCCTAAAAAAAGTCCCTAAAGACACCTTTCCTCTCTTTTTTATAATTACATCAATTTAATCTATTGATATATTCCAATTTAAGCTGCTATTGTGGAAATCTTTGCTTAGAGACAGGAAGGAATTAATGTTTATTGAAATTTTTTGTATGTTAATCACTATGATGGCCAAATAAAAACCCTATTTAAGCACTTATTTTTTTTATCTGAAGATGTTTAACTATTAAAAGAAAATAAATTTTCTTAGAATTTATTTATATATTTATTCTTGAACAGTTAGAATTTCAGTAATGTTTAAATAAAAGCTTTTGGTCTTGATTTCAAGTATTTTTGGTGTGTGCAGTTTTCTACTGCATTTTTAAAAATATATTTATTGCCCACATTGTTTTAAAATAATGCAAAAATATACTTGATGTTCGTATTTTCTTTGAAATTTTAATGATTTCTGCTATTTTTATGTGTGGCTTATTTTCAAAAATGTTATTTAAAAATGAATTATTCTTAAGATGACTGAAATCTTTAAGCAAATATAGATAAATATTAGCTTAAGAAAGAAATACATTGTTTTTGCAGTTTGTAATTTAGCAAAATTTAAATCACATTTTATAAAATTCTTATTATATATTATTTACACGTTTTAGAATCTTTCTCATTTTTTTGTTGAACAGCTACATAAGTATTTTTTTATCATCTTAAAATTAAAATCTTGTTGAATAAAGAGAAAATGCTTCATAAAATCAAACATCTAAGCAAATAACATTAATAAGTTATTCATTATGTAGTTATTTTAAACTACTTTTCTTGATATAAAAAATTTTTTTAGTATTATAATTATAGTAATTAATAATCTGAATTAAAGTAAAAATTTCTAATATTAGTTCTAAAAAAATTATTTAATATCAAGAATGCCGGGATTTATTCCCCTTTAAGTTTTATGAATTAATTTAGTTTTATTAAAAAAGTAATTTGCCTTTCAAAAAATTTTAACAAGGCAAATTTTCTCTGCTGTAAATTTTTGATGCTTTTCTATTCTATGAAAGTGACTTAGTTTTCCTTTCTCAACTTTATTTAATTTCTTAAGTCCTTGAGATTTATCCCTCACCTATTAATTATCTACCAATCATGAAAGAAAATTGATGTAAATATTCTTTCCAAATTTAAGACTCGTTAAATCTATCTAATTAGATGTAAAATTTATTTTTTAGTTAAAGGCTATTTTTTTAAATTTGGAAAGACATTTAAGTAGATATAGTTTATAATTTAATTATTAGAACAATTTAATATGTAATCAATGATATATATATGGCTTATTATCAATATATCATGCAAATTTCTGAATTTTTTTGCCAAAACAAATTTTTGAAACATTAGAGTTTGAAAAATAGAAAGCATAAGAACATTAATTTCATAAATGAAAGACAAATAATAAATATATAGGAACAATAATTTCAAATATATAAATACAATTTTTAAGAAAAATCGAAGCATGAATTCTGATGATAACCATAGGGACATGAATTCTAATGATAAAGTAGGAACATTCACATAAAAATAAATATAAACTTTAAAATACAATTTAAATTTTACCAACTAATATTAAAAAAGAAAATCTTTTCAATTGTAAATTCAAATTATAAAATGCACTTTAAATGGAACAGCTGCTGTATCAGCCATGATTAATTGTAAAAATAGTGAAAAAATTATTATAGAATTTTAAAATAATAAAAAAATTCTACCTGGAATTTAAGTACACAGAAAGTCAAACAATCTGCAGGATACATTAAAAAAATATTAATAAAATTTGGAAATGGAATACTACAATGGAAGTACAAAGGTTGCCAAAATAGAATCTGCATATTTCTTCATTATTATCAAGTTCTATAATATAATTAAAAGCCAGGTCCCCAGATAAGCAGTGGATTCCACTAAAAAATCACCAAATGCAGAAATTTACATAATGGATAATGTGGTGTAACTGTGCCATAATTTATCTCGTTTTATATAAAGCTAACCTATAAAAAAGAGACTAATATACTTCTGTCAAATAGAGGATTACTGTTTATCTTATAGAATATGTTTTTTGCTTACATGATTCCTTGTTAAAAGATTTTGATTTTCCTTGTCAGGCAATTTTTATAGTATAGCAAGATTGACCACAAAGTAATAATTAAATATTATTAAAATATTTTTAATTTCTGAACTGAAACTTTTATCAACAATTTTTAATTTAGAAAAAAATGTCCTCATTAATTCATTTAGTATTAAGATTTAATAAAATTTACTTTTTCTGAAAAATCAAAAAAGTAATAAACTTTTGCTTTCAAAATTTTTGTTATCACATAATAGAATTTTTTATCAAACTACAATGGTACAGTCGGAATAATCCTCTAAAATTGAACTATTCCATTTGAAATAAAACATGTAACTATTGTTCTCATTATCATTGTCTTTGTAATCTTATTATAACATAAATTGTATTGTAAAAGTTATTTTACATATAAATTATTTCCTTTTAATTGAAATAGCAAAAAAGGAGAAAAGAAGCAAAGTGATCTCATAGTTGGAAAGAAATTTAGTTCTCATAACAAATGCATTTATTTTTTATATGCATATAATAGTTTTTTATACATTTACATAAATACGTGCACTTGGGGGGGGGAACCCAAGGTTATAAAACATTAAAGTTTATAATAAAATTCAACAATGATAAAGCAAATTCAACGGTGCTGCTTTTCTGTCTTGGGGATGGATTTCCATCTTTTGATAATTTCCAAAATTAAGATTTTAATTCAAAAACTGTTTTAAAGGAAGTTTTCATGAAATGTGAAACTTACTTTCATTTCTGTTTTTCAGTTGAATGTGATTTGTTGATCAATATTTCATTCATATTCATAATGTTGGTGATTTAGTATTTTTAAAATTCATATTTTTAATAATTTTATTGAATGAACTTTTCTTTATTTTAAAAAACCATATTCATTTGCTACAATCAGTTTTTTTTTTTTTGTGCATTTTATAAGTTAACAGTGTGGAAATGTAAATTATATATGTTAAATACACAAGAAATTGCCAAATAGAAGTGAAAATAACTTAATGAAAGCTGTTAATAAATATATTTATTTATTCATAAGATCAGTAGAAGGTTTTTACCTATTCATACGTTAATAATTAACTCTGTGTACATTTTCTTTTTCATTTATAGCAGTTTCATTTGCCTTCAAAAATATTAAATTTTTGTCCATCTGGTTGCATCACTAACTCAGATATGCATTTATACATATTGCTGTAAATAAGTAATCCAATTAAATCTGAACTACTTTTATGCAATTAAATTGATTACCATTTTTTTTACTAACCATTTTTTGCAAAATTTGATTTGTATATTTACTTTATATAAATTCCATAAAAAATGAAAAAATAAATAGATGTCTCAATATTTCTATTATTAAATATTCACTTAAAATTTTAACATTAAATAAAATATTATCTGATACCAAAAACTTCATACTACATAGTAATGGTACACATATTGCAAGATATTTTCTACCTGTAATTCCCACAGATTAATTATTGGTGAGAAAAAATAATAGAATTTGTATAAAATGTAAATATGAAAAATAATTAATATACATTTAATAAAAAGTTATTTTAGTTTTCAAGATCTTGTTTTGATGGGATTAATTGTTAAATATTCCTAAATATTTACAGGTGCTGGAGCTAACATTCCACCACCTCCTTGTTATTCAAAATCCAGTCCTTCTTTAATAAAAAACAACCCTGAAGTACCACTATATCCTGCTCTTGCTTCCACCTCTAGAGTAGTCTACCCTAGAGAATGTTATAGACCTCTAGACAATCTGTCTTCCTTTGAAACAAATAATGATGATATTCCAGTTGCTGAAGCTGCTGATGATGATTCAACTGAAAGAAGTACAACTCCTCCTTCCTTAGCATCTTGTCCTGAATCCATTCGTCCCATGTTCTCCTTAACTGATGGGTAAGTTTTTAAACTAATCTTTATCAGTGAATTAATGACTGCTATATTTGATTGCATTTGTGTTATATTTCTTTTAAAATTCATGAAAATTAATTTTATATGTTTTAAAGGAATTCATTCATGTTTTCAGTGAAACATATTATAATTAAATATTTACATTGATACCTTCAAATGAAACACTATAATGATGTTTTTAATTTTTAATTAACTATGCATTAAGTAAGTGACTTCATTGATAAAACCTTGTAACTTCAAATTTGTTATAGTAAAATAACGGAATGCAAAATTGATATTTTTAAAATCTGTGAAAAGGAACTATATGTGGAAGTTCTAATTTGTCTTTATTTTATCTTCAAAATATTGAGTATGTTTTGGACAATTTAATTATAATTTGTAATATTCCCTTGTTGTTAAGGGATCAACAAAGATTACTGCGCCCAGGAAAATGGAGGCGTGCAGCCTCAAAGTTAACTTGGAAAAATTCATTACCTTCAATAGTTGAGTACTGGAGCTCTAAATCTAAGCGGTAAGGGCATGATGATTGCGTGTACTTTTAACTCATTTGGAATGAGAATTCCACCATTGTCTCTCCCTTCTTATTTAATTAACAAAAGATAATTCATTACTCACTTTCCATTTTACCTTATTTTAAAAATTCAATTTTTTGAGTTTATCAAATAATTTTTTTAATGTTAATTTTATCTGTACAAATAGAAATATATAACTCCTACAACAAAGAATGTCTATATAAATCAATAATTATGCATCACAGAACAATTTTCATATATTTACTCTGATGTATATTAATGATGACATTACTGCAAATTAAGACACATTAAATAATAATTTTTTAATCAATATACAATAACATTCTTCATTTTTAGACTTATTGTTACCAGATCTAAGATTTTGCCATTTTTTTTTATAAATGAATCGTTTTATTTGAAATACCAATCATAAACCACTCTTACTAGAAATGTAAATCATTTGAGCATGCACTGTCTAAATCTACACTTATTCTGATACCATGCTGAATGTTAAAACAAAAAAAGTGTGCAAAGACGTTTGAAAATTTTTAAATTCACATTCATTTGCAGCATTTAGTTACACTAAGTTTTAAGTAGTGATTTTTTCTGTTTTCTATTCTTTGGGAAATTATTTTCTTTACCTTTTTATTCTTTACTTTAGAGTCTTGAAGTTTATGAATAGTTGCATATGTTCTCCTAGTAAATTAGTATTACCATTTTTAGCTAATAGTAATTTCAATTTGAATGAAGAATCCTTTTTTTATCCATGTAAAGAAGTTCATGTTATTATAATGCCATCAACAATTAACATTCTACTTATATCTACATGTTATCTAGACCACCTTGAATCTTTTTAACATGAATTATAACTTATCTTACTAAGAAATGTTTTTCCAGCCATCTAAGGTTGGATCATAATATAACTTGAACCCTTAAATAAGATCACTGTTAATGACATTTTATTTGTAAAAAACAGTATTATTGTTTTGTTTTCTTACCTTTAGGCCACCACATTTATCAACACCATCAAACTCAATCCAAAATGATGAACTGAATTCGTCAACATCAACTTTTGATGCTATTTCTACACTATAATACCTAATTTGATCCTTATCTTTATTTGATTGCTTTTATTGGTCATTGTTAATATTGATTATTCTAAACATTTTTGTTTCTGGGTGTGATGGTGTCTGTAATGTTCATAGTAGAAGATAATGTCTGAAATTATGTATTTATTTGAAACTTTTGGCATGGCATACTAAAATATTTAAAAAGATTTTTAAAAACATGTTTATTGTCAGGTCATAACTAGAATTATGCATTAAAAATTACAATCACCCATTGTATGCACTCATCTTCGGCACTGCTTAGTACAGGCTTGGTTGGTTAGAGCATTGTTCTCAGTATCGGAAGGTAGTGAGTTTAAATTCGGGCTTAACTGAAGATGTGTTATGCTTGCTAAAAAGGCTGGGCACTTTAAAGCTTGGCATTGTCGCAATGTCCTCCAAATCAAATGATACCTTCTGGAGTGGCAAGTAATCTTCGACTTGTTCCCTGCTTCAAAATCATAAAGACTCCACTAGCTCCTCCATTTAACAGGTAGAGCCCAACTCTGTACTGGGAAGCATGCTGTTGCAACAGCAATATGGAAAATCACAAAATGTGAGTACTCAGACATTACATAATGTATAGCTTAACTGTTGGAAACTGTTGTAAAGATTCTTTAAGCACCCATTGCATATTTCTCTTTAAAGAGAACTTTTGATAGGTTGTAGATTCTATTTATGTGTGGGAAGAAGGAAACTAATAACTACCAAACTTGCAGAAGGTAGAAGAACAATATTCATCATTGGACTTGTTTAAGAATTGTTCAGGTCCTTTGATTCTTAAAAGCATTGTTTCCCCATTAGACTGTAGTGAAGTCAACTTCTGTTAATTATAGAATGAATGCTTTATTAGTTTTAAATATGTGTGGCTAAAATTTATTATTCTTAATATTTGTAAATATTTAAAGAAATTACAATAGTGTTCATAATCTTAGAAGTTTCCTTCTTTAATGTTTTACTTAAATTTTAAAAAAAAATAGTAGAATAAGTTTCACATAAAAGCTGTGTTGAAAAAAACATTTTTTTCACAATTTATAATTTTTTTGTTATCATATGCTCATGATAAAATTGACATCTAAGAGAATAATCTTTTTTGTATTTTTCATGCCTTAACAATATGAAGAAAAGTTTAATCTGCTGATGCATGCCCTGAAATTTATTATGTTAGTCAAAATGCAAGTTGTTTCGTTTTTATGTTTTTGTAAGTTTAATGAAATTTCAGACAACCTTTTGATTTTAAATTTCTTCAGAAGTTTCCATGTTTTTAAAGAGATATTTTGTTGACTATTTGGCCACATTTTAACTTCTGTTACTCAATTCTAATTCTTTCAACTTATATTCACTATTACTTACTTTATTGTCAATAGCATGAGTTTTTGTCAACAACAATTTCGAACAGATTTTTTGAATCAATATTTATTAACTGAGAAATATGTATGAATGTTCTTGATGGATTTTATAAAATTTGTTTCTTTGCCCTTCCCTATTAATTCCTAATAGTTCCTTTTCTCTGGAGTACAGTTTTAAATTCATATCAATGATTTTTTTTTAAGATTCATTGATTGTGTTAAGCATGGGATTTTAATTATTTATTTATCTCTTACAATTATATCTCTAACAATTTGAAAAATGTTTTTATCTACATTATAAATGTTCTTTCATCTCTGTCTTTCTACTTTAATTTTTTATTTTTTTAATCAAATAGTGACAATATCAAATGCACTACTGAACTATTAACTTCAGTTACATTTTTATTGCTTTTCAATTGCTGATATTCACTGATTTAATGTTGAAATTAGTTTCTCAATTTTTAACTTTCTTCAATTTTGTATTATTTGCATTATAAAAAAAATAACAGTATATAACAGATTATCATCAGAACTAAATTCACTTTAATTTTTAATTATTGAAACCTAAACATTTAAAATATTAAAACAAAATTTCATAAGAATTTATTTCTCCTGAAATTCTTAATGGAATTTCCTGTGATGAAAGTGAGTATCATGTTTTTCAGTATTTTTTTGTTTCATTCAAATCATGATGTGCTAGTACTCTCATAAAAAAACAATTCTAAAATCAATAACAGTTTTTCTCACTTAATTTTTCACGTTATTAAATGTTTTGATTATTCTTGAAGCTCTTTTATTTCTTTATGATTAATAATTATAAAATAAGCAGTAAAAAGTTTCTCAAACATTTTTTCATTTATTAAAAAAAAGAAAGTTTTATTTACTATAAAAGGAATTTCTATTTTCAAAAAAATGAATGCAAGTGGTTGTTTAATATTTTAACACTTGCTTTTTTTAAATTACATACCCTATGCATATATAATTACTCACTATGCAGTATTCCATATCTAATAGATAAAACTTAAACACTTAAAAATTCTCATTTGAAAATAAAATATTATGAAATTTTAATAATTTTACTTGATTTTGTTCCAGTCTTTTAGAGAACATATTTGCACTTTTCTGTTACAGCATTCTCTCATGATAATTTTGTATTACCATATTTTCCTGCATATAATCCACGGATTACGTGCTAAAAAAGTTTTGAATTTTGTTGTGCGTATTATACACCGCAGCGGATAATCTGATAAAAAAATTTTCCCCATCCAAAATACTTAGCATAAAGTTTTGAAAGAAATGCTGTTTATGTTTAAAAAATATAAGTAACTGATAGCGCCACAACCCAGCTTATTTATTTTAACTATAATATACATTTTGCAACTTATATTCAAGAACGAATTTGGTTCCTTGAAACGATATTAGAGTTGCTATGGGCCAACGACATTTCACCTTCTGTATTGATTTGAGATGTTTCGCTCTGAAAACATTTAAATTCGTTTATGCCTTATGTGAAAACCAAAAGGCTTCAGTTACACAACAAATACTAAACTAAAAGCTATATAGGGAAGGCAAGTAAAAAAAATTGGCAATAAGCACGTTAATGTTCAAGTTGATTATCAAGGCATGCGCAGTACAAAAGAAAAAATTTATCCAATTTGCAGTTCGAAAATATCCATTTCTTTCATTTCTAATAAACATCTTTTTTATTATAAATATTTTTTCTGTACAATTTATTATATTTTTAATCACACTGTATATTTTTTTTATTTATTTTGTACCACATATTTAACAGGATTCGAATATTTGCTGAAAGATGCTGCTGATTATATGCCACTATATATTATATGATGTTTTTTTTCTTTTACTCAAAAAAAAGTCTTGCAGATAATACGCAGCTGCTGAAAATATGGTAATTTTAAAAAAGAATAGAATCATTTCTACATAAACAACATAAGGAATTTTAAGTGTTTCTTTTTTAATCCACAAAATATGGAAATTGTTTTAAAATTCACAAATTAGCTGTAAGAATATTACAAATAAACTATTATGATTTTTTATCACAAATTTTTAGAGTAATTAACTATTTCTGTGTTATCTTTGATTGGAGTCTTAATTTTTACTTTGATCCATATTTATAATTCTTTTGTTAAACAAAATGTTTCATCATCCTAGCCTTCAATTCAACAGTTTGTAGATTCTTATCCCATGTTATAAATGATTAATTTTTTAAGTCTTCATAAATTTGCATTAGTGTAGTTTTCAGAATCAATTTTAAACCGTAAATGTCAAAATATCACCTGTACACAAAGTTGATTGTAGATCAACAAATCTTGAAATATTAATTTTTAAAAACAAAAAATACATTTTATGAACATTCTTTATTATTTCAATTTCATCCAATAATAAAAAATATATTAATCGTTAGTTGTTAGTTTACAATATTAATCGTTAGTTATTAATCAATAGTTTACAATGTTAACAATATTTTTTCTTTTTTGAAACATTTAAAATTTAACCATTTAGCAAAAGTTGTAATACTCTACATTTCAAGTTATAAAAAGTATCTTTAAATAGTTGAATCATAAGTTGAATGATCATTTTAAGCTCAGTGAAAATAAATAAAATAGTTTGTAATAATTTAATTTTGATAATAGAGGAAAAAAATAAATCTCACACATTTTATTTAAAAATTTAACTAATTTGTCTGAGCATAGAATATTTAAAGATCTTTTTATTTGTCATTATGATTGATTATGACTCATATTACACAGTAGAAGAATACTGAAGCTTGTCTGGAATGTATGTATGTGTGTGCGCATGCACGCAGTCTTGAGTAATTCATTAATTTGTAATTTAAATAATAAACTGTATTTTTTCTTTAAATTCTAAATATATTTAATATTTTTGCAGTTAATTTTTTTATTCAAAATATTCTTATTCATCTTATTAAACTTTTTAAAATTTTATTTACTGAATAGTTATATTAATTTTATTTTTAGGCCAAGTGGAGGCATATCGCTTATAAAAAACAAAGAGGTTTACTTATCTAATCCCTCTCAGTTGACTTTGGAATCTTCATCTAATGGACGAATGGGAGATATAGTAAGAAAAATAAGCGCGAGTATTTTAGACAAAAAAAAGAAACCCGGCAGTCTTGCTGTTGAAGCCCTCAAGAAAAGCGCCAGTTCTTCCAATATAGTGGACAGTAGTGAGGGAGGAGCATCATCTGAATCCTCCTCAAGCACGATTTCCGAGGAGAAGTACAAGAAGAAAAAGTTTTTCCAGACTCTTCGGCATCGTAAGCCAAAATCTTGAATTGGCTTAATGCATAATGCTTTGGTGTCAAACTCAATGAACGACTTATGAATTGGGCATTATTTTCCTTGAAAGGAACCAACTTATGCATTGAGAATCCATAAATGTGTTATGTAGCCTTAGATTTAAAGTTATAGAAAATACTTCTCAATAAGTGTTTCTATCAAATAGGTATTTCACGTGTTTAAATGGAGCCTTAATTAGAACAGCTCTCACATATGAAAAACTTCATGTTTCTCTTGCTGATCGTTGAAAATTCCACTGGTCAATGTGAGTTGGTTCATTTCAAAGTGTCATGCCTGGTTGTCTGGTTTTACTGTGAAAATTTCACTGTGTGAAATGTCAATGCAAGTGAAAACACCAAGTGTATATGAAAGTGAAAATTTGTCATTGTATAATGTTTTAAGCATATCTTCTGTATTTTTACTTAAATCAACATTATTGGCTTTATTTATTTTATGGTGAATGCATGTTGAAAAAAAATTTTTTTTGTGTCTTAGTTGTGTTTATAATTTTTAAATTTATATGATTTGTGTGAATACGACTCCTATGCAATTGCTCGTGTATTGAAATTTATACATTCCAAATGGGCATTTGAGAAATTTTCAATTATGTAATAACAATTTTTTTAGTATACTCCAATGCAACTTCTGAAAAATCTTATAAAGTGCCATTAATACTGGTTTGATTAGTATCTAAGTATATAAATACATGTAAAAATTAAAATGTTACCATTGCATGAAAAATAGCTGACTTTTTATCCAGAATTGGAATACATATTATATTGGAAATTAATTTAAAAAATATTTATAACTGTATATGTCAATGGATGTTTATATAATTGTTCTACTATAAGATGCCTTTGTGTATATATGTGCCAATTGATCAGCTCAAAAATTGAAATGCTCATTGTAAACTTTCTTTTTTCACTATATTAAATAATTTTTTCTTGCATTTGAAGTTGTATGCTATTTTTAAGTAAATTTCTCTGAAGAGTTGTCTATATGCTTATTATGATAAGCTATTCTATTTTCGAATTGCTTTCCAGTTATAAAATTCTCACCATAACTGCTATACAAATTATTTCTGTTGTAATTATACATGGATTCAATTGTTAATTTGTGAAGAAGAATAGATCACAACTTTAAATAAAACAATCTTTATTCTTCAAAATGTGTGTAAACATTATATGAGATTTTAACTGTCTCGACAAATTTTGAAGATCAGTTTTTGTAATATGTAATTAAAATTTCAACATTATGGTAAAAAGTCAAGATTATTAGAAGACATACAGCTTAGATATAACAATTTATTTTGTAAATTCTGAAATGCTTGTATATTTGTTCAGTTTTAATACTTTATGAATTTTTTTAAAATCTTTTTCCACGTAATATTTAATAGGTGGTAAATAGTTTAAAAGTTTTATTTTTAAATAATGTTTTTTTTTTGTTAACAATTTTGACTGTAATTTGAAAAAATGAATTTTTTGTGTTTCAGTTGTAATACTTGCATAGTTATTGATCATATTATATTTTTTTTATAAAGGATATAAAATTGATGGCAATATTAGTATGCATTGAAGAGTTTAATATTCTAGATTGCTTTTTAACTATAACAATAAACAACTATATTTTTCTTGCATGCAAAATTTTTCCATCTGCTTTACTTTGGTAACAAATAAGTAATTAATATTTCAAGAATTTTATATGCTCAAAATTGCAAAAATAACATTTCTTTATATTCCTTTAAAATTACTTTACTAATACAATCTTTCAAATGTGTTATTCATTTTATATATTTTAAAGTAGAGCTTAGTACACTTATAAAGAATGACATTTTTTGTACTTATAATTTGATTGTCTTAAATTTATTCTTTGTGAATTGAGCTTATCAATGGGGTTTTAGCTATTGATTGTATAGTGGTTTTTATGATTAATATTACAAAATTTTGATCTGAGCTGGAATTTAATAGTTTAAAAATATTTATAAAATGAGCTGTTATTTATCCAAAATAAAATGTATTTCCTAATCAATTTGAAGCATATTTATAGGAAAATATATTGTACTGAATTAATTTTAAACGTTATACAAAACTAATATCCTCTGTTCAATTTTAAATATTTTTGTATCACTTTTATGGGATTCATAATATTAAACAATCAATGACTACAATAGTACCTTTCTTTAGACAAGTGCATCTAGTGTCTTTTAAGGATAAACATATGTATCTCAGTTAAATAATGTAACTAAATGCATACAGTAAGTTAAATGTTAATGTAGGACTTAATCTATTTGTTGTATACCTTCCTTTATCTGACTATCACGGTGTTTTCATGTCTTCACATGATCTATGCAATAAAAATTATTTTTGAGAGATTATTGAAAATATATTTGTTAAAACATAAGCTGCAATATAGTTATTCATGTGGTACAGTTTTGGTGTTTGTTGAGTAGCATTTGAATAGCAAGAGATAATTTTTTGTAACTTGAACTGTTACTAATTTAATATTTTTCCCTCAAATTGTAAAATCTATATTTATTTGAAGTGTAAAAAATATTTAGTACATAGAAATGTGTTACAAATTGCTTTGTATGTCAATATTAATATTATATGTATACATATATATTTTTTAATAGCAAGGCATATTTCGTTTTTTTTTTTTTTTTTTTTTTTTTTTTTTAAATTAAACTATTCAAATTTATATTAGTTTAAAATATTACATGTCTCAAACTATAATATCTTATACTGTTATTTTTAATCTATAGCAGATATGCATGCTTTAATTTGCAAATTATCATACATGCTAAATAGTAAACTAATATGTATATTTATAGCAATAAAACTGAAAAATGAAAAGTATGGAAAGAAATTTGTAGAGATTGATATATTATAATTATTTATATGGTTTTTTAAAAGTCATTCTTTTCAAAGTACCAAACTTCTGATAGGTTAATTGATATAAGATTTTTTTTTATCTTGAAAATTATTAATTCTAATATTTTAAGTCTTATGAAAATATAATGAATAAATTCAATCATAATATTTCTTTAGATGTCTCACCCTCAATTTCATTGTAATTTAAATGATATTTATGAATAAAAATACTATCAATTTGAAAGAATTGATGAACTAATTTACCATCAACTATAGCTCTTTTAAAATAACATGTGCATTTAAAAATATGAATGTATCTTTTTTAGCCGAATTTTCTATTTCATCACATTGTACCAGACATTTTGCTTTTATTTTAGATAATGTCAGATTGTCATCAAAAAATAAATAAGTAAATTATGTTTACTTTCTTCTATCACTTAAGCTCTGTAAGTTAGGGAAATTTTTTATGAAATTCATAAAAATTGGAGGATTACCCATTTTATTTTAAAATATATAGAACTGTGTTCATACAATCAATATAAAAGTTTAATGGAATCAATTTTATTTTGAATAATTGAATTTGTATTGAAAATATATTATGTGTTATAGTTATTAAAAATACGTAAATGTATGTTTAATTATAAAACAAGTTTTATATAATCAAATTAGTTATTTGACAGCATAATAGTTACCTAGAAGTAAATGCTTTTTACTCACAAAAATGAGCCTGCATAATGATATTGTCCTGAAAAACAAACTGCAATTTTATGCACATTAACCTTCCATGCAGGATTTTATTCAATTATGTTAAATAATTATTTTAAAGTCTATTTTTAAGGAACAATACTTTGCTCTTTAATTTAAAATTTTAATTATTATTGAGTTTATTAAAATTTTAATTATTTTTTAATGATCCACTTATGCACACTGAAAATACTGTGATAAATGCTGCAGGTGAGTTACAGTTCATTAAAATTTCTTTTTTTTAAAAAAGGAAAGACATGAATGTGCAGTTACTGGAGGCTTTTGTCTAAATTTGCTACAATGAATTTTGTGCGTGTCTGTGCTTTTTTCCATGTTTGTGAACTATTCTTTCGTCAAATTTAAATGTTTTTTAAGATCTTGATTGTTGTACCTCTCTGTGACCATTTGATTTCAAATATAAATGTTTAAATGTATATGAATGTTTTTATTAATCAGTATTTCTGCTGATAAGTTGATTTGGTTTAAAATGTACTGTATACTTTAAAGACAATTTTTAATGAACAGTATTTAAATGTATTTGAAATACCTCTTTGAAATGCAATTTTACTTGTTCCATAATTATCCAAGTTGAGAATGTAGTTTTCAGTTGTCATATGGTATAGTCTTCTTTGCTTTCTTGACTCTAAAGTATTATTGTTTGAAAACTCTCTTAAATTTAAAAATAAAGTTTTTTTTATTAAATTTTTAAAAAAAATGCTGTTGCCCTTTATGAAATGAAGAATCGCCTGTATATGGATGTTGCAATTAATTAAAATTATTCATTCCATTATTAGAAAGACATTTCTACCTATGCTTCTCATCCCTATTTTTGTCATCTTTTGAATATTTAACATTTTGCAACTTAATCTTACCTAGTAAAAATCAGTTTTCTAATTAAATTATTATTTGTCTATATGTTTTATCAAAAATCTGTTTTAGTAATTTTTATTAGTTTTGTTCTTTAAAATAATGTTTTTTAATTATAATTTCTCAAGAATTTAAGTTAGGAAATTAATGTACCTATGTATATTTCCAGCATTTAGTAATTCAGGTTATATATTTCGAATTTTTTATATTTAAAAAAAGAAAGAATTGGAAACTACAGGAAATCTAAGAATTAAAATTGCTGAAAATTATTATTAAACTGCAAAATAATCTGATTTTATGTACCTCTAAATGTTTAAAACTTATGTATGATATGCTGGATGTATACTTTTTCATAACATTTTTTAACTACACTAAGTTTAATCACTTAGCTATAGTGATTCTTTTAAATTAAAAATAATGTTGAGCTTCCTAAAATTATCATACTTCTCGAAATGTTAATCTTAATTTTGTATTGAAATTTTTACATTTCTTGTTTCCTAATATTATTCAAGACAGCTGCAAAATACTTTTTCCTCACATTAATTTTGTTATATGATTTTATAGACTATAGATTATATGAGAAAGTTTTTCTCATAAAAAAAAATAAGTGTATGAATGTAGTTATTAAATGAAATATTTAAATTGTTCAATATAGTTTTATTAGAGTAATTTACCATAATTTCTTGTCTATAGTCTGCATTATATGAAAAGAATTCTTTTCCCTCCCTCTACACCTTTGATCTTATCTCAGTGTAGATAATACAGGACATTTCTGAAATCTATTGTTAAAATGTTAAACTATTATCACTAGTTTAACATTTTAACAATAGATTTTTGGAAATGTGGATTAAATTCATTAAGTAATCCTAAATATATATAATTTTAGATGATGAAGTAAAAGCATTGAAAAATCTGTTATTATATTAAAACCTGAAATCAAAAATAATGTTTTTTATTGGATCTATGATGTGATAATCATTAGCTTCTATGAAGCTGAATTGATAACTAAAAAAAGATTTGAAAGTTTTTCATTTATACATTATATTGAATAATCCAAATTTGCCCAAACTGGTTTAGAAATTAAGTCCCTTTATCATTAATTGCTGCACAATTTCAAAACAAGATAAAAATTACTATGCCCAAACCCAACTCTTAAAAGTAAGTACAACAGTGCAGTTGAATCAGATTAATAATCTTAATTCATTACCCATAATATTTTACAGTTGATTTCTGATTCTGAAGGCTTTAATAGCAAGAAGTATTGTATGTTATAATTCTAAAAGTATTGAAAATATTTTTTATGACAGTGTTGACTTTTAAAATGCTTTATGTGCTTATAAAAATTTCAGTATAAATTTTCTGAGTGGGATTATAAATTTTTTCTCTACTCGTGTAGCAATATTTCCGATTATATGCAATATATATATTCTATACACAGGAAATTAAGGTATATAGAGATATAATGTAAATCTACTCTTGTACTGTACTTATAATATCAATTCATGTAATTGTAGTTTTGTACATGTACAGTAATGGGAACATTTTGCACTATAATAAATTTAAACTATAACTGAGCTTAGAAATTAATAATGTAATTTTATTTGAGAATTGAATTTGTAAATCAAACCTTAATGTGGTAATGGCAATATTTAAAAGTATATAGAATTCTTTGTAAGAAAAACATTTGTTGGTTATTTATGTAGAAGTTTAAGTGAAAATTAATTTTCATCAACATTCTTCTAAATATATAAAATGCATATTGTTGTGGTTTAAATTTATTTTTTCTATTTTAATGCTTGCACTAGTGTTAGTCAATATCAAACCTGTTATAAATTAGATATTTACTAGGTATGTAAAATAGTGAATCTATAATGTAAAAATAAATAACTTTCAGGAATTACTTAATCTGTCTTTAATAAATGTATTAGCCTTAATACATTTCAATAAAGTTTGCTATTTACAATATTTTTTTCAGTTACAGATATTAGTTTCTTAGCTTTAGCTTTAAATTTTGTAATTAGAAATTTCTGTAAATTCAATATTTTAATTTTATTTTTTATTTATTTATTTTTTTTTTCAGGTTCATGTTTTATAATAATTTTTATATCTGTCTTGTATAACTTAGCTCTAAATGTTTAATACTATGCAGAATTATTGTTCTTAACTCTATTACATTGCAATAATAATATTACAAGAATATAATGTATTTTGCTGAGACTGCAAATGGATTTATCTATTTTAATTTGTAAATAGACACTTCCTATTTTGTTACAATGCCAATAATCAAAAATCATGTTGCTCCTTTTCAACCTTCTTGTATTGATTTTTATATAAAATTGGATATTTTCTTGTTAGATCTCATAAGGGGAAAATCTCCATTTTTTTTAAATTGTAAATCCCAGATGTCTTTCCAAAGTTTATATGATTGAAGAGGTATTTATAATAAAAAGAAAAGTATTGTTACCACACTGTGAACAAGTGTATATAAGGCATTGTATTTTAAAAAATAAAATGTTATGAAAAGTTTGTTTCTTTAACTTGAATGAATTGAGAAATAAATATGACATAATTTAATAATTATCAATATTAAAATTATTAATAATTTTCATGTATTCCCAAAACATACGATAAAAAAATCACTTTAATAGAATTTTTGTTGAACTTGATGTTTAATCTATTATTAATTATCTTTAATGATTTTATATGCATATTTTAGATTCATTCTCCAAATTCATGGGTAAAAATGTTTGCATATCCTAACGATATCTTAACAAAATTTCTAAACATAATTGTAAATATTCACATACTTGTCATTATATTGCATGTAATGATAATCAAGTTTGCATAATTAAAGAGTACATTACTTTCATAAATTCTTTCAGAATCAAAGTTCTTTTTACAATGGAGAAATTGGGAAAGTTCAGTTTATTTGCTACTAAAGTATAGGAAAATCTGGTAAATGTTCATAAATAAGATTTTTTTTTTCCATAAAGAAATGTACAAAATATTTAATTAACTTTGTTAAGAATTAATATGTAATTATATTATAGTTAAAAGTGAATATGTTATTAAAGTGACTATATAATAATTGTAATTTTAAATCATATATAATGAACAACTTTTTGTATCCCAGTATTTTTTTTCCCAAAATTTTTATTTAAATTACTCAATCATTGTTTGAAACTCTTCATTAAAATAAATAATTCAAATTTTTTTTTTTTTTTTGAAATGAACTTCTAATGTATCATTCGCCTTTTAATATTTTTAGAAATGATTTATGCTATGAAATGAATGCTCCCTCCTTATACATAGTAGCCAATAAGAATCAAGCGAACGATTCTCTTAATGCTTGTAAGTTGATAGCGGGATGGAAGGATTCTTTCTATCACCTTGCAAAGGGTGATCTGGATAGAAGGATCTTGAGCTCTCTATGCCTTGGTATTCAAATTTAAATCATTAGGGTGCACCTTTCATTTAACCAGAACACCACGGATTTTGTGAAAGTAGACTTTACTTTAAACTCCTCCGATAGATGGTACCACCAGATGACCCACTTCCTCTGTTTTGACATTGATCTGGAGGGGTAGGAGATTTTTTCCAGACCATTACACGCACATGGTAACTGTTCAATGACAAACCACAGTACTCGTTGGGTCTTTGGTGGCATTGGGAATCGAACCCCGCCTTTCCGCATGGAAATGCCGATGGCATAACCACTAGGCTACCACGGCCCATTTGTATCTCTGTAGTAATCTGAAATCATCTGCTAGTAACTTACCTTAGTTTATTCAATACTTTATACTCTATAAAACAATAGTTTTTTTTTTTAACTGGTTTAACATCTTGTAATAATAAGGCTGTGCTGTTCATTCCCTTATTTTAGACAATGATACTTCTTAATTAAAGATAATTATAACATTATTCTGGTATTGTGGTTTATGGTTATTGTGATAAACTACGTTTTTTTTTTTTTTTTTTTTTTGTATCCACTTTTAACTGGGTTTTGATCTTAATTATCAAAATTTTTAAAAAATAAAGATTCGAAACTTTGAATCTTCAAGTTTAAAATATTATTTTGAACAGTTAACTTTTTAGTTACTTATTGATGTTATCGTAAATCAAATTTCCTATAACCATGAAGTTTACAATTTTTATTAATTAGACATTCTTATGGTTATTGTATCTAAGACTCCAAATGGGATTCAAAATATAGAAGTGATTTAAATTCAGTTACACCCCTTTGTGTTGTTTATTGTATTGACGCGCTTACATGCTTTTATCACTTACAAGACTTTTTCATTGATTAAAAAGGATAATTTTAACTAAGATCCTATGTAGCATCTAAAAAGATAAAAATTATTTAAACTGACATGTTTTTAAGCAATAAAATTAATTTAATTGCAGACTTTTTTGCATTCTCATGAAAATGTTTTCTTTCATTTCACATTAGTGTGGTAATTTTGTAAAATCATATATGAAGCCAAGAAAAATTTAAACTTCTCAACATGTCCTATGCTAAACTTCATTATTACGTTGAGATTGTGCTTCCATGGTTTTCCTTTAATTAAATATTGTAATAATAATTTTAACGGAAATTTGATAGAAAGTATTTAAAACAGCTCTAATCTTCTCCTACTTTCATTATTATATGGAATTGTAGTCATTTTTGTACTGTCATGAAAGTCATACTTTTTCCCTTTTATAAATATTACTATGGTATTTATAAGTAAAATTATATAGGAAATCCAAGAAGATTGAAAAGATTTAAATTTAATTTCTTCCACCTGTTACTCATTAAGATTCATCTTTACGTTGATGCCTATACTTTTATGAGACTCACAATATTTTTCTCTTATATAATATAATGATAATTATCATTAGTATTCCATCAGAAATATATGGTGATAGAATCTACTTAAGGTAGAAACTTTTTTTATCATAATCAAATCACTTTTATCGAGAAGGGTGGAATTTAATTAGGAAATAAGTGTCTTACTTAATTTAATCAAAACTTTTAGACATAGAAAGCAAAGAAAAATCTCAAAGTACGTAACATTTAAAAAATTTTATTAGAATCTATATAGAAATAAACAAAGAATAATTTTAGTAAAATGAAATTATAAGTTTCGTTAGTTTTTATTTAAAAATTATAAAAATAGAAATGTGTGTGTTAGTTAAAAATAAATCCAGCCATATATTAGTCAAATTATATTGTAGTTAAGTGTGTTTATGATTTTTCGTGCATAAGAATTATGGGAATTCTATTTTGAACGCATGGCTGCACATTTCCTTCATAAATTCTGAATGAATTATTCAAATTTATCATTAAACCTTAGTGCACAATATATGCAAAATGTAAGTCTTTACTTTTGAAGCCTGTCGAAATTAAACTTACTGCTTTTGTTATTTCATGTGATGCCCAATTACTTTTACAGACATGTGACCCACTTACAGTTGTAATTAGAAACAAATGGAATTTAAATTTTCTGTCATCAAGAATCGTAAATTTTGGAAATATTCTTTTTAAACAGTAAAGGAGTTCATCTTTTCGTTCCTTTGCGATCTTTATTACAATTCTCATTGGTTTAAAATATCTATGACTTCAGATATTTCATCTATATACATCGTACTAAAACAGCGTCGTAAATTCAACTTTTCTACGAATTTGCTGCCAGCCTTCAAATCACTTTCTTCGTACGGCAGCAAACAAGGTGAATTTCACAATCGAATATCTGAATGTCGTCGGCGATGAGAAAAATCCGTTCATGATTTTTACCAGCAATAAAAAATATTTTTTATTACAATTTTTTCCGTTTGTAAAAGTTTTTTTCAAAATCATGAAATTACTTGCTGTTCTAGACAATTAGTTTTCATATCTTTAGAGATACTGCTTCCAAAATTGAACACGTTGAAAATAGAACAGAAGGAAAAGCAAAATGAAAAAAAGACTAGACAAAACATATAATTAGTTTAATTCTTCAAGGATGGCTTATACTTTTTTATTTTGTAATCATTTATGAAACTTATTTTGGTCTCACCAACAGTGAATTTATCTTTGGTATTTCTTAGTAATAATATAAATTGGTTAGTACCAATTTTTACTATTACAAAGAACATCAAATTAACACATAGTTATAAAAATGAATTATTTTAATGTTATTTTTTTAATTAAATAAATGTTTTGACGAATCAAAATTTTTATTTTATTTAAAAATATTCATTTAAATATGATTTGTTTATATTGAGTTCCGTTTGTGATCTACCTATTTCTGTCGAAAGATTAAATATTTATCTGTTACATAATTCTGAAACAAGGTCAAATGAGACTAAATATCGAACCATCACGTTATTCAGTACTTTCTTATATCAAATTACCTTGCAAGTAGAAAGTTTTCTGTACTTTATAATTGGAAAAAATGCATACATATTAATTTATAAGCTGATTATTTAAAAAAGGTGAATAACTTTGTTTGTAATATACAATTCAGGTCATTAATTTTGCCACATTCAGGTGGTAAAAAAATTTTTTTTTTTTGTTATTTGATCTGCGTTTTCTCGTTACATTTTCATCAATTCGCAAAGATTTTATAAAAAGTTCATCTAATAAAAATAAGTTCAACTTATATAATAAGTATATATATTTATTGTGTACTACCTGTGAATTTAAATTAGAAAATACAGGCACATGCGATAGGGTGATTATTTTTTTTAAACCTTTATAAATATTGTTACGAAACATTTTGCATTTCTTGTGATGTACAGAACAGAATGAGAAAGATGAGCAACTTAAAAAGTTGTTTAAGCGATATTATTAATTCACAAGGGATATAAATATAATCTTTTATTTAAATGTGTCAATTTTATGAATAAAAATCAAAATATAAATTTATAAACAATTAATGCCACAATCAATTTCGATGCAAGAGTTTTTAAAAATTATTTCTACTGTCCATAATTCAAAACTATCTGCTTTTTACCACTTACGTATTTATTTCAATTTATTTTTCGAAAGCCTGTGTGTGTTATACAAATCTGAATTACATTTTATATATTTCTGTGCAACAAATACCGAGCTGCTATTTGTAAAGTCAGCGCATTTACCTTCGACTCAATATTTCGTGGGTTCGAATCCTACCATAGGCTTGGATATTTATCGTAGTTCGGAATCCATTTTAAACCGTGACTTTTTGTCTAATTAGCCCACATGTGCAAAGAATGATCGTTGAGCGAAAAACAAACCATATCAATCTATACAACAAATGTTCTGTACAATATAAAACAAAATGAATAAAAGTTTTATGAAACAATTATGTATCTCATATTATAAAATAATTAATCATATTAACTTTTGCTATCCTTTGCCAATTCTGAAAGAATTTTAATAACTAGTTTTTAAATTGGGCACAGGTACCGTATAATCCGCGATACCAAATTCTAAGATTGGCGACTTTTTTTGGCGGATTTTCTTATGTAACCTGGGAAGCTATTTTTTATGGCGTCATACATATGAAGACATAAGAATTGTGCAGAAAATTCCCTTGTGGTAACCCTTGCATTTAAGTGATCGCCCACGTCACGATACATCATCTTGGCAACATTTCTTCATCGCCAAAAAAAATTCAGAATTTGGAATCGTGGATTATACGGCACCTGTGGTTATTTACAATATATATTATTTCGCAATACATTTCTATCTGCGTATTTCTATTGATTAAACAACCCTATAAAACAACAGAAAACGGATCGTTTATTTGAACTACAAACAAACAGCACAGTTGGCATCCGAGTTGGTGCTCTCCATTATTAACTTCTGCTGTTATACTGTAGAGTGACTTTAAACCTTATGAAAATTTAACTTCTCAGACCGTCCACAGCCTCAATTATGGAAGTATTAAATCTGTTACTTTCCAAAACTTAGAATTTATTTTCTCATCATAATGTCTTTAAATTAATTCAAATATAACTTTAAAATTGGGTTAATAAAAGTATGAACCAAATATAATTATCACTGATTTGATTGGAAATATGTATGTGTGTACACGTGTGGAAAATATTTTTGTGTATATGATTTTATGGAATTCTTGAAAAAAATAATTATAGTAGTAGCTGTTTTTGAAGTGGTTTAATTATAAATATGTTTCAAAATTTTAAGATATATAGTAAACCTTTCTATATTCTAAAATTATTATTTTTTAATTTTTGCTGACTTAATTTAGCAATAAATATTTTAAATTTCGACAGTGAAAATTAATTTTTACCTATAAAATCAAGATTTATAATTATAGTTTTTTTATTTTTTGCCAAACCTCTATAAATAATTTGGGATTGAAGACACATTTTGTAATTGTTTGTTATTTACACGATTTTTTTTTTTTTTTTTTTTTTTTTTTTTTTTACATTTTAGTAAATAAAATATGGACTAGGTGATAGGTAATTATTTTTCAATATTTTTTTTTTAAATTTTGGTTTATTTAAACTTAGTAATTTTTTTATAATTTAACCAAACATATTTCAAGAAGAGAAAATATTAAAAAATTTTTATTAAAAAAAATCATAATTTTTTGTAAGAAAAGTCAAATTTATGTATACTTTCTCACACACAAAGAATAGAAAATAACATTTTTTTCCCCGAAATATCTTGAAGAATCCAATATTTTAAAAATCATGTATAAGCTATATGTGCCAAATTTCTTAATGACACATGTATAATTTTGTAAAGATTGAGTTTAAGTACAATAATATTGCAAAACTTTAAATAAATATTGAATGAGAAGTGGTACATTTTTGTTTTACTTCACTCAAATCCAAATATTAATTTCGCGTTTACTTAAAAAGTATTTTACAGTTTGTAAAATATTTAAAATAAAAAATGAAATTAAGTACGGTCGTACTCATTAAAATTAAAAGCTTAGCATATTCATTTTGTATTATTTGATGTGTTTAATCAGTACAAGAAAGATAAAAATAAGTGCGAAAAACCCTAATCTTAAATGATTATAAGTAGCATATGAGCATAAAGTTTTCTTTTTGTGTGTTTAGATTTTTCTCTTAGTAAAAACTTTAAATTGAATTAATGTTTTTGAAATTATTATAGTTATTTCAAACAAAATAATTAAAAATGAATGAATTAATTTAATTTCTATTTTGTTCGACATTTTCTTTTATCGATTCACTACTTTTCTTTTATCGATTCACTACTTCTCTATTTCTATCGCCAAAATAACTTTTTTCTTACTCAGATGTTCCGATAAGCAATAAAAAGAAAGTATTCACCCTATTAACTACGCAAAGAAAGAAAGAAAATTAAAAAAATAAATAAATATATTTTTAACACTTGACGATCAATTCCTTTTTTAGTATCATTTATATCGAGCTGGAATTAAGTACTCCTTTTGTTCTAAATTCACAAACAACTGTTTTTCTCTTTTTAACTCTGGGTCAAAAATGCACGTAATTGATTCTTCTTTCGAAAGCGTCCATCAAGTTCGTTTACGTCTTCCTTTTTACTGCTGAGAAAGAATAATGACTTCCGAGAACAGTTGAAGCATGTCTTGTCAGCAGAAATTCAACACGGTGTTCAAGTTGGTATTAAATCTGAAAGAGGTTTAATCTTAAATTTGATTGAGAGGTTCGCTTCGGTGACCATCGAATCTTGATTGATTACGCAGTGACTTTTCTGAACCAGTTATTATGTGGTTTGTCATGGGACGTGAAAGATCATTTGGAAATAGAAGATCATATATCAATTAACTATATCAAAAAATAAATTCTAAAAATCTTGTGAATCATGTACCAGGAAGTCTTCATGCACAAATAGCATCAATTACTTTTTTTCAAAGAGGGTTTTAACGAGATATATTTAATCGTAATTCATCATGATATTATTTGTATAAACTAATAAGGTCATGTTTTTTTTTTTATTTTATTTTTTTTTTTATTGAATAATTGGTAATATATCACTCAATGCACAGCGAAGGTATAGATGAGTTTTAGCGAATCCAAGCAAAAATTGGCTAAAGATGGCATATATGAGGATGTTATTGTCACTTAAAAAGAGTCTATAAAAATATTATCTTTTAGGTTTTTTTATATAAATCTCAAAAGTTCTTTGTTTTTCAATGAATAATAACTCAAGGCCTAAAACAACTATTAATTGAATTGATTACTAAAGTCTTAATACAATTATTCAGATAATAATTCTAATTCTCTGTGAAGTTAGTAATGTATGAGCTTATAATACAAATTATAATACAAAAAATGCAGCATTATTGTAATCAAATTAATGAGATTAATGCCCTTATCATTTGCGTACATCAAATTATGTATTCTACTATAATTTTTTTTAAAAAAATGCAAAAAGTGAAAAACTTTAATTTTGAATTAGTAATGTAGTATTTATAAATCTGAATACAATTGAAAATAAAACTAACAAACTTTTTTAATTTTATTCGCATTATGCTCAGATGGGACATGTGTGAAATAGGAAATTCAGTCGACAAAATCCATGAAGAAGTTGAAATGTTTTAAAAGATTGATTTTCAATATTTTAAAAATTTTTTTAATATTTTACATGAATTTTCTGATTAGTAACAAGTTAAATCATATCGTTTGCTTGTTTTAAAAAACTCTATATTCTTTTAACATTAAATAATACCGAATGTTATTTAAAAGGAAAAAAAATTTAAATAATTTGTTTTCGACTTTTTGATCTCGAATCCCTTTTCAAACAATTATTTATTATTTAGAAATCCACAATTTAAAAAAAAAGTTCCAAAGATTTTTGATAACTTGTTACAGTGTTTATATTTTGTTCAAGATCTAAATTTCGTGAATGTGAAAAAATGACTCACTTATTTCTGATAAAATTTCTAAAATATTAATTTGAGAGTTCCATTTTTATGTATTTCATGCGGTTTTTCATTTTAGTTTGAAGAAGTTATTTATTAAATTCTTTGAACTAAATCTATATGGTTATTTATGTATTTAACGTTTCAGAGAAGAATGTACAGTTATTTAGAAACTTACATATAAATGCAGGAAGATTCCAAATGTTTCTTATCAGTCTTGATATTTTTCTCTCTAATTTTGTGGACCTAAATTAAATTATATGCCCATGAAAGATTACAATAATAATGATTAAGCAAAACTCTTCTGTATCCTAAATAACTGTACAATTAATATTACTTCAGTTGACAAATACGTTAGGACCTCTTTAGTTATGATTATTTATTATTTATGAATTCATAGATTAAAAGATATTTGTAGAATTTTAATATTCTGATGTATTAATAGATACCGGTATTAATTTTTTATAAGAGATTAAATAATTTTGTTAAACATTTTAATATTTTATGCTACTTTTTGTACACAAAAGAGTATGAAATTTTAATATTATTATGACTACAGTAATATAGCAAATATATCACTCTTAAAAAGGAAATTTTATAAAAACGAAATATCGCTTATTAAAACTTGCAAAAACTAATAAAATATTTGTTAGAGGCTCTAAAATTACAATGCTTAAAATCAACATATGTAAATAACCTAGAATTTTTTCCAGAAATTTTTTTTTCAAATAAAATGAATGTCTGTAAAGTATTTCATGTTCCATTTCGCAATAGATTGTTTTCACAATTACTATTGTTATTATAAATACATAAATTATATATCATATTTTACTTTTCATTCTCATTTCAAATTTCTCTTAGATAAATTTAAAAAATTATAATAGAATTATAACGTGGTTTTCGCTGAGATAAATAAGCTAACTCTCAGTACTCACTCTTTTAAGGTACTTCTTTTAATTCACTTCTAAATTATTAGAGTTTCTAAAACTAATATAAATAGTATATATTCAATACAATGCTAGAGATTTTTTAGGTACTGAATACGCAATTATAGTTCATAGTGAAGAATAGCAACAAATTTAAATCTAGACTATAGTGAGTCAAAATTTTGGAAAAACTTTCATTTGAAAAAAAGACCTTATTATTTTGACGTAAAAAATTCTAATGATTTTGGCTTTAAATTTTTTCTTCTTGCTGATTAAATTAACTACTCCTTGGTCTTTTTTTTTAAGTAAAAAAGAAATCCAATAAGAAGAAGTAAAGAAAAACGCGTCGAAAACTAGCCAAATTTTTAAATTTATTAATTTTCATATCATATTTTCTTAAGGGTCATTGCATTGATAATAGAAGAAAAAAATACTTGATTCACTTTTTATACAAAAAGAAGCGCCGTAGAAGTAAAATTATTCCTAAGGATCATTAAAATGCATTGATAATGTAAGTACAGATCATTTATTTCATTTTTTGTACAAAGAAAAGCGTCGTAGAAGTGAAATTATAATCCAGAAGAAAATAAGGTTCTATGTTTTCATTTTAGGTTTTGTTATAGCCCCTAAGTCTAGACTTACATTAAGCTGGTGGGAAAATACCAGTTAAAATGTATCTGTTATTAATGTGGTATTTTTCCACCCTCTAAAATATTTGTCTATCAGCTGGTAACTCCAATGGAAAAGCATTTTTTCTCAAAATACCTCTGCAGTAACCAGTGTAGAGAATTGTCTTCTTTAAATCAAAATGTGATACTACTGACGGAATAAAAAAATGTCTCCAAATTTCAGCAAAATACATAAACTTAGTTTCTTTTTTTTTTCTTTTTACCCTTCATATGTTAAGTGAGCTTCTGATTCTAAAGTATCACTATTTTAACTGCCGTTAATATCCCTAATTAACTGAGATTATGTTTAGTTAAAAAAGATGGACTTCATTGAAAATGCAAGTTTTGATCTTTGAGACTTAAAAAATGAAAGTAAGTTTTATTTCTACCTGTGTATGTTAACATCTAATAGAGTGAGAGACATTTTGTGAGATTCTAAATTTGAACAGTTTTTATTATTTTAATAATTTGACAGCTTAACAAACATTCAAGAATGTTGTTTTCGATCATAAATTTATAAAAATCAATTGAAAATTTTTTTCAAGGTAAATGAGAAGTATTGAAATGTACGACATAGTTGAATACATAAATGTGAAGTTCGAGCCAAAATTCGCAAATATATTGATTCCTATCAAGAAGTTGATCTAGCTTTTATTTTATAACCTGATGTTTTTAGATTAAAAAGTAAAATTTTTGTTGATATGTACACAAAAGTGCTATTAAACATGTACAACAGTTTTTGAATTGTATTTGGAATATAAAATTCAGTAGTTATAATTGTTTGAGAAAATTACACGTAAATCTCTAAACCTAGACTTGTACAAATGTAGAAACTTGTACAAATGTAGAAATATGCTAAGAAGATTTATTTTTTAAGAATGGACTTAAGAACAGTCATATTTTATTTAAGAAAATATAAAATAAATGTTAAGAAAACTTAGTTCAGCCCAATTTCAATTAAATATAAATTTATGGTAACGACTAATTTTAATTAGATATTCATTTATTGGAGTTTTTTTATTGATACAAATTTTCCTTTCTTTTCCATGCATATAAAATTACAAAATAATTAATTTAACCAATTGAAGAAAAACTGCTTTTTTAATATATTTTATTTGACATGGAGATTGATTTATTTGAGCTCCACACTGGGTACCACCAAGACACCCAATGTCATTGTTCCGACTGAAACAAGTAATCCCCTCATGGTTAAAAAAAAAAACATCAAGTAAGACTCGCGAACTAATTTTAAAATTCTGAAAATATCATGAAATAATTTAAGTTAAGATTAAGAAACGCAAGAAAACAAGGCGTCTATTAATCAAAAATCATAGATAAATGTAATAAAACTCAGAAACATTAAGGGACACGGAAATCGGTTTCAAATTGGTTGCGTACCAGTCTTTAAAACTTTAAAAAAAAAAAATACGCCCCATAAACTTTTTTTTTAAATTATTTTCTAAAAGAAACAAGTTTACACTATATTCTTTTATATTGGAGATTATAAATTCCAAAATTTTTAGAATGTCCACTCAATAATTCAGTGGAACAATTTTGCTATTTTCGAATTCCCTAAGTCAAATATAGCATTTTTTTGTACTATTAGCAACATACCTCTTCAAAAATTTGTCGGTTATTGGCCTTACAATTCTATGTTCGAATACTTTTTTTTTAATTTTCGAATGTAAAGGTATCCATTGTGTTCACTGACAACAATATGAATCTCGTTCGTAATTCAACGGGTAATTTGATTTTATACTGTTACATTCAAATATATTTTGAAAAGATCAATTTAAATGAAGAATAAAAACTGATATCAAATTAATTTATGTAAATTATGTAGACTATATAAATACTATATATTATAAAAATTAAATAAAAAGTATAGGACTCCAAAATAAGTCTTCATCAACGAAAATTTCATTGTTCCTCTTTGGCAACGTTCAATTAAATAGATTGAGTTCTCAATAAAATTAACCGCCAAACTTCGAATAAAATAAAATAAAACTAAGAAAGGATTCAGTATTTGAAAAGTCAAAAGGTTTTATTATACACAATTAAATTGAGCCATAAAAAATTCATAGCCTACTTTCCTTTCAAAAACCAGTGGCAAATTTAAATCCAGTTAATTACTTCGCAATCAGAACCCATTAAATTTAATTTCTCTTTTTACGAATTTCGTTTCTGAAATCTATTAGATATTCCTATTCTAAATATGATTCTTGTTTTACCTTTTTAATTATATTTATCAAGTAAATATACATTTTAAGCAGATGAGATATTTACGGAGTAGAATATACCCAAAGAAAAGTTCTTTAAGAGACGGTAACAATTTTCAGCACAGAATATTTACTTCGATTAAAGTAAGAATTGACCTATATTTTTATTAAAAATAAATTTTATTAGCAAATAGCAATGGCTCCATTAGTATATATTAAAGTCTATTTTGAAATACAAAATTAATAGCGAATTCGAAAGGCGAGAGCATATCTTCCTTTAAAGTTTTCAAAAATTATTTAGATAGATATCTAGTTTTATGATTAGACATGCGAAATTTTTATTTAAACTGGCAAACATTTTACTTGATATAAGAAAGATCATAAAAATACAATAGTGTGTGATTTCCACTTTTTTTTTAAAATAGATTTCTAAGGAAAGTTATTAACTGCTCAATCATTGCTTGAAGCAATAAATATCATATATATAATATAAGTGCTAATAGGAAATTTTTCAATTAAATTTGAATTTTTGGCATGTTTAAATAAATAAATTCACACAATTAATTTTTTAATTACGAGTTTACTTATTTAAACATTCCAAAAATTAAAATTTAACTAACCAATTTATTTTTATTAATTATGAATATTTGGAAATGAGTTGTTGAAAGGGATATATTTAGCCAATACAAATTACGAGTTAACAAATAGAGGCTTGTCGCTTTAGTTATTCAGTTACAGAAAAAGAATTGTTTCATCACAAATCGCAGTATAATAATATAAAATGCAATGAACATACAATTTTCTTAAGTGATTTACTCAATAATATTTCCACCACTACGGGCAATTTTTTTTATAGTTGATTTACTTTTATATTACAACTAATTATCATATTGCAATAAAATGTTACAATTAAATATGAAAAAAAGAAATTAAATTTTCGTTAAGGGATTTTCGAGGAATTTAAAATTTAAACACACACCTGAGTTTGAATACAATTTTATAGATCTATCATTTTAAAAGATGGTGAAGTAAATAATCAATTTTAAAAGAAAAGGAAAAAAATATTAAAACTAAACAATAAATAATTACTGAAAGTAAGTTCTTATCAAATTTATGGAATTTGTTTTAGTTTGTTCTTCTAAGAGCAAAGAGTATTTTAATATTTCAACTGAGGATTTTGAAAAAATTGATAAGAATTTTTTTCTGCACTATGCGGACCGTTTCAATTGTCTTACCAAAATAGAATAATGACTCTCGTTTTGCTGCTTTATAGCTATTTTTAATACCGAGCTGATAAAATATTAAACATGGACTACTAATTTTATTTTATTATTTATTTTGACAAGAGTTTCTGACAGAATTTACTATTTACTAAAACATAAAATTAGAAAAATTCATGCATAGAACTAGTTCGATTTATTTCTCTCATTCAAATAACTTTCATTCAGATATAAAATATAAGTGTCTTGCAATAAAATTTGGTTTTTAAATAACTTTACATACCTAGGTTAATTTAGATCGTTGCAGTGTATCTCCGGTTACCTATTTTTGGCAAACCAAAACTTCCTGAATGTAATTAAGCTCCACATAGTTTTAAACGATAGTCAATTGATGAGATTGAACCTTCTTGAATTTAAACGTTATTCTCCACCCACGCCAATGGAAGAGATAATGAGCCCTCCCTACAGAATGTATACAGGCCCATTAAGTACGATGGTCATTGGTTATGCTAGGATTGAACTTGCTATATCTCTCGGCTGTGATATTCAGCACCATGCAATTTGCGAACAGTAATATAGATATATATATATACTTTTGGCATGGTTAAATCATTAGTGTAGTACTTGAAAATTTGCAGTATATGAGACACTTAGGGGTATAAAACGATATCTCTTAATCCAGTATTGGTAATTTATTGTTGACTGAAAATGTCTATCTAGTCTATTGTTGAGCAAGATAAACTAGAGACATCAAAACCCAATAAATAATAAAGTTATACTCAAGATACACGTTACTGCATTGAAAATAGAGTCTTCTGTAAGATATGAATGAGATAAAAGGAACACTCCTGCTATGATTGGTAATAAACGCTATTATACGCCATGGTATTGAAAGAAGTCTCTAAATGTGTTGTTAAAAAATGGAAGTTTGGGCTAATTTCGTAAGGAAAAATAATTGATCTAATATAGCAGAGCTTTTGTTGTTTGAACTCGTTTCCTCTTCATCAAGCACCCGATCTTATCAGACATAATTACTGAGCAATATGAAGCATATGCATGTCTATTAAGCTATGTAATTTGATGGGTTGAAAAAATAGTGGACATGGTATGCAAATTTATCGCAAGTACCCATTATGAGTTGAAGCACTGATAATACGTACTAGTAAGAGTGAAACTGGAATTCAGTACTAGTTTAAACTATTTTATTGTATGTAGTATGACAGCTGGTTATACATAAGACACTTTAGAAACCTTATCCGCGTTTTCAAATTTAATCAAACCAAATTGATATTGCAGACAGAAGCATTATGTGTTAGAAAATTTAATATGATCGCATTCATATGACCATCCCCGACAGCGATTCCACCACAGCAAACACAAATGATTATAGTTTAAAGACCAAATAACCAAAATAATGAACACCTTGTGATAGTTTGCAGTATTGAAAGCTGTTACACACTTCGGGCTGAAATTGACTGATGTTCTACAGACTAAGTTAACCAAAGGCCAACATTCCAATAAAAATTTGAGTCTATTCCATGCTCTATTTTAACTCAACATTCACAACTCAACCCGATTGAGAATCAGGAAGATAAACAGAAGGAGGATTTCATACGGATTGAAAATACCTTTATTCTTTTTTATTCCTTCAACTTTATTGCAAGTTGAAAAATCAGGTTGATACATTTTTTAATATCTTTCATTGTCGAAATATTAGTAAACACTATTTCAGGAGAAATAAATGCAAATGAAAAGTTCCTGAAATGCATTATTAAATATGCAATATTCGCTGATTCCTTTCTGTGCTTTGAAAAATGTCTTAAATCTTGTAATTCAATTATACCGCTGATCTGAAAGCACATCCGCCATTAACTCCAAAATAAATGAATGTGGTAAAAGGAAATTTCTAAGGAAGCTGTAATAAAAGGAAGTAATTAAAACTTCTGGAATCACAAACTAATATATTGAGCATGTGTAGGACAAAAATTGCTTTTCTGTTCCACTAATTTTTACGCTGTAAATTAACATTCTGAGAAGATAGTTTCCATTCGCAGGTTTCACTCTTAGTGGGTAATGAAATGTCGCACCCTAGGAGGAAATTCCAAATCCGGATTCAGTTTCTGTTACTGTTAACGATTTTTTTTTGTCCTATTTATTCGATATTTTTTAAAGTAAGATTGTTTTTCTCTTTCTGATCTTTCTGAAACTCATCACCGACTCAGCTTATAAGAGATAATCAAATTAATTGAGAAATGGAATAGAGAAATATGAATGTAATCCACAAACACACACACACACATTTTATTTTATTTTACTTATCAAAAGAGAATCCTGTTTCTCATGATTTCTTAACTCTATAAAAAATAATTGTTACAACCTCATGGAAAATGCCTTATTTAAATAATAGTTTTCAAAACATAGTGATAGATTTATTTATAAACTAGATGCTAAAATTCAAATTTAAAATATAGAATAAAAGTATTCCAATCATAATGTTCTAAAAATAATTTAAATGACAATTATATATATATTTTAATAAATTTTTTACTTATGATCAATTAACAATGCTAAGCTTAAAATAACTCTAAGCAAATAATTTTTTAACTCAACACCATCATGTCTGAGTTTGCAGTCGATTAATTAATTAGCTAAGGCACTCCGTTTTACAGTTCATCCATTCGTTAAACATCTCAAGTTTGGATTTTTGAAATAGTTCGGATTTCATTTTAAATTAGTCTTCATATGCAAAAAAAAAAAAAAAAAAAAAAAATGTTGGTGTAACCTACATTAATTTTTTCAATTAACTTGGCCTCTAAACTGAAGCCAGAAAGTACCCTTAAGATTTAAAAAAGATTGTTTGCAAAGATTGCAATTATTAATTTAGAATTCAATTAATTAAGGGAATTTTTAAAAATTTAAATCATCCTTGCCGATTAAACCTAACCATAAAGTGGCTTTTTCTTCTGTTCTATTGCCAACGTACTTATAACTTAAATCAATGGAAAACGGCTTCTCAAACCTTTACTTTAGTCTTTATATAAGAAACTGTTTTATTAAGAAAATGAGCTTCGACAATGTTCTCAGATAGGCACATATGCCGTATAATCTAGGATGCTTAGTTCTAAAATTTTTTGGCAATGAAGAAGTGTTGCCAAAATTGAATTTTCTGCATATTTCTTATAGGTCTCCATCAGTATGATGTAATAAGAACAAGCTTGCCACATACAAAAGAAAATCCTCCAAAAAATTACCAAACTCAGAATTTGGCATTCTGGATTATGCGGCATCTGTGCCCTCATATATTCGATGGTGAATTACGCCTTGTTTTTCTGCCGCTCGGAGAATGCGATTTGAAGGGAGGCAGTAGATTCGTCGACAAGTCGGATTTACAATGTTGTCTCAATAAGATATCGTAATTAATTACGTGTGACGTAAATGAAACGTTATCTGACGTCATGAATATTTTAAACTAATAAGAATTGTAATAAAGTGATGTAGCAATAATTTCAACTGAAACGAAATGACAACTGTCTGGTTAAAAAATAGTAATTATATATATATATATATATATATATATATATATATATATATATATATATATATATATATATATATATATATATATATAAAATATATATATATATATTTATTGTATAACAAACAAACCAATTCATCTCACTGTTAAATTTCTATAATTTCAAAATTTATCTCAAAATAAATTGGCATATGGGTGTAGGCCAAAAATTCGAATTTAACTAACATACGATTCTCAAACAATAGCAACTATGAAGGAGTATTTGTCAAGAAACATTGAATTAGCATTTTTATTTTTCAATATATATATATATATATATATATATATATATATATATATATATATATATATATATATATATATATATATATATATATATATATATAATTAATTTAAAATATACTTTGGCGTTTACTTTTGATTTATCATGAGATTATAATGAATGGTGAGGTGAAAATGAAACCACAATTCAGAGATTACTTTGATAATTCATAAATTGTATATTGATTTATTATATTATTCTCTAGTCAGTGATGGGCTTAAATAATTTAGATATGTTTCATACGTTGCCTTAATTCTGTTGATTACCATTTCGGTCAATCTACACGCAGTACTGCAAACCTCTTGCTATAATGCATTGAACTGATTGTAAACCTCTTGCTAGATAATGCATTGAACTGATTGTAAACCTCCTGCTATAATGCATTGAACTGATTGTAAACCTCTTGCTAGATAATGCATTGAACTGATTGTAAACCTCCTGCTATAATGCATTGAACTGATTGTAAACCTCTTGCTAGATAATGCATTGAACTGATTGTAAACCTCCTGCTATAATGCATTGAACTGACTGTAAACCTCTTGCTAGATAATGCATTGAACTGATTGTAAACCTCCTGCTATAATGCATTGAACTAGGTAGCCAGCCCTCTTTCTTTCATTTAAATGGTAAATGTGATAGATTTTTCCATTTCTAGCTTAAATGCTTATAATGGTTTGGGATCCATCTAACCCTAAGTTCTAATTTATTTATTTATTTATTTTATTTTTTATTTTTTGAATTGCATTTTTGTGCACATTATATAGCAACACTTTTTGTGTAAACAGAGACTTAACGCGACAAAACAATCATGAAGCTGACACACGATGCACTAAAGATTTTCATGACGTTCTTTTTCAACGTTAATCCAGTCATGGTATTCTATTGTTGTTGTTGCACCAGCATCCTTCTCTGTACCTAACCCTGAGTTGGGTTCTAGCAGTTAAATAGAAAAAAAACGGGTAAAGTCTTCATGGTTTTGAAGCATGGACCAAGCAGAAGATACCCAATATTTGGTCTCCCATTCCCAAAGGTATAATTTCATTTGGCAGACATTGCAACCACGAGCCATTTAACGTGCCCAAGCTGCCTTTAACGAACACGTTGGTTCTTCGGCTAATACGGGATTCGAACTCAATACCTTCTGATAATGAAAATGACGTCCTAATCAACCAGGCCACCGAATCCCCACGATACACTGTGTAACAGTGAGTGAGCATCAGCTTACTTCCCGGTACCTCAACATGAGTTGGGCTCTACCAGTTAGAAGGAAGTAGCCGAATGAGTGTCCTCATAATTTAATAGTGGGGACCAAGCTAATTCACCAATATTTGACTTACTACTCCCAAGAGTATCATTTCACTTAAAAGACAATGCGACCACGACCTATTTAACGTGCACCAGCCGCCTTTGGGAAACATGATGGAACTTGTTTAAATCAGGATTCAAGCTTATTATGTTTCGACAATGAGAACCACCTCCTAGCCCTCTGTCACCCTTGTCGGGGAAAAACAAAATCTACAAATCGGATAAACCATGGGTTTTATTCAACATCGCAACGGAGCATATGTTCCGAAATATATTGCTTATATTTCAAATTCTGTATCAAACAAACCATTTCCTCCAAAAATAGCAATTGAATGATCATCGCTCTAACCTTTAATTTTAAAATTTGAGTGTTCGAATTCCATTCGTGTGTATTTGTTTGTAATGGTTCAAATTCTGCCTTCCCTTTTAGTCCTGATCCACTAAGATTTTGTCTGCAAGGAAGAGAATTACAGATTCAGAAACAAACACAAGTAGAATATCGTCACCAAAAAACGTAGATATTTCATCAATTTCGGCATATGAGGTTGGCGGTGGAAATGAAATTTAGGCGTAATAATGTAACTTGATTATGATCACCTTAACTTTCTTGTAATTCACTATAAATAAGCAACACATCGGCTCAAAAGTTCACATTTATCAAAAAGAAATTTTAATTAGTTTATATTTGTTGTTTAGGTACATATCTAGATGTCTTTTTACATTAAAATTGCTAGACTTAGTAATCTATTAAATGGATCAGCTTAAATATAGCCAGTATTTTACAAATTAATAGCCTTTTACTATATACAGGAAAAAATCCCAGCATTAGACTTCAGAGATTCATGGTTTGGGGTACTATTTAGGATTCTTTTAGAAAAAGAGAAATGCATGACTACATCTACTTTCACGCACAAAGTATTATTAGGCCATGTTCGTGTTTCAATGAAAGTAAAAATCCAACGATAGGTCTAATTGGAACAAAACTGTAGGAGGCAATGGGGGGATTTCACAAGGGAGGCCCAAATTTAGGTTAGAAGAAGATAGGAAATCCTAACTTGGAGGATATTGTCGGCAATTAGCTAAAAGGAAATGTTAAGGAAGTGAATAATATTGTTATTTCAACGCGCGCGTCAACCTGAAATTTCCAAAACGTTTCATTGTTATATCGGGAAAAACCGATATCAATCATTATAAATAATTAAATAAAATACAATTCTTCATTTAAAGAGGTTTTTTATATATTAAAGTTAAAAACGTATTTAGAAATTTTACTTTCTACTAAATTTAGCAAATCAGTAAGATGTCATAAAATTTAAAGTTGCGCATTTTACAATTTATTTATTTATTTTGTAATTATTAGAAAAATGATGCAGCATGACAGTGCGTTTATTAAATATATTGCTTAGTATGTTAAAGATATTAGTTTCTTATTTTTCAATTTAACTACAATCGATTAAAATATACGACTACTCTATTTCATATATAAAAAATCTCACCAGCTTATATTTTAATGTTTCATATCATTATTTGAGTTGATTTAGGGTTATAATGTAGTGTCCTTATTTTTAAAGCTGAAATTCGGCTCTTGGAAAATCTTTCAAAAATAATGTGTTAAATAACTAATCAAATTCCATAAATATAAAAAAAGTGATCAACTAAAGTAATGTGATGAATCATAATACGAATTTTTTATTGTTCCTATCCCTTTATTGTTTATTTAGATTGGCGATAGCGATATATCCATCCAAAATAGTATACGATAATTGTATTTCTTGGTATAAAGGGACAAACATTTCTTAAAGCATTTCTTCACATCGCCAATCAGAAAAGAATTTATCAGGATCAATATCTCATTATAAATTCTTTCTTCAATTAAAACAAGTTATCGTTGATTTTCTTTGCTAAAACATAACCATTCAGATCTTTCTTTCCAGAAGTCTTCAAAAGTTCTAATTATATCTATCCATCTGGTATCAGATTAATTTTCGTGTAATATGAGGGCCGAGAGCGTAACATAGGAAAATATATTTTCCAGCCAGAAACTCCTACAGAAACTTTTTGTATTATCTCTCTCATTTTATTAATGGTTTTTGTTTCTTAACAAATTTTGATACCAATTTTCCATTCCAAGTCTTTAAATTAGCACATCTCTTAACTGTTCATATTTTTTTCACTATTTAGCGATATCTCTTATTGGTTAAATTGTCAGGGATTTTTAAATTGAATTTAATCTTATATGGGCCCTCTTTTCCTTAAAAGCGAGATTTCTTTCAACAAGCACAGTATCATTAATTATTTCAATAGTTTTTTCCTACTGTTGTTTTAATTTTTATGTTATGTCTAGTATATATATATATATAATATGTGATATTTATTTTACAAACATTTTATTAATTAGGTGCATTTTATTGGTTAAATACATTATATTCAAATCCACATATAAAAAATATATTAAAGTAGAGATATAGCACAGACTTGACAAAATAATCTTTCAAATATAAAAACAAGTTGGATTCTTTTCTTATGTTTATATAAGCTAAGTTACATACCAGAAATATAAAAATGTACTTCAGTTCTTGAAACTCCTGTGAAAATAATTCAAAGCTAGTCTATTTTAGAACAAATACATCACTCTAATAAAATAATTAACTTTTATAAAGAAATTAAATTTTTCGAAACATTATTTTTATTTTACTAGCATTTTTCAAATTTATAAAAGCAAATTCCGTGGAATGTAACAATACTCTAAAAGAATTAAAGCATTATACTTGTAATCTGAGAAAAATTAATGCGACTCCACAAATATTAATTGAAAATACATTTAATAAAATGTATTGAAATGGAATTTTTTTAAGGGAAATCATAATCTTCCAAATGTGCAACAGATAAAATATTTTTACTTTCAAGTTCTTAGTAAATTCATAGCATGAAATATGTATGCATTCATAAAAAAGTATCTTTCAAAATGAGAAAAAATGGCACATAAAATCACAAAAATATTAAAAAAAATTAATTCGATTTAATTTTTTGAACATAAGGAATTAATTATATCGAGTTGAGTTAATTGTAATGTTCTAATGTATTTTCAATATTTATAGTTTTCAATAAAAAACAAAATATTCAATAACCTTTTTAAATATACAGTCTAAAAATTTTATTTAAAATACCAAAATGAAAATGATATTTGAATTCTAGAATATATTTGAAACCCCACACACATTTAGAAGAAAATATAACGGAAAAAAAATATACGAAAATGTATTTTCTTCTCTCAAAAAGCAGACGATAAAAATAACTGTATTTAACTCTAGAGAAAGCGATATGAGCAGATATCGCAGAAAATCCAGTAATAAGGAAGGAAAATAAAAAGTACGGATAACTGGCTTCTTCCTAAAGGAATCGTGAAAGTGGTCCAATCGCCCCTTGGCTACCACCGCGGAGACGGTTCAACTTTTAAAAGAACGGGGTCACAGTCAAGATCGCTCGAGTGGGTCAGTGGGCTGACTTTGTTCATCGGGAATTTATCTGAGGATCGTCTTTCATACCTATCTACACTCGGTTTGATGACCATTGAAGTTGCTTCAACTCTCCTGGCGAGATGCACCGGTGGATGTCGACGGATGACGATGAATGCTGACGGAATGGAAGTGAGTGACTAATTCACTGCGATTTATCACTGGTGATTTGTTGTCAGATTTTTGTTGCCGGTGATTTACCGTCTAATTTTTTTTTTTTTTTTTTTTTTTTTTTACTCCATAAGCGAAATATATAACAGTTTAAATTTAATAGATTGAAAACTTAAAATATTACCTTGATATTATAATAAGTAAAAACAAATCCATTCATTTTTTCCAAAGTGTAATTGATAAATTTATTTAAGCTGAAATAAAAAGCGTTCGTTAAAATAAACATTACCCAAAATACTTATTTTAAATTTGCAATAATGCTACAAATAAATTGTATTATGCATCTCTACATCTAATGTCAACTTCCAAATTGTGAGATTTTTACTTTAATTGTTGCAAAAAGTGATAATAAAATTAAAACTTTTGAAGGTCGTTAGAGTGCTTCACTAGACAAACTACCAATATTTAGATTTTTATCCTTTAAATATTTTTGTATTTACTGTAACCAAATTAAGCATTTTTTACTTAAAATTCTTTTTGCCTTTAAACTATATTTTAAATATGAATTCTTAAAAATTATTTCTAAAACATATGTAAATAACATCTTAAATTCTAATTTAGATTATTTAAAATCTCTAATTTAGATTATTCAGATTTAATATATAAAAACTTGTATATTTTTTAAATAAATTTATACTTTTGAGTTGTTTTAAAATTTTTACAACAATGAAAGTTTAAAATATTATTTATAATACAATTATTGTCCTTAAAAAAAGGCATTTTAAATAAAATTAATATTCATATTGAAAAGTAATTATTTGTTCCTAAAATATATTGAATATAACAATACATTTAGTCTCCAAATATTATGAATGAATTATTTTTATAGGAAAATTAATATTGATAATCATTAAGTACGAAATTTGTCTGATAATTTGGAACAATCGTCAAATCCTATTTCATATTTTAAGCAAATCCTAATATATGAAATAATATTTGAATAAAACAACTTTAAAATTTTCTTTGTTTTTTAAAACTTATAAAAATAACATAACATAAACCCTACGGATACCATTTAGAACATACAAAGATAAGTTTCAAAATTTCTATAAATACTCTAAAATGAGAAAAAAATTATTATCAGAAAATGTCAACAAATTTGGTAGAAATATAAAGTTAAGAAATTGGAATTTATAAATAAATTTACATTTATTAATGTGAAAAATGTCATTAATATATTTTCTTTTATATTTAAACACATTCAAATACTTATTATATGCTCCATTTTATTTTCACAATAATTAAAATCAGTTACTCCAAACTTAAATAAAGCAAAAAATACGATCAATTTCTTTATAAACTTTTATGATTTTTTAAAATTTTTTTAACCCACATGCCTGTAGGAGATAATGTAGATTTGTAAGAATCATTAATTTATGCCTCGAGCTTATTAAACAAACGATAATTATCGTATTCTGCTCATAATTAGAATATTCAACTCTACTTTAACGAATTGATTGCCTAATATATACATTACAGTAATTTATGCTTTTTTTTTTTATCCAAACAATAACCCTATTAAAATACTCTCATTACTTTTCTTAGAAGAGCTTGTAAAATTCATCACGATTTCATTAGTAAAAATACTCTATTAAAATTTTATATTATTCATAGAAGATTATTTGCTTAAAGAGGTTTCTTACATATTAAACAAGCAATTGAAAGTTAAATGAATCACTCTGAAAATGAGCACACTGTTTTCGTTATGAACGATGTTAAAGAAGTTTCTAATTTGAGACTAACTGTAACTGCAGGTTATAAGTAAATCTAAGGCAATCATACTATTTTTAATATTATGAAATGTCCAATACTCCAGAATGTTATTTATATGATAAAAGTTTTCATTTAAGAAAAAGTTTAGGTATTGAAATTTGAAATGAGAAAATTCTGAATTTTCTGGAATCCATAACAAATTTAAATGATTTGTGAGGTTTCTTTTTCTTTGCCTTGTAAATCATTTGAGAGAAATTCCCCATAAATAAAATTATAAAAATAAAATGGTATTTAACTATATCAGGTTACAATAAATAAAATGTCATTTAATTACAACAGATTTTTCTAATTAAAGCGCATTTAATTACATCAGATGATTTTAAATAAAATTTAATTATATTTAAAAAAAATTAACTTTTATACATTGTTGGAGAAATAACTACAGAAATTTATTATGTAAAATATTACTTGCACAAATAGATAAAATGGTATTGTAAATTAAAAATTTAAATATAACTAACAGTCATATTATTTGACATTAACGTAAATTTTTCAATGATCAGTGGTGGCTTATAAATTTAATAAGTCTCAGCAAAACCAAAAAGAATTTAATACTTTTAGTTCATCAAAGCACTCTTAAAATTGTATATAAAAATTTATAGCTATTAGTTTCTTAACTAAGATAATACATTAAGAGCTATCCAATATGTACTTTTCATTTTCAAAATAAAAATATTTAAATTTCCTTCGGGCAGTAGAGAATATTTTAACATTTTTGACGTCTCATTCAGGTAGTTTCTTTGTAGTTTTTTCAATCTAATTTAAATAATTTAAACATATAAAATATATGTATCATGCCATTTGCTGGAAAATAAAGATTGTTTCCATTAACAGAGATAAAATAAAAAAATTGAAAATAAGTAGTTAAACCATAAAAATAATATCGTGGGGATTTTAATAATTAATGAATAAACTAACGTTGATTGTATAGTTAAGTTAATATTTGCTTAATGTCATTAATATTTTTTTTTTGCTTGCTTTTCATATAAGAATATCCCACTGCTATAACACTTTAATAAAGTCATTTATTGAAATTTCGTAACTTATTGTTTTGCATTTATTCAAAGCAAAATGTAAAAAAAAAAAATTATCTTCTAAGACAATCAGATGATCAGCTAATAAGTATTGAATTTGAAAACTTTGATAAATAACCATACGTTAAAAAAAAAGGTGATTTTGAGTTCCAAATGTAACGTATCGTTAAAATTTAGTTATTTTAAATGAGATCAAATTGATTTCATTTGTAATTTATATAAATTATTATTTTCGTCAGCTGAAGGCTGAGTTGAGTTGAGATGAGAATGGCTACACGGAATGAAATGAAACTTAAATCAGGCATTTGCTTTGCGGCTTGTTTAAAACAGGCACAAGTTTATGTTCCATTTTGCATATTTAGATTATAACATTTGTAATTATTTAAATTGCAATCAATACTGACTTGAAATCTCTGTAAAATTCTTTAACGATTGCTTAATGATATAATTCATGTAAACTATGTAACACCTTTATGAAATTCTTCTCGCTTCGAGAATGAACGTGTGGGGTCAATTTTCCACATTCAAAACAGTTCTGTATGTCTAACCTCTGGAAGTAGAGAAAAAATATCTTACGGTATCTCTCAGATTTTTTTTTTACTTTTTTTACATTCTTACAATGACATTTTTATTTAAAAAAATGTATTTATTATTCTTTTGAATTTTGAAAAATATTGAGTTTTATTTTGAAACTCACTATTTATGGGTTTTCCCACGCATGCCTGTTAAAAATGCATTGGAATACTGTTACAATATTTAATTAAAAGTTAAACTAAACTAAACTCTGTGGCGCGACAGCCATCGTGGTTCCAAGGTTTAAAGACAGCTTATCTATTTTTTTCATCAGCGGTTGTGAGGTACGAAGCAGATGTTCCAGTTAGGTTGTCAACCTAACACACCGTTTAATTCCCAAGCATGCATGGTCTCATCTTCATTGACCCTCTGAAGACCTAACGTGAAATCCCCAATTTTTGGATCCCAAACATGTTTGGTACTCATCTTCATTGACCCACTGAAAGAATAAAAGGCTGAGTCGACTTTGCCCAACCCGAGGACAGATCCTCGGACTGGTGCCTTGAGAGCGAGAAGCTTTACCATTATGCCACAGGGCTTCAGAAAGTAATTCAGTTCCCCATGAAAGTTAAAATTAATCTTAAAATCTTACTGATTAGTATTGAGTGCTTCTGTAAAAGCCATGCCCCTGCCAGTCCGGACCCATCGACTCCCTGGTAGAATTCGGCTCACAAACATTAGACGACCTGAAACGAATTTATACAAGCATACATATAAAGCAGAAATTGTAGCTAAATAGAATTTTCAAACCTTTTCAACACCTCATTTGATTTGATTTTAGCTAATCCATATGTGTGATTTCAGAAAAAGGTTTTAAATGAAGCTAAAGTAAAGCAAACAGTAAATATTGTTAAAAATAAGTGTGTGTATAGATATATATATAATATTAAATTTAAACTAAGTTAAAAATATAATTTCTTTGTTAAATATAAAATATGTTTAATGGATTACTAAATTTAATGATACTCTAAATATTAAATACTAATTATTCCTTTAATACTAAATATTAAATTATTATACTAAATATTAAATAATACTAATTTATTCCTTAATTTTACCCATACACTGAAATCAAGTGGTCACCTAAAATGTCAGATGCAATTAATTTCTAAGCCTTTCCTATACTTTTAACAATTTCATACAATCCTTTATTTGAGGTCCCTTCAATAAAAAAAGAAAGAAAGAAAAAGCAGTATACAGAAGACTGCAAACCAAGATCAGGATCGTATCTATATATTAAAGACTGATAATTTCAACTATTCTTTAAAGAAAGCATTTTTCGGAAAACATCTGTGCATCCCATTTCCTTACCATTCAAATACAGACAGTTCTTTATTTAAATTACTATATTAAAAATAATCTAACATTATACACATATGTATATATGTATTAGTTCTTTTTTTAACTTGCAATGCACCATAGCAAAGTACACGTTTGCTGTTAAAAGCTAAGCTGGATGATTTACTCAATAAGTATTAAGGTACTTTCGAGAATGTTAATTTTGAAAAGTTCTGGAAAAACCATATATAATAATTGTTGTTGAACTTAAACAAACTCTAAAAAAATTGAAATCAAAACAAGAAATGTAAATAATGGACAATTTAGTATCTTCGATTGAATTTTTATAAAAATCTCAAATTAATTTTACACAGTTAATATTGTTTTTAGGAATAGTTTGTTATATGACAATAAAACTTATTAAAATTTTAAACTAAGTCATATAAGAATTCCTGATTTATTTTTGAAAATTACACTTACATAAAAAATATTCTACTATATTTAGAACTATAGTTACTAATATTTTAAAAAATTTGTGTTAATATTTGTACTGTAAAATTTGATAAAATAGATTACAAAATAATTATTACTGCCATTATGACAAAAAAAGAAAGAAGAACGTATATATACCAGGAGCCAGTGTTTAGATTATTATCATTTATGTTTCACCAGTTCTCTTAATTTTTTAATAAGAAATTGGATTCCAGTCTTTAGAATTCAAAATTTTTCCTCCATCAACATTTATCTCAATGAATATTGTACTATAAACTATAATAAATTCAGTATATTATTAATTAAAATTGAATTTTTTTTCTAAAAAATTTACTTGTTAATTAAATGGGGAGTTTGCTAAAAGATATTTTTTGTTTAGATAAGCAAGTGAAGCAATAAATTTTTCACTGGAGAATTGTTTTTCGGCAGCAACCTTTTTAGAGTAACGTTCTAATTGTTTTCCTTCTTTTTTATGAACAAACTTTTAGAATCTGAAAAGGATATGATGTTGTCCGCTTCTTTATTCTTAAATGAATAAGAACGTCTGAGATTTAGTATTCGAATTTACAGAAAACCATATATGGTTTTCTATAAAATTTCCTACTTGAATGAAATGAGTAAAAAAAAATATATATATAAATGTTAGGTATATTTTTAAGTAAACACGTAAATTTTTTGGGGCTTTTTAATTTCCCAAAAATTTTGCAAAGTGGTTATTACATAGTCAATTTAAAATGATCAATAAGCCATTATTTAGACAACCATGATTTTAATAAAGTTTATTCGTTTTTGTGGCAATGAAATTAAATTGTGCGTAATTTATCGTCAAAAAAGATATTTATATACAGATAAAAAATTACTTCGGCCAAGGAAGTTGGCGCAAATTCCGCTAAATCGACATTAAATCTTTTCCTGTTGTAACGTAAAAAATTAATTTGAAGGCGTTATTTTGGCAACAACGAAAGATACTATTTAAATGGAAAACATAAAAGGAACATTATATTTTAGAATAAAAAAATCGCATCTGTGATTGGCGAGTTTCAAATATTTATCATTTTGTGTTATAAAAGTGGAGGGAATTTATTAGAATTGAATTCTTGTTTAACGAAACATGAATATTAAAGCAATAAGCATTTGCTTATCAAATAAATTTTTATTGTTGGCGAAAAATCGTAATTTTGGCGTCATTTGTTTTTTCAGTCGACATTATTTTACACATATACCGGTATATTAGTATCCAGTTATGTTTTAGTTTCAAATATTAGATTTTTTATAATTTATTCAGGAGTAAATTTATCTATAAAAAGGTAAATTAATGGCTTAGTATTTTAATTTAAATATTTTGTGTTGTAATAATTATTTTGATATTGTTCCTTTAGTTATAAAACACCAATCTTAAGAATTAATAAAGAATTAACATATAATAAAGCTAACTGTTAAATAAATCCTGACATATAACATAGAAAAGTTTAATTGTTCAATGATATTTTTTGCCAAAAACTTTAAGAAAAATTTACGTTTTTATTTACATGAAAAAAAAAATAATAAACTGAGAACAAATTACAAGTTCGAGAAAAATATATGTCAAGATTCAGGCTATAAAATAAGTTAATCAGGAAAGCATTTATTACTTCTGCAACAACAAAAACGAAAATTATATATACAAGAGGCTATTAATGGGAAAATTTTCCTTTATTTTTAGCGTGGCAATAAAATATTTTATTCCAACTTCTTTTCATTCTTTTCACAGATGTATAAATATTTAAAGAACAATATTCTTCAATCCTCTACATTCTTCAAAGAAAACTATGCTTTTAACATGAATAGATTTAGTATATTATTAAAAAAGAAAACTTCTTATTTGTTCAATGAAAACTTGCAAATACCGTGTTTTTAAATTTAAAAAAATGCTATAAATTTGCAACCAGCCAACTTACCCAGACAGTAATATTTTAAGATAATATTTATAGTTTCTTTCATTTTTTTCTTGTCATTAAATTGAACTTATCTTAATTAAATAAGATGTAATGCTGTGGAAGAAACCCTGTGGAAAATGTATGTTAATTAAACAAATTAAATTTTTTGACGCATGTAGTTTTTTTTTTCTGCAATAAAAAGAATTAAGAAATGACTTATTCTTTTGAACTTTTAAATCCTTACTACTCTTCTAACTTGTTGGTGAACTTTGTGCAGATAAATATGTAAAAAGGAAACTTTATTTAAAGTTATACAGTTCAATAAATAAAATATCATTAAAGCTTAGAAGGGATGCCGTTAATTTACTGTTTCCCGGTTCTGTTTAGAAACTTCGATTTCAATGATTACTTTTTTAAGACAATAATTCTGTGTTTTTTCTATTAAATTTAATTTCTTAATCAATCTCAGTGAATATTATGGAACCGAAATTCAGTAATAATTATTGCAATAAGAATGTTTTTAGAAAATAGCTGTGATTGTGTGTGTGTGACGGTTTGAAAAAGTTTCAATTTACTGTTATTCTAAAATCATCATTCTTAGTTAAAAATATTAATCATATTATGATAGTACATATCATTATTAATGAACACAACCAATAATGACTTTGAATTCACTATCACACTGAATAAAACTCACATTCTTTTCGGCTCTTATATTTTCATTTGTAGTCATTTATATTTTTAATAATATATAATTTATATAACCATGTTTGCGAATTACATTTCAAACATTTTAATCTTTAAATTGCTAAGAAATAATTTGCAAAAATTATTGCAATAGTAATTGATTCTTTCCGGAAATATTTTTATATATCCTGAAAGCAATTAATTTAATGTTTATTTTTAACTTTTAAAATAATTAAATTCACGCAGAAATTTGCTTAATTTTTACTTTTCTGATACGTTATTAAAGGATAAAATAATTTAAATACGATTTCTTTCAATTTTCAATTAACTAATTTTAAAATAAGGATCAAAGACTTAAAAATAAAAAAATATATAAAGGAAATATTTACTAAGTATAAGAGAAAAAGATATATCCAATCAGATTAAACTAAAAATTATTAGTTATTTTTGAAATTCTCCAATTTCAATTTTCTTTTGAATTTTCTGCTATAAACCATTTCCTGTGATCATTTATGTTTTTCCTTACCTAGTCTATTATAATATCTTAGTCTGAATTATTTGTTAAAAGAATTTAAGTAAATTCTACAATTTAATTTTCTAATCAATAACTCGTAGCTCTCTTTATTAATCCCAAAGGAACTAACTATACGAAATTTTCGAAGAATTTCTTCTGCATTGTAAAATCATTTTCAATGAATTGCGCTGTAAATGAATAGTAACATCATTTCAAATAAAAGATTATTCTTGAACCATTAAACTCAAAACAAATTTTTTATTTCAACCTATTGTTCAAATCCTGAAACTAACCATGCTTTTGCATTTCCCGTTTAGACTAGACATAATTTTACTTTCTTAGACTTCATTTTCTTAACGCTCTTTCATCAGTGAGTTTGAATGAAGTACATAGTATACCGTTTAGTTGGTATAAACTGAAAGAACATCTCAAATTACGTTGAAAACAAATCCTTTTTTTCTTATTATTTTAAGCTTGACCTGAATACTTATCCTTAGTCAAGTGTAGAATTTATTTCATTCTTTACTGCTCTGCTTTTATTTTCACTGAGGATTGTGAGCTTTGCTTTTTTGCTGCGTAATGGTCAAGTAAAAACAATCCACTGAAAAATTCAACAATGTTTCTTAACAGGTGTTCTTCTACTCCAGATACTTTAAACTCTGCATTTGATAACAGAGTAATTCTTGATTTAACGCACCACTTATGTTTCATTGTCATGTTATCTCAATCTTCAAGGGCGTGTGTCATTTGAAAACCAGGAACCAGAGGGTGCTTTGCAGGGAACATTTCATAGCAACGCCTTGCTGATTCTTTATTTTGTTTCTTCACGCTCAGAAAAGCAAAACAAAAACACGGTGTTAATGTTTTCCCCGTTCACAAAACTCCCCATGCGTGCGATCAGTGGGAAATCTCAGCAAGCGATTATGGAATTAGGCGTTTCAATATTATTTAGCAAAATTTCTGGTGAAAACGTTATTCCCGTCGCGTTCTAGTCACGGCGTTAGTCATTGACCCTTGCGTCAATATTCAAGGCACGTACCAAGAAGACATCTCAATAGCAGCCATTTTCCTCAAACACCTGACCACATTCGAATTCAACGTCACATCCTTGAATATAACCTGTGGCAAAAGTGTGAATGCGTTCCGGCAAAGAAAATATGACCGAAATTTCTGGCATCATTTGAATATTTAGACTAATATGATAAATGAACTTACTAAATTAGAATATTTATGGGGATTGTTAACAGTATTCGTGTTCCCTTTCAGTATTTACTGGTTCTTTAACATGGGATATTTTTGACTAATAAATACAAGCAACTTCGAATGCGAAAACGTCATAAAATTCAATGATATGTACAATCGCAACATGCAATATCCTTTTATTTTTAATAAAAAATAATAAATGTCATTTGTAAGTAATACTAATAAATGAAAAAAACTATTTATAGTTTTTTGTTCAATAAATAAATTGCCACCAGCTATTTATAGAAATTAAGCGTGCATTTCACAGTTTAGTCATGCATTTAATTTGATATTTCAAATTTTTTTTGTTTACGCAAGTATAAAAATAATTAATGCAATAACCTGAAAAATTGGATACGCTATTTCATATTGAATTATATAAATGTTTTACAAGATTAACGCAAAGAAAAGGAAAAGAGAGTTATTTGAAATTGTTATTTTGTCCAGTAAATTTACTACCATCAGATAATCTATTTATAGTAATTAAAAAAACATGCATTTGACTTAGTTTAGTCTTGTAGGTAATTTAACATTTTTAAATCTTTGCTTGTTGACATAATTGTAAAAATAAACTAATGAACAAAGTAATTGAAAAAAATTGGAGATGTCTGTTTTATAGAAAATGTTATATGGATAACCTAAACATATGAAAATAAAAATGTTCGAAATTGTTTCCGTATACCATAAACTTGGCGTTTGATAATATATTTATAGTAATTAAATGTGAATTTCACTTAGTTTAGTCAACCATTTAACTTAATCTTTCAAATTTTTGCTTGTTATTTCAAGCGTAAAAGTAAGCAAATTAAGGCAATAATTTAAAAAGAAATTGCATCTTATTAATATACGAATATTGTTTTAATAATAATTAATTTTCAGAATAAATTTTTATTAAATTCCTATAATACTATTTCTTTTATTTATCCTTTAAAATTAAGTATACAAATGACAAAAAATCTTTAAAATCAATTAATATGAGGATTAATAATGAATAACTCATTAATTCAAATTACTTTTTATAGGATGAATGAAGATTACAAAATTAACTATAACTTTGTTCTAGAATTAACCCCTTGACTGACTTTGACGAGTCTGACTCGTCATTGATTTCCTGGGCCATCACAGACTTTGACGAGTCAGACTCGTCAAGCGCTTCTTTCGGCGGACGCCGTGCAAGTTACAATTAGATTACATAGTTGCTTCACTCGTTCGACGATTCTCATTTAAAAAAGCACACTGAAAGTAAGAGTTCAGTTTAGCAGAAGTCTCGCACGGTGAATGTTATACTAGCCAATATTTGAGTTTAGTAAAGATTATAAATAATCCCCGTAACATGTATAAGCCGGATGCATTATATGAAAGTGGGGATGATGGTGTAAATTGATGGTGTAGTTCAATTAAGCGAAATTAAATATTTTTTTTTTTTGTCGCATCAAATTCCATTTAATTCGTCAGTCAAGGGGTTAAGATTTAGAAATTGATTTGTCCTGTGTAATAGATTGCCAAAATTATCACTATTTTTGAAGTTAACTTTTAGTTATCTTAATGGGTATTAGAAAAACCCGTAAATTTGAGAATTTAAATCTCCAAATCTTCAATATTATTTTGTTTCTGTAAATTAGAGAAATTATCATATTTTCCATTCTTTTAGTTCTCAACTTTTGCTATTTTTAGGAGATTTAGTTTGTTACTTGACAATACTTGCTAAATACAATTTTGTTACTTGATAAATACACAAAAACTTAAAAAATCGAAAGTTTTGCATAAGATTATATGTTAAGCAAAAGTTAAATTTTTTTAAGTTTGGTAAGATTTTCATAAATTTTCATAAGCGAGTATTATGTTGATTTCAAATAGGAGTGAAAAAATTTCTATAGATCAGGAATTTGAATCATTATTATAAAAAAAAATTAAACACTAAGCCTTTAACTTCTCTGAATGAAATCTTTTATAGATAGTTTTACTATTTTTCTACAAAAATTCTCCGTTCACACACACATTTATGGAATTATTTAAAAAAAAAAGTCTAATTTAAAAAATTTTTAACAAAAGAAAATTTTATAGAAATAACATAAAAACAAAACTGATTTTTAAATTATTTGTCCATGGATGAAATCTTATTTTACAGACGCAGATATCAGATTTAAGAACATAAAATTCAGGGCCGAGAAAACTTTTGTGATAATAAAGACTTTGATATTTTAAAATTGCAGACTTAAAATTTCTGCAGAAACTTCAACCTAAGAAATACTGTGAATAATGACCGAATTTAACTGAAAAAACTTCATAGCATTTAAGTTTATTTGTATTTTTGACAATACCTTTATCAAATCCGTTCTGCTTCCGACTCAAAGGGCTGAATTAGTAGCAGAACGGAAATAGTCTGCTTTTCAGGACAACAGCCCATGGTTTTGATTCTTTCCTCATTGTAGAAATGGTTCCGAATCCTGTGTTGAAGAATCTTTTATGTAAGAATCCTTAGCTGAAGTCCTTATTGAAGTATACTAGGTTTACATAGATTCCTGATATACTCTTCGAACGCGTGTTAGTTAGACCCATGAATAAATACTATGTTTACACTTAGAAAACAACGTAATTTCACTTGACAAGTAAACAAGAGAAAAAAAATTAGATCGATATTTACAGAAAGTTTTTATTATTTAAATAATATTTTAGCACAATATTTCAATATTCTACATTCACTCCTTCTTCAGATAACATATCTCTTCCCTTAGGAATATAGAATTAAACCATCTTGGAAGGATTCCTCCTAACCACTATTTTTTGTACTTTGGAAAAAGTAGGTTTTTTTCGGCTTTCGCCAAGAAAATATCAAATGGCTTTCTCCCGCACCATGAGTAGATATGTCAGAGCACTCACTTTTCTAAAAAGGAACAGAAGATCTTCCCAGAGTGACATTGGCATGGGGCTGACAGAGTGACTATTGGCCCATATTTTAGTTTGTTTGGGCTTTAAATAGGACGAGGTTCTTCAGAATCCTTTATCGCTTTGTGACTTTTTGCATATTTTTGGATTTATGAGATTGTACAGCTTTGCTAGAGGGGGGCAATCTGAGATAAGAACAAAAACATTAAGAGTCCATGTATTTTTTAAACACATTCAATTTCTGACTCCAATTTATAATATTCATTTTCTTCGTTGTAACTAATTTGGACAAGCCAAGCTCACTATGCCTTGGCTATGCGAATTTAAGTCAATTGGGAGCGTCTTTCGTTTAATCAGAGCACCATAAAGGTGAAAGTATAACTTTTTCCTCTTCAAATCCTTCGATAGATGGCAGCACCAGAGGAACTACTCCCTCAATTTTGGCATTGAGTAAATTTCTCCAGACCATTGCACCCATGGTAACTGCTCAACGACCACCACAGGACTTTCGATTCCACAGATTTAACGAGCACGTATATCGCATCCACTCAGTGAGTTTTTGGCGGCATTGGGAATCGAACCCCACTCTTCCGGATGGAAGGCCGATACCCTAACCACTAGGCTACCACTTTCTCTACTGTTGATTATCACGGATTTCACTTGAGAAAACGGCAACGACAATCTCGTATTCCTATTTATTGTTGTAATTATTGATAAGGTAAAACAAATTTACTAAAAAACTTTAATTAGTTTATGAACGCGTGAAATAGATGTATATTCATAGATATAGGTGTATTACACAGAGAATTTATATATTTCAAAACTTTTCAAGAAAATAGACTTCAACACATATTTATCTGGTTCAGTGAATAAAAGTCAGTATAAGTAAAAATATTTTTGTAATTTTCCTAAAATTTAAATAACTGCATCAAAATAACTCGCCCTATAAAACTAGTCAGAATCAGCTCTCACAAACAAAATGCAGACGTAAGGGGGACAGACTAAATTAATATATAGTCTATATATTTTTTCCAGGTTCAACTTGTAATTTATATTAATTTTTGTATTTAACAGTTTTTAAAATTTCTTCCACCATCAAAGCCTACTTATATCATACTTATACTCATTTTACATTCTATTAAAAACATTGAAAAAAGTATACAACAATTGAGTTGTGATATCTCAATATACTGTAAAAATCATATTTAATCCGATTTATATTTGAATAAAGTGATATAAAACTCACACATTTCACACGAAAATGAAGACGAACAAAAATAAGAGTGAACACATTTTACTTGTTCATTAAGTATTCACACAAGAGAGTTATCTTAATGTTTATTATATACTAGTTATAAAATGTCCTTATTAAATCTTTTTATTTACCATTTTTTAGAACTACGCCAGCACTTAAAAGAGTATATATAATGCATTATAATTAAAATTATTCATTTTAAAATTTTTTCATCCCGTATTTCAGCTCTCTAGGAATCTAGAAATAAAAAAATAATATCTAGGCATTCCATTGAAAAAGATATCCAATTCATACTTAATTCATATTTTACACGTTATGTGTTGTACCCAAAAGAAACATTATTTGATTAGTTGATTAAATTATCGTGTTAAACTTACTGTGAGATAAATACACTAAAAATAATATATTAAACTAGAACATTAAACAAACTTTTCCTAAAATATTAAACACACACACACAAACAGTGTCTATTCTCAAGTCCCACAGGCTGCATCACAGTGTGCATTAGAGGCCGCCGAGGGGGTGTTCCTGGGCGAAGAGGGCAAAGTACGTCAGGAGATTCTTCTCCTGGTAGGGTCACCCAAGACGTGAAGGCCACTCCAATTTGCTCAGCTAAAGCCTAGGCCAGTCAGTCCTCCTCCTTTGGGCGCTCCTATCTTATGGACTAAAGCAGGTTGCAACTCTTCCTTATTCATGAATAATACCATTCATCGATGCCTTGGTCTCTTCGGGAGAGATCTGATGTAGAATCCACTTTATACTACTAGACTATTTAAAGGTGTACGCGCTCATGGACCTGGTCTAGCACTGCTGACCTTGGGAGCATGCAACAACAACATAATAGTAGGCAATGTTTATATGTGTGTTTGGTATAGTTTAGTTTAACATATTATTTAGTGTATTTATCTCAGAGAGTTAGTTTAACACAATAGTTACAGTATAACAATTACTTACAATTTTTCTTAATTATTATTATTTAAATTCCATATGAAATAACTATACATTATAAATTTTTTTGAACAAATCTAAAATAGAAAACGTTAAAAAATTTTATAGAAATATGCAAATTTGTATGTGACAGAAAAAATTCAATATTTTAGACAAGGAGGGAAAAAAATGATCTGCAGCTTCCTTTTGTAGGAATAGACCAAAAATTATCGATATGCGTTTAACACTTTGCTACATAGAATATGCTATCTCACTAACAAAACTCAGCTTAACTGGTCGATTGTTTTAAACTGGAAAGATATAGACAATTTAGAAGAGAGACAAAATCTATCCATCATAACGGAGGCGTTAAGACTCCCCCAAGATATTTCTAGATTATAGTAATTATACTATCGATGTTTAGAAATAGGAAATGTTCACCAAAGATCGGCATGGATCCGTACCTTTGCAACAATTCTAAAAAAATTAGAACTTAAATCTTTATTGCATACTATTTTCAATGTCTATTTATATCACTTTTTTAACTAAAACTTTTGGAAAGTTACTCATTCACATGACTTTGTAAATTTACCGACAAGTATCTTGTGTGTTGTTGACAGAAAACCAATGTATTATCCCACAGAAGTTGTGCATAAGAGTATCTCAATATAATACTAAATAAGTGAAGCAAGACATGAATGAAAACACCAAGTCACTTAGTGGGTAGACAATTATTTTTCAAACTATAGAATCCTTTAAATGAACTGGACAGCATATTTCGCCGAGATGAATCTAACAGAATATGCTTAGGACATTAAGAAAGAATGGTAGTTATTAGCTCATCATCACCATTCGACATTTAAAATGCTTTTCTTGACTTGAGTGAGGAAGAACATTTTAATCCTTTTTTGATAACCTCATTAATTTCATTACCTGTAAATATGCGACATTGTTTTTGGTCAGAGAGCAATCCCATCCTTATTAAAATTTATATCTTTATGTTTTTTTTTGTTAGTATAATGTTCATAAATTATGTATATTTTGCTTAATGACAAATATTATTAACGGTGAAAGTTTACTCGAGGGTATCCCTTGATTTTTTGGCGATTTTTTTTTAACTCCAAGGCAAGTGCAAAGATATGAGAAACAAAATGGCAAACCTAAAATTAGATTCACTAAACCGCTAAAAAAAACCAGGTTACTAGAAATTAAATTTTATCGCCAAACCAAGGGGTATCCGTATCTACATTGAACCCAACATCAATAAATTAAATAACCTCTCATTCATTGCTACTTTTTTTCACGTTTTACAATTTCTGTATAATATAAATCAATCACAAAAATGTTTTTAGCCACACACAGTTCATATCCATAATCTGTTTATCATGTAATTGTTTTCAAGAGTTTAGTGTTATTTTTAAACGGTATGTATTTTTTCATGTACTTCTGATATTTCATCAACATTTAAGTCGAAGGAAATTAATTCTTAATCTTTAAATTAGCACATTGAATCATTAAAAGCTAATTTTGCAGCTACGGTTTTTAGATTTTTTATATCTATTGTGTTTGTAAGAACACATAATTTTAGATTAAATAAATTTAAATTTATATTCATACATATAAAGTGTAAAGAATGAGATTATTTTCTGATATAAAGCATTTAATGAAAAATATTTCACGAGAAAAGTTTACTTTTGTGACTTTGTCCGGTAAATTAGATAGGACAATTAAAGGTATGAAAGTCATCAGGAAAGTTAACATGAATTTTCCTGATGACTCAGTGTTAATGAAATTGAAAATCAAAGGTCAAAATGCACTAATTCAAAAAATTATGTATATTTTATCTTTTGATACATTGTTGAGATTCAGAAACATTTCCACGCACACAGAAATATTTTTATTCACTAAATTTAGCATTAATAAGTTAATCGAAAAATTATTAAATAAACGGGAATGAAAGAAATGTATTATTTAAGCAGTTGAAAGTTTTAGCATATTGTCAAGTTAAGTTTTTTACTTGATATTCAAAAACAACTTCCCCCTTAGATTCTTTTTAATAACGGCAGGCATTTGGGTGATCAACCCTTCGCCATAATATGGCCGGAAACTTCTTATTTATCGTTACCCAGCGGACACCTGTGAACCAAGTCATGGAGGCGAGTAGCGTTGCCCGCGCCATACCTCCTCAAACCCGTTTATAGGGTGGATCACATTCATACATCATTACAGAAGAAGGGACAGAGAAATACAATGAGAAAGTAACATCCATGTCCAAACCTGGATTCGAACCAGTCACCCACCACTCTGGAGTCAAGAATGCTAACCAATCAGTCATCGATCGGCCCTTTTAATGTGAAAAATATTATTTTTCTTTGTCTAAGCAAATGAAAGAAGTTGAATTATAATTATTTATTTTTAGAAATCATTTTACATGACTGTACCAAGTCCAGCACTAGTACTTAACACACATGACATTGGAAGAAATATTTCTTGAAATGATTATCCAGAATAATTTCTTATAATGCAAAATATTTTCAACAGAAGTTATGTCAGTTGATATGCATATACAAAAAATGTACATACGCATAACACTTTGCTAAACTATCATTTCACTGAAATATTTTCCTTAAGTTTTATTTATAATACTATAAAATGTTCCATATTCCATTGTGTTCATAATAAGTGTGTGTCATTTTTTATGTCCATTGTGTACATAAAAAAGTTTCAAATAGCTTATGCATTAGATATATTGCACTATTGCACTCTTGAATATTTGTTCTCTTGAACTATCTATTGCACTCTTGAATATTTGTATCTATTGCACTCTTGAATTGTATCAATTGCACTCTTGAATATTTGTATTTTAATTCCAGGTATTATGACTATGTACCGTCCGGTCCTTTTTGCCATCCTTCTCATCTCTTTGGTAGATGTATCCAGATGTCAGTCATCGCTTATAATCAATGAGGATCGACCCAGTCTCATCGACAGTGTCTTGCAGGTAGTATGGGAGCCTAGCAGTCTCATCCGCTGGTGGACAGGACTGGACCAGTTATACAACATCGCCCTCGGGTGGAGGACAGCGGCCAAGACACTGGTGACGCTTCCTTTTCGGGAAGGACGGTCCATGGATCACGTTAGCATTCAAAAGCCCAGACGGGCGCAAGGAATGATAAAACTCCAGGCCAGACACATGGATATGGACCATTTGGAGAGATTCAACAAGGTCTACTCCGAAGGACCTAGGCCGTTTCAGCAAGCGGCTTCGTCAGCCATGCTTCAAAGACACGTGCTTCCTCCGCAGTTCCTGCTGAGACCGCAACAGGTGTTGCCTGATCCCAACTTATCGGAGTTATTCCAGCTGATAGCTTTACAAGAAGGACATCATATTTTCCCGAATGAACACAATGGATTTGTGCAGTTTCCAAAACCTTCGTCCAGTCACCAGAAAATGAGTAACAATGTTGCTAAGCCAGAAAACAATGTGTGGCATCCTAATACATTCGGTGTTTTTCATGTTAATCCTACCAATACCCCTGTTGCACCTTTCCCATTCGGAGGAGCTACCTTTCCGAACCCAGAAGCTAGATTGAGAATGGTATTAAAGCTTTTAAAAAACTTGGGAGAATCCCACACGAATAAGATAAATTTGAATGATGATAGCATGAAAGAAGAAATTAGATAGTGTTTATAAATGTATCTTGTGATTCACTTTTGTACTTTTAAATGATGGATCATTTTACAATGTAAATTTTGAGATCATTGTTTGATAAATCAATCTAGTTCGTTTCTTCCCATCTTAAGCAAGGATTGTTACTTTCTGAAGAGTTTGATGCAATTAAATGGTTTTTTTCGCAAATATATGTGTTAATTAGGAGTGATTTGAATTTCTAATACTTTAAAGTTAAAAAGATATGAAATTTCATGTTTTCTCAAAATTTATTTATTTTTTCAATTATATATTTTGTAATAAATTTCAAAGAAAGTTATTATTAAATTTTTTAATTTTATTCAAAATTCTTTTTGAATATAGTTCTTTATTTCTCAAAAATAAATTTATGATAGTCGGTAATATATTAAATGATGGTAATATATGAATGGTAATAATGAAAATATAATAAATGGTAATATGTAATATATGAAAGGTATATGTAATATATGAAAAGTATATGTAATAATATGGAATATGGTAAGATGTAATAATCTGTAATATATGGTAAATGGTAATATATGAAAGAGAAATAATATCGAAATTTATTTATATCTTTTATATTGCTATATTTCTTTAATAAGAGATACAAAAATCATAACTAAACATGATTGTATTCTTTCTTTTTTTATTTTTCCTCTCTTAAAATTGCTAGATGAAATATTTTTTTTTATTTTATTTATTTTTTTTTCGTTAAATTTTCATTTTTATCAAATTTTTATTAAATTTTCATTGAACTATGTTAATTTTTGATGGAAAAGGAAATGTATTGATTTTTTTACTACTGTTTTAATTTTATCAAAAATTAAAACAACGACTGAGTTTTATATTATTTCATTAAATAAGAAATATTTTTCATTACTTAGAGGTTAAACTTCCGTGAAAATCATATTTGATTCCAAACGGTTTTTATATATAACTACATAAAAAAATAAACTAGAAAATACTTCTCTAGCAAAGGAATATAGGAAAAACTGTCATACAGAGATAATATTTTGTAAAAAGTATGATGAAGGAAAAAACATTCCATTTTTTAGTTTAGTGGTTTTCAAATTGTATTCACAGTTCTATCTTCTTAAAACGAAACTATTTAATATCGAAGTATTTTAAATTTATACAATAAGTTTACTTAATCTATAGGCAATTTTTATTGTTTTAATAATTTATTTTTCTTACTTAAAAGATTCGTAAAATTACCGGTACATGAGATATAACACTTATTTTAAGTCTGACTTAAAATAGGTGTTATATTTTTTCTAATCCAAGTCTGATTTAGATTAGAAAAAAATTAAAATTCTGTGATATTGTTAGAAATTTCAGTATAAATGTATTTTTGTATAAATTGAATTATATGTAATAGTAACAATAAAGCATGTCATTTTTGTGTAATTCTTTTTAATCAATCAAATAATTCATTTATTAATCAGTTTCTTGATAGTAAAATTTTATAACAGTTTATTTATCTAAAATAATAGAATAAGATATAAAAACTCACATTTTATTAGATATTATTTTATATAAATAATATCTAACGTTTATATAAAATAATATTATATATTATTTATATAAAATATAAAAATAAAAAGTATATATAGTTTTTTTTGACATACTATGTTAAATAACACTTTGAATATTTTATATAAAAAATATGCATACTAATTATCAATTCAATTCAAACTAAAAATTAATTTAATTTTTGATATTTTTAGCTTAAAATATTAAACTTCCAATTAATTACATAGTTTAATGAAATGGATAAGCAATTTCATGAACAATTCACAAATATGTGAAAAAAGGGATTAGTCATCATGAATATACCTTTAAACGATTTATACACACAATAAGTAGCATAAACAAACTTATTACTTAAAGAATAAGAAAATTGTTCACTTTTTACAAATTTAATAGATTGTTCTGCAGAAAATCATTCAAGAATTTTGTTTCTTTGCATTAAAACATTTTTTTTTTCTGTGTTTGGGATTCAAATCTTTTTCGGAATTGAAACATGGTGTGTAAACGGATAAACCACTTTCAAATGATCTAGTGTTTTTAATACATTGATTTTTTTCTCTCTAAATATATATTTTTAAAATTTTTCTTATTTTCTACAAAGAAAAAAATCAATTCATTCGAAAAAATATACAACATAGTTTACTGGTTTTGAGCTTTTATTATTCTCTCCAACTATTAATATTGGTTGATAAATAAATTTAATAATAAATACAAATTGTACAATTCTTAATTATTTGTAAAAAAAAATCATCTTTTTGATTTATCAATACAAAAATCTAGAAATCCTAACTTTAAGATACATTTTTAGAAACTCCAATAAAATTGAAAACAGACGTATTAAGATTAAATGAATGATAAATGCTTAAAAGTCGTAACTTTTTCTCGTCATGGATCAGTAAATTTTCCCACATTTGGTTATTGACTTCCCAGGTTTTTAATAACAATCAACAATAAACGCATCAAAATCTGCCAGCAATACACCTCATTTAGTTTCATCAACAGTAATAGGGTAATAAATTCTTCAAGGGAATTAAATCCATTTGCAAACGGCGTAAGTGGATTACGAAGTTTAACTTAAAAGTGCGGGAATAACGTATTTTGTGAAATAGTTATTTTAGTTAAAAGTCGTGTATAATTTTATCCTTGTATGTGTGAAATGATTTCCATAAATAAAACATAAGTAGATTTCAGAGTTGGTAAGTTAAAGGGACTGTAAAAGATTTTTGGAGTTTTAAAACTAGAATTAAGGTTAATTTTTTTTTTCACTTAATGTGGGAACTGTGCTCCTGCTTAACGGTGTTTGTAATTGGTTCAGAATTATCCCATCTTTAATGTTTCGGCCTCTTTTGTTAATATTTTTTTTCACATAAAATTAGAAAACATATGCTTTTCTTTTTTTTACTATCAATTTTCATTGAAAATATTTAACGTCGTGACATAACAACGCTCTTAGAAGCAATTGATTTTTAATGAAAATATTAATAAAACTGAAAAAAATTGAAAAATTATTAAGCAAAAACGGACTTTGGTAACATATAACTGAAATATATTTTTCATGAAAAAATCAAATAGTCTAAATAAAAGCATTCGATGCAGATTTATGGAAAGTAAACTTCCACCTATTTGAAGAACTCTAAACGAGAAAATCGATCAATTAATTTACTTAAGGAATTATGTTGACAACAATTATTTCAAGAGAAACGATTAGCATTTATCATATTTGAAGACTCTCAATTATAATTGAATTTTTCGATTTAAACTTAATTTAAATTAATTATTTTTAATTCAAATTTAATTATTTGGATCTTAAAAGGCTAAAATATCTCGGAAAATTTAGTACTTATCATACAAATTAAATTGCTTATGAAAAAGCATTAACTCAAATAATAAGTGTTTTTGGATCACACTATAGTAATTTCTAAATATGAAAACTTTTAAAAATAAGAATTCATTCATATCTGATGCCAGAAAGCATTTGATTAAAAATTTTCCGCATTTTATAGAATTTTGAAAAGATTTTCACTTCACAAAATTGTTCAAAAATAAAACTAAATAATGGATTTGCCTACATAAATTTGTTGAGTACAAAATCAATTTAAAAAATATTTTATTTTAAAACATTTATGTCATCAAAATGTAAAGTATAATATAACACATAAAATATTTATTTTATTTATTTATTTTTTTTTATTTTTCAAGTAGTTTTGAAGATATAGAGTTAGAAAGGAAAAAAAAAAGAAAAGAAAAAAATTAGATCGCACTTACCGATATAAACTAATAATGTGAGTGCTTTGTCACGTCTTTTTCATTTTGCTTTTTCTTCTGTTATATTTTCAACGTATTCAACTTTGGAAAAAATATAACTAAAGATATGAAAATTGATTATTTAGAACAGTTAATTTTCATGATTTTGAAAACTTTTACAAACGGAAAAATTATAATTAAGAAATATTTCTTTATTACTGGTAAAAATCATGAATGGATTTTTTCTCATCGCCGGCGACACTCATATGGTGAAATTCACCTTGTTTGCTGCCGCTGGAAGAATGCGATTTGAAGGCAGGCAGCAAATTCGTTTACAAGTCGGATTTACGATGCCGTCTCAATACGATGTGATGTAAATGAAACATTATCTGATGTCATGGATATTTTAAGTCAATAAAAATTGTAATAGAGTGGCGTAATCATGACCTCAAATGAAATGAAAGAGACAATTATTTTATGGTTAAAAAAACAGAAACTTTATTTAGATGGATACGGGGTATTTGTTCATGTGACTTTTATAGTTTGTTTTGGGAATATTTGTATTAGTTAACAAAGTTTGAATTGGACTAATTTATTAGGACGCTCATTCTCATAATCGGAAGGTAGTGAGTTCGATTCTCGACCTAACAAAATATCCAACGATTTCCCTAATAGCGGTTGGAGCGCATTAAATATGCCGTGGTCACTGTATCCTACATGTGAAATGATATTTCTGGGAATGGCAGACCAAGCCCAGAGAGGCCGAGATGGCAGCTGAATGGTTAGCGCTCTTGCCTTCGGTTCAACAGTTCGTGGGTTCGAATCCTACCTTAAGCATGGATGTTCGTAGGGGTTTGGAAACCACTATAAACCATAGGTCCCGGTCTAATTAGCCCTCGTGTGCAAAAAATGACCGTTGAACGACAAGCAAACAAACCAAGGCCAGGATTCTGCTAGCTGGTCACTGCTTCTAATTACCCATTTTTAGGGCAATGAAAACACAACAATAGGTGCCCCAATATATAAGTTGCTAACATTTTCGCCCACGCTGAAAGTTGGAACTCCTAGTAACAGCCGGGCATTAAAAATAAAATAAATATTTTTGAACAAGTAAAAAAATAAATATAAATGCATTGTGGGAGACCAATACATTAGGCTTGCCTGGTATGCTAGTATAGGATCTCGTTCTTTGTAATGGATATTATCAGGTTTGATATATCCACTGCTAAGCAACTACGAATAAGGTTTAAGTTTCTCTGCTCCCTATAGTTATGTCTGTCAGGAAGGATGCCTTATGATCAGTTTTCTGCATTTTCATATGTGACAAGTGAATATGATCCAATATCTATGAAAAGTCGGGTTCGGTGTAGAATCCGGGTAACACACACACCCAGTTTGGCAATACATTTTGGCCATACGCTTTAATTTCTGGTAATCCTGCTACCCCATCTTTGTATAGCTTTTCTGTAATGGCCATCTTGTTAGTCACATCTTGGCATCAAAAAAAAAAAAAAGACAAAGAATCGAAAAGTACTCGATTGTAAACTTTAATCGAAAAGTCTTCCTAGGAAGATAAACAAATAAAAAAAGCAATACACTGTATTGATTTATGGATTGATTGAAAGTAATACACTGTATTGATTTATGGATTGATTGAAAGTAATACACTGTATTGATTTATGGATTGATTGAAAGTAATACACTGTATTAACCCACAAGAAAATGGAATGCAATACGATATATATACATTTGAGATATATTTAAAAACTAAAGTTCAATTTGAAAAAAACTCGCATGTTACTTATGCATTGTACTTGTAGACTTTCACTGACCCAAATTTCTAAACTCTTTTTTTTTAAAAAAAAAATAATAAAATATATTTAATTAGCTGGGCAAGATTGGTTGTATTTTCAGCGATAATAAGTGACACACATCACACACTTTAATTCTGTATAAAATATAATGCCCAAAATTTGAGTTCAAAGACTTGAAATTCATGGAATTGATCATGATTTAGCTTATTCGGTTTAATGAAGTTAACTGTTTTATCTACCACTTTCTTGATATGAACCATTTAAAGAAAATGTGGATCTTAAAATTTAATGATGAATAATCTAAAGGAAAATTATAAAATTATGTTGTACATTTGAGTACCTTTAGAACTTTGATGAAAATCACTATTTATGACTGTGACTGCGATATTTATAGTTTTATCGAATGTTAAAATGTAAACTACAAATCCGTATGGTCTCCTTTTTAAATTACTTTTACAATATTTTCAAATATCAGCTAAGTAACGCTTTGAAGATAGATTCTCATATATGAAAAACAGTTCTTCTTTTTAACAAATTCAGTGGGGGAGAGGGGTGGGAGTATCAAGAACCCTTTGTCAATATTTCTTCACCTTTCACCTCTGAAAATGGCTTTTTTTTTTCTTCTTAGTGTCATAACTACAACATACACAGCATAACTTGCTTTTCTATTGCACGCTAACTTCGATGAGGAAATACGCAATCTACTAATAAGTATTTGGACACCATTGATAAAAGAGATAAACAAAATTTATTCAATAGTTAAAAGAACTAGTGAATATGTAAATAATTTGAATGAGCCAATTATACAGCCTTAACACTCCAGTGCAGGATTTCTACTTGTGTTCGAATGATGAATAATAGTATTTTCTTCCACCCCGCTCGAAGAAGACATGTAAGCTCTTTCAATGATTTTGAATGGTTGCTGCACCCATTAATTCGGCAATCCAATTCATCCCAGATATTTTTTATAGGATTCATGCCAAAATTTTAACTGGGCTTTTCCAGTCATTTCACCTCACTGACAGCTACCAGTCCAGGGTGAACGTAGCAACAGGGCAAGTGGAGTTGTCATCCAAAAATTAATAATGATCCAAATCGCTAAACTGCCACAGCATAGAAAGCACATAGTTCTCTAGAATATTGGAATGGAAGTCGGTATTGAGTCTACTATAAATTAGAATCATGGGTCGCAGACCATACTACGAGAAACATCTCCAGACCTAATTACACTACCTCCAAATTTTTCTGCAAGCGCAACGCATTTTAGCAAAAAGTATTCTTCAGGCACACGCTCGTCCCAGACTCTGCCTTCCAAATAGTAAAATTTGAACCTAGATTCATTCCTCTAGAGAACTGTTTTAACTCATCTACTATCCAATTTCGAAATTCATCTCCTCAACGGAGCCCTATAGTTTGGTTTTGTAATAAAAAAAACTTATGGGTGGCAGCCTGGTCGTGAAAACTAAGCCAATGTCCTTGCAGAGGGAATTTATCGAAATAACAGCCCGGACACTTGTTGGAACTCTTTCAGTATGTGGACCCTCAGTTTGACCCAATTTTTCCAGACTGGTTTGCAAAGCGCTCGTCAGTCCTTATCTCTTAGTATCGTGGGTCTGCCGGATGGAAACCCATTCCGACAATCACCCCCGCATTTTTTCTTCATCTTAATCACAAAAACCATGTTCTCAGTCTAGGTATATACCTTAAGGATCGACCATTTCTATGATATCCGACATTTTAGCCTTTCTCGAAATGACACAGTTTTGAATTTCGAGACATTTTGGATACGAGTAGTGCCAATACTGTTTTCTTCACCATATTTAAATACAGAAGGCGAGGCCTGGATCAGGACTGCAGATATTCTCATTTGTATATATGTCCAGATACTTATAGGTTAATAGTGAAATAAATATCTTGAGTTACACAAGAAGTTTTAATTAAAACTTTGTATATTGGCGGAATTACCATTTATAGCTTTAAAACATATATCCATGCTTGGTTTTTTTTTCATATCGTTTAATATCACACAATCCATAAATTCAATGAGATTTTTAAAATTTGGGATTTGAGAGGAATTAGAACTAAACAACATTGAATTTCTGTAACATGAGCCTTAATAATGGTCTCAAATGTCTTTAACGTGTGTGTTTAATAACTTTGCTTATGTTATCAAATATTACTGTAAAATTTTCATTTATATATTCAAAAATCTTTGTTGGGATTCAATATGGTAGATTCAATAAGAAAAAATATTGTATGTAATATCCGTGGTCAAAAAAATATTTCTTTGTTTATTTTGAATGTTCTTATAATGTTGAATGAACAGTAATGACAGAGAATAATCCATTACTTATTTGCAATAAAGTATTAGAGTTCTTCAACTTTACTTAGATTTTAGGTATGTTATATTTATTCAAAAACATTATGCAATTTCTGACAATACTCCTTATTATATCTTTGTTTATGTAATAGGACATTATACCAAAGGTTAACATTCATTGATGGAAAATGTGCCGTTTTATAGCTATTCCCTTCTATAAAAAGTTTTAATAAAAGATTTTAGACATTCTAGATGATACACAAATGAATTAAATAAGGCTTTCAAATGTCAGGAATTAAAATACTCAAAAAATACGCGGATACAGTTTTAAAGTCGATGAGAAGTACCATATAGGCCAATCTAATATTTTTCAAGGAAATTTGAAATGTTGGTTTGAATTAGGATAGTTTATTTTTCACTCTACTGCCACACAGTTTCGCACACAAGAACAAATTCTACAGAAACTTGCAGCTTAAGCGAATTCCGCGAACCACTAAACATACTTATGGCACTGGTGAATCGAGCAATGAACTTTTGAACTGAAGACCGAAGGATAACCATTCAATTTAATGTGTATGAGGATTAAAAGAAAACTACCATAATAGCATTTATGAGAAAATTATTTTGTAATAACATTTTTGGGTAAGTGTTCTGAAGTATATTTATTAAATATTATTTATTTACTGCATAACGTGTATGTATTAATAATTCCCAAATTACTTTTTCTTTCAATTTTAAAATATTTCATACAACTTAAATATAAGAATAAAGGAAAAATCAAATATATTAAAATATATATAGTACAAAAATATAAAATGCACTAATGATATAAATAGATTGAAAAAATAAAAAGAAACTGTTACTCATAAACAACTTTTATTCCTAAAAACATTTTTAATTAATCAAAACATACACGCACGAATATATATATATCAAAGTATTAGCTAACCACTGACAGAAATTGCACATCAGCAAAAAAATTCAAATATGTTTATAAAATTGTTCAACGTAAAGTGTAACATCATTAATTATATCTATTATTTTTTAACAATTGTAAAGAATGGTTTTATGAAGTCGTCGCTATTATTATAATAAATACTGTGAGTCAAAATGAATTTAATTTAATTGAGCCATTTAAAGACAGCGAAACGTATTATCTAGTAAGCCGACTGCCATTTCCATGCACCATAAAACATTATTTTTCCTAGTTGGTCAGTTTGAGAAGTGCAATCAGAAATCGTCTGTCAGAAAGCGACAATCAATCAGCAATAGCTTATTTGCTTATCGTTCGACCAATGACCTAAAAAGGAGAATCCTATTTTGTGTTTTTAGGCCCTCGATTGTTGGTCAATACAATGGAAAATCTGTGGCTGAAATAAATTAGATCAAATCAGATGAATATGCTTTCTGCATAAAATTAAATATGATTTCGAAATATCTGGAACTGTTTACTTTTATGTATTATGACACGATATATTCGTTCTTGAAATGTGATTTTTGTTTATGAACATTGAATGATGATAGTGAATAAGAAGCATCACTGTGAAATGGAGCTTAAATAAACATATTCTGATTTATTATATCTTCGAGATGAAAGCTTTATATTTGTGCAATTCAAAATAAGGTTACCAAATGAGAAATAATCAAGATTTGATATTTTTAATAAAAAACTTTATTAGTTCATGATTAGTATTTTGTTTGGTTGGTGTAATAGTGATCTACATAATTACGTATATTTAAATATATATATAGCTATTTATTATATATTATAAATTATTAAAAATCTGAAACAATTTCTAAAACACAAAATTTTAATGTTTAATTTACAAAGCAAATTTAACTGTGTAAATTATACTTTAGAAATAATTATACAAGAGTTGAATCGTTAGATATTGTACAAATGCAAAAGAGTGATTAAAATGTTCTTTGCTCAGCAGAACTCAAATTTAATTTAGTGCACAAAGTGGTTAATGTTTGATAAAAACGTTTTAAGCTTACAATTAAAAAAAATTGTTTGGAAATTTTCAATTACACTACATTTCTGACTGTTCCTTGCATTAATAATTTTTATAAACATCATCTAACAGATTTATCCGAAAGAACTTTACTTATATATTAGGAGGCCGCAGGGACCTACCTAATTAAAGCATAGCTCTCATTATCGGAAGGTAAGGAGTTCGAATCTCGACTTAGCTAAATATTCGTCGTATTCCCAATTTCGTCCAAGCGAAATAGTGCTTCTGGGGTGGTACATCAAGTAATGGGGAAGTTTCCACTCTGTTGTTTCTAAATTAAAAAGACTCTTATGCATCTGTTTTCACTTAACTAATAGAACCTAAACCTGGGCTAGGTACAGGGTTATTAATAAATGCACAAACATCTATAATGGGATTTACTTATATTTCGAAAGGAAAAAAAGGGAAAATTACCCCTCAGAATTCAAAGATACAATATACATCGACTTTTGTTTTAATGGAGGCTTGAAACTTTCCTCCTTGTGTACCTAGGTGATGTAGCCAAAATACAAAAAGTGTTTATGAGGTCACGGTGGCGCGATTAATAAGGGTGTTTGCATTCTTTATCTGAAGGTATAAAGTTTGAATCCCAACCCAAATGAAAATCCTTCGTTTTTATTAATGGTGACGTGGTCGCAATGTTTTCTCCATGTGAAATGGTACATATGGGTGGCAGGACAATTTTTAGGGTCTTCTGCTGCTTCTAAATTACAAAGACCCACACACTGTCGGGCAAGGATGACATACTCATATAAGTTACCATCAATTCCACCCTATACGGTACTGAAAGTTAAATATCCTAGTAGCAATAGAAATTAGTATTTTTTCTAGTATTTAATTTGTTTTAATTTAATTTTTCGTATTATTTTCTTTATCACTGATCAGAGTTACGAGCTAGTTAGATATGTTTAAAGCTAAGTAGAGTTAGGCAACCGAAAACATTATAAGCTAATACAACACAATGAACAATTTTTCTTTTGAAAGATCATCTTCAATTTTTAAATTTTACTTACTGAAATTTATTGAAAATATAAACCCATGCTGATGGGGGAAAGTACTATGATGAATCTATTTAACTACTTCTAAGTATTAAAAGATATTGAGATAGTTCCTTTCTGGATTGAGATAGGCTTAAAAAATGCTTGTGTGTTAATCAAATGAGTTAACAGGATATATTAACTATGGTATACAATAGTTAACACATAGTGACTTATGAATCTCAATCACACAATTATTCAATTCCGCCACTTTTTTGTATTAAGCTTTGCATGCCATTGTTTTGTAATTATTAATAGTACATTTTAATGTAATTGTTCTATAATTATTAGCAATGCATTTTAATGGAAACCAGTTTATTTACAATAAAATTAAACACAATAGAACAAGGCGACGATTCATCGAAAGTACAGTAGTTACACTATTTACGAATTCTCTCATTTCGTTTATTAATTTCAAGTTGATTCCAGCTCGTTTTTTGTAAACAATAAGTTTTATAATCAATCAATCAAAAGTTAGACGATTATGATTCACCACAGTTATAACTCATGCTACTATAGCTCTTCTCATCGAGGGGAGTGTTTTATTATAAAACAAAGTTTCCTCACATTCAGACTTATAATCGTATGACATTCAACCATATTGCGATATTTATAATGTTTACAATTTTTAATACTTTCTTCATATCAATGATCAATTAAATAAATTAATTAATTACATTTGTATGCGAATATTAATTGAAATTTTTGCTGGGCTCAACTCTTTGCCCTAATATATACTTATTATTATAAAAAATATATAATTTATTTTATGTAAAAAACATTAAACATGTGATCATTAACATCGATTAACATTTTTGATATTTACTGATATTTTCACATTGATACATACAAACATATATATTTATATATACACATATACATATTTATAATATATTTGTTTTACGCGTATCCTGTAATTTGTACCCTTTTATGGTATATATACATATATGGCCTCTTTTTCTACAAATATATAAGTTACATCATCCTTGTTGTGGAATTCCAAAATGAACTACAAAGTGAAAGGAATTTCAAAATGTATTTGAATTCATAACTGACCAATGATATCATCTCGCGCCACTATTCTCAACAAATGTGTGAACAGTATACTGTATACTGTACCCTTCTAAAGTGATTAAGTTTTCAGAAGGCTTTTTTTTTTTTTTTTTAGCTTTCCTGTCCAGCAGACGTGTTACAGAAGTCACGTTAGGTCTTTATACAAAGAAATCGTTCCTGTAATAATAAAACCTATTCGTGAAAATCTGATATATATATATGTGTGTGTGTGTGTGTACACATCAAATTAATATTTAAGTAAGAAAATATTCAAATTATAGAGTTAAAGACAAGTAAGCGTTTTTTATGTGAAAGAAAACGTATTTTATAGAAAGCATATGGCATATATTAAAAATATATTTAAAATTACAGCATCGAGAAAGATCTGTAAATTCGAATTCAGTAAGTTTAAAACTTAATAGTTTTTTGAAAGACTCTATTTTACTTATTACAAAAGATTAAAATTTAGATCATTGCAACATATTTCTCATAGCCTATTTTTGCCAAACAAATCTGCTCAATGAAGCTAACCCCTTCTAATTTCATACCGTAATGAAAAAATACGTCCGATCCCTGAGATGGTTCTCTTCTTCCCATAGAAAGATATAGACTCAAATGTATGGGTTCATGTAAGCTCATTTTAAATTGCATCGATTATAAATTGAACGAAGTGTTTTTTAGAAGTCGTTTTTTAGTTTTTCTGGGTGTTTTTGGACTTGTGGAGTGGATTTGATCTTGTCATTTCATCTAGAGGTCAGTAACAACAGCACAGAAAGTTATACAACAGAAAAAGGCATGTATTTTACATGCCTTTTTCTTTTGGTTCAATACTTAATATCTTGCATTTCTGCAAGATATTAAGTATTAAACCTAATATATTCAATTAGCGATTGTTATGCCCCTTCCTATACCTAGATACCATGAACCATCCAATGCAATCGGTGATGCCATTTTAAAGCATTGACGATATGCTTTTTTTTATATTTTGAATACATAAAAAAACTAAGCTTTTTAAAATTACAGCTAACTCATTCTTATTCGTGATTAAACTTTTGTATCATTTCATTGTTTTGTGATCATGAATAATGACACACTTGCCTAAAATGTAAGAAATTTTCACATGTATTTACGTTCTATTTTGCTATTTTTGTCTCTAAGTCGAGCAGATTTTGTTATTCTTTCAACTGGTTTTACCGCTTAAAAGAAGAAAATAATTTGCTTTCGTCCTCAGACAATCACGTCTTTGAATCCTCATGTGAAAACAAAAAAGAATGTTCTCTTTTAAGCTGATTATAGAGAGCAGTTTTTACTTGTTAGGCAAAATTAAAGCAAATTTGATGGTTTTTTTGTAAATTCAGAAACTTACAACTGCTCTCTATTCTTTTGAAAAAAAGAAAAGAAAAAATTGCATCAATAGCAAGTAGGTACATAAATGCAATAAGCAATAGATATTTTTTTTTAAATTACCAGTTACTTGAAAATAATTCAATCTAATTATGGAGCCTTTTTGTTAATGCACACAAAAAAGAATTCAATAACAACGCTTTTTTATTGTATTATAATCTTTTTTCTGATTATAATAATGTAATTAATGTGACAACGTTTAAATTAGAATTAAGTACTGTTGAGTTCTTACTATAGAGAAGGTAATTGTTAGAAGCTGAAATAGACTCATGATCTAATTAAAAAAGAGGTTCATTCTTAATTTATTTGCAAAAAGTAAGAAATACTTCACCTTGGTTAAAGGTTATTCATTTCTTATACTAGAGGCAAAACTGTCTCGTTTCTATTCCTATTTAGATAAATAAAATATAATCTCAATCAGAAAGTAATTAGAACTTTGAAGTTTATTTAAATTATAATTATGATTAATTCCCATAAAAATTGAGGTATTTTTTTCCAATAATTTTTGTAATATTAAATAGAGAGAGCTTAATTTTTCTTATAAATATCTTATATTTTAAAATATAGATTAAACAGCCGGTATAAATTTTGACTCTTAACAAATGAAAATTCGAATTTAAACTGGAGATCTTGGACAAATTAACATCGTGTGTAAAAAGCAACCACAGAGCAGCAGAAGAAACAGATCATTTATTTATTATTATTATTATTTTGCTTTTTAGTATAAATATATATTTTATAAAAATCTCTTTGTGCAATGCATTTTAAAATTTGTTACTGTAAAAAAACTCTAACTATAAAAATGCAATAAAATTTAAGACGAAATTCTAAATTCCTTGCGTTCGTATAATAACAGATTGACTCATACGGTGATCATATTATATATTAAACTTTAATACAAACTATGAGTGTTATTTTAATGATAAATATTTAAATTTATTATATAATTCATGGAAAAAGAAATTTCGATTAAGTCCGGATGCAATATATCGTGAGGTAGCTATAAAGTTACATCAATCAAAAGATTTGTCAAGTAATTCATGTACCAACATGAAATCAAGGCATTAATAATCAGTCATAATCAAACAAGTAAAATGAATCATCATATTCTATTAATTATTTGCATGTATGTAAATGCATATACTTATAATATATATATACACATATTATCAATAAAGAAAAGAACATGTAAAAATATTATTCAAAACATTTTCTATTTGTCTCCCCTGAACTTTTTTCCTTAAACTTTGTATTCTAAGAGCAAATCTCATCCTAATAAGTATATTTATATTTATCTTGAAACAATTAAAATAATTCACTAATCCGAAAGAGTCTTTATGAGATCTTTTACCAATCACCAGGAATTTTATTTTAGAACTATTAATAAGTTCATCAGATTGCCCATAAACATGCTCGACACCACACCTCCGACTCCTCTATCAACCAATGGCCTTGCGGCACTCTTACAGATGAAGGGGATAAAATCTTCGCTCAACTTGCGACAACGACGACGAAACATGCTCGATTAAAAAAAAAAAAAAAAAAAAAAAAAATTATTTCATAGACAAAAAAAATATGCTCTAAAAACAAAATACACAAACCTGAAGATCATTTTAACTAAAGACTTTTTGTGGGAAAGTTTTATTAAAAATTCAATTATTTATTAAAAATATTTTTTAAATTTTTAATTTTACAGCTTTCATAAAATATCAAAATTTCAAAAATAATTTTAAAAATATACATTAATTAATTCAGAAAGCCTTGGCCTATAAAAATTAAATTTGTAAAACATAAGCTGACAAATATAAAACATTTTCTTTTCCTACAAATCTACTACATACAAGTTTATTCACAATAAAAATCTGCTGTTTTGTAAAAAATGTTAAATCTTGTTATCTCCTATTGATTACATAATCTTAAGCATTTTCTCAGATTTTCTGAACCACTCAATCTTTATCCTTGACAAATAAGTAGAGAAGATTGATTCATACACGTTCCGCTTAACTGCGGACCGTGCTAGAAAAACAATATATTTTTTACAAATACCCCTTCACGAAAAACTCATCTTCAACGAAAAACCCCAAACTGCTTTTAGACTAAGCAACCTACAAACCTTAAAAGAGAAAGACCTTTCCTGATTTTCATAGATTATTGCTTGACCTTGATGGGGTCAGCTTTCTACTTTAACGCCGCACCTAGGAGTCAGAGGTCAAGCCATACCATTGTTTATGGAATGTTTGATGCGTACAATGTCCTTTGATATTTTGCTCTTCGAGCAGATAACGAAAACGTATTAAAGCCTACAACATAAAAAAGGGGGAATATCTACTTGTTTGTTTTGCACTAAACCGATCTTATTTTTGCAAAATCAAATCAAACTGAAAGAGGTATATGTATGTATATTAGAGCATTTTCATTGATAAGTTTTAAAAAAATAATGGTCAAAACTATTTAATCAAATCTTTAAGAAATAACTTTGATTCAATGACTTTATATTTTATTAAATTGAATCTTTTTATATGATTAAGTAAATATATTTGCAATGTTTTCTTATTAAAGTTTTAAAAATTAAATTTTAGGAAGATATAGCAATTTTTTTTAAAAGGAATTCTCTTTACAACAAATTTCACATATAACGAAATTTTTTATTAAAAAAAAATTTAGACATTCGATGAAAATGAAAAAAATTTCATAATGTGAAATAAATATCTTTCAAAAACAATTTTCTTAAAAATTTCGTTGTTTTGATTTTTTTTTCCACTCATTTTTGAAGTTTTAATCTTGAGATAACATCTAAAAATTCGATGCTTATGTAAATTAATATACCGAAGTGTTTGAAAAATGAGGAAAATATGACGGGATTTTTCAAGTACTCAATTCCTCAACATTTTGATCATAAAAAATATTATGCCAAACCGATCGAAACGTTTCATGTTCTGGTTTCTGGATTTTCACATTCATCAGTTAATCCTCACTAATACCATGTTTAAGAAAACAAAGCCAACTGTGAGATTTAGAAAAGGTTGCCTTACGTTTCAATCATTCAATTTCACATCAACTTGACGACAATTAGTTGTGTTAAAGTGATTCAGTGAAACTTTATTTTATTTTATATTCTTACATTTTGTTATCAGTTAATGTTCCCATGCATAATCCTTTTATTTTTGTATCATGTTACATTTTAATGGATTCTTTTGTTATTAACCTCCAGCAATTCTCAGATGAAATGTAATTTTAATAAATTCTCGCAAAAAAGTATTAGATTCAAGCTGTCAATGATCGAAGAAGGGATTTAGAAATATGTGTATCAAAAGTATTTTTCCTTTAATATTCCTGATTATATAGTACTTAATATTTCCTTATATCTTGAAAATTCCTAATATCCATTTAAATTATAGATAAAAACTATTTTTAAATGCTCATATCACATAATGTTTTAAATATGGTGCAATGAGAATTCCTCTTAGAAGACCTACATAACAAATATAATTTCTCTTGTGTTGTTGTTGTGTGCCAACTAAACTGGCAATATGGGGTGCGCTGCTCCGCTTGTCCAACTGAACCATATTTTGGTGTGGAGTCCGACTTCTTCAGTACATACATGCCATAGGAACCTGTTTATAGTATAGGCAACCATTCACAGCCCATTCATACAAGGAAGGGACAAAGACAGGATAGACAGAGAGAGAAAGCACATCCATTTCCGAACCGGTATTCGAACCCAGGACCACCTATCCACAGTCAGGCAAGCTGACCGCTAGACAAGTTGGGCGGCATAATTTCTCTTATAATTGATATTTGAAGAAAGAATGTATTTCACATTGAAATACTGCCGTACATTTCACAAACATAATTTGACCCAGGAATTGTCAAAGTGGTTAATATCAACTCTTCGGAGTCAATATGGAAACATTAGCAGGCGATCTGATATGAAGGTAGAGTTCGATGAAGAAAGACCGATGTTTGCAAAACTTTACATGAAGATACCAATACAGTTTGCTAAATTTTGCAAGAAAATGGTTTATTAGCAAACCAATTATTAGGACACCGAACTACGAATTGTATAAAACTATTTTCTTTTGACAGATATATTTAATATTAAGTTCAATAGTATTCAACTCTTCATCAAGGAAAATATTTTTCATTAATTCATACATGAGTAATTATTTTGAAATTTCAAATTAAATTAAAATCATTTAACACTTCAGAGCTACGTAAGTATTTTCTACACTTTTCAAATTTAAGAGACATTTGGATATAATCAGCATGTATACATAAAAATCATTTAAAAAATTAAGTGGTAATTTTAAATTATACTTTGGAAATACTAAAAAATATGGGTATCCCAGAACAGATTATCGCGTCATTTTCCCCCTCAAGTTAGAAATATCAACAGTTTTTAGAAAGAAAAATAAATCATTGAATTATCAGTTGATCTCAGAACGGCTATAATTTTTTTTGTTAGGGAGGCTCGATAAAAATGTTTTTAATGAATAAACAAATGTTTGCATACATTTGAAAGCAAAACATAAATTAGTAATTTATTCAGTTTTTTCATAGTCCTTTACATTCTTTTATTTCAATTTAGAGATAAAAAATATTAGTACTAGATTAGAAATACGAAACTGATTATATTAATTCATATAAAATTAATAAATTCATAACTTGGCTGTAGTTAAAAATTATTTCCCCGATTATATAAATATACATGGAACACTATATATACGCTAATTTGATGTACCACATAGTGGTACAAGTTCAATTATCTCTCTGATTATGGCTCAAATTATTTTCAGAGCTGAATCACTTAACTGATTGATATAGTTCTCAGACTTTATCTGTGATTATGTACCTATGAACAGAGATTCTATTTTTTAAGAAATTAGAAATTTGCTATGATGATAAATGATTATCTGTCGTAATTAAGACATGTAAACATTTAATTATGACTATTACATTTTATGTAAATTCTTTGTAAATTTTTGAGTTCATTTTATGTAAATTTTTGAGAATTAAAAATATTTTGTATAATAATTTTTAACCACAATATTGCAAAATGGTATAATTAATGTCATATTGATAGTGTAGTGCAAAAAATATGTCATATTAATAATATAATTTGTCATATTAATAGTATTAATTTATACTAATATTATTTTTTCATATAATTAATAAAGACTTATTTATCGCCGACGTTTTTTTATTTGCACTTATCTATTTTCAATTTAATTTTTAGTTAAAAAAATAAAATTTAGTTAAGGAATAATTTTAATTTTTCACTGGAGAGTAACCTAGTCACGAAGAAAAAAAATGATTCCATTCAGTGACCAATTGGTTTCTATTCCATCTCCAAAATGAACGGTTTTGCCACCTCTAGCTTTCATAATAAACTTTCCTTTAACTACCTATACGAATTAATTTATAGCTTTTTTCCTGCAATAATTTCTCTGCTATTTATAAAATAATATTATTACTTAACAACAGTTTTTCACTTCTTAATTTTAGTTAAAACTTCTTATTTAATTATTTTAAGGGATAATCTAATCATCAGAGTTACGATTGATGTAATTCGAGCGCAGATTCTCTCAATAACATCAGCTTGTCTACATTTTTACTCTCCAAATATTCAGAAATATACTATAAGGATTACAATATGTCTATGCCCTTTTACGTTATCTTCCAGAAGATTTTATCATACTATAAATAAAGAATAACTAGAAAAACCAAATTATCAGCAAAAAACAACAAGGGCAAAATAAAACCAGAAAAATAAATCAAGAAAATGTATAGAAAACATTGTAGTCTTGAGTAAATAAACAAGAATAAAAAAGTATTTTCATTTCTGATATTCTAATATAAAATTGGAAAAGAAATTTCTGGGAGAGAATATTATAATAATTATTCTCGATTAAAAATAATCTATTTTAATGAATAGAAATAAATTAAAACGGAAACATGAAACAGAAAGCTTCTTTTACTCTAATTCTGGTTTGCAGAACTAAAGTTCCGGTTCCTTTAAATTTATGTAATTTTGGTTTTAATTAAGGCGTGTATAAAATTCCAACAGCTATTAATAGATATTTTTTTAAGAAAGGAGCGAAAAAAATCAATCATAATTAAATTAAAAGAAAATTTTTAATGTTGGCGTAAGCAAAGCAATAGTTTTAAGATACAAACGACATTGTTTATAAATAGTACAGTTATTGATTTAGAATTCTATTAATTAATGAATAATTGGCACAGGTTCCGTATATTCCATGATTCCAAATTCTGAATTCTATTGACGATGAAGAAATGTTGCCAGGATGACGTATCGTGACGTGCACGATGACGTAAATACTAGGGTTTACCAAAATCGAATTTTCTGCATAATTCTTATTAGTCTTCATATCTATGACGTAATAAAAGAGAGTCTGCCAGATACATAAGAAAATCCACCAAAAAATCGCCTATCTCAGAATTTGACATCATGGATTATACGGCATCTGTGCCGAATAATTGGCAATTTAAACTAATTATAAAGTGTATGCTTTGTCGTGTCTTCTTCATTTTGCTTTTTCTGCTTTGTTATTGTCCATGTGTTAATGGCTTGAATCAATGGAAAGCGGCTTCTCAAATCGATGCTTTCCCCCAAATATAAGAAATCGTTTTATTAACAAATGTACTTCGAAAATATTCTCAGACATTCGATAGTGAACTTCGCCTCGTTTGCTGAAATCGAAGAATATGATTTGAAGGCAGGCGGCAAATTTGTCGATAAAGTCAGATTTACAGTGCCATCTCTATAGGATGTTACGTGGATGAAACGTTATCAGACGTCATGGAAATTTTAAGCCAATGAGAATCGTTATAAAATGACGTACTCAGGATCTCAACAGTAACGAAAGTAACAACCATTTTATGGTTAAAAAATTTTTTTGGATATTTTGCAAAAAACAATCTATGTAATTATAATTATATTATTATCTAAATTTCCTTCATAAATATTAATAAGTCCAAACAATAAAAAAAAATCGAGCAAAACATTTGTAAAGAAAAATTAAGCACCAGTTCCCTCATAATTTTTACAGGAATAATATTGATTTCATAATCACCTTGACACGGTTTAAAAATTACGCAATTCATTTTACCATTATAATCGTAACCTAATGATTACAAATGTAAACTTCACAAACTATAATTTTTTGGTCTAAATAATTTCCCTTTTCTGATCACGAGGACAGATTTACGTTTCGTTTTATATTTCCTTGAAAGCAAAAGCAGAAATTACAAACCAACGCATCTAAATTTCATGATGATTCCAAACAAAATTTGTTTTCAATCAATTTTCAAAATATAAATACATGTGTTACTTAAATGTATTTATGTGTGTGTTCTCATTGTTTTTAGCGAGATATTTGAAGACTACCTTAATATTTTACTAGAATTATCTTTATATGTCATAGAGAAACATAATAATTATATTTCTCCATATTAATTTGGGCTAATCATGGAAAAAACGAACATAGGTTGTTTGTCATGAAATGTGCCGATGACACGGCATCGGAAGATAATTTCAGATTTTGTTGACACTTGGAACATTTAAGCTAATTACTCCTCTTAATGATCGAAAATAAAAACGCTTGAAATCATTTTCGACGAAAATCTTTCACTATCTAGTGAAAAACAACACGCTTAAAATAAACAAAACATTAGGAGACATTGTTTTGCTCAAAATGAGATAAATTAATAAAAATATACTGTTTGTAAATGAAGTAGATAATATTGGATAATATAAATCATAATGAACAGAAAATAATGACGATTTTCTTATATCCCCCAGCTTTTTAAATTTTTACGCATTTCTGCTTAAATACAGTGATTCATACTTAATCAATTTTTCCGTCAAACTTTAATTTTGTGAACTATCTTCTGTAATAAATTAACTTGTGATTAATTTCTAACTCTATTTATTTGTGATTAATTTTTGGCCCTATTTATTTGTGATTAATTTTTGCTCATATATAAAGCATTCCTTTTTTTCTGTTTTTTGTTTTTTACGTTTTAAAAAATTTAGAATGAAAAGCCAAATGTCCTACAGCGAACATAAGAGCTCTGGTGGTTATGTAGTTTGGCATCACTTTCCGTTAAGATTAGCAAAGGGAAGCAATATTTGCTGTGATTATGTGAGTGAGGTGATTGGGAGGGTGACCACATTATCCCTCACTGGAGCCCACTGGGTAGGGAACGTGTCCACGTAAATGTGTGACATCCAATCAATGTCCTTCCACTGGTGTGGCGTAAATGTAGAAAGGAGAGTCTCAGCTCAGGTGTGACTTCGTCTTCTGACCAAGGTTCAAAATTACGAAGCGCTTGTTGATGGACCAATATTCCTTTAACTTTAAAGTTAAGTCCGGGTCTCTTCTGAACTTCTGTGTATGAATGTTCTGGGAATATGAATGATTAGTAAAGGTTATGTTTAAGCTGAAAGTGTAAAACACACTAGCCTTCAATAAGCACATTTTATAGCTTAAAATGTGGGAAAATTAGAATTTGTAAAAAACATCAGTATTTACTGATTTTGATGAAATTTGCTATCAAGCGCTGTTGTGTGGAAATCAGGCCTGCCATATTGCTCTGATAAAAGTAAATTAAATAAAGCGTAGAGCTCTTTAAGAAAATCTCTTTAGTTAGAAATTATGAAATACTGAAGTCCGGACTAATGCATTTCTGTTTGGTGGACCACTGAGAAAGTCAAAATGCCAAAAGCTATTTAATGCAGTCAGAAAAGTCCTATTTCAAAAACAAGAAATGAAAATAGTAAAAATATTGCAGTTAAAAAATTGATAGTAGGAATAGTAAAGAAAAAGAAATCCAATACGATACATGTATTTTTTCTACCCTCAGATAAATGACAATTTTAAACCCCACAACTCCATATTGTGAACACGGTGATAAAAGCCACTATGCAGTAAGTTTATACCAGTATCGGTGATGGTTTTTAATTAGTTACAAACATTGTAATCAAAATTTTAAAATAAAAGTAGCAATGTCTTAGTTTGACAGCTCTCAACAACCTGATATAACTTTAATTTTATTCTTAGCAGCCGGACTCAATTAAAAAATTCGGCAGTCAGGATTGCCTTAAATCGGCTTTTTTCAAAGTTTCTTAATACATTATGAAGCAAACATTTTTCATATTAGTAGTAAATTTCTCCACATGACTTGCTTTGTAAGGGATTTCGTTTTTGTTATCGGAAGGTAGTGGATTCGAATCCCGACCCAATCGAAGATCCGTCATGTTAGCTAATGGTAGCGAGGACCTCTTTTAAATATGTCCTGGTTGAAATATTCTCTATGAGAAATGATACCTCTGGGAGTAGCAGATCAAGTATTCGGGTGTCTTCTGCTTATAAGGAAAATACCCATATGGTTGCTTCTATCTGATTGGTAGAGCTCATCTCAGGTCTAGGTACTAGGAAGCAATCTAATGAAACAATATGTTCTGATAGTTTACGTAAATTGCTCTTGGAACGAAAGATATTCTAAGTAATAATTATCATTATCACTTGATGACATATTATTTATAAAAGACATGGTTTAATGGTACATGTTTTCAAAAATATTCACACAAAGAGTTATTAACTACAGACTTCTTACTTAATAACCATTAATTATTCTGAACTGACAATTAAAATGTTATTAATTTAATTATACTACACGAGTGATCTAATTGCCTTACGATTATTTGATATTTATATCGAGAACAATGATAATTGCTCTGTTACTATGCAGTAAACTTAAATTTGAAACACAATGGAAGGAAACGAGATTTAAAAGCTCGTATCTTGAAGTATTTTCAGTGGAAAATTGTGGAATCGTCAAAATCCAAAGCTTTTTTGTAATTGAATGCCAGACATTATCGCAAATCGACGGAATTCATTAGCTGAGTATAGTTCTGTAAGACGCATCGTTCCTGTTTTAAATCAATGTAAATTTTGGTTGAAATTAAGATAAATATATATAAATATAATCACACATATCCACATTCCGACATTAATAACAACAATTTGTAACGGAAAGAAATAACTCAATTATGAATATTCATAAGCTTCTGTGTTTATGAGAAGCATTTGATGTTGTTGCAATATAATGTAAAACACGGATGTTGGTACAGCATTTGTACTCATGAAATTTTCATTAAGTAATAAGTAGATTTGAAGTTTAATTGGATTGTTTATAAGAATGAAGGTCCTCTTATAATATATACTCTACATGCATAAAAGTAAATACAAAACTGTTGAGAATATTCAGATACAGATTGAAACTTTATTCTATTAACTTTTATAGAAGTATATTTATAGCATGTGGTTTTTGCTAAAATTTTGTATTAAGAAATTTAAATTTATCAGATAAAGCGCGTTTGAGCTTTTTCTTTATTTTATGCTTGTATACGTCTTGAAATTTTGGGCATTTACTCTTACAAGTAGTACATTATAGACTATTATATATATATCAATCACATTATACAGCTACAACATTGCTATGCTAGTTATGTTACTGAGGGTAATAGAAATTAATGTGTCGCTTTACTTTTGAGCTGGAACTATGTGCCATATATATATATATATATATACTACTTTTTTGTTTTTTAATATACTTCATGCATTTTTTATATATATTTCATTTTTTGAATTAAAATTAAATGGGAAATGAGGTATATTATGTCAATTTAAATTTAATATTATCTTTTGCAATATTTAAAGAAAAGGAGAGAAAATTGTAATTCAATTATCTTATTTACATTTTAAGGTTATATTATTGTGCAATTTTCATAGATATACTTATATTTATTTATAAATTTCCTAGATATACGATTATACTTATATTTATTTATTAAAATTATAGTCGAAATGCATAATAGTCCTTTAATTTTTATAAATATCACAATATTGCAACAACAATATATAAAATGGAATGGAAATATAAATTTTTAAATTAAAATTTTTTTCGCAAATTTTTTCAATTATACATAAACTTTATGTTTTGCCTTTCAATTTACTCACTAGATGGCACTAACTTTTCAGCAGGCAGACTTCTCTTTTTTTTTTATTCTTCATCTTTGCAGACTTCATCATTGTGTTACTCACTCTCGAAGACGAAAATGTTTACTAAAATATCATTTACGATAAATTATTTTCTGGAAGAGTAAAAAGAGAGAGTGAGCAAATCACTTATTTACGTAATTATAATCGAGAACACTTGTTGAGCACGCACAGCGCACGTGAAAAACAGAAGGTTTGTGTCACGTTTTACCTTCAAAATGGTATTTCTTCTTGGAAGGTGAAAATAATTTGGAACGTTTAATCAAAAACATCAATGTGCTGAAATGCTGTAAATATTATCCTTATGTGATAAAGAAAAGAGAAAATATAGCATCAGATTTTGATGTATTGTATCTTCTGCTTTCGTAAGAAAAACTTTACTCCAAATTTGTGGAAAGAAAACGCAAAAAATCATACTAATTTAAAAAACTTTTTGGTATTTATAAATAGTGAATTAAACATGAACAAGAATTTTTCATATGATAATATTATTAAGATTTTAATGTTTTTTTTTTTTTTTTAAAAAAAAAAAAGATAAAATTATTAACTGGATACTTATTTTTTTTAAAAAAAAATTGGATATTTTAGGAAGATTAAATTGGTACCTATAATATTAATATTATCAAGGAAATCAGAATACAATTCCCCCATATTACTGCATTATTTGCATTCCCTTACACAAAAAATGATATCAGAAAATGAAAAAAATTAAATGAGATATTTGTTGCAAAGTAAATGCTAATTGGTGATTCACACAATTAGGTGAGTGTATTTAAACCCTAAACATAGACTTTGATTCGATACTGACTTAACTTAAATATTTTAATGACGTTTTAAATAAGCTTTCAGTAATATTTACCCTCACTTTTTTAAGATAATTTCCTTATTTTTATTTTAAAGAAAACAATTAAACATAATTAATTTTTTAGTGCGAAACTTTTTCAAAAGAACATGTTGTGCAATTTCAATATTAATTTCCCTAATTTCTTTAACTAGTGGCTTTATCATAGCTGTACAATACATAAAATAAATCGCTTAGGAAATTTACTTTACATATCTGAAATATGGTTCATATTTTTTCCTACATTGACCGCTATTTTTCAATTTGTATAAGAGAAATTAGAGCCAGGTATTTTAAACTGAAGATGCAGGTATTCCAAATGAAAGTAATGTATTTTAAATAAATGTATGGCCATGTATCAAAGAGAGCAACAATTATTTTGATTTAGGCAATTCAGCTTAAGCCATTAAGATTTAATGTGTTATTTATACGATAAGCGTACCACTTCAAATGGCAAACTGGCTGTTTTCGATGATATTAATCTTAATTATAATATTTATATGATTTAATGTTTGAATCAAGAAACATCAAAACCAAACTTTATTCAATATATATATATATATATATATATATATATATATATATATATATATAACTAGTAGAAATATAGTTACACATTTTTCTTCACTTATTAATATTCATATTAAATATGTGCCTGTTTTTCACGTTGCTCTTTCAGTATTAAAATGTTATTTCAAAAGAAAATGATTTATCACATTAAATTCAAACTCTATGGAAAAAGATTTCAAATTCGACTTTATGGAAATCATGAAAAATATACCAAGTTTTTACATCAAAGAAACTTTTTAATATTATGGGCATGTAAGTTTAAAACAATATGAAATATGTGTGACGCTTAATATGTTAATGTTAACCCTAGAACTTATCAAAAGTTAGATGTAAATAAACTTATCAAAAAATAAATTACACCGTAAATTTAAATGCTCTGTAAGAATCTGTTGATAATCTTCCTGAAGATCATTCTTTATCCACTGATAATTGTTTATTTCATGCTAATAAGCTGACACTTTTAGAGAATTTCTGATTTTTAACTTACAATCAGTGAAGATTAATTATGAGGGTAATAAATACATATTATTTAAATGCTGATAAATTTCACTTTTTCTTTTAATTAAGACATTTATAATTTTTGTATGTCTGAAACTGCAACAGCAAAATCAGCTAAAAATTTTTTAAATAGGAAAAAAAATTAAACTTATCATCTGGAAGTTACGAATTTAATTTTACAACTCATATTCACCTAGGTAAAATTGCTAATGATAAAATCCTATGTGACCTAGATAAAATCCTATGTGAAGTTTAAATAAGAGAAGAAAAAGTCCTTGTGTGTGTGAAGACATTTCAATATTATTAACGTTGTATTTTCTACTTTTGAAATTTACAATAGACCTGTTTCAGTTAATTGTCATGGATTTCAGATCACATTGCAAAAAATGTCATTGCCAAATTGAAACAGTTAGGATAATTGAATGCATTAATTTAGGATAATATATTATTTTCTAATGCCACACACACACACACACACACATATTTCAGGGTATATTTCTATTATATAAAGTTTCAATTTTTACATAGCCTTGTGACAATAGGCTATATAAATTAAAGTTTATAATAGAAGATGAAAATATATTTATAAAATTTAATTTTTAATTTATGCACACAAATAAAAATTTATATATATATATATATATATATATATATATATATATATATATATATATATATATATATATATATATATATATATATATATATATATATATATACGAAAAATTTTGCACTTTTTAAAATTAAAATTTGTTTTATATAATTAATTGCCTAGTTTTTTCCCCTTTCTTTTAAATAATTTCACAATTTTTAAAAAATTATTTATGAATTTAATTTAAATTATTGAATAACATTCACATTTATTATAATATTTCTCAATTGTTCAGAGAATTAAGTTCTTAGTTTCACAATAAGAAAAAAAAAAACTTTTAATAAATCTTTAAGATTCAACAAGTTTTAAAATTTTATTAAGTAGCACATGAAAATAATTACAATTTGAAAGGCTTTATTAACACCGTTTGAAAAATTTTTTTGTTTTGTTTCCGGTTTTTTTTATATGTATATATATTTAATTTGTGCTGTTATTGTTTGTGTAATTTCAATAATACTCTTACGAAATTTCAGTCTTTACATTATTTATAGAAAAATATATTGGTTTCAATGATGAAAACATGTTAGTTTGGTTTTTACACGCTTTAATATTTTTGCTTGTTTCTATTTTGTATATTTTATGTTTTTTTTTAACCTTGAAATTGTAAATACCTTACAAATGGATTTTTTTAACTGCTCAGACAATAAAACAAATAAATCTGGGAAAGTGAATTAATCTGTAATAAATAAATAAATACAGAAAGACAAAAATATAATTTCTTAATTTATTTCATGTTTCCTTTTATTTCCCATCATTCGAAACCATCCGAAGATAGGTAAACGAAATTTAAAATATTTAGCTAGTTGAAAATTACATTTAGTACAATGAGAAAAAAGCAATTGCAGTTAGAATTGAACCTTATTAATTAAAATGCATTTTTTTAAATTTGGCTCTCACAATTAAATGAAGGGTCAAGACAAGTCCTTATAGTCATTAGTTCTAGATGAGTAACTTAATATTCGTGTTCTTCCAGCCAATTATACATACTTCTAAACAAGTAGACAACTTTCGTGCAGCTCTCTATTGCCTTTTATACTTAAGTTTACATCACGTTCTTAAGTCAAATTGCAAGTAGTTTATAATCACGTGGACTCTATCACAAAGCAAGACAAACATTTTATTCTAAAGATATTGTATTACAACATTCTTTCAAAAATTTTAATGAATGAAAAAAAAAATCAACAAAAAATACAAAGAATCCATTTATAGTTTTTAGTAAGGATACAGTTTAGTAACTTGTAGTCCGGTATTTTTTAAAAAAAAAGGCATGTTTGAGTGACGTTTGAGAGAAGTGCCATTAATTTGAGTGCTTTTATATTTGTAAAAAAAAAAAAAAGAATATTTAAGACTAAAAATTGACTTTTCAAATGTTCTACAATAAGAAGCCTTCTGTAAATTTAAAAAGTATGTAATTATGATAACATGAAAATACTAAAAAAAATCAAGGCTAAAATATAATTGTTTAGTTTTTCATTTCGTTTAAAAGATAGAAGCATAATATTTAAGGAATAAAGAATTGTAAGCCTATTAAACTTTCGAAAATGTGCTGAATATTTATTAAGTGAAATTTTGAAAATCAATAATTTTTGCAGGAAAGAAATTAAATTTCATACATTTTCCATACCCCCTTTTTTATATCCAAAGTAAAATTCCATAAAAATTTCGAGCATAGTTTAAATCAATAATCGGTAATAAACAATACACACTGTTATGAGGAGTAAAAGTCTGCTTTTCGCCCAACGTGGGGCTCGAACCCACGACCCCGAGATTAAGAGTCTCGTGCTCTACCGACTGAGCTAGCCGGGCTGCTTTAGAAGGTTTCAAAATATTACTAAATTAAACATTTTTGTTCAAATTCATAAGCTTTTTTTTAGTGGATGTGCTTAAAATTAGTCAAGGAAATTATGAAATTAATTTAAAGTGTTAAAAGAAAAATAATCGGAATAATAATATCAAAAAATAAATGAAAATAAAATTTTCCATATATATAATAAAAATATAGAAATAATGAAATTTAATTTTAGAAGAATTTTAAGAATCCAATAGAGGAAATCATAAAACTATTAATAATATAATTCCGAAAAATTATCACGTTGATTTTGATGTATATACATTAAATACCATAACTTGTGTGAATGATTCATTTACCAAATCGATTGACCAAACTTCGCAAATTTTACTAAATTTTAATACATGGGAATAAATTTCACTTATTATAAATATGTTAACACCATCAAAAAATACTCTATAAATAACGTTTATTTAAAAACCATCTGTTTCTTTTTCATTGATGAACTAAAATAACAAAAAGAAAGTAAACAATATATCCATTCTACAACTGACGTAGTTATCAGTCCCTGGATTAAGCGTCAGTTTTTGGATTAATAATTTTCTCTCTGTCTTGTGCGCAAAATAAATAAATATATGCAAAGAAAGGAAGAAGTATTTAACCAAGAAAACTTACGTTTTATTATAAATCACTATTTAATATATAAATTATATTTCATTTCTTTTTACTAGCATTTTTTATGATTGGCATAATGTCTTTGTTGATATTTTTTAATAAATTTTAATTATTAGAAAAGTTGCATTATTCAAAAGTTTTAAGTGGGTATAATATTTAAGAACAAGCTCCAATTGTATATTTATGTTGTTGTTACTTATCTCAGGTTGTCTAGCTAGGCTAAGCAACCCCCATAAAACCGAAAATATCTAAAATGTTTAAAAAATATGACCAGTCCCGAAGGACATTGTCTTTTTTAAAATTTAGGCAGGTTAAGATATGTCCAGGGGAGGCCATATTGACGGGACACCAAGGACAGTCTGGAAATGTCCTCTGCCCCTGCTGAAAGGTGATTCCTCTCGTGTGCTCACTCAGATAGCAGGAAAAGGCAGTTTGATAAGATCTTGGTCTAGGGTTGAAGACCTCACCCAGTCTTCTGGCGAAGTACCATGGATGGTTGGGAGGAATTTCGACTTCAACCTTTGGTGCTCCAGACCTTCGTCTCTTTGAAGATGCTTACTTACTCTTTACCATGAAACCTCCCACAAATGATGTATATTTATATATACCTAAGGTAAATTAAGTATATTGCATACATGAAATTTCTCAGAAAAAATTACTCTATGATATAAAAGCCAAAAATTTTATTTTCCCTGACACTAAATTTTCTCTTATTAAGGTCTTGCTTCCAATACATATTATATATTGGCATTTACGATACGCCTATTGAGCTGACTAAATGTTTTTTAGCATTCTAAGAGACCATAAAACCATGACATGTTAAGAAAAGTCCCCGAAAATAATACTTTTAAACCATTTTAAAATTCCTTCCGCAGATTTTATGTTTGGTGATGAAATAGTTCATACCCTGAGAAGCTGTTTCGATGACCGAGCTGGCAGCCGAATGGTTAGCGCTCTTGCCTTCGGTTCAACAGTTCGTGGGTTCGAATTCCCTATTGGATATGGATGTTTGTAGTGGTTCGGAATCCACTTTAAGCCGTAATTAATTAATTATTTTTAAAGGTTTGTATATTTTAACTAGGTTTTTATACACCATATAGTAATCAAAAAATATTCTACTTTCATAATATTATTTCTGGCTTTGATCTTTACTCAGACAAAGCGGGGGAAAAATTGGGATCCGATTTAAATAATAAAATTGTTTAGACTATGAACTCTTAATTATAAAACTAGTCTTTCAAGCGAAGTATGAAGTACTCATCATTCACTTGCAAGCGAAAAGTTTTAACAAGTGTTCATCAGGTTAGTAAGCGTGCAGTTTTCACCTCATATTTGTGACTGGTTATTTGTATTTACGCCTGCTTTCACATGCAGCAGGTGTCATCTGCCTGCTCTCGCTATCAGTTGCTTCAACGATTATACATCCGGTATCATATCAGTAAATTTGAGACTTTTTTTATACTTTTTATGAGAAGATTGAAAAAGTAAATAATTTATCCAAATTTATATAACTAACAATTTGAAAATTAAATATGTTTAATTTCTATCAGTAAATTTTCTTACAATAAATGTCAATAAAACGGAATTTGAAAATTTCCTTTCCCCTTTTATTTTTTAATTTCAAAACTATTACCTTTACTAGAAGATCCTGATATTTAGCTATTTACCCAACAGCATGAGGAAAGAAATCACTCAATTTTGTATTATTACAAATGAGATAGTTGCTGCGGAGAAATACTAATGAAGATATAAATACTCCAAGGTTAAGAAAAATTGCACCATAATTTCTCAATTTTCACAATTCTCAATAACATAATTCAGAATAATTTTGCAATTCTACATTTATTTTCCCTCTTACTCAATACTCTTTCTCTTTTATTGTACCCCTGGATGCGGTTATATAAACACACACACACACATATATATATAGAGAGAGAGTTTATTGGTTTATTCAATCTAAGATTGTGTGGCTTTTCGTATACGAGGGTCACACTGAAATTTTTGAGATATAACTAGCTTTTTAAAGTTATACTTAAAAAATTTTAGGAGTGTTCAAAGTAGTCTCTTCCAGCATCAATGCACTTTTGTAGACGAATTTTCCACAGATTAAATGCCTCAAGCCAATCATTTCTTGGAATCAATGAAAAAAATGCATTTATAGCCACATCAATCTCTTCTTCTGAATGAAAACGACGTCCATGTAAGTTCTTTTTTAGATTAAAGAATAACCAAAAGTCGCCCATAGCTAGATCAGGTGAATACGGCGAATGTTCGATCACTTTAATTAGTTTTTTTTTTTTTTTAATTTTATTTTATTTATTTTTTTTTTAGGAAACTCAACTGTTAATCCGACTGTATGTGAAGATGCAGTGTCATTGTGAATCATTAGTCCCCTAACATTCAGTTCTTGTAGAATTCCTGGAAGTCATTTATATATGGTATACCAGTTTGCTGTTACTGTCTTCTGTCCTTCCAACTTGATGGCTTTGACAATCCCGTACTTCTGAAGGAAATGGCATACATCACTTTTTTCAGTGCACATTGTTTTTTCACCATTGTCGGCGTGGGATCATCTTCAAAGACCAATACTTTGCTTTCTTGTTGGAACGTCGAAAAAAGTTATGTACGTTTCATCACCTGTTACAGTTTTAGAAATGATGCGGTGGCCATCATCATTTAGCAATTTAAGAATTTCTTTACTGATTCTGACACGCTCCTCTTTTTGGTGCTCAATTAGTTTATGGGGAATCCAACGGCAAACTACTTTTTTAATGTGTAATTCTTCATGAATGATTTTGTGTAGGGCTGCGGATCCAATGTTAAGTTTCTTTCTGTATCATTTAATACAGAAAGGAACTTAACATTGGATGTGTCCGCCATACGAAAAATGATAAGCGATTATCATCCATTATCATTTTTCGTATGGCGGACACATTAACTGGGATTACTGCCGACGGCGCCCTTCCTGTGTATTCTTCATCCTGAAGAAAATTACGACCACTTCTAAATTCTCTAAACCATCTGAATACAGTAGCATGAGCTGGAGATTCATCACCAAATGCTAATTGCAACCGCTGAACGCATTCTTCTGGATTTAATCCTACTTGAAAATCGTAGAAAATCATAGCGCAAAAATGTTCTCGCGTCACCTCCATTTTCTCTTCTGTTTAAAATTTACTCTACGCTAAACAAATTGAAGTTAAGTCAGTAAAAAATCTTCATGGTAAATGCTGAAACCGAATAAGTTTGATGCTGAAGTGCGTTAACCCTTTTACAGCACTCAACATGCAATGCCACTCTCCTGGTATTCTACTGTATTGACGATTGAACCTGGGATCTCTTCATCTTAAACATGTGAATCTACCACTAAGCCATTGTAATGAAAGCATACTGGATAACAAAACTATTGAAAGTTGTTGTGAAACTTCTTAATATATATATATACAAGATATTAATGCCTTTGGGAAAAACTTTCTATGGATTATAAGTCGCAGGGAATAAAATATAAAAAAAAAAAAACATTCTAATATTCCATCTTAAGATGAACATGCAAAAAGTACTGACGCAAACATTAATTTTCTTTTGTTAAAGAGTGGTCAAAATCGAACCAGAGATCTGTCAATTTGAACACTGCTTCTAGCTAATTGGCCAGAGTGAGTAATATACGAATGGATTGCTAAAAAGTTTCTTTCCAGAACAAAGGCATATACCACGAATTTATTACATTACGTCTTAAATATTAAAATCAAATTTAATTTGTCTCGAAAGGAAACAAAGTCTCCCAGGCACCCATTCAGACAAATATCCATACAGAAAGTAGACGCCGACTGGTCAGCTGGTCATCAGCAGGGATCAAATGTGTCATCTACCCCTGTATCATGATACAACTCATGATGGTCATTTATTAATATTTAATTATAATCTAGTAAAATCATGCACTTTTGTAATGGAAACTTTACATAGTAAAATATAACTATTGCATACACACACACACACACACACACACATATATATATATATATATTATCACTGCCAATTACAGATATTGGCTAATATAAATCGCATCTTCTTCCTCTTCTTTAATACCGTAACAACCTAATACAGGTATTAACTTCCTCTTCTGCACGCTTTTTACAGCCCTGTCTGTCCAGAGCGACATTTTGCCAGTTCCTGACTTTCAGTATCTTGTGACGATTTTCAGTGTTAACGAACCATCTTGTTGGTGGTCTTCCTCGGGTACGGATCATTCGGGGTTCTTAAACGTTGATATTCTAATGGAATAGTTTTCCTGGCTTCTACAGACAGGGTCAAGGCATCTTTAGCCTGTTGCTTCTGATAACCATGGTAATCTGGGGTTGGTTATACAGCCTATATAATTCAAAATTATATCTGGTTTGCCAGCAACCCTGCTCCTGTACAGGCACCTAGGTAGTTCTTAATTTCTTTCTTTCTAAGGTTTCCAGGATACGCTGTATATGGACATTTAATGTCTAGTAAATCGCATTTAAAGACATTTAATAAGTGTTATTAACAGCTTTAGAATATCTTCATATGATTTATTCCTTTTCTTTGAAAAACAATTATTGGGGTGAACTAAATGTTTTTTCATTTAAGTGTGCTTTCAAATGTAACTGTTTTAGATATTAGTTAATATTTGTGATAAATTCTTGGTCCATAAAGAACCAGATCATATTTAGTACAGATTCCCATCTATAATATTTCCATATAACTGAAGAAAGTAGTTCCAGAAAAGGTAAATTTAGATTGAATTAAATATAAATCTAAATTACACAGTCACAAACGAAATAACGAATTTCTCTCATCAAGGCTTGATGAAGACCTTGATCATCAATGGATGAAACTTCTGCGTTCTGAATCAATAGCGTCTAATCTCGTGAACAAATCAGAAGAACAAAGGGATTCTCATTTATCCACCAGATTAATCATATTATATTTCTATCTGGCTCCAGAATAAGAGCTAAACTGTCGGATGTTTTACGCATTGACGATCCATCGAGATTCGTCAAGAAAATAATAATTCATTGTTACCGTAATTAGAGTTTAAAGCTCGAATTAAGGAAAATGCAAGATTCGACAATAGGTATAGGCAAAGATGCCGTATAATCCAGGATTCCGAATTCTAAATTTTTTTGGCGATGAAGGAATGTTGCCAAAATGATGTTTTGTGACGTGCCCGATGACGTAAATACTAGGGTTGCACAAAAATAGAATTTTCTGCATATTTTTTTATAGGTCTCCATATCTAGGACATAATAAAATCAGGTTGCCAGATACGAAAAAAATCCTTTAAAATGTCACCTAACTAAGAATTTGTCAAGGTGAATTATACGGCATCTGTACCCAGAAATAATAGAACTTTTTCCGATAGTTATACTCTGGCGAATCTGAATATTTCATTATAAGCAAATTCGCATGAAAATTTAGCTATATTGCTTATTATGCGATGCCAGTGAGAAAATTATAAGAAATCGATTATTCAATGGAAAAATAAACAATGCAAACTTAATGATTAATCATATATCAGATAAACGAAGAGTTCCTCGGTCTTTTGACATTAATTTTTTTAGAATACTGTATTCGTCCTTTAATAATAAAAGGCAGTTTTTGGAAGAGATATCGCTAAATTTTTTAATTGTATATATAATCGTGAATAGATTTATACTTATAGAAAAATTAATCTTGTTTCATCTTCTTTCATATTCCATAAGAAAACAACATGCCAAGAAAAACAAAATATGTGAAATATTCTTAGATCTTATTTTTCCCACGTGCTACGTAGAGGAAGCTGCCAGCTCGAGTATTGACCTCGTCTTTTGATCAGACGCCAAAATAATCAGAAGTTAATGAGATATTTAACTACTAAACTTTCTGTTGTATTTTAAAAAATTTGTTGGTCATTACACTTGTACTTTGTTCAAGTTAGGTCACAACAAAATTAAGTGGTAGGCCCATTCGTTTCGGAGTAAAAGGCCCAGGTTCGATTCTAACATTTGTAAGGAAGATCAATATTGCGTTTCTGTGTGTTTGTCAGAATAGATGCTTAAGAGCTAAACTGGGTTTTCTGCTTTGCCATAATTTGCGGAGCACTATACATGGAAATTTTTCAGAGAACAATTTAATTTGCATGTTGCGCGGGCATTTTTCGATTGCATTGAAATTTAAATTATGAAATATTCTGTGTCAATATTATTTCAAGTTATTGAAAGATAAAATGAGTTAAAAAAAAAATTTAATTCTTCATAAAATATAAATTTCTTAAATTATTATGCTCTTTTAGGTGTTTTAATATTATTTTTGACCGGATGAAATGGATTTATTTCGACAGACAAATGAAATTTTTTATGGAATTACTTTTCGTTCTTATATAATATGTATTTCACTTTCTTTTAACAAATTGGTACAATAAAATCTATATTCTTGCACTTACTTACCATTAGAAACAATTTTTAAGTTATTTTGAAATTTGAATTTTCAGCATTTCATCTAAACTGAATCATTTTTGTATTATCTGGAAAAGAATTTAAAAATTTTATTTTCCTAAACTCAGAATTTGAAAAAAATTATTGATTCAGACAAATATATAATCATGAAAATGGGGGATTTATTCTATTTTTCAAACTGTAGCCGCTTATTTCATGCAAAATATTTTCTTTCAAAAATTCTTACGAAAAACATAACATTGATATTTAGGTCAGAGATGAAGTAGTATATTCTATGCTTAGCTATATTTCACGTTTTATAATTTTTGCACTGTATTTTTCAATGAATTCTGTGTACTGGAGTTATTTAATATATATATTTATCTATTTCATACTCTTACTAGCTAAATTTTATATGAATTACTAAATACTATATTTCGCAATGGGGTAAAAACTCTATCTTAACAAACTTCGTTTCAAACTTCAGTTCAATTTAAAAATCTAAGACTAATATGGAAATGCTATACATGTGAAAATTGCTTCAGAAAATAAGTTTATAATTAATCATCAGTGGCAAGAGAAATCATACTATTATAATTTAATAAAATTATTCTGTGAGAACGTTGAGAAAATTGGAATATTTATGATTTGTGAAAATTTAATGATTAACTTCAATACAAAGCGAGTTATTAAAATAAAGCGTGAGAAATTTTCATTAGAATTCGATTTTATAACTCCGTGTCTTGAATTTAAGAGATCTTAGGTTTACTATCTTCATAGAAAGTCAACCCCAATATCTAATAAATATTTTAGTATTAAACCAATATTATCCTTTTTTTAAATAAATAAGGTTTATTGATATAAAATTTTATTGGAGAAATGCAATAAATAAACTAATGATTACCTTTTGCTTAAATACTCGTATTTAATAACGTTACGAAAAAAATAACTGCTTCTGAAACAAAATTAGGAATTATTATATTGAAAATAAAATATATATATATATATATATATATATATATATATATATATATATATATATATATATATATATATACAAACAAATATATAGAAAGATTTTTTTCATACATTTATTCTAGTTGTTGCATTATTTAATGTTGTATAAGCTTCTTTTCTTTCTTTTCTTTTCTTTTCTTTTTTTTTTTTTTTTTTTTTTTTTGAGAAATAAGGCTTTATAACCATTAATTAAAAAAGTCCTTCATGCAAACAATACAAGATATTGAAAACCTAAATCCCACAAATAAGGAATATTGAGAAAGACGATATCTTTTAAACTGCATAATATTCTGTGAGGGTAAAATATTAATCTCGCGGTTGGAGGGTGTCAAGTTCAATAGTTGACTTAACCAAAGACTGTTGCATTAAGAAAGTCTACACTGCACATTCAAATATTAATAGGGTTTAATGAGTCTCATTTGGTATGGTGTGGAAGTTTCTAGAGATACCACAAATCGATTTCGACCTTGACTGTCGTTCAAAATTAGGCAATAATTGACTGCATTTGGAAGCCTTTCTCCACATCAGCTCTGGAAACTTAAAAGCAATAAAATATAAAAGAAAACATTCTTCTAAAAATGTAGTTATTCACTTAAACGCATATCTATTTAAGCGATTATACTTAAAATATTTCGTAAAATTAACTGATTGAGAAATTTCAAAATAAAAATTTTTTCCATCTTGTCGTCAAGGGGAAGATGTTCAATTTATAATGTAAAGCTTCAACTTGGCTGTCTGTCAAGAATCTTCAGTCTGGAAATGAAAGAAGCTGAACTGACGAAATGTTAAGTTGCATCATCCGCCACAAGTGAATGAATCCCCTACCCTGAATCTGATGCAATATAACAAAATGATTAGAAAGCTCCTGAAATACGAATCTTTTTTTACAAAAACTGCCTTTCGAATAAGAAACTTATTTGTCTAATTAAATAAAAGGATTCAAATTACGAAGTTCAAAGATTTGAGGTTAAAATAATATTTTTTATAAAACTCTCTTCATATGTAAAAGATATATATATATATAATTTATTGATTAAAATGAAACTCAAATAATATAATTTTACTAAATTATCACGTATTTTTCCCCCTCAAAAAAAAAAGAAAAAAAAAATCCCATATGAAGCTCAGTGCTTGTTCAAATGTTATATTATGCATTTTGTTTGATTTGTTCAAAAGCCTTATTCCTTCATTCTGAAGAAATCAACATGTCTCTTGAAATGTTGATACCTTCAAGCATAAGATATGATAAAGGTATGAAATTTAAGGAGTAGCTTCACAAAATTAAAACATCAAATTTATGTGTTTTTTTGGAGGCAGATTGGCACAGTATTATATATATATATAAATATATATATACACATTACTGGCATTAAAATTGCTACACCAGGAAGAAATGCAGATAACAAAATGATATTTATTGGACAAATGTATTATACTACAAATAACAAGTGATTAAATTTTCAAAAACTTTGGCTGGATAGATCCTGAGAAATCAGTACCCAGAACAACCACCTCTGGCAGTAATAACAGCAGTTATACGCCTGGGCATTGAGTCAAACAGAGATTGGATTGCATGTACAGGTACAGATGCCCATGCAGCTTCAACACGATGCCACAGTTCGTCAACCGTAGTGACTGGCGTTTGGTGACGAGCCAGTCGCTCGGCAACCATTGACCAGACGTTTTCTATTGGTGAAAGATCTGGAGAACGTGCTGGCCAGGGCAACAGCCGAACATGTTCCGTATCAAGGAAGGTCCGTACAATACCGGCAACATGCGGTCGGGCATTATCCTGCTGAAATGTAGGGTTTCGCAGGGCTCGAATAAAAGGTAGAGCCACGGGTCGTAACACACCAGAAATGTAACGTGCACTGTTCAAAGCACCGTCAATGCGAACAAGAGGTGACCGAGACGTGTATCCATTGGCACTCCATACCATCACGCCATGTGATGGGCCAGTATGATGATGACGAATGCACGCTGCCAGTGTGCGTTCACCACGATGCCGCCAAAAACGGATGCGACCATCATGATGCTGTACACAGAATCTGGATTCATCTGAAAAGATGACGTCTCGCTATTCGTGCGCCCAGGTTCGTCGTTGATCACACCATTGAAGTCGCTCTTGTCTATGACGCAGCGTCAAGGGAAGCCGCAGCCATGGTCTCCGAGCTGAGAGTCTTGACTCACGGCTCGTGACGTGGTTGCACGTTTAAAACCGCTTCTTGACTCACGGCTCGTGACGTGGTTGCACGATCCATTACGGCCATGCCGATAATATGCCTGTCTTCTCGGCTACTAGTGATAGGTGGCCGTTGAGATCCTGCATGGCGTTCCGTATTACCGTCCTGAACCCAACGATTCCATATTCTGCTAACAGTCATTGGATCTCGACCGACGCGAGCAGCAATACTGCGATAAGATAAACCGCAATCCCGGTACGCTACAATTCGACTTTATCAAAGTCAGAAACGTGCTGGTACGCATTTCTCCTTCTTACACGAGGCATGACAACAACTTTTCACCAGGCAACAACGTTCAAATGCAATTTGTGTATGAGACACCGGCTGAACAATTTTCTCATTTAAACACAATGTAGGTGTCGCTACTGGCGCCTCCTTTGTTTGAATGCGCTGAAAAGCTAATCATTTGCATATCACAGCACCTTCTTTCTTTCGTATAAATTTCACGTCTGTAGCATGTCGCCTTCTTGGTGTAGCAATTTTATTGGCCAGTAGTGTGTGTATATATATATATTCGTACTCTTCATTATGTTGAAAGAGAAACTATGCTTATAAAATTTTGTTCTTCACAAAAAAGTTTTGAACAGTGGTAAAAGAGGAAAATTTTATAAATTTTCACCTTGGAAACTCCAAATAATTCCTTTTGGTTGGTGGTCGCACTTTTTTCTCTCCACTTTACTTTGTTTAACTCTTTATTTGCCGATATTGTTAGTAGTACTGGCGGTTTTGCTCAGAGTACACATTTATAGTGCTGGCCCCCGTAAACACAACACCCTGAAATAAGCATGCAAGTAACATGAAATTTACAACATGCATCAACGGCGGTGAGATCAGAAAGTGATTGGAATTTCAGCATAGACACCCTCACTTGTGACTATGATGCCACTTCAAAGTCCTGTTTAAGAGATTTCGACGATTTCAAGTTCGGCAATTGTGTTTTTCTCGTGGTTTTTTCAAAAACACGATCAATTATGTCGCCTAAGAAACAGCAATCAGTTTTTAATCAAATATCCGAGCTTGACAAAGGACGAATAGTGACCTAACAAGACTGTCGAACCACAGACATCTCCGCCGCCTATGGGGTGATGAAAGAAGAATGTGAAAGGTAGAATGGAATGAAATTGTCTTTACTGTCTCACCACACATCTATCTACGACACCACGATGGTCGCATTTGAATCTGGAGACACTGTGGAAAGAGAATGGTAAACAGCTGCGTTATGCACCGCCACATTGGTCTTGCACCAGGTATTATGATATGGAATGGTATTAAATACCACTCTCGCGCTCTTATAGTACGCATTACCGGTATTTTACACAGCCATTGTTATATGTCCGAGGTGATGCAACCAACTGTCCTTCCTTACCTTCATGTCTTGACCCCAGTCATATTTCAACGGGATAATGTGCAACCATACTTGGCATGCATTGTTCAAAGCTTCTTCGTCAATCACCTGATTTAATTGCTTCTCTGGCCAGCTCGCTCTACGCGTCTTTCGCCGATAGAAAACATGTGGTACATGGTTGCTCAATGATTGACCCAGATTACATCCCTGTTGCCATACCAGATCAACTTTTGCTGCGTGTGGAAGCTGTTTGGTCTCTGTATACCCAAAACAAATCCAAAGTCTCTTTGAATCAATGCGTGTGGCAGCGGTGATCAATTTCAATGGCGGTTACTCTGGCTGCTGATTTTAGCAGGAAACACATTTCACAGTCACCTATAAATTTAATCATTTGATACTTGGTCAACATGCTATCTACAAAATAAATTTTGTTGTCATATCTCTTGTCTTTCTTGATGTTGCAATTTGGGTAGCCAGTAGCTTATATCCAATACTTTCCGTTACTCACCTTGCCCAATTGGCTCTTCAGAGTTTGAGCCCAGCTGCTGTTGATTTCTCAAAGTAAATTTGTGAAGGTTTCCTTTCTTTTTTTTTTTCTTTTTTTTACCTTGGGATTTATGTATACTTCTCACTAACCATGAAAATTGAACGATATATCTTCAAATATTTTAGAAGTTCTTCTTAGACTCCGTTACTTGCTGTAAATAGCGTCAGATCCGATAGACTAGGCAAGTTGGAAACATCAATAAACATGATCCAAATTCAAATATAAATGTACATATTAGGTGTTGTCATACAGAACAAAATACGAAAATTTTTCTTCACGGAATTCCATTGAAAATCGTTCAAAGAAAATTCTTCTTTATATTCAGAAAATTACTTTTAATCTTTGAACATTTTGCATATTGTATACGAATCCATATATTTGCAATGGCAGTGGCATTTTTTACTCAGTTTTGTTATGCAGATTATCTGAGTTGTTTCTTGATTAACAACATTTTTCTGCATATCGCTTTCATTATCATCACCTGTTGCAGTCACACCTTTCCTACCATTTGTTGTTTTGCATGATCTGTTATCAGATGGCGCTGGAAATATGTTATTAAATTTTCAACGCCATTTTTTGCTGGAAAGAATAATTGTAACTTTACCTTTGACCTGATGCATAATTTCATCGATCAGAATAAAAGATGCAAAATTTCATGTCTATCTCGGTCGATCAAAATGTAATATTTGTTTCTATTCATGCGCTACATTCTTAAATTTTCATTAATTTTCGAATTATTCGCTTTTAAAAACATTTCTGACATTTGGATTACATATTTTATTTATTTCCAATTACATGAAACAAGAAAGCTGTTCTTTGTAATTGTATGAATTAAATCTATGATCTTTAAGCGGGATCACATCTTTTTTTTAAATAAAACTTTCATAGACGAAAAATTTTAAAAGAAAATAGCTATACAGTGGAAAACAATATTTTTACAAAAAAACATAAGTGAAAATTTTATGCAAAATCAGGGCTAATTTCTCTTGAATTGTGTATAGGACAACTCAAATTTTTTTTTACCTTATCAATCTATTAAAACTATTCTAATTATACATACATTAACATCCAATAAGACTGATTTTATTTTGGAATTATACGTACATGGTTAGTGAAATTTAACTTCTACTCAAGGAAATCTGGAGGCCGTTCTTCTAGTCGAAACAGGAAAATCAGGAAATTTGGACATTAGACACTTCGAACGATGCGTTCAAGATTTCGGAAATAAAAATGGTTTAAAATATCGCCACATCGGCGATACGGTTTTATAATATGAAAAAAAAACAAGCTAAGATTTTGAAACAATGAAAGACCAGTGGTCTTACAGAAAATGAACGCAATAAGGATGATACACAATTACAATATTGCATTTGCAATTTATTAAACAAACAGAATTTCTCTATTTGACACTACTAAAAACGCAAGTCAATGCTTTAAAACATGTTCAATATGAGAACCATCCTATTCGACAATACATTCCATTCTGAAAATCGCACTTTCTACCTATGACTGAAGAGAGTCAACATCAATGTTCTGAACATAACGGCGAATACTGTTCTTCAAATCGGACACAATTGTCAAAGGTTCCCGGTAAATGTTGTTTTTCAAAAATCCCCACAGCCAGAAGTTGCAAGGAGTGAGATCGGACGATCGTAGAGACCATATTGTTGGGAAACATTGGCTGATCACCCATGCTTCCGTAAATGTCTACCTCAAAAATTATTGGAGTTCGGTTTTTATGAGGTGGGGTTCCATCTTGCATGAATATGGTTTCTTGTAGGCAGCCTCGTTGCTGGAGAGTAGGAATTATGTAGGTCTCCAACCTGTTACGATACCGTAATCCATTTACAGAACAGGTGGTAAGTCCTTGAGGGATGGCTTGTTCAAAAAAATATGGTCCGATAGTGAATGAAGCAATGAACCCGCACCATACGGTCATTTTCGTATTATGCAAGGTTTTTGCGTGCAACATGTGGGGATTTTCTGTCGCCTAGATGCGATAATTATGGGTATTAACAAACTCATTAACATGGAAGTGAGCTTCAACCGGCCACAGAATGTTCAATGGCCAGGAATTATCTACTGCCGTTCTGGCGAGGAATTGTAGCGCGAATGTTTTGCGAATCTCCGGATTGTGCTGTTTTAATCGATGAACCACTTGAATCTTATGCGGGTAAAAGTTTAGAATTCTACGCACGATATCTCTTAAAATCCAATAGGGCATGATAAGGGTAAGTGAGATTGTCGGTACACTGACACTTCCGTGAAGCGATTCACTACTGTTTTTTTGACCGCTATAGCAACATCCTCTAAGACAGCGCTGTTAACACTTTTTCTTCCTCTTCCCGGCAGAACGTCTTGCTGTCCTATAAGCTCAAATTTCACCCTCTTGTCTCTGAAAGCAGGATCCGACATCAGTCCATGTCGTTGTTTCTTCAGAAGGTGGAACTCCTGACAGCTGCCGCTGCATTCTCACCGTTGCAATAATAAAGTTTATCTATAAGTGCTCGCTCCACTAACATTGGCATTGTGCAATACTCATCTAATTGTAGCACGAACAGCATCTTTCTATTATCAATCACAACATTTGCATATGTTGCTATAAGGTGCTGATCCACAGCGCCATCTAGTAGTGATATTTTAAATTATTTTTTATTTCAGAAATCTTTAGCGCATCATCCGAAGTGTCTATTGTCCAAATATTTTTCTGTTTAACAAGTAGAACAGCCTCCAGGGTCCCTTGCCTTGAGTGGCAGAAGTTTAATTTCGCTAACTCTGTATTACATTCTTGTTATTTTAAGCAAGTGTCACATTATACTTCATAGCATTTTTAATGTATTGTGATATTAATCATTCAATTTAATGATCTTACCGGAAATTTTAGAAGATTAAATAAACTACTAAATAATTTTAGAAGATTAAATAAAGCGTGACCTATAAAAAATTCTTTATTTTATTATTATATCATATTAGTTTATTTTGAGAATAAATTTCGCGTTTAAAAATCCTTGTATAAATATCTGAAAATTTTACTTTTGAAAATTCATATTAATATTTTTTATGTAAATTAAGATTTATATTTTATCAGTATTTTTTTTAACATCAATTGGACAATTATTACAAATAAAGCATTGTTGACAAAAAAGCAATGAAAATCTTGTATCTGAATTCATACAATCTATCGTAAAATAAGGCGATCTTATTGAAAAGTAAATCTAAATTTCCCTGAAACTTGGAGTTGAAAATATGATATTTTAAGAAAAATAGAGAGAGAGAGAGACGTCAGATTTTATTTAAGTTTCATTTATTTTTTTTTTTTTTTTAGGACTCATTGAGGAAGTAATATGATATCCTGCCCCAATAGTCGCCAATAATCCCATTGGCGACTATTGCGACTTTTTTACGACGCCAAGGTAAACGTATGTTTTCAGAACGGAAAATTTCCCTAAGTTCCAAAAACACACATTTTAGAAACTTTTAAGTCCCATAATAGCATAAAAATCTAAAAAGTATAGCTCGAAAATAAATATAAATCTCTTATAGTTGATTAGGCTTCTCTCCAAAACAATCGGTAAAAGAGATAAGTAAATAAAAATTATGGATTTACTTCATAAAATGCCAAGTTCACATGTGAAATACGTTCGAGGAAATTTTCTGTTTGATGTATCCGTTGTATAAACTGTGTTAAATTTGAATATAATATAATGGATTTACCCCAGAATAGATAACACCCCAGAACTACTTATATATCACAAGTAGTTCTGGGGTGTTATCTATTTCTCCATTTTCTTCGTTTGTCTCCAAACCGTCCATGTTAGTTTCACATTTCAGTGAAACTAATTCTGTAAAACGTCACTATGATAAAGTAAAATAACGTCACTATGATAAATTTAAACTATGCAAAGTTATTTTGGAAAAAAAAAACTGGCAGTTATCAATGCTACAATATAAGCAGATTTATTGTGGATTTATTATAATTACAATATAATGAAATATATAATTCCTTATAAAACAATTCTGACTACAAATTAGTCTTCCCAAGATAAAGCTTTTTTTCTTCGTCAAAATACTATTTTTCATTTATTTGCAGAAAATACTCTGTATAATCAAACGTAGAAGAATCTGCATCAGTTTTCTTATTATCAAATTTGAAATTGTGAAAAAAAAATTGTTTCAATGCCCGATTACTACTAGGATTTAATACTTTTCCCTCCATTGATTTAAAAAAAAAATGAACATAAATGATAGTTTATTGATTTTTAAAAAATAAAATTTAATTAATTATACATAAAATCTTCGAATTGAAAGTAAAACAAAAATTTCAAATGCTATTGCCACTGAAAAAAACCTTATATATGACATGAAAATAATGTAAAACACAAGAAAAACCAAATCTGGCAACAAAAAACTTCGAAAAGCAACAAAACTCAAATTGACAACAATATAATTAAAACAAAGGATGCTAGATTTGCCGAAAAATTTCTTGGGGGATACATCATACTTACAGCTATAAATTTTTATTATAGAAGTTGTTTCTTAATACTAAATTAGCCTTCATTAAACATTCTGTTGCTTAGAATTGGTCAAAATTGTTAATTTTAGAGATCAAATTAAAAACTGCTCATTCAATAATAGGGGAATCAATTCTTTAATATTCACTATTCAACGAAGCTTTTTAAATACGCAACGAACAATAAGTTGTCTGTATTTCTAGATGATATGCATAATACAGAGCGACAACAGCGTCGGGTCAATAGGTTACAGGACCGCGATAGACGAAGCAACATGCCTAGACACAAAGGCCAATGAGAGTATGAATGGGGTCCTGAGTAAAGACTCCCCATTTATTGTCAGCCAAAGTGCAGCTTCTGAAATAAGCAGTGGTAAAGTCTGCAAATGGCATCCAATCATATCCCAAACGTGTTCGATTGGGGAGAGATCTGGAGAGTACGGTGACTAGAGAAGCAGCTGAACATCTTGAAGAGCATATTGACTGATGCGAACACCTTGAAGGAATGCTGATTGCATTCCACAGTTACTGCCGGATTAGACCTGTCTCCACGTTGACGCCACACTCGTGCACAGTGACTATCAATGAAGAAACAGAAGCGGGGCTCATCTGACAAGATGATCCTGTGCCACTCCGTCATCCACATCGTTCTAATTCGGCACCATTCGAGACTTATGCGTGTATGCTGTGGGGTCAATGGCAATCTTCTTAACGGATGTCATTAGCGCAGGCCAGTATAGTAACCAATCGACGACAAATAATTCTGCTCGATATGGGAATCTTGCACATGCTACAAAAATTTGGTAGACGTGCTTTGGCGTCGATTCACGCGCACTGACGTCACTCTGACTGCACTGACACCTGGCAAACTCGTCTGTTTGCAGGAACTGATTCCATCGACGATGGCCTGGCGATGTTTGCAATTGTAAGCGTTCTTTCGACAAGAACAAACTTTCAACAATTATTTTCCAAGTGTCAATAACGGCGCGAATATTGATCACTCAGTAAGTTCATCACTTTATGTCTTATTTTATCTACGTTCACTAGAGACTTCTGCATTTCACATCATTTGCATAACTTGGTAAGATGCATCTACCTTAAAATTTGCTTCTGGCTTCTCCTTCTCAGTGATAGTATTACATTTTTACTGTCTGGCAGTTGTTGTGAATATGATTCAGTGAACACAACACAGTATATTATGTCTAAAAACGAAATTTAATTTACAATTAAGAATTAAATTATAAAATTAATAAATACAAATAAAAAACCAAAAGATCAATAAATCTTCATTAAGTTTGCTAAAAAAATAAATATTGTATTAATATAATTAGACAATATTGTATAACACATAATTGTGACAAATGAAATTATGGTAAAAGAAAAGGATGAAGATGACATATTATCAATGCTATGAGTTAACAAGAATAGAGTCTAGACAAGAAATCAGGGAGCTAGAACTGCAAAAAAAATTAAGGATCAATGAACTCGAAACTGAACTGAATGAGAAGAACTCTGAATCTCTACTGACCAAAAAAAGCCATGTAACAAATCGTTGATTAATTGGATCGTGAGCCATTTCGATCTAATAGCAACAGAAACAAAAAATTCCAGAAACTTACTTTTCTTTTTTAGAGCTCCTGCTTACTCGCTGCGTAGAAGGAACTGGTTCTCAAGAACCAGTTCCAAAAGGATCGCCAATTTCTAGTGCAGATGTTTCCGGAGTTTCTCCGGTGGAAAGTTCTGAAGTTTCTGGAATGATCAAGACATTAATAAAATCTATAAATAACCTTTTCCTCCTGAGCAGAACATATCAGATTCACTCTTTGAAGTACATATATATATATATATATATATATATATATATATATATATATATATATATATATATATATATATATATATATATATATATATATATATATATATATAATACAGCATTTTATATTGAAGATAGAGGTTTCAATCCATTTATTCTTTTTTAAGCCATGTATATACAGTGTTTACAAATATCGCCGTATTATTCTGAATAATTGATAAATAAATTGTGCTTTCCAGATGATTACGATTGCTTATGGTAATGAGATCATAAAATTTTTGTTGAGATTTTTAAATCAATATTAAAAAGAAGCAAACGAAATTCTAAAATGGTTAAGAATTAACATTAAATATTATACGCAATAATGCACACACTTTTTTATTATTAAATCTAAAATACTAATCTAACCTATATTGACACCAGGGAGTTGTACTACTTCGTTTACATGCTGTATAACGTGCCATATTCATAAAAGGTGGCAGCCGCACCTTATATAGATCGTTGTTGCAATGTTCTCCCAAGCGAAATGACACTTCGGGGGTGACAGATCAAGTCTTGGGCCCCTCTATTCCAAATTACGAAGATTCAATTACCTTCCCTCTGCAGCATTCACCTAACCAGCAGAAATATAAATTCACAGAATGTTTCACGAAACTAGCAAAAGAATGCGCTATATTAAGAAACATTATTGAAAGAGTTTTACTAAATTTTATAACAGTAAAAAGTAATTATAAAAAGACACTGTTTATCGAAATGATTTTAAATGAAAAAATGTAGCAAAATCTTATTAATAAAACCTTTGAATTAGTATAGAATAATCTAAAAGAATATACACAATAATTTTCTTTAGTACAGAAATTTATGTTGAATTAATTGTTTGCGTTCATTTATCTTTTAATTATTTAAATGAATAAAGAAAATTTGAAATTAGAAAGAAAAATAACAAAATTTTTATTCATTTTAATAGTTCAATAATTACAAATTTTCTGAAATAGTAGAAGGAGCCGTTGTAGGATCATGTAATCTATAAATTTGGAATTTTAATTAACAAAATGTTATATTTTTTAATCGAAATCATTTCGTAAGTTTTAAAAATCGTTTAGAATAGTATCATTGAAAGATAGATATTTTTATTATCAGCACACACACATTTTTAATAGTTTTACTTATTTAAACTATTTTAAATGTTTTAAAATAACTCCTCTTAAACGGGGTTTAAATATTAAATCGTGATCTGAATATAGACTGATGTTATGAAATCTAAATTAAAGAGTGATCTAGATCAAATCCAGATTAAAGATATGGAAAGTGCGTCAGAGGTGAATTTTTCTTCAGAAAATCAGGAAAATTAGAACAAATGAAAATGATAAGAATGTACTAAGATTTTGAAAGGTACGTTCAAAAGATTTAGGTAAATAAAGAAATTGATGACGTTAAGAAAGCATAATGTCCTTCCTGACGTTCGGAGAATACATAAAAAAGAAAAGCAGGAAAAATTCAATTCTCTCTTCAACTGGAAATTTCTATGAATTTCTTTTTTCATTTAAAAAAAATTAATAAATCGCGTCTTCTAAATCAAAGACAGGCGACATTAAACATAACACATCAAACCTTACATTTATGAATAATTAGAAATTTTCATAACTGTGCATAGACAAAAAATGTAGGAAATAACGTCACACATTGACGTTTGATTCGAAACAGCTGTCAATCACCACAAATAAAGCCAAGAAAAAATCATAATCTGCCACTTCCTTCATAGTTAATGATAATTGTATTACAAATTGAGGAAAATCGATGAATGAATATATATTTACCTCATTAATTTGTTTATTAATTTTAAGGATAAAAAAGATTTTCAAAAATGGCATTAAATATGTTTCTACGAATTTTTTGGAGCGTGAGAAAATTTTCTGGAATCTTGTAAATTGAATAATCTTTCAAAATATTCAAGAAATTTCGTTTTAATTTTATTTTATTTTGATTTCAATATAGCTATTAATACAGTCTTAAAATTTAATTTCAAAGAGTACTTGAATTAAAATAAAATTTTATTTCTATTCGATAAATATTATAAACGTAAATTTCTTACTCTATTAGTAGGTTTAGAAATTACATTTTCAGCTGTCTATTTCGGCAGAGAGAAGCTGTAAAAACTTAGAGCAAGAGAATGATTTACATGCGATTAAATCCCATTATCGCGCTTAGAAGTTTCAAATGGTTCGCAGTCCATCATAAACAATTTTGTAGCACTTCTCTGGTTTAATAGGAACAAAGAAATAAGTTCCTTAAGTAGCTCAAAATAATTTATTACAATTTAGGGTACAACTTGAGCACAACACAGATACATATACTACAAATAAAACAAAATTACATGTAAACATATAAAGTTAAAGGGATAGGGTAAACATGAGAGTCATATGGATATACGTCTCATTCCTACGGTTGCTGTTGCTGCTCATTCCTTGTTGATGATGTCATGGGTGGTGTTGTAGACAGGGGGCACTATAGACTCCCCCTCTGGCCCCGCCGACGTCCCGGCAAGGAGACAGGATTAAGATTAGAAAGCTTCTGAGGTTGTCGACGTGGTCTTCCTCTACTTTTCAAAGGGTATACTGGCCCTTTATCTCTAGATGATTGTTGATAGGACTTCAACATACTAGTATGATAAGTACCGAGTACTTGATCAGGGGCAGCAGGATTTGCAACATCATATGTATTTGGTGATCTATTCGTTAATATGATATAAGGTCCTTCACGCTTGGGCATGAACTTTTTACTTGTTTTGGTTTTGGACTTGCTCACGGGATGTAAAGTGATCCAAACTTAATCGCCTGGTTGATAATAAACGAGTCTATGCCTCTTGTCAAAGTACTCCTTTCTAGTATCTTGTTTTTGCTCTACACGCTTTCTAATTATGGGTGTAAGGCGTGCAAATTTTCCCAAGTAAGGTGTTATCTCTGCGACGAAGTTATCGTTATCAATGACAGCTCTAATATCATGATTGACATCATTTGTGGTTCGAAGCTCTCTTCCGAACTGAAGGTAAGCTGCCGTATGACCTGTAGAATCACATTTTGCGGTGTTTAAAGCAAAACGTATCATGAATAGTTTGTCCTCCCAAGTATCATGCGAGTCACCAACTAGAATTGCTAATTTGGGTTTTAGGTCTCAATTTTTTTGTTCAGCAGTATTTGCTTGAGGATGGTATAAAGGTATAAGATCTTGCTTAATCCCCAGGACCTTACAAGTTTGTTGCATTACAGCACTGACGAATTGTACACCGCTGTCGCTGATTAGTCTTCTAGGTAAGCCATAGCGTAAGAAGATTTCTTCTATTAATATTTTAGAGCAATTGATAGCTGTGGCATCTTTTAGGACAAAAAGTTCGACCCATCTTGTACTGGTATCTTCAACAAGAAATATCCATTTTTTTCCCCAGTTGGGGTCTCTGGGAGAGGACCAAACAAGTCTATTGCCAACGTCTCAAATCTTTGTGAATAAATAGGCGTTCTGAGTAATCCAACCGGTTTTTGGTTGTTAGATTTGCACCGGTTATATTCAGCACAATCTTTCACGTATTCAGCGATAAACTTTCTCATGCCAGGAAAGAAAAACCTAAAAGCAAATTTATGATACGTATTCTCAGCTCCACAATGTCCTGCAGTGGGAGAATCATGATATTGCTGTAGGACCCGTTCTCGCTCGTGACAAGGGACAACTAATTGTGCTTCTTCTGACTCTGTTTCAGGCGAATATCGATACAGCATTCCCTGATTCATCAGATAACTTCTACTAGTCCAATTTACATAATTTTCATCTTTCCGTCCACTTTCAAAGCAGTCTATGATCTTTCTTACATCCTCGTCCTTCAATTGTTCTTCGCGAATGTCTTTAGATTTCCGGGATGGTAAATCTATGGAAATAGTGATTAAGTTACAAACAAATTTGTCCTCTGTATCAAATTGTCTGGACAGAAGATCTGAATACGCAATTACATTAGATCTTCCTGGAGTGTAAAGAGTTTTCGGGTGATATGACTGCATTTGAAGAGCCCATCAAGCTAAGCGTCCGGATGGCGATTTAATACCCATAAGCCACTTCAAGAGTTGGTGATCTGATGCAATAAGGATTTCTTGATTTTCAACGTAGCCACGGAACTTCTCAAGTGTCCATACCACCGCTAGTGATTCTCTTTCGGTAGTTGAATAATTTCTTTCTGACGAACTGAGCAGTCGACTGGCATACTCAATCACACATTCTTCCGGTCTTTCTCCTGGGATAAGGACTGCTCCTAGAGTGTAATTACTCGCATCAGTTCTTATGAGGAATGGCTTAGATCCATTTGGCTGAGACAAAACAGGTGGTGAGATCAGACATCTTTTTAACTCTTCAAATGCTGTCTGCTCTGTATCACTCCATGTCCATTGTTTATTCTTTTTAGATAAGTCACTAAGGGGCCTAGCAACTTCAGAAACCAGGAACAAGTCTGTAGGAAGGACTGAACTTCTTCAGCACATTTTTGTGTTGGAATTTTTTGAATAGCAGATGCTTGGTCAGCATCCACTTCTACACCCTTTTTAGTTATCCAATGACCTAAATACATTACTCTGTCACAAGAAAAATTGCATTTGCTTCTATTGGCATTCAGTTTAAATATAGAAAGTCTTTCAAACACTTTTCGTAAATCTGATAAATATTCATCAAAGTTTCTGATAAGATAATGATATCGTCAAGGTATGACAATGCAAAAACATCTTTGAGACCAGATCTAAATTTATCAATGAGACGTTGAAAAGTTGCGGATGCGTTGCGCAACCCAAAAGGCATACGTAAAAATTTAAAAGTTCCAAATGGACAGATAAAGGCAGTCTTCTCTTGGCCTGATTCATGAACTTTGACCTGATGATAACCAGACCTTACGTCTATCGTAGACATGTATTTCGTAGACTTGGCTTCAGTCAATAAATCATCCATTCTAGGTAGTGGATAGTTATCCGGAATAGTGATTGAGTTTAACTTGCGGTAATTAACACACAATCTGATGGTACCGTTTGGTTTAGGTACGTACTAATACCATAGGACTTGCATAAGGAGATTCACATTCCTCAATTATTTCTTCGGTTAGTAAGGAATCTAGTTCTTTCTTCAACAACTCTTTCTTTGCAGGTGCCATTCTATATGGATGTTCAGCAACAGGTAGGCTATTTCCAGTCTGGATTCTATGTTCAATAAAAGGAATATGTTCTCCCCCTCGCTTGAAGTTATTTTCAAACTCTTTCAGCAATGAATTTAATTTGTGTCGTTGTTCTCTTGTCGAGTGTTTCCCTTCATCATTCCTTATTTTCACGGAATTAGAGGTTTCTGAAATTTCAGCAGATATATCAGGAGAAGTTAATTTCTGCAACATTATTACTTTTGCAGTACTTACGGTTTCGAATGGTTCACGATAAAATGGGTAATATCTGTGTGTATATTTACTAAAATGCCAAGTGCCATTCTGAATGTTAAGCACAATACCAGCAGCTTGGAGAAAGTCAGTGCCAAGCAATGTTCTATTGCCTTTAGCATTTGGTAACGCAATAAATTTCATGCTAACTTTCTTTCCCTCTACATTAAGATTTCCGTCTGTTGTCAAAGCAGGGATATTTTTTTCTTTTCCATCGGCAAGTACCATTGTAATATTCTTCTTTTGAAATTTGAAACCTTTCTCTTTCAATAAAGTATAAAATCTCTCTCCTGCAATGGAATTTGATGCACCTGCGTCGGCACAAAAAGCTGCTTTTTCACCACAAATAGTTAAAAAATTTGAGCTGGACAATGAATCTGAAGCTTGTGCGGTATACAACTATACACCATTAACAATTGTTTTAGCCTCTTCTTTTAGTTTGTTGCACTTTGGACACTTAGACTGAATAAAACCATGATTACCTCATCCATAGCAATGAACAGAAAATCTTCTTTCCGGCTTGTCTTTAGTAAATTTTGGACTTTCATAGTTGGAATATTTGATTTTTTCATTTTCCCTAGGCTTATAGTTTCTCTCTGAAGCAGATTTAACATAGTCTTTGAAATTTGGCTTCTTAGCAAAGAGGGGAATTTTTCTTCTTTCCCAGTCTTACATTTTCATAACTGTCAAGTTTTTCTGCAAGTTCTAAAGAATCATTCAGCTCTGACCATTGATCAACAAAATGTTCTCCAACCTCTGGAGGTGTTCCTTTCTTTAACTGGTCAGCAATTAAGTCTTGCAATTTTTCAAAAGTGATGATATTCAACTTTTTTACCCATCTTTCGAAATACGATTTAATTTCAAAATATAAGTCTTTCCATGTTACTTCTGCACTTTTTCTATGTTGCGAGAACATCTGCCGAAACCTATCTGATCTAAGTCTATAACGCTTCAAAAGCATCTGAATATTCTTTAACATCTTCATTTTCTCTAGCAATTAGTTGATTTATTTCGGCTGCCAATGAGCCTATCAAATACGGCATCCAATTCATTTCAAGTATATTCACTAATTTTAATTGACGTTCAAATACTGTCAGATAGAGTCCTATTTCATCTTTTTTGAGAGAATTAGAGCCAGATCCCAATTTGTTTTCTCTGTTTCACTTGCTGGAACTGTGGCAGTGGAGGAAAGTACCTTCTGAGCTTCCACTTGAAGTTTTAAGCGTTGCAATTCATACGCTCTCTCTTTTTCAATGCGTAATTGTTCCTCTTCCTTTTCTTTTGCTAGTTTTTCTTCCTTAGCAGCTTCTTTCTGGGCAATTCTTTAGAATTCAGCTTGTTTTTCTTTTACAAGCCATTCCTCTATTATATTAGTTAGCATATTTTTCACTATTCTTCATCATAATCTTTTGATTTGGTTATAATATCTTTCCGTTGAATTACTTTCAGATCATCTGCTACCCCTAGCCCCATTTCTATAGCGAGGTTTCTCAAATCCTCATTTTTCCCTTTCCCAAAAAATGACATTTTTGCATGCGTTTTATTTTTAATAGTTCTGAAGTTATTTTCAACTGATTTTAAAATGCCGATTTTTTTTAATATGTGGTTCTTTATTTTAGTTAAAACGAAATTTAAACACCATCAGTCTTAAGTACAATATTATTTTAAAATATAAACCTTTCAACTTTAAATATAAGTGAAGTGTAACCTATTATTATTTATTCAAACATTAATTGCAAATAAAATGAACTCTTTAATTATTGTAAATATACTTGAAATATTCATATGATATTCATCATCATAAAATAATCAAATCAATTTTATTATATTAATCTTACTAAATTTATAAGAATTCACTTTTATTATATACTTCAAATCAAACAAAGCATTTCAAAATTCTATCATGAAACTTTTATTTTCGTTTCATTTATAACTCTTTACTTTCACTTTACAATTACCAATAATCACTAAATGTACCTTTGTTTATAAATTATATTTTGTTAGTATTTTAATTCCACATCTATAAATCTAAATATATATTAATTAAGATAATTTAATCATATGCATTCAAAGAATATTTTATATATAAATAACAAAAATGTTTTATTGACTTTTTATTTCTTTGACTTTAAAGTTCTTCAGTTTTCTAAAATATCAATTCTTATTCCTTTTACCAAAATATTAATAATTATATTGTTATCTTAATATATAACCTTAAATGTACATAAAAACAATATAGTTTCATTCTTTATTCAGTGAAACCACTTACTAAAAGAATAAAACACAAAGATTCAAACAGAAAATGAATGACGAAAAAAATAAAGTAAAAAAAAGCATTAATATATACTGAACTCTCTCTCGTAGCATTCGTAGATATTGAAAGGCTAGACAGAGAGGCGTTTATGAATGCAATAATAATTATATATACACGAAACGGTCGCTTGCGGCGCCTTGTTTCGTGTTTTAAATCAAAACAAAAGTATCATCAAATGAAAATGCACAGTCATCAGACAATTAAATTCTGTTAGATACTCAATTTTAAAACACTCTCTCACTGTAAAGAAGATATTTTCAAATATTCAGAATTAAGAAATATAATATTCAGAAGTAACATATACTTTACTTATTGTTCATAATGTTCTTTACAAATAATTCACGCACATATACTATAATACTTCAAAAATAATAATAAAACAAATGTTTCTTTTAATTCAATACTCTAATACAAAATATTATGTATTTAATAAGCTTTGAAACATATCTACCAAATCAAACAAATAACTATACTGACAAGTAATTATACTGTTCTGAATTCAAGAACATAAAATAATAACATTTTTATAAAAACACAATAACTTATGAAGAAACTTTTTATACAGTTTTATATTCATAAGTGCTTAAACATTAACACTCATTAATTACTTCCTTAATTGTAATTCTTCACAAGTAATTAGGAGATATTAGAAATATAATACAGTAACAAAAACTTCTCTGGAATGCTCAAATCGAAAACGGGATACTCCATTTGAACCCCAATCTCGGATGAGATTGTATTTATCATGAACCCATAAACCACAACACATCAGGAGGTAACCTGTAAAATTTTTGAGTTCCCCTCCAACAACAAAATTTAATTCTGGGTAGAATTTTTTTAAACTCGAACTCGGGTCTCACGTTGGTCGCCAATATTTTATATTGTAACACTTATCTGGTTTAATAGGAACAAAGAAATAAGTTCCTAAAGTAGCTCAAAATAATTTATTACAATTTAAGGTACAACTTGAACACAACACAGATACATATACTACAAATAAAACAAAATTACATCTAAACATATAAAGTTAAAGGGATAGGGTAAACATGAGAGTCATATGGATATACGTTTTCATTCCTACGGTTGCTGGAGTTGCTTCCTTGTTGATAATGTCATGGGTGGTGTTGTAGACAGGGGGCGCTACAGTTTGTAATTAGCCCTCGTGAGCAAAACATGGACGTTGAACGACAAAGAAACTACTAAACCTCACCACCTACGTTTTAATTTTAAGACATAGCCAAGTGAGAAAATCGATAACAGCATCTTCTTAACCAAACTTCCTCGCTACTGATATAGGAATTTACAGTTCTAGAAAAAGTAAAGTACGTAATCCCTCAAGGCTCAACAGTCTTTCTACTAGAGTAAGTATCAAAACCACCATCCGTACTAAAATGGCACTTTCTGTAACTTCACTCCTTATACAGTGGGTGATCGATTAACAAACAAATCGGACTACGAATATTTTCACGAAAAATGTTTGTGTTCCTACAACGAACATATATACAGATAACTAACTAACAACTTTTGGGAGGATGATGTGCTGAGTTGCCAAATCCAACGGACCAAAAATCGTTTTTCATCTCTCTTGAAGTATGCTGCTTGCATATCAAGCTTCAAAGTTCTGTAGCTAACTATGGTCTAAAATTTTTGTGAAGTTTCCAGCAGAATGCCATTTACCTCTACGTAACGTTGGTTTCCATAATCAAAGACCGAGTAAAAACTATCCAGGTTGAGTAGACTTAGCATAACTGTCTGGAGCAATCAAGCCATATTGGGGACACATACCTAGCTCAGTATAGTTCTGTAACGGAAAAAAAAATTTCAATAGAATTTTTATAACCAAAGTAGACTGTTAGTTTCAGTTTTGATGTCATTCAAAACCGAAATTGATTTCATTTTAAGCCCTCCCTTAGTTCCTTCTTTTCGTTCATTCGTTGAAGAAATCAATGGTCTCAGAATGGCAGCCAAGCCAAGCCGATAACAATAATGTTGGCGATCTTTACAACAACATAATAATTTATTCCGGAAAGTCTTAGAAATGAGAGAATATTGATTAGATTATTATGTTATATTAAAATAAACATCACCAACCGATATTATTTCCATCAAACAATTTTATAAATAGCATTTTCCTTTACTATTACATAGACATTCTAAAATTTACACTCTGGTAGAAAGGGCATAGCATACTCTTCACTACTGATCCCTTTTACAAGGGTTACTAGAACTTCGTTGGTGTGATGGCGCAAAACTCTTGGATTCACCTCAGAGTATCTTCCTAGCGACAGAGGGCATTCAGCCCAATGAAACTATATATATACATGCATATTACTTTAAAAACTAGCAACAAAATTTCAAAAGAACAAACATGGTTGAAAAATTTGAATAAACATAGAAGCAATCATATATAAAATAAAAAAATGCAAGTGACAGAATTAATTAAAATAAAACAATTAATATAATTAATGTAAATGGAAAAAGTTTCTTTGGAAAATGCACACATTTCCCTGATCTGGCTACAATTTTGTGCATTTTATCAACTGATGAATTTTTATCATCAGGTATTGGTTTGCTGGCGTTAGACACTGTATTCAGTGGATATAGTTTCAGTAAGAAGATATGCCGATTTTACATGGTCAAAAGAAATCAATTCTTTCCATTAATGTCAATGGTAATAGTCTTGTCAGTTCGTCGTCGTAAGACTTCATGTGAGACCAGAGTAGGGTTCGCACAATGGAGGACGCACACGATCAATTCTCAAGAAAACGTGTGCATGATTTCAGCAATGGATAAACATAAAATTGATCAGTAAAGTGGGCGGATGTTGCAATAGGATTCAGTTGTTACATCACGTTTCGAAGATTAGTGATAAAATCACTGTCACAGGATGGAATAACTGTCATGTTCACCATGTCACTAGGAAGATGCAAAGTAGTACCATACAGAAGCTCTGCACAAGAAATTTGCAAGTCTTGTTTAACTGCTGTTTGGATGCTCAAAAGAATGACGGGGATTATCTCCGTCCAATTATCATTTTCATAGGCTTTAATTACTGATTTTAGATGGCGATGAAATCTCTCTACAATACCGTTTGAAATCGGATGGTAGGGAGTTGTTTTAATCCTTTCTGAACCTAACATGTGAGTAAATTCAGCATACATATTGAACTCAGTTAGAGTCCTTGGTCAGACGTAATTACGGATGGACATCCAAAGCGCGAAATCCAGTTGTTGAATATTTTCCGGAAAACTGTCTTTGCTGAAATATCTAAAATGGCCATCTGCTGATGGCCATCTGCTTCTGGCCATCTGCTGAAACGGCAAATTATTGTCCAAAGGTGATAGCAACCACCAGAGGGTGGTATCGGACTTACGATATCTGCATGTATGTGTGTGAAAGGAGCATCTGGAAGAGAAAAAGTATCTAAAGGCGTTTTCGTGCATCTCTATACATTCGATCGTTGGTATGGTTCACAGCATTGAACTCATGATTTTATTTGTTGTTTCATCTTAGGTCAAACATACCTAGAACAAATTAATTTTGTTGTTGCTGCTACTCTAGAATGAAAAAAATTGTGCAAATGATCGAAAATCAATTTGCCAAAAGAGAATGGTGCAAAAGGACGTGGTGTTCCAGTTGAAATGTTACACATCAATTCACAATGGAGAAAATGACAAGGTTTTAATTCCAGTTTAAGAGAAGTGGTATTAGATTGCAAAAAGCTTTATCTCTGGATCAGTTTTCTATACTTTTGCAAATTCTTAAAAACTTAAATTTCGATATTTTGTAGTAGATTCAATTCTAAATTTCGATTTCAATCTAAATTTTACTGAGTGCATCAGCAATCACCTCAATTTTTAGCTGACATTAAGCACCTTGCACATGCTCAATGTCAGTTGAAAATTGAGAAATAAAATCTAAATGGCGTAATTGCCGGGGAGAACGTTTATTAAGATTTTGCTTAAAGGCGTGAATCTATGGTTGTTGGTCTGTATATATTATACAATTTCTACCTTCTAATTAAGTGTTTGAATTTTTTATAGCAGAATAAACTGCAAACAATTTTCTTTCATAAGTGGACCATTTTTGTTAACTTTTATTAAATTTCATTGAGAAGAAAACTATTGGTTCCCATGTCTTTTCCGATAACTGACTTATAGTGTCTCCGACAGCAAAATCTAAGTCATCGACCGATAAGCTCATCTGAGCTCCAGGAATAGGATGTCTTAAAAGAGTAACTTTGGCAATCACATTTTTGGGGGCAATAAAGGCTTGTTCTGCATTTTCATTCTATGTAAGTTGTTCTGATAACTTACGAGCATTAGAATGAGATTTCCTAACAATCTTCGCAACTGCGTTAAGGTTTCTGGCTTAGGAAAATCTAATATGCATTTAACTTTATCTTGCAGAGGTTGAATTCCTTCTTCAGAAAGATTAAAACCTTGAAAATCTTTTGATGAAACACCAAAAGTACATTTAGAAACGTCAATATATAACCCATATTCAGCCAATTTTTAAAATAATGCCTTTAAATGTTGATAGTGCTCTAAGAGATTTTTATAAGCAATTAATATGTCATCGACAAAACCATAAACACCCGATAAATCGCGTGTAACCCCATCTATAAGACTTTGAAAAGTGTCAGATGCGTTGCAAAGGCTAAATTGCATCCTTGTACTTTCGAATAAACCAAATGCGGTACACACAGTGGTTTTGTGTATATCGTCAGGGTTTATTGGGATTCGATGATATAAGTTTTTACTAAGTCTATAAGACTAAATATTATTGATCTATGTAATTCTGCTGTAAAATCCTCTGTACACAGTATCGGGTATTTGTCTTTAGTTGTTTGAGCATTTAAAGCTCTATAATCACCCACTGGTCTCCAATCTATAATTCCTTTTTTAGGGAACGTATTTAGAGGTGAAGCATAGTTACTTCTCGAGGATCTTATAAGGCCTAACTGCATCATATTTTGAAATTCAGTTTTTGCAATTCTAAGATGATCAGGAGCAAGCTTACGAGGCTTTGCAACTACAGGAGGGCTTTTCGTAACTATGTAATGTAAAGTATTATGTTTAACTGGTTGATTTGGACTGGATAGTAATTTCGTTTTTGCACCTCTAAGACATTTATGCCTGAGATCTGAAACCAATTCAAAATAATGAAGAAAATCTGCTCTTAAAATGGGTGTACTAACATTGGCTACCAGAAATGTTCAAGTAAAATTTCTTCTCGAATAAAAATTTAAAGAGAGCGTCTTTTGTCCATAGACATTAATTGCTGAAAAATTTACAGCTAAAAGCGTTTGTTGTAAGGAATTTCGCGTTTGGTAGTTGTTAGCAGGGATTAAGGACACGTCAGAGCCAGTATCGACTAGAAATGAAATATTTGATGTCCGGTCGCAAATGAACAGGCGACGTGATTCGCAAGGCAAAGAACATGTCGCCTCTATTCTTTGCTGCATTCGTTTTCCTGCCATTCATAAGGTTTAACACATTTATTATTGCTACATTTCTTTCCGAAACGTCGGTGATACCAGCAAATTAAAAATTTTCGTTTGTGGGAATTACTTCTTTCACTACTGTTATGACGATATGGTGAGCAACTATTAGAAAAAGAAAGTTGATCAATTCGTTTATCTAATTTTCCAATTTCACGAAATTTCACTAAATTTAATTTTATATAATTTAATTTAAATATTTTACGTTTCAAAATATTCATCTGTGTTGGAAACTGAAAACGTTTCAACAAGAGATGGCGTAACATCGATGATGCGATCGGAAATTTCAGCAGCTTTTTCTACTGTTAGATCAGAAACTGTAGTTAAAATAGTTTGAACATTGAGTGGGAATCACTGTAAAAATAGTTCTAACATTAGTTTATCGGGAACATAATGTGATTCTACACAACGCTTCATATTTCGTAAAAGTTTCGTCAGTTTGCGCGATCCTAGTTCTTCCTCTAATAATAGTTTTCGAATTTCCTGTTGCGATGATTCTCCCGAGTGGCTTATTAATTCCTGTTTAATCTGCTTGTAGGGATCAATTGCATCCGGTTTCATAAGTACATCACGAACTAATGATGCAGTTTCGGGTGGAAGAGATGGAAAACAATATAATTTTACTTTATAACACAATATAGTTAGTTATCAGTTCTATAATGTGTTTTGGTGTGGCAAAAGCAAACGTGCTTTCACGCATAACAAACCATAATGCGGAATCAGATCTGTTATGTACAGGAATTTGAACAGTATTAACTGATGCAAGGTTGCAAGGTTTAAGAACAAAATTGTGCTATATTTAACTGCTAGTGATAACAATGAAGATATTTTAAATTACATAACAACAATTATACATATTTTAAGAATTTGTAATAATTAATGAACCTTTAAGCAATGATAAAACATAAATAGAAAAATGAAAGCAATTAGTAACGTCTTTCAAAGCGACGTTTTACCGCTGCACTGAAAGAGTGCCAGTAGTTTCTGTTCATCTTTATCCACAGGCGAAAATTTACAGATTATTTTAAAGCAGTTTGCATGTTGATATCCGTATATTATACTCACCAACTGAGGACGTACGGATCACCAATGAGGAGGTTATTATGTTATGTTAAAATAAACGTCACCAACACGATATTATCTACATCAAACAATTTTATTAATTGCCTTTTCCTTTACTATTACACAGACATTCTAAAATTTCCACTCGTGTACAAAGGGCATAGCATACTCTTCACTACGGATCCTTCTTACAAGGATTACTAGAATTTTGTTGGCGTGATGGCGCAAAACTCTGGGATTCACTACAATAGGAATCGACATTGGAGTTGTTCTTTAACGCCCTATAAGCAAAAAACGAAAAGGACCGATTAATATGCAAGACTTTACGTGTGTATTAATGAATAAACTTATTAGGAAATTATAAATCCTTTTTAAAATTTAATTTTCCGGGTCTCCAGAATGAATTAATTTATTTCACGAAAAACCTATGATAAAATCATTATCGATAAACGAACAATTCGGATTGTGAACATAGTCTTGTAATGGATTATGTTCGTTTACCTATCACACACTGTATTGATATTCCATCCCTGAATATAAAGTCACATAGTTTAGAATGTCTTTTTGCGCCAGAAAACACAATTAACCAAAGAAATAATTTGAAAATAGTCTTTTTACGTATTTAGAAAAAATAAATTTATCTTACCGTTTTGTTCTCATAATTTTGTATGTATATATATTTGTGGTTACCGAATGGCTACACAAATTTAAGCTAGTTGATATTGAACTTTTACAAAGATTAAGCTGGATAAGAATTAAATCTATGAATTGAGGAACAAAGGAACAAAATACTGAATATTTAATTATCGATTTGACTCTTCTTATTTTGATTGATTATCTAATACTAAGAATTTAGTTTTATGACTTCAAACTTTGGGAGAATCAAAGTTTTCGGAGAAAATATTAAAATGTAAGAAAGGAGTAAGAAAGTAGAAATAAAATAAGGAAATGAGACACGCGCGAAAAAGCTTTAGGGACATTAAAAATAATCGCTTAAAATTGACAGAAATGAAAACCAGAGAATATGTGACAAAATGAAAGAAAAAATACCACTGAAATAACTAAATATTGTGAATTTAATATTATTGCGAACAACGAACAAGTTTCTATCAATTATTGTTTGGAATGTGATATTAATAACATGACAAATAAAAATTTGGGAAAAGTAAAATATAAATTTTTTAAAGAAAATGTTAAAATCTTTTGAAATTAAAATGAGTGAAACAAATATTTAACAACACAACTATTTATCGAAGAGAGTTAGACGTTGCATTTCAGCTTATCTAAATTCTATCTATCACACTGAACTTTTGATTTATTTTCAACCTATAGTCACATGTTATAAAAAATGAGATAACCGTTCTCAAAAGATGTATAAAAATGCAAAATTTATGTTCCATTCTTCTACAAGTTGATCAAAGTCAAAATTAGTCTAAGAAGCAGTCAAAAAAATTAATAAATAGAATCACCGTCTCCAAGTAGGAGTATCCTACCATTAAACTACTTAAGAGGAAAAATACTAATACTACAATGAAGAAAAATACCAATATAAGGAACTCGTCAAAGTAATAGTATACAAAATTATCAGTCATTCCATGGGGTTTCTCTGAAATCATTTTTTTATTTCCAATGGCAGATTATAGACAGTTACAGCAAAATAAATAAAAAGGATAGAACAATAACACAGAAAGATACTGCAACAGAGTTTAATAATCTAACATGTCTATAGCTTCCCAATAGCACTCTGTTAGAGACGTCTTACGAAGTGCAGGGCAACGAGGAAGATGCGCTGCGTCCATGAACTCACCAATGTTGCAAAGAGAGCAAACCGGAGAAGGAACGATACCAAATCTATACAGATGTTTCCGCAGACACTCGTGCCCGGTGGCAAGGCGGAATTCAGCCACCGCTCTATGTTTTGGGCTATTGTGCAGATTTAGGATGGCATTCTTTCAAGATTTAAGAGAAATGCGGTTAGTAAGCTCTTCATGAGTTCTGTACTTAAGAGTTTTTTTGACAATTTGTTTAATAGAACAGAAAAGCATAGCGCGTGTGGGAGTCTGCGTAGTTAAAGCGCCCTTCTTTGCAAGGTAATCTGCATTTCCATTACCTGTGACTCCGCAATGGGCAGGGATCCACTGAAGGACAATGGTCTTCTCAAGGGATGCCAGGTTCTCAAGATGTAGGCGGCAGTTCAAAATGTCCTGTGTTAAGGGATTATTAGAGAATACAATGGCCAGCAGAGCAGCTCTTGAATCACAAAAGACAACAGCTTTTGTAAATTGATCTATGTGGCAATGTAGCTGAGATAGAGTCAAGCGAATTGCCACGATCTCTCCGTCAAAGGCAGAGCCCCGTCTCACCGAGGCATAAAAGGAAAAGACTTCGGAGAAAACTCCGGCACTAGCATTTGGCTTGTTTGATTGGAGGGTTCCATCGGTAAAGATCCGGAGCCACTCTGGCTCAGGATAGTACCTACTCAACACCTCATAAGCCAGGACTCTCAAAATAGTAGGATCCATATTACTTTTATTGACACTTTGACACAGATCAAGAAAGCAAAATTGTTTCAAATTTATTGGATTTTGAGGTGGTACAAGATATTCAGGTTCATAATTTAAGTAAAGAGAATTTTTTAGGTGTAAAACTCCCTGAAGAAAGCCTTTCTGAGTCTTTAAATTTCTATTTAGGTCTCGGCTGGCCTCGTTCCAAAGTGATAAGCAGACAGGAACTCTAATAATCTTTTCCCAGAGAATTATAGCCTTCTCCAGAACTATAGTTTGTAATGGTCTAACACCAGTCGACATGCTATGCCACCAGTCGACAAATGCATCTATCGGGTAGTCTTTACCGCCCTAGTAATGATGCGAAAAGCTTGATTTTGTACTTTTTCCAAAGTATCAAGTTCTTTTTCTCCCGCCACGATGAGTGGTTCACAACAATAGGTCAAGGGGGGGGGGCGAATAAACGCTTGGTAGGTCTGGAGTATTCGAATCCACGAACTGCTGAACGGAAGGACAGATGGCTAACCATTCATCTGACAGTTCGGCACCTCAGCATTTGACAATGAGTCAAAATCACCAGGAAGTTGACTTAATAAAATATTAGATAAGGAGAAATAATATCAAGTACTCAATTAAAACATTAGAAAAAGGAGGTTAGAATGCAATTAAATAAATGTTTCATACTGTTTATAAGAGAAGCGGATAATTTAAAGAAAAGAAAATATATATTTGTGTTCGTAAAGTAAAATCGAGTTCAATGCTTGACCCAATTATAGACCTTCGTCCTTAAGAGATCTACGTATATTGCGTAATTGCTGGTGCAGTAGTAAGGTTGGAAAAATAGTGCCCACACAAGCTTTTACCAAATTACTAGACGGGGTCAAAACTATTAATAAATTGGCCGCGTTTAGGGAGAAGGTTTGTAGATATGGACAGTAGAAACGAATAACAATAACTTTAAGGACTATGATATCCGAACATGGAATGGCATTTCTCTTGAATACGAAAGGTAACAAATGGGATACCTTGAGCCGACAAAGGCCATTGAATTTCAAGGGTGGATACATGTCAAAAGTCTTATTCTGCCAGCTCCTGTGAGACTTCGTCACCTGACCAAGGCTCAAAATCACGAGGGAGTTGTGGTAGACAAGTATTCCAAACCCGTTAACCTTAGGATATAGTACTGGATTCACCTGTTTCGCTTTGTATGTAAGTCAAATACTCCACTATTAGATTGGAAAAGAGGTTCCATAGTTAAGGCGTTGACTATGTGTTTCTAAATTGTAAGTGGTGGGCTGTTTTCATAGACTTCGTTCAGAAAAATGATACAGTATAGAATCCATTATCTGGCTTACCAAAAACCGGCGTTTTTCAAATTGTAATTTTTTAAAAAAAATTTTTATTTTTTTTTTTTTAAGTTTAAAAAATATTTTTGATTTAAAACTTCGTTCTTTCTTTCTATTTATCAGCCCGTCCTATTGTATAAGGGGAATATAACTATATATATATATATATAACCTCTCTCCAAGAATATTTAGAATTCTCCAACTCCAGAAAGGGAAGGATAAATTTTCAAAGAAAGTTACGATCAAAGATGCCCTTTGGAGTATCGCTAATTCCTAAAATTCCTTGAACAAGAATAATATGATTAATGCTTGGCATAATATCTGGCCACTATAAATTTTTCTTGAAGGAGAAGAAAACAACGAATTTTGTGATTTTCGAGTGTCACAAGAAAAAGAGATAATCCAAGAATTGTTAGAATATGTCAAAAAGTATTTCAAGCGAGGCAATAATCCATGAAAAAAAATAAAGAAGAATCCTTAAATGCTGACATAAATGCTCCGACTGTACTTCAGTTAACTGATGACGAGATCGTCAGTGAAGTGCTCAATAGGAAAGACATCGATTCTTCAGGTTCTGAGGATACCGATGTAGAGGAAACAAAAAATACGAAAAACATTTCCATTGACCGTTCTCTAGAACTAAGGAAAGAACTTATCCGCGGAATGGAACAAAAATAATTTTTTAAGGAACATTAAGGAACATGATATTATGTCTGAATATAAAAACAAGAAACATTATTGTCAGAAAAACCAGAGAATTAAAAAAAAAAAAAAAAAAAAAAAAATTAGCGATATGTTTGCCTTAATGAGCAAAAAATAATCTTACTTTGCAAATTTTAGGTTATTTTATTATATATATATATATATATATATATATATATATATATATATATATATATATATATATATATATATATATATATATAAATATATATATATATATTAATATATATGTGTGTGTGTATTATTCATTAAAAATATTAACGATATAGTTATTATTTTTCCTCCCACAAATTATTTCATGGATGGAGAAGAGGTGTCGCGTTTTCTGCAAATGGTTATTGAAATTTTCGGCAGCTATCCAAAAACCGGAAAATTTTAGTAACCGGAATATGCTCGGTCCCAAAATTGCCGGATAATGGATCCTATACTGTAGCCGAGAAATTATAGCAATCTATAACATTTCCATGGCAATAATGATACAATAATTAACGTACATTATTTTAAAATAAAAAAACCAATATATTATGCTATATATATCATATTTTTAATAAAAAAAATTAACCTGTGAATCTTCATTAAAAACTTTGCATTTACTTCTCATAAATTGCCGGCTAATTTGTCTAGTGGTCAGCGTGCTTGACTACGGATAGGGAGGTCCTGGGTTCAAATACCGGTTCAGGCATGCATGTACTTTCTCTCTCTATATCCTGTCTTTGTCCTTTCCTTGAATGAAATATGAATGATGCCTACCCTATAAACGGGTCACTATGGCATGTGTAAGGGTGCGATGGTGGCCCAACCCCTATTGTGCACCCGGGGCAACGCCTCGACGGCTATGAGGTCGCTGTGTCTGGCCGATTCCTTGGTATCAGGGAACAAAAGATTAATAAACTCTGTTTCAGTTGTAACTGTCTACACTGGAAAAAAACTGAAAAAAAAAACTTCTCAAAAATTTTAAAAAAAAATCTGTTGTTCATTTTCAGTTGCAGTTCATCTTTTAATGTAAGAGAGAGTCCTTGAGAACTACATATTTCCGTAGAATTACGCGCAAAGATATCTGAAAAAATGAAACTGAAATCCCCCCAATTATATAAAAACTTTCCTGAATAATTTCAGAATTCCTAGATTTCAGTTAATTACAATCTAATTGGTCAGATTTCGAATCTCATTGTGAAAAAAGACCTGCATTCTATAATCACTTCCTTGATATAGTTTACGATATAATTTAGCAATAATATCTTGCTGTTAAATTATATCGTGAATTATCAACATTTCAATTTTTTGTTCAGCAGTTCTTGCGTTCAATTGCTTTTTTGTGCTTGAACTTTTGTCATGGAGTAGTGGATAGTGTAACAACCCAGGGCATTTTAAGGTCAACCACGTACTTTCCCATGCTTTCCGGGAGAAATGTTCATACGTAATGGGGCATATTTTCGTGTCGCAAGGGTAAAAGACTCAGAAATCTCCCAAGGACACACCTCGATATTTAAGGCAGAAACTCAACATTCCTCTTCCATTGTTCAGTACTGGCTGGAATCGAAATTAGGACCATATGTTTCAAAGAACGCTGACCTACCCTTAGTAGTGTTGAGAACCCATGCATGAATATGTGTAATTATTCAAAATCTACTTCGACCATAGCCGTAATCGAATTATCTCTCATAAGGAAAAAGTAACTGATGTGCACGAACAAGTCAACCAATTACTAAATCAGAAAATATAAAATAGCTGATGAAGTTTATGGGCACAACCTTTATTAGTATAAATTTAGTTCAGCGAACCTAGTAATTTTGTTGCGAACCTACTAATTTTTTTTAATCTATTAATTCTCTTCAAAATAAAATAATCTAGGAATTCTGAAGTTATTCAGGAAAGATTTATTTTAACATTATTAAACTAACAAATCTTTAGAAAAGCTTCTATTTAACTAAAGTATACTTTTTTCCTTACAACGCATTAACAATTCCAATACAAAATATTTCCTTTATAGTAAAATAATTTTAACATTTCCCAATTTTAAAATTATTTAAAGTATAAATAAATCACTGAAAAACAGAACTATATATTTTGAATAAAATTATTTTTTTATTTTACAGATATTGAAGTAGCATTAAATTTCAATCAGTTTTGATTTCGAAAATAATTGCAAAAATTCAAATTATATTGAGTTATATCTTGGGAACAAGTTGAATATTTATTTTCATAATTTCTAAGAAGTATGAAATATCGCTTTCAACTTATAAAAAAAGGTGACAAAAAATTTGATATATCAAAAATGATTACGTGTCCGCATGATTACTCATGTAAGATCGTCCGATCATCTTCTCAAATGAATGATAAGAAAGGTAAATACTAAAAAGAAAATTATTCTCACTGGATCTATATTTAGAATTTTTTTTCTAATACTGAAAGGGTTGTTCTTATCTTCCATGTGAATACATCGCCAGAGCTTTTTCTAAATATAAAACACTCAAAAGAATAGCGTGATTATCACTTTTATCTCACGTGTTGTGGCCAAGTTATATCGCCACTGCTCGTTTCTCAATCAAGTTATTTTTCACTTAATATTCTCTCAAAATACATCGATATTGAGTTATCACCTTATAAAAAATATCATTTCGCCAATTATTTCAACAACAGGAGGAAAGGGTTAATATAAGAAACACATGCGCAGGTAAATCTAAAACAGCCACTTCAGGGCAACTTTTGAAAGAAACAAAGGATGGCGAGAAGTTGACTAGAAGCCAATATTTCAGTCAACGTCGGTGATTCCGACACGAAACTGTTTGAGGAAACATCGCCCTGTATTATGACGTCATCTATTAAGTAGATTTTGATGGCTTTATATATATAAAGAGGCGACGAGTTTTCTCTCATTTCTCTGACTTTAACTTCTAATTAAATATTTCACATTTCTTCCGCTTCAGGGTGCTTAATTTCCCTTCCGGTTGCAGAATTGCTTTTCAATAGCTATTTTTTTTTTTTAAATTTCTTGATGAAACTCGCCATTTCTCTTAACTTTGAAGGATAAATAACCACTTTTTGATCGGGAAGATGCCGGACTTTGCAATGAATGACTACAAGGAAGTGCCAGAGAAAGTGCCGGTGATACAACCGTATTCCAAAGTTCGTTTCCAAAACTTGGAAATCAGGAGTCTTGAAGACTACCACAAATTGTATAAATTATCGATCGAAAAACCGGAAGTCTTCTGGGGGTCTGTGGCCAATGAATTCTTCTGGAAGAAGAAATCGACTAACAGCTATAGTTTCAATTTCGATCCCTCCAAGGGGCCAGTGTTTGTCAAATGGATGGAAAATGGGGAAACAAATGTGTGTTACAATGCTTTGGACTTGAATGTGAAGAAAGGACTCGGAAACAAGATCGCTTACTATTGGTGAGTACCTTTCTTTAAGACTATAAATTAAATATGAGTTTTGTGTCTGTAAAATACTTAAAAGTTTTCTCTCGTACTATAATTCTACATGGTTTATTTCTAAATAAACTGGTGATTGTTCATCGTATAAAAATCATCTAAAAAACTAACAATATTAAAGTCTGCTTATTTCTTAACTTAGTTTGTCTTGGTCAATATTTTCAGCGTCTATAACGGAAGTTTATTCATAATTTGAATGTTAAAAATATTGCTATTTTGCCATGGCAATACTTGTTATTATGAAACCCAATTGGAAAAGCCACGTGGTGTCAAGATTCCTAGTTGACACCGTGATTTTACATTTTAACAATCGAAGACTTTTTAACGTTCATGGAGTGTTATTAGTTTTCGAGGGTATTTTTCTGAGACCTCGAACCTTATTCACGTGTTGGAAGTAATCGGTATCTTGTGTCATGCATGCAGAAAGGATTTCTGCATACACATTTTTGTTCAAACATGAATAAAATTGGACCTAACGAAATAAAGAAAGATTAAATTTTCGAAATTGTAAGAAATATATCTATAAGAGTCCTGATAATTTTCTTGCTAAATCTCCAGTTTTCAATTAATATTTAGTTTTAAAGCTTTTTCCCACGAAACTTATAAATTTTTATGAAAAATTATTGAGTTGCTTTTAAGAATTTCGTACATTACTTTCAATATATAATACATTCAGTAAAGAACATAAGTGAACTTGCCATTGTGATATCTTTTAATATAAAACATAACAATTTACTTATAAAATTTGCCCTTTTTTTTTACAAAATATATTTATAGAAATACTATAGAATAACATTTTGCCTTACTCAAGAATTTATTATGGTGTAGCATGTTCATTGTTGGACCTTGCGCCATAAAACCCAACCAATCAAGAATTTTATTATAAATTGATACTTACAAATAATATACAACATTATGGGAAGAATATTTAACTTTTCATTAGTTTTGTGTGTGTGTGTGTGAAAGCTTTTTCAATATTTTTTAAATATAGAATCTGTAATACGAAAAGAAAGTATAACTTCCAGAAATTCTAATTTCTCACTTTTCATTATACTTAAAGTTTTTTCGTTTGTAGTTCTAAATAATATTTTTAAATTTTATGTTATACAATACCGTTTGTTACTGTACGATTTTTTTTCCGCAGCTTGTAAATTGCTTGACAAAAAAACAAATTCTTTGTCATCCTGAAAATTATATTTTTTCCCTTTGGACAAAAAAAAAAACCTGGCATCTAAATTGTTAGCACTCAGGCCTTCAGTTGAACAGTTTGTGGGTTCGAGTCCCGTTTTGGACATGGATTTCTTTTGTAATCCAATATAAACTGTAGGTCCTGATGTAATTAGCTCATATAAGTAAAAACAATGACAGTTGAGGAGCAAAAACGCTAAAACATTCAAAATTCGTTAATAATATAAATCTAGAATGTTTTCAACCAAGTAGAAAATCAAATTTCACAGTTTAATAGTAATCTTCTGAAGAGTAAAATGGGTCAGAATCTCAATATTGTACATTATTTTAGTTACATACTTTTCATTTTCTACTTTACGGATTTACACTAAAACTTTCTGAATTAAATACTCTTACTTGTCTTAAGGAATTCTAAAATCATTCAAATATAAAAAAATACGGTACTTTATAACTAAGTGCATGTATAAACATATTTCTAATTTATATTTTGGGGGATGTATTTTTTTTTCATAAGTTTATTTTTACTAATTGTTCCATGATTTTGACACTCTTGTGAATTAAAATGCAGCAGATTAGAACTGTCAAATATGATCATGTTTGTAGAGCCATTCAACCAATTGTTATACAGTCCTTTCATATAACAATCTGGAATAGCTGACGGATTCAAGTTCAGACCTCCAATTCACTTCATGAGATCGATTCCGTGCTTGGATGTTGTGTGCAACCGCCTATTTTCCTGTAGGCATCCCAAAATTGAGCCTTACCAGTTAAGTGACCGTCGACGAAGAAACTAAACCAATCATTCGCCTGGAAAAATAGAATTCCTGTTGTAGAGGGAAAACGTAAACGCTTGCATAAGCTCCAAACTTACTTTACAGAATCAGTTTTCGAAACATTTTTACAGTGTTGAAGTATACTAAAAGACAAATGTAAATATTGATGGTCGTTAGCTTTGCGCAAGAAGCTACTAATGTTTCTCTTAAATTAAAAACTCTAAGATTAGGAAATAAAATTTATTTTAGGATTATAAGCATTTATATTAGGTTCAATTATTTGAATAATGATTCGTTATTTGAAAAATGACTCGTTGATCATTTCAGATCAACCGTGAGAAACGAAGCAACTGTTTCACTTACTTTCGTTACTACGTAGTATCGTCTATACTTGAATAGCTCCTTTTTGTACAAGATAAAGAAAATTGAACTAATTGTTTTTTTTGTTTTTATTAAGTCCTTGAGGAGTATCCGACTTATATGTGGCTCAAAATTTTATATATTATATTCAGCTTTTTGTAATTTCTTATTATGGTATTTTCAGATTTATATTTCAAAAAATGAATATAGAATTGAATCTTAAATTGTTTTGCCGAGATGAATGTTTAGTACTCTGAACTTCAAATTCATGGGTTCAGCTTCGGAAATGCTTGCAAATAGTGCAGAATATATTTTAAATTGCAAATATTCCTCGAGTTTATCTTCGAGAGCATAGAAGAAAATAAAAAAGAGTAATTTGATGTGAAATTTCTAAAAAAATTTTAACTCGCCGATTCCTTGCAATTAACCCTGTAGAGTTTCAAGACTTGCTTTGTCTAGGTCAAATTAGCCATAGTGTGTAATAAGTGACCATAGAGAGGAAAACCACTCAACAATCATATGTATATTAATTTTCGATTATGTCAAGAAGCTGAACCCCAATACCAAATGTATGTTCATTTTGAATCATTGTCAAGGTGGAAAATAAACGTCATAATTTAATCTTTTTTCATGCTACATTAGAAGTCACATGAGACTAGGTTCGTTTTATTTTCATATACTTTCAACACTACGTGATGTTATGGTATCGAGATAAATCAAACGGCATCAAATTACAAAAATTCTCTCTAACCCAAATAACCATCTGTGTTCTAAAAAAGTAACTTAACATCTTCTCAAATGGTTAGGGCGTTAACCTAATGACACCTTGTAGTGATTGAGCGTTTCTAGTACCATGTGTTCCTTCTTTTTGTGACGCAAGAGTTCTTTGACAGAGAGGTGTAAATAACTGAATAGGAAATCATTAAATTTGACAATCATTCACGATATAAATTTTTTTCCTGCATGTAAGATTAGGAAGTAATGTAGTATTGAATTCTAGAATAGCCTAATTAACATGAGGCTGATTAATATGAATCCGATTAAGTCTATCATCTCAGTTAATGTACCAATTAAATCCATAGCCAATCGTCTAATGATTTTGAACTATGGTGCTAATTTGAAACTGGAAATTGGTCGATATTAAATCTTGCGAAAATACAAATTCCTTCTTTCTGAATCAAATTTTTCTTTTTGTAACAAATATGTACGACTTCTCATACAAGAAATACATTTTTCCAGAGGTGTCTTGTACTGAAATTCGTAATGTTGTTTGGGATGTCACTGTTCTCGCCTAAAAGTAAAACAATAACTTTCTTTTCAACAGTCCAAGTTCTGTCAAAATTCCGTGCTTGTGCCATGTATAATACAATAATTTTCTCAAAACTGCGTGACGTTTAAATTTTTAACTGTGCAGTAATGACGATTTGGCGTTTTTAATGCATCTGACATTAAATATCTACTGTGGCTTTGCGGAATAGAATATAAATGAGTGCAAATAAATGAAAAAAATCCATAATATCATGGTTCAGGAATGCTGATAAATGGTACGATTGCATTCAATAGATTTGATAAATTTTTATTCTAACTTAAATTCTAACTAAATCTTTTTATTTCGAAAAATGAAAAAAGAATATGGAAGCTTCATGTGATATAAAATTTGTTTTAATTATTAACCTAAGTGAACATTTTCAGTGCTTTGCTATTGCGATGTTTCAAATAACAGAATAAATATTATGGACGCAGAATTCTTTGCTCCAGTAAATATTAGTGTGTTTATGAACTTAAATTTCAACACATCTTATCTGTATTTCTGTTTCAGAGCCTTACAAAAATTTAAGATTACTTGGCTTTTGTATTTTTTATAATAAAGTAGATTTTACGAGTTTATAGAAATTATTCTCAACGTAAATCTCTGAAAATTGAAATTTCTAAATGAGTCCAAATAATACTGTCAAAATTTTTGAAAGACATTTCGCATAATATTCAATTTCAAAAAAAAAAAAAAAAAGCGGATTGTTCAAAAAATTTTCATAATTTTTTACTCATTTTCTTTCGTTAGTAATATGTTACGCAATTACATAAAAACAATCTCATATGAATTTTAGGGAAAAGGGAAAAAAATTCTCGAGCCGTCTGCACAGGTATATTATATAACACTTAGGGTTATGCAACTTTTCGATAAGTGGCAAATTACAAAAAGCTCATAAATATGATCAGTGAATATTATGTACACGTGATTGCTTTGCAGCAACATTTTAGTCGTTGTGATGTCATTAACGACGACTTTCGAAGTCAAGACGGCGAATTTAGTTCAATCAATACTCTTTGAACTTTTCCTGCTTCCTACTTGGAAAATTCAGATCAATGCAGCGAATTACGGTGGCAATCAACAATCCATTGATTGTTTGACTGAATTGTTATTAATCAATCAATTGCTAAATTATCTTTCAAAGCATCATTTTTGGAAAATGATTAAGGGTTATTTCCTCAGGGGAAATGGCAGAATTTCTTAATACATTTTTACGAAATTGTGTTCTTATTTTTATAAACTCAAATTTTAATGGTTGTTTGGGAATCTCATTATCAGTTTCAAGATGTTTATTAACTCTTGAAAATTACTTTAAAATCAAATTTGAGGGAATCAGGGAAACTAAACTATAAATATGAAATTATTTTTAATTTACAAATGAAGAATCCTTTATGCAAAATTTCATAATCAGTGATTTATTTTTAAATTCATATTTACACATACTAGTTCCAACAGGAGACGGCTTTTCATACTCGTGCTAATTTGAAGAGATTTTATTTCTCCATAAATTTCTTAATATTTTATAATGAAATTGATATAAGCCTCACTTTGTTTGATAAAATACCGACTTAAATGAAATAAAAATTTTAAATCTATTCAATTATTTGGTAGTATTTTTATCTCAAACTTTCGAGATTGCTAAAATTTCTTGGAAAACATATCCGAAAAATAATTATAATATCTGGCAATTCGTGAAGAGAATCTTGCTTGAAAAAAGACTATATTTATAGTAACACTTTTATATGAAATCTCAGCTTTAACTTCTAACTACAATGGAAAAAGGGGAAACAAAAATATAAAGGTAAACCAAATGTACAGTTAGTCACAAAAGTCTGCGTACAGACTAAACTTTAAATTAAAAAAACACTTAAAAGCATTGAAAAATGTATTTTAATCATTGCATTTCTTTCTTCTATTAGCTACAATTGTAAGCTTAAATAAAAAGTAAACAACATACTTTTTTAAACATACATAATACTTTAAAAAAAACATTTTTACAAAACTATATTTAAAAACTCAGAAATTTCCTCCAATAAAGTCTGCGTACACTTTCAAAACAAGCAAAATGTAAGTTTTTTAAAATTATTTCAATATTTTGTAGCATATCCTTTATCCTTCAAAACAGCTTGCAGATGTCTGGGCATTGACTGAACTCATTTTTCAGTGTCATCCGATGTAGATTTCGCCCATTCTTCCTGCAATTTACTAATCTTCTCATTTCGCGACATAATATTGTGTTTTTGAATTCTTTTTTTCAATTTTTTCCGCAAATGTTCGATTGGATTGAGGTCTGATGATTGTAGAGGAATACTTAACTGTCTTGGAGTGTGATAGAGGAGATATGCTACTAAAATTGTGAAGGAATGTTTTGGGTCGTTGTCTTGTTGGAAAATAAAGGTATTAGAAAAGTTTATGAATTTCGAGCACTGTCTCGTAGATTTTTCTTTAGAATATCCAGATAAGCATATTTATCCATGACTTTATCAATAAGGTGAAGATTTTCACCTCCTTTCGATGACATACACCCCTTTACAATTACACCGCTAGCTCCATGTTTGACGGTTGGATTTAAATTTCTCAGATTCAGTTCTGTTCCTGGTTTTCTCCATACAATAGGGTGGCCATTAGCTTTAAATATTGTAAATTTACTTTCATCTTACCAAACTACATTGTTCCAAAAGTCCTTCGAAGAGTTTAAATATGTTTTGGCAAAACCAATTCTTTTCTATTTGTCTAGGAAATGTATGGCTTAGACCTAGGTTTGCTTAAATGATAATCGGCCTTTCGCAGCATTTTTCGTTCAGTTCAGTAGAAATGTCCTTGTGGCTAGTTAAAAAATGTCTTTTGCAATGTTTGAAGCAGAAAGTTTAGGATTTTGTTTAATTCGTAAAAAAATTTTCTTTCTTCTCTCTGCGTTAGCTTTTTTGGTCTCCCACATCTTGGTTTTACAGCAAGACTACCAGTGTCAAGGTAATTTTGAATAACTCTTTGTATACTAGAAAATGGTTTTCCAATATCACGAAGAGTTTTACCTTCATATCTCAATTTTATAATGAGTTTTCTAGTAACTAAAGGAATTTCTTTATTGGTTGTCATTTTCGTCAAAGAAAATAGAAATAACTTCCAATCAACGTGAAATTTGCTTTGGAAGTCAATGACCTTGAAAGTGTAACCTTCCTTGCATTCTCAAGTTTGAAATTTAAAAGTTAGATGAGAAATCACCCGCCTCTTTACGTTGTACGCAGACTTTATCGGCTTTAATTTCTGGCCAATTATCTCTTAAAAAAAAAAATAAGTGTGCATAAAGTATTAGATATAAAAATATTACAGTTAAATAATTTCAAATTTCCTTATTGAAACTAAATATTTAAAAAATAAAACTTTAAGAAACTACCCTTTTCGCACCTTAAATTTGGATTTGATATTACTTTTTTTTGATGTACGCAGACTTTATTGACTAACTGTATATTAAATATCCAACAGAAAACATTAAAACTGATGTTTTTATAAATTTCTGTTTCGATATATTAACACAGATAAATGTCTATATATTTATAGCAAATAACTAATAAAGTTTAAGATCAATCATATCAAACGCTAAGGTACAATAAATACTTTTCAGTTTTTTTTCTCTCTCTCCACATAATAGAGCTGCAACTAATTTAGATGAAAATCACTTAAATATAAAATGATTACCAAACAAGCTCTTAAAATGAAATTTCTTCGTAAACTTGAAATATATTTAGCCCTTTAAATGCAATATTTGGCATACCGAACCTGCAGACGTATAATTAGCGCTTTGGCATTAAGTTGAAGAATTTGCAGATTTCATTTTCCCTTCGGGAATGGATTATCTTGTAGAAGTTTGGTATCTCTATTTTAAATCGAAAATCTTGGTTTAATTAACTTTCGTGCGCAGAAAATGAAAGTTGAGCGACAAATAACCTACAAACCAATATTTAGCTTATTATATGGTTTAATATGTATTTTACTATTTTAAGAATGGCTGTATATTAACGCGTATTAAAAAAAGTAAATTATTGTTCGTGATTTTACAAGTTATGCAATTGTAAGTTTTCCCATTATTGTATCTTCACGAACGTGGTCTCTAACAAAATGCAGGGTGACTGTTCAAAGGATGTTTGTATACTTTCAAATTTCCTTCTTTGTAACACGTGACTACAATTCATGGGTTTGAATATCACCTCGGGCATGGATGTCCACAGTGGTTTGCAATCCACTTCATTAAAAACTGCAAGCAACTATGTAACTGACCTTCGTGTAAAAAAATGATCATTGACCGAAGAACAATCAATCCTTACGAATTATGTGAAAATATAACCAAGTATTTATGAAAAATTCTGACGGAAAGTAATCCATTGTGATTGAGAAAAAGCTCCTAATAACACTTAATTTGTTATTTACAAAGCAGAGAGGAAGGCATGCTAATATTTCGCTCTTTCTGGAAGCTAGATAATTAATACTTTTGATATAAAAGCATAAGAGATCGTGTATGGACCATTAAGATTCTTAAATTATTTAATGTTTTTCAAGATTTTTTTTTTTTTTTTTTTTTTTTTTTTGCATTTTAAAATTGCTGCCACATAAAATATTGAATAGGAACTGATAGAATTCACCAATTTAACTAGAGAAACTGATATTAATATACAAATATTTTAAGAGCTCTGAAAAGTATCTCCCAATTAAAATAATTTGCATGGCCCAAACTATTAAAAATAAAAACAAAAAAAGGCATAATTTTTTTTAAGTTACTTTTTGTATGAAACAATCAAATTATAAAGATATTTTAAGTTTTAAGAAATATTTTCTTTTAAAGTGAAATAGATAAAAAGCATTTAAAAATGGTAATTTTGATTAAAGTACAAAATCTATCTTAAATACAGTGGTTAACATGAGTTATATTTTTCAAAGCACATTAATTATGAATTAAAAAATTTTTTGAAATCTTATATCAGTTAATTTATTAAAAACGGGATCAAATGAAAACTTATTAGCAAACTTTAAAACGGGACAGACATGTGTGTGTATTTAGAATTCAGTTTGAGAATATTACTAACGGTGCTTGATTTGTATTTTAACAAAAATTAATTTTTCCAGAACAAATTTTTAAGCGTTAATATTGAGTTTTTTTTTTTAATTATGATGGAAAGATTCTATTTATTCCATTTTTTTTTTCTAAAAATTCTGAAAGAAATCCCACATTTTTAAAAAAATAAAATAGATTCTAGCAATTGCGAATGATGTGAATTGTTTAAAATCATTCGGTGAATTTTTAATAGTTTGTATATTAAGTTATTTGATTCTGATTTAGTAAATTTAGATGTGTGTGATGTCTTGGAATTGTTTTATTTAATTTTCCTCTTTATTTCCCAGGGAAGGAAACGAAACGTACGAAAGAGCGTCAATTACGTACAGGCAGCTTCTTACGTTGGTGTGCAAATTTGCTAATGTGTTAAAAACTAAAGGTAAGTGATTTCAGATTTTCATGTACCATTTGAGGTATTTCAAATGTTCATGGAACAACTGAAGAATAATTGTGCGCTATGGTCATGAATACGTGACAAGAAAATGCAATAATAACACAGTGCAAAATTTACTGAAATATATCAAGTTACTGAAGTATATTAAGGTCAGTAGGCATGGTTAAAATACGATTTCACAGGAATGCTCACCATTTCTAGCATTTGTTCCGACACGTGTTCGCCATTAACATGGAGTGACATTCAAAGATTTTGATTGTTAAAGGCTATGGGGGTTTGTCAACAAAAGCTATCTGTCAGATGTGGTAATGATTTACCAATAACCTGACATTATATGCTTTTAGCAAGAATAATAATTGTATCATCCTATGAATTATTAGGCGTAATAATGCTCTTCATTAGACTGTAACTTCATGGAGCAGTTAAGTAATTAAATTCTAATTAATTTGTACAGAAGTTTTACATGCTTATTTTTATAATGTGGATGGCAACATAATTTTTCCCTTTAAGTGTATGACAGTACTTGCATTTAAATGACATTTTCTAATCAAACTAAAAACAATTGTACTTCTCTATGAATCGCATAAATATTTTGCTGAACAGTCAATATACATTGGACCGAGCTCATGTGGTCAACTCTCATCTTAGGCATGGGAATGTAATACATGGAACATGGCAAGAATTCGGAATATTATTTAAACCAAAATGCCCTTCATGTGAAATAGAATACCAATATGTGTCAAACAAAGTGAAAACCTATGGGATAAAATTCAAAACCGATGATCCTTCGTTTTCAAGCATTGTGGATTTTTCACTCATTGATTACACTAAGGTCTTAAAAATAGAATAAGAAAAAGTAATACGCTTTTTATTAAAAGAAAAAAAACCTGAATTATAATGGTGGTTGGAGTTACCAAGATTGTGTGTGAGCAATGTAAGCAACTCGGCTCTGTTACCAGAAATGCTGTTATAAAAGAATAGAAAATAATGCACGGTTTACCAAAAGAAAGAATGGATTATAATGATGGAAACTTTTGCTCCAGTTTCCAACTAGACTTAGTCGAGCCTTAAAAAAATCAGAATATTTACATTCTTCGATGTAAAGCAGATATTCCGGGCGTTATCTAAAATGAAGGGAGAAAGCTTTTGAACTCTTGAAATTAAATTTATTACAAGAGTTTAAAAATGTCGTTTAACCACTATATTGGTAAAACAGAATCACAAAAACTTGAATTTTGAGTATAGTAGCTTTAGCAAAATTATTATGAGATGCTAGTTTAAGATCTATTAATTTTAATATCTATATTTAGCATTCCCCTCAAAATGTAACGAATTCTATTTTGTACTTGACCTAATTCAAATTAATTTTCATTAAGGTATTAAAAAAGGAGACAGAGTAACCATTTATATGCCGATGGTAATTGAAGCCGTTGTAGCTGTCCTTGCTTGCAGTCGTATCGGAGCAACACACAATGTAGTAGTAAGTACAGTTGCAGTTATATAAATGTATCGAATCCTTAGTAAAAAACTTTTAAAAATGATTCAAAATCTCTCTTTATAATTTTTTTTATAGTTTGGAGGATTTTCGTCAGAATCCTTAGCAGAAAGAATGTTAGATTCGAAAAGCTCAATTTTAGTTACTGCAGGTAAATTTTCCTCTGTGTACAATCTTAAATTAGTGATTTATTCAAGTAAAAATACATAATTCTACATTATAATAATTAATGAATCTAATTGACTATTGAAAAGTATGTAATGGCTGATGATACAATACCACAAGCCATTAAAAATGATATTAACAATCTGATTCAATCAATCATACTACAATAAATAATCATTGAACTATTTGTACAGATACTTTAATGCATCAATCTAGAAGTTTTTAAAAAATTAGTATCAATTTTTTAATAAAATAAAAGTTTATTCAGAGAATATTAGTATTTGTGTGAAAAAATTCATTTTCACTGAATTACTCAATGAACAAAATTTATTTCCATGAAAATAGAAATTTTGACAAATGATGATATCAAAACTTTTTTAGAAAATATCTTTTAGAAAAAATTATTATTCAAAAACTGCTTATTAAGTCATTGGAGTATCATAGATTGTGTTGAATATCAATTTATTAAATTCAGACAGCCTTGTATACCTAAGTGGGTAGTTATGATTTTAAATACTTTAATATTCAATTTTCTTTGCTCTGAGACGAATGATAAATTTTACTTTTAAATAACTTCGAAGTCATTTTGAGACGAATAACATAAACATATTTTTACCATTTTAAAATGTATAATATGCAAGATCAATGTGTTAAATTTACATGGAGAAATAAATCATTTATTTTTTTTCAGATGGATTGTGGCGAGGTTCTAAATTTATCAATTTGAAAATTTTAGCTGATGGGGCTGTTCACATGTGTTCATCTAAGTATGTTTAATCTTATAACTCAGTTTTCTTTATCGGTTATTTTTTCGTTATATATATTTTTTTATTTTAACTTAATTCTTAATCATCAATTACTTGTATTTTGCAAGCTTAACAAAATGTAAAAACAAATGCTTGAATTATAATGTTTTAATCAGCAATTTTTAATGTGAACAAAGTAATGAATACTTTAAAGTATTCGTTTCATCCCATTTTTTACTTTATCCTTTTTTAAAAGAACGATTTTCACTTATAATAGTGTAGTTATAATTGTACATGTGACATTTCAAGATAACAATTTGTGCAAGAATATAAACAAAAACATTATTAAAAGGGTTCATTACACTTTTAATAATGTTGCTCTATTTTTTATAATATTTAGACTATATTTTAACTATAAAAATTTATCTCCACAATAGATGCCAAGAATACTAAAAATTGTTTTTAAACTTCCATAGATTCAAAGTTCACCTGTACTCCATTCGGAATTCCTATTCTAGAATTTATTTTCTAGAATAGAAAATAGGTGAATAGAAAGACAGATTTACAGGGTGAGCTGTATTTCTATACATTTGTACTGTGAAGCAAAGCATTTCCCGGAGTTCTATAAATGACATGCCAGAAACCTATATTTTATAACTCTGATCTCCGAATCAACTGGTTTAAAGTTCGATTCTTACCTCTTGTGTGAATGTTTATAATGATTCGAAATTCACTTTAAATTACAATTCCCGATCTAATTCTTGTCCCTTTTGGCCCAGCTGGCATCTGAATAATTAGCGCTCTTGCATCGGTTCAACAGTTCGTGGGTTTGAATCCCACCTTAGGCATGGTTGTTTCTAGTCGTTCGGAATCCACTTTAAAAACCATAGGTCCCGGTCTAATTAGCCCTCGTGTGCAAATATTGACCGTTGAGCCACCAACAAACCAAATGCTGTCCTTTTTATACAAAAAGTTACCATAGAGTAACAAACAAATCCAATTCAATTTTTTTACTAAGCAAAGATGATTAGTATAGAAAGGATTCAAATTAGATAACGTAAAAATATTAAATTTTATGGCCAGCTAACGGAAACATTTTCGGCCTCTAAGCAAAAAAAAATTAAAGAATCTTCACTCTTGCTCCCTGTAAAGTTAGCCAAATCGGTTGGCACACTTGCCTTCCATTCAACAGTTCGTGGGTTTAGATATTTGTAGTGATTCTGAATCCACACACTTTAAATTGTAGAATCCTTGTCTCATTAGCCCTTGTGAGCAAAAAAATAATCATTGTGCTATAAGCAAATTTCTAAAATATTTTTAAGACTTTGATGTACAGAACAACGAGCCTTAATTCTATGAAATGCTGTCAGAATAGCGTAAATAATTCTCCTGTATGCAAGGAATTAAAAAAATATTCATAGAAAAATTATCTTAACATTTTTTATCTATAAACATTTTAAATCTTTAAAATTTTAAATCTTTTAAGAATTTATGTATTTTATTCAGATTAAAAAAATTTTTTTTAGTTGTGCAGGATATAAAATTATTCAGAATACATTTATCAAATTAAATATTCTGAATTATTCAAAAATTTTTTTAGATTATATTAATGTGATGAAAATGTCATCAATTTAAACCCGTGCGGCTAACTTATTGAATCTTCTGCCTTGGAAAAAGAAATCGTAGTTCCCATTAATGTATTCGTAGAATTTGTGATCTTCTGTAACATTCCGTCAAAAGTTTAGTTTTTTTTTTTTTTTTTTTTTTTTCTGTAACATTCCGTTGGCCAACTAAACTGCTTTAAAACAACCTTGCGCCGTTAGGTTGTTCACTACACGGTGTCAAAAAGTTACTTCTTTATCGGTTCACCGTGACATTATAGGTTAACATTTTCCAAAGTGAAGGGTTTAATCTCAACTATTGTATAGGAAATGGATAGTACGCTTTTAGATTAGTATTCGTTGAGGTGGGTACTTGGGAGTTTCCCGAATTTTACTATTCTAATACGTAAAGGCAGCGCTCTTCCTGAAAAACCCAACCGAAGACAATTAGCCGGTGAATATTAGTCCTCTACAGCAGCCTTAGGAGTTGTTAAACTGTACAGTTATTTCGTACACAAGCCCACATACAGTATATTTGACTTTAGCCCTTCCAAAATTATTTTAAATATTATTTCCTTGCTTACATTTATTTTTAAAAAAGTGAATCCTCGTAAGGTTCAGTATTTAGTTATATTCGTGAGTATTCCTACTACTGAGACTTCTTATTTTGTGGTTCATGGGTTCGAGACACACTTTGGGCTTTATGTTAGTTGTGGTTTGGAATTCACTTCTAAACTAGGTCTTGGTCTATTTAGCCCTCGTGTGCAAAAAATGACGGTTGAGGGACAAATAAAAAAAAAATCAGATTGAGTTACTCTATCTGGTTTTAATTTAAATATTAATGAATTCAAGTCTTGAACGAATTGAAGAACTTAACAACTTGATTTTTAAAAGCAATCTTTGCTTCTCATGTTTTACCGTTTTTTTTTTTTTTTTTTTTTATTCTCTTGAATTTGATAAAATTTCTCTTGAATTCATATATATTAATCAGTGCAGTCTTAGTAAACTGTTACTTCCATAATAGACAATGTGAAAAGTAGACAAGGATAAAAACGAGGATTTCTTTCGCTTTAGTTGCTAAATTACAAATATCATATCTATTGATCTTTTGTTATATAAATCATAGATATTCTTGTTTATTCATTGATGCATTCATGTACCTTAGGGCAATATATTAAAAAATTCTTTTTACAGGAACTTGAAAGTGAAATGCATTGTGGTTCGTCATTTGGGAGACACTGTCAACAACAATATCAATGGCTACAGACCGGATAAAATGAAAATTGCTAATGACCTTAAAGTAAACATTGACTTATCTTGAATATCATCTTACTTTTCTCAAAGAAATATGTGCCAATTGATACCTGGTACTTAATAAAATTTAAAAAAAACCGCTATTTTTAAGTGTATGCATAAGAAAATGTCTAAATTTGCGTGAATATTACTTTTCTTATTGCTTAAAATTTGAGGAAGATTTAGTGATAGGTCTATTCAAAGAATAAATTCTTGTATTAAAAAAGCTTGATTTTGATATGTTACAATTATATATTAAACTTGGGAAACTATTTCAGATTCCTTGGAATCCGGAAACAGATTCTTGGTGGCATGAGGAAATGGAAAATGCCTCTGCCATTTGTGAGCCAGAGTGGGTAAACTCTGAACACCCATTATTTATTTTATACACCAGGTACTCACAACAAAATGGTTCTCCTAAGTTATGAAAAAAAAATATGAAATCAGTTCTGTATGTTCGTTAACCACTTGTGGAAATTATATAAACTATTTAGTGAAGTTCACTACTATTTTTAGTGGTTCAACTGGTAAGCCAAAAGGGGTCTTGCACTCTACTGCTGGTTACATGATGTATGCAGCAACAACATTCCAATTCGTGTTCGCGCACAAACCCTCCGATGTCTACTTCTGCACTGCAGACATAGGGTGGATTACGGGACATACTTACGGATTGTATGGACCTCTTCTCCAAGGAGCAACATGTGTTTTGGTATGTATTGCGCCTTACTTAAGGTTTTGTCCGTCTTCATATTAAAACTGTAGAGCTTACAAAAGGGTTGGGCTTAAATAAGAATTTTTAAACCATAAAGTGGTGGTTTCTTTCGTTACAGTTGAGATCCTGACTACGCCACTTTATCACAATTCTCATTGGTTTAAAATATTGGTAAAAATTTAGCGCACGGTCACCCTTGGCGCAATCTTGAAAAAGTCGCCAAGGGTGACAGTAGACGAATTTCCGATCGGAAAAAACGGCAGGAGGGAAATGGCTGAAGTAGTGACAAATATTTCATACATTGTTCGTATCTAACAATATGCTTAACTAATTTTACAAAATTAACAAAAAAACGCAGATGTATAGATTTCAAACATTAATGGAAAATAATAAAGTTTGTGTTAAATTATCCATAAAATTTTTTGATAAAATTTTATATTAATGAATTTAAATCGGTAAATATTCATGAGAAATTAATGACAAATAGGGTTTCCAAATACTAGTTTGCCAGGTTTCCAGTAAAAATGTTCGCCAAATTTGGGGCCAAAAAAAAAAACGCGCTTAAGGTGACCGTACAGTAAATCTGATCCAAAATGTTCATGACATTAGATAACGCTTCATCTACGTCACGTCGTATTGAAACGATGTCGTAAATCCGACTTGTGGACGAATTTGCTGCCTGCCTTCAAATCACATTCTTCGAGAGGTAGAAAATAAGGAAATTTTCACCATCGATATATCCGAGAATATTATCGAAGTTTATTTTGCTAATAAAACGATTTCTTATATAAGAACCAAAGCATCGGTTTGAGAAGCCGTTTTCCATTGATTCAAGTCATTAACACATGGACAATAATTAAGGAGAAAAAGCAAAATAAACTGACCATAAAGTGAATGTTTTGTCATTTTTAAATCTGCAAGGAAGATTTAAATTTTAAAAAATTTCATTAAGAGAATTTTAAATTAATGATTGCAATTTTTGTAAGCAATCTCTTTTGAATGGTAAAAATATATTTGAGGGTGCCCCGTGGCGAGATTGGTAATTTTTGTTTGGCGCCAATCCTGTTCGCGCGGAACGCTGTGCAAACAGTAATGGCGACCAAAACACAATGAAACTTCAAAAATAATGCAGTAATCATATAAAAAAGGAAAAAATCTACTCTCTTTATTTCGCTGGAATATCCTCACTTTGAAGTATATTATTTATATTAAATTCATTTATTATTTATTATTATTATAAATTAAATAATTATAATATTAAATTAAAAAAATAAAAATATTACATTAAACCTTACCAACCGACATCCACCATAAAAGTAACTGACCTCAATTACATATACCGTTAAACATTCAAAAGTAACGGTTAAATCTAAACCAATCAGAATCGTAAATGTATTTCAGAATAACGATTAGGATTACCATAAATAGAACAACATCGCCCATCTTGGTGATAAACTTGGTGAGAATTCAAGGGGCACCTCAAATATAGTTTAACCCTTTTGAATATTAAAACTATTGCCTTGTGCTTATGCCAACATTAACAATCTTCTTTTTTTATCTTTAAGCATTTTGATAAATTTTGGATTTTTAAATCTTACAATCTTAGGATATAATATTTTTTACTGCTTTCCAAAATATTTTGCTATTACATTAAAAGTAACCAAGAATGCATTGATTTACGTTTTAATTACAGTTTCAAGGCCTTCCCACACATCCTGATCCCAGCAGATACTGGGCTATAATCGAGCACTATGGTGTCAGCAAATTTTACACAGCGCCAACGGCAATAAGGACGCTCATGAAATATGGTGATTCTTATGTTAAAAAGTAAAGACATCCTCTCTCTCCGTTATTAAAGCTCTCTTAATTTAACACCGTAAATAAAGCTTACTGATTTTATCAATTTTTCAGTTACAATCTTGAGTCTTTAGAAGTACTTGGTTCTGTGGGTGAACCTATTAATCCAGAAGCTTGGCAATGGTACCATAAAGTCGTGGGAGAAGGAAAATGCGCCATAGTCGACACATATTGGCAGTCTGAAACGGTAAGAATTTAACTATTCAATTAATATTTTTACTATACGCGAGTGAATGTTTTAAGCTGCTTTAACCATAGGCAAAAGAATTCTTAATACACTGAAGAAAGTACTTAATGCATTACAACTTATTGAAAACAACTAAATTTAACATATTTTCCATGACTGAGAATTCCCGACTGACAAATAGTCACATTTTTACAATTGTACACAAGCTACTGAAAAGTATGCTGAAAATCATTTTTTTGGGAGCACCATTCTCTGAAGCATTTTTAAATAATAAATTTTTAAAATTTTATTCATAAAACCAAAAATTATTATTGAATCGAATGTTCTGAATGTATGATACGATTTTAAAATTCATTTTGATATTTTCTGCCTTCATCATGCATACATATTCAAAGATTAGATTTAACTAGAGTAAAATATATATATGTGTCTTTCTTATTCATTGGTACAGTAGCATGTTGCTGTCCAAGACCTTTTCTCCACATTCCCCCCCCCCCTAGCTCCACCCCGTTCAATGCCCCTCCTTTGATTCTCTTTCTTTTTTTAGGCTGAGCTAATAGCCAAATGTTTACCGCTCTTGCCTTCCGTTCAACAATTCGTGAGTTCAAATCCCATCTTGGGCATGATTGTAGTGGTTCTGAATCCACTTTAAACCATAAGTCTCGGTCTAATTAGTCCTCGTGTGCAAAAAAGTGGCCATTGAGCAACATACAAACCAAACGAGCCTATCTGTTTTAAGTCCCTTTCCATTCCATCGAGTAATCTGGTTGAGAGTCTTCTCTTCGCTGTTTTTTCCCTCTTAGAAAATTATTTTTGTGAGAAAGATGTATTTATATCAAGATATGTGGCCCAACAATCTAACGTGAGATACCTTCACAGCCTTTAAAACGTCAGAATAAATCTGATTTAATTTTCGTTAATATAACCATATTTGAATAAAATCCTGCTAGAAAATATTCAAATACTTAAAGTAAATGCATAAGACTGAATATTTTTTAATTTTCTAGCAGAATTTTATCTTGCATTACTATAATGGCCATTTGTATAGGAAGTATCCAGTAGATTTGTCAATTATTTTGACAGGTTTCATGTTACAATGACCGACTAAATCGAGCAAGTGAAAACCAGGCTCAGTTTGTCAAATCCTGATATTACGATTGTTACATGGGAGGATATTACAACCACGTTCTATTTTATTTTCCCTAGTCACCATTTATGAACATAATAGATTTTCGGTTATAAAACATTCTCCACTAATGTCAGCAAATCCAATTAGGCCACCTGTAATGACACTGAATATAAAATCAAGCCAAAAACCTTTTGTAATATATATAGCCAAACAAAATATTCTTAATTCCATTAAATAGACTATTCTGTATATGTAATAACAAAGAAAATCTAGCTGTAATCTTTATTAAATAATGTAAGTGGTGTTCTAATGAAATTAGAGTTAGGGTTCACACTAGTATAATACAATTCTTAAATTTTGCAATAGCCTTATAAATTGGTATTTATAAGAAGTGGATGTATAGGGAACTGATTATATCAAATGAAAGTAGTGTATGCTCAAACTTTAATTAAATCAATTTATAGATTTTATAAGAAGTAATATTAAAATTCATTAATAATTAACATGAATAATGTAGTTACAAATAGTAATAACATTCAATGAATGATGAAGAATTTCAATGAATTTAAGATAAATTTGTAGTAACGTCCAAAGAGAGGTTGCAAACATTTAACAATCCTTATTTTGCATTCAAAGAGTAATATTTGGCGTTATTTTTTTAAAATAACCTAGTGATTTCGGGAAAATATTAGAACTAATTTTCAGCCTTAAAAGTTTAAACTTTCATTGTACAAAAAGATTAACAATACTGATTATTACCCATGCATTCCGTAAGAGTTAAATCACGAAAAATAAAAAGAACCATTAATCTCTGCTTGTTATAACTAACCACTTTTTGATAAATCAATATTTGATTTAGAATAACGACTTCAGCATTTGATTCAGTTCCAATATAAAGCTCACTTTGATGTTCAAGTCAAACTGTAATTTAAGCTCTTCATACGACTGATAGTACTGACAAATGAATATATTTTTGCATTACTTACATAATATCAATTTAAAATATGAAACAGTTTATCTGAAAATTTTTATCTCTTTTCCTGAAAGTTATTCTAGAAACTTGTTTAGTAAAATATTAATGATTTAATTATTATTTTCTTTAAAAAAAGTTAATCTTTAAATCTCTTATCGCTGAATAAAATGAAAATGATTAGAATTTCATGAAATGCGGCAAATACTGTAGTAGTCAAAGTGAAAAAGTGGTGTGCTAGTGATAATATTATGCAATAAATGTGCAGGAAAAACTGATTAAATCACAAAGGAACCCTTTTGATTAGTGACCTATATTTACACAAATTGTATGGCAATACAGTGAGTGAAAATACCGATGTCCATTAAGCTTATAGATTACACCGAGTGGTGATAGAATAAACAAATAGATACAAACCAAACAAGATTTTGGGGATTTAAGCTTTAGAGTAAAAACTGATATTCATTATCAAATGTGCTGAACGATTCCTTCTTGTATTGCCATGATTACAGCGCACAAACTACTGTCAAGTGCTAAATGCATTCAATAAATTAGAAATCCAGTATTTGTAGTCCAAAGTAACATCAGATATCTTTAGTCAGTGTGCTGCTTTTGCTTTAAATTATTTTGAGATTTATTTTAAAGGAACAGTACTTTAATCGTATATATCGTGACATTAATATACTAGTACACACATATATATCGTTGGTCTATCAGTACTATCATTTTTATAATGGCGAACTATTGTCACTCGCGATGGTTTTCTAAATCCTCAAATCTTTGGTGAGAAACTTTTCAGCAACTTCAGAAACTCATCGCGTACACAGAAAATGTTACAGTTGAAAGTGAAATTCGCGATTTGTTGAACATTGTACCAGGATGTCATTTTGTTAACCCATTTTGTAGATTGCAAATTGAGTACGTACCATGTTCTAAGCAATTGACAATAAATCGGCGGGTAATTATCCTGATCAGTATTACTATGTTAAAATCTGAATGCACTGCAAAATTTCACCGGAACTAGAATTTTGAATTTGGAGAAGGGATTTCTTTTTCACTAATAGGGCAATATTAGTTTCTTTTCTTTCAAACACCGCCCCCTCATCCTTGACGAATGCCTCATTGTAAATGAATCACAATTTAATACTTTAAAAGTCAAATCATTGGCTACCTTAAACTGTTTGGTCTTGCCGGAGCTCCCTCTGCAGGAATAAAACAGACACTTCTATCTGAAAACATTTTCCCGGCAAACCTTCAACGGACTTGGTTGCTTTAAATAACATGGAATTTATATTATACTGCTCTAACTAATTATTTATATAAAGTCCTGTATGTTGCCCTATTTATATAAAGTGAGTCTAATTTATATAAAGTCCTGCTCTCTAAATAATCCTGATGTGATAAAGAGTAACCGTCGAATGACAAACCAAATCAATTTATGAACATTCATTTATTCCTTCATTTTTTATTATAAAACATGCCTCAAGCGTTTTTCCTTAGTCCAATGTAGTTATAATAAGACATCCACTTTCCTTATGTCATGTGTTGACATTATAATAAAAGCAAAGATATTTAATTTCCTGTTCCTGGAGTGGTACCAATATCCTCTAATTAGTTGTTTGTCACGTAACAAATTGTATCTGCTTAAACTAGAATAAAATGTATCCCCGATTCTAGTTAAGTAACAGCTGTGCCTACATTATATACTACGATCTATCATTATAATGAAATACAATAACAATCACTTTCATTTCTTTTTTTAGGGTGGACATGTAATTACACCTTTACCAGGATGTACGCCTTTAAAACCAGGGTCAGCGGTAAGTAATAAGTTACAAATTTTCATGTCTTTTGACAGTATTTTAAGTCATTCTAATCTTTAAAAAATCTAATTTTTGATTATTATTAATAAATCACATAACAGAAAATGCATTTCTCTCGGTAAAAATTATTGTATAGTTTAAGCTTGAGAAGTTTCTCTGGGAGAAAATAAAATGCATATTTAAAAACTCTCTAATGATACGAATAGTATAGTTGAGTTTAGTATGCAAAAATAAAAATGCAGTTTAAATTTATTTGGTTGACGAAAATTGGATTTAATAGTCACTTTATAATTTGTTCAACTACTAAGTTTGATTCTTTTCAAAATTAATTTTAAATTTTAAGCAAGTTTGATGTGATATTAACTCGAGAAAGTATCCTTTACTTTTCAAATTAATGAACTCCTTACTTTCAAACTCAACTTTCGTAGGAATTCATATGGATATACAGTCAAGGATATCATGTAAACCTATTATGTTAGCAGAGAAATGTAGTTATCTAATATCTATGACTTATCGATTGTCGACTACGTAATGAACAACAATCAACACAACTGAATTGATAACTCAGTTGATTTGACCATGAGTTGATGGTTAAATATTTAGCAATTTAACTTTCAATTCAACTACTCGGGCTTTAAACTTTCACCTTGCAGAGCTTCAAATCCAGCAAGTCCCGATTCAACTATAACCAGTAATCAAAATTTAAATATAAACAATTCAAAAATTAAAACGGCATTATTTTATATGAAACTCTACTTTAAAATGTATTGTTCAGGAAAGTTTTGAAAAAGACTTCTTAAGATTAATCTAAATTCCTTAATCAATGTTAAATTATCTTATGATCGTAAATGAATATCATTCTATCAAAAATTTTCTTCTACTCTCTTTATATAACGCCGAGTTGGCAGCCGAATGGTTAGCGCTCTTTCCTTCGGTTCAACAGTTCGTGGATTCGAATCCCACCTTGGGTATGGATGTTTGTAGTGGTTTAGAATTCACTTTAAACCGTAGGTCCCGGTCTAATTAGCCCTCCTGTGCAAAAAATGACCGTTGAGCGACAAACAAACCAAACTCTATAACTGAATTGGGTAACTCGTTGAGAGATTCGTAATAACTTTTACTTTAAACTTGACTTCTTTTAAATTTTTATATTACTTATTAATAAATTTACAAATATTAAATTTTATTGATAGAAATCGTAAAATATTAAGCATCTTTAAAAACTTAAAATGTATTCCGAATATTTTGGTTAAATATTAATGTTTTATGATAATATCTAATAAACCTCGGAAGAACTATACTTTTGGTCTTGAATTTTAAGTACATAATTTTTCGATTAACAAAAAATGATTTACTCATTGAAACTTTTATCAATAGTTTAACATAGTTTTATTATCGTTAGACTCTTCCATTCTTTGGGGTTGCTCCTGCACTATTAGATGATCATGGTAAGGAAATCGAAGGACCTGGGGAGGGATATTTGGTAAGCAGAGTTTAATACTATATATTACAAAAAATCTTTTTGTTGACGAGTACTGAGTCAGTACATTTTCAGGTTTTCAAACGTCCGTGGCCAGGTATGATGAGGAGCTTATTCGGAAATCCTGAAAGATTCGCAACCACATATTTCACCAGATTTCCTGGTTATTACTGTTCTGGCGATGGTACTTAAATTTTTTCTAGTCTAAAAAAACCATATGTTTGCCAATATTTGTTCTATATGATTTGTAATTTTGATTGTCAATCTTTATATTTTTTAAAATTGATTAAAGGTCGTCTTAAATGGAGAAAATAATGAAGTGTAAATACTGTTGGATAAGGACCATATTTTGGGGGGTGGTCTATCTAACAGTGCGATCCTAGATTTCGAAGGAGTAAAACATTTGATAGCTAAGTATAGTTACCCTATGATCTTTAATTCAACGTTTCACAGACTCAACTTTATGTATGAATCTTTGTAGAGATTTTATAGCCACATAATACCAACCGAAACAATGTTGGTAATATAGTAAGAAATTAACCAAACTTAAATTTACATTAGCAGAAGAACTATAAAAAGAATTTCAAGCATGGCTTTTATTAAAAATCCATTAAAATGCAAAAGTTTTAGTGTTAATGTACGTGTATTAGTATCGTCCAAAATCTTATAGCTCTCACATATCGAATTGGCAAATGAATGGGATTGAAGGTCAGAACTAACAATCGTAGTTTTGATTCTCAACTGGATGTGGATATTTATAGTGATTTGGACCCACTTAAAATTCGATGTTTTGATCAAATAAACCCATAAGTGCAAAAAGTAGCAACTAAGTCCACAGCATTCATTTGTTAGTTGTAACTTTAATTTTTCAAACTAGTATATTTTCAGTATTATTTCGTGCTTATGATTTTTACTTTCTCAGGTGCCAAAAGAGATTCTGATGGCTTCTACTGGGTGACAGGCCGAATGGACGATATGTTGAATGTATCGGGTCACCTGCTCTCGACAGCCGAAGTAGAATCAGCTTTGGCTGATCATTCCTCTTGCGTGGAATCTGCTGTTGTCTCTCTTCCTCACAGAGTGAAAGGAGAATGCATATACTGTTTTGTGGTATTATGTGAGGTAAATAACTTCAAAGTTTTAAAATAAATTCTACTTGCAAGTCAATGGATTAAATTCTTGATTTAATTATTCAAAATAGCCAAAAACGGGTAACTTTTCAATACATTTCAATCGCAACTCGATCATTTTTAAATTTCTTAATGCAATTATTTTTATATTTTTACGAAATGATTTCTAATTTTATTCTAGCGTGACGCACAGAAGCAAACAATTTTTTAGTTTTCATTTGCAATATGATTGTTAACTGTACATATTATAAATAAAAACATTCATTGAAGAGAATGAACTGAAATATTGAGGACTCCTTTGGCTTGTTGGAAGAGAATCTTTCGCAAGCAAACATACAAATCCGGTACTTTACTTCCAATCCACACGCCGAGCTGGCAGACGAATGGTTAGCGCTCTTGCCTTCGGTTCAACAATTTGGGAGGTCGAATCCCACCTTGGGCATGGATGTTTGTAGTGGTTCGGAATCCACTTTAAACCGTAGGTCCCTGTCTAACTAGCCCTCGTGTGTGAAAAAATGACCGTTTAGTGGCAAACAAAACAAACCAAACCAAACCATTTTCAACCGATACGGTTACATGTAGCAACTTTACTTGCATAATATTATAAAATATCCTAAATAAATTGTTATTGTTTAAAAGTGATTATAGTTTTTATCAACACACGCGACCAACTTCACCATCGCTGTAAGACTTTAAGAACGTTTTCTCTAACAATACTTTAGTAACTACATTTTTATAATTTAAGTAAACAGTAATACAAATTCAATTAAATTTGTTTTCAAAATCCATTCACAAGATATAATTAATGTTTTCTTTCAACGTGATGTAGAATGTTAATTTCAAAAATGATGCCCAGTATAATCATTTTGATTTAACGCTATGAAAGCTGCAAAATTATAGCATTCCAAGAGTACATTATCTGTTAAAGAATCTTAATTAAATCACAAGAAAGCAAAATAAACTTGTCGTTTCAAAAGTTAGAAAATATTAACGGATTGCTGGTAAGTCTTGTATAAAACCTACAAAATTGGGTTATATTTCATTTAAATAATCAAACATAATGTTGGAGTCTGAAAAGAAAGTTCTATTAAAGAACTGAATTTTTTTTTATTTACTCAAGAAAATTACATAATACTATAACGTAACAAGATTCAGTCAATGTTTAAATTTATTTCCCTGTTTCTGATTTTTTTTTTTCATTTTATTTTAGGGTGTTTTTCCAAATTCAGACCTGGTAAACGAGTTGAAAGCCAAAAGTAAGTTATTTGATGAATTTTATTTAATAAAAATAAATATTGAATTTTTTCTTGTTTCAACAATTTTACAAATCCTTTCCAATTCAAATTTAGCAAATATTTGAATGCTCTAATATGTGAAATATGATCAACTATTTCAAGAGTTCTCTTGATATTAGTGATTAAAATTTTATATCCTCCTATTCCTTTCGAATTTGAATATCTGTTTAACGAATGGCGAGTACATTGTAATTCATCAGAATACAAAATTAATATCACTATATTTTTAAATCAGATATTAATTACAAACGTAATATAACAGATTTGAATAGTTTGACATAAGGAAGAGGAAAATGAAAGCAAATATTAATATATTCAAACAGAAATTTCTCCAACTTTCATTTCAAAAAATTGTCAATTGAAAAATGCTTTTCGAATTATAAACTTAAAACTTCGCTTAAAACAAAGAATTTAGATTGTAACAAGAAAATGAGAAAGTAATTAGTAAATAAATCAAAGCATCTGAAACTATTTGAGTTAGAAATGACAAATTTTTAGAAAACGTGCTCAAACAGGTGTCTCTAAAATATTTAAATCTTGAGTTTTATGCACACATTTTATGTATGAAATATTACATGCTGTGTAGAGAAAAGATTAACATTAAATTCATTTGAGATTAGAAATAATTCTTAAGTATATGAATGTATCATTAAGTTTTATCACACAATTTGTATTAAGCAAACTTGAAGTAGTAGTGCTGATATTTCATATGGTATTTCAAGTTAATACAAAAAGAGGCATCAATATTTCTACTTGTGCTTCAGATTATTTCATATTTTAGCAAGTATTTCTCATTCTATAATTTTTCTTAGATCGCTGGTTGCAAATGTATTGTATCAACGCCATAATAAAAGAATATTACGGCGTTGATGATATTTGGAATAAGTGTACAATACACTTGCAACCTCACAATAAACAATATATTCTTGCTCTTAAAGACTGACAAGATGTAGAATGTTTACCATTTATATCTCATTAATTGCGATAAATATTAAATTCTATAGAGTTTATTGTTCCAAAATATTTCTTAATTTAAATGGAAGTCTCTTATTGCCTATTTTATGTATTGCTATTTATGTTTTGATAATGTTAATCATTTGTTTGTAATTTCATTTTGAGTGTTTGCGTTTATATGAATACCATCTTTTTCAGTTCGATCCAAGATTGGTTCTATTGCATGTCCAGATTACATTCACTTCACCAATGGTCTACCCAAGACTAGATCTGGTAAGATATTGAGAAGAATTCTCAGAAAAATTGCGAATAATGATCAAGAATTGGGGGATTTAAGCACAGTAGCTGACGAGTCTGTTATTCAAGAACTGTTCGACTCCAAATCAACTGCTTTGTTCACCTAACTTGAGATCGCTTTGTTACTGTTAGTTATTTAATATTAAATTAATGATGTAGCTATTCACGGTCCAACTTCAAATGAAAGAAAGACTATGGTTTTATGCAATAGAGTTCTGCAACAATCATCTGTATAATTTCTTAAATATTAAATCTTTTTCAAACCAACTAGCCAATATCCTCATTCTGAAAGATGAACTAAAACTGAAGAAATAATTTTTGCCCAATGTCATAAGACAAATGTTGTATATTGTTCTAGAAACTTGTATATATTTTGTATTTATAAGAAAAGATTGTCCATTTTTACGTCTTAGTTTTATAATAAAATTGTTTTAATGTTGTAAATCCACGTTCTGCTTTTAATGTTTTTTGCAAATATATTTTACATAAATCTGTGGGGGGATAAATGCTTATTCTTCCTGATAATATTAAACTTTTAATTATTCTGTTTAAACTAAAATGACATTTATGAAATACATTTTTTAATACAGAGCAACGGCCTTATCTAGTATATTCTGGTATCACATTCCATGTACAAATGTGTCATGAACAATGGAATTAATATACTTATAAAGATTAAAAAAGTATTCATTGTGTGCAATAAAAAAATTCTGGTGTTTACGATGTAAGTTTTTTAATTTTTTCTATTGGAAAAATTAGCGCAAAGGCTCATTTCAAAAATAAAATTAACCAAATAAGAGAGAGTTAAGAATTACTTGTTTTGAAATACAGGAGGGGGCAAAAGGTATGAACTGGTTTTAAAGGAATGTAAAACAAAAACAATTGAACTTACAGAAATTATGTTTATATTGTCTAATTCAGCATACAGTGGTTTTGTAAATTTACAAAAATTTACTTCACAAAGGATTCAAAAGATGATTTCGCGTAGAAAAAATTTACTTCAAAAGATGATTTCACGTAGGTGGCGGCCGTTAGCAACGATGCATTCCTTAAGGCAAATTCTGAAGTTTTAAACTGCTCTTTTGCACATTTCGACGGGAATGGCCGTAATTTTCTCCCTTATTCTGTCCTCCAGTTCATTCCAGGTATGTGGACGATGCTGAATTTTTTTTCCTTCATGTATCCCCAAAGGAAAAAATCACAAAACTCAAATCTTGTTAGCTCGCAGGCCACTCCACGTCACCCCTCACAGAGATGAGGCGATGAGGGAACACTTTCCTCAATCTTGTCGTTAAAATCCTAGCAGTGTGGGAAGTAAATACAAGTCCTGTTGCCTAAATAAAAGTCCTGTTGGAACCAGATATATCTTAGATTTGTTGCTGCACTCTATTCTTTCAACTGAGGTTCAAAAAACTCTTCCAACATTGTCACATAGCGCTCAACGATGACAGTAACGGCTCGCCCATTATCCTCGAAAAAGTAAGGACCAATAATCCCAAACTGGGATACTGCACACCATACAGTCACTTTAGGAGAGTGAAGTAGCCTCTAGTGAATTTCCCTTGGGTTTTCACTAGTCCTATCGCGAAAATTCTGTTTATTTAAAACTCCACACCGGTAGAAGTGGACCTCGTCACTGCTGAAAAATGTCGAATTTGCTGGAATTCTGTCGGCAGTTCTTGACAGTAGTTTCGTCGATGTTCAGAGTCACGGGGCAGTAGCTCTTGAACCATCATTATTTTGTATGGGTTAAACTGTAAATATTCGTGCAAAATTCTCCTTAAATATCCGCTAGACATGACCAAAGCAACTGCATGCCTAAGGGCTGTGCGCCTGGGAAACTGTTTAATATTTCTTACCAATGTGACATTTTCAGGAGTTCTTACAGTTCTAAGCCTTCCAATTGCCGGAAGAATTGCTGTTGAACCAGTGTTCTCCAATGTCCTAGCCCAACATCTAATTGCATTACCGCCAGGGATATTTTCTCCAACATGGATATTGAAGGGCTGTCGGAAGGCTCTCTGCGTGGCGATAACAGAACGGCTATTTTCAAAAAAAAAATCCTAAGAATAAACCCCCGATGCTCTCCCGTCCAAACCATGGCTGGTACTGAAAACTAGACTCTCCTACTGCCAGAACGAGACCCTTCCTCTTTTCCCACCACCCTCACAGGCCGAGCACCAACCGGTAGAAACCGATTCATACCTTTTGCTCCCCCCTGTATATTCATTATAAATATTTTAAATAATTTAAATCTAAATGGTTAAAAAAATTAAAAACGAAAATAAAAAGTTTCAAACTTGATTTATTAATAATTGAGCAATTAATATGAAAATGTGTAGTGACATGATTTCAAAACAAAAACAATATCTGAAAATAACTTGCATTTGTTGGAGCTACTTGAAATCAAATCTAAATTAGGAAACCTAATGTAAAATAAAATAATAGATCAATACGGAAAAGATGAAGAGCGAAAAACAGTAAATTTAAAGCAGCCAGTCATAAATTTTGATAATAGATTCAAAAAGTTTTTTTTTTTTTTTTTTTTTTTTTACTTAAGATTTAGATTCCAAAATCTGATTAAGACAAATGCTTGAAATATGATTTCGAAACATTCTTAAACTGGTTATGATAATAAATGTTCTACAGTAATTTTTAAGACTGACTGTATTTTGCTTTCATAGTTTATTTACGTAAAATTGAACAATTAATGAAATTTTACTCCTTCAATACTCTAAAAATGTTTGATTGTAATGTTTGATTCAAGCTTTGATGACCTGATCGGCTTAGGTGGAATTCTCGCAACCAGAAGTAGTGAGTTCTCCAATCTACCGAAGATCTGTCATGTTTGCTGTACACGTAAGATAAATCGTGGTTGTAATTTCCTTCAAGTAAATTCATACAGCTTAGTGGTAAGCAGAGTCTTTAATTGGTTCCTGCATTCAAATTTTAGAAACCCATGCTTCATTTTCATTAAGGAATAATCAGGAAAAATAAAAGCGACATGAACAAATGGAAATGAAGAATTAGTTTTAGGGGTATTTATATAAAATACTATTATAAAGCAGTGGTTGTTATACACCAGCATACTTCCCTGCTTCTAACCCAGGGTGTAGCTCTAGCAGTTAGTGGACGCAGCAGGATGGCAATCTTCTTAATTTAGAAGCAAGGATCGAGCAGAAGATTGCCTAGTACTTGACCTACCATCCCCATTGGCATCATTTCACTTGGAGAAGATTGCAACCATAACTTATTGAATGAACTCCAGTCGCTTTTAGTAAACACGAGAGATTTTCAGTTAAGCAAGGATTCAAACTCCCTAGCTTCAGATAATGAAAACGCTCTAACCAATCAGGCTACCTTAAAGCACAGATGCCAATCTCCTAAAAATAACTGGACCAATAAAAAAAAGGAAGCGAAGAGACTTTAAGTTCTACATAATAACTTATTCAAAGAGACAAAATATTTTTAAATAAATTTCCATTTCATTTCACATTTAAAAGCGTATAAATTTTGACTCAAGAGATAAGTGAAAATTGTCTCATTTCTCTAAGCATTTCAAAAAGCATAAAATTTCCAAGCAGTTTACTATCGTGTGCTATTTACTTTATTATATAGTTTTATTACATGCATTAGAGAGCTATTAAATTATCATAAGAATTAGCAATGCATTTCTCATACGGTAGCAATTAAATATTTGTAATACTGCCTCTATCAAATTTTTCCAAATGGTACGATCGAGTCCATAGAAAAAGTGGCAAACTAAATTTAAAACTTTAATGGAAAAAAAAGCTTTCAACTTAGACTACTAATACAATTCAGGAAAAGAATTGTTAAAATAAGACTCGTAAAGGTATGACATGTGCATTACTAAATAAATGGAAATTCATCAATAAATTTACATTCATCAATAAATTTGGTTATTCAGTTTGTATGAAAGGCACCTGGAAAAATCACGATTTTCTTGTGATGAAACTATTTTAAAGGAAATGAGAGTTCAAATTCGTATTCATACATTTTTGTTCTTGGTTGTTTTAGGATTAAATATATAATAAACTGAGAGTATGTTAAATTTTCCTAAATATATACCGCTGTGTAACTAAAGTAAGATGAATACGTATTACAATGATGTGAAGAACTTAGATAGTACAGCTGGGTTAATTAGTAGGTTAGTTCTCGGAATCAACTCTCTCATTAATGTTTTACTCCACTATCATAACACATTTTTTGCATTGCATCTCGAGGTCTTTGCATAGTATTTTTCAGTAATTTACTGTATTATTCGAAGATAATTCGTAAGGGTTGTTTATTTTAAGAAATGGAATAGAGTGGTAGAGCCTAATGTGGGAGGTAAAAGATTAGATATTTGGAATAGCAGATGACCATCATTCAATCGGGCCTTCAGAAAACCCGATGTCATTAAATACATAAAAATACAAAGAATTAAATAGGCCATTAATGTGTTACTAGAATAAACAAAGTACGTTCATCACAGAAAATATTCTTGGCCATGCCCTCCATCCAAGAGATAGGGTCTGACCCAATCTTAGATGGGCTAACTGCCTGGAAAGGGATCTCGTCATTTTAAGAGTGATCAATTGGAAGTACATGGCCAAAAATAGAGAGTCTTGTAGTAAAATTCTGAGGTTGTCAGAGCCCACACATGGCTGCCAGACCATTGAGGAGGGAAGGAAGACCGTCATACTGGAAAAGTTTCTACATATTAGTAGTTTATTAAGTCTAAGGTATTTCGGTTGATTTGATATGGAAGTTTGTGGAGATGTGCGTAATAGCTCAAATATATCCCCATCAATAATTTGACTTTCAATTTCAAAGTAGAAGCAGTTTCCTTCGACTGAAATAGATAGCAGGAAACGTATTTCCATCTAGCAACATCTAGAATGTTTGAGAAATTAATGTTATAGATATTTCTCTCGCTCTCTCTCTCTCTCTCTCTCTCTCTATATATATATATATATATATATATATATATATATATATATATATATATATATATATATATATATATATATATATTATGTTAGAGGTTAAGCTATTGTGATATAATTTCTGTTGTTTTTTTCTGGGAGACAAAACCGTTAGTCTAGCCCCAGTCACTTCGTAGTTAGAATCAGACTGAAATGGCAAAGTTGACAATGAAGTTAATCCCCTTCTCTTTAAGCCACATCTGTTCAACGCAGAGATATAGACAGTCCAGAATGTTTAGCATGTTAGGTCCTTTCAAATGACGGTCTTCAGCTGGTACAAGTATTGTGTTTCATTTAATTACGAGCATATTTTTGTCTTTAATTTTTCATTTCATTGAAATCAAAGAATAAGCACCTTAACCTAAAAAAAATTTTCGTTCATCTTTGTCATTTATAAGAATTTTATCATGAGTGAATTTTGCTCCTTTATATATCAATATAACATTTACCAATTTTATAACATTATGAGAAGATGAGGATCTTAATGAGAATAGTCTTAGGTAATTTAAATCATTGTATCTCTGCTAGAAACGAGAGATGATACTTTATTTTGACTTGTGAAACTCATTTTCCTTCAAAATGAAGCCATGGGGTTACCTTTACAGTTAACACAGATAATCATGTCCGTTGGTTATGTTCTGTTTATATGTGCGTTGCTACAAAGTTCACATAATATGGGAAATTGCACTTTATATATTTCTGTGAGATGTAAAAAGTTAAGTTTTTGTCATATTCAAACTTTCAATACCCTAATAATAGAATCGGGCTTTTAGGAATGTTAGATACTAAGTTTGATCCCAACCATTGTTGAATAACATAAAATGGGTGATACGCTTCTGTTTTCAACAATCACAACTGTTTGGATTGATGCTTGAATGTTTTTTTATGATTTCTCCCTCAAGATAAATGAATGCAGATCAATATCCATAAAAAAATCCTTCGAAAAGCAGTACTTCACGAATATAAAAATACTTTACAACAACCTAGAGCTATGGCTATCTGTTGGAAAGCATCAAAGACTGCGCCATATTGGGTTTTAAAATGTCAAGGAAAAGTCCGATTTATATATATATATATAGATAGATAGATGGGGAAATTAACAGAATATAAAATATATCATGTTTTTAGGGGGTTTTTATTCCATATGCCGTGTATATACATTTTTTTAGAAGATTCGGAAGACTCATTTCTTGTAAAATATTTAATATTAGTGTACTAACTATCTACTCTATTTTTAATACAACCTATCAGTTCTGAACTCAATGTTTTAAAAGCATTCGTCGGAAAAATTTAGAACTTTCAATATGATTTTAGAAAAAGAATATGATTCCGAGAATTTGTTGAATACCCAAACTTTTGTTGCGATTGTAGATTTTTAGTCTTGAACAAGATGTCAATTCCACTCTTAAGCGTCAATAAAATTTCCAAAATACAATTACCAAAAGTAATCAAGTAAGAGAAAATTTTCCTCTTATCTTATTCCCGGGGTTCTTTCAGGAGAGCATTCTATCTAAACACATGATCAATAAAAATTCTGCAATCTTTATATTTATCTATTTTATTATTTAAAAACATTATAGTAGGACAGATATATTTACAAGAAATTATTTCGCTGCGCACGCATCTGCATTTCCTCCGGCTCAAAGCATAAAAGTATTCTATTTATATTTTTTCGCGTATGAGTATGGGATCGTAACATGACGTCATCAATGCTCTATCGGCAAAGAGTATTGCATTATTTTCTTGATGATCGCGAAGATTTCCAATACCCTCAAACCTTTGAGTTTACATCTCAGAAAACTCGACCATTATCTGAGTAGACAACAGCTGGTCTTCCTCGTCGTGCTATAAATCTCCGGAATGGCTGCAAAAATTGTTCTGTGGATAGGGAAATAGTCAATTCTAAATGAATAGCTCTAATTACAGCACAAGTATGAATTGCAATCCAAGATTTTTTTGTTTCCTTTGAGGAAGAATGGCCCAGCAAAGTCAATTTCAATTATCTCCAACACTGAAGACGCTCTGAGACGATCTATTGGTAATGGAGCTGTTGGAGTTTCTACTGGGCGTGAATCGAATTTTCTGCAATAAAGCAATTTCTGATAATCTTGTGTACAGTTTTCCTATATTTCAATTTCCAGAATTCTTCTCTGAGGTATGTCATTACTATCTGAATACCTGCATGATCAAGAGAATAGTGTTTCCATCGAATTAGTTTTTCAACAATTGGATGTTCACTGAGTAATTCAACAGGAAATTTTAAATTATCTAAATATTCTTTCAATGAGAGTCTTGTCTTAATTCGGAAAAGATTATTTTCATCATCAAAAATTTGAAACTTCTAAAGTCTTTTATCTCGTGGCCCTGTAAAAGACTCTCGCTGCGTTAACTTTAATAATGAAATCTCAGATCTATTTCTTTCTCCCATGGTTATATTTCCAAATTTCCTAAAAAAATTTTTTACCCTACAATTATCAACAAATATATAAATCCATGATACAACCAACAGAAGTTTAGGATAGTAGGAGAAAAGGTAAATTTTTTCTTCCTTTTCTGTATTGGTAACACTAACAACTGTTTTTCTTGTTTCAGTATTAATAATCCCTTTGTCGGGGAAAAGATCGGATTTGGGCCGTTCTTCAGGACGATTTCTTATCCAAGCAGGTCCAAGCCATCAATTCGACTTGGCTAAGCTTTCAACGCTACATCCTCGAGATGGTAAATCAGCTGGATTTAGTTGTCCAGAAATGTGATGCCAATCCTCTGGATCACTCAAAAGAATTTCTACGATTGAAAACAAAAGTAGCCCAGCTTTCATTCTTTTTAATCCAGTATAAAGTATTACTGGGATCAGACCAATATTGTGTAGTCACTTTCTCCATTCCTAAGCTCTCTTTCACAGATTAACAAAGTCTTGCTCCTATATTGCATGCTAAAAGTTCTAGTCTAGCTACGGATCCAGATTTAATAGGAGCAACTCTTGACCTAGCTCTTATCAGTTGACAATCTGTAGAATTTTCTACTTCACTCCTTAAAAATATACATGCAGCATGCGCCTTTTCTGATGCATCTCAAAAGACGTAGAAGATTATACTTCTATTTCCTTCATTTCTGTCTAAGCATCTTGGTATTGAAATATTACTTAGATTTTTCAGTTGATTTTTCCACTTTATAAATTTCTTTACCATCTAAGGTGGCAAATCAGAATCCCAAAATAATTTTCCTGCAATTCATTTTCCTGCATTCTTGTAACATCAGTTTTGGTATTAGAGTTATGAGACAAATGTATCCAATGGGATAAAAAAAATTTGTGAACAGTTGACAAAATAATCTTTTTAGTAACTGGTTGATCTTCTAAAATGGGATCAAAATCCCGCAAATAAACAGACAAGTTATCATTTCTGATTTCCCATTTTAAACCCAAAACTGGAACAGTTTTGTTTTCTATTAAGTCAGATTCACTTGTTTCGAAAAGGGTATGCTCCCTCCCTCGTAAATTAAATTTTGCTATTCTAAAGATTTCTTGGGATTCCTGGATAAATTTCACTAATTCTTTTTCACTATTCAGACAATAAACACAATTGTTCACATAAAAGGATTTCAAAAGTTTTTGAGCAATTTCTTTGTATTCAATAGGAACATTATTCAAATGAAATTCTAAAGTAGCTGCTAACAAAAAAAGGACTTGAAGAAATCCCAGAAACTAACTACCCTTCGATGCTGAAAAATTCTTAACTGTTCTTTCTTTCAATTTTGCCACCACAAAAACTTTAAATATGGACTATCGTGCTCATGAAACCCAGTCTGTAAAAACGCCTTTCAAGATCAGCAACCACTCCATATTTTACTATTCTAAATCTATTTATCACAGAAGATATTAATTCCACCAAATTGGGACCTTTTTCTAAACAATCATTGATTGAAGGCGAATTTTTATGTCTAGCAGAGCCATCGAATACTGGCCTAACTTTCATTGTTGCGTTTTCTTTGAAAACAGGCGCATGGGGCAAATAGTGTTCAGGATCAGAGCTACCCACTTCTTCTATAATACCTTGTTCCAACCAGTCCTTAAAAACACTTTCGTATTCTGCAATCTTGTCTAACTTCTTCAAGTACTTGACACAATTTACAAGTCTTTTCTCAGTAATGTCCTTACAATTTGTTAAAGGGGATTTTCTTGTAATCAGGGTAATCGAACTTTGTACCTTCCATCTGAGTCCCTACTGACTGTTTGGAAAAAATGCTCTTTTGCCGATTGTTCTAATTCTTCTCTAGTTTTTCCTTCGGTTGGATCTTTTTTACCAAGTGTATCTAACTTCCATAAATCTGAGATATTAGCATCAGTAACATGACAAGATAAAACAGAATTTGTACTGTCCTGATTTTTTACTTCTCCGCTCTTTCCCATCAAAGTCTAACCTAATATTGTTTCTACACATGTTATATGTGTTATAATATTGTTTCTACACAATCCTGATCTAAGTTCTTTTATCCCCCAACTGAGCAGCTTGCTAGCGATATCAGCCCCAATTAACAAATGAATTTCTAAGGGAGAATATTGGTATAATAACTGATCATCAAACATGTGAATAGTATCAGTTAAATATATTTTATGAGAGTTAAGTTCCTGTACATAAGGGGAAAATATTACTCTGGAAATATTTAAATAAATTATTTCTTGATCCAGTACCTCAAAATTACAATGATAGCTATTATCAACATTACTTAAGTGAACCGAATATTTTTTTATGTTTTTCAGTTCCTTCAATTCCTCCAAATAAACAATGTAAAATAGATTCTTCATTAATAACATCATATTTCATAAATTTGCAACATATTTGGAAATAATGCAACATATTCATAAAGTCGCTGCGAAACTGTATCAATGAGAACCCGAATAAATTTATTTTTAGTATTACTGCAATTTTTTTTTTTTCGAGCTACTAAAGTTTGTAAGTAAACTGTCGCATACATGTAGCATTAGTTAAAGAAATTTCCGCAGCAATATTTTCTTCTCACGCCTTTTTATAATTTTTATTTTCATTAAATTCTTCATTCATTTTACACGTTATTAATAAATGCTGTCCATAGCATTTGGCGCAACTAATTTTATTTTTACAATTACGCGCAATACGTCTGGATTTAAATGTTAAAAATCGAAAAGAAATGCCCTTTTTTAAAAGTATTTCATACGGCAAACTCAAAGCATACCTACAATCCTGACTCGTATGAGCTTTGATACAAAACGCATACTCATTGACCTCCGAGTCAACCCCACACGTGTTTCGTCTAGCGCTATTCAATAAATCTGCGGTGGAAACTTTTCTCCTCGTGGAAGATGGCAACAATTTTTTGTTTATATTTTAGAAACTAAAAGGGGAGTACGCAATTCTCAATTTCTGCTCCGACTCAATTTCTCTTTTAAGGAAATTTAAGAGGTGGGTTAATCTATCGTTACCAGTAATTTCGGTGGTGACTAATTCACTGTGAGTGCGTTTATATATTTTTAATAAATTGCTAGGCAAGTAAGACTCAATAAGAGGATATAACAAAATAGCTGAAAAACTATCCTGAGCAAAAAAACACCTAAGTGATCTCAATTGCCCTTCTAGAGTGTCATACAGTCTAACAAGTGAATATTTTTGACCCTGAGGATTCGAATTATTTATTACTACAGCAAGTAACTCTCTTATGTAGACTTCAATCAACAAATCTTCTCTTCCAAAGCGCTGCTTCAAACACTTTACAACTTTTTCACAATTTTTTCTCAAAGGGGAAAAGGATTCTACTAATTGTCTGGCAGGGGAATTTTTAACTCTTGATTGAATTAAATATTGTAATTTATCATCATCCTCAATATTTAAATCTTCGTGTATCTTTTTGAACTGACCCCACCATTGGAGTCAATCTTTAATATTACCGTTAAACTGTTTTAATTCTAATTCTAGCACACACACAATTTAAATTTCCCAGAAGGAATTAACATTTTCGAAAGAATTCTTCAATGCCAGATTTTCTACTTTTGGTATATTCAAAATTTTCAATCGTCTCTTTCGTTTCGTAGTGGTTTCTAAGAACATATCTTCGTAAGCAATTATTGCTTCATATTCAGTATCGAAACTATCTTGCGTGCAACTTTTATCATCTTAATTATTAAAATGTAATGTAAATGTAAAATTATTAAAATCTTTTTATCTAACTCTTTTAAATTTTCATACTTCTGTTCTATAAAAGAACAATTTGTGTTTCTATTATATCTATGTCCTCCTTATTTTCTAATATTTTTAAAACTTTATTTGATGATTTAGAGAAATTGGCGCTCATCGGTGTTCTTAATTTACGAATTATCAACATCCATATCTATATAATTCTAAATTCTTACCTTATTCTTAAATAATTTAAATAATAATAATTGAATCCCGGCAGGGATGCCAAATTTCGGTAACAATACAATTACCAAAAGAAATCAAGTGGTAAGAGAAAATTTGCTCAAACCTTATTCGTCCCGGGATTCTTTCAAGAGACATTCTATCTAAACACATGATCAAATAAAAGTTCTGCAATCTCTATATTTATCTATTTTATTATTTAAAAATATTATAGTAGGACAGATATATTTACAGGAAATTATTTCGCTGCGCAATCATCTGCACTTCCTTCGGCTCAAAGCATAGAAGCATTCTATTTTCATTTTTTCGCGTAGGAGTATGGTATCGTAACATGACGTCATCAATGCTCAATTAGCAAAGAGGGTTACATTATTTTCTTGATGATCGCCAAGATTTCCAGCAACCATATAAAGTAAGATTCTGTAATTCTCGTTTTCAAGTTAAACAGGAGTCTTGAATACGATAAAATTTGCAATCCAAATTTAACAGAAATAAAAATCACAAAGCTGGGAACTCTGCGCTTTCATTTTAATTTTTAAAGCAGTATTCATAAAGAATTGAAATTGATGATTTAATTATTACGATATTTAATAAAGAATTATCAAGTCACATCAATATATTTTTCATTTGTTGAATTTTTAATGAATATAAAAATTAAAGTTATTATAAGTAGTAAAAATATAAGCGGAAAACTTGATAAAAAGGAATGAAGATATATTAATATAGATAGTCATGACATAAAAGGAAAAGAGTGCTTTAAGAATAAAATGTCCGATTGCGATCAAAATTGGTGGGTGTAAAGAACATTCATAGAAAAACTAATAATTAAAATTTCCAAGCAAATGAATAATTTATTAGAGTTTGAACGTTAAAAAGAGAGGAAATCAATAAGAGGTTTTTTCACCACTAGTCTGGATGCAAGCTGCCACTCGGCTAAGTACAGATTAATAGTTCCGAAATTTTGTCTCTTGCGCAATTTCGTATCAAATTACAACTGTTGAAATAAATCGTCAACAATCCGGAAAATTGCAATCGACTTCCCATGATGTCCTCAATGTGTTCCGCTTCAGAACGATCAACTGATTAAGGAAATGTGAGATAAACTTGAAGACAATTCATTGCAATACGTTTGCTTGTGTAGACGGGAATTATTGCAATGAAAAAGTAATTTTTTGGGACATAAAAGGAGCGCTAGTACAACCGGCTAAAGAATATCCTTAACCTATTTGCTTCAGTGTATCAGAAATATCAACAAAAGAGTTTTGACTAGCAAAGGATATGCACTCCAGCAATAATACCCTCTTGTGAAACTGTATGTCGACGAGGTCGTATTGGCCTGGTTCATTAAAGGATCGTTCTCATTATCTTAACTTATTATCGGAAGGTAGTGAGTTGAATCCCGGCTTAACCCAAGATCTATCATTTTTTCTAAAGATAGCTGGGGCACGTTAAACATGTTGTGGTCGCAATATCTTTTGGTACCTCTGTGATGAAAGGTCAAGTATTGGAGATCATCTTCTTGGTCCCTTCTTCTAAATCATGAAGACCCCACCCGGCTGCTTCCATCTAACTGGTAGAGTCCAATTTAGGGATAGGTACAGGGAGGCATATCTATGCAACAACAACTTGTATGGCGTACAATAGTCAGAGTAGGATCCCCACGCTACCCTGGAAACGTGAAAGCTTCAGACACGTCTACTGTGGTCTTCAGGAAACAATTAAAAGCAAGACTCATTACTAAAGACATTCAACTCAAATTAGCCCAGTTTCACGTTCATCGACTCCGGTACTACTGTAATCAGACTTGACGCATACAAACGTGATTGGTAAATGTCATATATGGTGCTACAGCAGTCAGCGGGAGAGTAAATTTCGATCTCTTAGTTTTCTGTGGGGGGGGGGGCGTAGTAAACTCACCTATGGAGACCACACGATGGATAGTTGATAAGGATGAATTCCATACCGTCACGGCTACTCCATACATTCTCTCTATCTTTTTATTCAATTGTGGCCCTCGATTTACCCAATGTCTGTCATTGTTGACTCATTAATATTGTCTGGTTGTAGTACCACATACACACCGATATCGAGCAATTGTTCGATTCAGCCAATTAGCCTGTTTCAATCTGATCGAAAGACATTTTAAAATCCTTGATATTTGATCTTAAAATACACGAATCATTCGGCAAGGCATCTTTACAGTTGATGTAAGATATTTACATTTGAAATGGAGCAAATATTTTAACTATGAAAACCTATTTTCACGTGCACCTGCTATGTGTGCAGTTCCGATGTGTTGGAACTCCCGGCTTCCTTTATTGATTCACTGAACGCCAATTTTTAATCATTTGCATGTTTGGTCTGTTTTTGCGCACAAAATTTCATTACGAATATTCGGGGACCTTCTCCTTAGTACACAAATCATTTTGTCTTAGAGTATAATTATTTTTTTTTAAATAAATGAGCTTAAAATAAAATTTTAAGTTATATTTGCATGTGAAAGATTGCTTCAGATGTATACTAAACGCCACTAAACGAAGTATGGATTAAGAGTATAAGACTTTAAGAAAAATGAAAAATGTCTATTCATAAAAACACAAATATGAAAAGGTACGAAACGACGTAAAAATGTAATAGTTAAATATTTGCATATTCCGCTATAGGAGACATAGCGAGACATCTCAGGATGTGATTAGTGTCTCTGACTGGGATCGGAGCATGCACGGGTGTCCGCGTGCACAGGAGATAGCAGAGGCTCTTATCAAAAGCAGCGTCCGAATGATGCTCCGTATGAGGACAGGATATCGTTTGCGTCGCAATAGTCGACGATTGAGGAACAGCGAGGTGTTATCCGATTTCTGACAGCGAAAAGTGAGAAACCAGTTTAAGCATGAGTCGTTACCTCCTCCTAAAATGTTCAAAACCAGCATCAAAAAAAGTGTTTGCTCACCGTCTTTTTCGACGTTTAAGGTCCGATACTTGTGGAATTCCACTAGCACAAAAAACCATAAATTCCGATGTGTACTGTAAGACACTCCAACGCCTACGGAGGTCAATCAAGAACGAAAGACTGCGGCTGCTCACGAAGAATGTGGTTCAGCTCCATGATAACATGCGTCCACATGTCTCCAGAGTTACACATATGAAACTGGCCAAGTTCAAGTGGGAGACATTGGATTATCCAACCTACAGACCACACATGTCACCCTGCGAGCGATTTCCATGTGTTTGGTCCATTGAAAGAACACCTGAAAGGGAAGCGCTTCAATTTGGACAACGTACTCAAGGACGCTGAGAAAGACTGGATCTCGTCACGACCATAGTATTTCTAGGAACAAGGAATCCTGCGGCTTGTTTAACAGTGGGATCGTTGTGCTCAGACATATAGTATATATTTTGAATAAAGTCTACATTTGTACCCACCGTGTCGTTTCGTATATTTTTATTTGATCATCCCTTATAACAACAGAAACCTAAGAAAACCGTTCAACATCAGTAGATAAAGTCTTTGCATTTTTCCCTACTTCCTACTATATAAACAGTGATTGTTGAATTCACAATAAACAGCTTAGCTTGTTTTCTGATCATTCAACTATAAGTTTCAATATTCTTCTGATATTGAATACTTATTTCAAAGTAACAACATTTTTAAACTGAAGACATTTTAGCTAATAATATTTCCATTATTTCATAGGAAATAAAAATGGTTGAATTTTTTTGTTAATAACTAAGATTTTTCAATTCAAATAAAAGAAATTTATCACTGCCCTCTGTCAGAGAAAAGTACAACCTATTGGTTGCCTAATTTTGAGGTACCGTAAGGTTGCGCATGCATCAACTGCGAAAGAGAAAACAGACGAAATTGACAAATCAAACAAAAAAAAAGAAGAGAAAGAAAAATCAAAAATGGTTTCCTTTAGTGACTGCTCTTGAACTTCTCTTCAAACGACAGTATCTATAAATGATGCTGAAATGGAAAAAAAAAATTTCTCAAAGTTTATTGGTAATTAATTGGCAATGAGAATTTCAGGTGCGGTAATTTCATGTTTATTGATTACTTTTCTCAATTGATTTGATCTCTATTCTCGTCAATTTCTTGAATTGTTTATTTATTTTGAGTATGCATCAATTGTGGATGAATTACACTTATAAAAACTGGACTTTCTTTTCCAATTTGTCGTTTTATCTCATTCAAAATAAATATTAGCTCAAGCATAATTTGCATTTTGAGTTGTGTTTTGTTTTTGTTTCCTAATTTTTTCCCATAAACTGTATATTGTCATGTGAGTCATATAACTATACATATTGTATAAGTTTTCTGTATTTATTTTTATTTAACAAATCGTTATTTTATGCTGAACAGGATGGATGTTGAAAAACCTGATGAGAAAATTACCACTCCACCTACAACCAAAGTAAATAGCCCAACAACTGAAGCTTTAGAAGCTGCAATATTGAAAGTTTATTTAAATTCTGGGAGTTGTGTCATTGTTAAATTTGCTGTTGATACCCTTGTTAAAGTAAGTGGAAACACTGGAAATTTATCTACTATTTGAATATATGCCTCAGTTATGGAAAAACATCTTATTAAAATATTTAAAAATTTAAAAAAAAAACATCAGAAATTTATCAAGTTTGATTAGGAACTCTTTTTATAATTTATTAAATACTACAATCATGCAAATGTCATTAAATATTACCCATAGTTATTTTGAAATATATAAAATGCATTAAATGATACTAAGTGAAATATGAATATTTATATGCATATACTCAAATTTGAATAATTCATTGATGATTATTATATGATAATTTTAAAAGTCATTCAGACTAATATTATTTGAAATCTAAACATTTCTAGCTTTTTAAAAGTAAAGTTTTAATTTTAAATCATTGTTGTTTTGACATAATAAAATGACAATATAAAATGTAATTAAAAATTAGAAATTGGATCATTGAGGATATTAAAATAATAAAAGTTTGCAGTGATGCTGTAAAAATAAATAAATAAATCTTAATTAAAATAAGGTATCTAAGATGTTAATTAGCAATATTGTGTATAGTAATTATTTAAAACATTACAATGATATTGATACAAATATAAGAATTGGGATATTAAAAAAATGTAAAAGTATAATTAATCTCTTCTATAAGATTTGGAAATTATAATTGAACAGATTGCCCCATAAATTATTAATAAATCCAATATTTTAATAGAAACAGAAAAATGATGCTTAATAAGTAGTTATAATGGAAATATAACCAATAAAATTAAGCAAAAGATTTAGCTTTCACATTTATACATTTTTATTTCAAAATAAAGTAATTTTTACTTTATTTAAAAATGTTAAAATTAAAGTATTTCTTAATTAAAGTTATAAAATTTTTAAAAGAAAATATAATAAAAACAGCAAAATTCAGCTGTGAATAAAATTAAATGTTTACTGGAAATTGTATTCCTTTAATGTAAAGATTTATTTCTGAATTATATATATTTCATTATAAGTTCAATACTTTTCTTGCTTCAAATAAAAAAAATCAAAATATCAAGATACTTTTTCATTTTATGATGTTATTTCCATTTATGGGAAATAATTCTCAGTATCAAATGACAAACAAGATTAAAATTCCTAAAATGCTATGTCAGTGTTTTGAAGTATTTTTAGGTTTTATTAGAAATTTTGTTAAGTTATTTGAGGAGAAAAAAAATTTCGGGTTCTACGAAGAATCGGGTACCACTTTGATTGGTGACAAACTTTAATTTCTCTACATTTAAAAGACAGAGAAACATTTGCAAAATGTTGTATAAAAAGTGCAGTGAAATTCTCCTTTATGAATGGGTTTAAAAAAACAGTTTTCTCAGAATATTTATATTTCTTTTAAGAAATAAATGTGTTTTTAACCAAGTATCAGAATGATGGGAGCAAAATTGTTGCCTATGAATAGTATGAATGAATAATCATTCCATGGTATTGTCATTCTTACTGGTTAAAATCCAATCAGTGTGATTGGTGGATTTTTGGAGGTCATGTCAAGCATTCAAGATCTTAATGCCTCTCCTCACAGATTTATTTGAGAGGACATACATTGTGAGATCAGCTTTTTAAAATTATGCAGTCACATTGAGGATTATTAATCAAGAAATGGTTTTGTTTTCTGCACACCCATTATTTGTTCCTCTAGCAAGAAGACATTTTTATAAGCATAGCAAATATTACTTTGGCTTCCTCTAATAATGCAGAATAGAAATAGAGGAAAACTAGTCCTTCAAATGACGAGGCTGTGTACAGAATTGACTCATTGTCTTTTCAGATAAGTTTCACTTCTGTGTGCATCATTCTGATGGCTGTATATGTGTCTTGGGGCTCCAAAAAATTGCTTGTCACATGGTTACATTTGATATTGTTGTTAAAAATCTTGCACTTGCAATCATGGATATTTCCTATAGATATGAAGTTATTAAATATTGTAATTAAAACCTGTTCTTAAAGATTCCAATATATTTCTTATCTATCTTATTTAGGAGAAGCTGAAAAGACTCTCTACTTTAGGCAAAACTACATTTTAAAAATTAAAAAAAAATATATGCTGTCAAAAATAGAAAAAAGAAGTCATTTTACTTACATATTTTTCCTATATCCCCAACAATTATACATGTACAATATAAAAATTTAAAACAATTATACATTTTAAAAATTAAAAAAAAGTAATATGGTATGAAAAATAGAAAAAAGAAGTCATTTGATACTTGCATATTTTTCCTATATCCCCAACAGTTATATATGGATTATATGTTTAGAATTCGTGAAAGAAACTTGCTCCTGTAAAGCAAGCAGCAGAATTCCAGAACAGTTTGCGTTATAACATTATTTATATGGCCATTAAAGTTGCAATGCTAGAAGGTTATTGGAATCCCTAGTAACAACTTGATAAGATCCTGCATTTGACATGATGTTGCTGACAGATATGACATGTACATCTATAATTAAGATCAGGAATGATTTGAATGGCAATTGATGCATATTTCTAACATCAGAAAAGCCAGTAATTAGCCAGCCAATTTAAAGCCAGTAATTGTGTCCTGTTTTTGTGGCTTGGAAAATACCATCTTTTAACAAATAAATTCAAGAGTACATGTTGTAATTTTTCTGATATTCCATGGTAAATTAATTATTTGATTGTTATGACCATCAGCATCCATGATGAAAACATTTAGTAGTGAATTGCTGAAAGATTGACCTGATACCTTTTTACAGTTGTAATTAATATCTTGGTATTATTTTCATGCCATTCTGTGCAATTACAATTGAAAGCTCAATACATAATGATTTTATTTATATAGGTAGTCGAGCATGGACATGAAAATTTGCTTCAACAAATTAACTGAAGTAAAAAAAAATGTTAAATAATCTATTATTCTTTTAAAAAATATCAAAGAAAAATTATATTAGTAAAAATAAAGTATTTTTTTAAATAAGTAACTTGTTTTGTATGTGTGTGTGGATACTTCAGTGAAAACTTGCACTGTACTTGTCAGCTTGATGAAGGGAAAAAATTTTAAGCAATTAAAACTGGTTTTAATTATAATTTTCCTATACTGCATCCACACACATAACATCACATAATTCAATTCTATTGTTTTTGGATAATAGTGTAGTTGTGATTATTAAATCATTAAGTATAGGTAGTACATTGTCTTCTTACTTTAATCTTTTTAAATTTGTTGTCATTTGTTATCTGTAATATATAGAGACATGCTTCTAACCACATGCTTTAATAAACACAAGTATAAAAAATATATTCCAGAACTTTTTCCCCAATGGTCGAGGTATGTCGGGATGTATTGTCCCCTTATATATATATATATATATATATATATATATATATATATATATATATATATATATATATATATATATATATATATAAAATATATCCAGGGAACTGGCCGGAAACAGTGACCTCTTTGCTGGCGAGGCGTTGCCCCAGGTGCACCACAGGGGGTGGGCCACCATCGCACCCTAGAAGCCAAGATACATATGAAGAATGCTCGATAAACAAGATTACTAGATGAGCACAGCAGATTTTATTAACAAACGATGCATCCCAGCGACACATCGGACTCGGGAGTTGACCCCCCTTCCCCAAGGAGAAGCCAAGGGCTGTAGCCACCATATTGGCTGGGCGACTATTCCAGAACTTGATTAGACATTTCTATCCTTTCCACAATCTAATATGAATTTATGTATGCCATGTATTATCACTAATCAATCATAATGACATTTGTTCTTTCAGATTTTATCTTAGAATTTGCATTTATGTGCACGCATACTTAGATGATTATCATCTATGTAAAATAAATAATATTTGATATTATTTATTATAATATTAATATACTTATTATTAATATTTTTTAATTAATAAAATAATTCTTAAATTATTATTGTTTTAATTTTAAATATAAGAATTGACTTGTTTTTAGTTGTGTGTTATGCTGAATTTGTTGATATTCACCATTTTAAAAATTTTTGAATTTTGATTGAAAAACACTTCTTTGGGAATTAGCATATTTACATTTGTAATGTATGATATCTGTTATATGTGATTTACTTAATTTGTATTTATGAAGCGAAATAAAAAATTTTAAATTGTATCATTTGTGAAAAACAAATGAGAGCACAAATTATTATTTTGTTATTAAGTAGAAAAGCCTCTTTACAAAAAAATCGTGATTAATATTAGATTTTTCTCAAAATCTAGATGCATTTATAAAATTTAAATCTATTAAGGGAAGGATAGTGTAACTAGAGGAAATTATGAAATTTTTTACTTGAAAGTTAGATACAGTTAACATATTATTAAATTCAATGTCATTTTAGTATGTTTGATAAAATATTATTAAAAGCATGTGTTTATATTTGCAGACTGTTGTGCAAGCAGTGAGTAGTCAAATTGCTTGTGGAACTCGTGTTTTCGAAAGCCTATATGGAATACGGTTAGCACATACTTTGTCTGATGATGTATATTGGATTCATGGTGAAAGTCCTGTTCTTCAAGTAGTCAAAAAGTATCAAGCACTTTTATCCATTGATGAATGGAAGTAAGTCATAATTTATTCCTGAAAATTTAATTTTATTACTAATTTATGAAATCTAATTTGAATTTAATTTTCTATAGATATGAGCTCCGTGTCCGGTACTTACCCAGTGATTTAAGGGAATTATATGAGAAAGACAAAGTTACATTTCATTATTTTTATGAGCAGGTAATATTTACAAATTTTGAAAATTTATTTTTAGCTTTTTCACTTAAAAATTAAATGTTTTCTTATTGATATTTAATTTTAGAAGTGATAGTTTTTTTTTTAGTTATTAATTTGTTTTTGATCAAAAGTCTAAATATTTACTTAATTTATGTTTAAACCATTGGAATGTAAATTATATCACAGCTACTTTAAAGGAATTATTTTTAAGATAAAGTTTTAAGTATTTGAAGATTTTTTTAAAACTAATTCACTTATTGCAATAGCCACAAATCTCTTTTTATGAGTAAATATTAAGCTTTCTTTTGCTACATTATAACAGATGCTAAAAACTGATTGGTTATAAAAAATTTTATTAATTTATTTTAACTTTAATTGGAAAAGCTTTCAGTTTTAATCAGTAAGATGAAAATTCATTTCAGTCCATCTACAATTTAAGAAAGTCTAGATGAATTGTCCAAAAGATAGAAACAGATCACAGAAGAAGAATGTGAATCTTTTTAAATATGTGTTAGTTTTATTATTTAATTAAAGGAAAATAGATGACTGATTAAAAAAATGGAAGTCTCCATTTAATTCTGAGGCTATATACAAATTAAACTCCATTTCGTGGTAAAGTATTTTCAGCTTAATATGAGTTGTTAAAAACAGGTATTTGTAAATAGAAAATGTTTGATTAAATTGTAAATTTTAATGATTAATCTTCATAATGTATCAGTTGTTTCGCTCAAATATCTTTGCATTTATTTTCCTTTTAATTGAGCAATGTATTTCTTTATTATTCATTTAAATAAATCTTGAATTATTGAATGATTATTTTGTATTGTATTATATTTTCAGCATTATTTAAATTAATGCATTTGTCTAAAATTTGCGATATCTTGATTTTATTTTAATGCACTTATTGTGAAACAATATAAATTCTTAACACTCTTTTATGAAGTTAAGCATATAAATAATTTTTGTATTAACATCAGCAATTATTGTTTCATGAATAGTGATTATTGAAGTTCTACATTATTGCTATTTAAAGTTGTGAAATTAATTTAAAATTTACCCTTTTTTTCAGGTAAAAAATGATTATTTGAAATTAAAATGCAATGTGGATCAAGAATTAGCACTTCAGTTGTGTTGCATAGAAATTAGGTAATTTAATTATTTTATTGGATGTTATTATTTCATTACTTTTTTATGACTTGTGTCATTTATCAATTTAAATATTTTCAGGAGATTTTTTAAAGATCTATCTCACATAGCACTTGATAAAAAATCTAATTTTGAATATCTGGAACGTGATGTTGGGTTGCATAAATTTTTACCTGCTGCAGTTATAACTGCTCATAAGGTACTTATAACTTTATGTAATTATGCATATATTAGTTATAAAGCATTGTAATTGAAAATATCATTATAGCTTCTGTATTAAATTTCTCATGCTGGCTATTTACCTAGTTAATTATATATGTAATTGATATTGATTTGTTTATTGCATGTATTTTAAAATTACTACAAAGTTTCATAATGAATATTTTATTGTTTTACATGTTTGTTGGATTTAAAATGTGTTACACATGTTGCATCCTCTTAGATATGTAATGATTTGATTATATGAAAAATTAAATTAAAAAAATCTTATTTAATTTTTTTTCTCTTTGAATTAAATCAAAATAATTTTGTTTCATTACTTTTCATGTTTAAATAATTTTCAAAATTATTTCAACACATTTTTGCCTGACCAATTCCATATTTTTGGCAAAAAATATGGAATTGCTAATAATTCTCACCCAATGTTTGATAAATTAGTTTTTTAATTATTTTATTGTTGATTATCAAGTTATTTGTTCTAGCTTAGTAACTTTTTGTCAGACTTATTTGATTCTTTTTATTTTTCATAAATCATTTCTTAATTGATAAAATGATTCAGTTCTCGGTTTGTTTTGCAAGTGTTATTTCTGATAAAGAAAAAAAAAGAAAGGAAATTTTTACATTATGTTTGCAAAGCTAAAAATTGTAACTGAGACTACTATTTAAACATACTAAAAACTATATTGCCATTTAGTTTGATTTTTTTACTGTAAAAAGTGCTTCCAATTTTTAAATTAACTAATTCTGGATGAGAATAAATTAATGGATTTAGTGTATATAAAAATTGTGCATTGATTATTTGAAATTGTTCATTTGGCAAATTGTGTAGAAAATAGATAACATGAACTGTAGTAGTATTTTTTTCATTTTAAAATGTAAATTTAACTTATAAAAGAAGTTGAAATGATTGCCATAAGTAGTGGTCAATTTTCATTTCTAATACAAGGAAAAAGGTTAATCTAGTTAGTAACGGAATAAATAACTTATGACTAATGTTTTATATACAGATTGTAGCAATTATTAAAATTTTTGTTATAAGATGCCATAGGACATTTTATTTAATTATTCAATTCTTAGGCATTTCTGAATGTCAATATATGTATTCATAATATACTTTTCACTACAATATTTGTGAACATATTACGATTTTACAATTTGTCTTTTATAATAAGATATTTGTAACTTAAATTATAATAATTTGTTTGCTACATAATAGTTCTGTTTTGGTCATGTTCTCAAAGATACTTCATTTTTCATTCGCATGCTTTTGTCGCTAAACACATGAAAAAAAAACTGAATAATTTTTGCAATGAAATTTTTTGATTTTAACTACATACGATAAAAATAGTTGACTTAGTTATTTCTGTTGCATTTTTGCAATTATAAATATTTTTATATTTTAGCCTTTTTATCGTTTTTATTAATTATTTCAGCCAAAGACTTTACGTAAACTGATGCAATCACATATGAAGAAGTTTGTTTCTTTAAGCGAAGTAGATTGCATGTTCAAGTTTCTAAGACTAGTCCATCCTGTTTTACTATATGATAGAGAAATTTTCAAGTGTGCTCTTGGAGTAAGTTCATTAAATAACTCATATAATGCAACATTTAAAAAAATTCTAATTACTATTATTGAATTTATTATGCTCAAATAACTTCTCAATTTAAATAATTAGTGTTTTTATTTCTTGTGTTTTTACATATATTTTGCTAGTTCACTGTGTTAATAAGCACATATTTTTTAGAACAGATATGGTCAGTAAACACCATATGGAAATGATATCTCAGAGGTTTAAATTGGGGGGGGGGGAGCCACTAGAAAATGAAATAGTTATAATTTTTTCTGGTTATATGTGTTGTAATATATTACTTTTTTAAAATTTTAATTAAAAAACTAATCTTTTATGTTTATGCACATTGTTAATTATTTATATTAAAAAAAAACATGTTATATTTAAACTATAAATATTTTTTATCAGTAAAATTATTGTAATCACGTATTTAAATTAGAATTTTTTCTCATTTTCTCAAGGGTGGTTGGAGTGTTCCTATAGAATTAGTCATAGGTCCTGATCTTGGTATCAGTTATTTAACAGACAGAGCAACACAGGTATTTATACTTTTTTCACACAAAATAAAATTTTAAAAAATCATAACTAGTGAATTGTATTTTTATTATATGCAAAAATATATATATTTCGACATTTCTTTATTAATAAATATGAAATTGATATTAGAATATAATTTAGTTTCACCATTTTATTATTATTCTGCTCTTAGTTTGTCATTTAGATATTACAACATTGTTTTAGTGATAACTATTTCTCTTTATCAGGCTTTGTTATTAATGGTTTTATTGTTTAATTTAAACTTTTATGCAATAAGTTTATAAGGAAATGCAGTTTCTAGCTTGAAAAAAAAATTTATCAAAATTAATAAAATTTTGAGTATATTAATTATTTTCAGTAGTTGTATTATTTTTTTATTAATTATCAAAGCAATTAATTAAGATGGTTACTTTTTTCTGATATTAATGTTTATTAAATGTTGTGCATCTTTAGAAATCATGCTTACAACTATGATAACAATTTGCTGTATAACTCATTTTTTAAAAAAAAAAAAAAAAAAAAAAAATTGTTAATTACTCTATTTTATTTAGTCCTGTTCATTTTCTTTTAGTTAAATCCAAACTTGGGATCATGAACTTATTTAAAATATTTTTTGAAAAAGCTATAAATCTTTTTATAGTGCCTTGAGTTAGTACTTTTAATCTTTATCTAATTGTTAAAAAAATATAAAAAACTAGTAATATTTAATTTTGTAATAATTGTGTTCTTTTAATGCTTAAAATATTTTTTACATTTTATTTTTCCAAAATGAAATATATTAATTTTGTGTGATATGTACATTATATAAATATATACAGCCAACACACATGGCAAGTTTTCATCAAGTCCAGTCTTTGCACACTCTGCAATCTGAATATGAAAGTGGCTGTAAGGCCATTCTTCAGTTGAAAATTTCTGGAGCATCTGAAGTAAGCTAACCTAATGTTTTAGTTTAAATTAAATCTATTTTAATGCATGACTATTTCCATAATCATAGCACATAATTGTATAAATAAATCTTTTTTTCTTCTTGTAATATATAATTGTTAATTATGTATGTGCATAGCTAATATTTAATTATTATCTAAATTTAATTATTATTATGTAACTAATATTTAATTATTATTATGAAAATATCTAGAAACATTTATTTCATTTTCTATATAACACCAAATATTTTTCATAAATTTTAATTAATCTCTATTGCAATTAATCTATATAAATAATCATGTATCATGATCTTTGATTTTTGTTTGTCCTTATCAGCCTTATGTCTTAAACTTTGCAACTAGTCATTCATGTCGTTTGTAACCTAATTGCATTGAATTTTTAAACTAATTTTAATGAAATAAATTAATTATTTCATTTTAAAAGTGAGAGTTTTTTTGATAGTATTGTAAGAATATTGCTCTTTAGAGCAAAAGCTCCTAACTTTGAACCTAGCCATTGTCGAACAATGGCGAAGGATGTTGCATTTCTGCTTTTTGCGTGTGCATCTGTCAGAGCGACTAATTGAGTGTTCTGGATTTTCTCCTCATTGTGATATGTAAATATAATCACTATTTAAAAAGTCCTCTCTTGAGTCAACTTAAGTGGTGAACACTAAAATATCTTGCAACCCTCTTAGACTGTGGAAATAGCATTGAAAAGAAAAATAATAGTGCAAATTCAAATAAATTAACCATGCACTAAAAAATTATTTGTTTTCTATATTGATAGTGAATTTTATATTATAAGACATTTTTTTGTAGTAATCAGAATTTTTTAATTTCTTTTTAAATTTAATATTAAAATGTTATGGTTTTACTTTCTATATAATATAAATACTGATTTATAAAAATTTCCCAGAACTATTGTATTTTATATTCATACTTCTGAATTATTGTTACTTTATACTGATATATGTTTTATTATAAAAGTAATTAGGTATTTTTGTAATGAAATCAATTATAAGCTTATATAAACCATCTTTTTAAACTACGTAAACTACAATATTAGATAATTTTTGGAGTTTAGATGTAGTTGTAAAATCATGGTTAAAGTTCTTAATGAATATAAAATTATATCAAAAATTTTGACCAAGGAAATAAAAATTCATTATCAAATAAAAACAAGGTGTGAAATTTTGCCAAATGTTGATAAAAGCTAAATTTCTCAAAGTTTTAACTAAAAATATCTTGTTGGGTTTAGAGGTAGCTGCACGTTATTTATGTGAAAACACTTAAGACCATTGTTTGACTTTTCCAATGTACAAATAATTTTTTTTAATTTACAAATAATTTTCAATGAATAAATATATAAATAAAATAAAATTGTAAAGGTTATCAGGATAAAAAATGGAAATATTAGTATAAAATTTTTATAAATTAAAACATACTAATTTTAGCCTGGTCTTACTCGCCAGAAAACTTATGCCTGCTTTGATTCAAGCTTTGGCGTAATTCAATACAATATTTTAAATTGCTTTAGAGATGGGGAAAAAAACAGGAAATAATTTTGGATTTTTTATTTATATGTACAACATTTTATGTGCACCGTTTCTCTTATTTCTCATTTAGGCCAGTAATGTCATTCTAAAAAAAAGTGTTAGGCTTTAGCAGATCTATGAATAATTTTGTCTGCTCAATTAGTTGTTCTATTTCAATGTTTCATTTATTTGTGTAAAAATTTTTACTGTTGAAAATAAAGTTTATTTATAAATTGGAATTCTATTCTCTAAAATTAATATATGTTTTTCATCTTAAATAATGAATATCTTGTCCCTAATAATAAATTACAATAGTAGTAATTTTTAAGTGGAATTGCGTATTATTCTTCTAACTGCATTAATTATCACTTAAATGACGTTTGCATTATTAATTGTTTTGCCAAATTGTGCAGTAATACATTTATATATATCCTTTTTTTTTTTTTTTTAGATGTTAAGTATATCATGCCCTACTCTTACTGTGGCCGAAAGTATGGCTGATCTAATTGATGGATACTGTAGATTAGTTCATAAAACGCAGACATCATTTTGGAATAAAAAGAGTATGTTTTAATTTTTATTATAACTAATTATGTCTTATTAATTGTGTAATATTAAATTGTTAATGTTTTTATATTTCTTTCTTTTTAGATGAACGTTGTCCCAATTTAAGGTAAGATTTTACATGCAATATGTTAAAATTTTAGAAAGTTTCTTGTGAAAATTGATTTAATGAAATTGTTCTAAAATGTGTCTGTCGCAACTTGCTTCCTGGTTTTTTTTTTTTTTTTTTTTCCTTCTGTATATATATATAAAGAAAATTTTACCATGCTTGTATTTTATTTTGGTTTTAAAAATAAAACACGCAAATATATCTTTAAATTTGTTAGTAATTTTTATTTTAGTTTAAATATTGTTTATTAATTGAATGTTTTATAATTGATGTATATGTTTTTAGTAGTCCGCAAAATGATTCTGCTGATGACACTGATAATAAACAAGACATAGTATTTCGAGGTAGGTATAATGTCATTTTATTTATCAACCTTATCAATCCTTCTAATAATCAACTTTTTTAAATGAACAGGAAAATTTGCTTTTGTTTTAGTTTTAATTTTTATTTGTTTTATTTTAATTGTAACAGTATTTTTATTGCTAATACTACTTGGAATATTTCATTGTATTTCAAGCTTTAACATCATGAGAATAATAATAAATTGCTTAATGCTTATATATATTCTTCTTTTTATACTCAGTGAGATTTTTAAAAAATGCACTGTTTGTTAATATAGTGCATTGATTAGCTCTTTTTTCATGCATTAGATCATTCTTTAAATAGTAGGAGTGAAGCATAGTTATTAACTAGTAATCTGCTTTTTCTTTTCTTCTAAAATCTACCTCTTTGTATTCCTATGGATTTTTTTTTAAACTTTTCTACTAGTGTATTATTTATAATGTCTAAATAACGATATGAGAATATGCTACTCACATTCTACATTTTACAAAATGGTAATTTATGCATAATGGTTTTGCTAAGTGCAGCTGCTTCATACTTATTCATGTGTATAGACAAAGTTATAAGTAAAACTAATTAATTAAAATTTAAAATCTTATATATTTAATAAATGTAGTTAATTTAGTCTATATAGTGTTGTCGTAACCACTTTTATATACTGCTGATCTGTAATCAGTTTTTTCACAGATGTTATTATTATTAATTATTAAACATTATTATAGCTAACTTTTTACACATTTCGATTTATTTTATTTTTACAAACATTTTCAAATTATTACCATCTTACCATCAATGTGTGTATAGTTTTATAGCTTCACCTGAATTTAACCATCTTTATTGCATTTTTTCAAATTTAAGTTTTAAAAGACATCACTTTTACTTGATGGTTTAGAAAAATATCTATATACTGTGAATGACTATTTTAATATCCTTTGCAAATTCAGAAATCTTTCAGCACATAAATTTCAATATATTTGTCAACAATTGGTTAGTATTTAATTGAATTTTTAAGGCTATAAGACATTCCTATCAAATGTTTGCTAATCTTTCTTGAGATACTAATTTGTTTTACGATTAATGTTTTCAAATATGGCACAAGAGACTTTAATTACAGTGTAACACTCTTTTTGAGCATTTCATCATATCTGTGTCTAGGTTTACTTGAAACAAAAGTTGCTCAGAAAATACATATAATTTTTTTTCAATGTTTTTAATGCTTGTTACTAAAAATTTTACATGGGTTTTAAGAGTTTTTTTAATTAATTGTAATATTTTATTTAATTATAAACTGCTAAGGCTAATAATTTTAAATTTTGAACTAAAAAATATGTTTTTAAAATAATCTAATGCATTCTCAATTTTTTTTGAGTCATATTTACAAGAAATAATTAAATTATTAGAAAGCATTCTTAGTTTAAACAAGATTCTTTTATAACAGATTACTTTGTTTTTCAAGGAAAAAAAAATATAATGGCTACTAACATTTATTTCAGGTGATTCTAGTGATTTAATTGATGATGAAGGAGACTATTCAACTCCTGTGGGTAAGAATTATTTTCAAGAAATGTTATTTTTTTATTTCCATAAAGTATGATTTTAAATTATACTATTTCATTTTAGCAAGAGACTATGAGTTAAATAGGGCAGATATTGTTCTTGAAGAAATTATTGGTGAAGGTCAGTTTGGTGATGTTCATAAGGGAACTTATAAATGTAAAGTAAGTACTGTAATGTATATGTATACATTTTATCTTTTTACTTGAAACACTTAATCATTTTATCTTTTTAAATTTAGGATTCACAAACAATACCTGTAGCAATAAAAACTTGTAAAGTAGAAAGTGAAGAATCTGTGGGAGAAAAGTTTTTGGAGGAAGCATGTAAGATAATAATTGAATATACTTTTAACATTTTGTAATTTTTTTGTCAGTTTCATCCTGTCATATGAAGGGAAATAATTAAACTGTCATTATTCTTGTTGACTGTATTTATTTATTTATTTATTTGCCTTTATTTATTAATTATGTATTGATTTTTTTCTTAAAGTGAATGAAAAATAACTTCAAATTGTTTATTTTTTTGCAGTAATGATGATTTAAGCATAATTTCAAAATGCAATTCAAATTATTTGCATTATATTTGCTTCCATTTTTAAATAGTTTTATGTTTAACTTTGCATTTTTTCTAGGTAATTGAGATTATTTAAGAAAAAAAATACTTGTATAATCCAGGATTTATTTAGCCAATAATTGTGTATAAAAAAAAGTTAAAACATACATCTAGTAAATGGAAAAATAAATTCAATTGAATATGAAAATGTTTCTATGGTTTGTCTTAACTATTGAAAAACAAATAATGTATAAAATAAAGAAACTTAGAAAACAGATATTTATTTCATGTTAAATTATAATTTATGTGCTTCCTTGTTCTGATTTCTTCCTTTAATCTTTAATCTTAAACTTGTACAGATAGCCCCAGAAGCTTTAATAAACATAAATCAACTTCAGTATTTTTCTTTCAGGAAAAAAGAGCTTATCTATTTGTTAACCTACATTGTCCTTAAATTTTATAATTAGTAATATTTTAACAATTTTAATATTAACTAGCATTTATTTAAACTATTTTCACTTAAATGTAGATTAACTGAAATATACATTAAAGATGCTTCTGTAATATCATGTTTTTGATGGTTATTTTCATGTAAAATACTCTGATGATAATTAAGAATTAAGTTAATTAAATTTTCTTTTATTTACTATATTTATTGAATTTGAATTTATACATATCTTTTTTTTTTAATTTATGCATAAAATATCAAAATTATATTTTGAACAGATGTAAATTTTTATTTTTACCTAAAGAGATAATTTTTTACTTAAAATTATGTAACATAGTATTAAATTTTTATTTGAGACACTATGGTTCTGTTTAAGTGTGCTATCATGAATTTATTGCACATGATATTTATAAACATTACAATAATTTGCCATTCATAAAAGAGCAAAGAGTTTGCAAATTCCCTCTTATTTTAGCATTGATATAAACAGTTAAAGTATTTTTGAAAATTGTAGCAAAATATAGTTTGTTTTTTAAAAAAAAATTCTCTCCCCCTTCCTCTCTAAATTTTAACTTCTATTCAATTTTGCTGAAAGAAGAAGCATGGAATCGTTCTTAACATCTCTGAAATTTTATGAAATGATCATGAAGATATGTATTATCTTCTATATTTCAGGTTAAATATGAATAAAAAAGTGTGTGTGTGTATATATATATATAGATTAACAATGCAAGCAATGGATATTAAATATAAATGTATCATAATTTACTAAAATGAAAAATATAATCTATTTTTATGATATGTTAAATTATGTTTTTATTGAATCTTGAAAAACAGTCAATATTTGAAATTAAAGTATAATTTTCAATCGTAGTACAATATTTATTCTAATTTTAAATTTCTTCCAAATTATTTTTTTTTTCAATTTATAATGATCCAATCCAATTTATTCCTAATGAAATAAAAATATAATATTTTGCTTTAAGATAAAATTTTTATTTAAATGTAAATGTAATGCTGTAAATTTTGTTTAAAATTATGAAGTATTGAATGTAGCATAAATGCATATAAGTTAAAAATTTTGAAATTAAAGGTTTTTCAAAATATGCAATTAACAGAGAATTAACACACACATGCTGATGATTATATAGGATGGAATTCAAATCTTCTTATCCTACAAATAAACAAATTTTATTTCTGTTGCATTTTAAATTATAAAACAAGTTTTGAATTTGTAAAATAGTAAAAATTAATATTTTTATCATTAGGTTTATTTTGTACTTGAATATAATATGAGATACTCATGTATTATATGAGATAAAACTATTAAAATTTGTTTTACAAAAGTTAAACTTTTATGAAAATAAGAAAATATCTCTATTACATACATTAGAAACAGAAGTTCCTTATATACTATTATTAGTAATTCTTTTGTCATTGAAACTTTTAAAAAACCATCATACATTTTATTAATTTTTATGTAGAAATAAATGAGTTATACAGTATTTATTCTAAAATCATATTGACTTTATATGTGTATATAGTGAGTTATAAAACTCTAAAATTACAATAAAATATTAAAAGTACTTGTAAAAGTCAATTATTACAAATTACTGTAGTTGGTGTAGTTGGTTAATTATAAAAAGACAATTGCACATTTAATTTCCATTTATTTTCCTTAAGCATGATATAAAGTCAATTCGTATGAAAATGATTATAATTTTATTAAGTAGTAATTATTATTTGAAGAGTTAATGTATGAAAAAATAATACATGTATTTAAAAATGGTTATGCTCTGTTCTGAAATGGTAAACTGTGTAAATTGCAATAATAAAGTTTTTCTTCTGATATATAGTTAAAACATCCTTAACATAGCTTATATATTTTAAATAAATTACATTTTACATTATTTATTTATTTTTATTTATTATTTTTTTTTTACTTGATCTGGAGGGCATTAAACACAATAATTGATAATGTGAGTACAGGATTTCATTTCAAAAAGAAATGTATAATTATTTAGTCACAGTTATTACAATAGTTTTTTTTTTATTTTTTTATTTTATTTTAAATGTATTTTTTGTTAAATATAAATTTTGAGTTGAACATTTCAGCTTTTAGCAAACTTGAAAATGTATAATCTTAAAATTTTCTTGCATTCCATTATAATACTATTTCAAGTTTTAGATAAATTCGGTATTAAGTTGTATGTTTAGGCTTTAAATGTAAATTATTTCTAGATATTATGCAACAGTTTGATCATCCTCATATCACAAGGCTCATTGGTATATGCTCTGAATCTCCTATATGGATTGTGATGGAACTAGCAAAACATGGAGAAGTAATCATAAAATATTTACTTTTATTATTATTATTATTACTAATATTATATGAAATATCTAAGTTGAAAGAAAATGTTATGCTGTTTTTGAGATTTTTATTATTTCTGTTTGAAAAATACATAAAATATAAGGTATTTTTTATTAAACATTCCTTTTTACTATTCTGAAATAATGTTTAAAAAAATACCTAATAGCTACTTCATTAATCTTAAGAAATTATTTTATAATTATATAGGGAACAGAAGTTTATAAACTTTGTAATGGGAGAACTGCAATGATTCCTCAACAAAGTCCTAAGGATTTAAATTTGCAGTTTATAAAAAGAAAAAGATCACTCTTTTGTTTTGAAATAAAAAAATAAATTTTCACTTTTTTTTTCATGGAGTTTTTATTTTCTTATTCCCTAGTAAAATACTTGTACTCTTTTGTTTCATTATGGAAAAATATTAAACCATAATTTTACTAACTATTTTGTAGCATCATTAAGTAGTTTTAAATTTGGCCCTTTGAGAATTTTCCTGCATGTCTATTGCTTTTATTTATAAAAGAGCTGTGTACAGGTATGATTATGTAGTCTTGCTCTCTTGATGAATAAGATCACTTAGGCACAACCTGGTGAAAAACTACAAATTTAGTGTTCCTATCTCAAAAAATGGAACAGCAATTTATTGTAAAAAGTTACCTTGTAGATACCTCAAAGAATGGAAGGGTTAAAATTTGCTATTTCCTACACTGTGACATCAGGAAGCTTAAACAGAAAGAAAAATTATCTCTTTCAAGCAGAACATAATGCTGTAATAAGTCACAGAGTAGTGCTATTTCTGATTTCCAATGAAAAAGGTTATGGTTCAAACCACTGAGGTGGCATTCTTGTACTGAGTTTCTTTGTAAAGAGAATATACAATGCATAGATAATACAGTATCACATCAACTTAATGATCGATTTTTCAAAGCTGAAATTTGTGAGATATTTTTACTGTACTGTGAATTTTAACACACTGTCAAATTTGTATCAGTAACATTTCCCTACTGGCCAACATTGTTTCATTAAACCATCCTAATTATTATAAAATATTTAAAAGGAACAGGCTAGTCACTCGATCTCATAGATCAGCAAAGATAAGATAGCATCTTATCTTTGTCAAGCAGGCATGTCAAATTAGCCATGTCTGTTTGAAATGTAGCTCAAGTTATCAGTCACACTGGCCTTTTTAAATATTCGTTTTGAACATGTGTGGTGCAATATTTTCATGAATCAGATCCAGCCAACATTCTTAGCAGATATAATGTGGATGAATGAGGTATGCTGTTCACAGTATGGTATCTGCAATAGGTAAACTCCTATTTCTGCCAAATTTTATGTTTTTACAGGATTTGACATCAAGGGCATTTTTTACTAAAAATTTGATATGCAATTTATAATTGTGAGCTGATAGGGCAAATATTTTACTCTAGCACATTAACAGGTGCCCTATATTTACAATTGAATGTAACACAGACTTGCTGTTTAATCTTCGGAATCTAACATTTCAATATGCTTCTTCACAAGACATCTCCGGTGAAACAGTACCTCTTCAAAAAAATCTAGTAAACAATTGGGTATGACAATTTTCAAGAATGGATTTTGAAATGGCAGTGACACATTACACGGTATATTTTACTTTATCTAGACACTGCTTTTTATGAATATATCAGTAGGAATTCATCCTTTCAGTTGGCCAATAAACTAAGTACCGAGCATGCTTGGGAACTAAACACTGGGGGTTTCGCCTTAGGCTCGCTACTTAATCCAAGCATATGCTTGGCCTATCATGGTAGAGTTTAGTTTTAGTTCAGTAGCAGTTCTATAATAAAGAGCTATTTAATGATTCAATGGTAACAAGGGCTAGTGGGCATACTGTATACTAGATTAGTAAAAAAAAAAAAAAAAAAACCATTTTTTTGCATAAACTTCAAAATTATTTACCTATTGCAGATTCTCTTAGTGCAAATAATTTAAAACTGTAAAAAAAAAAGCCACACCAAAGCGGTAAAGATCAGTTTTATGGCTGATCTTTACCGCTTTGGTGTGGCTTTTTGGCATTAATAACATACTGATCAATTTTGAACATTTCTGTGGTTTTATTGACATTTTTGATGATGAGATTTCAAGTATGTGGTGCAGCTTTAACATCAAAAATGCATGAAGGGAATTAACAACAAACCAAAGTTGCACATAATTGGCTGTTACAGTATCCCAACTATAAGTACCATCCACAATTTCAACTATCTGGCTGGCTTATCTTTATGAAAGAAAAATTGCTAAATGTAGTATATTTTTTCTTTATTAACCTCCATTTTAAACACTAACTCACAATTGAATGGATCAAGCATAAGCTTGGAAAAGATTTGTATTTTAAAATTCTATATTTCAAACTAGCATGAATCTGAAATTATTTGATCAATATTTTATGTGACAGTAATCCCTATTGCCATTTACTGAAAAAAACATTTTTCCCCAACATAATATATAAACTGAGTGAAAACTATTTAGTGAAATAATTTAATTAATCCTTTTTGTTTAGGTATACTGATGCCAATAGAATGACACAGTTCTTTAATTTTTTATAGATCTTAAAACTTTTGCCTTTGTTTTTCAGTTATTTTTTTAAATCTTAGTGTCATTTTAATATTTTACTTACTTAAAAACTTAAAAGATTTATATGGTGTGAAATGTAATATTTATTATTGTAAGAAAATTATAAATAATATAGATATCTTTTTTTTTATGTAAAAACAGTTACTTATAGATATTTTATGGTTGGTTTCATGCAAGATGGATTATATTAATCAAGTGCAAATCTAAAATATTTTTTTGTATTTCTTAACTATTACTTTTGTTGCTTTAAATGAAATTAGAAAATAAAATTTATAAAAATGTTCTTGTAAGGGGGGGGTGTTAAAAAATAAAAATAAAAAATATTTTTGATTAAGGACATAAGATACAATTTGCATTTTAATGATATTTTAAGTATATTCTCATAATAGTGTGAAATCCAGTACTTGCTAATGAAATAGTTTAGATATGTAGTTGGATCTCATTTGGTGAATTGTTTTTATAGGTATTAATTGATGTCATTTATTAAGAATTTGTATATAAGGTGATGACATGTTAATAGCTAATTTTCAGAATTCAACAAAATATTGACTGTCAGTTTTACTAGCTTGTTATTAACTTGCAAATGCGTTGTTGGTTTTATCCTATCTGAGGTGTTCTTTCATTATTAGAAATTACTATATCTTAATTTTTTAAGAATATTTTTGTATTGATTTTTTTATTAAATTTAAATAAACAATTTGAATAATAAATAAAAAAAAATTTTTGAAAAAGTTTATATAAATTGGAAAATTAACATTGCTTTTTTGTTTAAAACTTTCCTGTTTGATTATAGATGAGAGCCTATCTTCAAAATAATCAGTCTCGTCTTGAATTAGCCACTCTTATTTTGTATGCTTATCAGTTAAGTACTGCTTTGTCATATCTTGAGTGCAGAAAATTTGTTCATAGGTATGTACCCTTTTTAGAATTTAAGCAATCAATATATGTTTAATTCATATAAAAATTCATACTTTAATGTTTATATTGCATTAAATTCTACTTTACAATACATAGAGATTTTAAATATTTTTAATCTTTATTTTAATTTTAAATATTTTAATTAAAAAAAATTTTATTCTCTACATAATTTACATTTAATTATGAATAACATTAGAGAGAGAGAGAGTTAAATGCTTGACATATTTAATATTAAATACATTTATTAATGAAACAAAATATTACTTAATTTGATAGTTTTTGAATATTATTTATTTGATGATTTTTTTTAACTGATTATCAAACAATTATTATTAGTCTTATATTTTCACTTATCATTGATTTCTAAAATAACTATATGACATTTTTTTTAATTATTTTACCCTGAATTAAAATAATGTTTTGTTGAATACATATTCCATTATAATGATAATAAAACATAATCACTTGAAGTATCATTCCAAATTTAATCTTGTTTGTTATGTGGCTAATTGTTTCATTGTTTGTTAAATTAGGGATATTGCAGCTAGAAATGTGCTTGTATCTGCTCGAGATTGTGTGAAGTTAGCTGATTTTGGTTTATCTAGATGGGTTGAAGATCAATCTTATTACAAGGCATCCAAAGGAAAATTACCTATTAAGTGGATGGCACCTGAATCCATTAATTTTAGACGATTTACAACTGCCAGTGATGTTTGGATGTTTGGTAAATCTCTTATCTTCATATTTATTTATCATAGATTAGGAAAGAACATTTTTTTGATAAATTTTTTTGCCATTTTATTTTAAAAGGTGTATGTATGTGGGAAATTCTTATGTTTGGAGTGAAGCCTTTTCAAGGGGTTAGAAATAATGATGTAATTGTTAAAATTGAAAATGGTGAAAGGTTACCATTGCCACCAAACTGCCCACCTCGACTCTATAGCTTAATGTCTCAGTGTTGGTCATATGAGCCATCTAAAAGACCTAGCTTTAAAGAGATGAAGCATATTCTAAGGTAAAAATTTGCTATTATATTAATTTATTTTTTAAAATTTTGTAATTGTGTCTTTAAATAAATTTATATACAGTATAGGATCTATTATCCGACTTCCCAAAAAATAAGTATTTTTCAAATTATAATTTATTTTTTTTTTAAAAAGTTTAAAATATATTTTTTACCTAAAACTTTGTTGTTTCTCTCTATTTGTCAGTCCATCAAGAAATATAATACTATATATATATATATAAACATTCCAAGAATTTTGAAAACCATGTGACAAAGCTTTGTCTCATTGTTATCTACTGCACTACCTAGTATCCTGTACTGCATTCGCAGAAACAGAACGAGGAGTTGTCCCACATTTCAAGTCCTCAGTTCTCTATTCTTATGCCATGCTCTCTTTTAAGCAATATTTTCAGATAGTGATATTGCAAAGCAATTAAGTTGTGGTGGAAAAAAAAGTGTACGTATTTAACAGTTTTTAGAATTGCACTTTATTTTTCAAACTTATTGATTGGAAAAGTTAAGAATGCTAGTAATTATGTACTTTTCTTTGATGACAGTTTAAATAATCATCTGCAGCTAAAACAATTGGACTGCTTGGCAATATTTTGGGATAATGATATTGTTAAAATATGCTTGTCAGACTCTTAAAATCTCTCAATTTGAGATATTTTGTTTGAAAGAAATGAATGAGAAGTGCTTAGAATTAATAAGTGTATTATTCCAGCTCTCAATAAGTGATCTGAACTAACTAGTCATTTTCACTAAAATGGCTGATTTTTAAAAAAGTGTTTGACTTTCAAATTTTGTAAATTTTGGAAGCTATAAGAGGTTGTTATATACATTTTGAAAAATTCAATAAATTAAGAAATAGGAAAGGTGTTTAAAAATTCTAAAATTATCCATTATTTTATACAATATATAACTCAATATGTAAAAGATATTTAAATACTGATGTTGATTATTTAAATTAAAAAAAATTATAGCTGTAAATTCATTGAAGGCTTTTGAAGTAATTATTAAATATAATTTTAATTTTAATAAAAAAATAGTCATCAATATTTACAATTATTAATTTTTACTGTTTACTAATATAATTGAAAAATGTTGCTTATACATAATTATATGCTTATTTCATTAAGAATAATTAATAAAATGAAAAAAAAAAAAGAATTATTTACAATCAATGTTGAAACATCCTGGAAATTTTTACGAATCCTGTTAGAATTCTTTTTTTAATGGTAATTTCTTAAATTGCTTCTCTCATAATTCTGCAGTAGCATAAAAATTTAATAGCTTTCTAATTTTAATTATTTTATTTAGTTCTATGTGTTGAAAAATGATCAAGGAATATTTCTATGTGTTATCTGGAATATAAATCAATGAAAGATAAATATTTCTTCACATTTTTTCCCAATTTAGAGAAATATTAGAAGATGAACGTGCACAAATCGAAGATACTTTGAAAAGGGAAAATAGAAGAGTTCAAGCTATGTCTTGGGGTAAATATTTATGTATTTAAATAAATTTAATTTTGCTTTTATAGTATTTAAATAATAGAAGAATATTTTATATTTAACTGTTTATAATTATAATACCTTAACAATACTAATAAAAAATATGTATATGTTATTGGGGTCTAATTATACTTTTAGGATCTTCTGGATCTGATGAACCACCACCAAAAGTAATTATTGATTTTAATAAATTAATAACAATAAGAAATATCTTAGTTTTTGACATGATGTTATTACTATTTTATTTTAGCCTGTAAGACAACAAGTTGATATTGTTGCTCCTCCAGTTGAACCAACCACTTACATTGTTGCTCCAAATCCAGAAGTTCTAGCACAATTAATTCAAGAAAATGCTAATTGCTTGCCTCCAGCTTGGGCATATGTAGCACCAGCATCTCCTGCAAATACCTTTACTGTGCAAAAGTATGAAGGAGAAGGTGAAGAGGGAAACCCCGACGGATCCTCGCAGGTGAGTCATCTTACTGTGAATTTTACATATTGATTCTGTAAATATGTATTTAATTTTTGGAGGATGTAAAAGTAGATTTCATTCAGAAACACATTTATATCATCAATGATTGTGTACTCCACAATGTAAAGAGGTATAACATGATGTATTAAAACGTGTAATTTTTACAAACAAAATGTATAATATTCTAATATACTAAATGATTTCAAAGGGTTAATAAGTGGATATTCCATAGCTAGCAACCATTTCATATTTCCCTGTTTTGTCTTTACAGGACCACCTGTTTAAAATAACTGGGTTACTTGTCCTTGGCCAATTAATTTCAGGGGTTCAAATTTTTGTATTCAGCAATTTATTTTTAAAAAAATGTAAGCTATTAATATTTGAAAAAAAATTTGATTTTGTTATTTAATATCATTAAAAGAAATATTGTAACATTTTATAAGATTTTACTTCGGATTTAATATTTTTTTATTATTCATTATTTGATTAGAAAATTTCAGAAACTAGGAACAATTATAACATATTAAAGCTACTTACAAAATTCTTTTTTGATATAATTTTATGCTATTTTTCTGCTATAAAATTTACATTTATGTATGCTTCAATGCTAACTGTCTTGAAAAATGAAGCAGCATGAAATAAAATTTAGGTTACAGCTATAAAATTTAAGATTTGGGGGATCCACTATACATTTTCCATTTGTTTAAAACATCAAGATTTTTTATCCTTTTTAAAATCAGGTTCCAGACATTTCTAATCACCTAAAATACCCTAATCACAGGACTTTAAAGTCCTGTGAATTTTTAGCAAGTTTTTACTATATAATAAATCTGGTTTTACTTTCAAATAATTGTTCATAGCATTTGATTTTTCTTTTTAATATATTTATATCGACCATAAAAGTGATTTATATGTTTCCTATGATTAACAAAATTTTTTCCTAATTTTTTTTCTGATTTATGGTAAATATTCTTTTAAGTATTCTGATTAATTTGCTTTTTCCTTTTTTAGTGTATTCAATTTTTATGTGTAATAATTTATTAATTATTATGTATGTTAAAAATATTAAATTTATAAATATCATTTTTCAAGTTTTTCCCATTTATTTTAAATTTTAATGTCTTCATAAATTTTAATGTTTTGTGACATTATTTTCTTTAATTAAAAACTTCCTGAGTTTTGACATCATATTACTCCCATATTAAGTTTTTAGTATACTATTAAATCTTAGGAATTTTCATTAAATATTTCTTCTGAAATTTTTAAAATCTATAAATATTTGCTGAATAATATGTTTTGACTTGAAATGAATTACTCATTTAATGAAAAGTGTTGTTTTGTTATCTCTTAAGAGATTTCTGCAGATATTCATTATATTCTAAAGAAAAAGATTTCCAAAGAAATATTTTGATTGGCAAAAATAAACCATATCTTCTGTGATTTCATAAGTGAAGAAAACGTTTTCATCGCTTGAAAGACATCCTTTGCAAAGCATCCATTTTATGTAGACCATATGACTAAATGGTTTTTTCTTATTCCATTAGTTCACAACTCATCAATTCAAGTCATTTCCTATGCACACAGATGTTTGTAATGGTTTAAAATCCACTTAAAATTGTAAATTCTGGTTGAATTAACATTCATTTGGAAAATGTTACCTATAATGATAAACAAACCATTCATGTAGATCACATAAATAGTTATTATTGACAAATGTTAATTTTAGGGGAAAAAATGATATTAAAATGCAGTTATAGCAAATTTTCTTCTTATATTATGTATCTCTTTCTAAAAATCTCATCTAAGTAAAATTGACTTAGATGAGATTTGTGTTGCTCTTCTTGCTGAAGTTTTTCTTTTTGAAGAAGCAAATTTCTGTTTTTATAAAATTTATATCTTGTATTAATTTTGCAAACAATAATTATTGATTTTACATTTCTAATTAATTAAAAGGATGTAAATTGTCAATTTGTCAATAGAGACTAACATACATGAAAGTATAGATGAAAGTAATTCTGGAATGTAGTGAAGGCTAATAAAAAAGGTCACATGTAGCATTGTTTGTAATACTCAAAATTGAATACATCATCCATAATGTTAATAGAAAGTTTTCTCCTTTAGTCAAATTAGTAACTTAAAAAATGTCTTATGTGATTTAAATGGGCTTTCAATTTTGATGATTTGGGAACCCATTGTGCAAAAATTTGGAAATATATTAGTTGTAATTAATTTATTATTTTTAAGCTCATAGTTATTGTTCTTAAAATATCTACTTACCCAAATTTTGTACCTTCCATCGTCTTGTGTTTGATGGATTAAAATTCTTTTATAAAGCCTTCCTTTTACACTTCTTTTCATGAAGTCTATACATGTAAGTTTTTATTTTTTCAAGCATGCATTAATGCTTTTGTATATAACAAACTATATCCTACAAAGCACTTGTTTTTAATTTTAAACAGTTCATATAATAATAATATTGGTGTTATAACTTTTTCCCAATGTTGTGTGATTGTCATTTTATTTATTACTTTTTATTTCAATTTTTGTAAAAGGAGATTCTCTTGTTCATAGGATTATTCTGAGATCTATAGTGGACAAACTGATGCATCTAATTTTAATTTCTTGAAATCTTATTTGACATGACAATGTTAAAATAGTTTTAGATTAGTTACTTACCATTAAAATCAGTATTAATGCACAATAAAATTAACTAAATTCAGTACTTGCTTTATTAGCAAACTAATTTTAAGAAGATAAGACTAAATTAGAAAAATTTTCCAATTATGTGTTTCTGTTTAAAATAAATGCTTTTTATTGATATGTGATATTTTAAAATAATTTTATATGCATAAAAAACTTTGACATATTTGGTGATTTGATTAAAACAGGACTATTCACTTATTTTTTACTTCCTCATATCTTTCTTTTACTGATTAAACAGAAAATGTTTATTCTCAATTACTTAAAATGTTATAAAATTATGAAACAATTCCCCTTAAGTAATTTCATACATATTGTTACCATAATATTTTATGCCTTAATAATTCGATTTACAGTTTACTATTAATGTAATTGATGAGATGTCATTCATTTTACAAATCATGTAAAATAAATGACAAGTAAAATTTTAGGTCAGTACATATAAAGTATTAAAATTCATACTAAAAGTTTTCTTAAATTATAGTTTATTTACTTGTATTACTAATAATGTTTTCACCAAAAAGCAAAATAATGTTAAATGAATAAAAAACTCATAGAATATTGAAATAGATTCACATAAAATATATTTACTATAAAATGTTTGCTTAAAAAATCTTTTATTTTTCTTTCCTCTTACAAAAGAAATTATTTGACCAAATTTATATATAATGATACTTTAATCTGTGTATTCTAATTTTATAAGTAAATTTTTAAATATTTCAGGATATATCTAAACCTACTGATCAAGTTTTAGAAACAAAGGTTGAAAATTTGGTTCAAAAATGTCAAGAACTTAATTTAGAACAGGTAATATTTTTTTGAACTATTTATCTTCTAAATATTTTTTTTTTAATTCATGTGCACTTTAATAAAGGAGTAAAATTGTATCATATTTAATTTAGTGTAATAGAAATTGTTTCATAACTTTCTTTAAGATGTGTACTTTTAAAAAAATTATTTCAACTCAAAAAAATTACAGCCAATACATGGTATTCTCTGGACATAAATGCACTCTAAAATCAGGTAGGCTCATTGTCCAAATTATTAAATTGCTGTTCATGCAAAAGGTAATTGAATAAAATATTAATCTTGAGTTACTAATATGGTCAGTATGTGTAAATATGTGTATGTATGTATTTATGGTATTTAGATTTCTCACAAACTTTATTACACTCCTATGAATATTGCATATATTTATAATTATATGAAGTTACCTATAAAAAGAGCATGTTAAGAACTGTTTATTTTACATGAAATTTCTACTCAATATGTTTTTGAAAATGATGTAATCATTTAATGCTGATTTGAAATTCTTTGTATTCATATTTAAGGCTAGAAAAAGGCTGTCTTATAGTGACCATTCACATGGTTCTGACTCCGAAAGTGCAAGCACTGTGCCAGGATCCCCAACACTTGGAAATGAGCAAATGTCAGAAAATCTAGGTAAACAGTCTGTTTAACTAAAAAAAAATTTGTTTTGTTACTTTTAAATGCGATATTTTCTTTTTAAAATTATCTCAATCATAAAATAGTGCTTTTTCTGTTGTACTGTGCCACAATACTAAATGCAGCATAAAATTCTAATAAAATAAACATTTACAAGTGATCCTCTTTGCTGATGAAAAGTTACAAAATGCTATCTGGAAGTTTGTAATGTTAAAAATATATCTAACTCTTCACATTTATGTATTTAATTATGATTGTACCTGAAAATAATGTAATTTTGTTCTTCATATATATTAAAAATTTAATGAATTTTCCACTCTTTGTTTAATTAATGCTTACATTAAAATTAAATAGATAAAGCTGATTATCTTGCATAATAAACCCATATTCTATAATTCTCTTTCATAGATTCTATACCTGCTGCTCTTGAACGAAAACTTTCTAATGGATTTGCAGAATCGCCAGTAAATTCTGAAGTTACTGTGAGTAAATTGAAAATTGAACATAGTTGTCTTGAATTTAACATTTTTCTGAAGATTTATATTTAGAAAAATTGTAAATAAAATAGTCATAAAATGTTTGTTAATATTATATTTGCTTACATAGTATTAACATTATTCTTTAACAACAGGACATCAACTCAGTGTAACACAAAAATTAAGTACTATGCTAATGCTTTAGATGATTTGAAACAAATCTATTCCTAATTTTTAAAATATTACCTTTTAATTTATGACGGTATTTAGATTATAAATTATTTTAGATTGTCTCTTCAATTTATTCTAGTTGTGTTAGACAGTCATTGTATGAATTTCATTAATCATTCACTCTGCCTCAAAAAATAAGTAACCAAACAGTAAAATTAGTAATTATAATAGAGGTGTGATAGTCTATCATTTGTTTCTTGTGGTTAAACGGTTAAATTCATCGGTTAAATGAATTCTATATTAAGGAAAAGCAAAATAATTTTGGCATTTACATTATATTGGTGAAAAATGTTTGAGGACTTCATTCTTGGTGAAACTGTTCAAATTTGAAGTATTTCTCCTCATAGACTTAACGATTTCACATTCACTCTATAATTAAGGATTCTAAAAATGTGAGCAACATTATTGTGAAACAGTAAGCTGTAATCCTAATGGTCTGTAATTTTGCTGTGGTTTAATTCTGAAATGTACTTATTGGAGTTTTCTTTTTTACATTTATTAAAATCTTTATTCAAACAGAACATTCTAATTTATATTTTATTTATAATTACTCTGAAATTTTATTTATTTTTTTACATCTATAATCTTGATTTTTGCTATGTGCATCTCGAATACCACTCATTTACATTTGAGTACTACTCATTTACATGTGCAACATTTATGAACTTGTAAAAGTTGAATCTAGGGTGTAAATTTTATCTAAACAAATTCTAGAAATAATAAATAGTTCATATTAATAAAAGTTCTTTTTTCATATTAAATTACAAAATGTCTAATCTTTAAAAGTATTTCTTTTAACTATATTCATAATAGAATTATAACAATTTATCTTTTCTTAAAATGAAAAATAGTTTCAAGAAATTTTATAGAACTTTGTCTTCTAATTTTGTATCTTCATTTGAAAATTCTTCAACAATACTTTTAGGCAACAACAAAACTACTAACGCCCACATCATCTATGTCAACATGTTCCCAAGCTTCTGTTTCCAGTCATGGAAATGATCCGGTTTATGAATGTACAACTAGTGTGGTACGCTCAGTAATGCAGTTACTTCAAGGAGTTCAAAAAGGACAACATACCGAATATTTAGAACTAGTAAAAGTATGTTGAAATGTTTTTATAATAATTATTTAAAAAATAATTTATAAATATTCTATTTACTTATTAAAAGTAACTTAAAACTGCTGGGTATATAATATCAATTGACCATTTTGAGATATTTATATTATCTCTTTGTATATAAACTGTTAACAAAGTATCTGTTCAGCATTACTAAACTGAACTGCAATTTTCATATTCTGAGACACTTCCATTTTCTTATTATTACTTTGATAGGCCTTTATTCAAAATTTGGCAATAGTTCATAGACTAAGTATGCATATCATCTCCAGTCAATAGATATATTTTAATATTCAACTCTCATTAATGTTTCACCCACTTCTCTACAGCTTTGTGAATTATTCTGAGTAATTTTTTTATTTTGATGTTTGCCACATAGAAAATATATTGTAAATTGATTTTCCTCTCTTGTAAATATCAAAAGAAAGTGTATCATTGCTTAAAAAATCGATAACAATGCATGATTTTACATTAAGGGTTATACTTGGTCATTATGATTATGGTTATGCATTAAACCATCCATGACATTGTATTAATTGCTTACATTGTATGCATTGATTGAATAATTATGCTTCAGCTAGAAATTTTTTTTTAATTGGTTTCAGATATATTTTTGTTTGAACAAAAATAATCTGAAAAGAATAACTTTAATTCCTTAATAAAACAATAATATTTATAAAATAAAAAAAAAATAAGATTGGCTATGTGATATTTTTATTAATCTTATTTACTTCTATTTTAAACTTTTGGTCTGTTTGCAGTTTACATGGAAAATGCATTTTCAAATGCTGTATTCATATCTTTTAATGCAATTCATTTTTTATACAGTGATTCATATTTTTGGCATACTTTTTTGTTTATGTATTTACACTTTACAATATCACACAACATATTTTGCTTACAATCAAATTTTATAATAATCTTTTCATGCAGATGTCTGTTTTTGTTGACTAACTGCAGAAATTTTTGACTGTCTATACAAAAGAAATTCATCTGTATACAGTATAAAATTTTTAAAAATCTCATACTGCAGGTAGCAATATAGTTATAGTATTCATTTATAATAAAGTTAATTACATTTTATTAGATTGTTTAGTAAACAATGAGAGCAATTTTAATTAAAAAATACATGGTATGTAAAAAATATATTTCCTTGATTGAAGTATCTTTTTCTTAACATCTGTTCATTCTTCCCACTGTTTTTACCAAATACAGTGGGAATCATACAGATATAAATGAATACAGTAGATAGAATACAAATTCAGAAATTATGCTAGTTTTTGTGTTTTCTTTTTTTTTTTAAGATATTTTAAAAAATGTTATATTGTTAATATTGTTCTTTACATTTTAATTCAAATTATCTAAAATTAAGGTGATTATTAAATAAAGTAATATTATGTTGTAAAATTTCCCTTAAGTAATTTTCCTAGATTAATTAATGTTCTTAACATTTTTCTACCAAATTATTAAATAATTGAAAAGATTATCTTAAATAAAATATGCCAATTCATTTAATCATTCTATGCTGCTTCCTTTTGTGTGACTTTAAAAGTATAAATTAGATTTGATAATACTGATTCAAATTTTATTCTTTTTGCATTTTTAATTTTGTGATTTATAATTGCAAATATCTTTACATTGACAAACATATTTTTTCTTACCTTCTTTTATTTGATTATGTTCTATAAATTTGTAAAAAAAAAATTTTACATAAAAACCTGTATTAATATTTCTATGTTGTTTATAATTTTTTAGCAATTTAAGACCAATCATAATATGGTATCAAAATATTATGTTCTCAATTCTATGCTCATCCTATTGTAAGGAATGAAAAATTTGCATTGGAAATCAAGAAATAATGTAATTAAGTTCTAAATAATCATTTTATAGATGAAATTTTCGAAAAACTTTTTGATCATCCAATATTAATTTTAAATGTAATGACTCAGAATAAAATGAAAAAGATTAAACAAATTGAATGAATATGTGAAATAATTTTAAATGATTGTCAACAGCAAAATGTTTATGGATTTCAAGCTTTTTAGAAGTTTAAATAAAGAAATAACAAAAAAACTGCATAAAAATGTGAGATGTGAAAGTTATTTGTAGTGTACTGATTTTAAATTAACATAATGATAAGAAAGTAAAATACATAGGTGAAAAATTGCATTGAAATTATTTAAAATAACATTTATTTTTGTTTTTTATAAGTTACATGGCAAAGCCAATCTTATGGAAATCTATAGTTATAAGTTTATAGAAGAGGCGGAAAAAACAAAATCTTTGATAAATCCTTCAAAATTGAAATTGAGTTCTTTTGGTATTGTTTGTGTACTGTAAAAAAATCTTTTATTAATTTCTCTACTTGTATTAAATATTTTCCAAAAAAATATTTTTATCTATCTAGAATGTTGGAATAGAGCTGCGTAGTCTTCTTGCTGCTGTTGATCAAATAGTAATTACTCTGCCCTCTTGGTCGCATAAAGAAGTAAGCTTTTCTATATTTTTAATAAAACTGCAATGTCTTATCTGTACAAAGTTGTCTAAAACACATGCAAATTCACACTTGGAAAAAAAAATTTTTATCAAATTTTTCATTTTATTATTTTGTAAACTAAAATTAAAACTATTCTGAAAAACAAAATTAGTGATTCTGATGAAAATAGATTTTATTTAGTTATGTATACTTCCTCGTAGATTGAAATGGCACACAGTGTTCTCAGTAAAGACATGGTTAATCTAGTTCAAGCCATGAAACAAGCTCAGAGGTTCGCTCAAACTACTCTGGATGGGGAATACAGGAAGCATATGCTTGCAGCTGCTCATATAATTGCCGTAAATGCAAAGAATCTCCTTGATACTGTTGCTACTGTACGAACTCGAACTCAAGCAGGATTGGGCCCTGAAGATCCTATTCCAGGAAAAGAGATTCTGCATGAAGATTGTAATATAGCCAATGTGGACGTTGAAACTTCTCTTTCAAATCAACATGTTGAATCATCATATTACAATATTCAAGGTGATATTGGTCCTGGAGACAATGCCAACAGTACTGCAAATATAACTGAGGCAAGAACTGGGGCTTTTGTTACATAGTATCAAAATTCATTGCTAACTGATAAAAGCATTAAATCTGTAAAGAACAAAATTTGTATTATACAGAAATTTTGAGTGTTCAGTTTTCTCCACATATATTGTATTTTATTTTCAGTATTGATTTAGAAATTGTCTAATTCTTGTGAACTACTGAGCAAAACTTTTATCACTCTGAACCTACTTTCCTTCTTCATCTAATTCATAAGAATCTCATTGTCTTTGTTGTGATTAAATTTAAACTTTGATCATTGTGATTATAGAACGATTTTAAAAATTTTTCATTTCATTGATGTTTTTAGACAAATGATAAATTTTCTGTAGAGCTTCCATTTTTATTTTTCAATGATAATGTAATATTAAGCAGGAATGGCCAAATATTTAAATATTGGTGTGATAAAATATTTTATGGATTCAGATAGAAGGAAAAGCCACATTACATGTTTGCAGCAGTCATTAGAAATCTGACTGTTTTTACTTGGTGATATTCTAATTTCATCTTAAAATTTATATGTAACCAAAAGTTAAAAGCAAATATGTTTGTATTATTACATAATTAATACAAATTTATGCTTGAATTATAACAATATCTCAACCAATTTTTCTTCTAATTTTATTCTCTAGTACTTATTAATCTGTTACTGATTTGGTGTTTACTTATTAAATTCGTTTATTTGAAAGAGGAAATTATAACCAAATTGTAAATTAGCATTTAATACCCCATTTAAGTATAATTTCCCTTAAATCAAAAAATGTACAAAAGTTAAAATATTTTATGATTACTTCATCTTATTTTTCCTTTACATTTCTATACAGATTACTCGAAATCGATTATTTCCCACCTTATTGTAGTAAGATTTTGCTATATTTTTTTGTTGGTTATGATAATTTTTCACTACTTAGTATGCTCTTATAATTGCATGAGAGGCAGTGCATTTCTCTTTCAGTTTTTTATTATTATTATTATTTTCATTTATTATATTTGTAAGAATTGGTATAATTTTCAAGTATTTTTTCCATATATTCAAGCAAGCCATCTCTAATAAACTTTTATGTTATAGTATTCCACTTATTTAGTTATTTCTTTAAGTGTTGATACAAGCATAGTAGTATTAAATTCAAGTTGCTAAATCATCAGGCAAAGAAGTCAATTTATTGCATACTGTCTCCAATATAAATAATTTTTAAATCGATAATTTCCCTTATTTACTATTTTCTTTTAATTACGTGTTCATCACGGGTTATAAAAAAAAATGTTTTTTTTTCCCCTGAAAAATTTTTTCTTAGTATCTTAAAAAAATTTTCATGTTATAATTTTTACCTGATCCTAATCAAAACATTATGTTAAATTCTTGGATAATATTTGCTGTTAAAAATTTTAATATTGATTTCTTTTGTCTTTTAAATTTGCAAAAACAATGGAATTATTTTTTAACATAGGTTCTTATGAAATTAGTCATGGGCCCCTATACTGGCCATTCCTGCTATTAAAAATAACAGAATTCTTCTTAAATTTTATTTGGTTTGTAACACATTTTTCATTTATAAGATTTTTATTCGTACTAATACATATTTGTGAGTAATAATTTTAGTCATTACATTTAGTTTTCCAAAAATATCTTTGCATAATTCTTAAATACTGCTTAACTGGAACTGTATTCTAGAGCTTATAGTTTATTATAGAATATGTTTAGTACAAATGTTTATTTACAAATACTTTTCAAATATATAGATAAGAAAAAATGTTTGTTCTAGAATATGTATAAATTATATCTTTATTTTTTAAGTATTTTAAGTTTCATACCAAAAATTCATAATCTGATAAATGTTCCTATTATTTTCATATAACCTTAGGACGAGTGCAATACCTTCTTCCTCATAGTAAAATGTCATTTCTTTTATAATTGAATGATGTTCTTCTCATGTAGCTTTTTTTAACATAATTTTTATGTATCATTATTATTTTCATTTATTTCATAATTCCACTATTAATAAATTTAAATTGTTTTTAAAATGCTTATTATGCATTGAGTTTATCTAGAAATATCATTTTTATTATAGCATGTGAAATATTTTTCCGATTATTTAATATTTACAGAAAAAAATCAATGGTGTACCTCTATTATAAAAATTAACTGATAGTGATTTAGAAATCACCTGGCATCTATTGATAAAATTGTTTTTTTTTTTAAAAAAAAAAAAAAAAAATACTTGTCTTAAAATGTATAGTAATTTGTGAAAACGAAAGGGAAAGTGTGTCAAAGGCTTAATACTGACATAAAAAAGCCCAGTGGAAAAAATATTTTTATTGCTCATATGTATTCTTGTGTATTTTTGTCAGAAATGCATGATAGTAATATTATTTTCTTATGTGATTTTTTTATGTATGTTAAACTTTCTTTCACTCATATAGCATTATGCATAAATCTTTATATTCTGTGATTTTTCAACAAAGATTTTTAGTCAGATTATTTTTTATTGTCATTGTGATTTGGAAGTATACAATTTAAAATTAATTGTATCTATGAATGTCTATTGTACCCAATGGTCTATGAGTCGCACAAAGATGGAATTATATGTGTAGTTTTTATTCTCTGTTTAGTGTGGACCAAATTTATGTTCATCTAACAATCTAGTCAACTGAAAAAAAATTTAAATTCATATAGATTATGAATTGGAATTCTATTTCATATTTATGCGGGTTAGAGCATTAATTAAATAAGCGTTTTTTTTTTATTTTTTTTTTTATAATTTTATGTTTGTTAGTAGAAGTTCTATCAGATAAATTCAATTCATGTGTTTTTATCTTTTAAATTACTGACGTTTTTTTTTATGATTTTTATGTGTGTAAAAATAAACGATTTTATTCTGCAATTAGCTAGCTTCCAAGTTTTGAAGATAATTTTTATTTTAAGATTGAGCTTTTTATAATATATATGTATTCTTCATTTTTATATAGACATTAGATATTTATACGCAAGTTTTTTATTCTATTTGTGTCTTGAAATTTAGATTCATATGGCGAAAATTTGCTTTAAATAAAACACGTTTATATCTGTATATAATTTTCTTCTAATGCATTTTGCATCTTTTAGTAATGCACTTTTTTTATGATGTTTATACACTAAAGCTCTAATCAAAGCATAAATGCTGTAGAATAAAATCTAGTCTTAAGTTTCAAGGCTATATTGTAAATGATATTGTCTCTTATATACAAATTTATGTATTTATATCTGTATATTAAAATACTTTAATTTATTTGTAGGTCTTTGCATTTTATTGAATTTTTTTCTTTGCAAACCATAAAAATTTTGGGAAGTTATTTTTTGTTTGGTACATAAAGTGCATAAATAAATATAATTAGTTGATATTTAATATCTTCAGCAAATATATACTTTGTTCTTATGTTGGCTCTTTCGAGCATAATAAGTCTGTCAGTCCAATAAAGAAATGAAGTAAAACATAGAATGCAGGAGATGCCTTCATTAAGAAAAAGTGCAAGAGTAAGACGAAGGCTGTAACAGAATTAGCGTTACCCAGGGTGCACCACGAGGAGGCCTGTTATCTTCAGCAAATAACATATGGCTAAAAAAATTATGCTGGTTAAAAGTGTTGTGTAAAAAACTGTTTAATATGAGATTAATACTCTTGAAATATTGAGGAAATTAAGAATTATAAGTAAGAATGTTTTTTTGTTAAAATTAGGAAAAATATTTGTTTTCCAAAATGGGATTTTTACGTTTTTAATAGACTTGGTTTGTAAAATTTCACTGTTTCACGACAGTTTGATCAATGTTCGGCAAAGTTTACTGGCTAATAATGGAAACGTTAATAAATACAAGAATATTTTATTATAAGACATCGAGCTAAACGTTGCTTTGTTTTTATTTTTATATTAGCTACTATTTTTTCAGTATGTTAATATTGAATTTAGGTTCTTTTAATATCATTGGGGAAAAATAAAATATAATAAAACTGAATATGTATATATATATATATACTTAAAATTATATATATATATATATATATATATATATATTGAATATAAAAATAAAACATTAAATTGATATTGCGCTAAGCAATTGAGACTACCTAAATATTCATGCCATTTCATAAATTAAGGGTAATACTGGAACTTTGTCAACTATTAGTGCAAAAACAATAAACATGATTTATTTTTAAAACCCGCATATAAAATAAGAAAGAGCAAAAATGGCGTAAGTATGATACCAGGCAAACAGAAACCACGATTATAACACTTATAATACACATCGTCATTGTATAATTGTTGTACAGTTGAACAGTTCGTTGCTGGTATGATGGTTAATACATCGTGTGTCTCCTATACAAGGAAATACAATCCGTACAACGCTGAGATATTATTGAGTTACACTTACGGCAGAGAACTCTATAGAGCAGGCAATGCTCTCCGAAGGTCCGGTACAGAAGTAGCAAGTGGTTGACGGGCTGCGATTCTTCGACCTAGTTTTCCCTATGAATGGTCTATCAGATTCAAATTAAATCCAGTGAGAATGTCGCTACACCATACGGGTGATATCCTTTGATTGAAGGCAGTCGTTGACGATGTTCGAGCTGTGAATACCCTCAAAAAACGGTCATGTTCCAGAATGATAATTCGATAAATTTGACCTGTCATGGTTCCAATTTGAAAACGAAGATCTATTCTGGAGAACAGTATACATAAAGCCTCATCAAATGAACACACTGTAACGTTAGAGCGTTCAATGGCGTTTTCTTGATGATACTGAGCACTTGAAGCTTTTCATTGGCGTGAATCGGGCTGCAAACTAAATATTGAATCAGCAGAAAACATAAGACCATTGAGACGACAATGTCCACATTGAATGTTCTCTACTCCAGACTAACCGTTAGCGACAGTGAGTTGCCTTCAGCAGAACACATTTGACAAGCATGTGAACGTATAGACCATACTAGCCCAAAAGTCTGCACAAATTGTCTTGAAACGGTCGTACTCGCGGCTGACCTTACAGGTCCGTTACTGTGTTCCGTCTGTTTCTTTCAGCGGTAACTGCCAGATACCGGTTGTCACCCGCGAGTGACCTTCACTGTAATGTCTATTAACATTTCCATCTTTGAATCGTTGCCACAGCCTAGAGATGACACTTTGGTGATTTCGAGTTTCTCCGCTATTGCCATCTGCTTACGCTCGCGTTTTAGACGACCGGTAATTCTATAACGTAAAATATCCAAATGCACCTCTATTATAAATATGCTGTCCTGTCACTGAGCGCCATACAATTGCGAACACATTTCCTTCTTTTCCAAACAGGTTCTTATGTAACCCTCTCTTGTGCTCTTACCATTGTGGCTGCGCTCTGCGTCAATAAGTCCTTTCAATAATTTGAATATACATTAGCTTCACAAAAGGAACAACCGATTTTCTGCACCTATAATTGTAAATTAATGAATAGAAATATCGAATTTGGATGACGTGTGCAAATCAGCTATAAATTGACTGCAACGTCTAAGTTTATATATATATAAAAAATAACACATAAAAGATTTACAAAAAAAAAAAAAAAAGCAATCTCACCGGAAAAGTCTATTCTTGGAAGAAAAAAAAAGAATAATCACTGTTTTATGTGGTGAAATATCATAAAAACAGTTAAACAGTAAAATGAGTTTTAATAATGGATATGCTTAACTCTATCTTGAATACATTGGGGGCATTGACTTTCCATGCTATCAATTAAGTTGTGGATAACTGAAATCGGAAGTGAAGACCTAACACGAATTGAGCTGTTTTTCAGCTCTCCTACAGACCTTGGAGGAAGACTTAAAGCAGCAACCTATCTACCAAGATAGTCCAACAGATGCTCTTTAGGATTCAGATCTGAAGATCTAGCTGGCCGTTGCATTTGTTCTGAACCAAGATCCTCAAGGTATACTTCAACAACTATCACTCGATGAGATCGTGTGTCATGATCTATCAGAAAGAAATCATTTGCGATAGCTCGCGTCTCGGAATATTAACTACAACGCCATTGTCTTAGTGTGGCGAAAATATGTAAACAAGCAGAAGAAAAAGCTCTCCCCGACAAAGCGGGATGTAAAATTTCTTTTGCTGCCTGTTACCCGGCTAAAACGGTGATTAATAATGTTTCTATAGTGAAAATAAAATAATTAATGGCGAGAACTTTTTGACTCAATTTAAACATGCAGTCCACTAACAAAGCAAGAAAATTTTCATTCATTAAAGAACATTTGGTCGTACTTAACCTGGATAAATCGAAACCCAGAAAAGATGTACACTTCCAGCTTAATAGAAAAGTTAAATCGATGCAAAAGTGCTGTTAAAGGAAATATTACAAAAATTGAGAATTTTGCTGCTGAAAAAAAAGGAAACAAATTTTATCTACACAACGGAACTTGAATTGAAGCTAAAGAGAATAGAACAATATCAAAGGTGACTCCAGGAATTTAGAGAGCAATATTACGTGGTCACTGATTTTGAATGAATTCCAAAAGTGAAATTAGATATCGCGAGATGCTTCAGTTGATCGCCTCGAGAAATTAGAGGTAAGCTTACGAATTTTGCTCTATTCATTTAAAGATAATTTCATAAATAATTATAATGAAATTTCATAAATAATTATAATGAAGCTGAAGGTACTATTTGTACTAAAATACGCTTACCTGAAATACCGCTTCCAGTTTTCTCTGGAGCATATATACTGAGTGGATAAATTTTAAAGCTCAGTTCTCTAATTTAATAATTAACAATAGTCAGTTAAATGATTCTCAGCGATTATATAATTTACGAGCATCTTTGAAATCGAAAGCTAAATTATTAGAATCATCTGATGATAGTTTTGAATGATTATTTAAAACTCTTGAAGAACGTTTGGAAAATCAAAGACTGATTGTTGATTTTTATATTTTAGCTGTATTAAATTATAAAAAGATTCATCATGAATCTGCAAGGGAATTACGTTCTTTTGTAGATCTCACCTAGAAAAATGTAAGAGCATTAAAGGTTTTAAATTATGAACAAAACAAACAATGAGATACTTTAATGGTAAACATTATCCTTCAAAAACTAGATGGAGAAACCAGGGAACAATTCGAATTTTCCTTAAAAACATCTGAAATACTCCAATTTGATTCATTGATAACATTTTTAGAAGAGCGCTGTGCAATTCTAGAAATCATTAGCCGTACTCCAATCTCTAATAAAGTTATTAATGGAGCTAGCAGTAAAAGTTATAAACCAAAATATTTTTGTAGCGCATATAAACAATTTTGATTTAAAACATTTTGTTCTATGTAAGAATTTATTTCCCTATTTAAATGTATTATGTTTCGAAATATGAGTGTTAATGATAGAAAGGAGTTTATTAAAAGGTAATTATTTATGTAAAAACTGCCTTCATTCTTATTCCGATAAATGTAGGTCAAAATTTAAGTGCCAAGTAAGTGGCTGTAATAAAGCTCACAATTCACTGCTGCATCTGTCACAAAACGAAACAAAAAAATGTATGATTCTTCGAAGGTCACAGATGTTCAGTGTGTCACAGATCCCCAACGAAATCAAGTGACGACGATAATCTTAACACGCGTTTGTAGTAGATCTGTTTTGTTAAACATTGCTTACATCTACATAAAAAATAAAAAGGGAAAAAAGATGAAAATGGGGTGCCTATTGGACTCGGTTAGTTCCATTTGTTTATTTTCTGAAAGCACGACAAGCAAATTCGGAATAAAATTAAAGCTAAACAAAATAAATATTTCTGGAGTATCAGCTGTGGGAAAATAAGCAGCAAATGCTGAAGTTTCAAATGCTGATATAACATTTTTACGTTGTTAAGAAATGGTAGTGTTACCACGGATTACGGCTTTAATTCCTACCACTAAATTGGATAGTTCAGATATAAGATTTTCAAATTCTATTGAATTGGCAGATTCAGAATTTAACATTCCAATAGAAATCGACGTGTTGATTGGTAGTGCGTGAATTATTTTTTGAAATTTTAAAGACCGAATAAACACGAACATTAGATGGTAATTTATTACTGCCAGCTATAGTCACTAGGACATTTAATCACTCCTGCAGTCCAATAACCAAAAGTATTGTTGTTTATTGAATGAACCAAACTTAGAATTAGAATTTTAAAGGTTTTTGAATTAGAATCCATCCTAGGGGATAATAAAGATGTAATTAAAATAAAGAAAAGCTGTGTGAGGAACATTTTATTATAATACGTCTTATCATTGCCTTTCATAAATAAATCAATCGATTGTCTCAATAGGTTTTGTAGATTGTTGATGAATCGATATGAATCGATTACTGTACCTTTTTATATAAATTATGTGTTTTGCTTACATATTAAATTAAATCCTTTTCAACATGTTTCTAAATGCATATTGATGTTGCTAGGCATGACTAACTAAATTGTAGTTTTGGATTTGATCAAATAATGAAGTCAGTACCCAAGCTATAGCTTCCTCAAATTTACACAACAGACTAATGAAGACAGTAATATGGATCACACAAATGTTAAAATATATATCTTATAAAAGCAATAAAATTTAGATTTTTGCAATTAAATTTCCAGTGTAAAATTTGTTAACAAAACATTTGAAAAATCATAACAATTAACAATGTGATAATTTATTTTTTCTGAAATTGGAAATTATTTTTAAAAAATATCTTAATAAATATTGTCTGAGAAATCATTTATTGGATTTTTCCTATTAGTAAAAAAATAAAAGCAAATCTATAAAATTGAAATTATTGAATGTTAATTTTGTGTCCTGCAATGAAAACTTGAAAATACTGAAATGTCCTATATGAAAAAATATTACATATTGGGTAAAATACATTTCCTATTAATTTCACTTATATAATTGTACTATATGAATTATTTATTACATTTTGAATTTATTGATAAGTATTAAAAAATCCTTCAACACAAGTATTTTTTTTCTATTAAAACACTTATAAATATATGAATATTTAAAATAAGTTTTCCTTAATATTTTCTGGCTTATTATCAAAAATACACTATCATTAAATTATTTTTAACGATAGTGTATTTTTGATATTTAAGCCAGAAAACAGCATAGGTACACGAGTAGAATACAAAATTGAATGACATAGTATCATCGTTGCACTCACTCCCTTTTCATCGAATCTTAAAAAACTAACCGAGTCATACGCCATAAACTCATCATACCGTGCACTTCAACTGAACGGGGGGGGGGGGGAACACCGCAACAGCTCTCCGGCCGAGGTGATAAATGGTCCACTGTTCCATGCACTATTGCCGCACAGGTGCCGCTGAGTTTTTATCGGTTAATGTCGTTAACCCAATCACCACCCAGTGTTGAATTGCTACTAGGGTAGTCTGTTTCCAATCAAATAAATTATTTCGGTTTCGAATCAAATCGAAATATTTCCCTATGTTTCACTCGTTTTTAAACTAAATCGTTGCTAATAATAGATTATAAAGGTCTAATGTGATATTAATGATTAATAATCACTACATGGTACATTTATAACTTGAAAGCACAGAGCTCGAATTCTGGCTGTATATAAGCATTACTTATTTTTCATCACTGCTATATTCCAATATCGATTAGGTTAAGTTAGATTATTGTAATACATTTACATTTGCTTTCCAAAGCCGCGAAGCATTTTGTCAAGTCGCTCATAATTTTAAGGAACGATCAAATCTATCTCAATACTATCTCACCCCTCCACTCTAAGCCAACTACAATACTTTGAACTTACAAACATTTTTCCCTTTGAATATGCCCTTTGATTACTGCAGATAAATTAGATATCGAATTCATCATCTCGTAGCTACAAGAAAATGGAGAAAGACCTTATCTGTCTTATATTTAGATAGAAATTATTTCTTTTAGAAGATAGTATTTGGCAACATGTGTACATTCTTTCTGTTTTGTAAACAAAATAAAAGTCTCAGAACAGCTACCAACCAACCAACCAACCAGCCGTGGAAAAAATGAGATTGATAAATTTGGGTTTTCATTTCCACATAACATAAAATGATTCAACTTTAAACTCGTCATAGATTACTTCTTATAAATACGTGGGAAACTTTCTAGTAAACGTTATGATGATCTCTATGTTAGCTGGGTTTTGTGCATATGTATACTATTATGTTCGACCAATTATAAAATGGTTTTTAAGGAAAACTACAAGATTATGTGAACTACAAAGAATTTGTTATGGTGAAGAATTTGGATTTACTAGAGCAGAAAAAGTTGGTAGGTAATGTTATTTAATTTCATTAGTATATGATTATGTATGGAGTCATTACTAATTTCTGTTCTATTTATGTATTGATCATCTATGATGTATTATTTGCTGAATTTCTCATGGCATATGGTAAAATTTATTAAATCATATCGATTTAACATCACTTTATTGTTTCCTTGTCGTGAAGATTTCGTTGACAAATGTATCATCAAATATTGTCCTAATAGAATGCATCCAATATGTTATTTTGAACGAATTTGGGGAACAGGTGAATTTTGATTTTATAAGTAAACTGTTCCAGTTTTTTATATAAAGTTATTACATAACCAATTTTAAGCTATAAAACCATAATGTTTGATAATTTTCAAGGTGCAGTGATATGTATAACTCAAACCTTTTTTTTTTTTTTTTTTTTAATATCAATTATAAATGTGTTGAGTTATATGAATGAATAATTAACCACTTAATAGTTGGATACTTCAGTTATGTCACCGTAATACAAATAATAACAAAATTTACAATAGAAGTTATTTAATTTATCTTAAAAAGTTTTTGGATTAATATGACTGTTATTTTTACTTCAGGAATTTTTAAAATTTTAATGTTACTTTCTTAAAATCTCATTCTGCTGTGAATTTTTTTTACTAGATTATAATCACATAAAATTATTAGATAAAAATTTATAGAAATCATCCTTATTTCTCTTAATATTTATAATCCTTAATATTTTTATTATTTTCCAGTTCATTTACTCTAGATGTATTTTTTAAACAAAGTGAAATCAATTTAAATTTGACCACTTAAGATTTTTTAATTTGTTTGTTTGTTTTTTTTAATACATTAACAAAAAGTACCTGCAATGTTAGAATATGTATTAATTGTTGCTTTTTGATTTATCCATTTACTTTATGTAAAGTATATATATATAGATATATACATACATACAAATAGTTAATATATTTATTAATTAAAAGCAGAAATTTTGTTAAAATTGAATGCACAAACTAAACTTTTATTATAAAAAAATCTATCATAATATTTTTGAAATATATAAAGATCTATATTTAAATTGTGAAACATTAAACAATAAATAGATTGTTTTAACTAATATATATATATATATATATATATATTTGAGCTTGAATTTTTCTGAAGGATTTAAAAAATATAATTTAGTCCTAATTTCATCCTTTCACCCCTAGTACAGTGGAAAATTAGAGAGTGATTATGAAATTAAAAGTGACCAAAATTTCCAGGTCATTATCAACAAATTCATGAATAACTATATCAGGAGCTTTTTGCTTACAATATAACAAAAAACCTTGCAGTAAGAAGGAATTTTTCATAACTTGGTCAACTTTAATTTCAGAATGTATCTCTCTTTTCATTAGATAAAGTTTCGTAAGTTTAATTTTAGAATCTAACAATTATCAAAATTAACATTTTTATATTTTTACAGAAATAAGTTATTTTAAAAGCTTTTAAAGTAATTCATTTTTCTGTTTTACAAATTTTTGGCTGAAGAACTACATGACTAACAATGAAGGAAATCGGCATTAAATACATTTAATGATGTGCATTTTACATTTATGTAACTTCCAAATTAATTATGTTGCAGAAAGTTAAATTTAAAAATAAAATGTGAGTTAAGCATGATAAAAAAATAGTGAAGTAAATTAAACTTAATGTTAAAATAAGTACATGAAAAATCTAAGAGGAGAATTATTAAAGTTAAGAAACAAAATGTCAATGTTTTATCCAAAATAATATTTTTTGATTTGAATTCTGCATATAGGAATTAAAAAAGCATTTTTAAAAGTATAAAATTTAATCTTAAAATGAATAATTTCTCCACTTCTAAACTCTTGTTACAGTTTATTTTGTTGCTCAGATTTTTATTAATGATCACTTACTTTTACATTATATTTAAAAAATCCTTAAATGTAACTTTCTTGTACAGAATGGTCTTTGAATTTATCACGATCAAAAGAGATTCAGAATATGGTGGAACAATTAAGCAATCATGCTGATCATGGGAAATTTATTGATAAAACTAGCAAAAATTGTGTAGACTATGCTGTTAGACTTACAATTGATGTCAAGGATATCAAGCCGAATTTCCATTTACCGTAAGTATGAATTATTATAAATAGACTAATTAAGACTATATACTAACTTTTATAATATTTAATATAAAAGTAAATTTAATTATTTTTCATGAAGAAAACATTAGTTTAATTTATGTAATAAATAGAAAAGAAAAAAATCTCATTTGTAGCATTTCAATTTAATGACTTTAATTATCTTTTATCAAATAAAATAATTTTGTTTCAATATGTCAAAAAAAAAAAGTTCGAAAATTAAGATCTGCATTTTTTTAAACAGAAATACTTTACATCCTGTTACTAAAAAGTAAAAATAGTTTTTACATTTACACATGTATAATACACAACTTAATCAATAAAACCTTGAAACTATAAAATATATATTTAATGTGATGCTAGATGTAATCCATAAAAAATTACTTCCTTCACATTTATGCTAAATCACATTTTTTGTGTGCCGAGCTGGCAGCCGAACGGTTAGCGCTGTTACCTTCGGTTCAACAGTTCGTGGGTTCGAATCCCACCTTGGGCATGGATGTTTGTAGTGGTTCGAAATCCACTTTAAACCATAGGTCCCAGTCTAATTAGCCCTTGTGTGCAAAAAATGACCGTTGAGTGACAGACAAACCAACCAACAAACCAAACCAAACCACATTTTTTGTGTGCAAGTTGTTTAATCCATTAAAGAACTATTGCAAATTTAGAACATCTGTATAGTAATTGCAAACAAAATTATAAAATCAAGTTTATGTAATTAATCAAATATATAAAAAAATGAAGTATGCTTAATGTTAAAATGTATTTTTCAGCATTATAATAGTGATAAGGGAACTCTTTAACAAAATGAAATGTTTATGTATATGTGTGTCAATATAAATTAGTATATATAACAATATAGTTAATTATTTAAGATAAGGATGGATATATATATTTATTTGATTGCAAAAAAGAAGAAATTTTTTCTTTGAAATCTATTTAATAGAAGAATAGATTAGATCATTAATAGAATTGTGAGAGAGAACATTTAAAACAATAAAAAATTTTGTCTGTTACTTTTGTATAACGTATATCAAAAACTAATTTAAACCAATCTATTGCTGTTTCTAATAACATGAAAATTACTTTTTTGTCATTTATCAGTTTTTATTATTTTTTTTATATATTTCAGGTTCTCATTAAATTTTAAGCCTTAATTGTAATTAATAATAGGTTTTGTTAAAAAAAAAGTATAAATAAACTTATTAAAGTATTTGTTTCCTTTCATTTGTTGAATAAAAATTATTACATGATAATTTTGAAGTTCAAAATGATTTCATTTTATAGATTTATTAAAAGTTATCGAACAACACTCTTTCAAATATATGGTTATAGACAGTTATGTCATGAAGTAGAAAAGATTCGTACTACTCCATATTCATCTGAAAATCCAGTACATGAAGAAAAACTTTTGAAAGTATGAATTGAATTTTTTTTCCAAACCTTGTTAACTGATTTAAATGTGAATTTAACAAAAGAAATTTAAGAGTAGAAATTATATAGATGTGTGTTCAAAGAAATACATTGATTGTGATATTTATGTGAAGTTTTCTTTTATTTGCCTACAAATAATGATTATATTAACAACGATTATGTTGTATCATATATACTTTGCAAGCAATTTTTCTAAATGTTAACATTCAGTAATTTAAAAGAGCTTTTATTTTAATAATTTATTTATTTTTACCCGTGTAATAGCAAGTTTATTTGCAACTTTTCAGCTATGGAGTCTTTTAAAACCAAATGAAGAGTTAGAAAATAGGATTTCTAAACAGTGGACTGACATTGGTTTTCAAGGTGAAGATCCCAAAACTGATTTTCGAGGGATGGGACTTTTAGGCTTAGAAAACTTATTGTAAGTTCCTACATTTTGCATACTTTATATTAAATTGCCACAAATCCCTTAATAGATTAATACATATTTCCTTTTCTAGATATTTTGCTACTGAATATAATGATGCAGCTAAACATGTTTTACTTCATTCTAAACATCCCAAATATGGGTATGTACTTTTAATAGATTTTTTGTACAAATATTTTTCTATGAGAAAGTGTTCCTTATGTAATTTTTGCATGTCGAAAAGGAGATATTTGTTGCATTTTATTGTAGTTCTCTTTTTGGTTAAATATATATAACAAAATAGCCACATGACTATTTATCATGATATTTAATTCAATATCTTTGATATCTTCTTTTATTTATTTTTATTGGGCAAAATATAATTTGAAAATTTTATTTATTTAACATTGCCATTGGTAATTTATATATTTTCTAATTATTTTATTATTAAATTAAATATTAATAAAAATATTTATATTAGTTTTGTTTAATATTACTGACAATTAACCAGTATGCAAATTTATAATCCAGATTTTATACATGTCTAAAGAATATTTCTCCTTTAGATTTCGTAACTCATATTTTGTGATTTAGCATTTTTTGATTTGAATTAAAGACCAAAAAATTAAGCTTGGCGACTTAATGGGAGCACTTCACGCACACCAAAGCACAATCCAAGATTGGATCATCTCGCTGATCAAAATTGACTCAGTCTTTCATGCCTTCAGTAGGTTGGTAAAAGCATGCTTGGGAACTAAACATTAAGATTTACACATAAGTATGACCACCTAACTGGGACATATGCTTCACACTCCAGTGCCTTTGGTCAGGAAAATAAATGTGTACACTGTAGGCCTAGGTCTGCATGGGCTGTCATGTCACAGGTTTAGTTTTTAGTTTTAGGCTTTGAATTGAAGCTGAATGCTTAAAACTTCTATTGAAAAAATTTGAATTTCTTTGTAAAGAATTTTAAGTTAAATTTTTTTTCTTTTTAATTTCAAATTATTTCTTTTCAAAATAAATACTTTTATAATAATATAAAATAATAATATAATACTTCTATAATAATATAAAATAAATATTTATAACACAATTTTCTACTTTCTAAATATAAATGAAACTGCATCTAGAATTACCTTTTAAAGCTAAAATAAATTATAAACAGAAATTACATAATTGTATTATTTTTTGATAAGGGGAGACTTCAGCATCAATGTTCTTCAACAATAAATTTGGTGAGAAATACTTAATTACTTTAATCATCTTTAAATTAGTGAACAATGCCAACTAAATTTCTGAGCAGTTTTAAGCAAAATGGAACCTTAGTCTCTCCTTTTTTCATAAATGAAGAGAAATAACAAATACATTTTAATTGTGTGTTGATAATGTGAGGCAGACACATAAACTGATTATTTTCAGTGCTGTGTTGATATTTTTTGAGTATTAATTCTTCTGTTTTAAAATGTATACTGACAAATATGTTGTTTGATAGAAATAAGTCATTTGTCAAAATCAGTGTTAGTTTATGAAATGCTATCTTGTTAACTATTGCATTTTTTCCCCAGATATTCTTTTGCAATTGTTGGAATCAATTTGACCAGTATGGCATATCATTTATTGAAAAACAAACTTCTTACTGTTCATTTTTATAATACCATTCCAGACAGACCATTAATTAAAGACTTCCATTATGTTTATTGTAAGTTTTCCTTTAAAAAAAATCTTATTGTGTTTTTAAATTATTAAAATATTTTATTGTTAACTTATAATTTTATGAAAGTATCAAATTTGTGTATGAAAAAGTATCTTAATTTGTCAATGGCATTTATATTATTGTTTTACTTATAACTGTACACTGTTATTAAAAATTAAGTTATTACTGCAAATTTTATTCCATGTATATGCTATAGATTGTTAGCATATATTTTGATTCTGAATAGCTGATTTTTGTGTATATTTTGCTATGGTGTAATGGATTTCTTAAATTGTATTTTTATTATTCTCAATTTGTTTTCTTGCTTTTTTTTTTTTTTTTTTTTTTTTTTTTTTAGTATAAAACATACAAAAACATATGGGATAGTAACTGTGCACTATAACTCCATGCTAAATATTTTATTAGAATATTCGAACAAAATATGAAGTTCTAATTAAAGATATAATTTATTTTTAAAAGAAATTATGTATAAATATAAGTATCCTCTTTTAATATTGAATTTTAAATTATTAAGTTTTCAATTGTTATTGCATTAGCTCTTTCAAATAAAATAAATATTAATATTTATGATTAATTTCAGATCTATCACTATATATCCTAAAATATATCTTGTATGGAAGCCTGATGAAATTTTGTTATTTGTTGTTAGCAAGGAAATAAAAAAACTCAATAATGAATGATGAAAAATATATGCATTCTGCACAAATGTCTCTCACTTACAGGCAAATCACCCATACATTCTAGAAGACCTAATTTAGTGGACCACTGGTGCATAACTGTATTTTAAATTAATATAAACTTTAGTATCCACTAGGTGGTGCTCAGTGTCTGTTACATTTATAATAAATGAAGTTAATTGACCTAATTGGCAGTTTTTCATATTCTGCCAATGTTTGGTATTTTGGTTGTTAGATCTTGCAGGGGAGAAAAATCAAAATGTAAATTAATAGAGCTTGGTACTAATTTTCTATGGGATATAATCATTTGCATTTCTGATAGCTCTCTAAATACTTTTTGATTTGATTTTTTCACTATGAATTACAGTCTTTTAGGATTTTAGCATCAGTTCTGTTTCAGTATTTATCACTTTCAGATATATTTCACTTACTGCTTATTTTGGAAAATTTTGAGCTCAGATTATTATGGTGAGAAGCATTATTTACTGAAGGAAGACTATACTCGTATAATAAATGAACCAATTAGTGGCACACATAAAAATGTTTTCTTTTTTAAAGAAGCTAGAGAGTGATATATCAGTGATTCTGACATGAACATTTAGACAGGGATAGAGCTTATTGAATGCCGCCTATTTTCGACTTCTCATAAAAGTTATGTGTAAGAAAATTGTATTTTGTACTTACAAATGTAGCATTGTCCACGAGTCTGAAAAATTGTACTCCAATGTTCTTTTCAACAAAAAGCACAGGACACAAACATGATATTCCCAGTTTAAAATGAAACTAATTGACACATTTTGGAGAACTTTGAAAATTATTGAGAAGAAAAGCAGTTTACCTCAGATCTGCATCAGAAGCTATTCAATTGCCCAATAAGCATTTTCCTACCCTTAATATGAATAAAAAGGTTGAAAGCTAAAGAAAGTGCATAGTTTCCCCCCCCCCTTTAAACTGTGCTTAGACACAAAAGAAATGCAATAAGCATTTTATGTTTGTAAATTGTGCAATGTAAGAATTAGCTCGATGGTTTGAGATTTTTTACATACAGTTGTCATTTGCGTTTTGTTATTTTCTTTTTGTAAATAATTTCATTTTTTTATTTGAAAGTTTATTATTGTATTTTGTTAATTAAAACTTCAAAGAATTTTGAATAGCACTTTTGGAAATTATTTCTCAAGATAAATAATATTGTTTTATGTGTTTTCTTGTGAAAAAAAAGGGAAAAAAAACGTTATTATATTCTAATTTCAATGCATAGGACAATTTATGTAATAATCTAAAACAATATAAGAAGTTATGATACTAGGGCTTAAATTTTACTTTAGAAAAATAATAAATAGTAAAGTTTAATTCCCCCAAACAACCCCTGTATTTATTGTATAAATTATTTTTGTTTATGCTTCATTCTCAGGGAAAATTTTAAACAAAGGTGTGACATTGCAAAAAGGTCTTATCGATTTCATTTTATAAAATTTCTCAGATTTTCTTAAAAATAATTATATTTCATGTCATATAATATTCAAAAAATTGTAATAAATTATGCTTACATTACAATCATTGTAATGGATAGATTTATTAATAACACTTGCAGATAAATTCTTTAGCAGCTGTCATACAAAATCTTATTATTTTTCTTTTTTTTTTACATTTACAATAGAAATTCTTCATATTAGGTTAAACAATTTTCTTATTCTTTTTCTTACATGAGGATTTCCAAGAATCATATTTTTAAATTATAAAAGAAAAACATGTGTGCTTATTTGAAATAATGATTTAATGTTAGGAAAGTTTTTTTGAAATAATTTTGATTTGTGAGAAATGTAACAAAATTTAACTGAAGATTTACCTTATCCAAAAATAAAAACCTTTGTTAAATCTTGGTGATCTTATTGAGTGATTTGAATTTTTTAAACTAACTTCTTTGTACTTATTTTTCTTATTCAAGATTTTTTATTTTAGTTCCTCATCTTTTATCAATAAAAACAAAAATATGCTGACACATATGTTTTTTTAAATTTTCCATATTATATATCATGATATATAACTGCATTGTAAGTTATGCAATATATAATAGTGTTGTACTCTTAGTCAGATCAGACATACATAAATAGCAGCATACTTACCTTCAATTTTATATGAAATCAAATTTTTGTCTGTTTCAAAAAATATATATAATATATAATTAAGCGTGATTAATAGAGAGATGTTTATATATGAATATATATATATATATATATATATATACACACAGGGTGTCCACTAAAGTCCCTTGCCACCCTCTTAACTTCAGAACTGCTGCTGCTATATTTAGAAAAGTGGTGTCTAGGTATAGTAAAACAGCCATGTGCTACTGAATAAAACAGATTACAGTGCCACTTGGTGGAAAACAGGGGAGTTAGCTTTCCTATCTCAAAAACGGAACAAGATAGAGAGAAAAAGTGATTTATAAAGTGGTAGAGTATCCTCAATTTAGTCCGAAATGATACCTTGTAGGCAGGAATGTGAAGAATACAGCGATTAAAACGCGCATTTGTTGTTTCATGCTGTGACATAGCACATCGTACGTGTGCACAATTAAAAAAACAAAAAATCATTTTCGCACTTAAATTTTTCACTTTTATTTCGAAATGGGAAGAACCGAAATATTAAAAATAATTCCAACATTTTGAATGCAATATGCAAATACATAAGAAACGTCACGCCTGTATCTCCTGAGACAGCTATAAAAGAGTCATCTTCTTGAGACTATAGTATGTTGATGCTCATGATCATGGCTGAGTATTCCAAAGTTGAGTATTGTGAGATGATTTTACTGTATGGTGAATGTCGGCACAAGGCACAATCAGCAGCAAGGTTGTACTGCCAACGTTTCCCTGCAGGCCTGCATCTTTCTCATCAAACCATCCTAACTGTTGTAAAACGTTTAAGGAAGACAGGTTGCATTACTAGTCAACCTCGATCTGGCAGACCAACTAAGGTAGGACGGCACGTTCAACCGGATGAGGTATTAGCATATGCACTCGCTCATCCGAAATGCAACATAAGAGAGATCAGTCAACACTGTGGTCTCTCCAAAAGTCAGGTTTGGAAAATCCTAAGTGAATCAGGTGCTCATCCATACCGACCAACGCCTGAACAGGTTTTAATGAACGGGGATGCAGAGCGACGCTATGCATGGTGCAACTTCGTCATGAATCAGATACAGGTCCCGCCAACATTCTTGGCAGATATAATGTGGACGGATGAGGCATGCTTTTCATGGAATGGTATGTACAATAGGCAAGACACCCATTACTGTCCCTTGGAAAATCCTAAATGTTTCGTCAACGTTCAACATCAAATGCGGTATGCTATTAACGTTTGGTGTGCAATTTACAATAACAACCTGATAGGCCCAGTTGTGGCCTATCAGATTGTTATTGTAAATTGCACACCATTGTTATTGTAAATTGCATCTACAATGGCATGCTAACGTGTGCACAATGTTTACGATTGCTACAGAATGTATTACCCGATTTTGTGGAGAACCTGCCATTGTTTAATCTTAATAATCTATGGTTTTAACATGACAGTGTGCCTACTCACAAGACATCTCTAGTGAAGCAGTACCTCGTCTAGCAATTTGGCAATCAAATACTAGGTTATGGCAGTTTCGAAGAGTGGCCTCCACACTCTCCTGATCTGACTCCACTGGACTTTTTCCTGTGGGGCTATTCGAAGCAGCAGGTGTATGCGACCCTTCCACAAAATTTGCAGGACCTTAAACGTCGCATTACGGTTGTGTGTTCCAACGTGTGCAACGTAATCTTCAAGAGAGATCCAAATGTGCATTGCAGCTGACAGTGAGAAGTTTGAACATCTTAAATAAAGTATATCATTATAATTATTTCCTTTTTTTTCTTTCTTAGATCGTTTTGTGATGTCACAGCACGAAGCAACAAATGCGCATTTTAACCGTTGTATTCTTCACATTAATGCCTACAATGTATCTTTTCGTACTAAATCGAGGATGCTCTTGAACTTTGTAAATACATTTTTCTCTCTATTTCATTCCGTTTTCAAGATAGAAATGCTAACTCCGCTGTTTTCCAGCAGGCGGCGCTGTAGTCTGTTTTATTTAGTAGCGCATGGCTGCTTTACTATACAGACACCACTTTTATGAATATAGCAGCAGCCGTTCTGAAGTTAAGAGGGTGGCAAGGGACTTTAGTGGACACCCTGTGTATATATATATATATATATATATATATATATGAGTATATATAGTATATATATATATATCAATATATATATATATATAACTTATATATATATATATATATGAGTTAGTATTATTACTTTATAATTAAAATAATATTTTTATATTTTTTCTCTCTCTCTCTCTCTAATTCTTTTAGAAAATTTAGAAATTAGTTGGACAGAAATTTGTGAGAAATTGTTCAATAATTTTTATTTTGTTTTGCTAATTTGTTATGAAAAAGTAAAATTATTTTTATCAGACAAATTTTTGCTGTTATTTAAAACCTGAAAACTATCCTCTTATATTGTGTTGCAAATCCAATAGAATTTCAAAATTCTTTAATTTGTTAAGGTATAAATGCTAATTATAAAAAATAGCTGAAAAAAATTAACTTTTTAAAATTTTTGGCAGCTGTTTTTCTCTAGAAACTATTTTAACATTAACATTTTTCTTACTTTTCTTGTTAACTAGCATTGAGTAGTTTTTCATTTACTTTCCATTCTAGTTACCTTTTCATCAACAGGAATATTTGAAAGTGTCCTTATAATTATTATTAATTTTATCTTTATGCTAATATTATTCTTAGTGCAAATAATGTTGACACTTATAGCTGTTAACTTTCATGGGTTTTAATTTTCAAATTATTAAACATATAGTTAAAAATTGGAAAACCATGGTTAACAAAGTCTTAAAATATTTACAAGCAAATTTATGAGAAAAAACCATCAATTTGAATAAATTATAACAAATGTGTGACATTTGCTGTTTACTATGTTGTCTTATATTACATATTGTTTGTTTTCTATATATAGTCTCTTGTTGGAATTTTTTTAATACAAAAGTTTGTTTTCTAGAAATATTATTGTGGCAATTCAAAGTTTTTAACCATGATTTTGTTCGAATATTCAGTAGTGTGGCGTTGGATTCAACATTGCAATCTTGGGAATTTTTCTTGCCCAGTCTTTTTTATTGAAAACCAATTTTGGCGATGTCTTCGCCTCATTAATTTTTTCCCCTTTATTTCTCTTTTTATTTTTAATTCCTGTTTTTCTTTTATAGAGATCTCTGAACTATTTTCCTATGGAACAATGTATCAAAAATAAAATCTGAATGTTATAATAAAACTTCAAAAGTTGCTATCTTATAAATGATCTTGCAAGAAGCTAAAATAAAATTAAATGAAATTTCTTCCATTGTGTCCTCATTAAGTATGAAATGTTTTCTCTTCACAGGGTTTTGATGTAGCTAGAACAATCTACTGTTATTGAGTACATCATTGTACGATCATTAGGTTTTGTACCATTTTTTTAAGAAAATTTTAATGTTTTAGTTTTTTTCTCATAATAAAGTTTGGCGCCATTACCATGATGTCATTTAATGTGGTTATACCAGGCATTGACTGCCTTCCCGGTATTATTGCATGATTTCACAATATATTAATAGCATCATCTAAACGTTCTTCAATTACTCCTCGAGCCACTTTGCATGGTCTCTAAGGGTATGAATTCCTTCATCAAACTTGTCCTTCAGTGTACATTGCAGTGGAAGTAATGTCCTTTCAAAGTAAACAGAGTTTTGTGTAGGTGCAGCATGTGCACTTGTACAAAATTGTGTGACATCTGAAAGAGAAGAAGATAGCAGAAGTTTTATTAACAGGTGGTTCAGCTGAGTATATTTATGCTAATGCATTCCCTAATCGCTTGTTTGTTTGTTGGGGTCTTCCTGTCCCAAGATTATCTAAGAACCTTAAAAGGCTTGCAGAACTTGTAGTTTGGCCATTAACAGGAGAGACAGATGTATGGGCTATAGAGGATCTGTGGCTTGACAGGTCTCAGAAACTGGACACGCGTGGATGGCTATTGGCCATCAAAGATGGATCATAGCTGATAGATACTGAATTATAGCTCATAGTTTCAGGGAGAAGATGCATCGTATGACTTGATTGTACGTTTCAGCTGTGTTGGCAAATATATGTGTACAAGATCAACCTCTTAAAATATCAGATAATACTTCCCTCTGAGACCAATCAAAGGATTCTTCTATTGTTGAAATTGTTAATTTGCTTATATCTCTTTCTTTGTGCAATTTCAGTCAAGTTGCGAATTTTTTTCTTGATAATCTACTGATCTTCTCATGTTTAAATTCTCTAAACTAAATAGTAGAGAAGTTGCTGTTGATCCAAAATCTCTTTAAGCTAAAGCACTTTATATATCTCATGCATGATATTTTGAAATATAGAAAATTTGTGAACTTCTGATAAATCGCTTTTTTTTGGAAGATAGCATATGTAAATTGTAGAAATTTTGTTTTATCATGCCATACCTGTATAACTGTCAAACATTTTGCACCAAGAAAAGTACCTTTACAGCCTATAAAAATTTCACCAGGAGATGATATATAAAAGCAGACAATATAATAAACTACAAATGACACACAACAATAATATTCATCTTTAATCTCAATCACTGTATGTAAAAGTAAAATTTGTATAAGCTATTGACAATTTTGCAAATGAAGACAAAAAAATAATAAAATTACATTGCATGAAAATTAATCTCTATGATTGTATTTTTTAGATAGTATGAAATACTTGAATGATCCTTAATTAAATTAATTTGATACCTTCATTCTTTTTCATAATTAAAGAGCAATGAAATTGTATATTCATCAAAGATTGTTTCATATGAGAAGAGCTTTTAGTAAACTAGAAGATTTATTAATTAGTCTAAAATTTATTTTTAAATAGAATAAAGCCGGGAAAATTGGCATATAATGACAAAATGTAAAGAAACTTGTAAAGTAAGAATTAAGATCGAAAATCAACTGATTAAAAATCTGTTAATACAATAGCCTTCCTATGACAAACTCCTCTAAATAAGACTGTAAGAAAGCAAATTTACTTCACCAAATTTTTTAAACATTTTATTAGCTATTTATTTCTCTATTATATTGCTTGTTAAGTTTGTCATTTTGTTTCTCAGCATAAGTGTAGTAGATCTAAATGAAATATTTTATTGGTTTTGAGTTGAAAAACATAATAAAATAACTTTTATATTGATTTAATATTACAAAGATTTTTGCAACTTATTGCAGTTGATTTTTATTTCTATTTATAAGCTACATTTATTGTAACTTTTTTTTATTATTTTCTGTGTAGCAAAAGTTTTGGGCTTTAATAAGCAGAATTTTGATTAATCTTATAGAAGTGGAGCTACGTAATAGAATGATTATTAAAATATCTTTATTTCTCAGTATTTTTTAGAAAAATATATGAAAGAAAATTGATATAATTATGTTACATCACAAATGTTTGCATAACAAAAATATGATCGAAAATATGTTTCAGCAATTGTTATAATATTCTGTAGCTTAAAATTATTTTTAAGTCATTGTATGAATTGTTATTTAAATTATTTCTATACTTTCAGGTTATTTATTTTACGAATTTGATAAATTTTGGTTGTCAGAAAAGCCAAGAGATATTATGGAATTTGGTAGAATAAGAACTAAATTTGAAGCTGAAATTATGAAACGACTAGAAAACCCTAAAACCAAATTGAAATTAAGTTTTCTGATTGAAACATTGTGATGTTTGCTGATTATTATTTCCAAAAATTGTTTTTAGAATGTGATAATTTTTGACAAATTTTATACTCTTATAAATTATAAGGTACAGACAGAATTGTGATTCATTCAGTGACATTTGTCTATGTTGCATAAAAATGTAATGTGTATACATTTTTTCAAATTTACTTATAAAATAAATTTTGCAGATATAAATGTTGATATTTTTTTAATGTATTTCAATCTTATACTTTTTAATTTTGCATATTTGTATGTGTTATTACTGATAAGATCAAATTAAATGTCATTTATCAGGATTAGGATGAATTTTATTTTATTGTACTAATATATATGCTGACAATATGCACTAATGGTTGGGACACAGCTAAAACTAAATATTTTTCAAATAAGATTTTTTAAAAATAGGCACTGGTAGTTGCACTTTATTTTCATTAGTTGCACTATCTGTAATTTGAATACAGTTTCCATTTTTAGACGATTTTATGAAAATGATACATAAAAAAGTTTATGTGCAATTCCTGCTAAAGCTTTTAGGCTTCAGAAATGATAATTAGAGCTACTAAAAAGAAAATTATATATAATTGATAGTTTTTATAATTATATATAATTGTTTCTTTTATTTTTATGTTACAATATTATTTTACATTATACTTTTATTATATTTTCTTAAAAAACACTTAGAAATCTAAAAGTTAGAAATAAAACTTGCCTATTAAATTTAAAAGTATTAAAAAGTTAAGTTCTATTAAAATCATATATTGGATTAAACAGTCTGAAAATATTAGTGATACGCGTTATAAGGATTTTTGTAAAAATTCAGTTTGACAGAGTTATTTATGTCTTACATTGAATTTCTCTATTACAATAATGATTAGTTAATTAAAATTCATATTATATAAATAAATATTCAAATTAAAGACATTTATTGTATCATATGAAATATATTCTATTGAATTTCAATCATTTTTTAAATTTTCAGTTAAAACATAATGCAAGTAAAGATTTAATATGAAGAATAAAAATTGTAGGATTTTAGCAACAATGTGTATCCCTACTTTAATCAAGATGAAGTTGCTTGTTTTAAAAAGCAATTTTATAGCTATATACATCACATTAATCATTTTATTATAACATATGCTTAAATGAGTTTTATACATAAATTTGAAGAATGATGGAATATTCTTATTAAACTTTCCTGTGTGAAAGTGCTATTTAATGTAACATCTTGAAATCTTATTCATATTATGCAAATAGTATAACACTCTAGACGTAACTTTTTTACTTTCTTAAACTTATATTATCTTCATTTATTCTTTTTTCAATAAAAGTAGAAAATACATAGATATTATAAATGTATTTCGTGATACATGCATTGTATTCTGTGGCTTTTTAAATTAACTCTTTTTGAAATTAAGCATTGGATTGTATGCAAACTGTGTGTTGAGCTTATATACCTAAACTTGCCTAAATCATTTGGGATTTTACTAAAATGGTGTGATTTATATACCTGTACAATTTTCCACCTTTTACTGCACATCTAAAAATGAATTAAATGCAAGTTTTTCATGTGTGAGTTAAAATACTGATTATTATGCATTTCTTTTACACTTTTCTAGAAGGATCCAGAAAGTTATTTTAAAGTAATTTTTTTTTTTTTTTTTTTTGGTTTATTAAATTGAGATAGTAAATTTATTTTGTGTTGTGTTGTCATAAAACTTGTTTTCTTTTTATTTGTATGTATACCTGAGCTCATAACACTTTTGTAATGATTTTCTGCTTTGAAATTGATTAGTGAATATTTCATAGTATTTACAAATTCTTTTATTTGTGTAACTTGAATATTTATATGTTATACTAGTCATATTTTCAGTGCAAAAATTGTTTTATTTGTATAATTTTTGACCATATTATTAAATTTAATGCCTTTAGACCTTGAATGGTTATTCATACTTTTCTTTCATTAATATTTACACTAGTGATTTGAGTGAGAAAACTTTTAATTTTCATGATTAGTAATGTTTATGAGAGACAAATGTTATTTGCATGTGAACTGAATACATCATATTTGAATTTTTTTTTACAATTTTCCAAACGTAACAGATAGAAATTGCATTCTGATATATACTTTCCCATTAACATAAATTCTTAAATGGATGTTTTAAGCATTTTTTCAATGAAAGCAAAATATTTGCATATTTTTAGTTTAAGTATTGAATTTCATTCTACATTTCAATTAGAATAATATTTGAATTAAAAATGATACTTAAAAATTTATATTCCATCCATATAAATCTCTTTATTTACACATTTATTTTTACAATCAAGCATATAACAAGCCTGCAAGAGTTTTCATCACAGCTTATTTACAAAAGAAAATTAATCATTCTTCACATTCATGCAAGTTATTCACATTTGTTTTTATACTATTTTTTATAAATTAATATTTTACTAAATAAAGTAAATATAAAAACACTATACTAAACAAAATCAGTTACTTAATGATAAATCGCTAATAGCTAACACTTCAAATGTATGTTTTAGAATCTGTATTAGAATGTAAAATACTTTATATTGAATATCAAATTGCCCCACTGATATAAAATTATAAATTAAAGCAGTGAAAATTGTAATGTTTTAGTTTAATACTATCTATATATTTTTTCTATGAAGATGGTATTTATTTGACAAAGTTTGAAACATGAATGGAACATTGAGAACAACTAGCTATGAAAGTTTTCTTTCTTATAAAAACCCCAACATAAGTGATTCTTTAATAAAACATTTAACATTTTTTAGTAATCAGAAACATCAAACAAAGGAACAAAATTTATAAAATATGTGAAATAGACAAATTAATACAAAGTTTCAAATCAAAAGACAAGACTACACAGCATGACTAACACTTGTGAATGACTAGAATCATATTTAGAGAGCACATATGTAACATTGGCTTAACAATCTATATAATTTAAGTTCAGGAACAATGATATATTAATTATAAAGTTTCTCACACATATTCATTAATGAATTAATTTTTATTAACACATTGTTCTACTTTTTTTATGTAATATTAAAAATCTTTTTTTTTTCACCGGATAAGATAAATAGATGACATATAAAAGTTATAATTTTAAAGTGATTTTGTTCATATTTATATTTAACAAATAAGCATTTCTTCAACTTGGCTAGTAAGTATATATTATATACATTTAATTTCAATAAAATGACAAATCTGAAAAGAATATTTAAAAATCTTAAACACACCTTTTTCTGCAAAAAACGAATAACCATTTTTTTAAATATCCTGACCTTCCATTGAATATTTTGAGTTCTCTAAAATATTGAAACACATTAAGAGAAATTTAAATCTCAATTTTTCTTATTTTAAATGGCAAACTATGCTTCAGATTTTCATACAGGATTTTCTGATAGTTTATATATCATAAAAGACAATCAAAGCTCATCTCCTCTAATAGGAGCATTCAATTTGAAATACTATTTCATTTTAATAAACAGAAAATTGCTCTTTTAAATTGTTCTTTGTTGCTCTTCAAGTTCTACGTGACTAACAGATTGTGTGTTTTGTATATTGTCTGCTATAGTGGTTTCTCCTGGATCAGTCTCAATGGAAATATTCACATTTACAGAAGTTTCCTCTGAAGAACACAATGATGCTGTATTGAAAACTTGTGTAAGATCACTTTTTGACATGGAATGTACAATATTCGCAGGTTCTTCTTGGGAAGGAGTAGAATCTTCACTTGCATTTTTAGCTGGATCATCGGCATCACAATCTACAATTCCTGTCTCTTTGGGAGCAGGAAAAGTCATATGATAGTAAGTTTTTGGATCAGAAAATTCAGAAGATCTTGACATGTCTTCATTATCAAAATCTGGAGAAATAGACGTATCTTTACCATCGCCATTGCACCATTCTTTCTCTGTAGTATTAGGAGTTAAGGGCTCATCAGGACTTTCAACACTCCGCTGTTCATGAAGAATCTGTAATGATTCCATGATTTGTTCTTCATGTTCTTCAAGCAACTGTTCTTTATGTTCAAATACTGAGCTTTCGCTGCTGACTGAAGAAGCCATACTTCCTGTTACAGAGGAGAAATGTACTTCTGTATGATCATTTGTTGATCGACTACAATCGCTTCCTGAACGTTGTCGTTTTGGAGTTGATTTTTGTTTTGAGGAAAACTGTTTGGTTTTTCTTGGAGTGCACGAAAGTGTGGGTGGTTGTGGTGGTTCAGAATGACTTTTGGCCCGGCGAGGACTAGAAGCGGTATTCGTTTTGCCAGGTGAGGTTTTGTAATTAGTAGCAAAACCTGGAGTGATTTTTTTGTATTGTGATCTTGGAGAATGTGAAGTATTGTCATCTTTATCAATGAATGTAAAAAATACAGATCTGGACAAATGTGGGGTTATTGGTGATTTGACAGGTGACGTTGTTCCATTTTCTACATTCTCTGTGTATTCTGCAACTAAAAATCAAAATTAATTTTTCAATTCATTAGGCAAATATTGAAAAATTTTTACATTTATTTTTACTTTCCACATTTTTATATTGTTATTTTTGTAATTCCATAAGGAATTATAATGTTAACAATACCTTCAGAAAATGATCCTGATAAGAGAGAATTCTCCGCTTGTCTTATTCGCCACTGCAATTCTTCATTTTCCATGGATAACCTCTTGTTTACTTTAGACTCTTTCTCATATGTATCCTTAAGCATCTGGTTTTCCGTAGAGAGTTTCCTTTAAATATTATGAACGTTTATTAACATTTGTTAACTTATGACTACATAAGATTATGAATAAAGTAGCTAAATTTACCTTTCTAATTTTGTCTTTTCTATCATCAAAGCTTCCAAATCTTCAGCTCTTGCTTGTAACATTTTGATTTTTTCTCTCGCTAACGGTAAATCTTCAAGCTAATAAATAAAAAATGATATCTAAATTTCAAGCTAATTTTACTCTTTAGCTATCATTATTAGTGCTTGATGCTTTTAATATATATGTTAAAATTTTAATAGAAAACCATTTTTTCCAAATAAAAATAATCAAGTAAAGTAAGCTTAGCACATAATAAACTAATCTTACTTTATGTTTTATTAAACTAGCAAATGTATAAATTATGTTTCAGATTGCAAATATTTCAACTTTACTTTGAACAACTTATGTTAAAATTGCATGAAAAGAGAAACAAACTTTTCCAAAATGTTAATCATATTTACACGATTTTGTCAAAATGCAAAACAAATTAAGTTAATGTACAATATGGTAAAATCATTTCTTTTCCATAATTCAAATTTCATTTTTTCCGTTCAAAATATTACTTTGATTTATGATAAATTATGAGATAATTTTAAAATATACAAAAGTTTCGTTTTCCTTTGGTGTAAATAGTGTAAAATTCTATTGGATTATGATAATCTAGATTTGATAATTGATGAGAATAATAAACAAGTTGCTTCTGTGAAAGTCTGATCAAGTGCAAAAATGGTTGTTATTGTACAGTAACATGATATAATTTTTATTTTATAGATTTATTGTATCTTTTTGCAACAATGAATATCGACATTAAAAGAGTATTGCATAAGGACTGTTTTCTATGTTTTGAAAATCTTAAACTTCTTGCCAAAATTAATCACTGTACTTTGTACAGAAATATTTTGATTATCAATTCATATGCTATTAATTGTATAACAGTATAACATTATAGCGATTATGTATAACTAAATAGATGTTTTTTCTTACTTAATACATTTAATCAAAAAGAATCCTTAATAATAACAAAATTTTAAAAAGTTGAAGAAAAAATATGATACAATCACAATAAAATAATCAAAGTTCTCTCAACACATACTGATTGAATTTAACATTTCTCCAAAAAATTTATTCCTGTGATATTTTTATGCTAATGCAAGTTACACACATTGGAATATAGCTTTTAAAGTGAAAATATCACTGTAGTAAAAATATTCTGCAACTATTTTTGAATCAGTATAAGAATCTTTAATTATATTTTATTAAACTTATTACTGTAGCTCAAGGCAATCATAACAAAATAACAGAAAAAAAAGACTTTGAATTAGGACATTAACTATTCCATCAAATATTTCATTTATAAGTAATTTTTATTGTTAAAGAGAAAAATTTAATGCAAAGGTTATGCAACTGATAAAATATTTATATATAATCATAGAGCATATAATTATTTTAAAATATGTATGCTTCGAAATGAATTTTTTTTATAATAATTGTATATTTAAATTTTATTACCAGAATTAAAGTAATTTATTCATAAAAGTTTAAAATTAATGTGTTTGTATTGCCAATACATTGTTATAAAATGGGTTTAAATTTTAAAATGTATAGAAATTTACTTGTTTCTCCATTTCTAAAGTTTGGACTCGTAGAGAATGTAGTTCTTTATTCTTCATTTCTAATACTGCCTTTAAACTTTCAACTTCTTTTTCAAGATCAATCTTTCTTGAAGTAACCCACTTAAAAAGAAAAGATAACTCTATTAAAGAGATTGTAATTCATTTTAAATACACTTATTCCAATAAGTCTTTTTAGATTTTTTTTTTAAAGACATTTTAGGTAAAATGTTTTTTTTAAACAAAAATTACATTTAAAAATTAAATTATAAGCAGTTTCTTTTCTTACTTTTGATTTCTTTGCCCAATTTCAGCATTTTTTTTTATGTATAATAATATAAAAAGTTACAATTTAGTATTAAAATAATATACTTTTAAATACAGGCAACAAAATTAAAAAAAAAGTTGTTATGCAAAATAATTTCTCATTCTTATAGGAACAACATTAAAATATAATTCTTTTAATATCAAATACATTAAATGTGAAGTAATATACAGGCCAAAAACTGAAGTAGTAATTTATATTGATTATCAAAATTTAGTTAAAAATCTTTAACCATAATTAATGAATGATTTTGCTTGATACATAAATATTAATTTTAAAACTTATTTTAAATACACATATTAGTTGTACACAAATACTTTTAAAAATGTGTTAAAGATTTTTCTATTTTGCTTTATAGTTAAAAAATAGTACATACATATTTTCAACCGAAAATAACAATATCTATCTCCTCTTGTATATTTAGATATTTACCTGAAGTTTTGTGTCTGTATCTTTGCGCATTGCATCCTCCATACTCATAGAATGTTTGTTTAATTCAGCACATTTCTTTTGCAGTTGTTCTATGTGCTCTTGTAATGTCTTAGTTGCTTCAGCATGCTTCTCTTCCAAATCTTTAATTTCTCTGTCTTGAAATAGTTGCAACTCTGCATAAAATAATCAAATATTTAATACTTATACAATGTATGTTAATATCTTTCATCATTATTCGAAAATATTTACAAGGAAATTTATCAAATAGGAATCCACCATTGTTTTCTAAAATACGGATTAAATATTGATTAAAATGCAATTTACTTTGACATTTTAGGGTATCACCAGAAAATGCAGTAAACAGTTATTAGTGATAATTAATAGTATAAAAAATTTAAGAATTCAAAAATTATTACTTGATCCAGAAATAGTAATTAAGTTGATGTATACACAAGTAATTATATGTATTGTGAGTTAAAGATACATAGAGTTGGATGAATTCATATCTTGCTTGCAATAAATATATTGCTTATAAATTATATGTGTCATACATATATTAATTCTTCCATGGATAATATATATTAATAATTATTATTCTGAATACCAGAATTTCTTTCTGTCCTTTATTTTCATAGACGTATTAATAAAACTCTTAAATTATAAATTTTCTTAAAAATTTTTTTAGCATATAATTAAAATTTCAGGAACTGTTTTTTCATGAAAAGCAAAATTTAATATACATGTTATGGGGTATAAAATTTTATCTAATATGTAACCATTAAATCTAGTGCATGTTTATGTATTTAAAATACTTTATTTTAGCCTTACCTTCCCTTTGAGTTGTTAATTCTTGTTTCAGCTGTGAAATCATCAATTCATATTTTGCTTGCACTTCATCAGATGAAGCTTTCATGGCAGCAGACAAACTTTCGATCTGAAATATGAATCAGCATTGTTGAATATAAAAAGCAAAAAAATTTAGTTAAATGTAATTCTGTAATTGTCATTATTTTAAAAAGTTTCACACTAGATAAAGATTTTTGTAAATAGATTTGTAATTTTTAAAATAATTTTTTTAACTTAATGATATTTTGTCAGAACAGAGTAGGTAACAATGTAGGGTATATGTTTATCTTAGAATATCATCCATTTTATATATTTATATTATATTTATTTCCCATATAGAAATAATTTATAAAATAACTTAAGTTATATAATGTACACCTCTTGATATATATATCATTTAGAAGATTTTTATCTTTTCATAGAAAAGTGTTATATTCAAAATAAAATAAAACTAAAAAATTCAAAATAAAGCTCTTTCATAATATGTATCTCATTAGAATTATGTATATATTTCAATTTAACAGAATTTATTTACTTTAATACATGGATTAAAATTATTCATAACATTTGCAAGCATAATCATAAGTATGCTTTCTTAATAAATGCTTAAAATGCTGTCTTTAACACCTACCTGCATTTGATGGTCATAATTCAATTGGTTTAGTTCCTCCTGATGTTTAGTGCTCACTAAAATACCAAGATTAATTAATATATATAAAAGCATTAATTAAAAAAATGCATTTTAAAAATATCCTCGAATTTATTTGAATAAATATAAAATCTATCACAATTTTTTTCAATGAAATTGTAGTTAAATTTTACAAAACAATTAGATATTTACATTCAGTTATTTCTCCCTGATATACTTCAAATAATTTGTTAGACAAATCATTTAACTCTTGACTGTGGTGTGCTTTCATTTCTTCAACTTCTCTTTCGTAATATGCTGTAAATAAATAATTCAGTTTTAAAAGAGTTGTAAATATCTAAAAGATAGATATAACATCCTCGCCATGCATAATGCCCTTACCTAAATCTTGCTTGGCTAGTTCTAACTGTTTTAATGTCTTTTCCAAGTCTCCTGTCAGCACTGGTATTGATAATGCATTCAGCTATAGGGAAAAGATGCATTATTTTATCAAAATCGTTACAAAAATATCTGCCTGTTTGTTCAGCTCAGATATAATAAGTATGCTTACATCTTCTACCATGTATTTGAAGAGAGCAGCAAATGCATCAAATCCCACAGACACGTGTTTTGTTTCCATTTTCAAGCGATTCAGTTCTTTAGTTCTGGCTTCACACAGAGTTCCCAATCTTTGAATTTCTTGAGTCAATTCAGCTTTGCTGAGCCACAGTGGCGGCCGCAGCACAGGTTTGGTTGAATGGGGAGGTCCTCTGACGCCAGTTTGTTCTGCGAATAAATATTATTACACATTAACTTTTTGATTTCAATACCCAACTAATATATTTGCACTAAGGATAAAAATCACAAGTCTAAAGTCAGTCAGTCATGTGCATTTCAGCAATCATTACAAATTTAATATGAATATTTCTCATTTAGAAGATAACTCTTGAAAATGAAACATTTCATAGACAAATGAATGAAATATAAAAATAAAAGATACACTTTAAATATAAGAATTTCCATTAAAGCTACACGTTTTTATTCATTTGCAAATGTGGTGACATTATCATTCACATTTTTATTTTAAACATAATTTTTGTTTATTTCTTTGATAGCTTATTTACATGATCAGTAAAATAAAATTGGATGATAAAGTAATTAAAATCTATATTCAACTTTAATTACAAATGCTAGTGGAAAGAAAATTGCTGACCTTAATTATAAATGTTTAATGATATAAAGTATCCAAGTCTCAATAATAATTAAATTTTAATGTGAATCCACACATATATTTAATTACATTTTAATATGCAAGTGGTTTTATAGGTTAAGTGATAAATTATAATAAAATAACTTATTTAATTTTTCAAACATGTTAAAGCATTTCAACCTAGATATTGTTATTAAACATAAGTTTTGAAAGCATTAAAAATGCTTATAGTTTTATATGGAATAGGTATAATATAAAATTTTCCTAATTTATATCTTGATTTTATCAAAAATATTGGGCACATAGAATTTAATGCAAAATGAACAAAATTTAAAAAACATTTAAAATTTACACCCAGTTTTATCCCAAGAAAATGATAATCTAATGGATAGGGAAAAGGAACAGAAAATTTTGTATTAAATACATAATTATTGTGTTTTTATAAATTGTAGTTCTTGTGCAATTGGTATATATCTATACTACTGTCTATTAAAATTGCTAAACCAAGAAGAAATGTGAATAACATAATGGTAGTTATTGAACAAATATACTTTATGAAAAATAATAGATGATTAAATTTTTAAGAAATACATAAGCATAAATCCTAGGAGAAATTTGTACCTAGAAGCACTATCTCTTATAGCAATAACAGCACTTATATACCTATGGTTTGAGTAAAATAGAGAGTGGATGGCGTGTACAGAATTACGCATGTAACTTCAACATGAAACCACAGTTCATACAACATAGTATTGTGACGAGTTAGTCGTTGGAAAAACATTGACCATTTTCTTTTGGTGTGAGTTCAGAAGAATATGTTGGCCAGGGAAACCCAGAAATATTTTCAATATATATATACATATAAGCGATAATATGTACTTGTACATTATCTTGCTGAATGTCGCATTTTCCACTGTACACTGGTAATGTGCGTCGTCAGGATGATATGAAACAGATACATCCATTCAGTAACTCAGTAAGCAGAACTGGGATTTGTTTAAAATTATCATGCCAATCTAGCGTCTAGGATTATACCATTCAAGGTGTTATTGTCTGTGATGTAGAGTCAAATGTAGTTGAAGCTTTAGTTGTCAGCATATGTTGAGGTAAACGTCATTGAACCGTTCGCATAGATATTTGTCTTGGAACGATTTCCATTTCTTGATCAAGGTTTATGTAATGAAGGTATAAGATCTATTAAGACTATGCGGATAACATGCCAGTCTTCTTAGCTGTTAGTAACAGTAAATGCATGAAGGTGTTCCGAATAACCATATCAATTATATATTATGAATACAGTTATTAATCTCAACTTGTACGAGGGGCAGTACTGACATATGATAAACTGCAATCCCAATTGGTTAGTAAGCATTCTTTTTACTACACGAAGTTACAAAACAAATTTTCTTCAATCAATAACGTTCAAATGCAATCTTCTACAAAGATATACATTTCTTCAATTAGGCATTGTAGATGAAGCTACCGCTGGTAATTTTACATGGAAACGTTGAAAAGCTTGTCATTAATATATCACATTACCTTTCTGACTTGTAAATTTCATAAGTTAGCGTTTCACCTTGGTGTAGCAATTCTAAAGGTCAGAATGTATGTATAAATGCTATGAGAAAATTATAAAATAGTTTTTATAAAATAATAATTAATTTTCGCAGAATGTTTTCTCACCAATAGCTGAAATAATGATTATTATAAATTTATAAAAGTAACTTTTTTCAAATTTAATAACATTCATCTTCGAAGAAAATACTATGCATGGGAGGAAAACATGGTATTTTCCGAAAATATTTTAATTTTTATTAACAAAAAACAAAAGCTTACTTTGTGTATCCACTTTATATATATATATATATATATATATATATATATATATATATATATATATATATATATATATATATATATATATATATATATAAGTATACAAAAATTAATATACAAAAAATGTTTTGTACTTGCACTTGTGTATTTACATTTTTATCGACTTTTCGTAAGAGATAATAGCCGATTTCAAATGATCAGCTCATCAAATTCGTATTAGTTTTGCAATGCACCGTCTTGTATTATATTTTCCGTTCCCAATGCAGAAAGAAAAAAAGACGGATAAAAAGGAAGTCATTTATTTGATAAATAAGTGTTAAATTGCGCATGCAAAAGTATGTATTTCGTAAGCTTGATATCTTTAGCCATGAACGCACTCAATTTGCACCACAAATTTTTACTCAAATTAAAAATGATAACTTTAAAATCTATTTTTTAAAATAAATTTTTCAATACATGAAAATTATTTTACATGGGTTTCTTTATAGGAATATATTTCTGAGTATCCTTTTAACGAAACACACAGAAAAAACGAGTAAAATTTGTTCTCTATATGGATGGATATATTATAACCTTAAATAAATAATAAATTTGCAAAATATTTTGTTCTTTTACAAATATAAATATAAAAGAAATACTTCAGATAAAAATCTCTTAAAATTTAATATGAGTTTTATATTAATAAATTTTTTAGGTAATGATTTTTCTCTTAAACAAAGATTTTAAATATTTATTATTTATATTAAAACGTATTTCCTGTACAAATAGTCATAGTTAATTGTAATATCATTCTACTGAAAAGTTTTTCGGCAGTGATCCTTGCGAAATAACTTGCCTTCAAAAATTTCTTGAAGTCATGCAAAATAAAATTATTTGTTGAACAGATTGATTTTTCCAATTTGAATTATAGAATTAAAAAAGTTCGAAGTTAATTGAAACTAAATGTCCATAAAATAGCATCCAATGTTGTTTAAATTTATTAAAAGTACAGAAAAATACAAAATGAAATTCAATACTGTATTAGAAGCTACTTGTTTCACACAATAAATGTTTTTTATAGTTCTGGATATAAAGTAAGTAACATAGCTTTAAGTAGTACATTCATTAATTAATATCAAAGCATAATTTTTCGTAGGTAATGATAAACTCTTCAATTTAATTCCTTTTTGTCACGCGATGAAACAAAGAAAAAAATCCCACGCATGTCTCGATAAATAATGCATGTACAGAAATGGAAAAACAGATATAAGCAACATCTATTTGTTTGTGGTTGAAAAATGTATAGACTCGAACTTGGAATCTTCAGCTTCGAAGATCGCATATTGCAATTCAATTACGGTGAGTTATTTTATAGACTTTTGAATCAAAACCTATAGCAAATGATATGCAATGAAGCTTCTCTATGTAATACTTGACAGCAGTCATGTAATAATCCCAGAGTGGAAAGTTTCGGGTTTGATATTTGGTACTATTATAAAAATAAATGAATAAAAAGAGACATATCTAGTTCCTGCATAGATATGTCTGGTTGGATGAGTGAGATTTGCATTGATTTCCTCTCTGGCGACAATTTAATATGGGAAAACTACGAAACTATTATTATTTATGAAAAAATCTCTCTTGAAATATTGCATGTAATCCAGTTGCTTTTTACAATCGCTTTTAATTTCAAGATACAGTTATCTGTTATACAGTACCAATTAGTATTGTATAAATAAACAATATAAATGGAAAAAGACCCAGTTTATTAAGTCACGAAAATAAATTATATTTTTATTGAATGACTCAGATGTTAATAAGACAAAATTGTTCATATTTCAAAGACAAATTTGAACAATAAATCGAATTATCGATTGGAAAAAATGCGTTTTCATAATCGTTTCCATAATCTGACACAATTTACTTTTTAATAACGTATATATAAATAATATTAATTATTTCTTTGAGATTCGCTTTCGAAAGTGAAAGTTCGACTCTCTTTTCAAGCTGAAGACATACCACAAAGTTAAGCCCACACATTGGACACAATTCAAGAAAAAAAGGCACTCTTCTCCCTCTTCACAAAATGCTGTAACAGACCATGAAGAAATTTCCGACAAAGCACCTGCCAACTCGTTAATTACAACTCATTATTTCTCGCATCTTGAAAGTTGGCGCGAATTAAAAAAAGCCAAATTTAAAAAGAGAAATACACATTAGTCGAATGACGTCCGAATCATAACAGTTGTATGTATAACAGGGCCCAGGAAATCGATAAAAAAAAATAATAAATGCCGTACGGGTAAAAAACCTCTCACAATGGCTGAACTTGACCGCCAGAGCGAAAATTAAGAGAGGGCTGGCCATGATTCAATAAAGTGGTGAAATTGAATGCTGCTCCTAAAAAAAAGTCATTGAAAAAAAAATTCTTATGATTGTTTTCATTTTGAGTTGTTTGAAGAATGGAAAGAAGAATTGTATCCATTTATTTTGAGCCGCAGAAAAGGGAAGTCGTAAGCTTTTTTTTTTTCATCTAATGTATGAATTTGCTTTGCCTCCACTAATAATGTAAGCACATATGCATTTTACTATATTTTATATGTATCTACCATTACAATGAATAAAAACATTTCTGAAAAAATGATATAAAATTAATTATTTCACTGTAACAAGTTTTTGTTAAAAGTTTTCAAAACTTAAAAACTTTATTTTTAATAGTTTCTAATATTATACAAATGTGACTTACAATTAAAAGGTAATTCAAATCGACCATTAGCCTCATTACAGAAACACAAAAAAAGTTCCCTTGATTAACACATCTGAAGATGTGTTGCCAGTAATTACATTTTGGTAACCTACAGCTGTGCGTGTGGAGGGGGGAGAGGGTAAATTTAAGTCACATTGTGACGTAAATTAGGAAGAATCTATAATAAACCCTTAATAAAATTTATAAATGCCGAAATAATTTTTGCACCAGAAACAGAATTTAAATCTACTCTACTTCCAGCAATCCGAGATTTATCAAAATCGGTATATTTTAGTGAAACAATAGCTGATATTTTAATAAATTACTTACTTTATATTTAATGTGCGTCAAAATGTTTTATTTCAATGGCAAATCTTCCCTTATCTTACCCTTATGATATCATCCATCCCTAATGATAAAAATTGTAAAATGTTTGGTCAAGTGTTGCAAGGTTGGAAACCTAGAATGCTTTCACCAGTCCTATCAGGGCTGAAAACAGAAATGCGCCATTCACATCTCATATTATTAAACAATGCTTGGAGATGAATTTGAAACTTTGCGCTCTGTGAGAAATGTGATCTTGTGATCACCATGAATTCTCCAAAGGTATAACTACCATTTTTAAACACCAACAGCCATTCGCAATTTTATATCATCCATCCCGTTTCAAATATATTTTCAAATAGAGAAATTACCTAACTAATTGTAAACTACTAATGCACATGCAATAACGATATTTAAAGTAGTTCTTTAATATTACGTTTCGAACTATTGTCTTTACGTCAAAGTATTTCTATTATCATACGTTAGCACATAAAATTTGTAATCCATTATTTAAAAAAAATGAAATTTCCTCTTCCACACTAATGCTTTATCTATTTTAAGAATTATTGTTTTATGGTACGTAAATGAAGAAATTACATATATTACTTCCATGTAGGTGTTTTATGATTGTTTATTTCTGAAAAGGATGAAAAAAATAACAGAAAACCAAATCTATTTTTAATCATGCGACAAAGCTTATTTTGAAAATTGTAATGAAACATTTCTGTTTAAAGATCGAAATTAATGACCAGGGATGATAATTAAATAAAATATTTAAAAAAAAAAAAAAAAAAAAAAAAAACTAAGCTTTAGTAATTTACACAGCATGGATTGGTAAATAAGATAGAGAAAAGTACAGCTGTTTTTCTATATCATTTTTTGTGTATGATATTTATAACAACTAAAGAAAATCTGTTCACAGAAAAACCCATTTCCGTACTGTAATAATTCTTTAATAATTTTGGTACACATAAAAGCTTTAAATACCGGAATTCTTGTTTAAAAATTAATTTCGATGAATTAAAAAAATGAAATTTTTTCAGTTGTCATCTATTTATTTAGAATGACTTAATACGAAAATGTGAATCTAAGCAATTTTTCATAATTCGTGTAGTCTTATTAAAATTATATATATATATATATATATATAATTTAAATACAAAAGGTATATATCGGATATAAAAAAAACCCCTGATATTTGTGGTTAAGAAAAGTTTAGTTTTAAATGACTTCTTTATTGAAATTAAAACACTATTAAGCTATAAGTCTAAGCAAGTTCTAGGTGTCCGCACGTAAATCTTTCATCCATTTTCTGTTCTTAGATAAATATATTCTTAATGTAATTAAACATAGAGTTGGTTTGATTTGTTGCTTGACCGTCACTTTTTGCGCCATTAATCTAAATCAACAGTTTACGAAAGATTTTGAACTACCACAAGTCGATATGAGAATTAAACCCATACGTTTTTGAATTAAAGATCAAAGATAATTATTCAACTGTCAACACGGTACACCAAGAAATATGCAGTTGGATGTATCTAAATCAGAAAAAAAAAAAATTCTCCATTCATCAATGGGCAGCATAATAAATAAATTTGAGAAACAAACATTTAGTTTAAACATGAACGTTTTAACTAAAACATCGTTATTTTAGAAAAATTCATCAGTAATCTGAATGATTCGAAATTCATTCAAAAGACAAATATTCGTTTAAGTAGATCGATCTTCAATAAAAGAATGGGAATTCTTAAATTTATTCAATACATAATAAACAAAAGTACTATTCACAGAAAGATACTATCTCACTAGTAAATTTATAACATTTTACAAGCACATAAAAAAATTTACTCGGTAGGCGTCATTCATTCAAGATTCATAGAAATGGTTATGTTGGAAATGATATATAATAATAAAAAAAAAGAACGCCACTACTCTATGTGGGCGGTGGAAATGGACTTAAATGAAACTTGATAAGGCCTCGTGGATCTTATTTATTTCAGTCACTTAGCTTTTATTTTGCGGCATCTCGGCTTCAGGCAGACGAAATCAAAATATTTGCATGATGTAAACTAAAGTTACTAAAAGATGTTATTTATTAGCGGAAAAGTTATTTTCTTGAATACGAGTCTTCTTAAAAAAATTAATTTTAGAGCCGTCCATTAAAGTTGGAGCTGACTTAAAATGATTAAATCATGTAAGATTTAGCCGGTCATATGTCAAAGTGATATACTTTTATTTTTTAATAATATTTGACACTGTGAAATGTTCATATTTTATTAATCTACTTTGAAATTGTAAACATTAATAACTAATTGAAGTAATATTAAACGTGAAAATTATAGAAGTAGTATATGTATCATACCAAAGATAAGGATAACCCTTTCCAAACAAAATAACTAAAGAATGCTTGTATAAACTATGAAACTAAATATACTTAAAAATTCGATTTTTAAGAAAATTCCGAAGATAAAGAACAAATTAATGAAACATTTTTCACAAAACTGATTTCAGTTTTTCGAATTTTATAATTTTAACTAAGACATAGTTATTTTTAATTAAAGCATAATTTATTAAACGCAAAAGAATTTTTTACAGCTTAACATAATACTGAAAACGCTTATATAAATATATGCTATTTTAAATATTAGGTTAATTAAAAGTTCATGCTTTTAAGGCCTCTCTCAACTTTGAGGTTAATAAACTTTCATACAGCGGAAATATTTAATAATAATAATAAAAAAAAGATTTTTTTCTGCCTGTTCATGAAAATAAGGTTTAAATTTCACACTCAGCGGTATTTTTCTACGTATGAAAGTTATTGGACTCAGATTAAGAAGTTCAAAAAATCTGAATTACCAAAAACACAAGGCATCTCATATGGATTTGGTTTATCAGGTTATTTGTCACGTTTTACATACAATAGTAAATTCGTTCGGAAGCTACAGTTTTAACTCTTCTTTAAGTGGGAATTGAACCCACAATTATTGAAATGAAGATCAAAATGCAGAGCAGTCAAATACAAGCTTGATTTAAAATATGAGTAATTTCCATAAATGAATTTTTTTCAACGAGAAATTACTTTATTTTGGCCAATAACGAAAAAGTGGATATTCGGAAAGAACAAGATTTTTTCTTGATTATTAAAGGAAGTAATTTTAAAAAAGATATATTTTAATAAATAAATTTTAAATTGAGTTATGAAATCTATCCGCTGAAGTTAAAAATTCTATATTAATTTTGTCAACATATTAAATATAATTAGGGAACAAAACTAAAAACACAAATACAACATCTTTACTAATTTTTTTTTTAAGTTTTGTAAAAAAGAAGTGTTTACTCAATGTGATAAGTCACGTATCTTAATATTTATATTGGATCATTTTTGATTTTAAGTTTATGTAATTTTTTAATGGAATACTTAAATATTGTGCTTTTATACTTTTTCAATTTAACAATGTTGTTTTATGATGTTAAACAAGATATTAATTCTTTTTGTTCCTCCTAAAATTTCACGAGATTCTTTAAATATTAAGATTCAGATAACTAATATTAAAATTTATACAGCTTCTTTTTAATATTTTAATTATTTTGTCAATTATTGACAGATTTACAATTGTATTGAATATTTAAAAAGATGCTAAAGCTGTGGATTACCCGGATGAAAGTAAGATTTTATGTTACTCAAAGCTAATAATGTTTTAAGTAGATTACTCATCACATTGATAGTTAGCGGGCTGCACGAGCTTACCAGGGAAGGAGCCAAAAATGTTTCTCAAGTACTCAAAGAGCTTTCACCCGAGATAGCGAGGTCTTAAACTAGTTATCAAGTTTCAGAAACCTAAATTCGAGGCGAAACGCTTGCAAAACCTAGACTTCATTTCACAAGACTGTATACACTTTAGATTGAATAATTATTTACACGAGAAATAACTAATATATGTGTTTACACATGTTACATATTACTATTAAAATACTTATAAAAATGTTATTAAAATAATATTAATAAAAAGAAATTATAATAATTCATTTACTATTAATATTCATTCAAAATGATTACTTCGTTCATTCGTATATAGGTAAAAGTTTGGTTTTATACATCTACCATATATATACATATATATATATATATATTCAAATACATTCACTATTATATACACATACAAATACAAAATTAGGTAGCATAATTATAATTTTAATGATTGTATTGTGTGTGTGTGTGTTTTATATTTCCTCTTGTAATTTACACAGTTAATATATTTTAAATATAAATTGTACACTATACTAATGTATACAATTTGTATAAAATTTAATAGTAATTTTTATACAAATAATATGGATATATATTTGAGTATCATATTATATATTGCATGAATTTTGTTTTATTAAAGTTCGAAATTTACAATTTTTTTTAACTCTGATTAAAGCAAACTTTTTTTTTAAAGTATTGTTCTTTTTTATGTAAATAAATATTTGAACACAACTATACATGATACACACACAAACTCATTAAAAGTTTTTCACTATGAATGCTAGATGTAAAGATAATGAAATTCAGTGCTCAATTCTGTAAACTATAAAAGCAATCTTTCTTGAATATAAAAATTTGTCTTCTAATTATTTCCTGGTCATTATTTTACTTCATATCTCTTTAAGCAAAACGATCAGCTCATTTGATAGTTTCACTTACTTTTTCAAGCATAAGAAAATGCTTTGTATTTAAATATATAGTATTTTTCACGGGTTCTAATCATTTGAGTGACAGAATCACATTGTTCCCGACAATAAACAACCGTTCGTTTGAGTATAGAAACAATTTCAGACTTCCTCAAAATAGAATCCCAATGGTGAAAAATCAGATAAAATCGTCAAGTGGACGCTGTGTTCCCTCATGAATAAAAATACCGTATCCTAGAGCTGCGTGGACGAAAGTGTAACAGTATATCCGCACGAACTCCGACTCTATCAAAAACACACGCAACTTAGAGTGAGTTGGGAAAAAAAGGGGTACGTCAATGTAAAATAGGGTGTGCGAACAAAAAAAAAGAGCCTTTGTTGTTGTATTCTGGATCCCATTTTAAGAGAGTTCTGTGTCCTAAGGTTCTCTATTTTAGTCCAATGACTTTGCAGGGATCCTTGACTTCGATTGTGGCAGAAAATTTTACACTCGAGGAAGTTTTCGTTTCCAGGAGATTTGGAAGAAGAAAAAAAAATGACTCCTCTGACGTAAAAATCAAACTAAATCTGGAGCCCTCAGAGAACCGGTGGTGTCATTTATCATTGGGACTGGAGTAGATCCAAGGCGTGCCACGATCGTTGGAATTAGAAGAGAATGGAAGTATAATGGTAGATTTAGAAGATAGTCCAAGGATATACGACTTCTTTGAACTTAATTTGCATACCTCTGTAAAGAGGCCAGTTCGCGAGGGCATATAAATAGCTGGAAACTTTTGTTTACGATTTGTCAAAAGTAATTAGAATAATATTCAAGAAACTAAACCGAGCGGAAAATTATTGGAGTCTTGGGATCAATAATTTCCCACATTTAGTGGAAATTGGAATAAAATAAACAGTATGCATACAAAGTATTAAGTTTAGGAAGAAAAATTGTTTTCTTTTGCATCATCATATTTTTTCTGACATCCATTCTGATCAAACGTCTTTGCATGAATAAGATGGATAATTTTTACATTTTATTAGTATATCATAACCTTAATTTTTATAATTAATATTTACATATATGTACATATACACACATAAAGAACTTCATGAGGGGGAAGTAAATAACACTAAGAAACGTTAATCTAAATAACCATTTGCAAATTATTTACTTAATATAATTAGAATTTATTGTTATTATAGTTTCTATAAAATTCCAACAAATATAGTCACAACGTGAGCAGCTATTTGTTTAGAATGTAATATTCATGGCTGCATCTCACGAAAAAAATTACTAACGCTGATTTTTATATTCGATAAAATATGTGATATTTGTGCAATTCATCATGATAACACCCATCTTAATATTGCAATAATGCTTTTTTGAAGGTGAAAGAGGTCACCAAGAACGACCTCCGAGGAAACTTATATTGTTTTCGGGACGCATCGGCGACTACCTGAGAAATACGAACCGGGATATGCATCTACGAAGTTAAGAAATCAAACGCGAAGAGAGCCCCTTCTTTTTTTTCTTTCCTTTTATTTTAAGCATGACTTTACAACAACACTGTCACGCTTTATCTGAAACACCTGCATGATATAAATTATACTTACGTTCACAAAAAAAAAGGATGTTACAAATTATTTAAATGAAGGATGGTCTTTATTTAAAAGTTTAATCCACTTTATATAATTAAAATAGAATACAATAATTAACAAAGACAGTTTAAATGTCTCGTTAAAAAGATGCAAAAGATTAACAGAACTGGACTTGGTTTGGGACTTGGAAAAAATCCCTAGAACTAATAATTAATTGTATTGTTTGCTTAAATAAATCAAAAAAAAAAATATCTTAATTTTATTTTGCTTTTATTATCTATTTTCTGTTTAACCATTTGAACTGTATTCAAAGAAAAAAAAACAAAAAAAACCTTGATTTGAAAAAAAAAAAAGCTGCATGTACTAATCAAATGGAGTAATTCAGGTTACGGAACAGTACTTGTGGTTTGATTTGTTTGTTGCTCTCAAAAATAATTTATTGGACCAAGAGCGATAAATTGAAGTGAACTCTAAACTACTACAAATATCAATGATAGAGGTGAGATTTGAGCCCATGAACACACATTTAATCTTCAGATGAGAGCGCTAATAATTCCGCTGCCAACTTGGCTACATGGTTAGAATAGACCAGTTGCTTGGCAACTTAATGTTTAAACGTGGCTTGAGGTTAATGACTGACTTAAAGTTTATAAGACCTATGAAGTTAATGCCGATGATTCTCTAAATATTGACATGCATATTTAAAATTATATTATTGGCGTATTTTAAAAAAATCGTTCGATATATTAATTAATAACTGTAATAAATTTAAATGTCAAATATTTTTATTTTATAACGTATGTTTTATAATTTGGTTTAGTTACCATATTTTTGTAGTTATTATTCTCCTCTACATATGTAACAATCATTTTTAAAGTTTGGTACAGTATTTTCTGATCAAAGTGAAACAACAAATTTCAAAGAACATTTTTAAGCCCATGTTTTACAAATCTGCTTTATATTATTTCGGCAATATTAATTGAAAGAAATTTTTTAATGTTTGGCAATAAGTAAGGCAATAGTCTTACGATTCAAAAGAGATCAGATAACGTTTCATCGTCGACAAGTCGGATTTGTGGGGCCGCCTTAATACGATATGACGATGACGAAACGTTATCTGACGTCATGGATATTTTAAGTCAATGAGAATTGTAATAAAATAACGCAGTCATGATCTCAACTGGAACGAAAGACTACTTTATGGTTAAAAGTCTTAATATTTTAATATGGACAATAGTCAATACCAATGTGTACTTTCCATATAATATGAAGCTGAGAACAGTAGCATTTTCCTTGCCTTGGCATGGTTGGTAAGAGCATCGTTCTCATTATCAGAAGGTACTGAATTCGAATTCTTGCTTAACCGAAGATCCGTCGTGTTCGCTAATTGCGGCGGGAGCACATTAAAACTGAGTGTGGTCGCAGTGCCCTCCAAGTGAAATGATACCCCTGGAAGTGGCAGACCAAGCATTGGGGTTATCTGCTTAGTTCTTGCTTCGGAATCACAAAGATTCAGATATGAACAAAGTTAACATTGTTGAAATTTCGACCTTAAAATATATGTTATATATAATTATTCCTTGAAAACTCAAATAAAAAGAATCAGAATTTAAGATTTGGAATATTTTCTCTCCTTTGTATGTCACATCCATAAAAATATTGATTAAAATATTAATATGTTTAAATATTGGATATTAATAGAAATTTTCTTATTGGTGCTTCTACCTAACTGGTAAAGCCCAAATCAAGACTAGGTACTGGGAAGTGAGCTGGTGCAACATTTTTCTTGAAATTAAAAGTTTAGAGATCGATATTCCACTCAAATATTATCATGTCGACAATTTATTAAACATGTAGACTTCTTGAGCGCAGTAATACACACTCAAAAAAAATTAACGAATAATTATTAACGATTACTGCTATCTAAAGTAATATTTAATGAGTTGAAAAATATTTTAATTGGACAAATTTTAATGAAATACTTTCAAATGATATCCACATTTTGAAGGACAAAAATCCTTAATTTTTGGTGATGTTATACTCGTAAAAATATTCCATCTATGGTATGTGATTCACATTTTATATGTATGAGTCAGCAAAATTTTGTAAAAATTTTATGATTGAATTATTTTCATTTATTATCACAATAATTTCATTAATTAAAAGAGTGGATTTTACAAGTTTTAAATTATGAAAATAATTCAAAATAAATAATTTTTATATAGAATTATTGAAGAGTATTGCCGACACACGTGAAAATGCTATGAATTTGGTTTGTCGTTTTGCGATTATTTTTTAAATACATTTATTGGTTTCACTTGTCGAATTAGTTTATACAACAAAAATAGAAATATTGAATTATACTTTAAGTTAAAAATGTTGCCAGACATGAATAAAGTTAACATTGTTGAAATTTCGACTTTAAAATATATTTTATATATTATTATTCCTTGAAAACTCAAATAAAAAGAATCAGAATTTAAGATTTGGAATATTTTCTTGCCTTTGTATATCATATCCATAAAAATATTGATTAAAATATTAATATGTTTAAATATTGGATATTAATAGAAATTTTCTTATTGGTGTTCGAGATAAAATTTATAACGGTTACTTTAATTAGTGTACAAAAGGTTTGATTTAATAAAAAAATATTATTAAGTCTTTCGAAACCAATTCGTTTGTTTCTTCTTTAAGCAAACAGTAAAGATCCACACAGACACAAAATCTCTGAAATTACGATCATTTTTTAGAGACATTTCCATCCATCCATCACATTAGGTGATAGGTTAAATGTTATAACCGGCAACTGTGGAAATTTTCTTCTTCGCTGATCACATCACAATGGCCAAGTGAGGAACTCAACAGAAGAGTAAAGAAACCTTGGGATCTGACATGGTCCAAGAAATTATCTCCAGCAATCTTCGCCAACTGTGGGCTTGATAAAAGCAGATACTTGATGGAGAAGCTCTCATCAACTGAATGAAAGGAAGCAACTGTTATTGTGTGCCCTGTTTGTTGTCTCGGCGGCATGTCGTGACCTCTGCCAATTCGCCTCGCTGCTTACTTTCACTTGATGGAGAAGTCGATTCAAGGGCACTCCCATTTGTTGTATTCTGTTCCTGGAAAAGGATTGCGTTTAACGAGGTCGGTTTTTAGACGAAGACAATTAACAGGTATTCGACCTCGCCTCCTAAGACTTGGAACAGAAGCTGGTTGACAGAAAGATATTAATCGCTAGATGTAAAAGTTTACGCGAAAATGGGGTCACATGAAAAAATATTATTCCAACCGCTAAACACGCAAATTAATATTTAATTATCAAGTGTCCCAGTTCCGCTATCTTCATTCATCGCTTAAATTAGAGGATAGGTTTATTCTAAATAAGTCTGAAAACAAAATATTTTTATTTTCTGTAAATATGTATTTTTAAATCAAATTTTAGGCATATTTTTAGTACGATTATAAATTTTTATGTAAAGTAAAAAGCTGCGAAATCTATCCAACTCAAAACAAATTAGAATGGACTTTTTAAAAATACAACAAAAATTAAGATAATTAAAAAGATGTAGAAGCGCATTCAAAATCGGAAAATCGTTTATTTCAAAGCACATTTTGTCAATAGACAAAAATATTACGAAAAGGAAAAGCAGAAATACTAATTAGAAAAAGTATTATTAAGGATAGAGAACTGAAACTATAAAATTAATTAGGTTTTCTATTATTAAATAAAATTTTATATTTCTTACTAAAACTAAATAGGAGTCTTATTTAATGCTTTAGATTGGTTTATCGTTCAATGGTAATTCTTTTGCAGACTAAGGCTAATGAGACTTTAACGTTTTAGAAAGAACAATAAGAAAAAATGTATTATTTCCAGGGAAATTTGTAAATGTAAAAACTACAAGCGCCTGCGATTGTAGTTTTCCCACTAAAAACTACAGATGGGAAAGAAAAAAAAATTAGAAGGATCAAATAGATTTCTTTAGAGTGTCTTATCCATCAAAAATTCATTTACAAGTACCTTATAACATCATAAAGCTTTATTTTAGGTATTTATTTTTTACTTCTTTAACAAAGCGAGAGAGAAGAAAAATTTCCAAAGTTAATGTCACTTTTTAAAGTTATGAACATCATACGTGGAAATTCATCGGGTTTTACTTGAAATTGATAAGTTTATAAATTAGAATAAAATTTTCTCTCAGATGAAATTTTTAGAGCTATTTTTTAAGTTTTTTCTCCGTTAAATAAATTTTTATCAAGATTTTAATAAAATTTTGTCGAATTACAAAACATATTTTATTAATTACAATGAATATACCCATGTATTCAGCTAATGATGATATCAAAGATAGAAGTTACGAGAGCACACGATTTAAAAAAAAAATCATAGTTTATAATTTAAGTGTATATAATAGTTTAAGTTTTCAAATAATATTTATATGTACATGGGACATTGAAAATTTAATGTCTCTCAGCTAATGCAATGTTTGGCCAAATCAATTAAGTCACTTAATATAATTTTCCGTGTATGCGAACTAATTTGATCAAGATTTATCTTTTAAAATGGATTCTGAGCTACTGTAAACATTCATGGGAAAAACAAAATTCTAACCTACGAATTGTGGAATTAAAGATAGTATTGACAATTAAGCTACACGAAAAATATCAGTCCCCCTTCTACTATTGTAGTATAAAGGGAAGGGCGACATCTCAGCTTTTTCTTCGATCATTTCACTGTGGCTTAACATCGACAGAAGTAGACGTCTTGAAACAATTTAACAAACTGAGCAGAATTCAATATAATTATCAACTCTTATGTTTAGATCAACTTCAAATAGATATAACACATTTGGATCTCCCTGTGGATTTTACGCTTTAGAATAAAAGATTGAGACTTACAAAGTTTCCTCTTTCACTATGAATACCTGAGAATTTCCAGGGTTACCTTTACAAATGCGAATACACGCGCGCGATCCATTTACTATAAAAAAAATATTCTCCTAGAAGGCTATATGCGTGGTTGATATTAAGAAACTTTACAACAGGATCTGTCAGCTAAGGAGTCCACAATGCATGAATAAAAACAAATTGAAGCATCATTTGCCGTGGACAATGATTGGTAGAGTACCCACATTCCCTTTCACTGAGTAGCTGGAACTCCATGGGGACGAATCCACGTTAATCTATGACGCCCAAAGTCTTTCCGTTGGTGTGGCATGAATGCGAAGAGAAGGATGCTAAACTCAGGTGTGATCTCGTCACTTGAACGTGGTTCAAAATTATGAGGCACTTGGTGATGGGTGAGTATTCCAAACCAGATAACCATAAGGTACAGCAATCAGATTGTCACCGGCACCGCTCGGTATGTCCACAATGCGTTGTCAAAATAAAACACACTTCATTCAATTTAAAATAAAATCAGATTTTAACTCTGATTATTCTATATATATATATATATATATATATATATATATATATATATATATATATATATATATATATTAAATGCACACTAGTTAGTTTGATTACACAAAATTAGATAACTGTAGCCTGATGGATAAAGAAAGCACTTGTATCTATAAAGCAAATAGACGATAGAATATTTGAAATTCATATAAAAATTTTCATTACAAATTTTAAAAAAAAATTTATTGAACTGTATTAGAAAGATTAAAATCCTTATTTTTTCTGTCAGAATTATAATACAAGTTTGCGTCCAAGAAGAGAAATAATAGTTAAGTTTTAATTTTACAGCGAAAGCTTCATTTTAGACGATGATAAAAAAAATACAAATTATTTTCGATACTTTCGCTATAAATAATGAAGAACAAGTCTGCGGGAAAGAGTTGTAAATTCCTTTTCATACATGCTTATAAACAGTAACATAAAGTACAAAAAGACGGTTATCGCAGCTAACTCAAGGTTCGAAAAATTCCAGCTACTTAAACAATAACGGAGTATAAAAGACGGTGTTACTGTCACACGAAATAACATCGTATATTCTTCCTGAGTTTATTTCCACTTTCTGAGATTGTCATTGTTCTGGAGAAGCAACGCCGAAATGCCATCGTAAATTTTTCTTATCTCAGGTGAGTCTCTTGGTCTCGTCCCTGAATTACACTATAATTGATCAGATATTTTATCACTGCCTCGAGACCCGAGAGAAAGAAAGAGATAAATCATGGCATGTGCATGCAATGCAATGTATTCTAACGGTTTATATTCTTTTCCTTGATATATCTTGCAGCAGATAAATAGCATTTAACAGAAAATGAAACGCACACTTCAAATTAACAATGAGAAATTGAAGGAAGGCTAAAATTATAGAATAAATAGTTTAGAAAAAAGAAAGCCAGGAAACTGCTATTTAAATTTACGTATAAGAGTGAATTAAAAAATCAAATTAGGAGAAATAGATAGTGAAATTTCTCCTAATTTGGCGTTTTTTAAAACTAACTATTAAAATTTAAACAAACCAAAGTGTAACAAAATGTAAATTTTCTTTGAAATAATACGATTTTGGTTAATTATGTATAAATGTTATATTTATTTTCAATTTTTACAGTATTTTTTTAAGAAATCAATGAATCAATTAAATTTTTTAATTCAATTAACTTCCTCAGAAATATATTTTTAATCAAAACATTTGAGCTATTTTAAACGATATACTTATTAAAATTAATGTAACACGCACATTTTTTAAGGCTAAACGTAGTATCTAATAAAAATTTATATAAATCAACATAAATTAGAAAAATATTATGCAACGTAAGAATATTTTCACCTATTTTTATACACTTTTCTAAGTTCCTAAATTTCATTATTGTTATATAAAAATTGGAAGTGTCATTTGAAATAATAGCTCAGTTGAGGGTTATTTTTCTAAATATTTAAAAGAACCGGTAACATTTTGCTTATGTTCCTGTTAAGACTATATTTATGAGTTAGATGCAGCGAAACATCCTGACCGGAAAGTCATGCAGAGGATTCTTGTCGAGCAGTTTCTTATCTTACTCTTAAAATAAATGCAAGTTCATCTTATCAATTGCGATTTTTCTGTCTCCGATGTTTCTACCAAGTAAAGATGCAAAATATTCTTGAATGTTTAAAAATTTAATTTTTTAATCATTTACACATATTTACTCTTTTATTCTAAGAAAAAAGAAGATTCTAAGAATAACATTCATTCGAATAAAGTAAATTTTTTGTACGTTTTTTTTTTTTTGGGGGGGGGATAACAAATTTATTTGATCATAATCTCAAACAATTGCAATTTTTAATTCGTAAAGAGCAAATACTAACATTACATTTTACGTATTTAACACCATAAAAATGATAAAAATTTATTTAAAATGGATTCAATTAGTGCTTATTAAAAGTATAACAATTTGCTTGTGTGAAAGTCGCTATATTATTATATTCATCCAAAATAAAATTCATACAGAACAAAATTTATTTTAGATAACAGTAGGGAAAAAAAAAAGGGATAAATAATTTCGAAAGATAATAAAAAAAATCGTATTTCAAAATGTCTGTAATATTGATAATGATGCACACGTGTATTTTCAGAGAAAATATAGCATTAAATAAAAACTCTTTATTTTGAGGTGTCAGTACTTGCTTTTTATAACAAATTATATTTTAATTGAAGTTAAAAGCTTTTTCTATTTTATCATTTTTCTCCCATTTTTAATAATTTATTCATTCATCTCCAGTGATTACAAAATTGAATTTTTACTCAAAATAATGTATACATTAATAATAATTATTATTCTTTCTGGTCAAGTTATTCTTCCCATTTCTTAAAAGAAAAAGTGCTCTGACTCCAAGGCGCTATAAGTTGGTAGAATTTAATCGCACAATAATAAAATTTCTTTGTTTTATAAAGTGTATTAAAAATCTGCTGGTAAATATATATTAATCATTTATATATAAGATTGGAAGACAATAGAAAATAATTATACTGCGCAATTTTACAGAAATGAATTTACCAATTTCAACACTCCTTATCGGATCAAAATAATGTATTAGTTATAAACATATTTGCGATTGGAAATATACTTCGGTGACTGATAATTGTGAAAACTCCATTCGATAGCAAAAACTGGATACTTTTAAGTATTTAAGTATTGCATAAAATATCCAATGATATTGCTATCCAATGGGTCCACAGATTCAATTATCTGGGATAAACTTAAGGTACTTAAGGTTTGTTTTGCTCAAGTTTCCTTTTGTGCATACAAGCTGGTGCGACCAGGACCAACACCCAACAGAAGTAAAGGGCAACCTATAGAAGGTGTTGCCGGGACTCACGATTTACTGTGGAATCACACTACGAACACCCAAGACAAAGATAAATCCAGGTATCCAATAAAGGACAGACAGTGATCTGAAAGAGCCAACTACATAGCGGCTCCCTTTGTTTCAACAGATATTGTCGCCAAGAGATTAGAGCTATTAAGGAAAATCAATGCACTTAAAAAAAAGGTAAAAAATTTAAGAAATACTTAAAAATACTCGAATAAAATTTTTCTAAATTATTTCGTCGCTACTTATTGTAATAAGATTCATTTTAAATTATAGTTTCTTAGAAATAAAAAATAAAATAAAAAGACTTTTTAATTTCAATTAAATAACCTTTAAAGGAATGATTGAATTGTTTGTATTTTCTTTAATAAAGCTCCAGCATCATAAATATAATATTCTTTTCTTATTTTTAAAATGCTAAAACTTAGAATCAAGTACTACATATAAATAAAATATATTTACAACTATGCACATTTTGAATGCATAAACGTTTTTTAAAATATATTTATGCGCACATTATTCAGTTATTTAAGTAAATATTTGACATTAGATACATAAATTATTTACTCTCAAATGATTTTTATTTTATACTACCAAAAATAACCTCTCATTTTATATTTATTTTATTACATAAAAGTTTTAAACAACTACGAAAACTATCATATTGTTAGCTTCATAAAAATGTTAGAAAAATAATTTTCTTACAAATTTTTTTTCTTGGAAATTTTATGAAAAATTAGAACGTTGAAAAAAATGTTAGAAAAATAGAAAAATGTTTTTCAACCAAATAAATAAGCATCATTAAACTATCTTTAGTATGCATATAAAATAATAAATTATACAATATAAAAATAAATATAATAACATGTAAATTAAAGGAAACTATAACAATATACATAAAACATCAATATAAAATTTATTTAAAATATTAAAAAATAAAATTTTACCATTTAAATAAATTTAAAAATCTATTATAAAGCTACCTAGATCTATATCTTATCTATAGAACTGTATATAAACTACAGCTTCTCTCTAAAATGGTAGTTTTTGAAAGCTTTATAACCATTCAAAAATCTTGACTGATGCCATTTTAAATTATGTTGAAACCAAAAATACATTTGTGTGGAGAAACTAATCCTCCCTATTAAGAGAGTAAACATCATAAACACTAGATATTTTAACACACACATGCTAACAAATTGTTAGAAAGAACATAAGATTTAAGATTCAACAGGGAGGGAAGGGGGGAAAAAACGAAAAGCATAATATGAGTTTTTTCCAAGTTTATTAGAAATAATACTAGAGTAAGATAATCTTTTTTATAACAAAATTTGCGTTTATATATATATTCGTAAAATACTGCAACATACCGATATTAGGCATTGAAGTTATTTGATTTAATAAATATTAGTGTAGTCCTTGTTTTCTAATGAATAATTTTGTTTACTGTTCAAAAAATAATGACTTCAAAAGGATTCTATAAACATGTTAATAATCGAGCTTAATTTAATATCAGCAGAATTAATTAATTATGAAACTAATATAATTTCTTTCATAATTAATTATTATATACAATGCCATTTGCTCATAATAACTACAGGATGTTTGAATATTGGAAATATAGCCTTATTTTATGTACATTATTAGAAAAATTACATAAGCATAATTTGAATACTATTCTCAAATATTTTTTTATTAAATTAGTGACGCGACTGAACTTTTTGCCTTCAAAGTCATTACGATAAAAATAAAAAACATTTCACATCGAAGGTACCTGGAATTTTGTGGTGCATTTAGAAATATTTACAAGCAAGTAAATTTATTATGAAAAAGTAAACTGCATTTAATAACATTTACATAGTATTTATTTTATATATTAAAAATAATTTGAAAATTATATAAACAAATTGTAAAATAAAACAATATTTATGAGAGAAAATAAATAAATATATAATATTCAAGTCAATTAAAAATAAATTATAAATTTAATGATATATTAAATTTAATTGCTTTAAAAAATTCAATGCATACACCACACTATATTTTAATGTAAAGAGAAAACTTTCTACATTTATTCTATTTTCTATTTAAATATAGAAAGAAAAATTATTCACAATTTTCACTAAAGGAATTATAATTTTAATTGACTGTACTACTAAAATGTATAATAGTTGATTTTTATTTATAAAAATTCGTAGTTTTTCTAGTTACAGAAATATGGCCAATATTATTAAAATTCAATTTATAATTTAATCTGTTATAAAATTAATTTCAAGTATTCTTTAGTGTATATTCTATTCTTTAGTATATATACGTTTGTTAATAAAATGTTTTAAATTTTCTTTTCGAATAAAGATACAAGTTTGTTGTATATATATATATATATATATATATATTATATATTATATATATATATATATATATATATATATATATATATATATATATATATATATATATATATATATATATATATATATATATATATATATATATATATATATATATATATATATATATTAAAAATAAATAAAACAAGATCTTATGAAACAACTGGTAAAATTTGCTTACTTCTAGGTATACGAGATTTTCTGCAAGATAAATCCTTATCTTTGATTGGTCCATTCAATTGCTTGTCATTTACTAATTCCTTAAGGGGTGAAGGTTGGCCCATTACCGCAGGTAGTGAAGAGCATCTTGTTTGAAGACCACACTCAGGGTGGCCTTCAATGTACACATTTTTATTATGGTGGGTAGAATACAATTCCGAGAGAGACACTTCATCTAATGTGGTATTTGAAGATCGATGTGATGACGTAACAGAGCAGAAGGATTCGCAATTGTCAAGCATTTTAGAACCTATTTCGGCATCACTTTTTTGGGAATTTTCCTGGGGAATCATTGTGGCTAGAGCTTCTTGGGACTTAACACAGATATCTGTTTTAAAAGGAGTTTTGCTTAAATCTGTTAACTCTGATGTTGAATATCGTCGGACATTTAACTTTTCTAAAGAAGAAATATCAATATCACTGGGCTGAAATAATTCCTCTGTCTTTCGCTTTGACAGATTACATTCGCATGTTTCTTTCTCAAGTAGATTTTGATGAACAACTTCCTTCAAAGAAAATGATTCCGGATCTTCGTGAAAATCAACAGGTGGGATATGTTCTTTAGAACCACTATCCTTAGGGCAATTTTCTGTATATTTCGTAGGTATTTTATTTTCCTTTTGTATACATGCATGTCCATTAATTATATTAGAGACTGGTTGCAAAGGGATTTCAACTTTCAAAATAGAAGAATGGGCAGATTTTTTGTCAGGTTTAAACTTAATTTTTTTCAAACTTGGAATCAAAGATATTCTATCTTTATCAGACAGGTATTTTTTCCGAGGTCTTTGAATCTCTTTATCTTCTGCAAAATGGACTGTTGGAGCTTTAATTTGGCGTTGATTTTTTTCTGTTATTAAGCAAGAGTCTAGATTTTCACAAGTGTTGATTCTGTATTCAGTTGCTTCATTGAAATGAGCCTCATATTTGGCATCCTCTGAAAATGCATTTGAAACACTTTTTACATCACAGGAGAAACTTTCATCAAATTCAATGCTCTCAGGACTGGGTGATGCAGGAAAACTAGCAGAGCTGACGTCAGCAGGATAAGAACTAGCATCTATACTCCGGTCATTATTATCCAAAACTTCTCGATCAGCAGCATTGACCATTTCTGTCGCTGTGCAATTGGTACCAGCAGAACTATTCTCGTCTTGCATAGAAAAATAATCAGAATATTCACTTAAAACAGGAGTCAACATTTCATGAACTGGATTGGTTGAATATACTACATCGTCAGAGGATACTTCTATTCGAACAGGTACTGGCCTCGTGTGTTCTTTAGTGGAGTTTTCATTTGAATCCTCTCCATTAGCCTTATCACTCTGAAGCATTTTATTAACGTCTAAGTCGATTTTGGATACAGTGTCACATGAAAGATCGTCTGAATCCTCAACATCTTTACTCATCAGAGCTTCAAGAGTGTCAATTTTAAAATTTTCCGGATAAAATTCGATATTAGACAGCATTTTAGAAGCACCTTCAACACCTTCCTCTTCTCCAGTGATGTTTTCTGTTCTAATGCTTCCGCCTTTGTTTTCAGAGAACTGAGGTGTGTCGTTGATTTCTTCGAGTAAATCGGACTCAGAGAGCGTGACGCCGGTGGTTGGAGAGCCCGCGGGTCTTACGCTCATTGAGTAATAAGAAGGGCATCGCTCCTGATTTTTCCCACGATTCGAGAAATTATGAGAATCAGTGCTGCTTTTACACCTAGTCTGATTAAAATCTGATATTTTGGAGTCTGAAATCTCAGCTACTTCTTCGTTGATAATTTCAGAATTATTACAATTGTTGCCATCTTCTTCGATAGGCAAATTAGTTTCTTGAATAAAGGGAGACTCCAAAGGTGAGTCCGCTATGCCTGAACTAGTATCAGACAAACTAAGCTCATTTTGATTTAAATTTAAATGTTTATCACTTAATTTAAATTTATTGTTATTTAAAACATCAAGATGCACGAAGTAGGGCTCAGAATTCGAAACAGACATTTGATTACCTTCACTTTGCTCATCAGGCAATGCAAAAGAAACTGACTTTGTAGCATTTACAGTTTCATTTATAGAACAAGGAGCGTTGCTTTTAATAATATTATCTTTTTCTAATGTTAGATACTTAGAATATTCCGAAGAAGTAAAAGAAATTCCACTTACTTGGTTTCCAGAATGTATAACTGAATTAGAATCACTGTTTACCGGAAGTTGCTTTTTAGGAAGCATATCCCCATTCATGGAATTAAAGCTAAGTGGAGGTATTGAATAATCCTTAGTTTTCATAGCTAAAAGTTCATCACAAATTTCTTTTATAGTATCAGGAAGCGACGAATCCACCCAAACATTACTAGCATTCACATTATCACAGTTCAGAGATTCTTCTTCCTGTTTATTACATGATTTAGGTGGACTATTTATAATTATAGCGTGATCACCTTTGATGGTATTTGACACAGCATCATCAGAATTTTCCACTGAGTTTATTAAAATATTTTCATGGGGCATATTAGTACTATGCTTGAAATTAGGAAAACTATCCACTAAAAGTATACGATTTTCGTGATTTTTCTCAGAAACATTTTCAATTTTATCACTAGGCGCAGGAATTTCTACACTAAAATTCGAATTCTCACACAGAGGAAAATTTTCTTTAGGATTGCAATCCAAATCACTCGGATAAACGGAAATATTGTTATGACACGCAACAAAACTTGTATTCGATTTTACATGGATATTTTCACGATCACCTTCTATTTGTGAGCAACTGACTTTGGTGAGTTTTTGATGAGTTCTACGACTAAAGTACTTTTTTTTAGCATCAGAAATTACTTCAGCCCTTTTTTCAAGATAATCTTTCCCTATGTGTTCATTAAATTCATTTCTTAAATCATCAGTGTTCTTTGACAATGGATAACTGTTTTCCCCAATTGCATTTACACCGGGTGCAATTTTGCTCGTATTACAAAGCTGTTCCTTGGGACTCTGTTGAAGGGGAAGAACTAACGGGGAACAGGGGCCATTTGACACAGGTTTATGCACATTATTCGGACAAGATGTCTCGCTCGAGTGACCGCCATCGCTGCTCAAGGATGATTTACTCTTTCGCTCATTTCTGTCATTCATTGGCTGCGTTTTCTCAACCAACGGTGTCACTCGGGTCTGACAGTCTGAGAAGGAAACACTTTTGGATAATTTGGCCTCTGGTTTCACACATTTAATTCCCTCAGATTTCAGCTGAGCAAAGGATTTCGAAGTTTCGGCTCGAAGTACACACAAAGACTGCGCGCTTTCCGAATTCGTAGATGGGTCGCATTCTTTCATGGAGAATGTTGAAGACTTAGAAAATTCTTTTGAATCATGACCCGAATTCAACTTTCCTTTTCGCAGATCAGGGCTTGAGTATCGATTGTTTTCGAGTTCCTCCACGTGGAACAATGGACCTGGGGGGGCAGGCAATACTGCTCGTTTAGATTTCCTTCTTCCGCCGGGCAAGCTACGCCTGAAGCTGGAGAAGAGAGACATGGTTCGGTCCCTGTGGCACACTTCCGACACCGGCTGACTCGCAATCGTTGCTGCAGAACTGATGGATGCACAATCGCTCTCGTCCACCTCTGAAGGTGCTTGAGAACATGGGGCTGCAGCATCCGAATTGATGTTTTTCGTCGATTCTTCGGGTAATTGGCGTCTTTTTTTCCGACGAAATATCCGGAAGAATTTGGGAGAATTGTGGCTCTTGGCATTCTGGGGTGATTCCTCTTTACAGGGCAATTCACCTTCATCAGCGGGACGGTTTGTTAGACTACCATCAAGTTGGCGATTCCATTTGATACGCATATTTAAGCAAATAGGCCGTCGTCAAGTTCACACGACGCGAGAAAATTAAGGCGTGCGAAATATTTTGTCACGGTCTGGAAATTTGTATTTCAGGTAACTCTGGTAAGCACAGCAGTCAAATAATCATTTTTAGAACTTCGACCTCGTTCGAGGGTGCATCAAAATATATTTAAAAAAAATTATATTCCAGTAAGTAGAATAAAAACACCGCAGGATATTCATGTTCAATTAAGTTTGAAATTTAATATTAATATCTAAACAGACGAATAGGACTGATATAATATCATATTTTGACAACAAAATCCAGTTTGAGATAAACTCAAATTATCTTCTAAACAAAAACATATCGGAAACTTTAGCTAATCAAAACACACACACACACAATTGAAATAGTATTACAGTAATCTGAGAAATAGATTAGATGAGGTCTCTTCCAAATCACATTTTTAAGTTTCTATCAGTCACAATATTTTAATCAGATTAAATATATTTAGAGTAGCAAATAAATTCCGCAATGAAATTAAACGTTTATCTCTCCATTTGTCATAACAGCAATAGAACTAATAAAAATAGTTACAGCACAGCTACGGCATCTCGCGCAGTCCAGACTCAAAAACAACTACAGAGAAACGACTCGATGTAGTAATATCTGTCATTAAAAAAGAAGCTGCGACATCAGGAAGAGATGGGGGGAAATGTCCACACGATCGCAAACCGTCATCCCACGCAGGACACGAACGACATCGGATCTTGTCCCGTAGTAATCCATTGAGAAAGAAATTGCATTTTCATACGGACTTCACAAGCGCGAGTGGCAAGAAAAACAAGCGGCTAAACGCGGGAGCATCAAGGTCAGACGCGGTGGAAAAGCAGGATAGACGCGTTCCCGAGGAAATCTCACGTTGTAATGCAGGTTAGAAAATCCAGAGGCTTAGGAGAGATTTTGTGAAAACGCCAAGCGAACTAACGGAAAATGCGCCATCTGCGCCAAGACACCGATTGGATCGCGAATAAATATAAAGACGGACGAAAGCGAAACCTATTTTATTTTTAAAAGTGTTCGTGCGGAACGAAACTTAACGAATATGAAACCCGCTTGACAAAAGAACAACAAAGTTGAGAAATAATGATAAGAATATACTCTTCTCCAAAAGTATAAAAAAAAATGATTAAAATAACTTATTGTTTAAATATATTTGGACTGAAATTTTGAGACGAATGATTTTTTAATAACATTAATCAGTTTCCTTTATTAAGTTTTTAGTATTTTCTGAATATAAGTTTTGCCTTGATCATATTTTTCATAATTAATTTCCTTGATACGTCTCTCTGAGTTATACTTTCATCCATACATTTCTTTTAACTATCAGAAACTGGAATGTAATTATTTTAAAATATTAATTGCAATAAGAAAAAATATTTACTATAAATATCAATCCTATTTTTTTCACCACACACATTTGACTTTATTATGTTATTTATATTACACTGATAATGTTGAAAATCATTTGAGTAAATTAAAAATAGCAATTATTTTTTTAAAAATTTATAATCGAGATATATTTATACCTTATCAAGTAATGACGTTTTCATCCTAAGGCCAATCAGTTCATTACGCAGTTCATTGCACTATTCAAATATAATGTTTTATTAGAAAATTAAATTTTAAAATTGTATCTTCATATAAGAACATTTACATTTTTCTCTTTATATGTAGATAAAAGCTTGCATAATTTTTAAGTAAAGATATTAATTTATAAAAACACAGTCCACAATTTACAAAATAAAATATTTATTATTTTATAAGTTAACGTATGGGAACTAATTTGAAATGATATAATTCAATGTATACAATTAAATGTCATTTCTCATAGTTAAATAAATTTTTTTTAAGTTTATTTTATTTTTTAAGAGTTCGTAATTTTTATTATCATAAAAATGTCCTTTTCTATGGAAAAATATTGAGTTTTTTTTTTTTTTCTCTCTATTCTTTTAGCAATCTTGAAAAAAATATTTAAATCTTATTAAGCAATAATTCTTAATAAATAAATAATTCTTAAGCAATTTAATATGGAAAAATATAACCCAGTTTCTTAATATTTTACTTATAATAGTGATTTCTGATTTTTTAATATAGCAGAATCTGTCTAATTTAAAGACTCGATTTATTTAATTAGGATTTATTATTTTGGACTGTTCTTCGCACTTTGAGATCATTTTTGCTCACGAGAGTTATTTCGATGGAAACCTGCGCTTTAGAGATTATAATGTGAAATAGGGGTTTGTATACAAACAACTGCATTTGCATCAATGTCTGAAGTGAACCTACAAATATTTTTCATTGATTGAAAGAACGTGAACCATTCAGCTATAAGTTTGATTCTTGTTAAGTAGCCCGGACATCCAATTAATTCAAGCGAACAAAACAATAAAGAACATCAATTAACTCAATACATGTTTTCTTATCTAAAATTAATTTATCGCTTTAAAAGTAAATATAAATTTTCATACAGAAAGTAATAATCAGTCATACACAAAACACACAAATTTTAATAACTTATCTGCACAAAAGTTTATTTTAAAACTGATTCTTTTTAATGCATACGGTTATTATAAAATATAAATTAGCGAGACTAAACACATTCTACTAAAATATGTTATAATAATATGTGTGTATCAATTTTGCTAATTAATAATTAACATTGTCAAAATATAATATCTTTGGAAACTTAACAATTCTTTTAAAATGATAATTTCGACTACTTGATAATTAATTTAAAATTAATAAATTTTAAAAATTTAACATACAATAGTCAGTGTTGGATAGTTTTATATCTTAGAATTCAAATTTCTTTTTTCTGTAATAGAAATTTTAAGTTTCAAGGGATTTAATGGTGTTCAGTGGTGTCATAAAAATATATTTGGAAAATTCTCAAATTCAAAAAAGGTGATGATGATCAGCCAAATAAGTGGGCTCTGGACAGAGACATTATTTATGATTCAACATCTTCTTTTCCGGATCGGCGAGAGGAGCAGACTAACCACCTGCCAGGGCGTAGAGATGGAACCAGTTATTCGAGTTGCCCGTCACGACAACTCGTGCCGAATTAAAATTTCTCCCGGACAACGTCAGAGCCTTTTCTCCACTAACGAGATCATCCTGGATGCTCGGTGGAAGAGCGCATCGCAAATGATGGCCCGATAACCTGCGCTTTTTGTGTTTCTCTGAGGATGCGGAGAGGCGGTCAGGTCGGCTTTTTTAATTCAATTCTTTTTTTTTTTTTCAATTTTAGTTTCCCTGTTGGATTGCAGCAAGGTGAGAAACACGTGTCTCACTCAAGTAACAACCGCAGAGATTTATTAAGAAAATTATTATCAAAATGAATTATAGTTTTTGAGAAGAACATAAGCGGATTGATACATCCAGTACCCATCTCTGGAAAGATCAAATCGAGTAAAACCTGTGTAACCTAGGTTATTTGAAATTTTAATTAATGAATTTCCGTATTTAACAGCACGGATTAATAAAAATGTAACCTTTCGACGATTACATTTTAATTTGGATGTTAAATAATGAGGTAACGATTTAATATTTTTAAAGTCAGAGTAAGGAGAATATTTTCAGGTAGTCATTTGAATAGACGAAAAATTCTGTTTACATTTTCGAATTTTTATATGATAAATCAATCAAAATTTAAAAATAAAAAGCTGGCTCACACATTTGTCAAGATTTCGTCCCAGTTTCGATTCTACCAATTGTTGAGATACATGTTTATTCACGAAAAACAAAAAAAAAAAAAAAAAAAAAAAAAGGCACACCCTCTCTATAGAAGTGAGTTTCCATTCTTTAGATCTGTGAATATCGGGCACAATCTATGAAAAGTCGGCCTGGAAAGCAATAAGACCTCGAATTTTTTTTTTTTGCAGATGCAATTTTATTGCTGAGTGTAGGTTAATGTTGGCGGGGGAAAAAGAAAATTATAAACAATTCTTAATCAACAATTTTTATAAATTTTAATTTGCCCAATTTTCTGCTTTTAAATTTGTGTTTGAATAATGGGAATTTTGTTAGTTGAAATGAAATTGAAAGTAATAAGTTTTTATGTAAAGAAACTTATAAAATAAGTCTTGGATGTTAGACCGTTGTTTGTTCCAAATAAAATGAAAAGGCGATCATTCTGCGATTCAAAAGGAAAAAGATAATTTTTTTTTAAAGTTAAATCTGTTTAAAAAAAAAAAAAAAGCGAAGTACTTATTCTTAATATCATTAAAATATTAAATATATACCGTAGACGCCACAAGTTGAAGAAGTCTGAAATTAATATTCATCATGCAATAAAATAATAAATAAAAAAAAAAAACTTGTGTTCCTCAATTTTACTAAATAAACGAATACCATTTTTTGAGCGAATACACTGTAAATGTATAATAGAAAAAACTCGCAAGCGTTTCTTCCCCAAGAAATAGTTTTTCGAAACAAGATTTTAAGAATACATAACAGGTTCTACAGCATTGGCTTGCTTAATTATGATAAAACCAGTAAGGTATAGAAAAAACCACTACCAAATATTTATTCAATTATGACTATGATCTAATGTAGCAACAGCCCATAGCAATTATTATTTTTTTATAAAAAAATTATATTTAAAGTATAAGTATTAAAAATGCATTCGATTGCAATCTCATACGTAAAGAAAATTAAAATAAGTAGGGCTAGAATATTTTTCATAATACCTTCTAAAATAATATACAAATGAAGTTAAAAAATTTTCTTGTTTGTAGAATATATTGGTTTTAAAGTCTTAAAAAATCTTCGTTTTTTTTATTTCTTCATCAAAATAATTAGTTCAAGAAGGAAGATAAATTTTTTGCTTTTTATGAAGTTTAGAAACATAATTGACAAATAATATTTAAAAGAATATTGTAAAAAAAAAAAAAAAAATTTAGAATGGGATTAAAATTTTTAAAAATAATATTTAAATAAAATCATATTTAAGAAAAAATTTTTAAAAGTAAAAAATAATCCCAATTTTCAGAAAAATTTATAAATCTAAAGTAAAATACTAAAAATTTTCACATAAAATCAAAAATTGTTAATTTTTCCTAAAAGAAAGCAAATAAAAAAGTGAACAACACATGACGGTTTCTGTTTAATTAAGATTTATTTGAATAGATTTGTTGAGAGGCTTCACTATTTGTATTACGTAACTATAATATAAACATGAAAAATAGTCCGTACAAAAAAATTATTTTATAACTGAATGTACATAAAAGAGAAAATATCAAACTCCACATAAACGCGAACAAAGAAAAACTGGTCACTAGTAACTGTAACATGTAAATAGGAGGGAAAACATAAATCATAGATATAAATGAAATTAATAAAAAAAAAACAGCTATTAGAAATTACATTTGATAAAAGAGAAGGAGAAAAAAAAAAAAAACACACTCACACACAAACAAATTCGAGAAACATAAAACAACCAAATATAAAAAGCATTTCAAAACATCTATATTCTATAAATTTGTTTTTCAACTTTAACAAGTAAATAAAAAGTGATAAATATGCTCATACTTTATTTATTTATATATATGGAGAGAGAGAAGAGAAGAGAGAGAGAAGTTGTTGAGAACTTTTCCTTTCTTTCAAACATATAAATATATTTATTAGTTAAATATTAATAACACTTAATATAAGCCAACATGTAAATTTTTTAATGAAATAAATAATATGAAATTTTTTTTTACATTAAATATATTTAAATAAGTAGATTAATATCTAAGAAACAAATAACCTGTATGAAAAATTATATTCATTTAAAACACATGTTTCGACATAATTTTCTCAATATTTCATTTCACACGCTTCGTCAGTTTCTCAAATTTTATTCAACAGCTTGCTTGCAATCATAACATAAGTATATCTAAAATAACACAATTAGCAAACCTGGATTTTGTTTTATTATCTTATTAATAAAACAAGTGGGATAAAAAAAAGTATTCTAGAAATCTGCAGATAAATATCCAATTAGTTCTGAATATTACAGTAAAAATTTCTTTTGAGAAATGCTATTTTCAAAATGTTTAATTAATTTGTAAAAAAAAAAATTAAAATAAAAGTTTATGATTAATGTCACTTTAAATATGCAACATATTAAATATATTTCAGAAACATAGCATATACTAGAATTTAAAAAAAACTAAAAGAATATAAAAACGAGTTAAAAATTAAATACATTAAAAATAACAAAAGAAAAAGAGTTAATGTTAAAATTTTAAAGCCAAGACAAAAGAATTATATTAAAAAATTTAATGACTTCTTGATTTTGAAATTATGCAAATTAATTTTTCAAAAAGAAAAATACCATTACCTTTAGTACTGGCAGAAACCTCATTTTTTTTCCTCTTAAGATTTTAAAAAACTCCTAAAATGTGGGTCACTTTTATTTTACTAAAAATGAGAACGTCGGATCGAGTTTTCTCGGATTGATAAAGACATTCACTTGAGGGAATTCCTTAACGGAGAAGATATCACATCCAGATAGCGATTCCGAAAGACGAGATGGTCCGCAGAAAGTTCAGTCCCGGTGTGTGAAGCATCTTAATGTAGAAAAGTCATCAAATGAGACCAGTGGAGCCATTCACTTTATCCAAATTCATAATGTGATGATGATTGCCCCGAAGGACCATGATAATGGGTTCCAGAACACAGAAGGGTGAATGACTGTGCTGAAAAGCTCAATTGCATAATGATATTTCTTGAAGAAAAGGCTAGGTGGAGACGAGTGTCTTATAATTAGCGCACTCATCTCAGGATCTGTTCACTCCTGACAAAAGTTGACTATCAGATAGGGGCAAAATACTAATAATTGCAAGTTCTTTTTTTGTCATTTAGAAAGTCGAGAGTAATGACAAAGAAGGTTTTTTTTTTTTTTTTTTTTTTTTTTTTTTTGAATATATTAAAAGGAAAATTTTTCTCTTTGTGAAGTTAATCTTAATGTAATTTAGAGGAATTATTGATCTTTCGAAATTTCTTTAATTGATGCAAAGCATTCTGGAAAGAGATACTGAAGCGTTAATGAGGTTATTTTCCGCTAGGAATGCGCGTGCCAATGCATTTGTATATTAGCTACATTCTGTTCATTAATTATGAAAGAAAAAATTTCAAGTCTACTTTTACTTTTAATTTTTTCTTCACACAGTTTCATTTTATTATTTTTAATATTCCGATTTTAATCTGAATAATCGACCATTTCGAATTTTCCAAATGCTACTGTATACGATAAAAATAAACTTTATTTTACATATTATAAAATTTAAATAATTTTCGCATGGGAAGACAGATGTTTTATGCTTTCTAACAGGAAATCGTCATAAATAAAAAAAAATTAAATGCTAAATTTATGAATATTTTTAACTTTTGTGATATTTCACATTTAAAAACATTTAACTTAATAAAAAAGAATGAATTAATGGTGATGAAAAGAGTAATTTTACAACTAAAACATACGAGAATTATAAAGTGTTTTATGATTAACACTTAAAGTATTCTAGTCTAATCAGAATAAATAAAAAAAAAGAATTTTTTTCATTTCAATTCATAAATTGCGAGAGGGCTTTCCATAGTAAAAAAAAAGCCAGGAAAACTTCCAAGCACCAACCAAGATGCACAAAACAGAAACGCAAATGAAATGACGTTTAAAAAGTTGCCTTTTTAATAAAGAAACTAATCTGATATTTTTTTTAATTAAAATAACTTTTAAATATTAAAAAATCGGAAAAGCAAAGAAAAACTTTAAATTTCTGTTTTTATATTATGTTTTTCAGGGATGATTGTATCACTTTATTCAAAAAGTGATGTTTCAGTTCACAGAATGTTTTTATTTTATAGATTACAATATTTCTTAAAATTCAGTTATAAAGATCATTAATATTTTCATGATTATTTGTTTAATATTTATATTTAACAATTTGCCCTTTTTCTAAACATAATTTCTAAAATATATGCTCTGCCATTTAAAATAAACGACCTTGCCTATATAAGTTAATCTGAAACAAACAAAATAGATATCAAAAAAGAAAATATATCGGTCTGATTAAATTCAGAAAATCTTATTTTTAACTGAAATATGGGAACAAAACATAGAAAACAACCACCGTGCTTTTTTTTGTTTGTTTTTTTGTTTTGTTAAAACGTGATTTTAATAATTGCAGAGAAATGTTTGCTTTGCACGTCGCAATTTGGTCGTTTTTTGCACACGATGGCCAATTAGCCCGGGTATCCTATAGTTTAAAGGGGATTTCGAATATCCTTACCAAATGCGAGGGATTCGAACTACAAATTGTTAAACTGAAAGCCAAAGTGCACTCATTCGCCTGCTAGCTCGGCGACTTTTTAAAATAATTTTTGGGAAAACTATATAAAAGCTAAATATTTATCTTAAATTTATTAAACATATATCAAGATAATTAGCATAAGAAATTAATGATGAAAATTTTGAATATCAATTTTTCAATATTAAAAATGAAAAGTATGCTACAAATTAAAATTATTTAACTTAAAATTTCTGGGTATTGATATATTTCTGGATATTACTTATGCATTATAATTTGTTACTTTAAAATTAAATTGTAACACAAAATACAAAAACAGTAGAATTTATGCAATGTTATAAGGAAAATGAATACTCGTAATATAAATTAATGTTTAGGTGTACGTGTGCTTTGTTTACCACTTTTACATTGACAGATAAACAGTTCGTGGGATCGAATCCCACCTTGGGCATGGATGTTTGTAGTGGTTCGGAACCCACTTTAAGCCGTAGGTCTCGGTCTAATTAGCCCTTATGTGCAAAAAATGACCGTTGAGCAACAAACAAATAAACCAACCTTTACATTGACAGAATGATTTAGAAGGCACAGATGTCGTATAATCTAGGATTCTAAATTCTGAATTTTTTTGGCGATGAAGAAATGTTGCCAAGATGTACTGTGATGTGCGCAATGAAATAAATACTAGGGTTGCCTAAATAGAATTTTTGGCATAACTTTATAGGTCTCCATATCTACGACGTAATAAGAACCAGATAATTTAGATACATAAAAAAAAATCCGCCAAAAAACCACCAAACTCAGAATTTGGCATCCTGGATCCGTGCCGATTTATAGAAATAAGTGGAATAAAAATTAATCTATTACCAAGCATGATAAAACACAACTGAGTGATGAATTTAATAAAGTTAAAAAATTTTGAATTGTACTTAACAGCTTATTCTAAAAGGTAGAATAAAAAATCTTACATTTTGAATAAGTAAAAATTGGCACACCTACAGAAAATATGTAATATTTATAAGGAAAAATATTCTGTACAGTTTAGTAATTTGCTAAATATAATGCTTAAATTTTGACTTTTGAGAATACTTTTTCTTAGATTGTTAAAATTCAGATATAATTGAAATTATACTTAAAATTAACATTTACCTGTTGATTTGTCTTTATAAGAGCATTTTTTGAACAAGATAAGTAATTTAACTGTAATTTGCAATTTGAAGTGAATTACTAACTAAAAAAAACATTCACATCCGAGTTGAAGCAAAAAAAAAAAAAAAAAAAAAAACTGAAGATCAGAGCACAAATCACTCACTCACTAAGAGTAAAATTTAGTATCATTTATAATATTTGAATATGGTAGCTATACATATTGTGACGCTTAACACTAATAAAAATAACACTAACTATAAAACAAATATTACTATATAAATTTCTATTTTTATTTTCACAATAATTTTAAATTTAAGATTGATAAATAAATGTTGTATTTATCAATAAAAGAACCATAAATGTACATACATTTTATTTGTGATTAAATGAAATATGATACAATATTACTAAACAATCCTTTCCCTTACAAGTACTGATTTATTATAATAAAAATGAAGAGTAAAATAAATTAAAGCAACTTGAACCATAATTAAAATAAGTATATAGTTTAAATATATAGCATTTTATAGTGCTTAACTTTTGAATACCTAAGTTAAACTAATTATTTTCAGATAAGCAATTCTTCTATTGCTCTCGAAAAATTAATTTCTTTTGATGTTATTAAAGCAGGATATTAAAATTTCCTTTCCTCTTTTCAATTATTCAAAACAAAAATAAGTATTGTTCGTCTAGCTTCGTGAAGACAAAGGTAGTACAGGAATTTCTTTTTTTTTAGTCAAGGTAAGTAGGAGGAATCTCCTTTTGTGGTTTCCTAGAGCACAAAGGCAGACTGTTATTTCATCACGGAATCATTAAGGAAATATGCTTCTTCGCATAATAGGCTAATTCGTGGAAGTTGAGAATTTAAAGGCAAGAAATGGGGTGCACTTCAAAATATTCTAGACAAAAACTAAAACCAGTTGGTTCAGCAAAATTTTTTTTTTAATATATTTGTTGTTAATGTGATAAATTATTAAAAATTATGATACAGTATTTGAAATGATATCATACAACTGATGTTTCATTAATTATGAAGTAGGGTAAATCGTAAATTATTTTGGACATTGATTAAAATTCTAAAACGCGCGCGTGAATCTGAATTCATCACTAGTTTCTTATTAAAGAATATAAAGGGAAGTACTTATTTTGAATGAATTAAAACTGTTAAATCCTTCTTAAAATGGTTATAAAAATATGTGTATTGAAAATATACAAATGCATTAATTTTGGTAGCATTTAAATTCATTTATATTTCACTGGAATTTAATTTATTCTTAAGCAATATATTGATCTTAAAGTATTCTTTATTAAGATTCAATAAAGAATTCAACACGAATTTATATTTAATAAATTGATAAATATTTGAAAGGCTGTATATAATAGTTAAAAATTAAAAGTATCTATTCGATTTTTACAGGTTATACAGAATACCACTGTTATTATGAGATAAGTTACACAGAAATTAAAATTTTATAACTGAGTTGGCAACGGAATAAGAAGGTAAAAACCAATTATAACTAAGTTATAAATTTAAATAATAGATTAGATGACTGGTTGGGCTATTGGCCAGTTAACGACCAGTTTTTGAATGAGATCTAATTGGATTATTAGACTTCATTAAAAGTGGAATATTTAATTTAAAATGGACTCGGAACCATAAAAAACATTCATAGCTGAGATGGGATTCGAACCTATGAATTATTATTTAAGTAATAAATTGTTTGCCTGGCCCTCACAAAGTTGGAAGTTCCGGTCCTTTTATTGCATTTCTAAAGCAAAAAACTTAAATAAACTTATTTTCTACAGATAGACGATTTTGGTTCCAAATTTTACATTCAGTTCGACTAATTTCAGTTTTCAATACATAAATAGCGACTTCACCAAGAATCAAAATAAGTTGTGTGTTGATGCGAATAATATAATAGGCGGCTGTGAGGCCGCGCCTACACATGCTATGAAACCTGTTGCCTCACATTTTACGGAAGAACGCGGCCTTGTTATCTCCCATCACCATGTGCTGCCCAATATAGCATTGCCGAGTAGCATAGTTAACAGGTGTTGGCGTCGTAAAGCAATTTGTCATTCTCCGCATGCGTCTTCCTCCGCACCTTCAAGGCCAAGGATGGAAATTATGAATCCACAGGTGCAAAAGCATGCTTAAATAAATGGAATAAATACCAAAATACAACAAACTGCAACAATAGAATGAAATAAGAATGTGATGTTAAACAAATATAAACTGAAAATGTCGAATAATAAGGAAAATTGAAATGGAATATTAAGGAAAATATCGAGAATGTACATATTAAAAATATGTATCTACACAATCTAAATAATAACATTAAAAGTGGAAATGCATTTAGATTGCAAATAAAAAAATGTGAATAAAAACATACACTAAGGTAAATTTATATAATAAAATATTTATATAATAAAATTTTAATATACTAATATTTTGTAACGTTTTTAGTAAATGCTATTTATTCATTTATTGCTCATCAAAATAATAGAGATTTTACTAGCTGATATGTGACAGCAAATCAGTATACATTGAAACACAGAAGCCAGTTAATCTTAACATGATATTGCACGACAATATTTTGTATTAGATAAATCATGACTTGTTATGAACTGAAACTGAAAGAATGATAACATAGAATAAGAAAAGAAAAATAAATTTTTTATATTTTTAATAATAATCATCATTAAGTATTTATATTATTTATTTTTATATATTATATATTATTAATTATAGTAATCATCATAAGAAATGGAGCAATCTCATTTCCTTTTAATATATTCAAAAATGTGAACCAATATTATCATTGTGTGTGCATATACATGTATATATATATTACATATATAATTTTACACATTAAAAATTGTAAGCGGAAAAAGCAAAACTTTAATAAGATTATAATTAAGATCAACGAAAACTTATAAATGTTTGACAACATGACAAAAAATGTGATTCAATTTTTTTGCATTGCAGGCAAGTTTAAAATGTTTGTTCATATAAATGTTTTATTATTAAGAGTTCGAGATTTTATCTTTATAATAGTATTTATAAATATTATACATGTCCATTATGAGAGAGCTTTGATAATAAAAAACAGTCAAAAAGCGGAAAATTCTGATTTATTTTTTTATTTTTATTATTATTATTATTATTTTTATTTTTATTTATTTTATTTATTTATTTATTTTATTTTATTTTATTTGCTTTTCCCAAAATTTTTAAATGTTATACAACAACCGATTAATTTAAATTGTGTAGAAAAATTATAATTCGAAACAAATGTAAATTTTTTTTAATATTAAAAAGAATTCTCTATAATATAAAACAATGTGGCTATACTCTTATACGTATAAGAATATGATTCGAGAAAAACATACTAAATCACTTATCTCATCGAAAAAAATTTATAATATATGTGTATCCTACATTTAATATCTTATATTTTTTGGCAATTTTTTGTGATACTATATCTTAATAAATCAAACATAATCAATAATGTGTTTTGAAATCGATTTTATAAATTTATTTTATATTTTGAAAAACAATATTTTATGAAAATAAAACTATTAAATCGAAGATTAACCTTAGAAATTTTCATTGCAAAGTCTGTTTATATCGCTGTAAGTTACTGCAAAGCGTACACATTTTTATAACGCAATTGAAAACGTAAACATACATATTTCGTTGATGATAAAATCATTTGTACAAACCCGAATGTATATTTACATCTACATTAAGATCTTTTTTATTTGCATTTTATTGTTAAATTTTTCGCTTTTATGATACACATATATTTAATATATTTTTTATTTACATTTCTCCATAAAATTACAAAGCTTAATATTTTCAATGTTTCATAGTATTATATATATATTCTTGTAATGGCGTCAGAAGTTAAAAGGGAATATCAAACATGTACCTGCAGATTTTATAAAACATGAAGAAACTTCAGCAAATTTGATCCGAAAAATGGTCACATTTTATTTATGTTATATATGTTTTATTTTCCGCTTATGTGATGTACTAAAATGGGCTTTAAACTTTATTTCCTTTTTATGTCTAGATGTGCATTTTTTCAAAATGTTAAATCAAAACTGTTTAGAAAATTCAATATTGGCGAAAAGGAAAACAATCAACAAAGAAAAAGATTAAATATAAATATATCTTATGGATTTGCGACTGTGCTTAAAAAATACTAAAAAGAAAAAAAAAAACTATGAAACTAATGGAAAACCATGTACATAAATGCGTCATTTGCAGCAAGGCGTGCGAAACGTGCCTCTTCCCTTCCCCCCCCCCTCTCCCTCTCTTTCTTTCCTACGATTGGCGATGTATCAAGACAGTTTTTTACTCTGTACAGTTCTCATCTGATCTTGTCAGATGCATTTTGGCGACCAAACAAACAGCGCATAATATGGCGAATGATTTATGCCACGATTGTGGATTTCTCCAGGTAACAGTAGATACAGTTGCTCAATGGCCACTCGAAAAGCCAAGAATTGAACAGAATTGGAGGGGAAAAAAATTAAAACAAAATAACACCTTAACACTTTTCTCTTTATAACACATTTTCGACGTTTCATTTTGATAGATGCTGACACACTATATTTTGATTGATGATGTGAAAACGCACTTGAGATAATCTCTATTTTTGACTTTCTTTTATATAATTACTTCCTTTTATTTTTTATAAGGATGTTGGCATAGCATAAGAGTTCAGCCAAATAATTGTAATTCGAGTAATTCTACAATCTTAAAGTTTGTCACTTAAAACTTTGTTATTCAATTTAACTGCACATAGTACTTATTATTTAAGCACTTTTTTCATACAATATTTTAAACATTTGTTAGCAAATTTAAAATGCAATTTTTTTAACAATTTAAATTCCTTAAATGTAGCGATATAATTCTAGAAGGTTTGTTATCTAAACTAAATTGACTTTATTTAAGAATCTTCATTCATTGTGTTTCAACGCGCGAATGTCTTACAAATATTAATCTACACGATTTTTCACATTTCAGACAATTTAATATACTTCTACTGTAATATTACTAATATTCTATAAATTATATATTTTTTAAAATTACACAATATTTTTCGAGAAGTACTAGGATAACACAGCTTCTTACTTTAAATATAAATTCATATAAATAATCACACTGCTTTTTTAAATACTTTAATTTTAACGATGATACTATTTTTATCTTCAATTATATACATTTTTAGAAATTTTCTATTAAATATTGTTTTGATTTTTTGAGAGATTTCTTATACTTAAAATAATAATAATAATAATAAAACCCCATATGAAAACAACTTACTCAGCAATATAAATTTAATACTAAATTAAATATTCAGTAAATCATATACAAACTATCGATCACTCAAAATTGGCAATCTTAACTATGGAAGGAGCTATATTCAAATTCAGTTTTAAAAAAATTTCTAAGCTTTATAGGGCGTTTTTTAAATTATATATCCTCACAATGAGCTCTAGTAGAACGCCACGATTGCCAATATATCCATTATAATATTTATAAATCAATTTTTAAAATTACTGGAGATAAATTCTCTTAGTTGCAGTACATAATTTGTAACGACACTATGTTTATCTGTTTGAATAAACTATTTGAATAAATTGTTTTATACGATTGTTTCTAAATATATAGATTTGAATCTTTTTAATAAACATTTATACATCATTTTCGAAACCTGATCATTTTTTTCACATTGACACACTTTTCAAATTTTACTTCGATTATGGGTTTTTAATATACACGTTTTAATAACCATTTGCACAAGTGTTTCAAGTTATTCGAGAATCATTCTAAACTCCTTCAGCAGGAAATAAAAGCTGTTCAATTAAAAAGCTAATTAAAATTAAAACTTAAAAGAAATTAAAACAAAATATGAATTTAAATGAAAACCGCAGACACCGCAAATGATCTTTAAAGTCATTAATTTCTCATTGAATTTTGTTATGAAAAACTACCTACATTAACCGATAGTGATTTCAATAATTAAAGATTCTTAATGAAATAAAGAAAAAATTTATTATTATGATATATTTATTCCGAATTTAATAATTTATTTTAAAAATAAATATTTATGAAAAACAAAATGATCAGAAATGAATAGAAAGAGTAAATTTTACTGTAGGTTATGAATTTATTGAAAGACAAATCCAGGACATTAAAAATATTTAAATAAATTCCTCAATTTAAAATAGAGATATTCTATGATTTTAGAAACTGGATTGCCTGCCAGGTTTCTGGCATGTATGTTATTTTTTTTTACAAGTCACATTGTTTTTTTTATTGTTACCTATTAAATTATCAACCAATTCAGCAATGACTTTATGATAAGAAATTTTTATACGAAGTAGTATAATACTATTTAAAATATACTGTGACTTACATTATAATGCTCTATTATGTTTTATGCATGCAAAAGAAGTATCCTATTTAGAATATATATTCATCGTATATAATAATATAATTTTAGAGTTTCACGAAATTTATACCTCTTATCTAGTGGCTAAATGATAGGACCGCACTTTTACCAATGATTGTGTGGTACCAGATTCGTTATTAGAAGGGGATATCAATGATGTAATTCAATTTTTAGCTTTCACATCATTCGTAACGGGTGCTTGGAAAATTTCAGTTTACCTTTTTTAAGAAGGTACGAATGCCATGTACTGTGAACGAAAAGTCTTTCCGAAAAGCAATATACAATGGATATTCAAGAGTTTCACGATAAGCCTTCAACTATTAAGGCATCGGCTACGCAATGTCAATACCAATTACCGTGAAAGGATATGTTTACTACCACTGATACCGATTGTAGGCACATAATAAAACAGATAAATAGCGTTTGCCACGTCCTTTGTTCTAAGCATGAGTTTGATCTTATGATAGTAAGAAGGGATTGCTTATATTTTTAAAGATTTTTAACAGGAATTTTGTTTTTTCTCTCTCCTCTGAAGAAACAGATTAATATAATTAGAGACATTCACTGGGTATTCGTCTTCGAGATAACTTTTCATTGATAGCGCCCCGTTTTCACATGTCGCTAGGGAGGAAACCTGGAAACTCCCAAGCACCTGCAGACATGCACAAAGCAGAGAGCAATATCCATGCCTAGTTGCTCAACAATGGCTGGAATCGAAACCAAAACTCATTACACTGATAAGTTATTATACCACAAGGCAATGGTGAGTCCCATATCAATGTGTTTGAATAGTTACGAGTTATAATTCAATGCAAGATGATAAATTTTAGAATGTGAATCCCAACTCAGTCTGATATTTATAATTTATTCGAATAGCATGCTGGCAGATTTTCGTACTTTTGCAAATCCAGTACTTTACTAAGTTAATATTTCACACAACAAAGTAATTAACTTATCAATGTGGTATTTTTCAAAGAACTGATAGTCAAAAAATCAATATGAAATTTCATCACAATTAATTGGTTGATTAATAATAAAACAACCGTACTGTTTTCACAGAAAATAAAGATTTAACATGCCAATATTAACTTGTCATTCATTGTCTAGGTTTACCTCTTAAGTTCAACTTTAACGAGAGCTAATTTGATTGGAGTCCATGCTTTAAACTGGACTCCAAATAACTAACAGAAAATAAACGCAAAGTGAATGTCGAATTCATTAATTGTTGAATGGCAGCTATATTCACTTTCATCAACCAACTCGATTATGAACTTTCTATAATCCCATTAAAAATTAACAAAAGAACTCTGAATATATAATCAAAATTTGTAATAACGCCAGTAAAATATCTGGATAAATATGGAGAAGTCATTGTCCTTTTAATTATAAAAACATTTCAAAATTTAATTTAGGGTCACTAACACAACACACATTCTACATACTATTAAATAAAATAAAATATAAATGCTGCCATATGTTTATTTTAAAAATTTATAATGAATAAACACTAAATATTTTCCTTTTTTTTATCTGCGTCAACATCCTGAAGACATTAAATGTTTGCAGAAGTATTATTATAATTGAAGTCTTTTTAAGTAGTTGACTAGCTATATCACCAATAATCACTCAATTCAGTATACTATAAAACGTTGGATGAAATTTTGTACTAAAAGAAACCCCGTAGACTAGTGATCACATTTACAGATAACACCCGCGCTATTTTGAGATCATAGCATCTTATAAAAAGAATGAATAATGTGACGACTTCCGCGTTAGTCCAGATGTATACTAAATGGTCTTTCTTGTATCTCGTTTGGGGACTGAAGAACAACAGTGGTTTCATGAAGGTCTAGGTGAGAAAAGAGGCATGACGGGACAATTTTCCTTTTTCTTCCAGGTGGTTGAGGTCATCAGCATCCTTCAAGAGGAACTTCGGTTTGCGGTTTTCCGGCACGAGTTGAACGCATCCCCTTGCGACAGATGTTGCCGTCAGGGCGCAGGTGGATTGTCGACAAAAGGTAATTACTGATCTTCCCAGACGAAACTTAATTGTCACTCATGGCAGCTACAAATCTCCCCATCGCAGACACTTTTGCTTTCTAAAGAGCATGTTTTTCCGAACTTCTTAAGAAATTGTATTAGATTGGAAAACTAATTAAGGAAAATGAATTAGCTTCCCGAAATGTGCACTCGACTGGTGATAATTCCTCAATATGCTTTCGAATTAATCCTCAGATTTCTACTTTCAAATCATTTCAAGCTAATATATAATTAAAAAATATTCACTTTAATTTTTTTTAATATAGGCCATTTAAAAAAAAGATAAAAACTACTGAAAACCCAGATAAAAACCAGTAAAGTATACATTTTTCATGGTTAACAAACTTTCACGCAACAATGTAGCCAATATATCATTTAACTGTAATCTAAACTAGTTTATTGAGAAAATGAGAATAAAAAAACATTAGTATGAAACTATATCGTTTTTTTTTTCTAGTTAAATACTTTATCTATCATAAATTACGTGACAGAAATTTTAAAAAATTTTATTTCTTTTATAATGTAAAAAGATAGTTTATAAATATATAACATATACTGTAGTATATCAAGACCTTTATATAATTTATAAAAATATTTAAATTGGAAATATAAAGTACAATATTTCTGATATAATGTCTAATATTAACGGGAAAAAACTACTTATGTTATAAAATAAATGACTCTAATCTCCTTTTCTTTTTAAGAAAATGATAGAAATATTTTTTGTTTTATAAATTAAAATAATTTAATGAATGGAAAGAAGACAATTTCATCTACTCCAAAACCACATCGATGGTTAAATTTTATACTAAAGTTCCTCAAGTTTTTCTTTTTGGATATTGAATTTATTGAACATAATTAGATCTATTGATAAGATCTATTGAACATAATTACTATTAATACAAATTTTTTTTTTTTTTTTTTGCATAATTTAGATTTTCATAAATATTTGATAAGAAATGAAGCATCATCTTTTATAAGAAAATATTTGTCAAATACTGCAGAAATTTTGCAAAATAAAGAAAATATTGATGGTTTTTTAATATCTGTAGTATCATAAAATTTAAGATCCTGAAAAATTTAGAAAATAAATTCACGAATCCGCATTTTATTGAGAGCTTTTAACAAATTACGTGGAATTATTCTTTAGAGAATTATATCTAAAATATAATGAGAAAAAATAGATTGAAGAGTGAAAGGTAGAAGTTAAGATCAATAATACAAAAGTAAGCAGATAATCATATAAAATGAAAAAAAATAAACGTACACAAAGATAGTTATTAACTGTTTCAATAGATGGCGCCACAAGACAATTGAAATATTTTATTTTCTATTATTTTTGTTTGGATAAGTCGAAGATTTGATTTTAGACAAAAAAAAGAAATAGTTGTCTTAAAAGGTATTTTAATTTTAGGAGAAAAAGGAATTAAAACATTTTTAACTCGATATATTTCCTTAATATATTTGATATTATTATAAGTATGATATTCATACAAATTACGCTGAAAAGTTTTATTTAAAAGTTTAAAAAAATCAATTTCCAAAATAATTATAAAAACACAATAACAAATAACTTTTAAAAAACATTGTTGAAATTCTACGTTATTTCTTACATTTAAATGAGTTCTCTTCGTCATAAATCCAACACACATTTTACTAATAATTTTCTGAAAAATAGTCTTCACACATTTAGCTATTTTTGTTGTACATTCGAAGATAAATACTCTAATTAAAGATAATTATTAAAAGTATCCTCAAAATAATTTGCAATAAACTTGATGTAACTTAAAAACTAATTAAAAAGTAGTGCTTCTGTGATTGTGTTTGTTAAATTAAATAGAAAACCAAACCTAAATAATTAATCTTTAAATTAAATGCAGGATTGCTGAAATTATTTTCCTTCAACTCTATTTATTATCGAGTGAAAAGGAACGAAAAAGGCATCCTTCTGACCCAAGAAACTTAAATTTAGATAATAGGCACATACATGCTGAGCTTGCCATTTATTCAAGACCATATGGAAACAATGGTCCTTTCTTTCCATTGAATGACTTCGCTAGAAATCTTTTTTTGTAAATTAAGCACAGAAAAATAGTCACAGTTAAATATTTTCCCGAGGAAAATAATTTTATTTATAAAATTTGACGTCTCATTTTCCTAAATAGTTTTTTCTTAAATTTTCTAAGTAGCAGCGCCATCTATGATCCAGTTTGTTAACATTTGGTTTTAAATTTCATGTCATTTGATACTTGTAAAGCCACTTACCAAAGGCTTCAACAAGATTTATAAAACAATATTAGCATATTATAAGAAAACCTTTCTCATAAGATACATAAAGTACAGTTTTCAATTATTCAAAATACAAGTATAAGAAATTTAACAGATTTTCAAGGAAAAGAAAAATTACCATTTTTTAAGAGAACAGAAATTACCATTTTTCAACTGCAATCTATGATACATAAAATTAATATTTAGAAAATACTGAAAGCCAAGTTATTAACTGAACGATCAAAATTTAGACTTAAAGTTCAGAGGATTCTTATATTGGGTAATAAAAACATAATAAACTAAAAGACTAGTCAAAATTTGCTCCAAAGCACTCGCAAACGAAAGTTGCTTTCGTACTGTAATTTTTTTTATATATAATTTCAACGCAAATATATTTTTTAAGACCTACACAAACCAAGTAAATAAAAAATTACATTTATTAGAGATTCAGCAAAAATTTAAAGGAGTGAAAATAAAATTTTGAATAAATTACTTTTTAAATGCAATATTTCCTATTTTATAGTAATATTCAAATTACTGTTTAATTCGAATATACAATAATCAAATAAAAAATATTGAAAAAATTATATTCGCATGCACTAATTTAATAAAAAATGTTTTCGAATCAAAATTTTCTGGTGGAAATTAAGAGAATAATTAAGAGTGCATGTGCAGAACACTTTATACAACCCGATAACCAAATTTTCAGAAAAAAATTATAAAAAAGAAAAGCAAGGATAGGTCATATTCTTCGCAGTATTTGATACTCTTTAATTCATATATAAGTATAATCAATCTTTTCATGAATATTTATTTAACAAAAATAAACAAGTTTTGCTACCTTTAGCTTCTCCTTGAAAACGTTTTAATGCTTGTTTTTTCCTTGAACTGTGTTCTATAGATTTGTTTTATCTCTGATAAAAAGTATTTTGAATTAAAATATCGACTGCAAAATATTTCTTAGGGAAATCGTGATAGAAAAAGATGTTTCTAATGATTAATAAAAATTATTAAAATTATTGTACGATTACGTTCTCTGGGATCAGCAAAGTACCTACAATAAGGTAAAAAGAACTAAGGTTTAATTTAACGAAGGTGTAATATTAAACTGGAGCACAGGATATTAAGATAAGTATACAGGATAAGGTATATTAAAATAAATATATAAAATTAAAATAAAAATCGATTCTAATTCTCTTGTGTAACACTCCATTATCTGACATATTCTGTTAACATACGTACTTTACACAGTTGAGCTATTCTTCCAACTTGAATATAAATATTCCCTAATTATTGCAACCATAAAAAGAAATTACTATTAATGAAAGAGAGAATTTTTTATGCAACGAAAAATGAAAGAATAAAAAAAAAAAATTTATATTTTCAATCTTTCCCTTGTGAACCTTATTTTATTAATAAATGTTACTTATACTAGAATAATTTTATTTTACAAAAAAATTTTCTTAAATTTATACGTTAAAAATATTACGTTTAAAATTATTAACAATGATGAACCCTAATAGTTCTGCAGTTTATTCAACAAACTTCAGTTAATGTCGGGTAATAAGTCGTCTATTGTATTATATTTTCTATTGCTATAGTCTCTATAGCTTAATTGCTTGATACCTTGGTATATGGTAATTTCTCCCTGATGATAGCTGAATCAATGATTTCTAGTTTTGAAGATGTTAATAGTGAAATAACGCAACAAAAGAAATTAACTAAATCAATTCCAACTCTCAAATTAAATATGTATAGTTCCTTTTTCTGGGTTGAACTGAAAAATCTTTATACATTATCCATACCAGGGAGGGCGAACCAATGGCACGTTCGAAAATTTTGATGGCACGCACAAAAACAAAATATTTTTTTAAAGTTATCTTTTTTGACAGAAATAAATTAAAAATTATTAATATACACTTAATTTATAATTTATGATATAAATTTGAAGTAATATAAATTTGAAAAATTAAATTTAAAAGCCCTTGAGTGGTTAAATTTTAAGGAATTAGAAATGGAATTAGTTGAATTTCAGTCAAGTGCGGAACCAAAAATTTGTTGATTTAAGAAATGATTTAGAAATTATTGAAAGTAATCAATTATTGGATAAAATAAGCAATATTGCATAAGATGAAATTTTTTTTCTAACTGCATGGAATGGAATTCAATTCGTGACACGTTTAATTGTTTAAAAATATTAGATAAGGCAATTTTATCAATATTTTCATCGCGACATGGGCACGTGAATCTCTATTTTTAAAATTATATTTTATGAAAAATAAATATAGGAATAGAGTGACGGATGAGTCGAGCTCTGCATGCGTACAGTTGAAATTAGATAAATATGAACCAAATATTAAATCTTTATCATCTTTTGTTCAGCAACTTTTGTTTTTAACGCGAATTCTGTTTTTCTAGCCTATTGTTTTTTTGTAAAACACTGATTAATAAGAAATCGTATAAAGAAGAATTGTACGGATATTAAAAAAGGTTCGCCATCCTTGATCTACACAGAAGAAAATTTCATTACTGTACGAACAAAATTAATCAAAAGACAACACATTAAATTCTTTTTACCTCTAAAGGACTTTTCTTACCATATAAATATCACTTTTAAGAAAACATAAGGGATATATCAGAAATGTTTTAATTTTCATAAAAATTTGTTTTACTTTCACAGAACAAGCTTTGGTTAATAGTTTTTTCGAGAGCTGACTAATCAATTCTTGTTTGTTTTGTAACAATTTATTTATTTATCATTTTTAAAGTGATGAAACACTTAAAAAATATGGTTCAAAATATTTGACAATTGACATTTACTGGCACTAATTTTCAAATATGAAACAATAAAAAGTCAATTTTAATCACAATTTATTCTAAATGACGGTGAAGAAATTCGGTACATAATTTTTGGATCTGATAGATTGTTGACCCGCTCTAGGATAATATTTTATGTACAACTAATTCGACCTTGATGGTAAGGTTCATTAATCTGATTTTGAATTGTAATAATATTTATTAATTTTTGTAAATGTAACGAGATGGAAGTCGTAGCATAGTATGGCGTCAGCTGAAAACAAGAGCGCCATCTATCAGCTTAGTTTCAGAACCAGAACACCATTTAGAAATTTGAATTATGTAATGACTAATAGTTCAGACAACCACCATTAATCATTATTAAAGGCAGATATCATATTATATACTCTTCTGTATAGTAACAATGAGCCACTTTGAAGAAATATAGATTTCTTAACATACAACACATTTTAAACTTTAGTTTAACATGTTCAAGAAATCAACGTCCTTATATTGATGTGATCCTCCATATCAAACCTATCCTCTTTTCATGATTACATATTTACAGGCTTTTGTTTTACGTCACAAAAATAAAATATAGCTTCCAATTACAGGTTATTACTGATAAGATAAGCATCTAAAAAAACACAAGCATACACAGATGTTTCAACATCCAAGTGGCGTCGGATACACTCTGTTGTTTTAGCTAAGCATTTGCGATACAGCTGCAACCTTTTCAAGAAAATAAAAAGAAGCAATATTTTTGAAAATGAAATATATTCAAGGCAACGTATTGTATACGTCATAACTGTGGAAGAGCTTCACCACTTTTAATTCAAGATACAATACTTCAATAAAAAATACTTTAAGTTTTAGTACACGAATAATTAAAGAATTGAAGTGAAATGTTTCCTTAAGCCTATTTCCCCAAATCCTGAAAATTATGTATTTAAATTAATGAAAAGAGAGAATATATATTTGTTACTTATAAAAAATGAAATTATCTATATAAAAAATGCTTCAGCGATCTTCTCTGAAACTAAATGTGAATTCATTTCAAAAGTTTCAAACTAATGTGAAAGATTAAATAAGCATATTTGGCAATAGTTATCTCAAAAAGGATAAATGTGCTTTCTTTTTGGATTAAGAGTAATTGTCTAAAATTGTCTATAAAATGAAATGAATTTTTACTCTTTAATTGTACAAGATCTTTCAACTTAAAAAGTCAAAAATTTTATAAGTAAGAAAGATTATTTAAAATATCAAAAAAATAATTGTCACAAAAAGTACCTAGTTTTTAAGATATTTCGTAAGATAAAAGTATTAATGAAATATTTCAATTAATATCAAAGAATATTTCTACAGCTTACTTTTCAGAAAAGTAATACAACTCAAAGTTTTGAATAAATAGCAACATTAACTTTAAAGATTTAGACCTAACTTGTGTCAGAAGAAAAGGTGAAATAGAATTTTTGGTAAAATATTTTTTAGTTCACTAAAATTATGAGAATTTTAATTAGTATGATTATTTTATTTTCTACACATGCATTGAATATAATACAACCTTCACTAAAAATTTTTAAAAAAAGTTTTAATTGTTAAGGGTTTAAATTAAGTTTAATTGGTCGTTCAACGATCATTTTTTACTCACGAGGATTAATTTGACAGTTACCTAAAGTTAAAAGTGGATTCCGAACAACTACGCACATTCATGCCTAAGGTGGGATTCGAACTCACGAAATGTTGAACCGAAGGCTAGAACATAGCATAAAACATAGTGTATAACATAGGCTAGCATAGCGAACCATATAGCTGTAAGCTCGGCGGGTCTAATTGAAAACCATGAAGAAAAATCAGGTAAGATAATGAAATTATATGGGCTTAACAAAAAAGGATTAAAAAATTAAAATCTTAATTGCACTATAATAAATATTTCAATAAAATTGTTTTCCGATGAAAATTAACGATTCCAAGCTTATTTTTCTTATAATTAAATATGAACTACTGTCGCAATTTAAAATATGTATTTAATCTTTCTTATTAATTTTTTCGTAAATATTTGTTTCGTAATTTACAAAACACTAAAATTAAAATATTTAGTGATTTTTATTGAAATTGATGAGAAAAAGTTAAGTATTACTTGAATAGTCTATACTTGAAGATAAGCGACAGCATATTTTTTACAGATATATATTAAACAAAAGAACATGTCGTGTATCAGAAACACATAAAATAATTAAAGTTTTAGGATATATAATTAATACTGCATTTAGATCAGGGTTTTCCAAAATTTTCCTAGCAGACTTCTTTAAAAAAATAATTTTCTATATAAACACCCACATTTTCTCTCGATAATACACATCATTTAAAATATATAATTTCATTACTAATAATTGCACATAAAACGTATTTAAAGATATTTGACCAAAAATATAAACAAAAAAATTAATTCGCAGCTTCTGTTTTATTTATTTATTTTTTAATTTTATAATATTTCTTAAATTTATCCTCGATCCCAATAGATCCTTGGAATAACACGACCCTTGCTAAAATTCCACAGACCCCCGAGTTAGGAATTATTGAGACTCATCATTAAGAAACATATTTAGAAAACTTTTGGAATTCCAAGATGTAAAAACGATAACTTAATGCAGTCACAAACGCGTTTAGGAAATTTGATATTTCTGAAAACAAATTTTCTCCATTACTGTAAACGATGTAAAAAAAAATAAAAATAAAAAAAAGATATTGAATACGGAAATATATAAACTGTCTCTGATAAATGTTAGCAAATAATAGTCAAGTAAGCATTAAAAATGCTATTTAACAAGAATAAAAGGGCAAAACAAAATCATAGTTCAAGATAAAAATTTTGTTTTACACATCTTCAGAAAATATTTACAAAAACATTCAAAAGGTAAGAATTTGGAAATTTTTCTATATACTGTTCACGACGTGATCCAATAACATTATCCGTAAAAAAATGCTAAATCCCTCAAAAGCATTACGTAAAGCTTGTCAAAGGAAAAAAAACCGTAATTTTAGCTGAAACGCAGTTTATCTACAAATGGCGATAAATATATTTTTACAAATGTAAGTAAATAAATACAGATAATGCTATAAACACTTACAAAAATATTTAGCGATCTTTCTTTCTAGTTCTATGAACATCAATCTTATCTACAATCGATTTTCAAATGAGAAGATCGAATGAAATTATTTTGATAATAAATCTTTCTATTTAAAAGTAAAAATTAGTTTTGACAGACAAAACACGCGAACTGTTTAAAGAAACATCGGTAAATATCTAGTAAATACTAAAGCTACGTGTGATATCGTATTCAATCATAATAAAAAAAAAATGCCGTTATTATTAATTCTAATAGCGTAGGCTTCAGAGCAGGAAAACAATTATATGAAAACATTTTAAGAAAGACTGACTGATAAATTTCTATAGTAAAAATATTTTACATTAAAGATTACCACCTTAGTGAGAACAAGTTTGTAGTATTAACATAAAAAAACTAATATCTTTTCTGTAATTTTTGAAAATATTTCACATTAAAATAAACAACTGCGGTAATATCTTCGAATTAGCATGAAATATCATTGTTTAGTTTAAGGGAAGAAGATACAACTGATAGAAAAATTAGATTTTAGTCAACAGAAAAAAGTATAGTCATCAAAAAAGTATAGTCAACAGAAAAAAGTATAGTCAAATCAGTTATAAAGATAATAAATAGATTCGGCAATAATATCAAGTAAGGTTATAAAATAAAATATAGGCAGATATGCTTCCACACTTATAAAGCTGAAAATTTGTGGTATAGAATTTAAAAAATACAATGAATTACTACCCACAGGTTACTTTTTGCTTCAAAAATAAAATTAAAAATAGTTTTATTCAACAAGTCCAGTAAGCGTCCCATTGGCAGCCATTGAGTAGAAATCAGGTGTTTATGTAATCTCGTTATTACTCTAATCAAGATTTTTTTAGATTTATTTACTAGTATCTAACGGCACATCAATTACAATAATTAATATAATAGTGAAATAAATTGTTTTTGCCATATGATAGTATTCTAACATCAATACAGTTCAGCTACTTTTGTTTAGTATAAGCTATATTGCACGATATTCTTAAAATTAAAAAATTCTCATTTTTTATAATATGGAAAGTATTTCACACAATGCATTTTTTCTCAGAACTTTTAAGTTTAAAAGCACATCCTTAATTATTTACATTTAGTTTTTTTAGAAAAATAATTGTATGGCTCTTATAAATTATAGTGCATTCGATGAACACACTGTGTATACTATATTCCAGAGCAACAAAAAAAAAGAAAGAAATGCAAATAATTTTTTTTGTTTTTTTTTTTTAGATTCAAAAATTAATTGTAAAAAAATTATTTTCTTTATAAACGTAATAATTTTACAAATATCATTTTATTCAGACTGAATGCATTTTCGCATTCGCACTGACCTTTGCTTGTTCGCGAGTGTTTGGCGCTCCTTTCGGGTTTGGATGAAGTGGCCGGTGAAGGAGATCTCATCCGGACAGAAGATGCAGGTGTGACGCGAATCTTAGGAACTGTGGAGCAAGCAGACACATGCATGTAATAACACAACATGCTTAACTAAGGAATAAATGCAATTTGCCAGAACTCGGTGTGGGGTCACGAAGAACTTTAATTTTTCTAATGCAATGAGCGATTAAATATGCAAATGCTCACATCAATAAGAAATTTCAAAAAGTAACAAAAAATAGGTTTTGTCTAGATATTTTCAAAGGTTTATTTTCATACAAGAAAGCATAATAAATATTCCACAAACTGATTAGTTTGAAAAGAATTAAGCATCTTGAAAGAATTTAGAGAATATTTATCTAAAAAAAGTATTTTTAAACATCTTTAATAAAAAAAAATAAAACTGATTTCAATATATACATATATATATAATAAAAATACAAAGCTAATTCTAATAAAATTTAAATTATATTTAATTTTAATGAAATTAAGTATTTTCACTTTAATTCAAAATTCATAGAAAAATTAATCTAAAATTATTAGCTTCAAATTAAACACATGTCATGTTTGCAGTTAAAAATGTTAAATAAATAATTAGAATTTATTAAAAAATTTTAATTTTTAAAAATTTTACTTTTAAATTAAAGAATTAAAAAAACGTTTAAAAGTATTTTTAATATAATGCTAAAAAATGTAGTATCATCTCCTCACAACTGTTCAGTAATTACCACAAATTTTTAAATTCTAACTAGTCTACTTTCTGTTAAGTTTATATTGAAGTTAATGTTTATATTGAATTGTAAAATAGGACTACCGAGTTCTGATAAATAGCTTTAAAATAAAACGAAATCAAAAAATTCATATTTTCATGCAAACAGAAAATTGGAAAAACAGAAAAAAGAAAAATAATTAATAGTTATAAAAAAGAAAAATTTAAGTGAAAACAAAGCTACTATGAATAAAAATCATGAATGGATTAAGCAAGATTAAATTGAGTATTGCTTTTATAAAAAATCATATGAAATAAAAAAAAAATATTCTTAAATTAATTTATGGAAAACTTAGATGTACTTAGGTGTAAATTTTTCAAAGCATATCCGAGCTCCTTTTGATATTAGACTAGCAAATCTAAAGCACCATAAGCAATCAATACGGCAATGAATCAAAAGAGAATTAAATAATAAGTAAAATAATTCGGAATTCAAATAATATTAAGTCTACCTGTGATGGGTTTCTTGTTGACAGTTCGGGAATTGACCATTCTTGTCGTTTGGGTGGTTGTTTTAGGAGGAACTGAAGGAGTTTGTCGTTTAACGGCAACGGAAGAAGCAGCAGGAGGAACTGAAGACGCTGTCAGATAAATAGCAAAATGTGTAAGTTTAAAAGAAAAAAGCTGAACAAATTTTCATGTTAACAATTATAGTCTAACTACAGAGAGTATTAACACATTTTTAGAACGATTTCGATGACGAATTTTAAAAAAAGTAAATGTTTTATAGTAAAAACTTTTGGCAACAGCTTATTATTTGAAATGAGAAATATCGTCTGCTACTTTTAAATTTATTCTTCTTTCAAAATGTCACATATAAACTTGCTGGGAACTGAAGGATGTGTTTTTGCGCTTTTCAAAGATAAAGAATTCAATTTATTCCAAAATTCAAAAACGTTGTGAAATGCATGGTATTAAAATTTCTAAGTGCAAAATAAGCAATATTATGAATCGGACAAATAAAAGCTCTCAGTCATTATTTCTACATAGAAAGAAGACTCCAAACGAATATCCGTAAAAGTTACGTACTGTTTCAAATATTTATAAAGTGAAATCGCTGGTAACAAGAGAAAATCCGCAACACAGAAATCAATATCAAAGTCTTTAGATACATCTGCAACAACAATAAGTAAAATAATAAACGGTATTTACAACTTAAAAGCGCTAAAGAACATAATGTTCGCCCGCTTTTGCCGAGGCATGTGGCTCAACGCAAATCATTTTGTAAATGTAAAAACATAGTGACCCTTGATGAAGCATGGATTTACCTAAATGACAGTAACAAAAAAAGGTCTTTTTACTATAGAAAATGAGGATAAAAAAATGTACAAACCCGTTTACGTCAATGTAAAGAAAGTTTTAGTAAGGGGTTAATGATTGTCGCAGGTTTTTCCTACAATGGGAAATTTAAAATAAAAAGAGTGGATTTTAACATTTCTATGTTAAAATCAACTCATCTAACTATCAGGAGCGCCCAATATTTACAAAAGAAATTGCACTTCTTTATACCAATGACTTTCAAAGGGAGAAACTTCATCAAGACATAAGCTAAAATTCATACTTCGAAAACTACCACTGCATTCCTTGAAATAATGATGACTAATACAGGTATTGCATGTACACATTTTCAACATATCCCAGCGAAGTCTCCTAACGTTTCATCTATAGACAATTGTGCCTCTGATCTGTTAAAAAAGGCTCTTTCTAAACGCAAACCCATTACAATAGATGGACTCTGTAAAGTAGTGGAAGAGGAATGGAAAGCAACACCCCTGGAAATATTGCGAAAATATCTTCTATCATGGAAATCACGATGCAGACTTATAGTACAGAAAAAAGGCTATCAGATCGAACATTTAAAAAAATAATCTTTACATTTTAAACATTAATTAAACGGCCTCGAAATCGTTCTAAAAATGTGTTAATACCCTCTGTAACTATACAAAATAATCAAATTTAGTTCTACTTTCAGAAAAAATTCAATGTTGCTTAAAACAAAGTAGATTTATAAGGCTTGGCTTTGTCATTCTTTGATATACTCATTTTTCTTGGTCACGCTTTACATATAAATGTTAATTGAATAGAAATAATAGTTTAAAATACCTTCTAAAACATTGTAAAAAACCCCCCAAATGAAGTGTGAATTGAGCTCACCATCTGCTGAATAGTAAATCAGAGCGTTAACCACTCAGTTGTCAGCTCGGTCCAATTTTATAGAGATTTTTCCACGAATGATGTGAACATAATTTATTTTAGTTAATGATATATATTATTAATATAGCTGAAGTTATCCCCTAATTTTGCTCATGGTAAGGCATTTTACTAGGTAACACTTATGCGCTGCTTGCTCTTTTAATATTTCTAACTTGTTTTAAATTTAAACTGAAAAAGAAACATATTTTAAATTATTATAGCATTTTTAAATAATATGTACTTTTGTGGAAAAAACAAAAAAAAAAAAATTATTTTGAAATCAGTGAAATTTATTTCACAACAAAAAAAAGGTATATATTTAACAAATTCTTCAGATATTTCAACAATATTTTTAGAATTTTCATTGACACAAACAAATGAATTGAAGGAATTAAACTGCATATGAACTCATATGTCACGAGAAGCAAGCAAAGAAAGATGAGCGTCCCTTTTACTTTTGGGTGCTTACATTTCCCGCGAAAATATTATATTCGCTATACATAAATACCTTCTGCAAAACACAGGCAAATATCACAAAACACCATGCTATAATTTAGAGTTGTAATTCTTTTCATTATCCATATATACTCATTATCCACTTATTATATTTCATTATCCATTATACTATAACATTGGGGGGGGGGGTCAATATACTATACTAAAATATAAATAATTCTTTCTGAGCGAAAAGATATCTATCCACTATTCATTGACAGAAAATAGTGTCCATTTATCTTTTTTAAACAGATAAATATAGCAGAATAGATGTATGGATATTGGTACAAGTTTTCTAAATAATATTTAACTATAAAGAAACAAAATATTGTCAGAAAAGGCTTAAAATAAAACAAATCATTTAATATTAAAAATATTTCATTAAAGTATGCAATATTTTATCAATGAGAAGAGTAGGAAGGTTAATCAATATCAGAAAATTTCTTTGATTAAGGTCATATTTATATATAAAAAATTAGCAGTCTTATAAAACATTTCCCTTCAAGCTTTTGTCATAATGATACATAACTTGTGCAAATATGATTTGAATTCAATATGAAAATGATTGATTTTTCAAAATTATTGGTTAAAAATAATTTGCCATTAGTTCATTGTAAATATTTATTTTTTTAAATGCAAAATTCATTATAATCATAAAAGTTTATGAATGAATTCTTATTATTATTGAAAATCTTCTAATTGGATAGTATATTTTTATTTCAGTTTAATTATATACATTGTTCAAATGCAATAAAATTCATTGAAATAAAGTGAAAACCACTTTACAACTAATGAATGCGAACCCTTGTGTCAGCATGAGCAAGGTTTGGTTTGGTTTGTTTGTCGCCCAACGCTCACTTTTTGTACACGAGGGCTAATAAGACCGGGACACTGGTTTTAAAGTGGATTCCAAACCACTACAAACATACATGCCCAAGGAGGGATTCGAACCCACGAATTGTTGAACCGAAGGCAAGAGCGCTAACCATTAGGCTGCCAGCTCGGCCGTAAGCATGAGCAATAAATTAAATATAAAAAAAGTAGCTTGCATATATTCACTTAAATATCGGCAATCTATCAGAAGTTTAATATCAAGTCTGCTTAGCTAAAAACACCTCGTTTATGATAATTTATAAGCACACAAAGAAGGAATGAATTAATATAGATTTCATGTTTTAAATCAATTTTTTTTCCAAGAAGTCTAAAACAAACCATTTTAATCGGTTACATTGAAACATGGGTTCATTTGCTAATTCAAACCGACAGTGCTTTTATTAAAAGATACAACATAACCCAATAATTTTAGTGTTTTTAAAGTATTTCACAGAAACAAACTTTAGCAACACTTAACGGAAATGCAAGTACAAGGGAAAAGAGTACCCACAAATTACACGCGAATGAGAGAGCACAATATATCATCCTCACCTATTGTACTCGTAGACCCTTTCCAGTGTGCTATTTTTGATCGCGAATTGTGTGAATTAACGGACACAGAAGTAGTGGAGCTCTCACTTGCGGCTACCGGGGAGGCGGAGCGGGATGTGATACAAGGTTTACCAGGGCCTGAAAAAGATAAAAAGTTAATAAAAACTAATTGCAGTCACTGATATTAATGGAAAAAGTTCAGTCCTTTCTGCTATGGATAAATTTCTTAAGGTAAAATATTACGACAGTGCTTTTTTTTTTTTTTTTTTAAGAATTAAAAACTCAAATTATTTATAAATACATCAAATGTTGCAGAAACACTTTTTTTTTCAATCTTTGCTTAAAATAAACGCATTAATACAGTCAAACTCTATATACTTGTCCACATTAACGCCAAGAGTTTAAAAAAAAAAAAATCTTACTTTCGCTTTACTAAATTAAAAGTCAACACCAAAATAATAGTAATGACTTGAATTGTCCTTTAAATCAAATATGTACATTAACTTCAAGTAATAAAGCCTGTAGGTTTCTAATTAACAAGCTTAAAAAAGGAAGAAAGATAAAATTTAAGCAGTTACAGGTCATTTGATCTTCAAGGAAATACGTAAAAAGGAGTTCTTGTAACAATTTGTTAATAGGACTGAACTGGTCCACATAATTTTTGCTACAGCTTTAATTTTCGATGGAAAAAATTTACTTATATTACACTTCAATAATAATTTTATCCTCTGGACAAAAAATATTTAGCAGAATACATTCAAATATGAATGCTATTTTCCAAATTTTGATAACTTTTAAAAGCTTCAAATTCCATTAAAGAGGAAAGAATTGTGTGATTACACATGTATTTCTCTCATCAAAAAAATTCATTTCATTTTTTTTTTCTAGCTGGATTGCAAAGTGTAAGGCTCAAATATATTACTATATATTTTATTTGAATATTGTTCAAAATTATGAGGCTTTTACAGTTGGCAGAAGTCGTTAGTTTGTACAATAGAGTAATCTCTCTCATTTTTTTTTATATACTGCTATTATTTCTCAGTTAATGCAGAGAAGAAAAACATGTATGCCATGTTCATTAAAGTTAAACTATAATTGATTTTTTTTTTGTTTTTAGAGATAGAATTTTTTTTAAAAAATGTTCTAAGCGTATCGATTTAGAATGAATTTACAAGAGGCTTTTTGTAATCTCGATTCACCGATGCAGCAAAATCATAAATAAACCAAGAATTTTTTCGCGAACATTTTTAAATATTAATGAATCTTTCGAAAAAGAAACTTATGTCTCAGTCGAACAATGTTTGTGGACTTGTGGAGTTTGACTAGTATTGGTATTGGACCATCTGGAATTAGTAACAATAACCTGTTAGTGAGATAGTTTGTGAATCCATAATTGTTTTTTGAACGCGAAATCTCATTTTACCGGAACCTACAGGTAGAAGTCGAATTGTAAACATTCGTGCTTAAAGTAGAAATCGCACACACGCTTGAGATAAAGGCCTAAGTACTGATTATTTTCACGTCGACTTGCCAAAGCACTTGAATGTTCGAATTACAGTATTGAATTTTATATTAAGGTATCATGCCTTAATGCCTCAAAATTTTTTTTCAGACGTTTCTTCTTCACAGATCAAATTACCGAGAATGAATGAAATGAAAAAAGATTTATGGTACTTAATTTATAAAGTAGTTAATGGCATTTAAAATATGGTACTTAATTTTTTAAATCATTACATATATGAAAAAGTAAGACCTGACTCACCCTTAAATAACATTTGTATTAATGCATTTTGACTTTATTTATATTATATAAAAAACGTTTTGTTACCAAAAAATGATTGAAAAGGAATTACTTTTGTAGTTAGAAATTTGGTCGAATGGTAAAGAACTAGTGTAAATTTTTTAATGGAATCATATGTGAGATCTGAAAAATCGCCACTAGAGGGCGAACAAACTTAGTCAGTTAATGTACGTTGATCGAGAGAGGTGGTAAGAGAATGACGAAGAGCAATGTTCAATAAATTTGTTATTTGTTACTGAAGTGCAGTATTTTCGTTTAGACGTCCTGACATGGCTATATGCACAAGTAAACTTAATGAAAAATTAATTAAGTGATTGTTCGTTAAGCTTTTTAACACATAGCATACTGGTTCCTCTCATCTGGTATTACCACCAATTTCTTCTTAATAACAGTATTTTCTTTAGCGAAGCATTCAATGAAAATGAACAGATTTTGGATTGATTTGATTTAATCGTCGATCAACGGTCATTTTTTGCGCACGAGAGCCGAACAGATTTTAAAAATTTATTCAAATAGAAGGAAATATCATTGACAGTGCGAAGAAAATTTTTACAATATCAGGTCAAAAAGAATTCATAATTCTAAGTAATGCAGGGCTAATATATTACAATAAAAATGAAATTTTTCTTATTCAAAAAATTGCTAATACAATGGAATATGAGAACGGTAAATCATTTAAGTTAAAAGTAACCTTTAAAGGAGAACATTAAGAAATAATTATGTTTATTACTAGATAAATGGCTTATTAATGTCTCATCCACTTTAGTTTTTATTTTCTTTCATGGATTAAAATCACCTTACAATAAATACACATTTGCCATTTGAAACCATTGAAATGAAATATATATGGTATGCATTTTTTCTATATATTTAGAAAATATCAATACTGTTCTGAAGTAATATATTGCATAGAGTAATTTTTTAGTATGTAAATCTAATAGTAAAGTAGCTCGACAGAGCTTCTTTAACATATTTTAAAATTGGGCTTTTTTCATAATTAAAAGAATTATTTAGAAAATTTTTATTTGCCCTTTCACTGAAACCTTGTTATCTTAGATGTTATCTCAAAAACGTCTGAAAATTACGAAGTCGTTTCATGGAGAGATGCTAACCCAACTGGTATGCTCCAAGATCCACTTCGCATATTTGTGCGTCATTATTAGAAATGATGCTTCCAACAGAATTTTTATGTTTATTATTCTCACACGATTATATTATTCTTATGAAAACGAAAATACTTTGCTTAACAGTAGCATGAAATACACAAAAAACCAATGCACATAAAAATGAATGCAGTACAATAAGAATTTAAGTACAAAAACGTAAAGCTCTGTAACTCGCTTTATGCAATAGGGGAATAATATATATATATATATATATATATATATATATATATATATATATATATATAATATATATATATATATAATATAATATATATATATATATAATATAATATATATATATAATAAAATATATATATATATATATATATAATAAAATATATATATATATAATAAAATATATATATATATATATATATATATATATTGTTTTAAAAATATATATGTATATATATATATAATAAAAATATATATGTATATATATATATAATAAAAATATATATATATATATAATAAAATATATATATATATATATATATATAATAAAAATATATATATATATATAATAAAAATATATATATATATATATAATAAAATATATATATATATATATATATATATATATATATATATATATATATATATATATATATATATCTGTGTATGTATGCGGGTGCGCATTAGGACAAACTATTTTTTCTCAAAAATAAACTTTTTAAAATGTTTTGTTAAAATAGGGTCAGGGATATTTTTGTGTAGTGAATAAAATATGGCATTAAATGTAAATAAACAAAATAAAATAATAAAAATTATGGCAAAATATTAAAATTTATGAGAAACATTTTAAAAGGGACTGAAAATAATAAACAAAGCAAAAAAAAATTAAATGTTTTTTCCATGACTATTTATTGCATTATAAATTGGATGTATAATAAAGAAAATAAGAGCCCTAATTTAAATTTTTTTCAGTGCACTTAGTCATTGAACTTTTAAATTATAATATTATATATTTATATCATTTATATATTCATTTTATTTATATTATATTTATATTAATTTATAATATTATATATTTATATAAGTCACCCAAGAAACATTACATATATAACAAAGATTTTTTTTTTTGCATAGCAACGTTTTATTTCATTAGATTTCTTAAAATTAAATTTTAAATTTATTTGTGTCGAAAAATAAAAAACGCGCAATTTATGCAAAACAATGAAGAAATTAAATTAATAAATTAAAAAATTTAATCATAACTTTGTAAAATTACAGTTACGTTTAACATTATACAAAGCCGGTTATACATTAAAAAAAAATATCCTTTTTTGAATTCATAAAAATTTAATTTAACATTCTTGGAATATACAAATCATTTCTTAAATATGCAATCATATAACCATTTTTCTTAATTTTATATTTTCAAGGAAACATTTATTACATTTGAAATCGTAAACGCTATACTAATCAGTAAGAAGTTTACCAATATATTGATAAACTTTAAATATTGCCAAAATTATTTACACAATATATTGCCACACTGTTTGTCGCTGGAAATGCAGGATAATATGAAATTTAAAATTAAGCATGTGCATTGGGAATGAAATAATATACAGATAAAAATAACCACTTAACTGAAATCTAAATAATGTAACAGGTTGTATAGTTTTAAGAGTATTAATCACGCAGGTATTTTTAAAGCTGAAGATAAACTTATGTATAATTCCTGTTTAGTTTACATACACAAATCAAGTTTTATGGGTATTGTTCTAAGAATTAAAGTACTGTGCAATTTAAGCATCATGGCAATAGATGAAAAACGAGGAAGGTAAATTGTTTACACTATGAACTTCAAAATTTCTTTAAAAAATGTAATTAAAAAAAAAGACATAACTTTGAATATTGATGCTTTTCTGGACTAAATCTGCAAGGAATATGAAAATACAAAATTGATTCACTAAAATGATTGCCTTTTGTAATTAATTAACAATTTACGATTAATAAATAGAGAAAAAATAGAAATTATAATAATTACTTTGTTTCCACCCTCTCCCCCACCCCTCCGTGAATCGGATTTGTTGTAGAATCTATATATAATGTTGGATTGTTGTTTGAAGAATACTTTATTAAACATGAAATTATACTAAATATTTACAACAGAATTTTCATTGTTTGGTGCCACACACCCATGGAATAGATATACTGAATTTATATGAACTTTTTTCAGCTAAATAAAAATCTGATAATGATTTTATATAAAGTCTAAGTAAAACAGTTGGAAGTAGAAGTGAATTTAATATCTAAACTAAGCTCACAAGTGGTAGTGTTAAATATCTTAAAAATAAAAACACAATATTGAATTATTCAATTCGGGAAATTAGTGTCATCTTTGGTACAATTATTAGATCGTTTATGAGTCATCTGTCAAGAAATCGTGGTATTATTATTTATCCACATGTTACAAACTATCATGAAAGAAATAACAAATTCTTCAACGCATTAAGAACAAATCATATTTATCCTTAATTTATTCGAAGTTTTAGGTTTTCCTTCAAATGTATTATGTCCATCCTTTTCTCCTATATTCAACTTTGTAATAAAGCAACGCCATCTAGCGATCATAAGCGAACTGAGAGTACCAGACGAGCTCTAACCCTAGAGCCTAATACTGCTCGATTATGATTGTCGGAGTTTTCCTTGTTTTAATATTCTTCTGTTTTAATTTTCTGTGTAGCGTGTGTGATTTACCTGTTTTTTTTAATGTTAAATAAATATAGAAATAAGCTAGCCGTGTGTTAAATTATTCTTCACACATATGACACAACTTTACTTTTCAAGCATGGATCCAAGGCTGTATTATCTTGTTGTTGTGTTGAATCCCTGCAACATAAAAAGCCTCATAATTTTGAACCAGTCAAATAAAACACCCGATTTAAGTTTTATTTTCCCCTGTTCCCCAAATCAGTAGGGTATTAAACATAATTGAATTTCATACACTCTCTAGACAGCGGTCCCTGATAAGGTTGAACGAAATCGATTTATCTACTAAGAGAAATAAAAAAAGGAAGTACTTGTAGTATAAAGACGTAGATAATCTTAAAACTTCTGTCCATGTTTCACTCTCATTTCTTATTTCAACTTATTGCAAAAATACTAAATACATATAATTTAGTTCTTTTGAAATCAGTATTATTTTACAAGAACGATGTTTTTGTAGAGTAGTAGCGAGATGTTATGTCTAATTTAAAAATATGCTGTGGCATATTCATAATAAATTATTCAATTGGTGCATGAAGAAAGAAGGTTGTTATATTTATAAGCAAAATTGGTTGGTTGGGTTTTAAGGTGCAAGATATACTTATAAAGTAATCACTGCTGAATATAAGTGCACTGTACTTGTATACCGTAAGAATTTATCCAAGCCACGTGAAAAGATAGAGACAGAAGTTAGGGATATGAAAGCAAAGGAGCTTACCTGGGGGAGTTTGGATAACGTAAGTCATCCTGCATACAGGAGCACAGCCCGCCATGAGGGATAGCAGACGTTGCAAGTGCCCTGCAAACAGCAGGATTCAGTTAGAAAAAAGGTAAGCACCAATCCTCTGGAAAAGGGTGCTTATACCAAAATCAAGAATGTCAGAAATTGTGTTAGTTCATTAGGTGAGAGGATAGAAAGTGAGCAAGCAGAAAAAGTAAGCCTAAAAGCCTTCATGTGTAGTAACATTCACAAAGATTTTAAATACACAGGAAAAAACTACTCACTAAAATTTTACATCTTAAAATTTGACAGTTTTACTTTTATGCTTCTATAATCGACTCAAAATATATTACATTTGAACTTTTATAAATAAGTTTTACTTGATTTTTCAGACTGTTAATTTCATACAAACATTTACTTTATTAAAAACGTAGCAAAAGACGTCAAGAAGTTTACATTTGTTAAAAGTTGTTTTAAATGTTGGAAGATTGTATAAAAGCAAACAACGAAAAAAGTTAGATCTATAACACATTAAAAAGTTACTCGATAATACCCAACAACCTCTAAAGAGATAAATGCATTCAAGAGATACATTTATCCTAACTCAGTGGTTCCCAACCTATTCTCCACGGAACACTGAAAATTATGTTATTTCATTTCAAGGAGTTGAAAAGTCGGTCAATGAAGCTAAAAATTAAAAACTCGAAAGAAATCATAGAATAGGAAAACAAGAAATTATATTCTGAAAGGAAGTTTGCCAGAACAAATTTTGGGAGTTATTTCGTAAATAACCAAGGACTGTTGTAGAAAACTCACAAAAATTGCAACAGATTTAATAAATTCTGATACTTATACTATAATACATTACCTTATGTTGAATCTTAATTCATAACAGAATCAAGTGGGATTATTATGACCAATGATTATCTCCGATCCCAATAAGGCCTTAATTAAATGGTATTGCCCAATAACTTAATGGTGCTGCTCTATTAGAACAGCATGTGGCTCTAGTGGCGTGTTAGTTATAAAAGTTGAAAACTTAGATACCTTGGCTTGCTAAATTGTTTTCTGTGATGAATAAAATATGCGATTTATTCAACACGCTGAGAGGAATGATTATTGACTCGTATTTGAAAGCTGTCGCTTCTGAATTGTTTCATGTATTTCTGTTGTTAAAATATAACATTGATTGGAATAACGTCACTATTAAAAATAATAGGTTTAAAATTGCATCACATTTATCATTAATGAAAGAGGCAGGCATAACCGAAACGTTTTGTAAAATACTGACCGATATGCTATAGTAGAAAAATTAACGCTTCAAATGCACTATGAGATATTCAGTCTAAGCATGATGACAATAGAAAAAGACTCTTATTTCCAATATAGCTTTGAAAGATATATATATATACTGCGATGAAAACAAGCGATTACACACAATAATGTGATTTAATCATAAATTTAACTTAAATGTATATGGAGTTTCAAATTAAAATTTTAAGAAAATGAATATTTATTGTGTCTAATCGTTAAATTAAGAAATTTACATTTGATGTAAATATTATTAATTAACAATATTATTGTTAGATCCATGTGAATGAGTTGATTTCATTACTCTAGAGAATTCACCAAAGAAAATTCATTAATTTAAATCCTTGAAGTTTTGGCAACATATTGTGTTTTGAAAATGGATTGACTGATAAAAATGAAATGGTATATGGAATATTACAATTTTTGAAGTAAAATATGATTGCATGAGCGTTGTACAACCGTTTAACTTTTTAATTTATCTTTAATATTATTTATCACGCATTATTTTAATTTTAATCACTTATTTATTTAAGTGGGATATGTTACAATTAAAAGATACTATAATGGAGATTTTGAAGAGGCTCCGCAGATCAAAAAGGTTGGGTACCGCTGTTTAAAAAATAAAATAATAACTATCGCACTAAAATGCTGTGCCTATTTAAATAAGTATAACAACTGCAAAAGCCTTCAAGCATTATTTTAAAAAAGTTTTTCCTCAGCGAATACTTACTTGGACTTTTCATATTTCGTTTTGCATCTCTCGTCATAGCTGCACGTACTTCTTTTCCTAAATTCATAGTGCTGAAAAAATATTGATATGTATTAGTAAAAAAAAAAATGTGTCAAATAAAAGAAATTTACCAGGTTACAGCAAACGAAAAAAAAAATTATTACCTGTTCCTTTCTGTTAAAGGTTTTCGTTCTCTAGAAGTTCCTGAAAGAGGAGTCATAGTACCATCTCCGCAATTGGAATTTCGAGAAGAACCTAATTTTGGTGATTTACAAGTTATTATTTGCTGACGCGCTGAAGTTAAATTAGTATCGACTCTGCTTTTAATTTCTCTTTTAGTCTTTGGTTTTGTCTTTTCTTCAGCTAAACTAGCTGCGATTTTTGAAGTAACGGCTTCCCAGCGACTTCTTTTGGGAACCGACACGTTTCTCTTGGTTACAGGTTCAGAGACTTCCGGTTTGCTTTTGTTATTATTTTTGCACGATGTGGCCTCGATCATTGCCTTGATTTTTGACATCACATTTTTTTTCGGCGACTTAACAATTTGCTTCTTATCTAAAGTATCCTCAGATGTTCTATTTGTTCTAGACATTCTATTGGTATTGAAAGTTTGCTTCCTTTGAGTGTCTACGACTGGTCTATTTCTATTTAATTTTTTTTCTGGTGTAGATTGCGCAGGTGAACCCGTTGAAGTGCTCGATGGCGCTTTTTCACTAGTCTTGCTTGATACGGCAACATCTGGCGTCTCTGCTGGTTGTTCCATAGGTGCATCAGAGTTATCTGTTTTTTCTGATAAATTAGAAGATTTGGCTTCCTCAGGAGATAACAGTTCATTTATTTCAGTCAGAGTAGTATCTTCCACCATTGTTTCACATAAAGCTTCACTTGTGCTATCGTTGCATAATACTGTTGCTGTTTCCACTGTGACATCAGACATTTCCACAACTTCCGAATCTTTGCTCAGGCTATTGTTTTCTTGAAAAGAAAACCCATCTTCCGAATCGCAAGGTCCTACTGAATCTTGCAGTTCTTCTTCGGTAAGTGGTTTGCTTGACAAATCATCTTCGGGTCTGTCATTACAGCAAGAATCGCTCAAGCCAGTGGAATATCCAGATGTGCTATTACTTTCAGCTATTTTATAACAATCCACTTCGTCCGGAACAATGCAGCTATCTCTGCTGGCAGTTGAAAATCTTTTTGTGCCTTCTGTGGAATCCATTGATGTAGCCATATTTGTTTCAAGCTCTATCTCCCCATCTTCTTGAAAACCGGTGTCAGTGCTACCAACAGTGTACACTGACTCTGGCCTCTCGACAGATGGGAATGCATTATTATTGTGCGGTATGCAGTCTTCCCAAGAAACAGTAAGTTTCTCTTTCAAATTTATATTCTCAGATTCTCCATGACTGAGAGAATCACGGCTACTATCTGTATCATAATTTTTTAAGCAAGTTTCTTCATTTGCAATCATGGGTAATTTAGATTTAGTTTTAGTATCATCTAACAAGTCAAAGCGTTCAGTAACATGCTGCATTTGGGCAATTTTATTTTGATCGGAACTCATTAAATACTGTCTAAAGTTATTTGATGTATGCACAAATGAATCTTGAACCAAATCTACTTCACTTTTACTGACTAACTCGATGGTATTTGATTTAGGAAGAGAACCGGAGACAAAATTTTTATCTCTAAATTCTTTTTCTATGTCAATGGTAGACATTGAGTAATTTGTACTGGATTCGATATTATGTAATTTATGTGTTCGTTCATAAACTTGAGAATTAGAACTAGCGGAAGATTTTATGGAACGTGACTCAACTTGAATCCTCTCATAATCTTTCTGAGAGATGCTGCTAAGAAATTTATTAGTAGAACTAAGCATTTTTTCCCTTTTGGAATCATCATTAGTTAAAATAAAGTTATTGTTGTATTTTGCGTTGCTTTGTTTAGTGATTTCTATATTGCGATTAGCAGCAGTTTCAGATACATACTGTACTGATACATCATGAACTTGTTCATCTTCTGGTAATTCATTGATGTCATCAAAGGATTCAGAATTAGGAAAATCAATACATTTCATATCACTAGATGAAGTCGGAAAATCAGGACAAAGAGTGAAATCTTTCATTTGGCTGGGAGTTAGAATTCCTAAGCTTTCATCATAATCCACTGACATCTGGTCATCGTTATCCAATTCATCTTCTATATCAGGGTAATCAAGGGACTGGAACGAACTTAAGAAATTATCGGACATTTTAGTGTATTCGAAGAAAGACGTATCTTTGAAATGTTTTACTTCAGATGGCAGTGGAGATATTTGGCCAGAATTTGTCGGTGTTTGGAGAAATTGCTCATACTCTTCCATGGAGAAATTTGGAATTTGTATATTATCTTTTGCAGTACTCATTTTAGGCTCATCTGAAGATAAATTCGATGCATGTAAACGATCGAATTCATTACGATTTTCAGTCAATCGAACTACATTAGATCCAATAAACCTGCTTTTATCGGAACATTGTTGACTTGCATTAGAAAATGAAACTTTGTTTAGAATATTAAAAGAATTACCACTGAAAGATTTGGTATGCCTAGAAGATAAATCAGAAATCTCGTAGTTCCTAAGAGCTTTGGCACCTAATGATTCGGAGCGCCTTTTTTCAGTTATATTTCTAGCATCATACGAAAAGCTTTGGCTGCTGTGAGGAATACTCATTCGCACTTTGGGTTTCAGTGAAGTAGGATCACTCATACTATTTTTTATAAACTTAATTTCTTGAGTGTTAGGTGAAAACCCAAGATTATAATCCCAGTTTGAATGCGCATGTTGGGATTCTAGAGACCTGGGTGGTAAGGAATCGACACGAAATGTACAAGCATTCAAATCATTTAATTTTGATACTTTGCTAACTGGAGCAAAGATTCCATGATTAGGCTTGCAATCAAAGTAAACAACGCCATTCACAGTTCCATTGTTCTTGCCGACAGGTTCATCCAGCTCTATACCACACCAGTAGCCTTGTGCAAAGTTAGTTCTCCCGAAATATCGAAGGACACCTGGCTTGACACCACTAATGCAGACTCGTTCCCCGATGAGCCTTTGCCATTCTTTATTTTCATCAGTGTCGGCGAGCAAATGCAGTGAGGCTGTACTCATGCCATGCGATTCATATTCTCTCGAGGAATGATCTTTCTTAACTGCATCATTTCGATAATCACTTACAGGAGCATCTGCGTACTCGTAACGCTGAGGCAAACGAGTACGAGGCACTCTGGATTTCTGTCGAGCACTTCCATGATGTAATTTACTTTCCATGGTGTCAAATCTTCCATTTTCCTAAGAAAAAAAATAGCAGGGGTTAGGAAAATACACAACATAATAATCAATAGTTGGATGTGAAACGCTATTTCTAAGAAATATTTAACTATAGATGGAATATCTTAAATTTGAAGAAGTAAAGTAATATGGTGAACTCTTTTCATGCGTGTGCCGAACAAATGTTAAAAAGATTTGAAGAAATGTTACTGAGAGCGAAAAAAGATTTTTCACAAAGTAATGAGTCAAGAAAAAATACGAATTTTAAATGCATCATTTTTATAACGTGTTCTTATTTATAAAATATCAAAAATGAAAAAAAATTTCATTTTTGTAAATAATTTCCAGTAATATTAAATTTTTAATAGATTATATTTGATTTTTGAAAACAATGATTATAAAAAAAGTTTTTTAATATCTTTTGTTATTAATCAATTCACTAGAGTCATAACTATTATAAACAGAAATTTGTGTTACTAACAAAAAATTTTTTTTATTCTTCGTGTAAAATAAAAGCTTCTAATATTGCAATTGACATTTTTCAGAACTGTGACAACCTGTGTTAATTTAATAAGTATACTATGCATTTTTGACGAACTTTATTACCGATTAAATTTTGAGACATGAATTTGCAATTATGAAATGTCAGTTTTGATTTTGAATATCGATAGCTCAAATATATGATTCTAATTTTTGATGTTAGTCGAAAATTCGATACGTAAACAGCAAATTTGACAAATTGAGTAACATTATAAATATCACATAACAGGCTGTAATTTATGTTTGGACATCGCATGAATAAGAATCTGGTTTTCCAAGGGCAGGACTATAATTTTCCCATAATTTACATAATCCGTAATAGACAATTTTGTAATTTATTATTCCATAAATTAAGTTGCCAAACCAAGCGGAACAAGTATTACGCATAGTAAATTATTAGCGACGGATTTAACAGATAAATTTTTTATTTATTAAAGACATTATTTATTAATCAATTGCTTTTAAGCAACGAATTGTACGTGAATACAATTTTACTTGTTTTCTATGGAAAATACGTTTTTTTTCCCCCAAATTTTGGAAGTATATATATATATATATATATATATATATATATATATATATATATATATATATATATATATATATATATATATATTCAATCAAAACAACTCTATCCAACATTTACTTTAAACTATTTTAATTTATATAATTAGTTATCTGCAGCAAAATAAGCAAGAGGTACAAACAACAACAAAAAAAGAGGAAAACAGAAATATTTATAAATGAAATATATCTGGGTAAGTGATCAATTATTGGTTAAAAATAATGGTGAGATGGTATTTGTGAAAAGATTAAAATTCTTTTACACGCGCGATCGGTAGTGATTATTTTAAAACTTATTTCTTAGAATTTTAAGAAATATTTTATTCCTTATTTATCATTATTCTAGTCAGTGGTGATATGCTTTATGTTAAGAGCAAAAAATTATATATAAAAATAAGTTAAATTCTCTCATACACATTAATGGTAAAATGGATAATGCATTTCATTAATCTTTATGGTGCCATGCAAATTAATTACTTAAATGTCCAGTCATAAACTACAATTTAATCCATGAGCATATATATAGGAAGAATTTATTTCCAGAGAGAGAATAAATTTTCTCCTCACAAGCATTCTTTTGTGGTTACCATGACAACAAGATGGGACAACCTAGATAAAGGATGTTAGTAGAAAATGTGGTGCCGAAAATATATAGGAGGATGCGTTAAGTTATTTTCTCACATAAAATGCTTTCATAGTAATATATATAAATATAAAGAAAGAATTCGTTTGGCAGAGACAGAAATGAAATATTTTTAATAGGAATAGTTTATTTTTCAACGGTGATCAATAACGCTTGGAAATTTTGACGAGAGTGAATTATATATATATAAGGCAGACAAAAATAAAATTAAAATAGAATTTACAGTAAATGGTAGTGTGTGTTATCTTCATTTTGAAAAACACTTATTCCTTATTTATCATTATTTTTTTATAAAGCATAGCTCTCAATTTGTGGTCTGATGTTTTGAGATTTTATCCCTCATTACAAGAATTATTATGATTTTAATTTAAAATCTAAATTTTATTTGGCATACATACATATATAAGCCAGTTTATACTCTGATTAAAATTATATTAAAGCTTAATAGTATTGATATCGATAACAATATATTCATAAGGTTGTTGTATTTGTCGTTTTAAAGGTTTTTTAAGAATTTTCTCCAAATTTATATTATTATATCAGATATCCATCTATATAATATTGTACCGAGCTTCGGGTTTCGTGTGGATTGAGAGTTGAAGAAAGCAACTACTAGATGAACACAAGACTTTTATTCGCAAAAATTCCACTAGAAATACCAGCTGTAATAATCACAATTATACAGCTACAATTCGTCGGATACAATAAGTAACAGCTTCCAATCACAGGTCTCAAATACCTCAGGCAGAGAACAGCTTCTCTAAACTAGCAATCACGACTAATCGTCTTCACAAAACTGACTGTCTGTACAAAAACTTGCCTAACCTTTATACCTGACTTGGTGGAGAAATCTACTAATTTCGCCAAGGTTCTGGAAGCTTCTAGGCTATCTCGCTAAATATTGGTTCTAGAGCTTAGGTGATGGATGTTTCCAGAAATATCCATTTCTCGCCAAGTCACCAACAATGTTGCCAACTCGCCAAGTTTTCTCGCCAAAACATCGCCAAGTCACCAAATCGTTAGAAAACCCGCTTTTAACGTATAACACGTCTAAATACCGCATTTTTGCCCCAAATGTGAGTATTTCCGATCTGTCTGAGATATTTTAAGACATATACAATAATTATTTATAAATTTGTAACAATATTAAACACATATATTTCACAAAATTGGGATTTTGTATCATATGAAATGATTGTAAAATATTAATATGTGATATTAAATTATATATTGTTATTATCGATTATATTGTTACCATTGATTGATATATAAAATATTAACAATTATGTCTCAGATTATTTGGAAATTGTCAATATAGTGAAGGTAAATGGTTTTAACTAAGCATATTTTAAAAAAACTCCCCGAATCAGTCCCTAGGTTAGTCTGTTTACAGTTTTGAGGTTATTTTGATGCACACAAAATGGCTTAAAGTGAACTCCCAACCACTGCACCTGAGATGGGAACTGCTGAACAAAGCAGTGAAGCGGCAGATAATCTCAAAGCCGTGAACTGCTGAACTGATAGCCAAAGCAGTATTTCAGCTCCCAGCATGATGAGTGTAATTTTACCAGTAACGAAACGAGAAGATAAACTGTTACCACTTCTTTTATGATAAACATCAATTAACTTATGACAGCATTGAGCTTTAAAAAAAATCCTAAAACAACATCTAGAAAGAAAATATTTTACGAGATAAATGCACACACACACAAAACTTTTAGAATTATTTGCATTTGTAGTGGCAATTCGTAGAACCATCAAATATTTTATTTCTTTATTTCTCAGCAATATATAAATGATCGAAAACTTAAGATCGCTAAAACACACAAAGCGAGTTACATGATCATAAAATATGTAGATTAAGTTAATATAATATTTGACAATATTATCGTATCATTAGGAAAAAATAAATTTGCGCTTTTGAAATAAAACTTTTTTTTTTTTTTTTTGTAAAAGATTTAAATTTGCTCAATCATTAAGTTAGCCTCTATCGATTTGTATTTATTTTGCAATTTTATATCAATGATATATGTTTTTTTATGGCCTTTTGCTCTTTTACATAATTTAAATAAGATCCTCCATTTAAATATAAAGTATGTAAAATGAAGAATAACATATCACATTAAACTTTAAAAATAAAACGATTTAATAAAATGTAATAGATTTTTCTGTCATTACAGAACCTTATACTTGACTGGATTCAGTACGTAATAAAATTAATGATTTAAATATAAAATAAGATGAATTAAAAATTATTTTGAAAAGCCAAACATAAAAAAAAACATTAAATTATAGTTTATGACGAATGATAATTTAGGAATTCTGTTTTCCAGTAATAAATCCAATGTTCATCAACATATAATTTTTTTTGTGTTTGTATTGATTAAAACTAAACGTCTCCAATAATTATCATTGTTTTAAGAAATTTACTTTGTTATGCTTCACAATTCACTATTCTTGCATTTACTTTCAATAAAAAAATTCTAATACGATATATTAACAAATATTTAAAATAAACCAATTCATATCGCTTATTTTTTTATATTTTTCAAAAGAAAAGTTTTGTTTCATTTAAAAAAATTCAAGCAAAAAACTAAAAATTATTGCACTACATTATTTTCCATTGAAATAAACACATAAATTGTAATAAAAAGTAACAATAATATGGATGAAATTTTCAAAAAATATTTTAAAAGCTAAAATAAAATTAAAATTAATAATAAACAAACATGGAAATTGTACCATTTTAAAATGTCGAATATAGAAAAATTAAATATATATATATATATATATATATATATATATTTCATAAGAAAAGAAATTACTCTTTATTGTACTGAATCATGGGATAAATTTATCAAAAGGAAACTATTCATAGCAAAACTTATTGACATTTCTAACACAAACAGTTAAAGCAGATATTTATACTTCTTTCATTTTGCAAATATGAATTTCTTAATCGATATTAAAATAAAACCTCCAACATTTCTTATCTTTTGAGGATTAACATTTTAAATTGTGTCATGTAGTACGGGATATATTTGATCTTTGTACCACCATGCTTATTTCTGACACCATTAGAAGATAAAATTATTTAAAAAATTAGATCGAGTAGGAAATCAAACTTTTAAAATTAAAACAAATATCAAATGTCACTAATTATTAGCATTCACGAAGTTGAGAATCTTTCAACTCAATAAAAAAATATGATAATCATCCATACCTTAACCCTCAAAGTAAAGTATAATTAAAATGGTAAATACTTGAGGGGCATTAGAGATCAACAGGAATTTCATCATGTGGAATCAATATTATAATGAAAAATACATACCAATTAGCTCTAAATAATTACAAAAAATGCAGATCTCAAAAATGCGTCTCATAATAATAAGATCGCTGTCTTTAGACTAATTGATCTTAGACTAAACTCAATCACTTTTGAATTACCGAAAAAAAACAAAAAAACGTAGAGATGTGTTCTGTTTTTAGTAAAATTTCATATTTTATTTTCAAATTAGCTGAATGGTGACGCCCTGTACTTTAACTACCAATATTATATCTCACATTATATCCCATCACAGTGAATAGATAACTTTATAAACCCGAGGAAAGTCGTAAATATTTTTTTAATCTTTTAATTAAAACAGTAAATTTAAGTTTAGATCAGAAACACTTAAATTATAGCGAAAAACACACAATTTTTCGACCTCACTCATATCTGCACAAGCCCGCGATTTAAAAACAATTTTTAAATTTGACAAAATAAAAAAAGAAACACTGTCATTATTCTCAAAATTAAATTTTACAACAGTTCTCAATAAGCCAAGTAGTTTAATTCATTTAATTTTGTATGCAATGTTTTATATAGTCCAGATAAAGATTATGTAGAAATAAACCTAATTTAAAAGTACATTCAAACATTTCAAATATGTCCTTAATATAAAATTGGCAACAAAAAACTTCAAAGATAGTTTAAAAATAATAAGAAATCAAAAACCTCGTGGGCGAGATTAATCGTGGAATGATCAAGATGTCAAGGTTAGAGAACAATGGAGATGTAGATAAATTGAATATGATTGCAACGGTTCTATAAGCAAATTTTTATTTATAATCTGTCGACTTCTTACAAAATTACTTGCTCATAAAATGAACGAGAAATTTATTTGCTTTTATTTTCCCATTACTTATTTAATTTCTTTGAGTTATAACTATTTTTAAGCCTAAATGTACTGGGAAAAATTTCTTTTAATTGCTAGCATAAATCATTACGTGGTTTCAAATGGTTAACTAGCCTTATGTTTTTCCAAATTATAGATATGGTACATCGAATACTATATATATATATATTATATATATATATATATATATATATATATATATTGCGCGAGTTTTTATGTAAAAATATTCTTACTATTTACGTTATCATTACAATACGAAAAATATAGTTTCACAAATAGATATGTAACTAATAACAAACTACTTGCTCGGATGTAATTAATTAAAAACTTTAACATCACAGAAAACAATACAAATCTATTGAATAAGTCAAATATTTAATATTCGAAACATTCGACAAATTTATTTGTAACAAGAAATGAATTTAATTAATATTAAATTTGCAAACTAATTTCAAGTCGTATTGTACTCCATTATAGAAGTTTTCCACAAGAAATCCTGTGATGTTTAAGTTGCGTGACTTCGATAGAAAGGTAACTAATCAATTTGCTGAAATCGTAAGAATTTGAAATGAATGGCGAATAGGTATGTCAACATATTGACATAGCGTAGAAAAAGTGCTACATGCTTCTTAATGGCTCGAGATGAAACGGTAGCATGAATATCAGGCAACAGTTACAAAAATAACGACACGGTTTAAAATGCTTATTAACTGGACATTAGCGAATAAACGAGGAAGAAAATAACACGTGATATTTTCATTTATGCAATGGCTGTCAGCTGTTCTAACGGTAAGCAATGCTATTTTTAAAAATTATAAATTGTGTTGTTCGAAATAGGTGCATAAAATAATCACGAAGTCATGCTTATGAATGATTACGAATTAAGTTTACTCCATTTTGTATATTAATTAGTCACGTCGTAAACTATTAATAAATAATGCGTTTCTTTGAATACAAATTTTTTGGAAGCAGCGTAGTTCAAATTCTTAATTTTTATATTTAGATTTTCTGAAAATATTACCGACTCGTCGAAATTTTAAAGCTGATGGTAACAAATAAGTATGTTCAGGACATAACTAGTTCAGTAATAAGAGAAAACTAGAAAAATTTGTATAAAACTTTTATGTTTACCTTCTAAAAATAATTAAAATTTGCAACTTTCGTAAAATTTTTGAATAACGATAACATTTTTAGATCCGTATATATAATATATATATGATAAACTAATATATATATATTGTATTTTAGAGAAAGAAGATTTGATGAGATAATTAAATGATAATATACATTTAAATATCAAATCCTTTCCTTAAAATTCAAATTCCACAGATTCGTATTCCTCCTTTTTCAATTATTCAAACATTTTTGCACCCAAAGCAATATTTACCAGAAAACTACTTAAAACCTTCTAACGTCTGTTTAAGAAAAAAAATGGTAAATATTACTATTTACTGTTTTAGAGTCCTTATAATTATAATGTGGCCTCGTTTTATATTTCCTTTTACACAGATATCACCCGCAGGATCAAAATAATCAAGCCAACACTCGGGTACCAGATGATTTATTACGCTTGCTTATGCAGCTATACACATTTGAGATTGAAGAGATAACCTATCAAACAACCCAGATACAAAATGCGTTCATTAAGTATGTAGATTGAAGCCAAGTTTTTATTGCAAAAAAATCTTAGGTATATTACAATGAGACGCTGATAATAAATTTTAAATATTTAGAGAAGTGAAATATTAAATAAACATTTGCCTCACAAGTGGAATTAAATGTCATTTAAATTAAAAAATACAAGTTATTATATCATACTGTATTTATTAAAAAGGAATCACAGATATATGTTTTGCTTTCAACTACAAAAGAAAAATACGCATTTACAGAGGTCAAATAAAAATGTTAAATATTAACGAACACATTCTTTCAAAAAATTAGTTTAAAAGAATTTATTATTTAAGTTTCTTAGCTTCAAAAATTCAGTTTTAAAATTCAATTCAATTTCACTTTTAAGAAAAAAATGTAAAACTTAAAAACTGTTATTAACACAAAATAAGTCAAACAGGAAACAGCTTATACGGAGCTGTTGTAATTTTCATCACTCAGAAAAACGAAACATGTCTTTTTTTTTTTTTTTTTTTTTTAATTTTTCTTGGCCTTTGCCTTGTTTTTAAAAATATTTACAGTTAAATTTTATTCTTCCATTTTTTTAATTTTTTAATCATTTAAAATTTTAAATACAATTTAAAGTGAATAAACATATTTTCAGATAAATGAATTGTTCATTTCCATTTAAATTTTCCAGTTGTGACCAAACATTTTTGTTTCTCCATGCAATCCTCATAAAACCCCAATTGCATCTGGATACAGAAAACAATTACTGACAACCATTAATATTATCTATACGAAATTGTCACGATAGAAATAACGACTCATTTCAGGAATTATTTGAATAAAAATTAAAAATCTAACTAAATGAAAACAATGATTTGGATGCTATCTCCCATATCATTATTTACTTTTAAAATAATGCAAATTTTTAAATAAGTTTTAAATTTACTTTAATCTGAGATCGAATTCTATTACTAACTCTTCAGTAAAACTTGATGTGAGTGTATCAAAACTTCGTTAATAGTATTTACATTTGCCACAAAAATTCTCGATGTTAATCGAATATCAAGGCAGTTGTGTTTAAAAACTGGATATGTTTAGTATGAAAATGAAAAACATCATTAGCAATTTTTCGTACTAGAATCAAAACATCGCTAAAATTGAATTTTTTTTAACTAAATATTTTTATTTATATATATTTATTATATGTTTAAATTGGATTATAGACTTCATTAATATCCTTACTTAAAAAGCATTCTCGTTTTTTGTTATCATAAATATTAAAATGAAAATTAAAGTTTTCAATGTAATAATCAGAGGATTTGACTTCTATTTCAAACGTAGATGTTTGTTGTGATGCGTAATTCACTTTAAGCTGTGGATGAATTAAGCCCTATGAACAAAGTATTTTATGATTTTTAGTTCAAATAAAAAAAATTATATTCTCAAGTTTAATATAAAATTTTTTAAATGGGCCCACAATGATCCAATATTTCTTCAGAATACAGTGAAAATCCCGGATTTGGTACAAGCAATTGCTAAACGACGTTATTATTCTGCTTGTTATATGCATTTTTCTCCAGGTTGGCTACATGGAAGTTTCGGAATTTGTTTTCTTGCGATATACGAACGTGGTCACCTATCAAGCGTCTCCCCAAAAGACAATGCTACAGGATGAGCGATAAAAACCTTACAACAGCATTAAGATGTTAGACTGTTTACAATAGAGTCAAAATTACTTAATAATTTTATTTTTGTTTTTGTTTTTTCTCCTTTTATTTATTTTTCTTATAAAAAATTAAATAAAAAATTTTATTTTAATTTATTTAGAGGAGAATAATTTATGTTTAGTAATGCAATACTTTTTTTTATCTTAAAACACTGAAAATAACTATCTGCTAATAGTTTGGCCAACAGACGTATCAAAAGTTACCCACGAAAAACGAATCAACAAGCAGCGATCGATCGCAATTTTAATTTTTAACGACGTTCCATTAACGAGATTTCCCCCAAAACGAGAGTGTTTGCAAGTACTGAGAAATTAATCGACAACTATTCACCTTGGGAATATCGACCCACAGCTGTTTCATTCCACAGTGGCTGGGGAACATTCTCAAGAGTGAAAGTAGGAAATGTACACGCTCTGATAAAATCGATAGTCGACGAATTTTTAATTCAGTTGATTCGGATATATGTATATACCCCTTTTTCTTTCTGTAGAAACAGCAGCCCAGATAATTGGTGACTGTGACTAGGCGTGTTTCACTCTATTTCGCTCGAGCATCATGCTCTCTGTTGACTGCCTGGTGAAACACTTCCGCGTGTTTGCACACATTCGATTTCTTACGAACAGTGTTTGGACGTCAAAATGTATAGTAACTACTTCCATTTATTGTCATAGAATTTGAATAAAACAGCTGGAGAATAGCTAAAGATTTATAATCTACGAAATCAAATCTTATAAAACTGCCAGAATTAATTTTGTTATACCGAAATTCATTGACATCAAGAAAAACTGCAAGTTTTTATCCAATTAGATTTGGTTTGCTATGTTTGTCACTCAACGGTCATTTTTTTACACACGAGGGCTAATTAGATCGGGACCTACGGCTTAAAGTGGATTCAGAACCACTACAAACATCTATGCCCAAGGTGGAATTTGAACCCACGACCTGTTGAACCGAAGGCAAGAGCGCTAACCATTTGGCTGCCAACTCAGCTGTATCCGATTAGAATAAATCTAATGTGATTATTTAACCATGTCTTTCATTATGAGGTCCTTTTTTTCGTAATGAAATTTACATCTAAAAACGTTTTCAAATCCAACAAAATACTGAAAAAAAAAATGAAAAACTCTAAAATATGTGTGGTTTTGTTTTTCAAATTTTGAATAAAATCTGTAAACATGTTGTTTTATGCTATTTACAAAGAAAATGGATATTATTTTTTAAATTTGTGTTATTAAAATGTGCAGAAAATTTTTACAAGAAACACATGCATATAAGTTTAATAAGAAAATTCAGACAATTCATTAATACAAATAAATAATTCAATCAAGATATGTTAGTCCAGAAATATCGAAAAAGCTTTCTTTAACTATTTTCTTTGTTTTTGTGGACGATTTCAGTGACAAAATTTGATTTTTCATTCTGATTTAATTTGTTTACAAAAAGAAAATTTAACAATATATGCATATGCTAATAAAAAAAACAATCAACAATGAAATATGAATAGAATAAACAAAATTTAAAAAATCAAAAAGAACAACTAACTAAAGTTACAACTTATTTTTTAACTACATAATTATGGATAAATTTCATATAAATCTTCGGTAAGTGTAGAGTGCTTTTAAGAAATGTTATTTATTTATTTTTTTTTATTATTTAGCAGATTTTAAACTTTATTTCCATTATAACTTTTAATAAATAAAAATTATTCTTTTCTTGTTATTCTTATGCAGAATTCATTTCACTTTTTGCATTTATTTTTTACTTATAAAATGTAGACATTAAATTAAGTCCTTGAAATAAAAATTATTACATAAAAATTCATTTAAATGCAAAATATAATTTTAAATAAGTCGATACTAAATTTTATTTTTTAGTGCCGTATCCAGGATAAACAATGCTTTTTTGAAATACTATGTACTATACTCAATTATCTTTCTTTCACAGTTTTCTTTAATTTGAAAGTGCAAGAAGTCGAAAACTTTCAAAAAGCCGAATTGACATGTGGGAGGATTGCCACCATCAAAACGCATCATTTTCCCGCGACGAAACAAAGCACAATTGAGTCTGGGAATTCGCTAACGCAAGCTAGAATAGACTTCCCGATTCGAATTTACAATGGAAATTTTATTTGATAAAACTTCGTAACGAAAAGCTGTCCTATTTTTTAATGTTTTAAGCAAAATTTAATCCTATTCTTTTTCTAATACTGTTTCGAAATATATTTTAGTTAAATGGTTTATTCTACATATGAATTCGGTGTGATGAAAAATGAAAAGCTATTGTTTTAAAGTGCAAAGGAAACAATATATTTTAGTAAGAAAAGAATATCAATATTTTTAATCTTCATAACTAGATTCATTTGTTAAATACAGTATGAAAACAATATTCACTAGTATATAGTTTCTTAACAGTGCATTTTTCAATTATTTGCACTATGAGGAAGTTGTAAAAAATTTTAGATTTATAGAATAAAAAAATATGAATAATGCAAAGATATTTCTAGAATAAATTAAAATTTCGCTCGTCTTATTAATTTAAAAAGCAAAAACGTATTTTTAACTTCACATATTTTTATTCACATTTTTCAAGTATTTTAGCCTAAGCAATCTTAAATACCTAATTCATTTTACAAATAGCAAAATATATTCATAGAGAGATGAATAGATAAATATTATGTCCATATACAACAGTTTAAAATTGATTACTTTCGACTTAAAATTTAACTTTTTCTCTTATAGCTGTAAAATATGCATGTTAACAGAAGCACCATTTGCAAAATTATTTTGACTCAAAAATATACTATAAAAGTGGCCAAAAAATGTAGAGAATAGGAAATTCAAATTCATCATTTTATGCTCAATAAATATGCAAATAAGAAAATTGATTTCATTTTTTTCATGAAACAGTGAAATATTTACTATAGAATATGTTAACTCTGAAATTCGATAGAAATGATTTTTAATGCATCCTTAATATCATTAACAAAAGAATCGGAACATTAAAAATTTCATCAAATTTTTTTTATGTGATCTTTATTATAATGTGATAAGATAACATATTTTTCAGCTATAAATGTTTTAGATTATCCGTTATTGTACAAAAAACAGTACAGTCAAAATGTACCTTAATATTAAAAAGCAATATATTAACAAAGCATTTAAAAAAACAAATTTTCAAAATGAGCGAATTCTACAATATACAAAGCTATTAATTTCTATATAATGACAGACATGTTGAAATTATATATACATATATGAATTTAGTAAATCAAAAAGTAAAACAATTATAGTTTATAAAAATATTTATAAATTATATTATAAAAATAGCCTTCACAAAGCATGAATAAAATCGATTAATAATTTAAAAAATTTTTACATGTAAATAAAGATTAAGTACACATATTTCTCAAAGTTTACGATTCTCAAATCTAACTTCTTATATCGAAATAACATATAGGATATTTAAAATATTGCATTGAAAAATTAAATAAGCAGGATATCATGTTTAGCATTAAATGAAACATTAGATATTTCATGGTTAAATTGATTAAATTTTAAAATGAGAGAAATAAAATGATTAACTGTAGAAAAAATGAGTCATTCATGTTCGAAAGATAGCAAGTTCGATACACAAAACAACCGAAAATTTTCATGCTTAGAAAATCTATATAGAGTCTAATATCATTCTATTGGTACGGTAAGAAATTAAGAAAAAGAATGTTTTAACTCGAGTTTGGATATCGCCACTAGAGCCAGATTCATAATTATGAAATGGTTGACTGTGTTTATAATGCAGAAACAAACAATCGGAAACAGACTACTGATACAATTTTAAAAAAAGCGCAAAATTGCCTAATAAAACTTGCTAAACTACTTTAGAATATTTTTCAAATGTTCCATAATTTAATGAATAAAAAAATCCCCCGAATTCCGAAGCATATTTTCATTTAGATTTAAGCGCGATTTCTTTTCACATAAAAACTAATGATAATATACTTTCTTAATTTTGCATTAACATTTTTTACACAAAAGTAAACATACATATTTGTAAAAAAAAAAAAAAATAACACCTACAATATTAAAAGTTTTACACATTTCGTGACATACTCAGAAAAAAAAACACGCCATCATGTATTTTCAATTGTAGAAAAAATAATTCTACATGTGGAACGAGTTAATGGCATTGACATCAAGGTTGTTTGGACAAAAATAATTTTTTTTAACTAAAATTAATGTAGCTATAATGAAATATAATTTTAAGCAATAAAAAAATGCTTCTAAATTTAAGTACAAGTGCCATAATTGTAATTATATAGTTACAAAATTTGCATGTTTTCTTTTCAGTATATTTAAATATAATCCTTCATGCGATTATTTGTATTATACTAATCCTCATAAGAAAATAAGCTTGCGTATTTTATTTCTTTCGATTACAAAAATTCAATCAAACAAAAATATTTAAAAGGATGAAATTGATTTTACTAAGCTCCAATGGTAAAAACTCACTTTAATCAATACTTATAAACTTTTATTTTAACCATTACTTAGACAGCGGTAATGGATTATGCAAAAGCTCTTTGAAAGTACAGAACTCCAATTACGTAAACTCTTTCAATCCGAATCTCTGATTAGGGAAAACAAAATATTTTTTATAGAATTTTATTGCATTTTTTATAGAAAACAAACAAAAAATTTCAGGAAACAAAACATTCAACTGAAGAAGAGACGAAAAATCAGAAAGAGGAAAAAGCTCAAGAAAAGGTAAGGTAGGAGAAGATGAGATTGAAAGACGTATGTCTATTCAGAAATTCAAAAACATTCTTGAAAATTCCTGGATGTTTAGAAGTTAGTGCTGAAGATGTAGGAGAATAATGTCAGACTTTGAATTTCAAACAGTAAATAATGATCAACTTATTGAAAGAGTTGAAAAAGAAGATGACCTTAACGTTAAAGTTGAAAGACACGAAATCATCAGATAGCTTTGAAACTGTTTTGAAGTGGGTGAAACGTCACCCGTTTGTGTTATCACATGCAAATTCTCGCTGTAAAGCGCATGCGCGACTTGGCTGATTAAAAACAATTGAAGGCAATAAAATAGCTTACTCAGACCAAGATGTTCAGCAAGCACTGACTTTCAGTTCCAGTACAGTATTAATTTACAGGACTTGTAAGTACCTTAAAATGTAAAAGTGTTGCCTTCTCATTAAAATTCTTTTTATTAAATGTAATTTTTTCTCCTATTTTCAAAACACAATAATTAATTAAAATAGACCCTTTTTTCGAAACAAATCCATTTAATCGAATTTTTGATTATCCTAATGGAGTCCGGTCCCAATTGATTAGGATAAATGGAGTTCTAACTCTAATTGAATATCCACTGAAAAATGTCTACACCCATTACAAGTTTGCTTGTTACTCTACCCATTTTTTGCACGAGAGTTAATTAGGCGGCGACCTACGATTTACACTAGAAACTTCCAAGCCTAAGATGGGATGGATTTTAAAAATGTATTATTAACCTAGAAATATCGAAATTTCTCAAGCACTTATCCCGATAGATGAATAAAAACAGAAACGTAATTATTTTTATCCTGCTATTCAACAATAAACAGAATCGAACCCCGAAGCGGATACTTCGAAGTCCTATTAAGGAGCCATATGCATTTTTTTTTAATCATTACTTACAAAAGAACACTGATTTTCTTTTCGTTACGTTTCGTTTTCGGTTTCTATTTATAACAATAAATATTATATAAAATTCTAACATAATGTCCTATTTTAAAATTACGACGAAGTGACAAGGTTTAGACCGAAGCTGTTACCCTCAACAAAAGTATATGCCTTGTCGGAATAACGACACAAGAGTATGAATTTTTAAAGCACATGTGTATTTACAGAAGAACAGTCTTCAGCTAAGTCGAATATGAATCCCGCAACAGTATAAAAGTTTTTCTTCAACAAACCAACCTTGCTCCATTGCTTCTTACAATTTTATAATATAGATTCCACATCAACATTGGCACGAAAACCTTTTGTGGGCCTGCAAGTTTTCTCATTCCCATCAATTGATTTCACATCCATAAAGAGCTGGAGAGTCTTTATCCACACAGTCGTTGCATCTCTTTATAGGGCTTTCCTCTTGGTCTTAATGAAGGAGGTTGCATTAAAAATTCTTAATGCTGTTCGTTCAAAGCGCATTTTTATTATATGCCTGTCCTTCTAACTCTGCTTACAATCGAGATTACAATGTAAAATTTTGAATTAGATATTTTTGTAAAAATTCGTTTTATATCCTTAGGGTCTAGTGGTTAGGGCATCGGTCTTCCATCCAGAAGGGTGGGGTTCGATTCCCAATGCTGCCAAAGAGTACATGGCAAAAGTTCTGTGTTCGGTCATTGAGCAGCTACCATGGATGTAATGGTCTGGAGAATATTTCCTCCCTCTTCATATCAATGTCGAAATTGAGGGAGTGGATTCTCTGGTGGTGCCATCAATCGGAAGATTTAAAAAAAGAGCAAAGATGTATTTTCTTCACCATCGCGATGCTCTGATTAAAACGAAAGACGCTCCCCTATTGACTTAAATTCGCATAGCCAAGGCATAGCTTGTCTTGTCCAAGTGTCATAAGCAACAAAAACAATTTACAAGAATATATTTCATTTAACTTATTATTAATTTTGTAAAATATATATTTTTCATGTTAGGAAAAAATTTACTTCAAGTGCAGAATAGATTGATGAAATACTGTTATAATTCAAAGTAAGACAGAATATTTTTTTGTATGTAACTTAGATTTCATTTTGCTTAACGAATATATTTCGTTATGTTTGATAGTAGTAATGAATGCATCACAAATCTTAATTAGAGAGAATTTTAAATAATATAAATTTTTATAATATATATAAATTAAAAATTTATACTAACCGAGAAGACAAATGTCTTTCAATAACTGCTATTAAAAATAGTTATGTGTTAAATTATTTATTATGCAACAAGCAGAGAAGAAAGAAAGGAAAGAAAGAACTTCCTTGATAAACTGAATTGAAATTAAACTTAGCATTACTAGATTGCACAAAAATTTAAATATATATATAAATATTATTTTTAATGATTTAAACACATCAAAAATATAAACATTATATATATTTAAGCAATTAAATGAAACCTAGGTTGGTTCTTAAATTTTCACATACACAGAAAGAAATAGTTTTTATATAAAACAACCAAAAACTTCAACAATATTTTTTCTATTTAAACGTTTGAAAATGATTTGATAGGTAGACAAAAAAAAAAGAGCCTGCATGTCAAATACTATTTAAGAACTTTTAACAAGTAAACTATACGATTCATTTAATGAAATCCTTAATAGACTTGCACATTTTCTAAAAGTCATTGTACTCTTATCCATCGAATCCAAACAAAACTCTCTTTGAAAGTAAAAGACTTGACATTAATGTCTTTTGGATTCAGATTGAATTATTTCTGCGCAATAGTTTAATGAGATGAATATGAGAATCAAAACATACAACAAATACGCACTTCGTGATCAGGTGTGCATTTCCTCGAATCGTACAATTAGATTTCCACGAATGTTACCAGGAACATGGATACTCTGGTAATGATGTACATTGAACTGCTCCGTATGGACCCTAGCAGAGCAGTCACGTAATTTAGCGGATTCACTCAACCATGAAATTTTGCTTACCTTTCTTTTCATAAAATAAAAAAAGTGCAAATTGTAATGCAAAACAGCTTTGCCATGACAGGTATTCACTCATCTCATGGTATCACTTTGAAAGTTGGAAATATATAAACATCAGCTGCTGATGGTTATTTTCCAAAAAATTACTTATAGAAACAATGACTCTATGATAATATTTAATATTTATACAAATAAAATAACAATTTTAATCAGATGATGGAATAAAATTTAAATAAAAAAAATACTCTATTTGAAAGTTTCTCAATTCCAATTCAATTTTTCCATCTGATAATTGAGAAAATATTTTGTCATCATGATAAAAACTAAGTGGATGGTTAGCCAAGTAGCTATTGAAAGGACGTCTATAAATGGCTATTCAAAAGATATTTCTTTATGAATGAGTATGGACAAGAAATGGATTATGTAAGAGATTAATCACTGAATGTTTTTTGAATACCCTGAGTGTGATTGACTTCCAGACCATTGTATTCCTGTGAACATGCATTGTTCCTGGTAATAGGTGAATATATATTGCTGAGTTGTGTATGTGTTCTCGTGTCACTGATAGGAAAATTAGAGCATACATTGCAATATATCTGGAATCTGGAGGGAAAAAATGCTATTCGTCTGTTTTTATTTAGATGTAGTTGTGTTCCAACTAAGATTTTCTATTCTAAAATACGCAATTGCCCATTAGGCTAAGGAAAAACCACATTTTAGACATTAAAATAATTTTAGTATATTCTCAATTATTGAATGAGAAAGTTCTGTTTCATAAATGAAAAATATAAAATTTTAGATTAAAAAGATATAGAATATATTACAAAATATATTAATCAAGTATATACTATAATTTTTAAATAGTACGTCAAAAAACATCGTTAATTAAAATTACGAATTGATATTTTCATAGTTACAGAAAACTAATTAAAAATTTCCATCAAAGAAATGTTGCTCTGATTTCGGGGGGAAAAATTTTGTTTTCGATATTTTAAGAGAAAGAATAAAAAATTTTTTCTATGTGATAAAGGAAGAATTTCGTATGGGAGGCAATAAATTCAATCGCAGTGTAATTTCTTAGAAGTAGGGTGTTGATACAAGTGGAATGATTCAAAATATATTTAAACACATAAAAAGCTAATTCCCTAACAATATATCACATAAATGGCCAGTGAACAAAAGATAATTTATCAATCATAATGTATGAGTTTATAAAGTTGATAATGTTTCCAATACACACAATCTTTAAGAGTATATTTGTTTAACAGTTTTGCAAGATAAGAATTTACAAAATATCCATTAATAAGCATAAAAATACTTCCCGTGAATAACGGATCTCTTCAGAAAAGAGAGCACGGAAGAAAGTATCCGGAGATCTCAAACTACAACGAAGATTTCAGAAATGAGTTCAACAATGAATGAGGATCACAACCTAACACGCGAATAAATGTAACACGCACGCAAAATTAAAGAAAGATATCCGGAAGCAAATTCTAATACTGAACGCTACGCATGCTGGTACAGAATGAATTGTTATGTGTTAATACCATTAACCTAATTCCATTTTTTATTTAAATATACAAAAAACGATACGCTTTTATAAGTAACAAGAAATATTTCATCCAGTAGATTAGTTTCCATGTGTTAGAAACCTGCATAACAATATTTAATTCCTATAAAAATTCAATACAAAGAAATTTTATTGTAATAAACCAATGGTAAGCTTTTATTTCGATACATTTTTAATTTTAAATCGAAGAAAATATTGCAAAGAATCGTTATTTTTCAAGAATTATACCATCGTTGTGTAAATAATATAAAGAATACTTGAAAAGATAGATGTATATTTTTAAATTAAATTTAAAACATACAAATCTACACCTCCCCACCCCCCAAAAAATCGTGAAGTTTAAGACAGTTACAACAGTAGATTAAATTTAATGCTTATGATATTAGCAAATCAAAACATTTTGAAGCCGACCGCCCTGTCTAGTGGTCAGAGTGCCTGACTGCGGATAGGGAGGTCCTAGGAGGTCCCGGATCAGGCATGGAAGTACTTTCTCTCTTTATCTATCCTGTCTTTGTGCTTTCCTTGTATGAATGGGTTCTGAATGGTAGCCTACCCTATAAACTGGTCTATATGGCATGTGTGTACTGAAGCAGTCAGAATCGATACCAAATATAGTTCAGTATGTAAAAGTAGAGCAGCGCACCTCATAGTGGCAGCCTAAGCTGGCACAAGACAAAAAAAAATTTTGAAACTAAATATGCGATGGGAAATGCTTTTTAAACTGTTAAACTAAAGAAACTAAAGAATGCAAAAAATTATACTATAATGGAAGAGAAGTGTTAATTTGTTTACAAAACTATTCCATACGTAAATATCTTAAGATTATTAACACTTATTTCATTCGAACTCATTAACATCTAGAGATGAATACACACTTTCTATATTTTCTACGCGGTTGGTAGTATCATGATGACTTAAAAAATACAACCAAACATTCGAAGCCACAATCATTCAATAAAAATTCACAATTTGTTTACAAATTTACTAACTTAATAATACAACGAATGATGAGTCTAAGATTTAAAAATTAAAGTAAAAAATAATTTATTAACGGTTTCAAATATAGCCTGAAACATGATTAGGATATACCTTATAAAACCTATGTACATAAAATCCTGTAAAATAAATTACTCCTTGAATCAAGAAACCATTTTATCAAACCAGTGTTTTTGCAGACAAGTTAAATTGCTGTCTATATAGACATAAATGTAATGTAAAAATTTAAAAAAACTGAAAAGACATAATATTTAAAAAACATAAATTATAAATTTATTATTATCCTTACACGTTGTTTAAAACTCAATAAACAAAATTTCAAAATGCTTCAAAATCAATTTAAAAAATTAATAATTACAATAACTATAAAAGTTATAGAAGCTCGGATACATTTGGATATAAACAAAATTTTATAGTAGAATACAGATAAGAAAAATATTAATTTTCAACAAAACGAAAAAAGAAATTGCGGAAGTTTTACAATGATATTTTATGTAAATTTTCCTTGAATGACTTTTTTCACTTTTTCAACACACACACACAAATACCTATTCTTTAATTCTTTTTTAATTGTTGTAGATATTTTCTAGAATATAAGTTATTGCAATAAATTTTCCATGATATCATTTTTTACTATTTTACAATTTAATTATTTTTGCTACATTTTTTTAATTTTCGTTACTTACTTTATTTTAGTATTATAATGAAAAATATCCAGCTTATTCATTTATAACTGTAACATCACCAATGAAAAATGATTACTGCAATCTTTCAGCAACAATGCTTATCTCTAACATTGTTAGTATTTGCTTCTTAACTCTAAAGTAAAAGTTATTTTTCCCACTAATTCGTTTTTCCAATAGATTTTAAACTCCTATATTAATATACTCGTGTGTTTGTCCTCATTTGTAATCTTTATTTATTATGTTTTTTTTAAATGCTTTATGATTCCTTAACACATTTCACACGGCCACGAGGGATTAACTATTGAAATATTTCCTACGAAAAATTTTCGTTTTCCTTGTTTTTCGTTTCGTTTAATTATAAGTATTTCAATTTTGTTTCTTGTTTACCAATTCAAAGGCGTTGAGAACAGCTTATGTTGTATGAACAGTATTGTTTGTTTCTTAAAATCATAAAATAAATTCGAAATCCCATTTTTCCCCCCTTTCTCCAAATGAAAAAGGAAGTATTTCTATTCTGCTTTTTTCCTCAATATTATTTCTTAATTTACTTGATTTTAAATTCTATTTAGTTAAATTCATTTCTACACTTTTTAATTTTCTCATTTTACTTTGATTTTTACCATGAATTTTTTTTTATTTTTAACGATTCATCTTATTCTTGTTGAAACTTAACTATTTTCTGGTTTGTACTACTCTACAATTGCAATATATAATTAATTTGTTAAAAAAATTCGTAAAGAGGATTAACTTAATTAAATATTTCACTGATAATACTTAATTTTTATTTCAATTAAAAGGGGTTATCGCGGATAATATAAGAAATTATAAAAAAAAGGGAGTTGTCCCCACAAATATCATTTGAACTTAAAAACTCAATAAATATAATATAAACACACTTTATTACTTAAAAGAATACTCAGCAGAATTATTAATACTTATCAAAAAGGAAACAAAAAATAAATTCATTGTTTAAAAATATTAAAAAATTATTTTAAAAACAAGTGAATTTACCAATTAAACATAAAATAATAAACGCATGTCAGTGAACAAAAATTTATTTATTTCTTGACGATGGACAATATTACTTATGATTATGCTATATTATGTTCGAATTTTTTTTTTTGATTAATATATTTCTGAATAGTTAAAATAAACATTTAATTTCGAGAATTTATACACAAAAATTACAACTATTAAAATTTTTAAATTAATGACATTTTGAAACAGAGCATTAAAAACATTCTAAATCATAATTCAGAAAAATTCGAACTAAGCTCAAAAAAGTAGAAGTTTGTGGATTCGACTGTCTAATCCCTACGAAAAAAATGTGTACATGCCAAAAATTTCCCCATGGATTCCTTAAATTTAAATTATTGTTTAAAAGACAGATGCTATTATGAAATCAAGTACATAATACTTTATAATATTCAAGTCCATTATAATTTTACTTCACCATTGGGGATATGTATGCTCTCGTAAGGGGCAATTCAATCATATAATTAAATAATTGATTGAAACTCTGTTAATTCTCCGAAAGAAAATATCAACATTTTTACTGTTAAACTCGATTTGTGTTATCCATCCTCACCTTTTAAAAAAATTTCAGTAGTTCCTTAAATAAAGAAAAGACATTACTCTGAGCTTTTTTTTTTTATCCAGTTTGGAAGATTTTTTTTTATTATGATTTTTATAAAAGTAAATTAATACAAATTTAATCAAATTTAGCTGCACTTGTATTTCTACGATCATTTGTATCACTTGGGGCTATTTCGATAATGTAACAAAAAGTGGAAAATAAGGAAAAAAATTTTAAATCACAATAGTGTCAAATTAATAAAATATCATAAAAAAAATATAAAATAAAAACTATATAATCGTATCTTCCGAGAAATATTTTTGAGTAAAACCTTGCAAAAAGGAAGGACATATGATACAAGGAATGTTTCATAAATTGTCCTAAATTACGAAAGTATAAATATATAAACCCTTTACAGAAGGGTACGATTGCTGTCGATTCCGAAAACAAATATCCCTCTTTATTCTGCTATCTTTTCGATAACAATGCTTGGGAAATTGCGTCACAATGGGATGAGACAAAATAAGGTATAATCAACACGACAATAGCCGCTGTTCACAAGTTATACATCACTGCTTGAAAAAGAATCGTTATTGTTCAAAAATAAATAAATTTCATTTCCTCTCAATCCATGCTCTACAACTGTCATCCGTTTCGACCTTGATCGGAAACAAAGATAACCTCATAAAAAAATAAGCTATTAAATCCGAAGTAAAATCAGTTTTATAGATCATAAAGATATTAAAATGCAATTTTATATTTCCAAATATCGAACATAAATAAATATCACCTTGGAATTTTGTTTAAGTACGATCTAGGTTTCAAAATGCAAATAAATGGCAAGAAAACTGACTATTTTATTTGAATTTTATAGTTTTTATCTGTTTGATATTCCTTTAACCTCAATAAAAGGTAATTAATGAATGATTTTAACTGAAAATATTCTTCGAATATTACTTTAAAAATGCTTTCGGGAAAAAATTTATATATATTTAATAGTTATGCCTGGTATAATTTCAATATAAAAAAATTAAAATCAAATTTTTACATTGAAACTATATTAGACATCACCACTAAATTGCATAAACTTTTACTTCATGGACAAATAAACTAAAAAAAATAAGATTTCTTGTTTCATTACACAACCATGTAGGTTTAATTTCTCATTCCATAGGCATATTTTTGTATACACTTGCGATTTAAAAAAAGTAGGTATTTAATAACTATTCAATTTTGAAGTTGGAATGAAATTTCCCAAACTGTTGAATTTAAGCCTAGAATGCTACCAATAACCTAGAAATTCAGGATACTTAGGTTGATGCCCAAGCAAGACACCATTTTAAATATTCCATTCAAAATGCCCGTTTAAAATTTAAAAGAAACATAAAATTTTGAATAGTAAAATTCTTCAAGAATATACATTCCTTTTAAATTTTTACTGAAATCAATAAATACTGGGAAAATAGATTTAAAGATGAAAATTAAAATCAACAATTTTTTAACTTGAAAAATAATTTCAAATACGTCTCACTTCATCATATAAATTTTCATTCTTTAATTTTATTATTTATAATTTTATCACAAACTGTTTTCATTGAACATAAATTCAACAGTATTGAGTTTCTTTTAAGAATTATATTTTTCTCAAGTGAAACTTTCTTATACGCATATAGCATAATTTACGATATTTTTTATAAGTAATCCAAATATTTTTTTAAAAAAAAATGCTATTTAATGATAACTTTTACGTCTGCAAACACATAAAAAAGCAAAAAAGAAAAAAAAAGTGAATGTAACAAAAATAATTTGATTTACACCTAAAATATTTTAAAACATTCTTAATCAATCTTAAAATAAGATTTTATAGTTAATGACATTTTTGAGACTTCAATCTATTGATATAAATTGATTATTAAATGACACTAACTTTTTGAAATGTTAAAAAGGCCTTGATTTTTAAGCATTAAAAAATAACTTCTTTACAATTAGTAACATTTTTACAACTATTAATTGCAACTATGCATAAATTTTATATAAAAAGTTCAAAATCATTGAAATAATAAGCAAATAAAGTAAAAAAATAGTAAAAAATCCTAATTAACATTAAAATGTAATTTTAAATAAGATTTTAATTTTTTAGCAAAATAATATTTGTTCAAGAACAGAATATATGTAATTTTTAATGTAACGATATAATTGGTTGCAAATGTACCCTTATTTTAAAAAACAGTAAAAGTACTCAATATTTGTTAAAATAGTTTATTAACTTTTTCGATAAATAATGTAATAATGTCTGTGTTTATTATGCAATAATGACAATTATCGCTGATACATTGTTCACATAATATATACTCCTTTCTAGAATTAAATATTTATTACAAATTTAAATATGCAAATAAAGAATTTTAAATAAGAAATGTATATAAAATGTTGAAATACAATGCAATTGAGAATGCTATATTATATATATATACCAGTAAATCCATCAATTATTTGAAAATGACTAGATATAAAAATTGTAATAACCATAATACCTTTATATAAAAAAAAATGCCCCAGTGAATAAAAACCAACCTTGACTGAAACGTGCGCAGACTTTTCTCACGGGAAAAATAAAGATCCCTGGTTGAACAGAGGTTCTCTCTGGTGGCGAAAAACCGATATACTTTCTTCCCGCCGAACGATACACAATGAGTTCTTCAGCATGGCGAAAAAAGTTTCGGGAAAGCCAAGTGATTAAACTTCCGGCATTTCCTACAGGTAGCGCCGCCTACACCTTAACGGTGTCTGGATAGTTGTAATGATTTGTATGAAAGAATTGAAGAGTTATTTTTAAGGGAGACTCGTGTTTTGTCGCCGGTTTTTTAAAAATATTAGATATTTTCTATTCAGAGTTTCACATGGTAGAAAATATTGAGTCAACAGAATATTGATTGGGAATGTATAATTTATTCACATCAAGTACAATAAGTCATAGATTTTGCCTAAATTTAATATTTAAATTACATAACTAGCAAGCATTCTATTCTCATGTCACAACACACAATATTAATAATTTTTATTCCGATTTGGATTATTCTTTGCACTCAAATTATTTTTTATTCCCCCTCAAAAATCAGATAATTTCTCCTCATTGAAACTACAGCTCATAAATGAATTGCAATTTATTATGTTATAAATTTTTGAAGGTAATAATAAAAATACTGAATTAATAATGTGATGTAATTATCTGATGTGTCAATATTTACTTTAATAGCAAATACTTCTCAAAAAGTCTTTTTTCTGGAAGTGTGGTCTCAATCATAAAATATGTAGTCTATTATTGAAGTAAATTAGTGTTGTAAGACATAAAATAACTGTGGATTTATGATAATACAATGTAATATTTTGTGGAATCAGATATTAACATAAGCCGATAACAGTCAGCTGTAGTCTTTTTCTTGTAATTATTCATCTAAAATACAGCAAACATTTACATTGATTTATTATAATCAATTTAAATTTTGCTACATTAATTCAATTTATATATATACATTTAAAATTATTCTCTAATATAACTAAGGTATGAATACTAACAACATGTTTAAAGAGACTTAAATTTTTATAACAGATTTTTACAAATGATAAAGATATGTTTTGGATCTCATTTTTTTATCTGTATATCATATAATATTTTATAAGTTATCACATGAAATAGTAGTACAAACAAGGAACAAGGCACTTAATTGGCGAACACTTTATCAACGATACACAAAACATTTTAGTTCTTTTTAACTAAAAATAAAAGAACTTTTTCATTAAAAAAAGTTACATGTAATTTATTCTTTAAGAATTTTTATGAAAAATATGTCAGTATATAACATATTAATATTATAAAGTTCTACATGGAGTGTTTATAATCAGAAAGATTCAGATTAAAAACAGCTTAAGTCTTAAAACGTCTATAAAAGATTAAAATCAATGTTTTTATCGTAAAAAATTGAATTTCCATCCTCAATGCAAAAAAGATTTACTTTATAATACACGATATAATTTGGAATAAAAAAAACAAAATTCTATATATATTAAAATCTATAAGATTTTTTAAGTATCATCGATTTAGTCGAATATTGGTTCGACCGGAGTTCATTAAAGAGACTATTACACTCTTAATTTATGAAAAGTGTTTTTTGTACAATTTTAAAATGTTTAAATATTTAATTAAAATTTGCTTTTACGATGAATATCCCCATACATATATTTTCATTTGATAAAGTTTCCTTAAAGAAGGAGCATAATATTCATATTAAATAACAACCTTAAAAATATCTTGAACTCAATTAAGTAATATAAAACATTTTTAAATTATAATATTTAAGATTAAGAAAAATAAAATACAGCGTTTCTTCATTAAATTCTCCAAATTAAAACAAATTTCACAAAAAATAGATAGAAAATATAATGTTATTTGCATTGATTAAAAGGGTTGTCGAGTTTTAAGTCTAATAAAACTATATTTTCTATTTAATTTTTTTTGAAAATTTTATTCCCCATTCTAACATGAATAAGCAATGTATAATATATGAGAAACAATAGCCAACATTTTACAGTTTAATATAAACTATTTTTTTATTGAACATAAATGTGTGTCTTGATATTTATACAAAAAATATTACTAAAATGCAATTTTGTTTTCTATACGTCAACTAGAAAATTAACATGTTCTAGTTGACTTATAGAAAATAAAATTGCATTTTAGTCTCTTCCTTAACTCCTTCTCAAAGAAGAAAATTTTGATAATTTCTTTCGGGAAGGAGTTGGCACAGATTGATAAATTGTATCTATTTATATCAAAAGAACTAAGGTATTAGAGTTCCCAAAAGAAAATACTAAAAATACCTTTAATTAACCCTTTTAACTGCTAAAAATTCATTGACACTTCCTAACTCCCATTTTCTTGCCTTCGGTTCAACAGTTCGTGGGTTCGAATCCCACCTTGGGCATGGATATTTGTAGTGGTTCGGAATCCACTTTAAACCATAGATCCCGGTCAAATTAGCCCTCGTGTGCAAAAAATGACCGTTGAGCGACAAATAAACATTCACTAACTCTCATTTTGCTTCTAGTTTGCAACTTTTTGCAAGAAAAAATAATTTAAACGTTAAATAAAATATTAACTGATAATTTTTGTAAAAATTGTTTTTAAATTCTACAAACGGATAAAAATTTAAGTCAGCAAAGCAACTTTTCGAGGAAAATGTATTCAGAATAACGCGAAATGAAAAAAAGAATATTTTCATTGAAGCAAAACAAAACAGGAATAAAATTTAATGAAAAAAACGAGGCTAATTGCCCGTAAAACTTGTTCCTAAGAGATACATTACTGAGACTCGTGATATAAACCCCCACTCCACACACACACACATTTCGCATTCAATATCATCATTAACTTCTCTGAAAGCCATTGAAAGGTATCATTTAATAAGATAAAACACTTATTCCAAATAAAATAACCGGAAATTTGCTTGCAAAAAAAATTGTTTAAAATAAAAGATCGCAAAGATTTAAGCCTAAAGAGTTTCAAACAATGTAAATGTGTACTGGCATTGTAATTATATTTGAATCCACTTCATTTGGAAAAATAACCATATCTTATTGTCTTATATTGGTGTTATCTCCATGAAAAAGACATCATTAAGAGCAGACAGGATTTATGAACTGTATCTAGTTTAAAGCGTAGACACTGCATAACTAATGCTTCAATAAATGATTATAATTATGAAGCTTAACTTAGAAACACAAATGCCATAACATGATCATTTACAGTTAAGTGTAACCCAGATTCTATTTTTTACTCTTACATCATTTTACGTCTTAAGAAAATAAAGACACGAAGTATACAATAACTTTAGTGGAAACGTTTAGCACACAAGATACCTTCACATTAAGAGATTTTAAATTATCAAAGTTTAAGGAATGGTAAAATTAAATAGTGACAAATGGAATGACGTTTATTATATCAATATTATAAATTTTAAAACATATTCTAGAAATAACACTGGAAAGCATATATTCATTATATTTATCACATCAAATGAATTTAAATGCTATGTTTAAGGAAATGATAGCTTTGTGCTTTTATTGGAAATGAATATTTAACAAGTTTCCACGCACCAGTATATTATGAAACAAAAAATATTTATGGCCTTTACTCAAAAATTGTTTTTTATTTATTTATTTAGTTTAAAATAGAGTAAAAATATTTTGAAAACTATTTACAGTAAATCTTAAATTTATAGATTTGAAACACTGACTACTACGAAAAATGACAACTTATTCTAAATTAACTGAAACAGTATGATATTTAGCATCGACATAAACAAGTAAAAAATTGCCAGTAGTTAAATGGATATCTTAAGACATACAAATAATTTGTTTTAAAAAATAGTAAGCAATGTAATCTGAAGTTTGCAATAATTGTTTCGTATTTAAAAAATCTACAAAGGTGATTTTATCAAAAATTCATTACATTAATTTCGTGATCCTAGCTTAATAACTCTTATCTAATATTTATTCCAGTTAAGTTGAGAAAACATAACAAATTAATCATAAGTTGTGTTTCATCCACTGAAAATTACTGATTTTTAACGTGCGAGATAGATATTTACAAATAAGCTTTGTTCCAAAAAAAAAAAAAAAAAATCCAAATAAATTATATAGTTTAGAATTTCAAATAAAAAAATAATATCTTAAAAGATAAAGTAATTTAAAATAATTTAATTTGACACGGACAAAAACATAAAGCACGAAGAAATATATATAAACATTGTGTAAATTACAAGTATATTAAAGAGTGAAGTAAATTTCATTTTTAATCTATTGTAACATTCTTAAAAATTCGAATTATTTTTGTGAACATTAAAACTTAAATTACTCTGATTAATTGTAAAGGACAGACAATTACTTGTATAAAAATATTCACATATTATGAAAACAATTTTTATTTTTACAAAGATAAATAAATAACGGTACAAAAACTCGAGTACAGCGTTTATATTATCATCAAATTGAAATGACTTGCGAATTTATCTTAAAAACAAATTAAATTTTAAAAAAAACGCATAAATTTGTTAGTTTATAAGTTTAATATCAAAGTTTATAAGATTTTAAATGTCGGATAATCAAATAAATTCTAAAATGATCACTTAAAATGTTAATTAACGTATTTGGTTCTATATGAATGCTATCATAAAATAGACTTTTTATAAAAAAAATAAATAAATAAAAAAGATTTTTTTAACTGTTGTTTTGGCTTTTCATGCCGCGATAATTATTATTATTTTTTTTTTCTTTGCACGAAAAGCTATTTAGTCAGAAACTTATTTTAAAACTAAATTCTGAATTACTTGTAAAACTCAGTATGTCTGAAATTATACTCACGAACTGTTGAATGGTAAACGGTAGCATTGACCATTGAATTATTTTTTTTTTTTTTTTCAGAAGTTAAAATATCAATTGTAGAAGAAAAAAAAGCAAAGAATAAGAAAATAGTATATAGAAAAAACTATTAATAAAATGGCATACAGAAGGATAGTAATTTTAAAGAAATACAGAACGGGCAATAACTTGAATTGCAGATAGTGAGAATCCCCAGCTAAATCTCTAGCACATTCAAGATAATTATTTGTGAGCACATATATACAAGAGTTCCGTTAAAATCTTCTAGCAGAAAAGCAGATCTATCACCCGTACGCGATGTTGCCTAAGTATTCCAGATACGGGAAACGAGCCAATTCAATAGAATGAGTCTGCAAAGTTCAAAATCCCTCGCCGAAACAGCACAGCATCCATCTTCGTGTGGGTGGAGTGGCAAATACCACTGGGTATCACGCAAGCCGTCACAACTGGACTCGTTCACCAGCTCCGAAATATGGCTGGGGCAGTCGGTAATTTGTGTATCTCAATGTTATTTTTTCCGTGACAGCACTGGCTTAATTCTATCCTTTTGCAAATAAGATGGAGGAAAGGTGCAAGGCCATCAGATACGCACTCAAGCATGCGGAGACGAGTGGAGGAACATCTTCATCTCTTCGACGTGTCTCATCATTATAGACCCGTGGCGTGCCCATCATCATCATCTAAGCAAATGGGTATTTAAAGTGGAAAAGGAAAAAATCATCTACGAATGGAATAGTTGAAGGTATAATTTAGAGAGCAAGTAAGAAAGATTTCAGAGTGAATTGGTACTAAGAAAAAAAATGAGAGTTCTATATTATTTAAAAATTCTATTTCGCACATGTAGTAAATTTGAATTCCAAAATAAAATAGTCTAAAAATATTAATATAAAAAAAAACTCAATAGCAACTATTTTTTTTTATAGTTCTTATTGTATAGTAATACAGGGTGTCCCAAAACGATACCATAAACTCTGCACAGCCAGATTCCTCGTTGGGAGTACATAAAAACTGCAGAAAGAAGCGTTCCTGTACGATCCATAGTTTACGAGAAAAATACGAAAAAACAAAGTATGACGTCACTTCCGATGTAAGGAAAAACACTTTATTGAACATATCAACAGCAGTATAAGCACAATTTAAAACAGTTGTTCAAAGTGTCCGACTTAAATGGCGAGGCAGGCTTGAGCATGCCGAGGAATGGCAGTTATCATAAGTTGCAGCTCCACGGGGTCCACCGAAATATAAGCAGCGTGCAGACGATCAACTAAGTCCGTTGGTGTTGCCACTACGTCTCGATACACCAATTCCTTGAGATGGCCTCATAGAAAAAAATCCAACGGTGTAATATCTGGCGGACATAGAACCGGACCATCACGTCCGCGGCGAGGTATTCTATATCCAGCCAACCACATACAGGAGCACAGAAATGCGCCGGAGCACCATCATGTTGGAACCAAACACATTTCCATTACATCAAGTATATGTCGCAGTAGTCACCAATGGAATACCTGGCCACCATACGAAGACTACCGGAAGCTGCAAGAGGCAGCCTTTTAAATACCATTTTAAGGACGGCTTAAAGTGATTCCATGGCGCGCGCTTGCATGACGCAATATGCGAGGTGAATATTTTAAACATTAACGTCTGGAAAGATATGCAAATACTGTCGTTGATATATTCACTGAATTGTTTTTTACTTGGACCGGCAGTGTCGTCATACTTTGTTTTTCGTATTTTTCTCGTAAACTATTGATCGTACAGAAACGTTTCTTTGGGCAGTTTCTTGTACTCTCAACGAGGAATCTAGCTGTGCAGAGTTTATGCGGTCGTTTTGGGACACTCTGTATACGCAAAGTACTCCAAATATAACAACCCTGAAGTTTTCTAACAAGACGAGCAATTTCCTTCCATAAATCAATTTTATAAGTTCCACGATTTCAGAAAATCCAAAATAGCTTGAAGCATACGGCAACCTCCCTGCGAAACTCAAATACTTCTTCATAAAAGGCAAAATAAAGACAAAAATAAGACTTTTGACTATCTCAAATAGATATTTTTAAAACCAGGAGATTTTTAAAGCAGGATTTCATTTGCAATGCAATTCTACGACAGTAATAAATAAAATATTTTATTTTATTATAATAAATTACGTAGTTCTGATGAGTTTTTTCAATCATGATAGCTAATTTGATTCATCAGAAAAAAAACCTAATAAGAATAAGGTAAACCGTTTTTATATTGAGAAATATTGCGATTGCTGAATGTTTTGATGTTTTTTTTTCTTTGATAAGGAAATATCAGATCACAGACAACACGACAAACTGTACAAGACGTTTTGTTTTTTTAATGCGAAATAGTGAGTAGAAAAAAGTTCATTTATAGAAAGCATGATTTGAATTAAAACAAGGAATCATAATCTCTAGTGTATTATCAAAAAGTCTAAATTATGATAGTTTTCTTTCGAAGCCAGCCCAAATTTTAACTTTATGAGGCTGCTTTGCCATAAAAATACTTTTGTAAAATCGAACTCTTAAAATATACTCCCCATGGATACACATGTATATGTATGAAATAAAAAAAAAGTACTCTAAAGAGGAAGAAAAATGAGAATAGTTTTTCATTAGCGTATCTAGACAATTTTCTTTGAATTAATTGCATGAACGTTTAACTTTTCAATTTAAAAAGTGTCAATTATTCTCACATTTAACTATCAAACAATCTTTAAAATTAAATAATTTAAGTGCTTTCTCAATATTTTAATGATAATTCGTTTTTTTTTTTTTTTTTTTTTTTTTTTTTTAAAGGATTTAATGAACAGTTGGTGATTTGAAAAGTTTAATTTTCAATGACGCGACTCAATGGTCATAATTTCTCTTTAAGAACAAGATGAATTGATTTATGAAAAAGCGAGTAGAATTAAATCTATTTCATTTATTACGAAATGCAATCATAATTTTACATTTCTGTGCATTTAATGTCAAAGGAAAAACGAACCTCAAAACAGATCCATGAGAGGAAAGGGCATATTTCAACTGAAATATTTTAAAGAACATAATGCGGAACACACAAAACTGAATTATTCATAAAGATTTCAAAACAGGAATCACGCAAGCATACATCAAAAATATTTCCTACTTTTATCGAATACAGTTCCGCCAATAGGAGATACCACAAAAGTAGGCTTAACTACAAAATTCCAATCCTTCGATTGCATAGTATCTTTAATTTTTTTTTTTTAACTCATCAATAAAACATTATTTAAGTACATATTTTGTGAAAATATCAATGAAAACTTCATAGCAAGATTAAGCACTTTTTAGAGTAGACGAAAAGTTGAATGTGATTGACTGCACAGAAACACTATTAACTTTAAAACTCAACTGCAGTTGATTACATTTTGATTCAAAAAAAGGAGGCAAGAAAATCGAATCCTTGAAAATATGAAAAATTCACTAGCAGAAAATATACTCAACATTGGGACTTTGAAGCTTTAGAATGATTATGCCATCATTTATAAAATATAAAGTAAGAAATTACGATTAATTTGGATCTACACACATTTAGTTTTTACAAATTTAAGCGCAATTTTTTTTAACTATAAAATTACACAGAAAAAATAATTTCCGACAGAAAAATCCTAAGCATATTATTGATGAAAAATATGATTCTACATACTTTCAATTCATCCGTTAGTTCTTGCTCATATTTTTTTTCAAAATTAAGTTGATATTTATATTGTATGCAAAAAAGAAAATTATTTTTAATAAATTATTTTTATCTTTACTTTTTCTAATTAGAGCATTTACTACCCTTTTTTGTTTGTAACAGAAAGAAATAAGAAGTTTTTATTTGCACAGATAATGGATCTCTTCCTGCATATTCTGCACTGACCGGGAAGTTACTTTGAAACTTTTATTGCAGTTCATACATAAAGTGATACAGACTTAAATAGAGAGTTAGAATATCAAAAAAACTAAAAGCTACTCCTGAAAATTCAATCTACAACTTCGATGACAACTCTTTTCATTGCCTATAAAAAAAGAGTTGGATCTTTTATTACTGTCCGTCGTTGAAAGTTAAATGACCTCTTTAGTAGCCGAAATACAGACCGCATGAACAGTACGAACCAGCATGATAAATCAGATAAAAGAATCCTGGAGGGAAAAAAAATAAGTAAAAACGGAAGTGCATCTCTGGAATTAGTCACACCTGCACGATACGGGTGCCGTTTTACCGCCGCCTTCGATTGATTGTATTTTTGGAATATCTATAACTGTGATAATGAGCAATGGTAATCAATGTCTCCAAGCTATTAGACAACTCATATTCACATAGTCCTAGATGAAGAAACAATCGACTGAAGTCACATTTCATTAATTTAGTCTCACTGTCGTCTCTAAGTCTTAAGCTAAGTCAACAAATATTTGAAAAACATGATTACGTATGAAAATCATTAAAAAAACTTATCTTTCAAAATTTCATATTTTTATAACAAAATTCCATATTTCATATATTTATCAAAATTTCACTTTAAAATAAAATATCATCATTTTGTAAAAGTTAATACCTTATAAAATTTCTTATTGTATTAGAAAAGAATGCATAAAATAATTACTGAAAAAATTAACTACACAAATCTTCCTAGGGAGAAAAAGTCTTACTTCTGTTTATACAGACATATAAATTTCTCATAATAAAATATTTCTATAATAAAATATAAATTCTCATAATAAAATATTTTCTGTATCAATTATAAAATATTTCTATTTATACAAAATTAATTTTTAAATTTACATTCAGGAATTTTAAATTATCTTTTTTAAAATTATATATATCAATCTCTTAAATAAATTTTATATATTTTTATCCATTAAGATTACCACAAAATGAAAATTATATAGCTATCAGCCAAGCGAGCATTCCCAAAAATATTGTTAGGTATATCCGCTTAATTAGTACCTAAAAAACTCATCAAATACCAAAAGCTAAGCTAAATTTTCTTCACGGTTACATTTATGTTTAACACATTACAAAATTAACAGAAGCTTTGAAGAATATCAACAGTAGTTGTTGGCTTTTGTTTGAACTTAAAAATTTGTGTATAATTATATTTTCTTTCGAGAAAAATATCCTAATACTCAATCAAGAATAGTTCAATCATTAATACGATTCAATGTTTCAAATAAATGTGGTACTTGTAAGTACTAAATACAGATATAAAAAAAAAAGTTTTCCGTTAAATTTATTCTGCAAATAAATATTTGAGAATTTGAATATATTAAGTTCCTAGAGAAATTACACGTCGGTATATTATAAAACTTTTTCAAAAAAATAAAAATTTGAAAATTCACTCTAAAATTTGTTTTTTTGAAAGATAAAAGAGTATTTAAGAAAATTATTTTCAAAACTATGTTTATAGAATAAGTCTTCGTCAATACACGATAAAATAGTTGTATATGGATCGAATTTTTTTTTTGATACTTACACCTTTCTCTTAATTATCAAGCGGTATGTATAAATTTTTAAAATTAAAATACAATATGTATTTGACAAATTTTCTGCTCAAGTGTCTAACAACCTAAGACTATTGTAAAATAATTTATAGTGGTATATGTATGCAAAGAGAGAGGGGGAATGATCTGTAGCTTGTCTAAAAAAGTTCCTTTAATTTATTTATAGAATCCATGAAAAAGATTAAAAAAAAAAAAAAAAAAAGCCTACCATCAAAGATAACAGTTCTCGATCCACAAATACATATAAGTATTCTTCTTAAAAGAGCTATTTGAATTTCTTATGAAAGACATAACAGATCAACCAAATTCAGTTTTGAAAAAAAATTAGAAAACTATTCTGGATTAAATTTAAATTGATTAAGGCTTCTTGAGTATTTTGTTCAAAACGTAATTGAATTGCAATTTTCCAAATAAGTTCAGTTAATTTTTGGAATAGTACAAAAATATAATAAAAATTAATTTCTTCATAACAGTGTGAAATACGATAACACTATTTTACTAGCATCTACTAAACGGTACTTTTGTCATAAAATATTAAGTGTTTTTTTTTTATACAATGTATCTTGAAAAAGTTTTCCAATTTTCGGAAATTGGTTATTCTCGAAACTAATCTTAATTTTAATAGTCGCTACTATAAAAAGGTGTAAATAAATACTTAATGATTGAAAATGCAATTTTATTTATATTATAACATTCTTTTACATATTCTACATTGTTAAACAGAAAATTTCGACAAAAAATTATGTTCTGTTGTGTCAACACAGCAGATCGTTTCAACTTCCTATAATAAGAAAAAGTGTATTGAATGAATATCCGGGAAAATCGTCGCGATCTTTTTGAAATTTGTTTTAGAGTAGATTCCATTCACTGTTTATGAATTTCTCGCGCCTATAAAGCATGAACAACTAAATAAAACATGGAAAAGTTACAATATGTCCTGTTTAAAAAAAATGAAAATTGAAAAGAAATTCCTTTCGAAATATATTATAAGACTTTTTTACACAACTTTGAAGACAAACTTGAAAATTGCAGTTTTAAAAGTTGACACAAAAAAAGAAGATAGAAAAGGAAAAAAAAAAGTTTAAAATAAACATGTTTATTATTTTTATATTTATCCATTTTGAAAACATTGCGTTTGTAAATATTACTTTGCTTTACACAATATAAATATTTATAGTTAAAATAGATTAAATAAAGTGGCTTAAGCAATTTTTTACAAGAATATATTATTAATAAATAAAATTAAACTTGATATAAAATACATATTTAATATTACTAAAGTTTCGCAAGAAAAATTAATTTATATTTTATACAATACAGGAAGAAATTCGACTTCTGAATTTCTTATATTGTTCATTCTATTAAAATTTTTGGACTTTTAAATTGCAAATAAATTAAGACTCTACAAAATAATTTTATTATTTTTAAGAAATCATTCGTTTTATATTGTTTTAAACATTTTATTTAAAAAACAGCATATAATTTTTCTCAGCAAACAATAAGAATTTGTTAAAATGTACGTATTACATGATACCCACGATTTTCAAGAGAAATACAATTATTAAATCTAATTACATTTACAATAATTTGAATAAGATTATAAGTCTATATTTTAGATTAATATAACACTAATAGAAACAGTTCACATTTTTTTTTATACAACTTACATAAAATAGTAATAAAATTGTTATGTTAATTAAAAAAAAATACTTCAAATCAATAATAAATTCTTTTTTACTAAAAACATTTGAGTTAGGTCAGACATTTCCTTCGCTGAAATGATGCATAAAAAGTGATCGAATATATAATCAAAAATATTTCGACAGTATCTTTATATAGATAACCCACATATCAAGAATATAAATCCCACCTAATAACCCATTCACGTTTCAAAATCCTAAACAATGCGCTAAATGACCCATTGAAAGGTAGCATTAAATATCAGAAAAAAAAATACTTTTTAAAAGTCGGAAATTCTCGAGTGGCATCGCTATCAATCCGGAAGTGCAGCTTATCATCCATGATCCCCGGCGATTGGTTTTCATGCCTGGAAAAAGATGTGATAAATTAGACGGAAACTTCAAGGATGCGCGTTTTCCAACCGGAGTGCTTGCCCCCTCCCCCTTTTTTTGCCACTTTGATTATTACGTAACTTAAAAAGAAATTGAAATTTCACACACCTACACCAATCAGAGATAATGTGCAACGGATTTTTCTCCCCTTTTTTTATTTTCACATACACAAGCATAGATATTTATTTAGTCACGTAGAAAGAATAGATAATGAACTTAACGAATCGCGCGTGTCGTTTTACTCCAGACAATTAAGAAAATAACCAAATGAACAATAAGTTGCACTTGAAATATGCCAAGTGTAATATTTATGCTACTTTAAAAAGTGGGACAGTAAATACAGTTGGAAAAATTTATTTTTGTAGATATGATAGGTAACACATTTTTAAAGTTTTTTTTTGGGGGGGAGGGGGGTAGAAGTTTATTTTAAACTTTATGCATATAAAACAATAATAGTGAATTAAAATTATTTACAAAATGAGCAGCCCCAATCTACGTACCTAAAGTAAAATTGTAGATTTTATTTTTATTTTAATAAAAGTTTAAAGTCACTTTCATAAAAATTTAAACTTCTGATACAGTTTAATTTTTCAGTATTACTTTAGTATTGTTTTTTAGAAATACAATATATTTTGTAGGCCATGACTTTTTACAAATATAATGCAATTTTATTGGAAAAATTTTGCCTATTGTTTAAATTACCTTTTTAATTGAATCTAAATTGATTTTTTTTACTAATTATATTATGTGAAATTTATTTTAAAAAAAGAAAAAAAAAAAAACACTAGACCTTAATATTCGGTTGTTTGGAAAGTAATTTCGTTTTTCGTACCTGGATCAGTTTTTTGCTTGTAAAAACCAACCATTTTGAGAGTGTGGATTCATGGTACTACCAAAAAGATGGCAAAATGTATGGCATTAGAATTGCCAATATACAATTCAATTAAATTTTCATTCGCTATATTTTTTTCATTTATATAAAAAACGAAACAACTCTCCGAATATCTGTATACGTGTCCGTGTATATAAGTTCGACATTTAATGGTTTATTGAAAAAATAATTTTTCTTATGAGAATTCATTTTAAAACAAACAAAGCAAAATAAATTAAGCCATAAAAACAAAAAAATACATTTACTTCGATTTTTTGTTAGGAAAAGTTTTAAAATCATTTCATATTTTAATCTTTGATTTTTTGATCACAAATACATGATAAAAAAATTCTTTAGAAATAAACTTTCAAAAATATTCTGTAGCAAAAATCAAAAATTATTAATTTTAAATAGACGAGAAAATCTACAGTATTATATACGTAAAGTAAGACTTATTTTAAGGTTCGAAAAAATATTTTATTATATTCACTATTTTTAAATACTTAAATTTGAGATCCGGTTATAAATTACACTTTCTAAATGTGTCAACAGTTAGTTAATTATATAAATTAACTCATTTTTAAATGAATGCTTTATTTCTTTCAATAAATTGCTTTAAAAAACATTACCTTTGAATGATTTAAATAAAAAATAATGTATTTAGTAATATAATTTTTAAGCTAAATATATCTTGTGACATTATTTAAATTTTTAAAAAAAATCTCATCAAATTATGATAGTTGCTTAAGAAAAAATAAAAAATTTCCGTAAAGTGTTTTCAGCTTGTATTTACAGTTGCGCTGTTTCAAGATGGAATATCTCCTTAAGGCAATTATCTTAAAGTAATCAAAACATACCAAATTCCAGCATTAGCACAACATCATAAAATGTCCTATGCAAACATAGCTATTAATATTTTGAAAGTTTCTACTGCGGCTAACCCCATGACTGCTTAATGTTTCTTAATGTTTGAAAGATGAAGAAAACATACTCGGATTTGGCAACTTTGCAAATTATTTCTAGAACGGGGTGAGGAAAGAAAAAAAAGAAGAGTTTCTCTTAAGCCTCTCTTCGCAATTTTTAAACGTATAAAAAGCAAGTATTTGAAATTATGTTACAGCATTCAATCGAAACAGTTTAATATCATTCGCTAAAGTTAAAAAAGGTATTTTAATATTATACTTAACATTATAACTCACTGTGTGTATATTTTTTGTACATTCTGTAAAATTCAACAGTATTTTAAATTTTGTAATAATTTATTATTGTAAAATACATTTTCAATAATGATTCACGTAAAGTGAAATCAATGTGATTCGCGTCTATAACTCGACATCTTATCATATTTGAATAATTGTTTTTAACGAATTAGCATCTCAGCTTCCAATTTTATCTCAAGTTTAGTCAGACAAGGAAAATATTTCTTCAGGGTTTGTTCATGCACATATAGAAAATTAATAAAATGAAATAATAATATAAATTTAAAAAATGTAATGTTGGCGTAAGCAAGACGTTAGTCTTAAGATTTAAAAGAAATTGTTTATAAATATTGCATTTATTAATTTAAAGTTCTATAAATTAATGAAATTTTTAACAATTTAAATCATCCTTGCCAATATAATATAACCATAAAGTAGATATTTTGTCCAACTTTTCCCCTCATTTTGCTATTTATTCTATTCTATTATCAAACATAGTATTTTAAATCAATGGAAAACGGCTTCTTAAACCAATGCTTCCGCGTCTTTATATAAAAAATCGTATTATCAATAAAATAAACTTCAAAATTATTCTCAGGCATTCGATCGTAAATTTCGCCTTGTTTGCTGCCGTTCAAAGAATGAGATTTAAAGACAGACAGCGCAAATTCGTCGACAAGTCGGATTTACAGCACCGTCTCAATACAATGTGACGCAGATGAAACATTATCTGACGTCATGGATACTTTAAACCAATGAAAATTGTAATAATTTCAACTGAAACGAAGGAGACATCCAACCACTTTTTGGTTAAAAAATATCGCCGAATATTTTATAAGTTTATTTATTTATATTTTATTTGCGTTCATTTAGTTTTATTTACATAACACGCATTCTACTTACATATTACAATTACTTGAATACAGTACTTTTAGTTAAATCTAAATATGCTTTTTTGGTTATGAGAATTTTGACTATCTCTTTTCTCTTATTTAAAGTTTTAAATAATCCAGAATATATTGAAATTTTATAAAATGGATTTATTCAACGTAATTAATAAAAATTAACCGAATTTCATCGAAGGAAAAATTAAAGTTTAACGCTGTTTACTTGAAATTATCACAAGAATATTCAAACACTGAATATTAATTCTCGTAAATCTTACTGTAAAAGAAAAATTGGAATACACAAAATAATTTTTTTTAGCTATTGCAATCATAATTTCATATAGAGCTGCCCATTTTTAGATTACACATTTTACCACACAATAATATATAACACATTTCCCATATTTATTTCCAGTGAAGAATGTGACATAATATTAAATCAAAATATGTCACATTTTTTAAAATATTAAGTAGTGGAGGGTGCATAAATTAAAATGGTATCAAAATTCACTTATAAAAAACCAAAATAGTAATCGAATAAGTTGCATGATGAGAAACATATTGTTTTTCATTTTACTCCTACTTTTTACGCATAAAAACTAATTCTTTTAGGACTAAAATTTAAAATGCATTCCAAACCATTAAATGCCTACGTATAGCTGCTTGTTGTTTTATGATTACATTTTTGCACACAGGAGCTTATTTAATTGGGATTTATAATTTTAAATAAATCCTGAAATACTATACAAACGTCCGTAACAAATGCGGGAATCAAACCAACGAACAGTCATGTTGAAAACTATACCGTTTACCATGCAGCTGCTAACTCGCCTAACAGCAAATTAAAATTTTAGTTCAACCATTAGCTAAAAATTTATGAAGTATTCATTGCAATTCATGCCTTCTTCAATCATCAGAGATAAAATATTTTCAATAAAGTCATGAAACATCAAAATTTTCCTAAATATTTTATTCAAATATTCATAATTATTGAAAGGACCTCCCTTGAAAAGAAATATTCTAAAATGTATTAACTAAAAAACTCATACTTCCTATTTTTTTTTCCCCAAAACCGACTAATTATATTTTTAAAAAAAGAATTGAAGTAATACATTTTTATGAAGTTATACTCGTAGAATTATAAATATAATGAAATGGATGATGATTCATAAAACTCCCTGAAACATCATCATAAATATGATGATGTTTCAGTTTTTTTTTCTTTTTATAAGAAAAAGAAAGAGTACTGGAGAAGCCGGGACCGTTTATTAGTCTTCCCGAAAGTCCTGACAATGTAGCACAAAATGTTTGCTTTGGCCAGCTGTTGACACCCTCAAACCCATTGCGATATCTCTTTCAGCACGTTATTTATTATTGAATCGCAAGATCAAAACTGAACTAGCGGCATTGCGGCAGAGACAGAAGCTGGAAATATGCCAGCATCCCCGAGAGCATCACCTACTCCTTTGGTGTATCACAATAGGCATCACCCACTGACTTCGGCGAAGAGTCATCACACGCATAATGGCGAATTAATGCATAACCTCTTTCGCTGATTAGTCAGCTTTAGGCTCAATTAGAATGAAGTTCCACAAACATAATCCTTGATTGGGAGAAAGTATCGTGAAAGCGGAGGATTTATAAATGCATTCGAAATCTAAACGATGCTAAGAATAGCGTTTTTCGACTTTGCCAATAATAACCACCGTTTTGAGTCTCATTTGTGAGCAGCCGCGAGGCGGACTTACGATGTTTTCTTCTGGGAAAAAATAAACTACTACGACTCAGGATTTCATTAAGGAAACCACTGCAGCTTTCCAACAAAAACGCACAGCGATGTTTCTTCAGATCACACACCCCATGAGTAAATAGGAAACACAAGGTCTGCAGGAATTCCTAAACCCTTTCAAACATTTTACGCCCGTTTAAATCTAATAAGGTGGTATCATTGGCGTGCATTTTGTTCCTATAAGAGGGCAATCAATTTTCTGCATACTTCTATATAATTTTAAAGACAAGAAGAGATTTAAGATCCAATTAAATAAGTAGCATTCTCAGAACTAAATTTCATCGATTTCGATATTTCTCAACAATTAAAATGAAGCTGGACAGTTAACATTAAAAAAAATCTTAAATATATATAGAAAAGGTATTATCTTCTGTATAGAAAAGGTATTTTTAATTTCTTTATACCTCGAATATTTTTATAGCAATACAATAAAAATATTCGAGGTATAAAGAAATTAAAAATATCTTTTCTATACAGAAATAAGTAGAAAAAGAATTATATATTTTAAGAAAATATGCAAATAAGTCACTAGAAGCAAGGTGTTTCTTTAATCTAACAGGTTATAAATATTTTGTGAACAGGTTAATCCAATCTCTTAGATGATTTGATATTTTCTTCAAGCTTTGTGCAAAACGGAAATTTGAATAGAAGTTACAGTTTCAGGCTTCTGAAGCATTATGTATAACACTGAGATAGGAATCGAACAAACGAGCGATTGAAGTGAAGCCTATAATTATATTATTTGAACTTATTAACTCGGCTTTATCTCCATTATATTAAATTAGTCATCCATTTTTAATACTTTATTTGTGTTAATAATACATTTTTTAATGTATTGGTAACTTTTTATTTAATTCATACCAAAAAGTCCTCTAAAATTCAAACTTCATTTTGGGCTTTTCTTAGTTAAACAATATAACCTTATTTGAATAAAAATTCGCTTTGTAATTAAAGAATATCTCAGAAAATTTAATATATTTTAGTCAAAATCCAGAAAGAAAAAATTTTTTTCACTCTCAATTCTTGAAGATTTCAAACGCGAAATGCAGACGAAATAGATATTTGACATTTTTCACAACAGTGACTTGGTTTGGTTTGTTTGTCGCTCAACGGTCATTTTTTTTTTCACACGAGGGCTAATTACACCGGGACCTACAACTTAAAGTGGATTCCGAACCACTACATTCATATCCAAGGTGGGACTCGAACCCACGAACTGTTGAACCGAAGGCAAGAACGCTAACCATTCGGCTCACAGCTCGGCTCACAACAGTGACATCACGTGACAAGAATCTATAGGAAGTCGAGCATAATTCTAATATCGCGTTTCGTTTGAGAAACTGCATTTCAAGTCATTTATTTTCTTAGTGCTACAGTCTATACTTTTAAAGACATTTTTAAAGTTTGTTACACACACATAAATTTTAATGATATACATATAAGACAAAAATTTCCTCTATTTACATTTGCTAAATATTATTTATGCGTGAAATAAAGCTAGTTTATAGAATAAACGTGGGTCTAATTTTCTTTTAATTAAAACAGGGAATATCGACTGTATTTTATAACATATTTTTGTTGATCCCCTGCTTCGAAAGGGTATCTGTAAGAAAGAATCTTCCCATGCACCCGGGATGGAGTAAGCGAATCCGTGAATGATAAACATAAATAAAAGACTGGCAAGATCCTGATAAGTTCGAGAACATGCTTTTTATAATAGAATTGATGAATTGAAAATTTGTACTCATATTTGTGCATTTATACAGCACTCTACCTGCATAATCACAATAGGCTGACCACCTAATTAGGACATATGCTTCGCACCCCAGGAAACATGGTCATGAAAACATTTATGAGCAATATAGGCCTTGGACCACATGGACTGTCGTGCCACGGAGTTTAGTTTAGTTTACCTGCATAATAGACTATTATAAACAATATATAATATAGCATGGTCTAGAACATGCGTTCCCAAAGTGGTCTACGTGGATCCCCAGGGGTTCATAGGATATCACACGGGGATCCACGTAGACGTGAAAAGGAAACAGCGGTTCACAAGTTGTAAGTAAAAGTCCATGAAATATTTTCTGGTTTTCATAATAAAGAACTGAAATTTTGGCTTGGATTTACCTATCAACGTAGACAAATAGGATCATTCACTAGGTAGGTACTCAAAATTATTCAAAACTCAGTTCAAACACAAAATTGAATAGAACAATATATAATATAGTGCAAGTATTTTAATAAATAGTATGTAAAAGAAAATGTGCAACATTTTTTCGTCTTAACACCCCCAATAAGGTGTTAGTTTTTAGGAGTTTTGGGAATACAGTAGAAATGTAGCAGCAAGGGGTCTACCGAAAGTAGTTAAACTTTGAAAGTGGACCACGAGAAAAAAAAAAAAGTTTGGAAACCCATGGTCTAAAACCTATAACATGGCATCAAGAAATAATATTTTGAGATTTCGAAATATGCTCAAATAACGAAATTTAATTATTAATAGGTGTTTGTTCTTTAATATTGATACAACACCAAAAAATATTGAATTCTTGATTTATATTAAAGTGACGAAGGAAAAATACTCCAATAAATGCATGTAGGTCACACTCTTGATTAACTAAATCCCTACAGGTAAATATAAACTTTATGAATTTACATAAGAGAATCAGTTCCATCTCAGTTTTAATTAAAAGACAAACCCCATTTCAAAACGATATGCTTCACTTATTTAAAAATAAGAAAACTGTGAAATGCCGAAGCATCAGTCAGATTTCAAAGCTGCGTTTACATTTAAACAAATGTGTCCTATTTTTAATTTCATTAACATTATACATTTATGTCATTCAAAAATGTACTTTTGCAAATTTTTAAGGTTGATATAGGCATAATTATTGATAATCCTATATTAAGATTTTTCGTTGTTGGAAAAAAAAAAAAAAAAAAAAAAAAAACTTAAAATCTAGAAAGTTTGATGCCTTAACATGCAAAAAATCGTTTCTTGGAAACGAACTATACGCGTTTTATGCAAGACCTAATATTCCTCTAAATGTGGAAGTTGAAAGAAAAAGACGCAAATTAAATTTTAACCTTGTCACGTGACTGATTTAAATTTACGAGACTCTGTTATGTTCAGACCAACTACGGTCAATAAAAACAGCAGCCAGACATGTACTCGAATACACAAAACATTCGTGAAATGATTAAAATTGGAATTCATACTCAAAATATTTTTCCTTCATAAGCTACCAATTAACGGCAAAATTTAAATCAACGGATTTTAATAAATGGCAATTTTATTTCATTTACATATACTGAAAGCTAAACAAATAATTTTGTATACAACCATATTTATTTCTTAGTATATATTTATTACAAAATTAAAATTCAAACACTGTCTGAGCTATTTTATAATTTTTTAATCAAACTATTTAGTAAAAAATAATATATCAAAAAATTCACAAGCATAAATTGTTATTCCAAGAAAATTCTATTAAATAGAAACAGCAAATTATCATATAATACCAATAAAGTGTCTTAAAAAAGACTTAGAATTTAAAAAAAAAAAATCTAAGCAGTTTTTGGAAACATTGAAAGATCCACGGGTGAGCAAGCAAGCAGTGCTGACAAGAAAAAATGTGCAGACGATTGCAAAGATTTAAGTAGTTATTGACTGAAGTTAAAAAGATGGGGAAAAAAATTCGGGGTGAAAAAACTACAGATGAAATTTGGTCACTGAACTTAAGTCAAAATTTGACTAGCAATTATTAGCAAAGATTTTTAAACGAAAAAATTTATTTTTAAAATTATTTTCTACCAAAATAGTTTAAAACAGTTTAATCTATTTTAGCCCATGACAATGTCAAAAGTAGTTTTATCGTCAAGAAATAAAATTGCATGGGTAAGTGTCTTTTATGTAGTTTTTGTTTGTCAAATTTTTTGGCTAGTTTGTTTGATGAATAGGTTTCATTAAATGATTGTAATAATCTAACCAAATTCAATTGCTAGTTTTCTTTTTCTTTTTTAACTTTTATGCCTCATATGATATTATCAAAAGTAAGATATTTTATATTACCCATATCATCATTGCCTTTCAGGGATCACAAACGCAATGTTTTCTCAGTGGTCATTAGCCTCTAGTTTACACAAGGGAAAATGCGATTTTACATCAGATCAAAATGTTTGTGTATATAAAAAGCTACTTTCTATAAATAATAAATCTCAATTGTCATAAAAGTTGCGGTTTAAACCCAGTGAAACAATTATCAACGTATATAGAATCACATTTTCAAGTAAATAGTTCCATGAACAAATTTGAGATGAAATTTTGGCCTCATAGTTGTGAAAGATTAAAGATACGCACATATTATGAAAATCGTGGTTGCTTTCCACAGTCAATAAGCTTTACTCAAAAGTCGCACAGTTTAATTAATGATATGTTCGTTGCTCTGTGTTCACTCTTTGTGAACGAGAGAATTAAATCTTTCAGAATTACTTACAATTTAAAGTATATATTCTTGACTACAAATATCTACACTGATGTGGGACGTTTCATTCACGAAGTGTTGAGTTGGTAACTAGGTTGGATGGTTGGTTCGTTAGTCGCACAACGGTCATTTTTTATACACGAAGGCTAATTAGACCAGGACCTATGATTTAAAGTGGATTCTGAAGCACTACAAATATCCAAGTACAAAGTGGGATTCGAACCCATGAACTACCCTCTGAGGGTGGCAGGCCAAGTAGTGGGGATCTTCTGTGCTTGGTCCCTGCTTCAAAATCAGGAAGACTCCACCTGGCTGCTTCTATCTAACTAGTACAGGAAAGGATGCTAGTGGAACAAACACTGATGAACTGTTGAATTAAGAACACCAACTCTACTAACAGCTCAACGAGTTGAAGTTTAGAGAGATATCCATTCATCAACTGCCAACTCTCGGCACAAATTCTAAAATTGAAGCCCAGAAAATTTTTATGCGTCTTTCTTGGATCATAAGTACTGAGGTAGAGATTTTGGATTTATTTCCCCGAAAAATTTTGTGTATGAGACTAATTTTATAATATAAATAAATTTGCTGATGTAGTTTAGAATATTTGGAAAGATCAAACTTCAACAAAAAATTACGATAGTATTTAATTAGATACATTTAACATTCTTTTCGAAAAAAAAATGTTTTTTGTTCCTTAAGACTGCAGTTTTGAACTGACATAATTAGATTTCCAAATGACTTTTACTTGAACTTTAATGGACTTTGAAATCAACTACAAAATTAAGGAAGACTAAACCATTAAAGGGGGAACAGAGGAAGTACTACAACTATCAGCATCCAAGCTTGACAATCACTCAGGTAGATGTGGATGTAAGACATTCTTTACAATACAGATGAAGTTAACCTATGATAAAAATAATCAAGTTAACTTCTGCTAAATAAATGAAATAAATTAGTTTGTTACCTCCAATACTAATCTAGCAATAATTTAATATATTTTTAATAACTGATTATTTCAAATCGTATTCAATGAAACAAATTTCCCCAATTTTATAACCTTTCTAGACAAAATTAATTTAATTAAAAAAGTTTTAAATTCAGACAAATAAGTTTTTGAAAGGAAAACGCAATATTTTAAATGCAAGGTTTCTTTTCGAGAACCTAAACAAACTCTACAAAATTCCGATGAAGATCAGCAATGGAATTCAAAGAAAAGAAAAGAACACCTGAAAAAACTTGAATCTTCTTTTTATTGCTATAAGGAGCTACTTCACACCATTGACAGCTGAATATTTCAAATGCATATATTTCGGAATATCCTAACCAGTTTTGTTCAAACAGAAAATAACAGCTTTTGAAGTGTTTTTCCGAGATTGATTTTTAGAGCGTCGTTAAATCGAAATAAAAATAATGTTTGAAAAGACACTGAATTCAAATTCTATATTCTCAGAAAAGAAATATTGGGAAGTAGGACACCGCATATCACATATATAGTGGGTAAAAAAGTCTCCGTACACAGATACAAATGCAAATCAAAGTTTAATTTGTCACACAAAATTCATAATGATAAAAATAAAAACTTAAAAATGAGTTAAAACTAATATTATTTAATATTTATCATATTAAATATAAAGGATATTAAAAGGATTAAAAGGATGATAATACTGACAAAATTAAATAATATTAAAAGGATGATAATACTGACAAAATTAAATAATAAATCTTAAAAACTCAAAAAATGCGGTAAACATGGAACAAAAAAGTCTCCGTACGGTGCCCTAGCACACTAAAAAATCTTACAAAAATGCAAAATAGATTTAACAAAATACATTTAATGATCAGTGGGCCCTCCTTTGGCTTTTATCACCTCTCATTGTGTCATCACCCCTACAAGTGTTTTTGTTGTTTCTGAAGAAATATTACACCAAATGCTACTAATGGCACTTTTTTGAGTTCAACTTCTTTTTTTATGTCTTATTTTTTAAGTTGTCGGCCAATTTTTTCCCACAAATGTTCGATGGGGCTTAAATCGGGTGGCTGGGGAGGGCTATGAAGTTTTTGTTTAACATTGTAAAGGCACCATTCTTGGTAAATCTTAGAGGTGTGTTTAGGATCGTTGTCATAGCTGAAAAGTAAATCCAGTTCCAAGATATAGTTTCTCTGCGCTGTATAACACATTTTGTTTAAGAATATCCAGATATCCATAACGAATCAATATTTTCCTCCATGAATTGCAAATTTCCTACTTCAGAAACACTCATACACCCCCACACCACAAAACGCCTTCACCGTGTTTAACAGTTCCGCATAAATTCTTAGTTAGGATTTGTTCTTTGGTTTTTCTCCACACCATAACTCGGCTACCTGACCCATAAATGTTAAACTTTGATTCATCAATAAAAATAATGGATTCCTCCAAAAAATATAATGGCTTGCTTTTATGCATCTTTGCAAAATGGAGACGCTTTTTCCTGTTGCACACAAACTTATATAGGGTAACTTCCGGGCCGCATGTCCATGATAACCACTTTTTTTAACGACATTTCTCACAGTTTGAGTTGAGGCTTTAATGTTGTAACTAACCATTAAATCAGCTGCCAACTGCGGTGCACTAATTCGTGGATTTTCTTGAACTTGGCGTATGACGTTTCTTTTATGCACGCGATTTAATTTTGGTGGCCTCCCGGATCGAGTTCTATCCTCAAATGAATGAAGTTTACGATATCTTTCAATGATATATTGCATAGTATACTTCAATTTTTTAGTCATTTCACTAATCCTTTTCATAGATAATCCATCTTTTTGCAATTTATTCATTAATTCTCGAATAGCTCTGGGAACTTCCATTTTGAGACGATCAATAACAATCTTGAACTCAGCAACTGTCGATATGTTGTTTTCTTATCAGTTATTAACTTTCTAACGTCTAAGATTTACTGTGGGCCTGTTTAAAACACGTCGGAAAGAATTTGCATAATGCGTAGGGAAACTTTTTTTCACTGCAATTTTCAATTTACCTTAGATATTGCAAATAATATGTTTTTCTCGTTTTCTAAAAATGAAAATTTATAGAAATCTCTTTCTATAAACTTTTACTAAACACATATAAACAATATATAAAGAAAAAAATGCAATACTTTACAAATTACAAATTATGCTCATTTATTCTTAAATTTAGTGACCGTACGGAAACTTTTATATATATATATAGCCACTGTACAAGCAGATATTTATAACCTATTTTAAGAGAAAAAATAGAGTTAAGCTATATCGCAAACTCAAAGAACTTATATTTTATTCAAATTTTTTTAATGGACTAGGAGTTTTTTAGTACCCACAGAAGAAAAGTGAAGTTCTCAGGCGGAAGCTCGCAGAATTCAATACTTGACCCAACTCTGAAAATTATCTTGCAAATAAAGCTTAAGCACATTAAACTTTCGTACAATTAGAGTTCTTACTGCTCTAATGTATTATATATATTTGCAGAAGAATTCGCCAGCTCAGTTGTGAGACTCATCACTTTAACTTTCAAAATTATGAGACTTAATTGTTTAAAGATGTCAGTAAAAAATCGGTCGCAATAAAGAAATAATAATGCAAATATTTACATTAATAATGTAAAATAAAATTAATTTTTAACTTAATATTTAAATTTTTTTTAAATATTTTGAACGCTAAGATAAAATAGTTTAGTAATGCCAGATACATAAAATAACACTGATTATAAAATTATCAATTGAGGCGTATTTCCAGATTAGAGATTGAAAAATAAGCTTATCACAAGTTTTAATAGAATGCGTATTTTTTCTAGACTAGAGGCTGCAAATTGATATGCAACCATTTTATTATGGAAACTATCAACAATGGAATAAAATAATTAAAAATAAATTTTATCATTCAACAATTGTTCTTCCTAAAGTTAAATTTTTTATCCTATTACTTTTTCCCCACATCATTTGAAAAGAAATCAGTGTGAATATTTAAAAATGTGTATCTCATTTATTTTAGAGAAACATTTAGCTACAATAATTATTAAAAATTTTACCAACAATAATTTAAAAGGATCTTAAATTGATACCATACAAGCAATTTAAAAATTGAATAAAAGTTTTATAAGATTTTTTTACTTGAAGAAATTAAATGTTTAAAAATAAAAAAAAATGTTTTTAATGCATAAATGCACATTTTCAACATGAACGTTATATACTTAGAACACTAACCATTTATAATATAAAAATGCAGCAATATATATTTTCATTTTTATAATTAAATAAATAAAATTCAATAAAAATATTTGTTAAAATAAAACTAAATGTTTCCTCATAAAGTAAAATTGAAGTTATTCATGAAAATTGCAATGTGTTCTAATTTACAGCGTAAACCTTCAAAATGCCGTTCGTTTTTGACTAGTTAAAGTTTAAGAACTAATTATATCTTTAATTTTTATTCAAAACAAAAATATTTTTTCAAATTTCAATTTCAAAATAAGAGTTTTTATTCATCTATTTTCTAGACAGTAAAATTGCATTCAACGAATTATTTAGATGTAATAACTTTCAATTTAGCGATTTATGTTATCAACAAATTGAAACTATAAAAATTATATTTAGGTTACACACTTTAGAAGTATAATTATGCAATCAATAACGATCATTTTCAATGTGTATGTGTGGGTACCTCACATTGTAAAACTAAATATTAGCATCAAGTGCATTAATTTTTATGTACTCAATTAAAAGGAAACGAAGTACGACTGTTTCTTTCAGAAAAGAGCATTAACGTTACATTTTTAATTAGCTTTCGCGACAATGAATAACAGAATAAGAATATTACATTATTTTTAACACAAAAATTGTGCCCAATATTCGGTTTCCATGGTTACAGATACTTTATTTTTAACACTAATATTGATTTTCAAACCCTCATTTCTCTGTTGATAGAAATCTCTAAATATATATAGTCAGTCTTAATACACAATCTCTATCAATTATCAATACCTATTTCAACCACATATTTCAGTGCATTGCTAATCCATTAATCATTTAATAATTTTAAATTGTAGCGAAGTGACTTATTTAAATTGACATCTCCTACACTCCAAACTTTCATAATTCACAAATAGAGAGGCATCAGACTTTTAAGTTTAAATGAGAACCCTACAACTAACTTCTAAACAGTGAATTTTATGGAATTAGATTCATGATATATATATATTTCTCATGTGAAGAGTTCGTTTTTATTACTTTTCCACACATATATTAGTCCTTCACACAAATATATTATATATATATATATATATATATATATATATATATATATATATATATATATATATATATATATATATAATATATATATCAGCGTTTCTAAAAGTCGAAATCCTTTATTTTTAGATAAACATTTTATGATGGTCCCTAGATGATTTTATGTTTTATGATGGCCCCTAATTTTACTGATGATACAGATAACCATTTGTATACGTCAGCACCTAAACAAAAGTTAGATGATTTTCATGTTGAGATCATCGCGATGAAAAGTTGAATAGTAATCATCAGAAATAATGTTCTCGAGTTCAATTATTGGCTCTCTTCATCAATAAAAGAAATTGCATCTGCTTTTTATGTACAAGTCTATTGAAGTGAGTGCTTCGAAATTTTCTGAGTTACTTTACTTGTGGTACTTAAATCGGTTGATGATCTACAAAAATACTTTATGGAAGTTAATACGGTGTGAATGAAAAAAGCATTACAGCAGCTTTCAGGATATCTATTACACGGTGTCAGAAAAGATTTTAGCATTTTTTTAAATAATATTTGTAAATTTTATTTTCAAGCACTTTCCGTCATAACAATTTATCATGATAAAATTATGATATTTATTCAAAATTGTGAGACTGCTATAATGATTGACCTTGGACAATATTCAATATAAATAAACATCTTCACGACTTTCTCCTCTTTCTATTCTAGTAACCAATTGCGAATATTCCAGATCATATGCGTGATTTTCCTCTAAAAACACTTCCTTGATAAATTACGCATTTTGAAGCATACTGAGATCTTAATGGTTCACGACGTCTTTTCATTACCATAGAAACAGAAGAGGGCCTTGAAATGTTTTCAACACCAACAGAAAATATTTCGTAGAATCGAAAAAAAAAATAAATAATAAAAAATAATTAAAACACACCTGCTGAGAAATAATGATCAATTCACGGAACATGGGTCCCGGCATTCCATGGATTTTGCTTGATACACAAACGTGATACTATTTCTCGAATAAATATAATGTGATTTTAAGGATCACGCTTGGAAAAGAAAACCGAATCAGAACGAGAATTTGTAGTTTTTCCAAAAGAAGGAGTTGGTCGGCTGAAAAGCAAATTCTAAAGGATTGAGGTCACACTTTCAGTTGAGAACGTGACACCGGCACGCTTCAATTATATTGCAAAGAATCGTAAGCTGTTATTATTCTATTAACTTCTCATTTTCATTTATTCAATTGTTCCCGTAGAACTCTTTTTCATAATTCTCAACTTTTTGAAACTGTGATTTTACATTTATCAGGAATAAAATTTAAAAAAAAAAAAAAGATAAGATCAGAAAACAGAAAGGACAAAGAGAATGCATTGCATGTGCGAGATAAATGCAACAGGCGCCTTTAAGATAACTAAAAAGACGAAAAAAAATTAAATTAACCCGTACACAATGATTTTTTTAACTATTTATTGAACTATAACATAAAAACCAATTTAATATTTACTTATTTTATGTCAATAACATTCCTTTTCTAGAAAACTTCGTAAATTGAAATTTTCGTATGATAAATTTATTAAAAACAATTAAAATAAATTAAATTTCATATTTCGTTTTTAATTTATTTTACATTAATTTTGTTAAGAAATTATTTTAATTTATATACTTGGATGAATGTAGATGCTTAAACAAGTTTCAACTTTAATTACATATATTTAATAATATATTATATTTAATTATTTTAACTTTATTACTTTAATTAACCGCGATATTTATACACGAGTATTTATTAGTGCATAAATGCATAATTCTAATTTCGATGTAACTTCACTTTCGATTACTGATGTATTTTTAATTTAATCAAGAATTACTTAACACTAAAAGATAAATATTTTCCATTTACAAAATTACTTTAATCGGATATTATAATGTAAAATATTTCCTTAGTATGAAAGTTTATTAAATCTGAAATGCAGATTTAGTTATAACTATCTCCATTGTAAAAAAAAAATAAACTCATCCTATAAAAGAAAGTGTCAATAAAAATTTTGATGAAGTAAACATCACCCAATATGTAACTAATGATTACAAATATTTTATTAAAATAGTTTCTTAAATATTTAATGATATACGCCTTCAGTTGCATATATTTTTTAAATATTTAATTGTATATATTAATAATAATAATAATTTTTGTTAATTACTTTTATTAAGATGCATATAAATTTTATAAACATTTTTATAAATCATAATGCAAATAATATTTGAATTGATAGTACTAAATGGGAGAGAGTTAAGGCAATAAATTTATAATTTTACTATGAAGATCATAATTTCAAAATTTCGTAACCATTACAAAAATAATAAAGATAAAAATAATTTAAGAAAATATTTTAAAATATCAAATATAATCTGAAACAAAAGGGCCTAACATATTTTGAAGAGAGAAGATAGTAAAAAATAACATTTTTAAAAATTTATCTAAAATGTTTTACAGTTCTACACACACACAAATGTTCAAGTAATATAACTTTTTGAAAATGAAATTTTTTGAAATTCAATCACTTAACAAATATATAGCTGTTTTCATCGTAACGAAAAAACTTAAAAGTAATAGTATTTTTAAAATTTGTTTCCTTTTGAATTATTCCATGAGTATTTTATAGAGTATTTCTAGACTGATTTTGTTTTAATAAAAATAGTAAAAAATAAATTGCAAATTAGAAAGATTTAATTGTTTTAAAACTTTACCTATTTTTCAACAAAAGCACATTTACACGAAACTAACAATTTTAAATATGCAAGGAATTTAAAAATAAATATTTATCAAAGAATAATATTTTGAATATAATACTATTTATGAATGGTTAATCTGAATCACTGATTTCTGAAAATGTTATTATTCTTACAAATTAAGGTTTTAAATTTATTAAAAATTATTCAGTTTATTGATAGTCAAAATGTTTTTTTAATTTGCTTGTAAACAAGTATACAACATATGTTCATACTGGATTAAAGCCAACTAACATTTACAATCTAGTCTTCCATCTGATAATTAAAGGATTTTACACTAATTAGAAAAAAATAAACAGGAAATAACAGGATATTTTATCTAATTTCGAAAAATTGTTTTATTAATAATCGGTTTATTATAATTAAAGTTAATATGAAATATAATTTAAATCAATACAATAATTTCTAGAAATAGCTACATTCTAATTTCAAATAATTTTTTAAGTACAATTTTTGTTACTGATAGATCTTTAATGAAGATATAAATCAATTAAATAAAGCTTTCTTGCAATTCTGAGTCTTTATTACTTAAATGTTATTTTAAATTTGTTTATATTTCTTTAAAAAAATTTCACTTTCTTAAATGACAGTTTAAGTTTCACATAAATATAATTTCAATATTTTAATCAACTTCTTCAAAAGATAATGAATAATTATACTTAAAAAAATATAGAATAATAAAATTGAAATGACTTGAATTATAAATCTTTCTGAGAAACATTCAAACTAATTTTGACTCGTAAAATAATAAGTTAAACCGAAGAAAAAATGTACAACAAAATATGATGTAAAAATTTCAAAAAAAAAAAAAAGTATAGAATCTTTCAAAAAAAGCATAAAATAGTTATAAGCGTTTTAAAGATAATTATACCAACATTTAAACTTTAATGATAATAGGGACCAAGCCCACAAAATTTGATCCCAAAACATTTTAATGAAGGCCCAAAAATAAGACGTATATTAAGGATTCTTAATTTTCAATGTTGCCTTTTCAAAAAGACTAACAAAAATAGTAAACATTTCTGTCCCGATTGACCTTGAAGATAATTAAAAAAGGTAACTATTTTAAGGTAATTTTTTTTCACAATTTTAAGTTCGATTCAGTAAAAAATATAGAACAGCAGTCAGTAACTATCTAAATAGTTAATTTTACAACATTTTCCAGAGAGTAAGAACTGTTTTTACATTATTTAAATATACCTAAATACATCAGAACATTTAAAAAATTGACAAAATTTTAATTTCATAAATTATATAGAATATTAAATCTTGAGATTTTAGGTTGCGATTTATATTTAAAGAACATCAACTGAAAATAGAAGCATAGTTTTAAAACATATTTTCATCATTTAGAACATTTGTAAAAAATGCATTAAAAATAATGTTATTCTATAAATATAAATTATATTCCTTTTTAAATTTAAATAAATCTTATTAAAGCTATTCAAATTTTGATTAAAAAGTGAATAATCATATTTTAATAATAGCAATCAAAATCCTGGTTGTAAATCTATACGAATTATCTTACCAATAGTTTAAAAACGAGGATAAACATTGAGCAACTGAATTCAGTCCTCAAGCAGCCTCCATCCGAAGTGCGGAAAACGGTGGGATTTTTTTCTTTTCCTTTTTTTTTTTTTCGTAAATTAAAATGTTGAATTATTCTTACCTTCTCCATATCCTGATCCCATGTCGCACGTATCCTAATCAGAAATTTCAAAATTCAAGCAAAAAGCTTGAAAGTTTTCTCATTCTTAGCATAATAATCTCAATGGCGATGAGAGATTATACAAAATTCTACTCTCTTACGTTCTACAATATTGATCGCGTAAACAAACCCACAAACGACAGCAGCCACCGACTGCTGGGGTGAATCTGGCAACGCAGGAACGCGCGCCTTCTGTAGTTGTCATGGTTACATGAGGGCGAATTCATTGTCTTTTTTCCGCATAGGGGTGCGGCTAGGTAAGAACTTTGAATAGAAAGAGGTGATAATTTTTTTTTTGCTTCATGGTTCGGTTATTGTGTGATTCAAGCTCTAGACAGAAAACAGGATTCGGATTTTGAAAAAATGTTTTTTTTATTAAATCATGTTTATAACACTGTATTTCAGAAAATATTTTCCTTTTTTTTTTAAAAGAAAATATTTAATACCTTCGGAAAAATTTTAATATTCTTTAACTTAAAAATAAAATATTGCTTAATAAAATAACTAAAAAAAATATGTTCGAGTTTCTAATAAAATACTTTAAATCATTTTTTTATTTGATACTGTATATTTAATTGATTGATGAAAGGTAAAACTTTAAATATTTTCTTTTTATTATAGCTAACTTAATTTAAATTTATTTTGTCTATGTCATGGTTAATTATCTCTCTCTCTGATTTTATTTATAATATTATTGCCAACAAAATAACTATTCTCCAATCTACTATTGTATTACTATGATAAAAATAAATGACTATAAAACTAAACAACTATTGTAAATATTGTTATAAAACTAAAAAAATATAAATACAAAAATATAGATTTTTTTAGTGGACAAATATTTATAAGAATATTATTTCCCTTAAAAATCAAACCCAACGAAAAAATTTGAACAAAACTAAGCTTGACGAAAACAGTTGTAATAGAACTATTTTATAACGCTTTACTAGCAACACGAATTCAGTGGCCTCGAATGGCAACAAGTACAAAAAATTGGGAGTTGAACTCCAACTGCCTGGAAGTAATGTGCAGAAATATTATATCTTTGATTTCATTGTTGATTCTAGTGTTTTGTTCTTTGATGTAGATAGTGTGTAACTGTTCTTGTGCGAACGCTTTAATAAATAATTTTTAATCCAATCTCATTGTGTTTGTTCCAAGAACGCTTACAAAAGTACTACAACAGTACTTCAATTTATTCTTAATTTAAATAAATTTAATATCAAATTCTTAAAAAAAAATTGTCATCCTTTTTAAATTTTTTGCGTCAGCAGCAATTTACCTCCGAGAGCTGAATTGGAATCTATTAATGTAGATTCTGAACCATTACTATAGTTCTTCCTAGTCCAGATTGAAATCGTCTCTGGTGTATGCATGTATCTGTCAGGTTGGCGTTTACGCACCCTACTATTTGATTTGCCGAATTTTAATAACCGTTCTTGCTTTCCAAATGATTTCATAGTTTACAGAATGAACTTTTCTGGGAATTGCCTTAATACCTTACAAAGGAGACACTTTTGAGGGATAAAATATAGCAGGCTCAGTTCAGATCAGTCTAAAGAAAATCTTATTGATATGACCTATGCAATTTAATAAATCGTGATGAAATATCTATAGATTAATATGATGTATAAATTTGAATGGTAAGATCCCAACTCAAATTAACTGTCTAAAATATTTATGGATTTATGTCAGAATATGTTTGGATATGTATTCTGGATTTTCCTTAGCAGATTGATGATTTTTTGAGAGCATAAACAGTCAATATTATATAATTTAATAGATACATTGTAAACACTTACTATTACATGTAAGTATTTCTCATGTCTGCAAGGTATTGCGTTCGATACCTGACTTAACAGAAAATAGGCGAGTTCAGAAAAGCTATACACATAATATTTCATACAGTCTACTATCAGTCAGTTGGTGTAGAATTTTGGAAAAGATTATGCAAACAGGGATGTCGATCTCGTCATTTGATAGAAATTCAAAATGACGAGGCTGTTGGTTGCATTTGGCAGCTTTTATCAGCAGAAATAAATAAATGGAAACATTGCGTAAACCTAACTTTCCAGGCTATTTAATTTCAAATTATTAAAAATTTTCTGATAACTTTTCAAATTTCTTAAAAATTAAAATAATTATAATTGGAAATGAAATATATATTTTTTGTTAAATTAAAAAATCAAATTTGGCCGAATATAATTAAAACTGAGTATCTTAAAATAATAATCCTGAAAAGGTATTAGTTAGACATTTTATACAATAAAATAAAAATATGATACGCTGTTATAAGTTTTATTATAAGTCCCATCCATATAGTCCACTCCTCTATAGACGTGATGTTCATGTCACGGTAAATGCAAGATTGTCTTTTTTTTAAATATTAAATTAAATATTATTAAATTAAATTATTGTATTTATGGGAGGTTTACTGGATTTCGCTTTTTTAATTTCTACTTATTTGGGATTTTATTCCTTTCAAATTATAATATCAATAAACTTTTTTAAGTGGCTACCACAGTAACCAACAACATAAAAAACAAATAGTATTAACTTTATGTTGGGTTGTTTATTTCTAATACACTTACGGTAATATATTTCTTCCAAATCAAAAGTTGTTGAACAACCTAAACTTTTCGTAGTTTTGAACCACAGTCAAGTAATGATGTCAACACCTGAGCTGGCACCCTTCTCTCCATATCTTCAGTGTTATATATCATGCATTGGAACTCACCTCGAATTGTATGTTAGCTGATATAACAGTGATGATTGTTATAAGCATTGTACTTCTTTTATATTCAGCCAATTATTTGGATATCATATAAATTTTTGAAACTAAGACTAAATTCAGTGACCCATATGGGGGCTAAGTTTTATTGTGACCATATCTGTTTTCATGACGTAGGGCCCTGGGGTGCGAAGATTTTGACCTTGTTAGGTGGTCAGCCTAACCCCCAGTGTTTAATTCCCAAGCATGCCTGGAACTCAATTTTATTGACCCACTGAGGCTGAGCTGACCTTTCCTAGACCGATCATAAAACCTCGGACTTGTACCTTGGGAGCTCATATAATCTTTTGCAACATCCTATGAATAATTTTTCAATATATTTTATATTAATCTTACTGTTTGACCTATAAACACTTGTAGATGATACCTTATATGCCATTTCTTTTTCATCATTTTATTCTCTATATTATTATATAAATATATTTTGAGTCAGCTTTTTTCTTATAGATCAAGAAATACCAGTTAAATATAAGTGATACCAAAATATGTATTTTAATAATTTACAATCATATGTTTCTAATTGTGGTATGAAACAAAGAAAAAGGATATTTTTGGTACCAAACATACCATCAAATATGAGCGATATAATTGTAAAAAGGTTAACTATCTTTGTCCTATTTCAATATCAAGGCTAGTTAACATTTTAATTTTTTTTTTATTTTAAATTATAACAAAGTTTGCCATTTCATTATGATAAGTTTTACATTAGTTCATCTTCTTAGTTATTGTGTATGCCAATTAAAAACGATGCACATTTAAGATAAGATTCCATGAGCTTTTTTTAAAATGCAGTCCAGGTCGTCATTCTTTGTTTACTAAAACGAAAGCACACAATTTTAAACTTTCCATTTTAATTATATTATATGTATGATAGAATTAAACTATGAAGAAATAGAACAAAGTAAGATGGAATAGCATCCCAAAACATAGTATACACTGGATGTGCTTCCTTTTTTTCGTTTTTAGTACATGCATTAATATAATTCAAGCATACAAAATGCATAAGTAATTTCTCGGCCTAGTAAGACACATGCATAGTCGTAATACATTCTATAAAAGAACACTTCCTCAGCAGTAAGAAACCTTTTTGAAACATTGTATATACACCTGTAGATACTATCTGTTAAATGCCCTATTACTCTGAAAACATTTTAAGCAGACTTTAGCGCAAAGCCCGTGAGCATTATTAAATGATATAATTATCTCTGCTCGGTTTTTAAACACGCAATTAATCAACAGAGTCGAGCAATTGGTTATTCTCTGCCTGATGAGACGGGCTGATAAAAGGGAAAATGACGGGGATTAGCATTTAACGTCGACTCTTACCCATCTGTTTGTTGGGAAGAACGTCATTTCGAATTCATTGCGTATGCCATTCATTCCAAAATGTTTGAAATGTCAATGCGCTTCGATGAGGCAATTTTTGGATGAGGAAGTAATCGCTTTCAAGTTTCTCCGACGCTTAAAATTTTCCTCTAATAGATTTATTTCTGAGTTTGTGTGGAAAATGCTAAATTATACAATCTTCAGTATATTCCTCTGATGGACAAATATGTGTGTCTTATATTAAATTTAATCTTTAATAGGGAAATGGAAATAATCATACTTTTTATGATTAAACAACTCCTTTGATATTATTAGAAATTTATAAATAATAAAATATCTCTTACATTATTGTGACGATTGCAGGCTCTGAAATTTAATAATCACCAAAAATGCCATTAAAGATTCGTATTCACAATTTGATTTTGAATTTTTCAAGCTTTCTCCAAACATCCTACAGCAGAAGTGGGCATTTAATGGAACTTTGATCGACCGATGGAAGGCCGAAAATGGTGGTGTGATCGCCTATACTAATTTTTATGATCCGAGTGTCTTAATATGCTCGTTCAAGTCCCCGTTCGTCACTGAGGATAATCGTGAGAGAAATAAAAAATTTAAAATAGTTGGTGACCCAGAAAAGGGTGCGCATCGCTGCCATACAGCACCATTTTTTGTAACACCATTCATTATAAAATTGCTGATTTTACGATGTATTTGTTTTCTCACCTTAATTATTTCACAAAAGCAGTGGCAGATCAGTTATTTCAAATTTACATTATTAATGAATAAAATTGCTTTTGTAAATTATGACTCATTTGAAGGTGAAATGTTCATTCTGATATTGGTATTTCCCTTATTATAACACAAATACATATTTTTAAACCATTTTAATTGACCATAGAAGCCCTGCTGTGGTTGTTTTAAATATGAACCAAACAATTGTGAACCATCGTGTTTTACATCTAACTAACTTTGAATGCCTTAGAATAGAACATTTTTTTACATATTATAATTATATTATGCAAAAGAATAGAATAGTGAATATTTTAGAATGCACAGAAAGGTAATTAGCCTATCAAAAAGTCAACAAATAAATGGAAATGAAATGAAAAATCAAAAAACATTTTTTTAAAAAAAAATGAGAATGAATTTTAAAAAACTGAAAACATAAATTAAGAAATAATAATGCGAAAAGAAAAGTGGAATAAAAACTTGTCCCTTTTCATGAAATAAACTAGTGACAAGAAGGTGATCCGTTTCAAATTTATCTGTGTAAAAATTCCAAGAAATAGACAATGAACAAATAAGCTGTCCCTAACATTTTCAAAATAATCTAACAAAAAAGTTGAAAAAATTAAATGTTAATAATAATAATAAAAAAAAAAAAAGAACAACGAATTTGTCACAGACAAAACAATACAATAAATATTTAATCTTAAGTGCAATGTAAAAAAAATTGACAAGTAATAGAATAAAATTGAGTATTCTTTAGTTTGGCAAAAAAATTTGACGATAAATTTTAATTTATCTTATTTTGAGTAGCGACCATTTTGTTAATCATATCTTGACGTCAAATAAAAAAAAAATCACCACAAAAAATCAAAAGGTACCCGATTGCAAACTTTTACCAAATATTTAAATGAAGCATATAATTAAAGGATAAAAATTATGGGGAGCAAGTAGATTTAAATATTCAAAAAGTTGGTTGAATAAAATTGGAAAGGGAATTGAAATTGAAAAACTAACTTAGCCTGTGAAAACGTGGAAGCAAAAGTTTTTGTATCTAAAAGGTTATTGCTTAGATTATTGCAGCATTTTTTAGCTTTCTTATTTAGAATTACCAAACATAATCAAACGCTTCATACATTCAAACAATCAAATAATGTGGTCCACATCTAAGTTGGTACCCAACCTCCGCGTCATAACAACGGATTGACATTAGACCCTCAGAACTTTAAGCGTGCAATAGGCTTTTTAAATAGAAAATTCTTCTGTTGGATTTTTGTAATTTTACTTATTAGTAAGCCAAATAAACAATAAGTCATTAAAAAGATATTACTAGAGGATTGGAATAAGCATAATTCTTAAAAGATAAAAAAATTAGCAACACAAATAATGAAAATTAATTATTTCTTATTAGAACATTTCTATTGTAAGATCTAATGAATAGACAAATTTAAATGAAAAGAATTTTATCATCTTGAAATATATTCAAATAATGACCCTTATTCAAAACAACTCGACGTCTAATTTTAACTTTCTACTAATAAAAATTTCCCTGGCTTTTCAATATCGCTATTGAAAGGAAAATATTGCTCCGCAGAAAGAAATAATAAAGATTCTTTAATCGTAATGAATGATGCTGACATCGCAAAAATACAAATACGTGTTTTGAAAAAAGGAATTTCCTGGTATTAAAATGGTCTTTTTTTCGAACGCACTAAAAATCATAATAATTTCTATATGAAGAATTTTTATGTTATATGATTAATTGGAAAGACTTATAAAATAAAATGTTTTATACTTTTTATGTACTCTTAATAATTGAAGGGAATGTTTTTATTTTGGGTTTTCAATTCTTTGGATAAATCCATGCTTATATTCTTAAATGATTAATAATATTAAATTATGTAAAAAAGAAGAAAAAGCATTTTGTAGTAGGTATTTTTGAGAAAATTACACGTTTTCTTCACAACCAGGTAAAATATAAGAACAGCATGTTCTAAGTGGTATATAATTGGGAATCTTTACATAACTTGGTAAAATTCCACCTAAAAATTTAATTTTATTAAATTTGAAAAAAAAGTCATATATAGGGCATTAATTTGCTTTGATTATTTATATATTATTTCACTGATTAATTTACCCTTTTCCCAATATTCAATTCGTAACACAATAAAGAAAATGACAGAATTCAATATAAATCAACATATATTAAGTATAATCAGAGAAAAATGGCGTGTAAGAAATATTTTATCAAAAGAATTATTTATTACTGAAGTATTCACAAAGGAGAAACAGCAATTTTAGAAAGTCTCATTATGATAAAGGATTATATTTTTCATAATATTATAAGTTCGATTGCATAAACTTTTATTCCGTTCAGATCAAATGGAAAATTTCTCGTAATGGTATTTGTTCTTTTATGTGCTGTACATTCTCTACATTTTGATTCTGCAGTTAGCATAATAGAGAATAGGCGAACTGCATACAGCTAAAAATCTTTAGACCCTATTATTGTAAAACAATCATAATAAGTCCAAAAAAAAATGAGATTTTGTTTTACTTACATTCTTATGAACAAAAAGAATAGATTTCCATTAATACTTTGGTTTGAAATTTGTTCCTGAATTAGAAAAAAAATGTATTTTAGTATTTTGAATTATTTGTTAATGTAATTTATAAGTAAATTAAAATATCAATCATATTAGTTTAGAGGCACATAATTCATTTGAACTATGTTTATAAACGATAAAACTTAATGGCTCTTTAAAAATTTGCATAGAAAAAAAGTTTTTTTTTACTTTTTGCTCAAGTTTGAGTTAAAATATTAACTGCTTATGTGGCAACTTCTTCTAGTGGGTCTATGTTCTACTTCCGTCGAAGAAATGTGGGTGTTGATTTGAATTGCAATCTTTTCAATTGTGCCTGAAAGTTGCCTTCGAATATTTTATCCAATTTATCGCTATTAAATCAATTAGGAAATTTTAATACGATTCTTGTGTGTACAAATTGCAAAACATTTTGAAGTTCTTGAAAACAAAGAGGGGAAAAAATCCTTACCGTTAGCTTTGCTTTCAATTCACTTTGTACAAGGAGAAATTATTACATTCTTTTTTTTTTTTTTTTTTTTAATTTTCCATTGTTCTACATGCTGCGTGGTAAGATAACCAAACATTATTTTTTATTCCTTTATAATCTGCACGATCCGAAGCGAACGCGTGCTTTAGAGTAAACTGAAAATACGTGATCCAACATTCGGTTGCAGTTGATGGCAGCACTGCGGAAGAGTGATAAAGAATTCAAAAGGTGTAAAACAAAGGAGGAAAATGGCTATCGGTAATTGAAAGTAAGAAATGTAAGAGCACGGTTTTCCGGAGTTACGACAAAAGATTTTTTTTATTTTATTATTATTATTATTATTATTATAGAATTTAGTAGAGTATACTCAATAGTTATGTAGTACCAATTTTAAAATTGAGTTAAAAAGCTATATGTAATATTATCAACTCTTTAATGAGGCAGATGCTTGTTGTTTTAGTCAAACTATATCTTTCTATTATTAAATCTTAATATTATAGACTTTAATCTTATAAAATAATATTATTTAACACTATGCCATAGCATGTAAGAAAATTCATTTTATGCATTCAAATTTATTATTTATTTCTTTATACATTTTGTCCAACTTTCAGATTTTTTAGAGTACATTTATTAATTACTTGTTAAAACTGGATGAAAATTTTACAAATAAATAATAAAAATGTATTTTAATATATTATGTAGTAAACTTATGATATTAGTAAAATATTTTATAGTTATATTAGGTTGGGAAATAAGTTCGTAGCGTTTTCACCATAGACTTTTATTTAAACAAAAAAACAATAATTATACCAATAAATTAATCAATTATATATTCGCCGCTGCTGTTTACAACCTCTCCCCACCTCTTGACCAATTTGTGGATGCCGTTCCGCCAAAAATCACCTGGTCTGGTGTCAAAGGAGTTGTAGAGTCAGTTTTTAAGGACGTCTTTGTTATCGAAGGTAACGCCCTTCATATGGTTTGAGAAGGAGCGGAAAAGATAGTAATAAGTCGGTGCAAGATCCGGAAAATACGGCGGATGCTGAGAGACCTCCCATTCGAGCTCTTGGAGTGTGGCTTTGACGTCTTGTGCAACATGGGGCCTGGCGTTGTCGTGCAGGAGTATGGTTTGACCATGTCGATCAGGTCTTTTCAGTCGAATAGCCTCATTCACGCGGTATAGCTGGGCAATGTAGAGCTTCTTATTGACTGTGACATTCTTTTCGAGAATTTCCCAGTGCATCAAGAACTCCTTAAAAACTGATTCAACAACTTCATTGACACCAGACCAAGCGATTTTTGGCGGAACGACATCAACAAATTCGTCGAGCGGTGGGAAGAGGTTGTAAACACCAACGGCGAATTGATTAACTTATTGATGTAATTATTGTTTTTTATTTAAATAAAAGTTTCTTTGGTAAAAACTCTATGAAATTATTCCCCAACCTAATATAAATGTTACTAATATATGTTATAATTGTATGAAAACTACTAAGCTATGTTATAATCACATATTCCTCTTTCTGTCATTTGATACCAACTGGCACTAAATGATCATCGTTTTAGTATTTAATTCAATGGTTTGTGTGCTCGATTCCCATGGCAAGAATGTGTATTTTTGTTACTTTCGGAATCTTTTCCTTACCTATTATACCGGTTATCAGCGTTATAGCATGCAAAAATATACACACTACTTCTCTCACTTAAATATCTTTCAAATTAAGAACTAAGAATCAGGATTTATTATGTAACTTGCCTTTTGGTGCAATTTTACTTAATAAATAAATAAAATTTAAGAATTTGGAAAAATAAAATCGATTTTGACCTTGTTAATATATCTAAAACATATGCATTTTAGCAATAATGCATTACATTACACCTGTAAATTAAGAAGTTTGAAATATAATAGACTAATAAATGGAGATGAGCTTTTACTGAGAGTACGAGAACAAAGTTAGGTAGATATAGAAATACGCAGATTATAGCTTGTAATTCTGATTTTTCCTATCGTTCTGCTTACAAATATTAAACATCGACTTGCCACCTATCGAATTAAAATGAAACTATTTGTCATGAAACTCAGTTTCTAAAAAAATATTTTAATTTGGTTTTTCACATTACACACTATCAAAAAAATTATAAATAAATACCTTTACTACCATTCTTGTTTAATAATAATTAACATTTTTATTTTTAAATCGTTTATTTATAATATACTAATCTGTAAATTCCTTAGTATTATTTCCTTTTAATTCTTTAATTTAATTCCCTTTCTACTTGCAATAATACCACTATCTATCTACTTTAATAAAACTCTGAAGTTCTGATTTATTACCATGATGTCAATATTGCTTGGAAAAAATAAATGCTGTTATCAGAAATTTCGTTTATGATTGGATCTATTATTTAAAAATGCCTTAAATTAATCTTTATGGTTTATAGCCTTTTGGGAAACAACATTGCTTAATAGGCCGGGTGGTATTTCAGTATGTAATTTGATTGAGGACGGTTCTCTTAATGGTGCTTATGCGCATTAATAGTCCTATACGTTCAGTGTCTCTCCGTTAATGTGTTGTTGAATTAAAAAAAAGATGAAAACTCAGATGTCGATCTAGTCACTTGACGTGGCTACAAATTACGCTGAATATGGTTTTGATTATCGGCTGTGATCAGCAGAAATGGGTGGTCGGAAAAATACTATAAATACAGAATATTTTTATGACATTAAATACAAGTATACTGTGCTATGCAACATTGGAATAAGCTGAAATGTTTTAAATAGAAAACAATCAAAGTTACCGTTAAATTAGGTTAGAGTAAAACTGCTAAAATCTGATTGACAGTATGCACATAGTCTGTATAACACTATCCAAGCTTTTATCAACTGCAATTTATATTATGAAATAAGGAAGGCTGAGAAAAATGTTCTATCAGATAATTTTTTTTCTTTTTTTTTTTTGAAAAAATAAAACAATGCAGAAATAAAATATATGCCTTTGTGATTCAAAATATGATAATAGAGATTTCTACGAATATAAATGTTTATGTAAATACCATGATCATGTTTTTTAAAACAATAGAAATAACATAATCATGTTTTCATTGATTATAATCTCTTTTAAAATACTCCTATTCTTTTAAGTTTTTTGCCGATTAGTCTAATCACATTTTAAATTTGCGCAAAATTAATTACAAATTTTTTAATTCTCAAATCTAATGAGTTTGATTCTCACCTCGGATATAGATGTTAATAGTGGTTCAGGATGCACTTCAACATATAAGCCCTAAGCGAGTTGATCTTTGTTAGAACGTATTAATCCCCCCCCCCAAAAAAAACATCAATGCAACCGAAATCTGCGCCATCTATCGGTGAAAATGAGTTACATAAAAATAATCCGTTTTTTAGCTTGCGGATTATTTTACAATTGTTCGATTAATGAAAAACTTTGATTTATGAAAATGTATAATAACTATAAGTAAATCTACAAAAATTTCCACTTGAAATATTTTTGTAAAAGCAATTTATCATATATGTACATTGAGTTTTTTATAAAAAATTTTAATTGATAATAAGAAAAGAAAAATTATAACTCTGATACTGAAAAAAATTAAAATTAGGAACAATGGCATTTTGCATTCATTTAAAATATTATTTTAACTAAAACAAGGCAATTTTGTTAGTATTAAAGCAAATTTGAATACTTAAAATTTCAGTATATATAAAATAGTACATTAAAGTAATTTTTATAAAAGTATTTCAAAAGAAAACTGCATGACAAATTACATACATTTCTTAAATCTCATATATTTCTGAAGTGAAATTTCATGATTTTGATTTATCTGCATATTAAGAAAAAATGTCTAAAAATTCTTCTTGCAACAAAATAAAAAAAAATTACTAAATTAATTTTGAAAATCACCATAAAATGCAATTATTTGTCACTCTTCTTTGAATATCGTGGAAGGGATTACAAATAATATTGCTTTCATTTAATAATACAAGGAACATTTTAAATTAGTCACTCTATTAAGGCATCATATTTAATAGAACACAAAAATCGTTAAACTATCTAATAAAAACCAAATTATTCCTATAGCATGCGAGTTTAATGTAGAATATTCTTAATAAAGAAAAGGTATAAATAATATAGTTATTAAAAAAGGTTTTTAATAAACAGAAATTAATATTATATATTACATAAGTTATTTATTAAACACTATTATAATATTTAGTCTCAAAAAATAAATTCGTAATAAAAGAGTTCCAAAATCTTATGAAGATCAAAATTTATTTTTTGAAAATAAATTTCATTCAAAATTTCTACTTGATGATTGAAATTAAGAAAAAATATACACATAGAGAGATTCATTAATTATTTTTTTATTTATCTTTTTTTTTTTTTTTCATGATCCCTATCTCATTTGATTCATTTTAGATCAAACAAGATAGTTATTAGACCGATTTTAATGAATTTTTGTTTTATGAACATTGGTTTATACAACATAAAAAGTTAACCACTTAACATATTATATATACGTGTGATCCTGAGTAGCATTTATTTAAGTTGGGAGATATTATTTATAGGCTCACATAAAAAGATGATTAAGCAGTGTGATCCCTTCTGACTAACATACACCATGTTTTTAAACTGAAAATTAGGCTGTTCATAATTTCCTTGGCAGAAATTGGTCACCTTCGTTTGATAAAATTGTTTTGATGCTCTTGTTTATCATTAAAGGATATTTGCGAGTTATCCTTTCCAGAGCGTGTCAGATATTCTGTACGGGTCTACGGTTAGGATATCTGAATGGCCAATCTATAAAGAGAACCTTTTTATTAAAACTATTGAATACGATTAACATGAAATAAAATTTTAATTTTCGTCTAGTTAATGGCAACAGTACTTGCATTAGATTTATATATTTACTAATGACTTTCAACTGTTTTTCAGAATTTTTTAGATTGCGTGAATTAAATTTTGAGACTTGACTCTAAAATATTAATAGAATAAAGTATTGAAATCTTGTATTTAACTTTTTGAGTTATAATATTCTTCAGTTTTAACTTTCCGGAAAACCATCGACCAGATATGTTCAATGGATTTCACATTATCGTTCTTTAACTGGAATTACAATTAACAACTTTCCTTGAGAAGAGATGCAAGCTTCTAAGGTTTCGATCTTTCATTTCATATTAATCGTAACGCATATTTCAAAGAGACGGAGAGATGTGTGATCATGCAACATGATACCTCACCAGACTATCAAACCTCTACTGCCATTTGATCGATTTTTCGAATATCGAATGACAAGCGGTAAATTCTACCTTCTCTCCATGTAAAAGTAAATTAAGAATCCATGGTTAATAAATTTGAATAAATTCATTAGAGAAGTAATTATTGAATTCATTAGTGAAAGGAATGATTGTCTGTTTATCCGTACTTCAATTTATATCTGTATATAGAGTCTGATGCAGAGATTATTTATGTAATCTCTGTACCAGACTCAATTAATCCCAGAAGTAAATCGACAAATCGTGATAATATTGAAAAGCTTTCCATTGGATGCGTAATTCCTATATATACTTCATGTATAATGAGTTTCATGTTGCATTTACTATTTAGATGGAGATCAAATTAATCCTTTTAGGAAACATTTGTGTAACATGAATGTATTTTAATGAAGATAAATTTTTGATGTGATTTTTCTTTTAAAATACATACAAAGAAAAAAAAATTCTTTGTGCATACATTATAATTTTACAATATATTTTAAAATTCTTGAACTAGTTAAGAATGCAAAACATTTACATACACGTAATCTTATAAGCTATAGAAGTCCAGGAATTTTTATTCAGTTAACTCCCGAAAATCATTTCTCACTTTAACTGCCAAAAGTCACAATTTCTATTTACTAAATCCACACAATAAAATTATTCAATTTCTGTAAAGACATTAAAAATACTTACAAAATGCCTTTCTCTCAGAAATTTTCCGCGTACACAAGTAAATTACGTGTTTATTAAACTAAACAATGTTGCGACCTCGATGTTTAACGAAAAGTACATCATAAAGTCTAGTAAGGAAAAGAATGTAGCTGTAACGTAGACAAATTTTCGCTTTGAGTTTCGGGTTTTTATTAAGCAATTGGATAGACGTTTCTTCTTATCCAATGAAAAATATTATTGAACACTAGTTTTCAGAGTGCTATATATATACCATAATATGTAATGATATTTATATTTTTTCCATGTCGGATAAAAAAAACTGTAGCTATGAGACTCATTCTGTTTACTTATTTTTCTTTTATTTCTAATGGCAAAATACTGCAATGTTAGTTAAATACAATAGAAAATTTGTACAACAAACTCGTAGAAAATAATAAAATACAACAAAGTATAAAATGACCAAAGTCATTACCTTAGACAATCTCTAGCACGCCAATACATTTCCATAGATTTCGTAGTTATAGTCAAGAGAAAATGCCCTTCAGCGACGAAAGATCATTCTGTTAAAGTGACGAAATTCTGGAGGACATACGCATTCTTGTATCGTCTGTAACATTCGTCCAAATTTCATAATTTTTTCGAAACAATTAGTCATCGATTAACATTAATAAGAAACCTCTCACCACGCTGCTATCCTTTCATTTCATTTAATATAATTAATTAGATTTTTTTCTCGAAATTCGATCATGGCAAATTGATATTCAAATATAAATAAACCAAATAGCTCCTCATATTTCACATGTTTTTCTCGTAAAAAGGAATAGTTTATAAATATGGGAAGGAATAACTATTATGGATATTCTTCATGGGTTGGGGGCGCATCCACGTTAATATGTGACATCAGAAGACCTTCTGCTGGTGTGGATGTGGAGAGGAGGGTGCCAGATCAGGTGTTACCTCGTCACCTGGTCACGGTTCAAAATTACCTGGCACTTGGTGATGGACGAGTATTCCAATGAGTTAACCTTAAAGTTCAATCCGTGGCTGCCTGCACCGCTCTGTGCATGTATGCTCAACTATTTAGTCACAATTGGATCTAAAACATTTTACTTCACCTTCCATAATACATATTTTTCGTAAGGCATGTCGACTTCAGAAACGGTAACAGATGATTTTTTATATTTTCCATATCGTTTTAAAATAGTTTTATTTAAAAAGCAATTTTTTTCACCTTTCCCTCAATCTTACATTTTTTCCCCCTTCAAAAAAGAAGTGTCTCTGACAAGTATCATTCATTACTTGATGTATATGGAACAATATTTCTAATTTTTTTTCATTGTAATTGATTTAGTACCAATCATCGCTCTTGTATGTGTATCCCTATCTATAAATATTTTACTTTTTATAAATATTTGCCTATAAATATTTTTTCAAATAAGTGCTATTTATTGATACATAAGGAACAAATTATTTTATTGTTCGGTTAAAATCAGGTTGATTTCTGTAATATAACCATAATGATATTTATATTTGATTACTACTTACTGTATATGTTTGTAGTTTCTTTTTTAATATATTTACTTTTCAGGACTTGAATTTGTAATAAAAAAGACATAAGATTCATTTTACAAACTATCATGCTTCCGCGATCATTACGTTTTCTTTTAAGGAAAAATTCTACGAAATTTTTTGCACTAATCTTGTTTCTGAATTGTTTCTGTTTCCATTACAATTATTAACAAATAATGAAAAAAATATGACTTATTTAAGCAAAAAATTAAATAATTATTTATTTTAAAGTAATATTTTTAATAAATATATTACTTTAAAATAAGTAAATATAAAGAAATGGTAAAGTTTATAAAAATTATGTCTGAAAACCAAACGATATTTTGAATCGAGAATGATTTCGACTACACACACACACACACACCAGCAGGTGTTCCTCACGTCAAACCTAATAACACGCAAACGATAGAAAGTAAGACGATAAGATTTTGCGTAAGAACAGTGAGGAGCGGGGAAAAGCATGCAATTAGCAAGACGACGCCTTCAGGCAAAGACGATCGGATAACGCGTGCCACATAGAATCAATTTAGCAATAAAAATAAATCCAAGGTTATTTCATTTTACGCTCTGAAACTTATCGCTGACACATTTCACGTATCTTTAAATAAAAAGTTTTTGAAAATGCTACTTTAAGATTTTTATGGAGTTAAAATCTCTCATACTTCAAATAAATGCTTGCACTATCAAGGCGTATAAATCAAATTACCTGATAAATATATCTATTTGTGCTTTTCGCAGCTAAATGTTTAAATTAAGATAACTTAGGAGAGTCGAAAAATCAGTGATCTGTAACTGCGTGTTCGGTGAGAATTAATTTATGAATAATAAATAATTTTTGGGGGAGATAGGAATTTTGAATTTTTTTCTCCAATTTAAAATTTTTGCTCATAAAGAATTCTTTAACGATGATATAAAAATCGGTTTGGTTTAAAAAAGAAAGGATTTAAATTGAGATTAATATATGTTAATTTATTTAATGTAAAATTAAAAGGAATGAAGCAGATATAAAACGAGGAAAACTTTGAAACACCCCTTTCAAAAATCTATGGGTCAAAATAGTCATTAAAATAATGTTATAAAACTTTTTCCTTTCATATCATATGTTTTATATCAATAATTAATTAAATTTTTTTACAGGATCATAGAGGCGAATGTTTTCTAACAGTGATAGCATTAAGCTAGAGCAATATATTGCTCTACTTTGGTAATTCCGGTGTCTTGCAGCAACAAGTTGTATATGGGCCCACCGTATCCTATCGGTAAGATAGTGTTCTTCAGAAGGAAAAATCCCGGGTCCGATCTCAGTCACTGTTGAACAACAGGAAATGGGTGTTGAGATTCTACCTTCTATATGGACGTCTATCGTGGTGTGCTTAGGAGTGTTCAGGGTTTCCTCCCTTGCGATTCATGAATAAAGACTGTTATTTATGAAAAGTCCTTCCGAAAAGCAACTATGCAGTGTGCAATAAAATGACTTAAGCCATTAGGTAGTCCACAACAGGGTGTCAAAGTCAGTTCGTCTGGCTCACCGTGGGCTACTGATTGAACAGTGCTTTTCAGAGCATAAGGTACCGGACTCAAAACCAGTCACTATTCTATAACTTCTCACTATTCAATAACGAGATGGAATTATTATATTCACTATTCTATAACGAGATGGAAAATTTTCACCTCTACTTTCGGCATGCTTGTTTATCAGAGTGAATGCTTGAGAGTTTTCCGTGTTTTCTTTCTCGCGATAGGTGAATACGGCCTATTATTTATGGAAAGTCCTCCCATAAGGTAAACATCATAAAAACCAAGACGGTTGACATCAAAATGACTTAGGCTATTAGAAAGTCCCTTTTAAGCCCTTTCAAAAGTGATATGATTTGGATTCACTGAGGCTAGTAGCAGGGCATTTCTCTTCGATGCAGAAATACTTGAGTGCATTATAAAAACATTATAAGTTCTCATTCGAACACTAAAATCAAGTATTGCTGTAGATTATCTGCAAGCAAGATTTATGAAGGTAACTATTTACTCCCTTTGTTCATAGTTGCCGAAGCCCAACTGATGAAAAAATAGATTTCATTTTATTTTCCTTTATATTATTACCGTACTGAAATAAGCATGGTGCTTTATGTCAAGAATATACATAGAAGAGGCTGCGAGTTCATCACGGGCTTATTTAAAAACATAGACAATGTTTCATTTAGAAATTCTGATTACAGTGTTTATAATTAACAGAAAGCTGTGATTTTATAATTCACTATATAGTTGCTGATGCCATGGTGTACACACTGGTCGTTTCATGAATGGAGGCATCTGGCTTTTTTCTCTTTTTTCAAAATTATCGTCTCTGCGCAACCAATAGGAGTAGAGATAAAATATGCAAAACCTCGGATTCCCCTTCTTTCTATATTCCCAGTGCAATTTTTTTTTTAATAAATGACAATTAATATCTTTTTCGATTGTTTGAAAAGGTATTGTTTTCTTTTCTTTCTTTCTCCCCCCCCCCCATTATAGCGAAAGAGTTTTCTATTTTCGCAATAGACCGCAGATCGGAAATGTACGGAAGCACAAATGAAAAAGTCTCCATTTCTGTATCGAATAAATTCGCAATTAAAGGAAATTTCGGGGCGTTCCTCGCCTCATTAGCTGATACATACGTAAAACCTCATTTCTTGGAACAAACTATCGTTTTAAATAAAGCAAGTAAAAAATAAATAAATATCTTTGAAAATAATTAAATATTATTATTTTTCGAAATTTTAATAATTCTTTAAAGAATAGAAATACGTTTTCACTCGAATCCACATAATATGTAAATTGGCAGCCATAGCTCATTCGTACTTTAGAAAATCGCAAAGAAGATTGATGAATGTTTTGGTAAAAAAATCCTTAGTTTTGTTTATTAATGAACATAATTAGCCCAGAGTATGGCTTTACCAGTTAGATGAAAGCAGCCTGGTGGGAGAATCTTTGTAATTTATAAGCAGGGATCACAAGCCAAAAACACCTTAATACTTGGCTTCCCACATCCAAAGATATCATTTGACTTGAAGAACATATTTAACGTGCCATAGCTGCCTTTAATGAATACGCCGGACCTTCAGTTTAGCCGGGATTCGAACTCACTATTTTCTGATAATGGGAACGAACCTCTAACCAACCAGGTCACCGTGGCTCCATTGATGGACAAGTGAAAGATATACAATTTAGGTATGACAACAAGTTTTTAATGATATGTACATTTGGTTATGACTAAGTTAAATTTCTACGATGCATTTTCAATAATCTTTTTCCATTGGTCGTAGCCATTAAACACGTATAATCGCCACACAATTTTAAAATATAGTCAGGTGACATCAACAGCTGAGCTAGAACCATCCTCTCCACGCCAAATTCTACCAGCAAGGCATAATGGAACTTTCTTACATGAATCGGCACGTTTAGCATTAGAGTCTTCAACGAGATCTGGTATCGAACCTGCAAGCTACTGAAAACAAGATCGATGATTTCTCAACCAAAATACAACGTTTGTAAAGCCTTTTAAGATGGAGAACTATATAGCCATTTTAATTTAACAAAATATTAATAAATTAATCATGTGATTACTGCTTATCTATATTAAAAAATGAAGCCAAATGAAATTTAATAGTTTATTTAATGATTATGTGAAATTTTTATTGATAATTATTATGAGCAAATAATTAATGAATAAAAAAATTCCGGCATTATTAAATATATAAATTCTTATTCGATATTTTTTTAGTTAGTACCTATCGTATGTACTTAATTTCCCTCTTGCACTAAAAGCTTTAATAATAATAATAATAAAAAAGGCGTGATTTATATAATAAAATCTATTACAAAATTTTGGCTAAACTAGTCTCCACTTTTATAATACATATCATATGATAAAATTCAATTTATATATTAGTGCTATTAAATAAATGTGGTCGAACTTTTTCTTACGCTTTCATATATAAGCCATTTATTTTTAAAATATCCGTCACTTCATTCTTTACTTCTTTTAAAGGTCGGTCACTTTTCAAGTGAAATACCTCTCCAGCCAGGTCAATCAAAAAAGTTCATCAAACCAACCGCCAGGTAATTTGAAGAACTATCAAGTGACGTTTAATAGAACATGCATCTTTAGTTTCATATCACTGTATTCAAAATAGCTTATTTTAAAAACGCTAACTTCGCTACTTTTACGAAAGAAATTCGAAGTATTCGTTAGAATGTTTTGAGCATTTGCCAGAATTTCATTGTTTCAGAAGGAGATTTGCTTTCAAAGAAAAAACTTATAATTATATTTCCGATTAAGTGAAACTTAACCATGGAAACGGGTTCTTTAAACTACATTTTCTTTTCTGGTAAATTTATCTGTCATTTGTCTAATCTCGAGGTATTTCGAGGAAATGAAATTTTATTTTGGGGATTTTATTTTGTTGCATTTATCCTGAGATTAATTTATCACCAAGTATGCTATCAATATTACTTATTTATTAAAAATAAATTTCTTTTTCCTGCTATTAGTTTTAGATATTTTGTACAAGTATCTATTAATTTCTTATTTTAGAAAGATCTAGTCAAATTACTTCAGAGTCTTAGAAGATAAAATAGATTAATATATTTTTAAATAAAAAAAATAATAATAATAAAAAAAAACTGTTTACAAAAAAAAAATTTAAAACTAAATGTGAAAGTTCTTGAAATACAGCGAAAAGCAAGCATAACATGTTTTCTATTGTAAAACTGCTAGAAATATCAAGCTACTATAGAAAATGAATCATCACTTTCATACCATCAATTGGCTCATTTATTATACGTATATCACATTCATCTTCTGATACATGATAATTTGACACCTCTCTTGTTTGAACCTTACATTCAAATCTTTCCTAACTAAGCCTATTCGAAAACAACGTTGGCTATAATATAATTCACAGAAAATTCGGAATGACTAAGTATAATAACAAAAAATGCTCGTTGATGTTTACGTTATTATATTATCCCTCCTCCATCAATAACTGACGAGAAAATATCAAAATCAGGAGAATGTACACTTCTGTTGTTGCACCCTCATGCTTCCCTGTATTTAGTCCTGAATTGGGCTCTACCAGTTAGTTAGAAGCAGCCACTCTGTATGTACAACAGACATAAAAATTAATGTTCTTTCCAAAATGATGAGTAGCACAAAATAGCAAATATAATTTGAAAGAAAATGATGAGTAGCATTTTCTCTCAAATTGTATTTGCTACTTTGTTTTCCTGTCTTGTTTATTTTCAGCAAAATTTGTAATGTTCAGAATTTGCATTTTCATAAATGAAACTAATATATACTTTTAAATCTCAGAACATAAATTTATATATAATAAAATGTAATCGCACTCACAATCCATGTAATTAATTAAATAGCTTGAAAGTGCAAAAATAACAAACTAGTGCATATAGTTGAAAATTAATGTTTCTTTTAGTCACTGAATTTTTTTTTTCTTATCTCAAGACATTTTCACCACTTTGGGGTATACCTTTCATTAAAAAGTTTTTTGAATTCAATTCTTTTAATTCTTCAATATTTTCTATAGAAGAGCAAAGGGTTCTCAATCCTATACAGAATTTTTGTATAAAAGACAAATTTCTCCCCATGAAATATGTAAAGACCAAGAAATTTACATTAAATTTTGAATAAAATATTTTTTGCTTTAAAAAACAATCTCATTCATTCAATAGAAAAAGAAGGGGAAAAAATAATATTGAAACGAATATTTTAGAGTAAAATAATTTTATTAATAAAACTTCTCATGTTTTATCAATTCCAATATAAATTTTCTTATAAAATGTCAATAGCAATGGATGATATAAATGCTCACAGCAGCACATTATTTCTTTAAAATATTTATTCAAGATTCTTTTTTTTTTAAAGATTTATTACAGAATTCACAATATATTTATTTTTGATAAACACATATTGAATTCTATAAAAAAATCCCAAGTATAATTTATAGATAGTTACAATAGTTTGAGGTTTTAAGAATGAAGTTTTGCACACTGCAGCTAACTGTACTTGAATCTAGTATCAAGAGCAGATTGAAAAACACTAAAACTGGCTTCAAAACGGACCAATCAACACCATTCATAAGCAAATGAGGTAAGGAGCATGAATCGCTTTTGATATCACATTTTAGTTCAATTCATAAAATTCTTTTTCAAGTCATTGGAAAATATAATGTTAAACTGAAATATACAACATGCAAGTATTTAACATATTTATATATGCATATATATCACAAGCACACATTAATTTATACACGTTTTAGTAAGAAACTTTTTACATAATAGCCAAAATAAAAACGTTATTCAAAGAAACTTCAGTAATAATAAAGCTTTTTTATCCACAAAATTTTTTAAATTTTGAACATAATTCATCAATTTTTACACATTATTCATAACCATAATACTTTTATAGCCTCTAGCAATCAAATCAAAATGAAAAGCTAGTCATTTTTAAACATTAGTTTTATAGGAAAAAATATTTTGGTAATCCTATTGTAAAAGAATTATATAATTTTTCAACTTGTCCCAATTCACATCAATCTGAACATGTTGTATTGTGTTATAACACCTTCATATATCAATTTTTATTATTATAAGTCATATTATAGCAAAAGGCCACTTAAATTTTATCATAAAATACATTCAAGATAACAGCAATGAAGCCACGTCACGATATTACGAACATTGGAGACATCTCCATCAATTAATTGTTAAAGAAAGACCACTAAAGCAAGACATCAGTAGTTTCTTCCAACCAGAGTGAGCATGTTGAGAGTAGTTAGTGAAGATGAACTTGAAGCATCATGTTCAAAGCAGTTTTTCATCTGATGTTTATTTTAAGTGAAATAGTGTAAGAACATACTTTTATATACTTAATTTTTTCCTGTGCAGTTATATACTTCATTTTCTTTAATCCAAAATAAATTTTCACTATATACAGTAGTTTGTTTATTTATATACCTTGGTTCAATTTATGCATTATTTTCTTTAACCTGTACTTTCATTGGTTTGGATGATCTGAATCTTCTATTAGTCAGGATTAATGAGGTTCTACTGAAATAGCAGCAAAAATGTTTATATAGTAAATTTCTTTGGGTTTACTTACTTTCATAAAAAAAAAAATTATCAAATCATTTTAAAATTATTAAATTTTATTAGTGCCAATTCAGGTTATAGAATCAGAAAACTTGTATGATAAATGAAAACATTTATTGGAACAATATGTATAAAATTATTTATTCAGTTGTTAGTATCCAATGACAATTTATTAAATACTTAATCGTATCAAATAAAGTAATTAAAATTTGCATGCATAATGTTTACATGGTCCTAAGTCTACCCTATAAATATTAAATAATTTAACAGTCAATAAAATTAGTTCAAACACTGCCAAATTCCATTTTTTTTCCAAAAAGAAAAAAAAAAAGGGTTGTTTATAATTATTTCTAACATTAAAACTTGAACTAAATGCAGCTTATACAAGGCATATAAGAGTTTTATTTATTTATTTTTTATAGAGCTTTATTAACTCCAGAGCGAATATTACTCATTTCAGATATTTTGAAACTACTTTTTTAGGAAAGTATTTTTTGTGACCCAACAGATGAGAAAATAGCCATAGAATGAGACTTTTTTAATAAAAATTTTTTCTCCAACGAGTAACTACTGCTTATCGATAGCAGGCGAGCGACATGTCATTTCGACATGTCGCTCGCGATGAACATGAAACAATGTAGGAAAGCTCTCAAGCATGCTACTTTTCTATTTACTTCTATTTGGTTCGGTGTCTTCTGCTTTTGTGCTTGCTTGAGAGCTTATGTGGCCGCTAAATCGTTGACATTGTTATTAAATATTATAAGTTTGAAAAACAAAAGAAGAAATGTCAAAGAACACACTTTATTACAAAATGATAATATTATAAATTTTATATTGAAAACACAAAATATCATTTCATTTTGCATTGCATTAGAAAAATATCTCAATGCATGAAATTTAAAAAAAAATGTGAGCGTGTTGATTTCCATTTAATGTTATTCACTAGACTTGGATAACAAAAAAGCACACATTTTTGCAATTTATTAATATAACATTAAGTTTATACTATTTTCTTCAAGATTATGTCCATGGCTAAAGTGAAGTTAAACACTAAAACTGGAATTTTTTTATAAAATGTAGCTAAATTGTTACCATTGATCGCTTAATAGTAGAGAAGCGTACAGAGGGTAATATGCGCCAAGAATGCGATAAAGTGCGCCACACTGGTTTACCAGTTCGGATTACGCAGGTATGATGTGCTTTTCGTTTTACATGCGCTTTTTGTATGTAACCCTTGAAACTATTACAAAATAATCTTGAAGCACTGAGTTTCGATTTTTGGAGACTTTGTATTGCTTGCGAAAATTAATAAGTATGGATGAGGATGTACTGACTTTACGTTTTCGCGGAGTACGTATGGAGAAAGAATCATCAGGAAAACATAATAGATTTTTTACGAAGCGATAAAAACGATATATTCGCCGAAAATTAACGATTCGGAGATCGATGAAGATTAGGCGAGTTATTTTGTTTTTCATTACAATTTTATTCATATTTAGAAATTAAAGTTTTTATAGAAAATAATGTTTCCATAAGTAAATGAATGTTTAAGTTGTGTGTATTACGTTTTTCATGTTAGTGTTAGAATATCGTCATATTCTGTCATCAGTGTAGTCGCTACCTACTACAGTGTAGCGCTACACTGATGCTTTTTTAAGGTGGGTGCCATTGCTCGGTATATTAAAAATTTTATTTCTATTTATTTTAAAACTTCTACAGTATTTAGTTATTATAAAATATACAAAATTTTAATATTTGGAATTCGAAAAAACGCACGACTTCAAAGCTTAAGTTCGAACGCGATCGTTATTGGTTGACAGCTATCGCGCGTAGTGATGTAATTTAGGTTGGCTACAGAGCTGTAGAGTGCTTGGCGTGAAAATTTGAAATCGCGCCAATTCCGCACGGGTCTGTCGTCATTTACCAAAATAGTTCCCATTATAATAAATTAGAAATACATATATTTATTCAAAATAATGAAATCAGTGTTACAAATAAATTAAAAAAGCTATGAAAATCAAAAACCAAACCTGGAAAAAAAAAAAAAAAACCCATTATATAAATTTTGATTATAAAATATTCCAGAAATAACCATCAAACATACACTCATTACTTTTGAAGGTAAGCCCATTAGAATAATCTTCACTAAAAACAAATAATGCAGGAGATTTTTTTTTTTTTTACAAAATTAATGTAACTGGTTAAATTTAGCATCTCTCATTCATGAGCAGTGGAAATTCATTTTTAAAGAATGGAAATCTAAGACATGGATATATGCACGCATGCAACAAGCAATGAAATTACTTAAATTATCTTATTATTCAATGCCTAAGTTAAGATTAAAAACGCTCCAGAATAATCAATGGTAGATTGAATAAATTACTTTAAATCAACCTGCAATTCACTCAATTTTAATAACAGGACAAAATATTTGTATTCATATTTCATGAAGTTTTAATACTAATTTTTGCAACTTTTACATGATAAAATAAAAGCAATTTTCAGCATTCCCTTTTTTGTAGCTTAAAATTATACAGTTCATTTCCAACTTTTATGAGTAATTTTCTGCAAAAATATACCCCTGCCCATTCATTACATTTCTTTTGTAACTATAATGAAGATAGAGCAAAAACTTTTACAATCACCCAAAACTGAAAAAATTAAATTTCATGAAATAGAAATTGTCACATAAACAATAATTCATTGGCATTTAAATTTATTTAACTTCAAATGAACATTTATTGCAATATACTAAATGAACATAACTGACTGTTGAGGAATGTCAAACATACATATACACAACATTCAAAAGAAACAAAATATTCTGCATATGTTAAGTTTTACATATTATTTACAAATTCTGAAAAAAACTATATATACCTTCATCACAATATTTTTTACAATTGTTCCAGTTTATTTTTTGATTGAACATAATATTAGTTACTATCAAAACATAATTATAAAATATATAGATACAATCTAAGCCATTCTTTAAAAAAGGTATATATTGCACACAAAATAGTTTATACAAATAAAAAAAAATCATATTTAAACTCAAATTTTAATAATTAATATAATTTCACTTATAAACTATTTCATGGAGTTGTTGATTGACATTAGCATTCCTATTGAAATAAATGTGTTATGAACACAACTGTGAAAAAAAAAAAAGCAAGGGAAGAGATTCCCAAAAATTCAAACATTATAAATAGTGATGTTGATAATATAAAGTGTATTTTAGATACTACTCATTATGATTAAATAGTTTGTGAATACTTGGTATTTTTTTTAACAATTTAAAAGCTATAAAAGTAAAGGCACTGAACTAATGACAAGGACAAGCATACTTTTGAAAACTAATATTGTCATAACGGTGGTAAACTAAAAATTGAAATTATTCAAGAATTGTTACAAGCATAAATATTAAATGAAGATAATTTACTTAAAAAAAAAAAAGAAAAAGAGTAGAGAAACAATTTAATAATAAACACAGCAAAGAACTGTCAGTATAAATAACATAGAAGTAATCTCTGATAAACACATTTACAAATTCAACTTTTATAAGGAATTCTTTTGATTTTGTTCATATTTAAAATGCTGTGCACATTTTAAAAAACTAGATGCAAAAAATAGTATTTCTTGCAATAAAAATATATTTGATGCAAGTTGTTTAAAATATTTATATATTGTCTTGTAAATATTTTTTTACCTACATCTTAGGGGCTTTAGCAAAAATACAAATTGAAGCATATTAAGGCAAATTGTTAGCACAGAATTAGTAAAAAAATATTTAAAATTGCAGAGTAGAAAATAATTAGTAGTCTCAATAGCTGAAGTTGCTTTCTATCAAAATATTTTATGCTATTGCTTTAAAAGATTAAAATGAATTTATGTCAATAAAATATATTTCTAAAAAATATGTCTAGCTTTCATCCTAATTATTCACTGAAAATATTGATAGTATTTAGTGGTACACAGTCATGAAATACATAAGCGAAGCAAACACTCAAATAAGGATATTTTTAACAGTGTAACTATACAAACCTTACACTGGTAAGAAATAAAATTAATATACAGAAACTTGCTAATACACATAATTTACAATAATCAAATTTAATTAAGATAAAATATTTTAGATTAGTCTTAACTTACTTACATGGCATATTTTTAAAACTAATGTGTTCGTTTCTTGATTAATTATATACACATAAATTGCTAAAATATATAACAAAACTGGAAACAACATATAAATTACAGGCACAATCATGCTTAATGTTTTATTCTTGAAGTGTTTGTGCAATGAAAATTTGAGAGGAAAGTAATTTTAAAATGCCTACACACATTTAATACAACTTTTAATATTATTTCATAAAAATATTTACAATAGATGTGTAAAAGTAAAGCCATGCAAGACACTCACACTATACAAATTTAAGGCATAGAAATATTAATAAAAAGAAAAACTATCCTCTTTCATTTACAAAAATGCTTTAACTGTCACAGAAATATTTTCATAGCATTCACACATTATTAGCATGAACATTATCTACATATTTCTAAATATGAGCATTTTTAAAATATACATTATGACTAAAGGCAAAATTAAATACATCACAATGTGTTAACATGAAAAAAAATGATACAAATAAAATTTAGTGAAGATCGGTTCACTTCAGAAATCTTACTTGAAGTCAACCAAAAGTAAAAAGTTCTGTCAACAAATAAAGTTTTTTTTGTTTTGGAAGTGATATTAAACAAATGAAAGGAATGAAATTCAGAACTTTAAGCTAATAAAAGAACTTAAAATAACAAACTCAATATTTTCAAAAAGGTAATTTAAGAACAGATAAGGTAAATGCACTTTTCTTTGTAAAATGCATTTCACTAATTTTAAATAAATACTAAGTTGAATTTTCAATGAAGAACATTTTCCATTATATAGACATTAACTTTTCAAACTAAATACAATTTTAAAAAACAGCAACATAAGTAAAAGAAAAGCGAAGGAAATAAAATAAAAATATCTCGTTATGAAATGGAAGATTAAGTTTATGACACGAAATTTAAAATTTTATCAAAGTTATGAAAAATGATAAAATGCAACTACAAAAAAAATAAAAGCAACATAAAACATGACTTTTTATAAAAACTTTACATATTTGATGGCTTATTAATGGCTGAGCATTTGTCAGAAGTTCTGAATACCGAACAGCTCCACAACAGATGATGCACAGCAGCTCAGTAAAAACAAGTGAATGAATATTTGATACTTCTTGGTGAAAATAAACATAAAACTATAAAAGAAGTTGCGTCATGATACTGATGATATAGGATTATGAGGGGATCCCATTTGTGTGAGAACTTTGTCTAACCATTGCAAAGGACCATGAAGATGAATTTCAATCCAACAAGGTGTTGATGTTACATCTTGACGATGATATTCAGCACCCCAACCTTTCACAAAACTGGTTCGAATTGTGCACATTTTTGTGAGTTCGTAAACAGCCTCAAAACCATGATTAACTGCATCAGTTAGAAGTTGAGCAAATTCCTAATAAAAAATTGAGGAATAAATATACAAGGTTTAAGAAATTTTATGTATGTATGTATGTATAATTTGCACAACTATCATATAGCAGTTAATAATAATGATGAATATATTTAGTATTTGATATGTGTTAATTATTTAGAATAAGCACAACAGCACAAGGTCACATATTAACAACAAGCACAAATGACATAAATTAAAATTCCCTTAATAGCAAAATACAAATACATTTTTTAAAATTCATATTTTTCTGATTTACTTTCATAAAATAAAAGCATTTTTAAAGTATACATACAGTCTACTTTAATAAACCAATGAGTTCATCATACCAATGTGCATAATATATCATATTTTTGCACAGCATTTATAATAACGTTCAATATAATTTTAAAGTCCTTTATGAAACACTTCACACAAATTTGTCCAATAATAATAGTTAAGTAATATTTCAAATTTATGGGTAACTGTGAGAATAAAAGATGATACAAACAAACTAGATATCTTAAACATCCTTGATGTTTAACTATAATTACACAAATATTTAAAAATAATGGCACTCAATTTTAAGAGTCACTTATGTCCTGAATTCATCTAACAACACTAGTCATTAGAATTTTTTACAAGAAAATTAAAACAGTAACTTAAATGTAGAGTTTTACTTATTGTATAGTAATTGACTTTAATGTAAATGCTAAATATCCAAATATGTAATCAAATTACATTCATCAGGCATTATTTTTTTAAATATTATTTGTATTTTTCTCTCTTTGATTCTTGAATTAAATATAAATTAAAATAGTGAGACTAGCAAAACATATGTAGTGGTTACTGTTTTTATTACTGCTGAGATTTTGTACTATTTTTATTTAAGTTTTATAAACTTTTTAATATGTCAAATAAGTGCTTAAATAAATTAAACAACTTCTGCTACATCTGTGGAGAACTAATTTAAACCTCGAAGGTGAAATTTTACACCTTTTGTGA